>CM059500.1:46692333-48124749 GCA_030378355.1 Eleusine indica
ATGTGAATATGTGACCTCGGGTATTGCTTATCTTTCACTCCTAAAATGTAAATTTAATCATTATTACTGTGCAACTATTAAGAGCCATGACCTAGGAAGTTTGACAGCTTCGTCAAATATTTTTGGAGGTTTGAAAGCTGTTTGTAGAAAGTACTATTTTAGTGTTAGGAAGTCCTGTTGTTAATATGATCTTGTGTTGTGTGAGATATGTTTTGCACTCATGTTACATATTGTAAGAAAACATCCACTTTATTTCTTAAAATTGGTGATTGAAATAATGTACTATTTTACCATCAATGTGAATACATGACCTCGATTATTGCTTATCTTTCACTCCTAAAATGTAAATTTCTTTTTGTCTGTTCATTCCAGAACCTCCTAGCTGCTATCTCGCTGCGCAGAACCAAAGATATGGAAACTGGAAGCAAGAGCATGGTTAACCTTCCCTCCAAAACAGTTATGGCATGCTATATTGATCTGTCTGCGGAGGAGCGTGAATACTATGACCAGATGGAACTGGAAGGGAAAAACAAAATGCAGGAATTCGGTGACAGAGATTCAATTTTACGCAACTACTCCACTGTGCTTTATTTCATTCTCAGGCTCCGCCAGCTCTGCAACGATGTTGCATTGTGTCCACTAGACATGAAATCATGGCTTCCTGCAGACTCCCTTGGAGGTATGCCTTATGCTTTTGCTCTGATTCTGTTAACAAGCTTTTCATCAGTTAAGTGCGATAAGTAAAATGTACCTATTCAAATTTATGGCCTTGTTGGTTATCATAGGCTAGGCATGGAATATCAATATTATAATGACCTTTTGTGTTACATTTATTTTTCATTCTAGAAGGGAATTCTGGCTTATTTTATTAACATCTAATAATTCCCAGTTAGTACTATGTGCTGACTTGCCCATTCATAGGTGAATAAACAATAGTAAGTGGTTTGATAGTCTATTTGATAGACACTGGTATCTTTGGAGCTGATGAGTGGCATGTATAAAGACACTGGAAAGTTATGTAGAGATGGAAAGCAAGTTATATACAATATCCTGTTCTTCCAAGAAACCTTGTATCATTGTTTAGGCAGCAAAAGCTTGTGCTGTTATTATATTTTCTTTGAAAGTCTTCCATGCTCCAGAATTTTCTTGTGTTTTTTTAGAGATTGCCAATAGCTTACTATTACTAATAAGGTCTCAGCTGAGCTGGGTCGTCCAAGCAATGTGTGACATGAGGTGGCAGCTCTGCTATCTGAAAAGTCTTCCGGGTTCGAAGGCCAATATCAGAAATTTTTCATTCCTTGCAGAAAAGTGTTTAGTGTTTAGGCTGGGCTAGAAATTATTCTGTCAACAAAATAGTATTTCAAGGACTCTTTTCTAAGGTCAATAACAGTCAGATAGAATTTTTACTTTTTATGCAAATTGAGAGCTGAGGTTGGTAGTGAGAAGCACTTCAGTAATGAATAATCATCATTGCGCAAGACAAGCTTTTAGGTGTTTTGTAAATGTAAAATGAAAGGGATGCAATGTTAGATTTAGCATGATCATGAGTTGTTTACTTTCCAGACTTCTTATTTTTGTTTTCAAGGAAAAAAAAGAATTGTTGCTATTGCAAAATCCGTTCCCAATATTATAAACAAATAATTGTGAAATCAAGTTAATCTGGATTTTGGTTTCTTATTTTTTTATCCAATGATCTCACAGGTTTCCCTCTGTTCTTTTTTTTTTTAAACGCAGATGTGGCTAAAAATCCAGAGCTCTTGAAGAAACTGGCCTCTTTGGTTGATGATGGAGATGACTTCGACTGTCCCATTTGCTTATCTCCGCCAACAAAAACTGTCATAACCAGCTGCACTCACATATACTGCCAAACCTGCATCCTTAAAATCCTCAAGAGCTCCAGTTCCCGTTGCCCAATATGCCGACGCTCCTTGTCTAAAGATGACCTGTTTCTTGCCCCGGAGGTGAAAAATCCTGATGAAGATGGATCCGGCAACCCTGAATCTGATAGGCCTCTCTCTTCCAAGGTTCAAGCCTTGCTGAAGCTACTGAAGACTTCGCAGGACAAAGACCCTTTGTCAAAGTCTGTTGTTTTTTCTCAATTTAGAAAGATGCTCCTCTTGCTAGAAAAGCCATTAAAAGCAGCAGGCTTTAAAATACTGCGTCTTGATGGTTCAATGACTGCAAAGAAGAGGCTAGCTGTTATCCAACAGTTTGCTCATGTTGGCCCTGATGCTCCGACCGTGCTACTGGCCAGCCTGAAAGCCGCTGGAGCTGGTGTGAATCTAACAGCTGCATCAACAGTATACCTTTTTGACCCATGGTGGAACCCAGGGGTAGAGGAGCAGGCCATGGACAGGGTGCACCGAATTGGACAGAAGAAAGATGTGAGGGTGATAAGGCTCATCGTGAAGGGCAGCATCGAGGAGAGGATACTGTCGTTGCAGGAGAGGAAGAAGAATCTGATAGCAAACGCATTTGGGAAGAAGAAAGGAGGGAAGAATGATAAGGAGATGCGCATCGAAGAGCTCCGGATGATGATGGGCCTGCAATAAAATGCTGCCCTACATGCTGATGGTAATAGTTCTGTCAACCATCACGTACAAGGGCTAGAGTTGGACGGTAGAGAAGACATTGCTGCGAGCATGGTTTTTGGTCCCTTGGTGAACATGCTCGGTGGAATAATAACAGCGACTGGAATGGTGGAGCTGAGAACAATGAGAGGCTTGTTCAAGTGCTCTGGTTAGTAATGTGATTGGGGGCATATCTGACGGTAGAAGAGCCCCCTTGACTTTGTTTTGGTAGGATGTCATGTTTGTGCAGGCTTAGAGCCAGAAAGAAGTCCTGCATATGTACATGTACGCCTCTGATGGTGAACATTAGCAGTAGATCTCGATAGAGTAGATGAATGGATGGTATAATTTCTGAATCTGAATGAATTTTGTGTTGCGTTTTACGGTCTGTCCTGTTCTGAGTCGGTCTTCTCGGGCGTCGTCTCGTGCTGGTTGAGACTTCACAGTGTACTAGGGGTGTTTGGGAATGGTGCTTGTACCACTTCTGTTTAATTATCTTCATTTCTTTTTTTACGAGGAAGGAATAGTGGTGGAGATACATTCAGTCACCGTACGCTCCCAAAAGGCATTCGAGTTTGAAAAACAGTGAAGCAGTAGAGATGACAGGGTCGAAAGTATTTCGCATAGCAGCCGGGCAAAATTTAGGAGCTCAAGACCAGAAATTGGTATTACGATTCAGCATCATATCTTTACAGGTTTGACAAGCACTAGGAAGTAGGAACAGCCATAATGAACAATGCCAGAGGATGCAGTGCAAACATGCAATGCACCTCTGAATAAGCAATTGTTCAAGAAGCCTTATTGCTGTTTATGTACTGGCTTGGACGAAAAACGAAATTTAGCCGATAGGAAACG
The DNA here is from genome assembly GCA_030378355.1 of Eleusine indica. Lineage (NCBI taxonomy): Eukaryota > Viridiplantae > Streptophyta > Magnoliopsida > Poales > Poaceae > Eleusine > Eleusine indica. Next base: position 46,695,759 of record CM059500.1, read on the forward strand.
GGGAAAAATTGAAATATACAAGGGGATTTGAAGCTCGCAATCCATGACTGCTGAAATATGTTGTTGGTGCCTCATCTGGACCAGTTCTGCTTGCTGCTTATATTGCTGTCATTCCTTGGTTTGCCTCTCATGGGCTGGAAAATCCGGTTGCCTGGCTTTGGTAGATTTTAGGGTCCACCACTTGCATGCTTCTCCGCTTCTTTGCTGCATCGATGGAATGGAGAACTTCGGATAATGATTCAACACGAAATGACTCAGTAGCACTATACAGTATAGTCAGCATAACAAATGTACTTAGGTCGAACTTTCTCACTATCAAATTGCATCATGTGTGTTACAAGAAACAAACGGAACAAGTATCTGGGGCACCACGCATAGCATACCATTAACATATTCTTGGTAACGTTCCTGAAGCCTTCGCTTAGACGCCTCTGGCTTTGCATGCTCTAGCTTTGCTCGAACAAAGTTCTTGTCATGGTGGATCACAGGTTCCTACACGTGGAGCAGAACTTCAGACCAGCTCAAACTTTGCATCAGTCATCAAATACGCGTGTACTAATATTTTGTGGACAAAGAAAGAATGATTGATGCTCACATCAGGAGTCGACCGTGACCTTCCACAACCGGGCTCGGCGTCTGAGGGTCTCGCGACCATCTCCGCGTGCAACTGCTCTGTTGTTGCCTCCGGCTCTGCTCAGGATCACACCGCACAGAGAACTCGGACTGCAACGAGAGGGCAAAGAAGATTCAGTACAAGTTGCCTGTTGGTAAGTACACTAACCGGGCGTACGAACGATGTCGGAGGGCAAAGGAAGGAGAGGAGGAACCTTTTCCTCGTCGTTGAGATGGATGGCTTTTGATGCGCTCGGTCTCACCGAGGACGGAATCGTCGCGGCTAGGGCCTCCTCCATCGTCGAGGTCGGAGCTGCTGGGCACGCTGCCGGCGCCCTCGGTTTGAAGCTGTGCTGGCGTCGACATCCTAGGCATATGGGGTGTTTACCCCCACCACCGCGGCGATCACCAGGAGCGCAGTGTAGAGGCGCTCGGCGATGCTGTCGGGGTGATTCGCACATTGGTCATATCTTATATCATTGACATTGTTATATTATATATGTCACTGCCTAGTTGTATACTCGAGGCGCTAGGCGATGCCATCGAGGCGCTCGGCGACATTGTCGTTGCAGGAGAGGAAAAGGAAGCCGATGATGATCAACGCGTTTAGGAAGAAAGAGGCAAGGACGATAAGGACGTGCGTCCAAGTCGAAGAGCTCCGGATGTTGATGGACCTGCAATAAAATGGTGCACTACATGGAGTGGGCATAATAACGTACACGATTTTGGTCCGTCGGTGAACATGCTCGGTGGCATAATAACAGCGACTGGATTGATGGAGCAGAGATAAGGAGAGGTTTGTTTATGTGCTCTGCTTAGTAATGTGATTGGGGTTATATGTGATAGTAGAATAGGCCACTTGACTTTGTTTTGGTTGGATGTTATGTTTGTGTAGGCTTAGAGCCGGAAGGAAGTCCTGCGTATGTGCATGTACGCATCTGATGGTCACAGTAGCGGTTATATCGATCTGATGGTAGAATAGCCCACTTGACTTTTTAGATAATAATAGAGTAGATGGGTGAATGGTATAATTTCTTAATCTGAGCATAATTTTTGTGTTCCATTAATTTTAATGTCAATCGTTGCGTATCTGTCTGTTCTGGGGCAGTCTTAACGAGCATCGTCTCAACAATGACACGGTGTTTCGGAGTGATATTTGCTTTGTTTATCTTTAACTTTTTATATTTTCTGAAACTATCTTTATTTCGTTTTACGAGAAAGAATAGTTGTGAAGATTCGTGTTTTATTTTTGAGCGAAGTGAAAATTTGTTGGTTCTGGGGACGGATCCAATCGTGTGGGCTATCACGCTATGGGCCGCTCACTTACTGGAAGCCAACGCGGGCTCCATGGCGACTGATCTGATGGTTCCGGAACTAGCAGTAGCAGTAGCTCACCGAAGATGGATTAGATAGATACTTGGGAGATTAGGTGTCGCGTTTGGCGGGCCCCGCGGGTCACATGCCGATGCCGTGCACCGGTCTGTGAAATAATGCGGGTTGGTGTGGCGCCCGGCCCGGGTCGGCTAAAATAAAAGAGCAGGGATGTGCCAAATGTGGTTCTTGCTTAGGTTGGGGGCGCGGCTCCAAAGTCAAAAGCGGCGCACCTTGGAGCAAAAAGGAAGCATGCAGTGCGTGGAAAAGACTAGTATTTTTATTGCTTTGGCTCGCTGCGCTTCAATGCCGCAGTTTCTGTTGGCAGCGCCCTGACTCATCTGATTTCCAGGAGTAGAGTGGACAAGGTGCATTGCTCTCGGCCGGGTCTCCTTGACCTTGCAACGGTGCCGTCCTCAAGATGCAAAAGCTAGTTTCGCTCGCACCAGTACACCACTCTCGCTCACACCAGAAAGCAAAAAAAAAGCCACAAAGCCAGCCACTCCGTCGCGTTCCCTTAACCCCACCCGTTCCGCCGTCGCATCGCAGGGAAGGAATCTGGGCGCCTCGCCCGATCACACTCAACTCTACTACTCCACCACCAGTCCACCAGTCGCTGTGACAGTTGACAGTGCGTGCGATCCGACGTGCACGATCGAAGCTCTTTTTTATCTCTTTTTTTTTTTTTTTTTTTTTTAGGATCACGATCGAAGCATTCGCTCCGGGTGGTGGGCCACCGGGCCGGCCACGCTGCGGCTGTGGATTTACGGGGAGGCTTTGTGGTGGTGGTGGCGGCCCGTGGTTAGGGGATGGATGGGCCTCATCTGGTGTGGCTGTGGTGGGGCCTCGTCTCGTCGTTGTTCGTGGTTCGCTGGGGCCTGTCTGGATTTTCCGTCCGTGGTAATGCCCGGCGCCGTGTAGGCGTTAGTTTTACTGTCGGCGTCGGACACTTGCACGGAATGTTTGTGTTTTTTTGTTTATTTCTTGCGGTTCTGGTTGGCTCCTGCGTTGGTGTGCGCGTGGACGTGGGGACGATTTTCTTAAGTCTTTTTTTTTTCACTGCAAAAGAACATGAGGGTCGGTGCCCGAGTCAGCCGTATATATCTCTCAAGTTACAATCCAAACTTGTTCCGGATTACTTATGTCTCCAAGTGTCTGCTAATGTGTTTCACGCATCGACTACACTGGATCTGGAAGCATTTTCATGAAATCCATTGTCATTTATTTTTTGCGAAATAATTGTGGTTTATCTATGACCCTCCAAAAAATGGTAACAACAATATCATTAGGTGACAAACCTATGCACCTTACAAACCACTATCTCATTCTCATCAAGGCAATTTAAGTCCAAGTCTCAATAAGTAGTTTGAAGGGTGACTAAGGCCATATGTAAATACTGAAACATATATAAATAATGAGATATTTTGCTCCAAATGAGTACGTCTCCATTCTTTGACCTCTTTTGATTATTATTATTAACCTTCTATATAATGTTTGCATGTTTATATTAGTGTCATAAAATGTTGGGTAGGGGCATATATATGTCCAAAATAGGTCTTATGTGGGTCCATTTATGTTAATATAGCTACATCCTAACGTAACTTGTATTATTTTTTTAATATGTTTTGACCTCTACAATCTCTTATGGCTCTATTTTATAACTTCATTAATGCTCTGCATTTTTTCTTCATGCTTATTTAACTTTATATTTTTATATTAATAAGTAATAAATATATTTTTTATTTTCTATATTATGTCAAATTAATGATCTTTCTAAATAAAGGAACAATAGAGTAAGCCATCGAACTTCTTCTAATTTGGAGAAATCAACTATATATGAACTTCTGTTTCATTAAGATAGACCGATTGAAAGGGAAGAAAAATCACGATTGGAGACACTCTAGTCGTAACACAATGCAGATATTGATCACTTGATGACCAGAGTAAACTGTATGGTCCGTATGCAAACTTGTTCAGAGTGTCATCTAAACTCACAAACTCTTTTTGAATCGATAAACACTTAATTTGCATATTGATTTCTAAACATATTAAATGGTTTAGTCATGGTTCAAATTATTCTAATTAATATTAATATGCCTACTTGGTACCTTCATTATTAGGTCTGTAATTCTTCACCAAAAGAAACTACCCGGACTATCAGTGTCTTAGGTGTGCTGATTTTGTTATCTGTTCATTGGTGTGCCTAATAAGATAGAATTCTTTTAATTCAATAGGTTTATATAAATTACTGGATTAAACCGTCCTGTTCCTCCCATTCTCCTTCTCTTGAGCTAAACAACATCGTCAAAAGGGAAAATAAAATGCAGGACGTGATGCAAAGCGGCGTAAATTAGAGCTTCTTGGCTCCTCATCAGTCATCATTGCTTAGCCAGTTAACCTGCCGCAGAGGCGCAGACTCGCGACCGACAAGTCAAAATTTCATTCGGTCCTTGCTGTGTTGCTCTGACCTTGTTGCAATCTCTATATCAGAGAACCGATACCATTTCAAAGTTCGCGGTGCATTACGCGGTTTCGGAACCATTCTGTTCCCGTGCTTATTGACCAGGGACGAACTGGCAATATTCTTGACCCAAAAAATGGTACAGGGGCGATGCCGCATCTTACCCTAGCTAGCCACGCACAATCTGACGCACTACAAAAAGACAATTTCGTGGTCCCAGTAAAGTTGAATGATGATAAAAATAATAGTGTCATGTGATATTTTTTCAAATCTTTGAATGGTCCTTGAGCAATGCAACTAAAATGTAAACAAAGTTTCGTACATTTGGTTTCCGTGTGTGCCGGCCGGTCCTTCACATTGCTGTTTCAGATAGCTGCTACTAAACCTGTAATGTCTAGCGCTACATAGTATGATTAAACAAATTCACCAAGTCAGCCGAGCTTTTCTTATCTTATGGCTTAATAGGTGAAACGTCGTACTCAACATGCTATAGTTGCCAGCTCGTGCTGCGTAAGACTAGGACCCTCTCCACGTCAGATCAGGACCAATTGTAGTAACCAATCGAGTTCCCCGTTCCCGGCACGCAAGAAACGTGGACACGTGTTCCACGCCAAACTGACGGTACAACACACGCATTGTTGCCGCGTTACATCGACAGCACACGAGAGGCTAGCTTGATATGTTACCCCGCTGGTTGCCATGTGTTCCACGCTACAAAAGTTCGTAGTAATCCCTATCCCCTGCCACGTTGCGTCGATGATACCGGTAACCATCCGTGACGAACGACTCCTACCCGGTGAAACTTTCTGCAGGATCAGGACGAGACTCCATGAACTTTCCATGCAAAAGACAGCGAAAAAAGGAAAGCAGGAGTTCCAGGACGAAGCAGACCAATCACGGTCTCGGCGCTGCTGCCATCACGAGAATGCATTTTTTGATGTGAGCAGGGCAGAGGTTCCGTGGCGGAATGGCGTCAGAGCTGTCGCGGCGAGGAGGCGACAGGAGCGCAGGCCACGCACCCGCGAGAATGAGTAGGTGTCGTCGTGTCGACCCGGCGGGAGAGCGTGCCGGCGAGCCATGCGCCGACATGTGCCTCCGCTCCGCCCCCGCGACTTTTGCTTTTGCCGACTTCAAATACGAATTCCTCATCTGCTCTAGTTTGGGAGTAGTCAGTCTATCTCTAGAACAGCCGGTTTCATTCGTACTGGTACTGTGTTTTATTGATGGCCCGTTGATCGATCGATCGATCTTGACGTAGAACGGCAGGCAGGTTTTCGACCAAGGGGACAGACAGGTGCTTTCATCAGTGCCCCTGTTTTTCTCCGTCGGCGTAACCACGGTATCAGAATCAGTTGGGGGTAGATCAGGTTAGTGATGGCGTATTATAGATGTTGTTACGTATGCGTTACTCTGGACCACAAGGATTGTATTTATTTATTTTTTTCTTTTTGAACGGAACGATTGTATTAAATTTTACATATTTACTAAAAGAAATGAAAAGGAGCGATACGATCTCGTCATTCGTCGGGGATGAAAGTTTAGAGTTTGCTTCGAATTTAGAACTGGATGGCGGCGGGAATAAAGCAGAGCTATTCGGTTGCGTATCGTTTATGATAATCAATCGAGAGAAAGAAGAGGGGGGAACCCCACTCGGTATTAAGCGGCGAAAATAACATCTCACCCCGTAGAAGCCGTGCAGGATGTCCCACCATTACCCGTCGGCGACGACGGCGATTGACAGCGACTAGGGGTGGACGGCGGCAAAGTTTTACTTTCTGCGTGTAAAATATCCCGAAATACGAACCAGTATAAGATCGCGGAACCAGTACCGAATGAATTCCTGCTTTTCTTATTCTAATTAATTAACTACTAAAGAGGCGCGTGAGATTTTGTCCTTTTCATTCTTTTTCCGGTACGAATCCAACAGTCGAAACCAGATCCAGCGCAAATCACAATTAGTACCGGTATACTTATTTGTAAACTGATGGCCTGATTTCAAATTTCTGCCGCAGCCCTGGCTTACAGAACATCTCGACGCAGAGTATCTCGGCTCGCAGCGAACTTTCAACGCCACACAGGTACGTCGAGCTTTGAAGCCAATGTTTTCCATTCCCTCCATATTTAAACGGGCCTCGGGCGGCGCACTCGACGTCGCCAAGACACCCGCGGGGCCAGGCACACTGACATGCGGGGCCAGGTTGTATCCGACAAATTGGGACCCACAAGGCAGTTGTAGAAGCCACGTCCCGGTCCCCCACACGCTACGCGAGAGATTCGACAGGGCCCCCGCCCCAGGCATGAATGATCACGGCCAATGAATGATCTGCTTCGGACTTGTCAAAGCAGCCGCACTCACTAGTCTAGTTTATGGTGTTCACACAAAGCCTGCGCTTTGCTTCCTAAGCTTAAAGAGCGCAATCAAATTGACCAATTCTCGGTATATAAGTACTATAATTCAAAGCACAATTCTTGTAAAAATGTCCGTCAGCCTTGATCCTGTGTCAAAATTGACCGAAATTAAAATTGTAAATCTCAAATTACTAGTGCGGGTAATGGTGGTAGTACCATTCCTACCCCAGCCCCCCACCAAGACCCCAGACTTGTCAAAGGGAAGTGGTCATGCAGTTCGGCCTTGAATGAGGCTAGGTGCAAGTAGTACTCTACGTCACTTGCAGCCATGATATCTAGGCATCCCAGTTCAGTCTCTGCAGGGGACAGCGTACGCTGAATTTAGCGAAAAGACAGACCCCCCAAAAGGCAGTCGAGTCTGAAAAGGAGGGCGCCGGCCCAAAGCAAGCAGAGAACATCCTCATTCCGGTGACAGGGTAGAAAGCATTTCGCATCGCAGACGAGGCAAACGAAACGGCAAAATCTTAGGAGCTCAACATCAGGAATTGGTATCACGACTCAGCATCATATCTTTACAGGTTTGACAAGCACTAGGACCAGCAGGCATCATGAACAATGCCAGAGGATGCAGACAAGCAATGCACCTCTGAAAGAAGAGTTTTGGGGGCATTGTAAGCAATTGTGCAAGAAGCCTTATTCGTGTTTATGTACTGGCCTGGACTAAAAATAAGTTTAGCCGATAAAAAAAGGAAGGAAAAAAATGAAATATTAAGGAAGATTTAAGTCTATGATCACTGGTGCTGAAAATGGAATTGGTGCCTCATCTTGACCAATTCCGGTTGCTGTTGATGTTGCTGTTATTCCTTGGTTTGCCACTGGGCTGGAAATTCCGGTTGCCATGCTTTGGTAGATTTTGGGGGTCCACCATTTGTATGGTTCTCTGCTTCTTTGCTGCATTGATGGAAAAGATGATTTGGGATCATGATTCAGCGCAAAATGACTCAGAATTACAGTACATTAAACAGCACAAGAAATGTACTCAGATCAAACTCTCACTACCAGATTGCATCAGGGGCATAACAAGAAACAGAGAGAACAAGTATCTTGTCCATACCATTGTCATATTCTTGGTAGCCTTCCTGAAGCTTTCGCTTAGCGGCCTCTAGCTTTGCATTCTTTGCAATCTCTAGCTTTGCTCGAACAGAATTCTCATCATGGGGGATCACAGGTTTCTACAGGTCGAGCAGAAGTCAGGCCAACTCGAACTTCATACACATAAATCATCAAATATGTGTGCAATATTTTGTCAACAAAAAAAAGTATGCTCACATCAGAAGAAGTAGACTGTGGCCTTCCTTGAGCTGGGGAGGCCTCACGTTGCGGCCTAGGCCTCGCCTGCGGTCTCCCACGACCTGGCTCTGCATTTGAGGGCCTTCCTAGCACCTCTGCAACGAATTGCTCTTTTGTCACAGATTGTTCTTGCCTCCAGCTCTGCTCAGGATCACGATACAAGCCCACTGATGGTGGCCTTCTAGCTGGTTCATTGCTCATTGGATACCTCTGGCCACCATCCCTACCCGCATCATCCCGGATGCCTGAGATGGATTCACAGAACAATCAAGATACTCAATACGAATTCTTAACCAACAACAAGCAGAGGGAGGGGATGAATGAGGCTCTGATCACTCACTTCCACCATCATCCATTCCATCAGAGAACTTGGAACCTGGGTTTTCCTGAGGAATGACGAGATGGAGCAGTGTCAGACCATATCATGAGCCTTACATATCATAGAGGTAGAGGGTGAATTTGTTGTTTCTTTTTGTGTAAATCAAATACCTCAGACAGGCGCATGGAAGTGCTTGGCGTAGCGAAGAGGGCAGCTTCATCCATGGGGGTACAAGGTGCCCCTCGATCCTCCTGCTCCAGGCTGGAAGGACCCATGGACTGAGGTGTGTGATCTGTCAATTGTTGCAGAAGCATTAATCCACTCCTACTCAAGAATATCACCGGCAAGGCCAATAATAAAGAGTTTACAGCTGAGAATTAAATTTTCTAAACACCTACCTACAACGGCGTCTCTGCAGCGAGCAAGGTACACATCAACTGTATGCTTCCAACCTCTGCCATTCACACCAAACACGTTAAAACAGAGAACAGGAGGAAGAACACAAGCACGAAATGCAATCTGAATGAATGGTGCACATACTCGATGAGCGATCTGACAAGGTTCCGAATCTGCTTGGAGCTGTGCTTCCTGAAGTTGCCCACAGCCTTGCCAATCGCAGTGGCCTATCAGATGAGTAGTTCACATGAACACTGGTTAACAAATGAACGAATTAAGTAAGCATGGAGAGGAATGGTTCGTTGGAGAAGACGTCTCACCTCCAGGGTGTCCATTGTGAGGTCCAGCTGCTGCAGCCGCCCGAGCAGCTCAAGCAAGGCGTCCTCTGACTGCAACGAGAGAGCAGAGAAGATTCAGTACTAGTGGCGGCTTGATGGTAACCGGACGTACAAACCGTGGCGGCGGCGCTACGGAGGGCGGAGGAGGAGGAGGGGGGACCTTTTCCTGGTCGTTGAGGAGGATGGCCTTGATGCGCTCGGCCTCAGCGAGGACGGACTCGTCGCGGCGCGGGGCGCCGTCGTCGGTGATGGCCTCGGCGCGGTCGGAGCTGCAGAGGCTGGGCACGCTGGCGGCGCCCTCGGGGTGGAGCTGCGCGGGCGTGGGCGCGCCGGCGACGGGGGTGCCCCCCGCCGCCCCGGCGCCGACGCCCGCCGCCGCGCCGCCACCGGCCCCCGCCGCCGCGCTGCCGCCGGTGACCAGCAGCGCGGTGAAGAGGCGCTCGGCGATGCCGTCGCGGCGCGCGCGGAGGGCGCCCGGGTGGTCGGACGCCGCCACGGTGATGGCCGCGTCGATGGCGTCGAAGATGTTGTCCCCGGCCCCGCGGAAGAAGCCGAGCCAGTAGTCCCGCGACGGCGGCGCCATCGCCGGACCGCCGATCGATCGGCCGCCGGACCTCTCTTCCGGGAGATTAAATTTACGTTCTTTTTTTCCGATTCGATTCGGTTCAGTTCGTCGGTTACGGGAGAAGCCTCCTCCGCCGGGATTGCGACGCGCAGACGCGAGAACTGGCCGCCTGATTCAACAAGAACACGGAGAGGAGGAATGGACGCGCGCGGTAGGAGAAAGGCCGGGTAGGAGGAGGAGAGGGCGAGGAAGAAGAAAGGGGCGTCCTCCTCTCGCCTGCCTGGGTTTCCTTCTCGGTGCGGTGCGTGACTAATTCTGATCCTTGTCCTGTCTACCTGGGGCCGGCCTATCTACCTATCCCCTGCCCCCGCAGGAGGGAGAAGACGATGAGGGTTGTGGTGGTGGTTCCTGGCTGCTGTTGCGAATTGCGCGATTGCTCGCGGATTTGCGAAGGCGCAGGCGCCGCAATCCGGGTGGCGTGGCGTGGGCTGGCAGGCGGGGCGGGCGTGCGGTGCCGTGCGCGGGGGGAGGGGGGAAGCCGCGTGGCCGTAGCGGTGTCGCCACCGCGCCAGGCTCGGTTCGTACCCTAGCGCAGCTAGTGGGCACGCTGCGCCTGCGCGCGAGGTTTCCCCACAAATTTTCTACGCGCACACACGGATGCGCATGGAAAATGTGGTGAAAAAAAAGCGAGGTTGGTTTGTTACACGGTTTGCGTTGGTCGTCTTTGCGTGACCACCAGCATAATCTCTATCCCGAGGAAAAAAAATTCTCCAGCCGAATAGTCTTCTAGAATGGAAATATTATTTTAAATCTTAACAGATTCTATGACAATATAAGGAAGTGGATATACTTGCCGTATTAATTGATACTGTATGTAACAATATATCTTTCTTAAAAATAATGATATGCATGATCTTTGTATTTAAATGGTTTCTTGGTAAATATCAGATGATTTGCATTTCTTATATTTAATTCACTATGATTACGTTTTCTACTAGGTTCATTGTCTTTCCCTTTATTTATAAGGACACTCCCTTTATTTATAAGGACACAACTTGACTATAATTAAAAATCTCCATGGTCATTGTTTTTGACCAATAGTCATCATATCAATCAGAAATTATTAGATACCATTCTTACATAGAAAACAAAGATTATTAGAAAGCATGCATAAATGAATGTAGGAAACAGACTTGACATGACCAGTGGGTGGGTGATTTTTCAAGTGACGGTGAAAAGCATGCATAAATTTATTCTTTCTTTTTATTCAAGCTTTTAGACCACGAAAACATTAGCTGTTGAGAATATGATTCCATTTGTGTCTTAGAAGCAGAATCATATTGCTATAAGCATCGTGGGAGGAATATTCAGCACAATGCAAGTTAGCGAGGTCCTTTTTCTCGTAGAATCTCATCTTCGAATTGTGCTTCTCAAATTGATGCACTGGAGTGTACTAGAAACTGGGCACGAGGAGCAAGTAGCGAACGCCGGCATCAACTAGTAGTACGTGATCCGCGACACTTTTCCGTGTAAGTTGCGTTTTGCAATTCCGTTATACTACTAGCTACCAGCTGCTTCACGAACGAAGTCAACGCATAGTCCGCGGAGAAGAAACGGAAGAGGGGATACACGGTTGAGCATGAGCAGTTATCCTCGCTACTGATGTTCCCCAACGGAGAAACGGGGTGAAGCACACAACGGAGGCCTGTAAAAGTGTAAATGATGGCGGCCGGGCCATCATCTTTTTCTTGAGCTGACCAAAAAAAGGGTTTTCGCATGCGGCCTACCCACCTACTACTAAAAAATAAATCGTGCATGCACCTAGTTAAAAGGACCGTGCATCTCTTCCGCCTTTTGACTTTTGTCTAGCGCTTGCTCTCCGCGCTTGACTTTCTTTTAGGGAGAAAAAAAAATGCACACTTGTTTAGATTTGACGAAGGGCTTGACAAAGTCGATGCTCGGCGGAGAGGAATGCAGGGTCGGTCTTGAAGTCAAATCCGCGAAGCCGACGAGCAAAAACCAGCAAACGCTGACGAACGATACGAAACCGGGAGGTACAAAATCTTTGGTCGCGTATCACAGCCTGACCAAAAGATAATATTTGGTCAGAGCCTCAGACGCTGGTACTGGCATGTTTTGAACTGGCGAACGCTCGTAGTGGTAGTACTATCGCGGTTCCAGCACCATCGCAGTTAATTGAGCCTGCGATCGCAGCCATGCGCTGCAGGATCGTTTTCCTTTTCGGGGAAGCTCTAGCACTGCCCAGATCATACTCCATACTGTAACCGGTTTGTAGTAGAGGCCGTAGGCCGAAATTGAAGTCGCGACGATATGCTCGGAAAAGAGAAACCTGCATTTATTGGACAAGTTTCAGTATCCCTTCTGAAATTTGGCGCTGACGGGAAGAACCAGAAACGGCACCCCCTCCTTCGCCTTCGGGATGGTACAATTGCTACTAGTACTAGAACTGGACGGTGTGGACACGGGTAGTAGAAACTGTGAGATAGTACTTGTATCAGGGAATCAGCTGCTGCGACGACGTCACCGTACCGGACCCCCAAACTGCTCGATCGGCACGGCAGCAGCAGCAGCAGCAGCTTTCCATTCTCGTTCGTGCCTGGGGCCTACCTCTCCTCCCTTCTCAGCCTTTCACGATTCACCATGGAGCGCGCGGGAAAGGATTGATGAAGACCGGTGGAAAAGAGGCCGCGCGCCAAGACGTGCCCGACGACGAGCAGAGCAGGGTTGGCGCCGCGCGTTGGCTGGGGAGAGGCCCGCCCGGCTACGTGCTGGGATTCGGTTGGCTACGTGACGAGGGGATCCCGTGTGTCAGGGACGGAACGGTCGCGTGTCGCCCGGGAGGCGCGCCCACGTGGTCAGGAGCGGGACGCTTCGTCAGCGCAGCTCCCGTAACCGCGAGTCGCAGGGCGGCTCTCTTTCCTCTTCGCTGGCAGCCAGCGGCAGGTCGGGTAAAGTAGAGTCGGTCGCGACGACGGGCTGGCCTCCACGGCGCGGAGCTCGCCAAGCTCTCTCCGGGCGCACGCGGCGTTACCAGACCAGACCGTCCTGGTCAGGGCTCTTCTCAGGCTCACGCGCGGTACGTGTGGCCTTGGGCTCGTATCCTGCCCGTCCATTTGTGTTTCCCCGCAGGTCGTGCTAGCAGTAGTAGTACACCGGCATTGCGGAATCCAGAGAAAGTTGGAACGTGCACAACAACAATGTTGGCAAGACAGAGGTCGCCAACACCATCTACCAGCACTGAACTACAGTACAGTACTACTGTGGGCTCGTTGCGAACGGATGTCTCTGTCCCGTGCGTGCGCGCCGACCACGTGAGTCACGAGGGACCATGCTACACAACTCCCGCAATAGTACCATGCCACAGGTCCCAAACAGTCCTCGTTCCATCTTCTTTTTTTTTTTTTTTTTTTTTTTTTTTTTTTTTTTTTTTGCGAATGAGTCCTCCTTCTATCTGTCCCGCAAACCTACCCGCAGTCTCGTACGCCGTACGGGTAACGTCCAGTACGTCGCCACGGACGGTTTTGATGCCGTGACGAGGAGAGACTGGTAGATGGCCCGTAAACAACAACCGACAACAACGGGATGACTACACGTATGCATGCGCGCTCCCTCACCAAACAGGGAAAGCGAACAGAGGGCATGCATGCATCAAAGACCTTTTTGACTAACTCTAGGGGGGCTAATTTCTTTTCTTTCTTCATTGCTTTCCAGAAAGGAGGTGAGATTATTAGTTTACACTACTACTACTAGCAAATTTGTAACAGCGGCGGCACCACTCGTTTTCAAGTCTCCCTCCAGCGCTAGCTCGTCCATGTGCTGCTGTTTTGTGTTCTCTTGACGCGCACGTGTATTGCTGTTGTTGGTGCTCTCGATTTTTCCTCAGTTCCCTTGCACCTCACGTAAGATGCCGCCGCCGTTCACTCCAGCTGATTCAGGCAAAGTTCCGTTTCATCGGACACGTTATTCATTATGCAGAGTCGAGTGCCGCGGGGACGACTTCTTCCATGTGGCGTGAAATTCAAACCTTTTTTTTTTTCGGATTTGCTATAGCTCACTCGAGCGTTTTTTTTTTCTTAAGGAACCGAAATTCAAACTTTTTCTTGCACGAAATGGAGAAGGGCAGGAATAAACACGACCAAGTAGGCAAAACCAACTTGCATTTACGTTTACTTACAGCGAAAACAACATACACATATTCTAAGTCCACATAAAAAGATGTTTAAAACTACTCTTGATAGTAAGTATACGTCAAAACGGGGTGACATGCTCAACGATGCTACGAGATGAAATTGAATGAAAGAAAATCACAGTAAAATCTTGGATCTTGAATAATTCAATAAAATGGTAATAGGTTAGAGGTACCTCATTCTATTGGTCACCTAACATTTTTACAACACGAAATACAAGAGCACTGATAAAATTGTTTTGCATTATTGTAACTGCAAACTAAAGAACAAATAAAGTTTAATTAATATTAATTTATATACCTTCGGAATAACATTTCAGAAAGGCTGTGACCTTATATGATATTTGAAGTAACAAAATGGCATCTAAACAACCACTAAAATATATAAAATCTAATAAAAAGGCAAGAATTCTAAAGGTGGTTAGCTCAAATATACAAAGTGTAATCTTCCCACAACTAAAGTACTGACTCAATGGTAATAATTTGATACACACCATTCACATGTTGTAATGTTGTAGTTGGTCTACACATACTTAGTATGCATTATTTATCATAATAAACAATATTTTTATGTCATTTAATTCTATTTTATTTTGTCTAGACAAATTTATGTATTGTGATGTATCTAAGAGATTTAAAAGAAGATGTGCATGTAAAGCCAGATATAAAACATGAGCATCTAGTCGAGGAGATGTCATTATAAGCACTATCTTTTTATACTAGAAGTATGATATATTCATAAGGAGAAACTAAAAGGAAAAAAGTTATTTCACAACTATAGAATATAAAAAAGATTATTTAGGTATTGGAAATGACCTACGCCAAAATAATTAAAACAACAAGTTCAAGGCCAATTTGGATTCTTCATCGATGCCTAAGCCAATAAATCATGTACAATATTTTTTACAAATCTTTCATAGTTATTGAAAATTATGGTTGAGTATTCTCTTATTGTTCTTTGGGGGTTGAAGAGATTGAGAAAATTAAAGAATGAACCACATGACAATGAAGCAAATGGTTGACAATATATATCATGGATGGATCTAATACTTATGTTTCCAACGAAATGTTCAAATGTATTGAGGCAAAGGATGTTCATGAACGAGACAGTGCTGGAGGAAAAAGTGCCCACGTGGTTGGGGCTGCTACATAGAGAAGAATGGGATGCTGAAGAATGTGTTGGTGAGACCTATGTACCACCTGCAGGTCAAAACGTTTCAAAGAAAAGTGTGACAATAAGCAATGGTAAAGCTAGTAATGCTACTCGGTCATACAAACGAGATAAAGAAACCCTATAGTTAAGGTAAATGAAGAACATTCACAACACTCTGAAGACCAATCATAAATATGATCTAGAACCTATAAACTTGATGATATGATATGTGGTAGAAAGGAAATGTCCTTAGAAGATAGACACTTGTAATAATATGAATCATCTCTTCTTCCAAGAATTTTTTTTTTTAGTTTTTCATTGGCTCTCTCTATAGCATGGACGATTTGATCTTGGGCTTGAAACCAAATCCCTTCCACTACTCTAGTTACATATTTTGTAGGTAATGAACCAAGTTTCCGGCCTCTACTAGTGCAAGGTCACCAGAAGAATTTTATCCTAGAATCTCAACTCTGTAATTCGAGGCTCGGATTTATTGTACGGAGTCATTATAAGCCTTTAGCTTGTAACAGTGTAAAATGTTGTCATACATTCCCGTTTGTAACTTCACAATTCCGTCATGCTTAGCGAATGAGGTCACCACTCACCATGGAAATGGATACCGAATGAGTTGAGCTAGAGCTAGTACTCCTATTGGGATATATATATAAATGGTACTCGATGGAAATCGGGTCAATCAAGACCGTAAAAACCAGGTCGCGGTCAATTGTTGAATCGACCAAAAAAAAAAAAACAAGAAGAGAATCTTTCTATACTGCCTAGTATAACAATGATTGTACTACCTCCTATCTTTTTTGTTAACACTGCTTAGCACGAATTGAGCTAAACCGCGTCAAGAAAAAAGTACGGAAGAAGTAGTACGAAATAACAATCACACAAGCACCATCATCATGGGGTTTGTTTTGGCTTCCATCTTTTGACAAGAGCAGAACAAGACAAAACTTTTACAGCACTAGTGGAGATGAGTGCTGTAGCTGTAGCCTGTAGGTAGAAAACCTATCCTGACGACTAGCAACAGGAAACAAGTACAGGATGGAGTACTGTGGTAGCGGCCTAGTGAAATCTTTGCGCAATGTAAATGTTTTATTTTGTTCCTGTTTGCGCACAATGGCAGCTTGCACTTACCCAGCAGCGAATCCCAAATTCCCAATCGCGATATCCTTTTCCTACAGAGGGAAGTGGGAGTGGCAATCCTACCCAGACCCCCACTTCTGGATGCTGTTAATAACGCATAATTTATGGCACGCTGGAGTGGATGCAACCGCAACGCATAATTAGTAGTACTACTAGTGACAGTAGTCCAGTACTAGTACTAGTAGAGAGCAGTAGTAGTACTAGCAATTGTCTGGTCTGATAAAAACGAAACGGTACTCGATCACTTGTCAATTTTAGTACTGCGCGGGCACTACTCATACATCGTCAGACTCTCACAGTAGGAGTAGGAGCCGTGAGCAAGAGGCGAGAGAGGACGAGCATTGAAGCAGGCAGGGTGTTGTCACCACTCACCATACCGTCCGTACCGACAAGTTTTACGCACCCGAAGGTTTTAGCTGGCGCGACGCAATCATTCCGGTTTCCGGACCATTGCCGCCCGTCATCCATCCCACCCCGCGGCGGGAAACAGTGAAAACGAAAAAATTTGCCGCGACGAGGAGAGGAGGCGGCGCGCGGGCGCGAGCAAAAGATGCCGCCGCCGCCGCGCGCGTTCGGAGGAAGGAGGGTGTGGATTCGGGGGGCGCAACCGGCACACGTGACGAGCTTCGTCAGCGCAGGGTTGTGGGCCGGGGAGCCTTTCTTTGCCTTTACCCTCATAGCAACAGCCTCTTGTTACGGGACGTCTTATAGCAATTGCCAAGTGGTGGCGGAGTGTGCAGTGAGAGAGCCTTACCTCATCATGATCTACTACAGCCTACTAGTGGCAGTATAGTACTAAAGTACTGTAGTAGCGTCCAAGGGTGAGTGATGCGACACATCTCTTCGTGCGCGCGCGCCGGCCACGTGACTCCCTCCCGGGGCCGTTGTTTCCATTCAGCGGAGCTGAGCCACAGAAAGGCTGCTAGCTTCTACGCCTCGATAATCGATTATCCAGTGCCACGGATTGTGATAACCATAGGCAGATACGTGGGGTCAGATGGCCTCGTACACGCGGGGACATAACGTACATCACGGGCGTGTCGTTGATGCCATGCGACTCCTCCGGCGGGGTAGATGGCCGGTAGTAACAGCCACCGGTCGACAGCGAACCAGTACACATCCCCACCCTCGCACCAAAACCGAAAGCGATCGAGATGTCGTAGTCGTAGATGAAGAATGGCCTTTTTTTTTTCTTTTCCAGTCACGAGACGCGGCACAAATTCGTCCACCACCAGAGAGAGAGAGAAAAAAAAGGATCGATCAGGCGAGGTTGACTGATCGCGGGTGTCCAAGCGTGTTGTGTTGTGCTGTTTCACTGAAAGACGCCGGTGACTGCTGGCTGATCCAAACGGTGGATCGTGGATTTGATCACACGGCGGTACTGCATATCGATTCAGCTTGTGGAAAGTGGAATTTTGCGTAGCCCACAAGTTCTCGTCTCTCGCCGCCAGTTGTGGGCGGCGGCGGTGACTCACTGACGGCGACGCGGCGTGCGCCCGGAATCAACCAAGCACTCCCCCCTGCTGCTTGACAGCTGTACGTCCTATCCCGTGGCTCAGTGCTCTTCGGGATCTATTTTATTTTCATTCCTTTTTCAATACAGTAGCTCGCTTCCAACGAAAAGAAAACTACTAGTGCCGTCCAATCGAGTCATTCGTTTCCGATTGATGATTTCATTACAGTACTAGTAGCACGGCCTTTCCGGAGTGAGTGTGACTGCCCCCCTTTTTGACCCGCCATGAACGACGGACGGTCGTCGGTAAAAAGGATGCGCAGTATGCATATAGTATCAAACCGTGGCATATATATATATATATTCATCGGACACTCGGGTTTACGTAATGACGAAGTTCTTTCGTCAAACCGGAACAAAGATTCAAAAGGTCGCCTGTTTAACTCAAACAGGTTGCTGACGGCACAGCACCTGTTTGAATTGCACGAGCTTCGACGGGGCTTCGTGCTTGCGTTTCAGTAGGTACTGTCTGTTCGTCTGCATTGACCATCCCTGGTCGTTTGATTGAAGTGCTTGTTAGCAACGATAGCAACAAGTCAGTCTTTCCTTTTAAATTTTCTCTCCACATAGCACGGGACGACTTGTGACGAGTTTCTTTCTTTTTTAAGTATAGGTATATATGACAAGTTTATCTGGATTGTCTGCCTGGCCATATAGCAGGTCCGGACCATGCACAGGTTCCTCTTTGGGTCACAAGCGAGCCTTGCAATTAGCCGGTTCGGGCCATACATTGCAAATTCCCACGCTGGCTGCTACTCCTACTATACGAAAGGAAATTGGGCCGTACTTTTCAGTGAGGTAGTTTGGGCTTTGGGCTAACTTTCTCTTTTTTTCGAATAAAGCCGTCTCTCTCTGGTCACAAGGAGCAGGAAGGAGGAAGACAAATAATCCAGTCAGTGTCCAGTCGCGTCCTACGGCCGACTCATGGAGTTTTCTGTCTCCTCGGACGTAGCATTGTTGCATGAGAAGCAATTACTGACTACTGTGACTGAGATAAACTGATCAGCTTTTCGGGACACCTTCCAGATGTCCTATATCCCCATGGTCGAACGGCCGTTGATCCAGATAAAAACAGGACTAGCGATCAGGAGGAATTCACGGGATGCACTTGAAGCTTGGATAATTTGGAACTGGTATAGATCTTCAGAGTAGTCCAGCAACGCATCATAATGACACGCATTCTGCAGGTCTTCCCCTGCAAGAGAAGTGACGCTCATGCCGCCAATATCATACCTTTTCCATTATCCAGAAAAGAGATTCATACTTTTCTCGTCGATTTGGCACCAGCACCAACCACGCAAGACGGCGAAGGAGGAAAGAATGACTGAAAAATCATCCACGACGACGAGACTTTTCCATTCCGAAATTATGTGATCATCACTACATGCTTCGAGGCTACGACGCTGAAAGTTGGAGACATCAGAGGCCCAGGAACCATGTCGCCCATTCCCGTAGAAGACAACGAAGGCGCGATCATCGCTAGTAGCCTAGGCTTCGAGGCTTGTCTCGTCCTGGAGAAGACAACGAAGGCGCGATCGCTAGTGGCCGGGAACCTGATGTCGCCATTTTCCGGCCGCCTGAGCTTAAAATCCGCGGCTACTCGCTCGAATTCGACGGCAACGAATCGCGGATTGATTGTTCTAGGGTTTCATAGAGTGACGGGGCGTGGCGATTTCGGCGGCTGGGGAAGGCGGGGAAGACGGCGGCGAACAGGGCGGGGGACGGACGAGGCCGACGAGCGACGAGGGGCCGCAGGTAATAGCCATTACCCAAATAGGGACCTAAGTGCAAAATATCAGGGGGCTTTCTGCTTATATTTGGATTGCGATTATTAACCGCAATCCGAATATTTGCACTTTGCCACCTAATTTGGATCGCGATCAATAGTCGTGATCCAAATCAGGGCCTTTCTGCAAAACCTTCGGTCAAGCGCCATGGCGGCGGCCGGGGCTGCCCGCTTCGAATCGAAGCGTTAATTCGACGCCTCCGGCACTGAATTGAGCCACTCGCAGCCGCGTATCTCCCGCAGATCGTTGTGGTGGCCTTCCCGGCGCGTCGCCGCGTCGCGGGTGTGGCGGCGAGCGACCGTTGCGCTAGCGCGTAAAGCTCGTTGACGCTGATGGTTCGTCCTGGAGGATATCTGTGCAAAATATCCGGCCAACCTGCTGCTCCGGCGACTCCAGTGGAGTTTACGTCGGCGAACGGAGAAGAGACTTCGCGCCACGCTCACCTGAATGCAGAACGCCGCTGTGTTCTCTGTTCCACCGTACCTGACGACGTTCTCTCTAGCCATGACCTGATGCCGTTCCAATTCCAGGTATCCAATGTGCACACACGGGTGGACGGAGCTTATCCAGAAGATACAAAAAGGACCGGATATTAGTGGAGGAAGTGATATGTGGATCAGTGGATGATATAGTCCAGCAACATCATAATGACACATTTTGCATGTCTTCCCCTGCAAGGCTGCAAGTGAAGAAGAAATGTTGTAATCATGCCACCAATTCAATTGGTTTATTCGTTCCCGTCGGTTTGGCTGTGCCTGTGCGTACATGATGGGCTAGCGGTAGACTGGGCGCGGACGGCTCTCCGATAATTTGGCTGGAGCAACAGGCTGTAGGTGCTGCACTAATGGCTATATTGATAGACCCCGTAGTGATGATTGGAATTAAGAGGCACTTAAGTAGATTATCGGTTCCCGTATGCAGCGCGTGATATGTATGTGCAACGAACTTGGGATGCTACATTACAGTCCATGGCTAACAGTTTTGCTAAGTCATATTCGTGAATGGCATTTCCTCCTAGAATCCTACATGTCCCGTTGATCCAGGGGCGACCAACCGACGGATCCGCGTAATAAAGGAATCACCTACAAAGTCAGAACCGGGCACATGCATGTGTAACGATTAACAAGGGCACGAGATGCAGTTCCTATCGCTCTCATTTCAATATGGCAAAACAGATTCTGGTCCGGTAGTTCAACGTTGTTAGCGTTAGCGAGGTAACGACCCGGCCGTCGACCCCCCAATGAAAGCATAGATGCAATTGCGCAGGAGCGTTTGGTACTTTATTTGAATCCCTTTTCGAACACACGAACGCAAAAAAAAAAAGGTTTTCGTGGGAAACAGAGTGCAGCGTGGTCACCACGTGACCTCACGCGCTCCAGGTTTCAGAGACGATGCTCACAATCCAGTGAGGTGACAATAAACAAAGGATGTGGTTGTGTGACCGGCAGATGGATGTCCAACGGCTTTTCAACCCTACCATCTTCATCATCAACACAAAAAAAAAAAAAACAGGAAATGTTCAAACGGAGACTAGCAACACCGTCGCCATCGCCTCCGGGTCCACGCCACGTTGGCGCCCGCCATCAACGGGCAACCCGCCCAAAGAAAATTCCATCCAAGACGCTCCCCGAACCGCTCCTAGCCGTCCGATGGCGGATCCGACGGCGCCCACCGTCCCGCGGAGCGAATCTCGGGGCGCGTGCCTCCCGATCCCGCTGTCCTGCCTGTCCCGCCCCGCGCCGTGTCCTGTTGCGGTCCGGATCGAAGGTCCCTCCTGAACTTGACTGACTGACCCCGTCCCGTTCCGTCCGGATCTTCTTCTGCTCCCTGGCCACCGTTTCGTCCTCCCGTTATCCTCCCGCCCTTCACATTCCAACTTCTCGTGCAGTTGTCCTCGTCCTCGTCGTCGTCCTCCCCACCTGCTGGTGCCAGGAGCGCAGATCCACGCGGAGTCGAGCTGGTTTTCTTCTCGAGTGCGGTAAGGAAGGAAGCACTGCCCCTGCTCCAATGGGTTCCCATTTCTGTCGAAACTTCATAGTGTTGCTACTTTTGTTCTGGTCTTCCATTCCTGTTCTGCATTTTGACTGCTCAAATCCGGAGAAAAATGTTCTGGTCCTCCATTCCTGTTTCTTCGGTGTGATGTCTTTGCTTGCCTCTATTCGCATCGGCCCTGCCTGCTAGAACCGTATCGCAGTTACATTTTCCGTGGAGTGGTTAGTGTGGACTGATACGGCTGTACTCCAGTGCTAGTTTACTCATAGAGTCATAGGGGCCGTTTGAAATCCGTATTATGAAATAGAATTGGTGATGGAAGCTTAACTAACTGCAGGTATAAGTTCTGAGATTCGTGATGATTATTTCAGTTACCCCGTCTCCCTTAAATTGGAACATTATTTTCCTTTGTAATGGCGCAGAGGTATTTTGATTTTGCAGGGCCTGAGAGGTGTCTATTTTGTAACGCTTGTTCATTTTTAGTTACTGCCTTGAAGAGAGTTACCATAACTGCTCGTATTCGTATATGCTACACTTTTGATTTCAGGGATCTTAGTCCACACTATTTGGGTTAATTAACCACTGTTCCCTCTGCCACTCAACTAGACAGTCGTACTAAAAATCCCTTCCCCTATTTCCTGCTCAAAATCGCACTCGAACCATCTACTGTCCTTTTGAGTACAATTCAAGATACTCTTATGAGTACTACTACTAGCTCCTCTGTGGCATTATTTGCTTATTCTTGTTTGGTGTTCATATGGTTCTTCACTTTGCATCACAGAAGGGTTGGTGCTGCTAGCACAAACGTTGAACATAAATTTCTTTAATTTTTTTTTCTGGTTCCATACTGCAGCTTTATTCTAATGTCATCTTGAGTTCCTCTGTTTGACATACTTTTGTATGTCTTTTATGCTTTTAGAGTGTATCTGTAAGAAATGTGAATGAGAGATATTAAACCATTCCAGTCATGGTATATTTGTTCTGATCAATTAATATTTCTAGACACTAACTAATGCTTGTTTGTTGTGGATTCAGGTTCAGAGTTCCTTGTAGATGACTCGAGCTTCGACTGTTGATTTTGGGCGAAAGAGGCAGAGCGAGATCCACTGGTCTGGGCCACTGCGTCCAGCAAATATTATTAGAAATAAATTCCATACGTACAAGAATGGCTCAAATGGGATCGTTATCAAATTGGCAGATGGCCCAGAAATGCCATCGCTTAAAGAAGCTGTTGCCAAGGAGACTGCAGATCTGCTTGATAGGCATCATCGCCTTTCAGTCCGTGAGCTCACCATGAAATTCGAGAAGGGTTTCAATACAGCCACCCTTTTATCTAACGAGGTTTGGACTCCAGCTATTTAGTTCTTTGGCACTTGATGAAAAAATGGTTTAATTAGTGGACCTGTCTACAATTTTGAGTAGTTTGCACATCCTGGGCTTCCACGTTATATATTACTGCATAAGCATGTTTGTTTCCAAGATTCCAGCAATATTCACTCCTTTATTAGTGCAGTACCAACAATTATGACTTCCAAATACAAGCTGGTTAAAAAAATGAAGTTTTTTCTCCATTTTATTTTATATTTTAACTCAAGGTCAAATTGAGACATGCGGCTTTATTGGAGAGGGATATCCTTCTGAAGAATCTCAAAAGTTTATTGGAGTCATTGAGAGGTCGTGTAGGGGGCAAAAACAAGGATGAAATCGATGAGTCTCTGTCTATGGTATGTTTCGTCCTTTAAAATTTAGATTCTTGCCTGAGTTTTTTCCCCCCTTTGTTGTTCCTCAATATGTATTACTTTGAAATTGATGGTTAATCCAACTTCCTATCTGTTCCTACAAGTAAAAGTTTAGCTATATGCAAGAATCATCTCCCTTTTGTGTATACTTTATAATTATTTACTTTCTGTAGGTGGATATTTTATCAATTCAACTGTCCAAAAGAGAAGACGAGTTGCTTCAGCAAAAAGCAGAGGTCACAAAAATAGCTGCCTCATTGAAACTGGTGAGTTTTGAACAATAATTTCATTGGTAGTAATTAGCACCTGCATGCTATGAATTTTTTAACATGAGATGTGAGCATTAAGATACCAATTACTTGCAAGAGGTTATGTAGTATCATAGGCCATGTGGTGCCAACTGTTTGTGATGCAATTGAATTAAATACTTGCCCCCATGCTGTAATTTCTAATTATATTTTGGCAGATAGAAAGCTTTGGCCATTTGACATCGCAATTTATTCATTATTTTCAAGCCTACCTCAACTTGCTTGTGATTAAAAGGCTTTGCTGGTCATAGGCTTCTGAAGATGCAAAGCGAATTGTCGATGAAGAAAGAGCTAATGCGCGGTCAGAGATAGAAAGTGCTAAAGCTGCTGCTCAAAGAGTTCAACTAGCACTTGAAGAGCAGGAAAATGTTTCTCAAAGAACTGGGAAGCAGGTTAGCAATATCTAATAATATGAATGTGAATAATGTGTGCTCTTCATTACTACTTTAAAGCCATCGCATTTACATGAAATGCGTGGATTGAGCCACTTCTTCTATCTATTTATCTGTGCACATGTTTTATAGAACTAGTATTTGATGTTAAATATTGGCACACTTAGATATAGCCTTGATACATGTATCCCTTATGATGTATTATTATTCTTTTGTGGTTCTTAGCAGAAGATTTTAGCTTTTAACTCTTGATTCATAGTTGTTCGTAATTGTTAAGGATGTTCATGTTTTCTAACTTGTAGTTTATCTAGCTTCTAACTGTTTAACTTAAAAAAAAAAACTGAACTATGCATGTCTGATAATCATATCACGTTCGATATAATTTTAGGACATGGATGGACTGAAGGAAACTGTTCAAGAAGCACGAAGAGTGAAAATGCTGCATTGTCCAAGCAAGGTAGAATCCAGACGCCCCCTGTATCACAATATGTTTTTCTCCGTATTTGGCACATTTACTTGATTACATATTGCTACATGGAAGAAAAGATACATTTCACGTTTTTGAATGCCTGTCTAGGCAATGGACATTGAATGCGAGATCCAAATTTTACGTGATCAACTTTATGAGAAATCCGCAAATTCGCTTCTGCTTTTGAAAGAGGTACGCCGATAAAACTTGGTTATGCTATTTGATAATGCTTGTCAGATTTGGGCAGTCATTCTTAAGCTAACTTATGCCATTAATCTGATTCACAATTATGCTTTTTTTTTATCAGTTAGAGCTTCACCGAAGATTTGAGGAAAATGATATGCCCCTGTATGAGTTAGTGGGTCTTGAAACCTTAGGCTCAATGTTGCGAATAGTTGCTCGGAACAACGAACCTGTGGATTTTTCAAAGAGGTCGATCCAGTGGTTCCGCATACAGCCTAATAAAGGAAGCAAAAAAGAGATAATTTCAGGTTGAAATATCTTCCTCTTACAAAAAAATCGTTTTTCCACATATAATACTCTTCTGACGATTGCTACACAAATCCTTTTAGGTGCCACCAAGCCGGTATATGCACCAGAACCACACGATGTTGGGCGCTACCTCCAAGCTGAGATTGAATGCTGTGGTCAAATCTCAATCGCGAGGAGCGTCACCCATGTGGACCATGGTTTGCTTTCGTCATTGATCACCGAAGAAATTTAGCTGCTTTCACCAGTTTTCAGTTGATAACATGGCTAACATTACGTTAGTGGTGCAGCTGCAGGATTAGCTGACTTTGTAGAGGCTCTTGTACGGAGTCCTGAAACCGAGTATAATGTATGGTTAAGCTTTACTTATATGTTCTTATCTATTTTGTCACTTCATGTTCAGTTTAGCGAAGACACATGTGCCATACTCAAGTTTCCCCATTTCCCTAACCATTTGGTAATGTATCGGTAGGTCATTGTTCTTCAAGTGAATGGAGTCCCTCAGCCTGCCGATTCTCTCCATGTTCTCTGCATTGGAAGACTGCAAATCAGACTAGCTAAAGGAAAGATAGTTGTTGCAAGGGAATTCTATTCCTCAGCGATGCAGGTATCTTCATACCGCAACACTTGCAGCATATGACGAGCTTGGTTCTGCAGCATTTGACCATGGTCGAATCTAATTTGCACTATTTACTATCCATCTACTCCAGATGTGCGGTATAAGAGGTGGAGGGGATGCTGCCCCACAGGCGATCTTTTGGCAACCCAAAAAGGACCTCAGCTTTGTGCTGGCCTTTGAAACAACCAGAGAACGTAACTCCGCGCTCATGCTCGCCCGAAGATTCGCCTTTGATTGCAATGTAAGTTTTACGACTGACTGCAACTCGTCATATATTATATTGATATATTACGGGCAGGAGACTAACCGACCTGTCACATTGTCGAATGCAGATTGTTGAAATATCCTTTATGGTAGTTATTATGATCCAACTTTTTTGTTGGCTGAATGCAGATTATCCTTGCCGGCCCGGGGGACAGAACAGTGTGGTGACCATGACTAAATGGAGCCTACTGCGAACTCTAACAGTTCCTTGAATGTACATGTCACATCAGTAGTTAGATGCCTTATCTGATCTGAGTAGTATAACCAGTGCCCAGCATATGCATCGAAAGTTCATAGTCACACCTCTTACCTGATGGGAGTATTGTCCATTCATTGTAGTTTTTTTAGCTTGTCTCACACTACGGAACCATTGTAACGGGCTTTTGTCATGAGGTCCTGATGCTGGTGCATCATGCGTGAATTAACTTCGGGCCATTGTTAAGTGGAATGCTTGGTCACTGAAGTCAAGTTCAAAAGACCAGGCCGAAGGGCCATCAACTTTTTCTTAGCTTCCATATTCTAAATTCTACCAATTGTATAAACAATATTTAGGGTGTGTTTGGTTTGGCTGTGGCTGTGAAAAAAATTGCTGTGGGTTGTGGGCTGTGAAAAAAGCTGTTGTGAGATATGAGTTGTGAAAAAGCTGAAAGCCGTTTGGTGAAAACGACTGTGGAAAAGTGACTGTGAGCTGATAATTTAAAATAATATGTTATTCATTCAAATTTACATGAAATTTAAAAGCTCCATCTTAATTTGTTTAAATTTTTCATTCTACTATATATTTTCTAAATTTTAAAAGTTTTTTAGAAAATTTAAAGTTGTTTAAAAATTTTAAAAGTTAAAGGTCAAAATCTACATGCAATTTAAAAAGTTTTTACAAATACAAAAAGATTTTAATTTTTTCAAAAAATTGAAAACATTTTCTAAAAATTTAAAAAGTTTTTAAAGAAATTCTGAAAAAATCTAAACTTGTAAAAGCCAAAAAAGCACTACTCTACCTGTATTCAGAAATAAACTAGCTAAAAGCTACTTTTGGTTGACTTTTTCTGAAAGCTAACCTCTTTGGTTAGCCTTTTGGTTTTCCTGAAAAATCAAAGCCAGAAAAAGCTCAATCATACGCACCCTTAAAGCTCGAAGGCTTCAACCTATTCATCGCAATTATTTCATTGTGCCATATTGTTAGCAAATAATGCATAAACAAGATCGAAATACAATATAAATTTAACGTGAAAAACTCTTACGGGAAAACCACGGGCGATAACCGGTAATCTTCACTATTAGAGGAGAGTTACAACGTAGGAGAATAACTATGTGTCTCTTTCTTAACTTTTTTCATGCAACACAAGATGTATATATAAGGGTAGAAACTGGAGATAAACTCTCTAAACAATACGAACCGTAACACGAGAGGACTCCGCCTCTCAAACCTCCTAGACGTCTCTAGCAAACATATTCTAACAAATTCCACCTTAAGACGAATTTCATCTTATAGTAAATGAAGAATCATCAACTAACTTCTTTCAATATTATATAATACCGGACGCCAACGAGTCACTAGGACTTAAACGGTAGCACCTCAAACTTCATAACTCCACTTCTAATGCACAACTGTTGCTTCAAGCGAAAACAACAGAGCCATAACCATTAATGGTCTAAATAACAAACCGTTATGTGGTTTTGCAGCGGATTATAAGACTTCGTAGAAACCATGTCAAAAAACAAATCAGCAACATTAAATCTATAGCATCACTGAAATGCTTCGGATGCATGAAGCAAAATCCGCAGACTTCTAGATACACTAGCGTGTATATCCAGCAAACAAACCAGAACCCAACTTCCTGGTCTTCATGTGCGCTTTAGCAACTCTGGCCAGAAACCAATTTCGCACGCACACAACACACAAGAATGAATCAGAAATCAGAAAAAGCCTCTTGATACGATTCTTGTGTGTGCATACACTATCACAAATAGGCTCTATAGCGGCGGCAGCCCAAAGGCCGGAGCGGCGCGGCCCAAAGTGTGCCGCCGCTACAGAGCCCTGGAGCCCTGCCGTGGTTTAAGCCGCCGCTACAGAGGCCCCTTTAGCGGCGGTTGACATTGTCAATTACCGCTATAAATGGTCCAGGTTTATAGCAGCGGTTGATAATGTCAACCGCCGCTATTTAGTGCATATTAGCGGTGATTGATTATTCCAACCGCCGCTATAAATGGCCCAGGCTATAAATATCGTGCTCCGACAGCTCCTCTGTTCACTCGAACAGTAGCGGCCCAAAAATTTGGGTAAATCACGAAAATCAAGGGAGGAAGGTTTTGAGTTCATTTTTTTTTTAGAAATTTGGTCTTTGAGGTAAGGGAAACTCATCCCATTGGTTTTTTTGTGTTCTCATTTTGAAATCAAGTAGAATTTTGGGTTTTATGTTTGTTAGTTTTTCATCAAATTTTAGCTAAATTCGTTTAATTTGAATGGTTCTATTGGGTTATAATTGAAGTTTATGAAGGCATACATCATCTCTTTTCATCACTACACAAAAAAATTATTATATCTATCTTGTTTTATGTCAATAGGAATCTAGATTTAGTTTGGTTTTTAGAAGAGAGAGAAGGTAGTATTAGGGCAAGAGGGATGTTAATTTTTTTACTATTTTTTCATAAAAATTAAATAATATATAAAATAATTTAATGTTTGTTTCTTTTTACCTTGCATAATATTTCTCACTTTATGTATATTATATTTTAGTGTTTATATATTTAGTGAATATTTAAATTTTTTGTTATTAATTAATTTCTAATATTTTTTGGATAGATGATAATAAAAGTTAAATAATATATAAAATAATTTGATGTTTGTTATATTTTACCTTGTATAATATTTTTAACTTCATGTAATATATCTTGTCACACATAATTTTTTGTCCGTTCAAGGTCGTTCGCCATGGATAGATCTTGGATGTACGAGGCACCAAGTTCGGGTCCAATATTTTTACGAGAAGTTTCAAAATTCATCAAAGCGGTGGCACAACATACTCGATGTGAACGGACGACTGATATATATTGTCCGTGTTTTGATTGCAAGAATCAGAAGTTGTGGAATGATATAGAAGTAATAAAGTCACACTTGGTGCAGAGGGGTTTTGTTGAGGGGTACACGAGATGGACAAAACATGGTGAGAATAGTGTGGTCGATATGGAATTTGATGAGAATATTGAAGTTGAAGTCGAGGTTGTCAATTCGTCTGGTGCAGATGCGATGGATTCGCCTGGTGAAGCTGATTTTGATGTTGAGGAGTTGTTGTGTCACATTGAGCCATAGGTGTTGATCAATGCCGGTACAACTAAAGAGCTTGATAATTTTCATAGAATAGAGAAGACATCAAAGGATCCATTATATGATGAATCTAAGGGATGTGGTAAAGAGTTCACCGTATTGCGTACTGTACTTGAGCTGATGAAGCTGAAGGCCATGCATGGCTGGTCGGACGCTAGTTTCACGGATTTATTGGAACTTATTTCCGATGCGCTGCCGAAGCCCAACTTGTTGCCAAGGACAACATACCTTGCTTAGAAGCTGATTTTCCCACTTTCGTTGGGCGTGCAAAAAATTCACGCGTGTCCAAATCATTGCATATTGTATCGAAACGAGCATCAGAACGCTGTGAGATGTCCAAGGTGCAAACACAGTCATTACAAAAGGAACAATGATTGTGACGCCGATGGAGGCGTGAAGAATACAACTAAGGGGAGAAAGAAGAAAAGGAGTTCTATCGTCGATGACAGTGATGACAGTAAGGTTCCTGCCTTAGTCATGTGGTACTTACCCGTGATCGATCGTATCAGACGCTTGTTCGCCAACCCTAAGGATGCGGCAATGATGACATGGCATGTACACGAGAGAGACGGTAGGCTCATGCATCCCGCAGATGGAACACAGTGGAAAAATTTCGATGAGGATCATCGAGACTTCTCTAATAAGAAAAGGAAACTTTGGTTTGCATTGAGTACAGACGGGATGAACCCATTCGGTCAAATGAGAAATCCGCATAGTACTTGGCCAGTGATACTAGCAATGTACAACATTCCACCATGGTTATGCCATAAGCGTAAGTACCTACTACTGACCACTCTTATATCTGGGCCCAAAGA
Source organism: Eleusine indica (assembly GCA_030378355.1). NCBI lineage: Eukaryota > Viridiplantae > Streptophyta > Magnoliopsida > Poales > Poaceae > Eleusine > Eleusine indica. The sequence continues at coordinate 46,725,744 of CM059500.1, forward strand.
ACCTGGTAACAACATAGACGTGTTCTTAGTACCATTGTTCAAAGACCTGTAGAAACTATGGTTAGAGGGGGTCCGTATATGGGATGAGTATCTAAAAGAGTGCTTCACGCTCAGAGCAATTATTTTTTGCACGGTAAGTGATTCCCCGGCACTAAGGGCGTTATCGGGGCAGGTCAAAGGAAAGACGACATGTTTTGTATGCGTTGATGATACATCTCATGTGTACCTTCCAGCATCCCAGAAGCTAGTGTATATGCGAAGCCGCCGATTATTACCAGCAAAATACAGGTATCGCGCGATGGCTAGACACTTTGATGGCAAAGTTGAGAACGACATAGAACCTCGCCGTTGTACTGGCAGGGTCATGTTTGACCTTGTTAAAAACATTAGTGTTGTTTTTGGAAAGCTGGTGAAGAGAGTAAAAAAGGCAAAAGATCTCACGCCGTTTAAGAAGAAATCCATTTTTTTTCATATATTTCAATTATTGGAAAGAATTAGAAGTGAATCATGCCTTCGACTGGATGCATATTGGGAAGGGTGTATTTGACAGTAGTAGCGGACTTATACTCGACCAACCCGGTAAGACAAAGGATGGACTCAGCGCACGTAGAGATCTTGTAGTGATGGGAATAAGACCAGAGCTCCATCCGTAAGAAAAAGCAAATAGAAAGTACTTTCTCCCCCCGGTAGCCTACACACTTACGATGGAGGAGAAAACAATATTTTATAAGTGCCTCAGTGGGATTAAAGTACCGATGGATTTCTCATCGAATATCAAGAATCTTGTAAATATGAAAGAGTTAAAGATAAGTGGGTACAACATTCACGATTGCCACATAATGCTTTCGGTGTTTCTCCCTATTGCTATCAGAGCTGTTAAATCACCATGGCTGAAGTTGGCTGTAACTCGCCTTTGCTACTTCTTTAATACGGTATCGAAGAAAGTGATAACTGAAGACGAGTTAAATGATCTATGAACCCACATGAAGGAAACAATGTGCATACTTGAGATGGTCTTCCCTCCATCCTTTTTCGATACGATGGAACACTTCATGATTCATATTGTTGATCAGATCTTTGCATTAGGCCCCGTCTACCTGTATCAGATGTTTCCGTTTGAGAGGTTCATGTATGTATTGAAACGCTATGTATGTAGTCGTTCACATCCATAGGGTTCTATGATCGAGGACTACACAACTGAGAAGATCATCGAATGTTGCTCAGATTACATTAATGATGATAGCAGATCAATTGGTCTCCTCGTGTCTCATCATGAGGGTAGATTATCTGGAAAAGGTACGAAAGGAAGTAGATCGTTCATCGACCGTGACTTCAAACGAGTGGACCAAGCATATTTCAGCGTATTGCAACAGACGCAGATTGAGGGACCGTACTTTGAGAAATATCTGTTAGAGCTCCGCTAGAACAACAAAGATGGGACGGATAAATGGATCATAGACGAGCACAAGCGCTCGTTCACATCATGGTTTAGCTCCCTAGACCTTCCAAGTGGCGAGTCCGTGAAAGAGAAAATGTTGAGAAAGTTAGGTAACCGTCCGAGAAGAACCATGGTTACCTTTCAGGCATACGACATCAATGGTTTTACGCTCTACACCCAACAAAAGGATAAGAAGAGCAAGTGTCAAAACAGTGATGTACGAGTAGAAGCCATTGACGAAGAGGACCAGACGACCTCGTATTACGGGTACATTGAGAAAATATGGGAACTAGACTACAGTGCAAATTTGTAGGTTCCCATATTTAAATGCAAATGGGTGAAGCACCCTAATGACGTCGAGGTGGATGAATATGGTTTCACAATTGTTGATCTTAACAATGTTGGTCATAAAGATGAGTCTTGGATACTTGCCAAGACCATGGAACAGGTGTTTTATGTACTTGATCCAAAGGACGAAAAAAATACATTGTTGTCCCAGGTAAACAAAGAATCGTTAGAGTGGAGAATATGGAGGATCGAGATGACTACAATCAATATGACGAGGTGACATGTTTTATAGATCCGAAAAATTTGAAAGTCTTAGAAACAAGACTCTCCTTTGCCGGCGGAATGCCCTACATGTGCACTGATCACTGTCAAGAAAAAGTCATTCAAGGCTAACTCAAGCATTATATAATTTTATTTTGTTAGGTACCTTTTATTATTTAAACCTTGTATTATGTTCTATGTAATTTATGCTTATTTGAATATAAAAATTGTGTAACTTATTTTGTCAAGCATCATGTAGTTTGAAGTTTTAGGGTTTAAAAGGTAAATATAAAATAGTTTAGAGACCAATTTGTAATTTTATAAAATGACAAGAATTAAAGTGTAAAAATATTAGGACTGAAATGTAAAAAATATAGTTAACAATGAACTCAGGGGTTTTTCTAAAAAAAAAAAGTCTTTGGTAATTTTTGAAAATAAATAATACAATTTAAATACAAGTTTAGAGCATGAATAATATAATATAAAAAAAACACCCCGGTGGAATAGCGGCGGTTCTCATAGCCAACCGCCGCTATTCCTTTTTAGCGGCGGTTGGCTTTGTGAGCCGCCGCTAAAGAGATAAACCATATATAACCAAGGGCGCGCGCGGGGCCCAAACCCTAACTCCCCGAAGCTTTTGTCCATGCCGTAAGGCTGCCCAAATCCGTCACCGAGCGCCGCTGCCTCCTCGAGCTCGTCGACGGCTGCTGATTCTCCTCCTCCTCATCGACGACGAGCTTACGGGCCCCTCCCCCTCCTCGAGCTCACCGTATGGGCCCTGTCTCCTCGTCGGCCCTCCGTCCGCCGCCTCCTACTCTTCTCGTCGATGGCCGACGCACGGGCCTCCTCCCCCTCTCCTCGTTGACGGTCGTCGTGCAGGCCTCCTCCCCCTCTCCTCGTCAACGGCCTCCGTGCGGGCCCCCTCCTCGATCCCGGCCATCGCGTGAGCCTCCTCCCCGACCCCGGCCGCCACGTGGGCCTCCTCTCCTCGTTGATGACCGCCACGCGGGCCCCCTCCTCCGTCCCTGAGCGTTGTCGCGTGGGTCCTCCTCCTCCTCTACACGCCGATGTCTGCTGCGCGGGCCCCTCCCCGACACCGGCCGCCGCGTGGGCCTCCTCCTGTCCTCGTCGACGGCTACCATGGGCCCCCCTTCTCATGCTCGAGCGCCGCCGCGTGGGTCTAGTAAGTGCCGCAGCCTCCTCTTCCTCCCCTCTCCCCTCTTCTTCCACGACGGCCGCCGCATTCTCTCTGGTAAGCGCAGCACCCTCCTCTTCCTCCAAATAATAGCACGGGCATAAGTTAAGTGCTGTTATAATGAAGACCATGCTCATGGTTAATGGATTGATCAGTACAACAACGGTAAAATTAATATGGATCGACCACAAGAACTCGCAACTTGTAGTAGTCTGCAGTGACGCTTGAACTGGTAATTGGTACTAATTTGCAGTAGTATGTCGGCTATTCGTAGTTTGCACTAGTGAATTCTGTCTATCATGGTGTCAACTGCTACTATTACGGAGCAGTGCTTCCTTGTACTATGTGGTTGTGTCATTTCTGGATTAACTGGCGCAATGGTGTGTGCTTTGGCCAGCCTGCATTCATAAACTGGTTATCACTCATTACACCAGACTGCAGAATTCAATGTTTACATTATTGCTATTGGAACTATGACAAACTTGCTCATCCTCTTGGGTTATTCATTTAGTGTTGCTAGGAGCTAATATTTTTCCCTAGTGTCTGCTTAGATTCTGTAATTTTTTTTATTCGAATCATTAGTTGAACTTTTGTGCAAGCTGCCTAACTGTCTGTCAGTAGATCGTTGTTGCCCTACTGTAGTTAACTAGCCTTAAATTATAGAATCTATCTAGCTATCGAGTACTCCCTCAGTCTTAAATTGTCATGTTAGTACAATAATTTTAATTAAGATTGAACTAGATTTGATGCCCTAGCGACATCGATTTGAGGATGGAGGGTGTATAGTTCTGAATGAACCCTGGCTGGCTTTGTTCTCATATAATGCGCAAAATAACTAAGGAACATATCAGTCAGCAGTACGCATGTTGTATGCTAGTTCGAACATTTTACCAATTTTCAGATATTCGTCTAACCTTTTCATTTTCTATCTATATGCTCTGGTAGATCTTTTCATTTTACCAATTATGCTAGATATTCTAACCAAACACATGCCCAATTATACTTTGTGCTATATCTGTCATCCTATATGCATCAGAAACATAATCGTGATTTTAAAACATTTCAGCTTGAAATATTTAAGAACAATTTTGGCATGAACTGGACAGTACATGTATTGGTTTAATTTAGATAATGAAACACTCACCTATGCTTGTTGGCTATACAATGTGATATACCTTGCTCTAGTTACTTGCTGAAAATTCTAAAAACTGCCCGTATGCTTGTTGCCTATGCTTGCTGCCATGGTGTGTCATGGTTCTGAAAATTCTGAGACTAACTGTCCTATATGTTTGTAGTACATAATTGCTTGCTGTTGGATATGGTTACTGCCATATATTTATTTTTCTGCCATCTAATTATTTTACTGTCATATGCTTGCTTTCTGTATATATTTACATAGTTGTTCTAATAACATGGAAATAGTGAGACTAACTGTCCTATATGCTTGTAGTATATAATTGCTTGCTGTTGGATATGGTTACTGCCATATATTTATTTTTTTGCCATCTAATTATTTTGCTGTCATATGCTTGCTTTATGTATATATTTACATAGTTGTTTTAATAACATGCAAATAGTGAGACTAACTCTCCTATATGCTTGTAGTACATAATTGCTTGCTGTTGGATATGGTTACTGCCATATATTTATTTTTCTGCCATCTAATTATTTTGCTACCATATACTTGCTGCCTGTATATATTTACTTGGGGCCATATATATGCCATATTACTTGCGTTGGATGGTCGTTGATTCGACAACCCGCACTGAGAGCAGATTTTAACTTTTCTATTCTTCTTCTTGTCTCTCTGTACTACTTATCTATTCTACGTAGGCAATCGACCCATGCTTAATGATGAAAGTGGGATAAGTGAGGCTAGTGTGGCGATATAACCATATTCTAGGATATCGGATATATGTTGTTGTACAAGTCAAGGATCTTAGAGCGTTGGAAGACCGTTGATTCGGCAACCTGCACTGAGAGCAGATTTTAACTTTTCTATTCTTCTCCTTGTCTCTCTGTACTACTTATCTATTCTACGTAGCCAATCGACCCATGCTCAATGATGAAAGCGGGCTAAGTGAGGCTAGTGTGGCGATATAGACTATATCCTAGGATATCGGATATATGTTGTTATACAAGTCAAGGATCTTAGAGCGTTGGAAGGCCATTGATTCGGCAACCTGCACTGAGAGCAAATTTTGATTTCTCTATTATTTTCTTTTGTTTTTCTTGTCTCTATGCTCAATGATGAAAGGTGTACGTATACTCCTTATTTTCTAAACTAGTCATCATATGTAACATTAGCTGTCAAAGTCTTCTCGTCATGGCGAACAATATGCCCTCTCAAGAGGAAGACGCCCTCAAGACGCACTCACAAGCGAGGTCGTCTTCAGACAATAAAGGATCAAGCGAACACTGGGAAGAACCAGAAGATCCGCATCCTCCACTACCAAAGGAATGTCAATTGGGGAGCCCGGATCCTGATTTCGTGCCTCAAGATGTGGTATCTTATCAAAGATAATTCTCTCATTTGTTCAACTAATTTGTAAACTAAAATCTACTACTTATATCCTAGGGCCCTCGACGAAGTGCCTGTCGGCTATTTGCAGCAGAGGCTATGACAGATGAGGCCCTCGAGCAGCAAGTGGAAGAGGTGCCTGCCCAAGTGTCCACATACAAACGCAAGCGTGGTCAGTGCTCCGTGAACAAGGCAGAGGGCATCTACGAGGTTACTGCACTAGACCCTAAAGATGGAGAACCGATTGAACCCGCTGGTGTCAACGCCAAATGGCAAAACCGTTGCGGCAAAGTGGTGAGGGACCATTGCAAAATCACATGGCAAGATTGGCGCCAAGTCTCGAATGGCAGAAAAGACGATATGTGGGCTGATGTCACGGCAACCATCTGGTTCTAGCCAACAGATCTCGAGAGAGCCAAGGAGGACACAATGTCCACTCTCAATCACATCTTTCGAGATTACAAGTCCAAGCTCAACTACCAATATGTCAAGAAAAATCGAACCCCATTCGACAAGCATGGAAATATTAGTCAGCAAGAATGAGATGAGTTTGTTGAGCAGAAGACGAGTAGTGCTTCGAAGGAGCTCAGTGAAAAGATGGTTGAGCTAAACAAGCGAAACAAGTACAAGCCACGGTTAGGTCCAGACGGATACAAAAAGAAGATTCTAATTTGGAGAGCAGGAAGCCAAGCTCCGCGCAGAAGGAAAACCTGATCCTTTGCCAAATACCAATGAGTGTACCAGGAACTGGGTGTATGGTCGCTCTGACTTAACCGAAGAAGGAGAGATCATTATGAAGGATCCCATGACAGTTGAAGTCGTGCAAGTCTTGAAAGGTCCCATCGCGATGCAGACGGAGGCTGGTCTGTTTACACTGGAGTATCACAAGGATGAGCTAGCGAAGGCTATTAGGACCAAAGAACATGGTGGTCGGGTACGAGGAGTGTCATCATCGACAACATGGAAAGAAGGTTTCTCTAAAACATCCTCACACCTCTACAAGAAGCATACATTGCACAAGAAAGAGCGAGAAGATAAAGCCAAGGAGGATTGGAGGCGACAACTTCTCATGTTCACTATCGACAAAGAAAGCGGTCGTTTGGACCCCAACCTGTAGGCTGCGGTGGATGCCTTCTTACGTGGTTCGTCCACATCCACGCAGCCATCCGTCTCCATACAACCATCAGTCTCCGGTTAACCATCAGTCTCCATGCAATCAGAAATGGATGACATCACTGAGGATACTCCTAGTGAGTTGCATGTGCCATTTGGTTACAAGGGGAAGACGATCAAGGTTGCATCGAGCACGGCCTTTCCAGGAGAGACGCTCCATAATATGGATATCCCCCAGGTTACGTGCGTGTCACCGTATTAGAAATAGTACCTGGCTATGAGGACAACGAGATCGAATGCCCGATACCTGAGGCGGGTATAGAAACTCTCCAAGATGCCCTCGGCTCTTTTATTATTTAGAAACGCTGTGAAGTTGTCCTTTCACCACGAGTTTCTCTACCCCCGTTGTCTGGGCACGGGTCCTTTCATGCGAGCCTGAGACAGCCTCGGGAAACAAGCCTCAATCTCCTCATGCGGAAGCCGACTCGACTCACAGTCCTATAATCTATAGTGACAACGAGCCTCTTCCGCAGAGTGTTCAACTCGAGCCTTCTCCTGTTGTCGTCAAGGCTCCGCCAATTCAAGTCCAGTCTACGGCAATTCAAGTCGAGCCTCCGTTAATAGATGCTGCGACGGTTCAAGTTCAGGCTCCGGTAGTCAAAGTCCAGCCTGTGCCAGTTGTCGTCAAGGCTTCGGTAATCCCAAACACGATTACCGGTTTTGACAAAGAGCCAAAGGATCAAAAAACAAAAAATGATGTTGATAAGTACTTGGCTGGATTGAAAAAACGTCTAGCAAGCACCGGTAAGCTCGTCCTCCAAGAACAAGATCCTCGGGATAAAGTGTCATACGACGATCACATTTTGGACAATCCTACGGACGATGTGGACTACCCGACATTCGAATTCGGTAAGCCCCTTATATCAAACAACATGTACAAGAACCTGTCGTGGGAGAAGCGGAAGTTGCATGACTGATACATGATGGCGTCGAAGGAAGGGGTCACCGCAATCACTTGTAGGATTCCAACTGAGGTGTTCAATGAAGAAGACGATGAACAAACCTTAGGCCTATTTTGGGAGGATGTCCACACAATGTTTCGCCTAGGCAGGATGGACGTCACATTCATCACCTTGTGGTGCATGTAAGGTTCACGTTCGATCTACTTCGTATGTCAAGCACAATTCAATATATTACCTCATATTTTTTTTTGTAGCATGAACTCTTTTTTTCAAAGAAAGAGGGTTGATAGAAAAGATTGGAAGGTGGCCTACGTCAATCCGAACCGCATCAACCAAAGCATAATAAACCCAACGGTAAATCCAGATCATTATCCGGATAAGACACCGACAGAGATAGGTGAAATAAAGGCGGTCCTGAGAAATCGCACAAAGACTCAGGTTATAAATTATTTATGTGAGTGCTACCTAAAGTGACAAGATAGACAATGCATATTGGCCCCCTACAACTTCAAGTAAGTTGGACCACTACTGCCTTCGTCATCTATCATATGTTGAAGTTAAATCCAATCGTAAGTAACTTGTTATCAACATTCTTGTAGCGATCATTGGATTTGTTTTATGATAATTCTCAAAATAGGTACCTTCTTGTGCTGGATAGTCTCGACTACGATAAGAAGTTATACAGCGATATTATGAGAGTCATAGATAGGTAACAAATTAGTCTATGGATATATAAATTGATAATGTTAATATCATCTAATGATGCTTTTGTCGATCGTTAGTGCTTACGAGAAATATGTCATAGCGGGAGGAAAATGTCATCCAAGACGGAAAAAGAAGATGTACTTCCGTCATAAGTTTTGTGTAAGATTTATATGCATCGCATACATATCTTTATCGTAGTATCTATCATATAAACTATAACTAACTTGTGTTCTCTACTATATAGTACTTTAAGAAAGTAAAAGGTAGTGTGTATTGTGGCTACTACACGTTTGTGTTCGCGTCTAGCTCATCATCTTACCTAGACCATATCATTGAGAAGTCTGATGAAGAGTTAAGTTGCTTTTGTTTATGTCCATTTTACTTTACTCGAATAATGAATTTTTAAGATCTCATATTAACATGCTCTACTCATGTGACACAGAGAGCCATAAGGGAAAAGGCACAATGGGCTGCAAAGATGAAGAGGAACGACGAGATCAGAAAGGTATGATTCCTTAAGAACACGTTCATTTGAATACAAATAACATGTATTGCATTGTAGCTTCCCCTTGTCGTTTTCTTTTGAGAGAGGTAATTAGTCTAGAAGGAAAGTATTTTGATTCAAATGATGATCTAGCAACAAACCATAGGTCCCTTTGTGAGTGGGCTGGTTCAAGAGCATCATATGAACCCAATGTGTCAAAGAAAAATAATGATTATGCATTAGGGTTCATATAAGACATTTTTGTAATCTCCATTGAATATTTTGATGTTAATGTTGTATATATTCTGTGATGAGATGTAAATATCTGTGATGAGATATTGTAAATTTCTATGTATACAGAATCTGTGATTTCTGTATATTTGCTAAATTTTTTTTAAAAAAATAACAAGTAGCGGCGGTTGATGTTGTCAACCACCGCTACTAATAGCCAACAATAGCGGCGGTTAAAGACGTCAACCGTCGCTGCTAATGGCTAACAATAGCGACAGTTGATATCTTCAACCATCGCTACTAATGTGTCTGTAGCCACGGTTTATATGGACGACAGACCACCCGCCGCTACGAACGCATATTTGTAGCGGCGTTTACGTAGCGGCGGGATGGCTTGATCGTCGCTATAGTGTCTTTCTAACCGCCGCTACAGGACCTTTTTGTTATTATGATAGCAGAAATCACCAATTTGTGCTCATCGTGAACACGACAGCAAATTGACACGGTGATAGGTGGATTGAAGCTCAACCGAAGGAACATCGGTGGGTCTGCAGTCTGCACTCTGCAGAACAGCAGCAGCGAAGCAAACTTTAGTAAATAACCTCAGCGACAATAGTACCGAGTCGGCTTTAACACGTCTTGGACAACAAACGCTGAGTTGAACACAAAAATAGTTTCCGTCAATTCTGCTAGAGTCGCCAACTTGAGTTCCTCACAGAACCTGCTCAAAGCTCATAGATACTAGGCCTGTTCACGGACGTTCCGGTTAAACCGGCAGCGAAACCGGTATCGCCCCGTAACACCGTAAGTGAACAGTAACCAAGTCAATGAACAGTAACTCGTATATTAAAATGTCTTGCCGGTTTCTTAGCCGGTTCCACGGTTCCGCTTTTGAACAGCCCTGATAGATACTACTTAATGTTGATATTTGCTCTAGGACACTACTTAATATTATATTTGCTAGAAGACACTATTGAAGTGTGGTAATTGGCTAGTAAACATTTAATTTATTAAAATATTGATTACCATATATAGACAAGAGATATAACTTTTTAAATGACCTTTTTGCCCTTACAATCAATTTAAATATTTTTTACAACATAATCATATTTCTTAACATATATAATTAACTAACAAAATATCCGTTCATTGTGACGGGTTAAAAAAAACATAACAAACTTTAGAGAGCGTTGCAAATATTGATACTTTAGACATAAATAATTATACCTTATTAATACAATCAATTGAAGCATGTGTATAAAAAATGAGTTGCAGATTTTTCTTCAAAGACTAAATAATTGCATAGTTTATTTCTTAAATTTATTTACTATAAATAGCTACATTCTTTCTTAAATTTACTAATCTAAAGAGATAGCTTAAACCTTCCACCTCCTTTTCCTTTTCTCCTGCTTGCATCTCCAACGGCCCCTTTGCACAGCGCATTGCTGTGCACATCCATAAACTCTGGTTTAAGGATTCTTCGCTCATCATAGCACCCTAACAGATCCATAAACTCCTGCTATTTCATAAGAATCTTGTAGTAAAGCATTATAAATAACCTTCTAAAAATATCTTATATATGGAGGCCTCTGCCATGTGACATCTTAGGTGGTGATTGTCCCCTCCACCATAGAATGTTGGACAAGTTGATATTGTCAAAATTTTCAAGCAACGCCTTTGGACAAAATTAAATGTTGCTCCTACAACTGAACTGCTTAAATCTTTTGATAACCTGTGGAGGTACCCAGATGTTAAGAGAAGTAACGATACTGCACAACATCACTCAAAAAATGTTTTGTTAACAATTAACATTTAGGGCAGATGGATGTTACATGGAATTGATTTTAATTTAAATATGAATATCAACAATAATGAAAAAAAAATTCAATAACCTGGGTTTGAAGAAGTCTCTCTACAATTTACTGAAGGGATCGGGTAAAGCTTTTCCTCGTATAATTCTTTCACATAACGCACCTTGATCGGTCCTTAGATGTGTGAAGTAAAGGAACATTATCATGAAAGGAGGTAACATTGCGATCTTAATGTAGTCATGTAATTGTAGTCATCATGTGATGGCACAACAGGACGGAATAGACTAATAATAAAACGAATCTGAAGGAAACAAAACTGAACAATGGTGATTGCACAAACGCTAAATACACTAACAAAGTTACCAGAACTCGTTGCAGCCACGTTGTTCCTCCTCTCATTCTCTCGATGGCTCGATAACTCGACATAGCATCTCCTCAGCGGGTTATATGGTGCCTCCATCCGCAGGAGACAGGTAGTTCTAGGGTTTGTCTTTGTTAGAGGCAAGCCTCGTCTTGAGGCTCGGGGACATCACAGTCTTGGGCGACAAGTGCCTGTCTTCGTGTGCATGGCCGTCGCATCGAGATGAAGCTGCCGGCGTGGACCCACAGGAGACCGCTGTGGCGCTGCCAGGCCCGCCACCACCGCTTGGGAGGTGCAGGACCACAACAAGGACCTGCCCAGCTGTTGCTAGTGTTCAGAGGAAGCTGAAACCCACATCCACTCCTGATCCGATCCGTACTGCCGCGTCGTAAACTAAAGCTATCCACGAACCCCCATCATCAATTCCCCGTCGTTGATCCACTCTAGGTGAGCTTTGCTTCGATTCCACTTCTGTTTCATCAATTTCATCTAACTCCACGTCTTCAAGGTGAGATTCAGAACTTATCGCTATGCCGTTTTCCAGGAACGAAGACCTTGCCATCCTGCTAATCTTTCGTGCAATGCGCAAAGCCCGTCATCTACCTCGACGTCGTCGTTTCCTTCCGTTGACGAACAGACGACCAGGGACGCCTCCAATGGTGAATGTGCCGGCGGTGATGATCGATGCGAGCCGCACGTCCAACAGCGGCGGCATTTGATGTGACAGGCAAGGTAGGAGAGGCTCCAAAGTAATACGGATATTGGATATAAACTATTGGAATATGGGTAAAATCAGGACTCTCAACGATCGATCAAAAAAACGAACTCCAAAACAATCGGGACATCGGGGCGCGGACACCAAAAATCAAGCTAGACGACCGCATAGATTTGTTACAACCATAGTGTAATACATGTGTGAAAGACCGAGCAAGACAACTAGAGAGGAGTAAATAGACGTCACAACAAATTTCTTGCAAAACAAATAATTTTTTCTAATTTTCTCCTTATGCACATCTCTTTCAACCTATCACGATTTCATAGTCACGACAGACATACAAACCGTAGAAATAGACCCGAAAAATCCTCAACGTAATGCGGAAGCAAACTAGATAATTTTAATAATCACAAATAACACGGACACAGTGTGCTGCTAACAGGAAACCATGGCATGCAAGCAAGAGCTAGATAATTAGTTTGATATAAAAATACTTGCACACTGTTGCAGCAAAGTTAAGCCATACAAACTGTAGTTGCAATAGTTAAACTAAGTCAGAGAAAACAATTTGCCATGCAAATAGATTAATAGCTGCTACAACAGATTTCAGTCAAGAAAATAAATAGCTGCCACGCTACAACTCATGCACGAATACATAGGATCTTTAGCTGCTTGCAAAGATTGGAAATAGAAGAGCCTTGATCAGTTTGCTATCGACACGCACTAGAGAAATAGTGAAAAATACAAACAACTAGAGCATTACAGAGCTGAACCAAAACAATCACAGGAGCACTGAGCGGGGAGTCAAACCTAAGGCCAAAATCAAATGATTAATATTTATACTTGCAACGTGATTAACTTGTAGACCATGCATCAAGGAGCATAAAGGAATAAACAAATGTTCAGCCTGGCAATTTCTGTCGCAAGAAATAAAAGGTAACAGGCTCTTCTATCAAGGTTAGTTTTCAGTACATATTACCACCACCAGTAATTACTGGTGGTAATGATAAGGGGTAATAATGTAATTGATTTATATTTTAATATATTTACGCACAACGCTATTAAGAGTATGGAGTTAATTTGGTTAGGAAGAAGTCCGATTTACCTCCCTAAACTCTTACGGTTGTTCGGTTTTCGTCCTCCAATTACAAAATCAGGAAGGACGACTCCCTTAACTTTTGATTCCGTTCATTTTTCCTCCCTTGGCTGTTTCGGAAGGTGGTTTCGCAAGAGTTAATAGAGGTAAATCGGACTTCTTCCATTTGGTTATCACGTCTGGACACAGGCTCACATAGTGCTGCCGCCTCCCTATACTGGGCCTTGGTGCACTCGTGCTGCTATTGGGCCATGGCAGCTCTTGTTCTTCTTCTTAGGCCATCAATACGGGCCATGCAATGCTGAAACGTGATTATCATATCATCCACTTCACAGATTAAGATTTACATGTATTCATACTTGAATAAATAAACAACTCAAGGAAATAATTTATATTGTTTTAATTTTTCTGGATGTAATGAAATTGATTTTCACAATATTCATCTTTTATCTATTATACGTACATGTTAATTGGTAATTAAAAGAATCATCTACGGAGTGTTGGACCATGTTAGCCCATTCACCTCAGCAATCACATAAAGTTTTCGTAGGTTGTTTATGCAACTATAGCATTCCTCGTGATACATGAGTACGGGTCAGCATAGGAGATTTCAAAATAACCTTACAAATACTACATGCCGTGTATACTCAAACAAACAAGAAATAATAATAACTAACACCGCAGCCGCAGCTCACAAGAATCCCTAAAGCACGTGAATGTGGGATAACTATTCCATCTTGTCGAATCTCGTACTCTGCCTCCTCCAGTTGCCAGGTTGACAACCATGGAACAAGGTCATCATCAGTTTCAAAACATGGAGGCACGAACCAGATCGCCGAAGTTTCATCCGCTGCAACATAAGAAGTCGTCGTCCCACACCCAAAAACTGTTAAGATGCAGTTCGGTATAGACTTTGTTACATGTCTTAGTTTCCTAATATAGTGCACAAGCGAGTCTCATCCAAAAAAAAACAGTATGGTTCTTAAATTATAGTTGAATATAGGACGAAATTTTGCATACAGGACTACCTATTTGGGAAAGATACATAGTATGCATTATTATTCACATAATTTCGAATCCAAGTAATCAATATTCACCACTTCTTCTCATGTGCCTGACTGCAGCCACCTTATTAATTTTCTTCTTGCGACCTGCATAATTTTTCAGGGAACTATTAGATGTTCATCACACGCCCTGCGTGATATTGTTAGTACGTTTTTTGGTAAACAGAAGGAAGCTATTAAACAAGCAGGATTCGGACCACTTTTGACCTTTCAAGCTATTGATGATATTCAGAGAACAGGACTAATCCTTCAATAATTTACCATTACGTTATATTGTTCAATAGTTTTGTTAGACACCCATAATACTATTGTAAACAATCATTATTTGGATCATTTACAAATTACAAGTGTTGAATCATCATGCAAAAATTACTTATCTCCATTATGCTATTATCATTTGAATATATGCAACACATTCCTCAATTATCTCGATCTGTAGATTCTGAAGCCAAAGTAACATCAAATGGGTCAGAATGACACTCTTTACTTACATAGTGCACTGGCTGAAGGGTCATCTGGGTGTAAATCTCATCAGTCTTTTTGTCAGCCTGGACAAGGCAAACATTCAATAATTATAATCAAGAGATATACTAATGAGGCCATACAAACATTGGACCTGAATTTTATTTATACTTACATGCAAAGTGATGTTGTCAACTTGACATAGCAGCTGAGATGAGAGGCTTGGGTAGTTTGGGTCTTTGGGATGCGACAATTCAGAGTCTTTCTTGTGGTAGCAGCAACTTGCAAGGCGACAACTACCATAAAGTAAAGTGCAGTAACTAAAAACTGGGGCTTAAGCATCTACCTGCATGTACATCCAACGCTAACGCTCATATAGTTACACTTAAAAGAAGTTAATATGCATGACAAAAAACAACAATAACTAAACATATATCACCACAAATGATTGTTCCACTGATGATCCAGCAATGATTGCCAGCTCACTAGTTGCGAATGATGTTGCTAAAATTATAATCTAACAAGAATCCAATTGAATTATCAAAATAGTGGCGCAACTAATATGTAGCAAACATATGAGCTCAAAATTCTGTAGCTTTCCGCTCAAAATACAGGGCTATAAGTCCATACTGAATAGGAGTGATATCCACAGGCATTATAGGTAAACGAAATTAATCAGAACAGAGTATTCAGAATCCATTCATACTGCCTGTATCAGAAAGAAACAGCAACAGTATATGGAACTCATACTCAGCTTGTGTTTCTCCCATGAGCTGCATTTCGTCGAGCAAGGCCGCCGCATTTCTCAGAACGCCACAGCGAGGACACCATACTGTCCCCAGAAAGCCACCAAAATAAAGCTAAACAACCGCACCTTTTTGGATGCCAAGATCCTTGTGATTTGTTTTGCGAATTCTCGATTCCAGGGCTTGGATGCAGGGGCGGCATGGTCAGACGGGGACGAGGATGCGGTGTGGTTGGACCACGGCGCCTGATGAGGAACACAACGACGACGGCCACCCAGCCCATCTGTCATCGAATGTTTCACGCGAGCTCCACTCCAATGCGGGACACACCTCCGAGAACGCCTGCGCTGCCCTCCGCCTACGACGCGTCCGCAGCCGTTGTGACACACAGTGGCGTCGGGTCCCTCCTCCCCGCCTGCACATCTAGCACCCCCGCCAAGCAGAACATCGCTTCAGCGCGCTGCGCAACCTCGCCTGCACCCTCACCTCCTGCCGCACTTCTTCCTCTCTCGGTGGGTGAGTGGGCACCGACGTCATGCCGTGTTTCAGGCGGAGGTGCTCGGTGGGGGAGGGATCGATGCCAATGCGACTCTGGCGGAGGCGTGGCAGCACGGCGGACAACGGATCTGACGGCGATCAGTGGAGGGAGCGGCGACGTATTTCAGTGGGGAGGGGAGGGTCGGGCCGTCGCCCTGCATGCGAGAGGCGGTGGCGGGATGTGGGGAGGGCGGCGGCGGCGATGCAAATAGCACAAGCGCAGCAGCGGCATTCTCTGCGATCTCGCCATCGCGCGCGACCTTCGATTCGCCGCCGTCGCGATGAACCCTGACTGAAATGGAATAAAGTTTTTGTGAGAAGAACAATATCTTTCAAAATATTAAAACATTCAAGCAAATTAATAAATAATTATATCTTTGTTAATTTAATTTTTCTAATATTACCCCATTAAAATTATTACAACCTAGAATTACTGATAGTAATAATATCGGATGGACAACTAATCTGGACTATTAGATTCTCTTTACCTCTTAATTACTACTAGTAATTACTTATAATAATATGTACCGTAAAACAAGCTAACAACAATGTAGAGACGATGCTTCACTGATGTAGCAAAAGATCAAGCAATTTGCCTAAGAAGAAACAACTGCCTTTCGATGTAGCTGGACAAGAGATACGCTTGGAGCAGAGTTACAGTTGCAGTAGCAGATCAGTAAACTGAAAATAAAACAGCGAGCTGCCCTGCTGTTTGAACCGACAACCACGGCTTGCCGCTGCTAATCTTCAGGTCAATCTTCTCGCTGTGAGTGCAAGCTAGAGCAGAGGACTGGTGCGCCTGAGCCAGAAACCAGTCTGTCGTCGTCTCCTTGTACCTGCACATAACACACTAGAGAGCCATGGCGATGGAACCACATAGTGAAAAAATCAAACTCGTTTTCACATAGAGACGAGTCAATCTGAACCGCATAAGGAACAAGCAGGTCAAGCGTCGTTGTTGCCTGAATACAGAGCACAAGCTCGTTGCCTTCCTTTTTCCAGACCTGTAGATTACCCGAGACAAGAGGAAAATGCGAGCTGCTGAATTTGGCTGCAAATTAACAGGTCAAGCAGAAGCGGGAAAATCAGCCTTGCAACCAGCGATTCTCAAGAACACAGAGAAGACAAGAACACGTTAATGACTGAACGAAATTATCAGAACCCCATGAAACATGCTCCTAAAATAACGAATATTGGACAGCAGTCTCACCACATGCGTGACACAATCCAAATGAAAGCCCCCAAAAAGATTGAGATAAAAGCATCAATTTCAGGAATTCGTGAAACACTAGCAAATGAGAAAATATTGGGGAAAACTAAAATTAGAAGGTGCTCTCGAGGGAATCGATTCATTCCATGACACACAAATGTTCTCCTATGTCCCAACACCAAAATCCCCAACAAAATCCGACCCAAAACGCAACCAAATCAGAGATAAAAAATTCCATAAAAAATAGCTTAGAAAATAGGAAAAAAAGACAAATTCGGGATTTAGGGAGAGAGGAAGATCTTGAGTACGAAATTGAATCTCATATAGTTGATCCTTGCATACAAGATTTATGGATACATGGCTAGAAAGCCACCCTCTTCCTCTCACTATTTAGAAGAGAAAAATTTGTCTCTCACGCACACTTTTTTCTTCTCTAAAATATGAAGCACTCTCGTAACATAAAAGAAATAAAACCCTAAGACAAAGCTAGTGCAAGAGGCCTACCCTCCCACCAGCCCTTCCTATCCTTATATAGGCTCAGGGTCTAAGACACCACTACCCTTGACCTACATAACACTGCCACCTACCATCAGGGACAAAACCGTCCAACTCTTTTTTCATTTGTATTACTATCAAATCTGGTTGTTAGTTTGCTCTAGGACAATTTTACTAGCATCTTGCTTTCCTACGCTTGCATCCAGCCATCCACACACCTACCCACTGACAATCTACAGAATGATTATTCAGCAAGCAGCATAACATTCAGCTCATACTATTTATGACAGACCAATGTGCAGGAGAAGCATTTAAGAGTTAAGACCATATTATCAACATGGGATCTTTAGATTATTAGGACATACCTGTAAAATACCCATAATATTAGCAAACTGGAACTGATCTAATCTACAGATATGACATATTTAAACTGGAACCCTTGACGCAAACTCCGTGATGGTGCCACGTGCACCTCCAATCGCCGCCACCGGTTTTGAGGTTCAAACCGGGAAACCGTCTTACACGCTTATCAAAGCGCGATTTCCTGCTTGCTTCCACCGAAATAAGACTTCTCGATCTTGACGCGTGTCACCTCGTCCCGTGATCCTCCTCGTCGGCAAGTTTCTCCTGCTTCCAGTCCATCAGAAGCCTCCACACGTGCACTGACACCCGATCGCCTTTGATTTGGTCAATCCTGCCGTCTTGATCAACACCACGGTTTTGAGGCTCAACCGCTAAACCATCCGTGTTCCTTGCCTCTCTATGTGTACGGTGTAGATCACCCTTGACTTCACCCGACATCCCGATCGTCCGGCCTCAAGTCTCCTAGTTGTGCCCGATCCTCTCGCCGTTGACCGTCAAGTCGACTCCAGTGACCTACATATCATGAGATAAGCAAACACATTTTTGAACTCCTGCAATATCTCCAACACCTTCACCAACTCTGGTTAGTCACAAAGATAACCAAGCATAAACTCATGTAATTCTCAAATTCCCGCATTTCAACTCAAACACATAAATCATCCAAAGTCAATTACTCATCACATATTGCAAACCATAGCACTTATCTACGTGGTTTCTCAATGTGCTGGCGCTAAGGTGATAGTTTAGCAAAGAAATTATCACATATATTATTACAATAATAAAAACTGAGCAATTATGAAACATTCATATTTTGTTAATCATTCTGTTGCGTGCTAGCGAATAGAGATAAAAGATATCAGTTATACGAACTGTAATTCTTGTAACAACATACAGTGCTTCATCTAAGTGCTTAGTTATTTGTACTCCCTCCATGAATCATACCTACCAGGCAATGCATCTTGTTTGTAAAAGGAAAATCAAAACATGAAATCTTGTTGATGATCACTTAACAGTTGATGTTCTTCTCAATCACATATGTACCACTAATCAGAACCTTCCTCTAAATTGGTCAAAAAAGAATATATGAGTTCTTCAAAACAAAGGTTGTTGAAAAATAAGAGCAGGCAGAAGGACTAAAGCAGGTAGCAGCACCATCAGCAAGCTGTTTGACATTTCTGACGTATAGCTGCGATTCTATGTAGAACTTTTAATTAAAAATGTCAAATAGACTCTGAGCATAATCTCTCCTGAATATTCTGTGTAACAGGATATTTTTGTTGTCTTGCCTTTCTCTAATCTAATGTCAATGAAGCATAACTGCTGCTCCGTTTGAAGCTTTTGCTGATGAATGTATTCCCTCAAACGCTTGACTTCCTTTCGTTGTTTTGTCAACTCTGTCCTACACTTGACTGCAGTACATGGATTTTGCTGTTCTCGTCGCTTGTGCGCTGGGCCATTTGTTTGCCTAGCTAGTTAATATGACAATTAGCGGCTATTGGCAAGCCTATTCGCATGCGGCTTAAGAAGTGCGCGGCAGTGATGAACCAAGCTTACAACAGCCATTCTGTGCTAATTAATTGGACTTGTAAGGCTCTGAGGATTTTCATTGGTCTACGTGCTTGAGCAAATACGTAGAAGAAAACGGAATAAAGGGAGTATAATGTAAGACAGACTAAAAAAAACTAAAAAACAAAATTTCAAAGCCGATTGAGATTGGCTCTGTGCCTAGCGGAATTTCAAAGCCCACAAGATTGGTTGGCAGCCCGGGAAGGAAAAAGAAATAAGGCCGACAAATTAACTGGCAGCCCTCGAAGAAACACGAACATGTACCGTTCTTCTTCCTCGTGTCCACACCGACATCCGCCATTGCTGAAATTTAGGGCTTCAGTTGGCAGTCATAGATGGATTAAGGAGTAGAGATTATTATCAAAACGGAACTTCACGAGAATAGATAACTGATCTAGTGTGTTTTTGAGGTCAAACAAGAACGCCTCCAACGACGCTGCTGAGGTGAACAAGATTGCCTCTAATGGCAATAATGGTGCTTGATGCTGAGGCGAGGCGATTAAATTCGACATGAGGACAGGAGAGCTGGGACGTTTCAAGAACATAGGGTCTCTTTCTTATTTTTAGACAACAAGCAATCGAATCGGACTCTAATTTTCTAAAATACAGACGATGGAATCGGAAGACAACTCAAACTGCTAAAACAATACCTACAACCACCAAATTGATAGGACGGACACAAAAAAAGTTATCTAGACGACCTCACCTTATTTAACATATTATATATACTAGCAAAATGTCCGTACGTTGCTACGGGCTTTTAACAAAAATATAACATAACTAACAAGTGTTGAGTGTAATCACATTTATAATTCACATTTTAGTACCAATTCTTCCATTAGTTTATTTTTGGAGAAAGAAATTATTTAAAAATAAACAACTCAGTACCAAAGCTTTGTCCATGAAACATTGATCAATGTATGATTCAAGGTCATCATTGTACTCACGGTACTCCAATAGAATAGGTCTTCCGGTTCTCTCTATTCTCAGATTGAGCTAGGCAAGGCACACTTCTCTGCAAGAGTCAAGAAGTGTCTTTACTTCTCGACACCATAAACAGTTAGAAAGTGTTCTCATCTTTCTCACCACAGCACATTTTCATCCTGCTGCCTACTCTTGCATGTGTTAGAACATCTAATTCCCTACAAAAACAGAGATCAATCCCTTAGTCAGATAGACTCTAACAAATAAAAAAAAACGTGAAAAAAAAGCTAGCAAAGAGAGGCATTCTAATCAACCTGTCAATAGCGGAAGGCAAAAACAAGGAAAAAAATAGATCTTTATACATATGCATTGAAAAAGGATATTTACAGATAATTTGTCATCTACACTTTCATCCCACAAAGATCATTATGGACGTTATGCACTTAATTATCTGAAGTATAACTTATGGTTACACAGTGAAATTACATAGAACCAAATCAAATGCAAGAAGTTCTGATCTCTCCAGTAATTATATCAAGATTATTAGGCTAATATGGTGGACATCGCATCCGGATGGTGCTTTTCACTATGGAGGAATCTCCACATGGTGGAAAGTCAGGAATTTGATATTGTTATGTAATAAAATCACAATAGGACAGGAGGAGGGATTAGTACCTCAAAGCTTGGTCCTAGCCAGGTGATCGATCGGATCCGTCAACTCAGACTAAGGGTCGGCGCATAAGCACAGCGTACCGGCGACTACGAGATCGAATATCGTGGAGGCCTTCTCGAGGATCCTCAGCGTTGCCCATGGACGTTCAGGTCCGGCCCGTCCTCGCCGCGCTTCTCTGCGCCTTAACTGTCGCATTGTTCCTCAGAGCTATAGCCCCTTAACATTACAAATCTACTGAACCGCCGCCGCCGTTTCTACCACTGCTGCTTGGGCTCGCGAGGGAGCAGGCACTACTGCTTGTGCCAAACCGCCGGAACAGTTGCTTCTGCAGGATCCTCTCCATTTCATGTGGCCATCAACAGGGAGCTCATCGATCAGCGAGCTAGCGGAGGTGGTGGACTGGAACATGCAACGGACGTACAATCTCCCTCAAGCCCGCAAGTATGCGAAGTGGACTCAATGAAAACGGTCGTATGTAGACGCGATGCTGCGGGACTCCAAATAGATTGGGCAACCCATGGCAGCGCGCATGCGGCCGGTGACTTGCCAGGGGAACGTTGACATGTCGCGGCTGCCTCCAGGTTGAAATAAGGGCTTTGCTACCACTCGTATGCGATGTGACAGGCCGAAATAGGGAGGGTGCAGGTCGATGGCAGGAGGGCACTGCAATCGATTGGGCAGGAAGGGCGATTCGATCTTGGGGAGGGCAGACGGCGTCCGACGATAGGTGGATGAATCAGAAACGGATCAATAGTAGTAGGGAGGCCGGAGCCACGTGTAGTTCGACAGCCAACATCAAAATCAACACCAAAAAGAGAGAGGGGCAGATGGATTCACCTAAATTAATAAGGAGTAGAGATATATAGAGACTAATAAGGTGCCCGTACATTGCTACAAGTTTATAATAAATTATTTATATTCATATGTATATTAAATATAGCTATTTTTTTCTATTTACTTAAATTGTTTAATATGATGGGACCTAACATAATAGTGCTTGATTACGAGAACATAGGGAGAGGACATCCAGGAGCGGATGAAATCGAAGCTTGGGCTAAGGCGGATCCACCCGCTCACACACATAGAGGTGTCGTTGGATGAGATTGATGTGCAGTTCGTTTGATAACATAATGCGAACAATGACGGGATTGATCAGGCGTGTCCAATCTATAGGAGACGGTGTTAGGTTTGGTCAGAATTGTATTCAGTCCATAAGAGATGATGATCGCACGCCCGAGAAGGCAGGACGTAGAAGAGATGTTTTCTTGTAGCGTGGCTTGCCTGATTCCATAAGGCATGTGATGGCATCAGCGCTCTCGAACTCTAGCTTGGACGCTAGGGCACGAGAAAAAACATGGAGGGTTCCAAGGATAATATGAAAATAGAAAAGGCATAGACGAACACCGGAAAAAGACAAATTATGAACACAACAGACGTATCAGTATCGAACGGATACAAATATGTTAATATATTTCTTAAAGAAATCTTTATATAAAATCTTTTTTTATAAGTCTAAAATTTTGAAATGGTTATTATGCGAGTGTTGTTGGTTAGGCGTGGATGTCAGTCGGCGCCACCGCCATCGACTCCGCGTGA
Source organism: Eleusine indica (assembly GCA_030378355.1). NCBI lineage: Eukaryota > Viridiplantae > Streptophyta > Magnoliopsida > Poales > Poaceae > Eleusine > Eleusine indica. The sequence continues at coordinate 46,748,561 of CM059500.1, forward strand.
CGGCCATGTCGTATGGCTACTTGGGCCGTGCAAATGACCTGGGACGTGTCCCATTGTTGGCCCATTACATCTCAGCCGTGTGTTCAACTTTTCCTTTTCTCTCTTTTCAGAATACTTTGCTAATATGTATTGACATCGTATCCTTGCCGTATTCGTATCCAATTGCGTTTTACACACGCTGGTAGACTCACTTCAAAGCATCACGGACATGAATAGACGACTACAACAGATCGAGTTGGAAATGGAGGTTAATGATTAAAAACGACTCAAACTCAAAAAACTGAAAAACAAATCAGAAAAATTCGGAGCATATACCAAAATTCATGGGTGGACACCAAACTTCATGGCCTAGACGATCACACCTCAAATAATAAGTTATAGAGATTATAAAAAAATGATGTATATTTTTTAACATAATCATATTTCAAATGATCTTTTTGCCCTTACAACCAATTTAAACATTTCTTAACATAATCATATTTCTGAGAACTATTATAGTTAATATATATTATGAAATATAATTGATTTCAAAGATAAAATGGTTATTTTTTAATTTCTCTCTCCCCCTCATACAAGATAATTAATATTCTAATGATTGAATTGTCTACTAGCCAATTATCACAATTCTATAGTGTTTTCTAGCAAATACAAGATTTGAACAAATGCTAATATTGAAGAATGTCCATGGGTAAATTGTGCCTTTGATTTATCGCACAACTGCGCAACCAGTACCAAGATCTCCACATTATCGAGTTCAACACGGAAATAAAATCCGTGACTCCACCATGGACTCCAGCGAGGCAACATCTTTGAGTCATCAAATTAATCAACAGCGGTAGGAATAGAACCCAAATATTTTTTTCATAAATATCGTGTTTGACTCTGATATCACTTGTTAGCAAATAATGCATAAACAAGATTAAAACACGATACAGATTTAACGTGAAAAACCCTTACGAGAAAAATCACGAACGCCAACCGATAATCTTTACTATTGGAGGAGAATTATAAAAGCAGGGAAATAATAGTGAGTTTCTCTCTCAACTCTTTCCATGTAACATAAGATGTATATATAAAGGTTAAAACTAGAGATAAACTCTCTAAACAATACGAACTGTAACACGAGAAGACTTCACCTCTCAAACCTTCTAGACGTATCTAACAAAGACACTATAATTCGGATCGTATTCTAACACATACAATCCTAAAAATACCACTGAGCTGGTTCCAGCACGCGCACATAAGAAACACATAGTTCAACTACGACTGATTACATTGTCCTGACTCCCGAAGAGGAGCAGAATAATACGAAATGAGCGACCAGTTGACAGTGACTTGCATTTTACAGAAGTCCATGTTAAATATGTCATTGCTTTCACCATCTTCAGAAGACTGAACTCTCTCATTTTTCTCTTCACATTTTTACCACGGGCCAGTAGATCGACATAAACCTGCAGCTTTCTCCCAATTTCAACAGAAACGACACGCCTAGAGAGGTTAATCTCGCCATCACTAGTAACAGGCAATTTCTTACCTCCAGAATCAAACAAGACGATTTCCTCCTCATCAACATTACCAGCAAATACTGGACTACAACCGAGAGCAAAGGCAGTAAATACACCACGATAACTGGATGGCCATGACCCATTAATGAGACTGATAGATATTGTGGCCGCAACAGAGCAAACAATGTGACCGAGTTTAAACTCCAGTGTGCTCATCTTGCTAGTGTAAGAATATTTATGCAAGCACGGGTCCAACTTGTTACTTCCTTCATTCTTAAATAGTTATCGTTGTTGATTTTTTTATTTAACTTTGACCATTCATCTTATTTAAAATATTATTTTAAATATGAAAAATCTTAAGTTATGTTTTAATTTCTTTGACAATAAAACAAACTATGATAATATATATGATATTTTTTTAAAAAATTGAATAAAATAAATAATCAAAGCTAACTAAAAAATCAACATTGACAACAATTTAAGAACAAAGGAAGTATCACAAAACTTGCGCAACCAGAAAACTCAAGTACTTATCCAAATGGAGCCTGGTGCGAACTCTGACACTTCTTCACTGCACATGCCCACACATCAGTAGTTATCGATTTGAGTAGTATAACCAGTGCCCAGCATTTGCATTCACTAGACCCTCAACCCGTGCGGTGCACGGGTTACCATACATATATGACTTTAAAAGATATAGCGATAAAGTCATTCATTCTTGACTGAATTGTTATTTTGTACAAATTTTCTACATGTCTACAATAGTTATCTTTGTTGGTTTAGATTTTGGTTGACCGCCAGGTCACCAACCGAACTGAAATAAGAGGCGCTAGCCTCCCGTGGGTTTTAGATCAGACCAACAAATATGATTCTGTTTCTGCCTTTGATTGGAAGGCAATTTAAGAGATAAAAACGGACTCGGCCCCGTGACTATAGGGATATAAAAGGAGGGGTCGCCCCAGGACGCCCCACGACTTAATTTCATCCAAAACCAATCGCTAAGTTCTCTGTAAGCCACGGAAGCTCGACGTCCACGTCCAGGGCAGTGCCACTACCGCCCTGAAGGTCGTTGCTACCCGTTGAGGACGCTGAAGGAGAAGCTGCGCTACATCCCCGATAACGTCCTCACCGTTGACTTCCCCACCTATGCACCGACGCCGATGGAGTCCAACACTAGCGCCGGTACAACCGAACCTATCCCTATTCCACATCAGATTAATTCTGCTAGATGTGATCTTAATTACTAGTCATTGATCCTGTTAATCTGTTGTGCCTAAGTATGATTAAGTTGCATCATAGATTAATTAGTAGTAATAATTAGTATCAGAGCCAGGTTCGGTTAGTGCTAGATCAAATCATGCGTAAGTAATTCTAGATTGATCTAGCTCTATCAGAGGTGATGGTTAATTTGTTCTATTCCTTTTCAGTAAGCGTAATGTTTAGAAGTACCAGAACAATAAGATTCATAAGTTAATTATCATGTTTTAGTTAACGATTAACAAGCTAGGGTTTCGGTTAAGTGCAAATCAAGCCATGTCATAATGAGAATTAGAAGAAGGGGAATAGCAAACAATACCGAATCAAATCTTGCTCACACACTTGCAAATCCTCGGAAGCAAACCCTAACCCTAGATCTAAGAACCCTAACCTTAAGTTCAGAGCTCATACCTCTCTGTCGCCGTCATTGTCACCGTGCCCTAAGATCTCGACCGCGCGGACGGCGGCACCACCCTCCCCCTCTGGTCACCGACGAGGTGCGCCACGACATCAGATCTGGCCGTGTGCACACACCTTGCTGGCATAAGCTTAGCCGCGCACCGTGCGGACACCGGCACGCGTACGGCTTTGCGGCATGGTAGTCATCGCCGCGCCACATCCGAGTCCTTGTCGTCGTCGCTTAGATCTATGTGCGATGGGGCTCGCCCTAAGGGCACCATGGCAGAAAAGCTCAACGGAGCCGCACATGATCTCTCGCACGCGCGCGCTGGTGAGCAGCTTCCCATGGCGCCGCGGCGGCCAGTCGACGTCGTCTTGCTCCTCGGCGTCGCCGGCGTGCGGGGAGAGCGAGTGAGGCGAGAGCGAGAGATGAGAGAGTGAGAGAGTGATAGAATGGACGAGCTAGGGTTTCGCCCGGTCGTTTTTGACCTTTTAAGGGAGTAGCGGCCGCGCTGAGCCGTCGATCTGGCCGAACGGCTCTGATCAGAGCGCGCCCCCGCGCATATGCGCGTCGTACTGGGCCACTTCACCGGCCCGCTTGTTGGTTGACTCGGCCCACCCTGCCGAGCCGCTGCCGCGCCAAGCCGCCGTGGCGTCGAGCCGGAGCCGCCGTCACGTCGAGCCGTTGCCCGCGCTGAGCCGACCGCGCCGAGCCGAGCCGTCGCTGCTAGGCCACACGTGTTGTCTCGGCTAGGCCGTTGCGCCGCATTAGCTGGACCCCGCGCGATGTTTGGGCCCATCGGCTGCGCTGTGCTGTGTGGGCTGGCCGACTATTGTGGGCCACGCGCAAAGGGGGGGGGGGATTAAGACTGAGGGCCCATTTTCTTTTAGCAAGCTATTTTTTAATTTTCTGAGTGATTTAAGAGTTTTTTATTTAAGTATTTTCAATACTATTTTCTCATTTTTGCCCGGATTTAATTTCTAATTTTAGCTAAGTAATTTTTTTTAAACTTAATTTTTTAAGTGTTGGTGTTTTAAGCTATTGTAATTTAATTTACGTGTTAAATCCACCAATATGCTTGGAATGCCTCTAAATAAATGAAACCACCGAGAAGTTTATTTAGAGTAAACTTGTGATTATTTCTGATCACCGTTGTTTAATCATGAGTATTAAGATGAATTTTGATTATTTTTTCCACCGGTGATGCAAATTGAAATTTAATTATATGATTTTAATCAGGCCACCGTAGGGTTATTTTTATACACTTATTTGCATTTCATTGTATATGATTACTAAGTTAAGTTTTCTTGCTTTGCTTTTTAGTAAGTAATGTCAATGCTGTTGCCTCCTACCTCAACAACATCGAGCCACTCAATGGAGCAAACTTTTCGGACTGGAAGAGTAAGGTCATCACATGCTTGGCATGGAATGATCTTGATGTGGCGCTGAGGGTGGAGAGGCCTATCCCACCAGCTGATGGAGCAGAACCTTTTGCCGCTTTTGAGAAGTGGGAGAGGTCTGATCGGATGGCTACCATGGTCATGTTTCAGACCATAAGTGCTGGTATTAAGGGTGCCATCTCCACTAAGAATGCATCTGGAGTTGATCTCACTGCTAAGGAGCTGCTGGTCACCTGTAGGATCTAGGATACCGACTAGATAGGGGTGAATAGGCGGTTTTAATTCTAATTGATACCCGATAAAAAATAATTGTACAATTTTTAACAATTGATCATGAGCAATATTAATAGAGCTATTCTTTTTATTGATACAAGAGAAGCACATCACTTAATGCCTAAGTATATGAGGTTGCAAGAATGTATTTAGCATAAAGTAAATGATCACAAATAGACAAATCATAAGGGAGACATCAAATTTTTTATCATGGTCTGGGTGATTTGCCAGTCACCCCTACTCCATATTGAGGTGGATTCAAGTCTTTGATTTGCTTCTCTATCAAGTATGCACTTCTCCAACAAGAAGGGCTCACATAAGAGCTACTTGATCTTAAGCCAAATATTTCTCTTGAACCTCTCCAAACCTCAATTCCACTAGGGTTGCCCTTCACCACTCCGGCAAGGCGAGCACAAGACCTCTCACAAGAACACCAGGCCACCTTCACAATCTTCTTGAAGGGTGTTGGTATTTTTAACGAATGCAGATGAGTCCGCAAGCGCACGAATACCACTGTAGCACTTCACTTCTTGAGTATTCCAAGGGTATCGAATTCACAGGGAACGTGTGTGCTAATCTTCTATTCTAATCGTCCAAGGACACCAAGATAATTGTGGCTCGGGTTGAGAGGATTCTAACTCGTAGAAGAGTCCTAATCAAAGTAAGTTTGACACTAAGCTACTTGCATCGGGCATCTGGTTTTCTCCTGCATCCACAGTGCGATTCCGGCCAAGAGGCTACTACGTAGCTGAACGTGGAGGATTTAAAAGGACAGATAGGGCTGTCACCACCTACTACCTACCTCTAGCAATCTGTGGACTACGCGATAAACAAAGGCAACCTACGTCCTAGACACCACGTCTATGCTTTCGATTACTCCCTTAATCTCTACATACGATGGACCAAGACTAAGGTCTCTAATTAAATAGAGCGCTGAGCGAGCAAAGCAACTAAGTACTAAAACTTACTTAAAAAGGAAACAAATAACTAGAGAAGAATCACTAAGACTTACTAAATAAGGCAAGCATCCGTCGAGGTACAAGCATGAAGAAGGGGTTGGACAGGCCCGAACCTCCTCTCCTGGACTCCTCCTCACTCTCTCCCTATTTTCTAAACGCTTTGGCAGCGTTGAGCCTTTTGGAAATGAAGTACCAATTCTATCTTGAAGTGTTGAGAGAGTGGAGCCATTTCCTTCCTTTTATAGCACTCAAAGGCGGTTCCTAGAGTCGGTAACTTCTACCAAATGTGCACAACCGACCTTGGGGAGGCACCAGGAGGCGACACATGGAGGCGGTGCACCAGAGGGGGACCCACCTGTTTGGTCGAAAAAAGGGTAGTGGGCCCTCAGCCCCCCTATGCTCTATGTCCCTGGTGGGTGGCCCCTTGTCCCTCCTGTCATAGTAAGGTGGTGGGTTACGTCGGTTTTCTTCTGAAAGTGGGCCACTGAATCCGTGTGCTTGGCTCTGATTGGCCGGAAGTGTGTTTTCTCCCTTGATGATGTGGATTTTCCATTAATTTTGTGGAATAATTACCAGCAACAAATATTTGCCAACACTTGTGGAAATTGTTAGTAATAAACTCCTACCACTATGTTGGTTGTTCATTTTATTGCTTTTATGCAGATAATTGACGGTCTAAATTAGGTATTTAGTGACCGTCAACAAACTCCCCCACACTTAACCTTTGCTCGTGCTCGAGTAAAGGGAAAGGACTAAGGTGGATCAAAGTTTTCAAATGGTATGATGCTAGCATGCAAATTATTCCAAACCGTACCTGTGCCAGTGAATTTTGCAGTGTCTACCACATTACCTTGGGCGATTGAAGAGTGGAATGGTGCAAACTTTTGATCTTCTTGCCTTCCTTTGCTAAGTACTCAGGTTTTTGAAAAGATTTTTTTCAAAATAAATGCAGGCTATACTCCTCAAACGATTCTCTCAAATCACTCCATATTTGTATAAGTGGATCGTCACCAAGGCCTTTTGCTTTTGCCTCTTTCTATTCCTACAACTAATTTTTGCTTTTGTGAAGCTCAGGGTAGGGAATAAAGAAAGGAGCATACTTGTGCTTCATATTTTACTGAGTCAAAAGCTAGATCCAAGGAGAAAACAAGTTATGAATCGCTGATCAAGTATGTGCACACTTTATGAATGGTGGAAATGAATGGATACCCCTTTACATGTAGATTCTCTCTTTCTTTGAACGATCTTGGGCATGGTTACTTCTTTCTCTCTCTTTTTTTCCTCATGCTCTTGATCAAGAGCAAGGATTTTATTTTTGATAGCCATGCCTTCTAAAAGATCAAATGAAAGAGAATCATAATCAAGAATTTTATGGAGTATTTACTTGAATGGATGGAATGATGGTAGTAATGCTAACTTCCAGAGTAGAAGTTTTTAGCAAAATTGGTGTGCACATGAACTTGATCAATAATTCAAAACAAGTTACTCACAGGGGTCAAGAGTTTGACAAAGTTCAACAAAGTCACAAGCAGCAAATGCATGGGATATTCAATAAGGTTTATTTAGCTCTGGTAGGATTTCACTTTTTATCATTGAGGAGTAACCTCTAAGATTTAAAATTTCAAAATGAATCCTGAGTACTTTATGCAAAAAGTGAGCAAGAATCACATTGTCAAACCATATCACACTAGTCAATAACTTAGGTAACATGGGTCCCTATAAAAATTTCCACTAGCATAGTGTCGAGGGCAAAAGTCAGGGGCGCCACATGGCACCTCCTAAGAAACTCAAATACACGACCAGGTCAAAAGACTCATTGAACCACCACCTGAGCACCACCCGCGGGGGTCGCATACAGGAAACGTTCGTACAACGGTCCCACCTCAGCCGTGAAGGCCACACTGTAGTCCCGGCTCGCTCGACCCCTCGAGTGGTCAGAAGCCGGCCGCGCCACTCGACCCCTCGGCGGGGGTCGAGAATCCGCCACGACTCGCTCGACCCCTCGGCAGGGGTCGAGCGCAATTCGGCCCGCCCGACGGGACCCGAGCATGTCTCACCCCTCTAGGAGGATGAATCGGCCTCCCCACCAAGCTTATCCACTCCGGAATGAGGATAAGGACCCCCGCTGACACTATGGCCACTGTGCTGGCATGGGCCCACCCGTGATCACCAGATAGACTCCACGCCCATTGACTCCCATCAGTGGGACCTGTTGGTCGTAACTACGCACCCACTTATATACCGCAAGAGGACGATGTATGATTGTAGCACGTTTTCCCTTGAATTGAGTATTCCAAGGTTTATCGAATCCACTGGGACCTTAGGTATAATTAAATAAAGTTAACAGTAAAAGATCTAGTCAAGGCTACTGTCAAGTTCTGGTTGCATGAGGGGAGACTGGCCAGCGCAAAAGGTGCGTCAGACAGTAAATCTGTCGGTTGCGCCGATCGGCGTGGAAGCTGAGCAGATCGGCACACTGGTGATTCTAAGCCAAAGTGCGCCAGATACCTTTGTAAGCCTAAGTTGTTTAGTGAGTAGCCAGATATCTACTAGTGAGATCGTAACCAGAAAGTCTAATTAAATAGCATCATAATGGATAATTACTTGGATCAATGAAAACCTATAATGAATAAGACCACCCTGCTTTCCGAGCGGCTCCCGATTTATCGCTTCCGAGAGGAAACCCTTAATCGCGCGAGTATCTTACCCTACTCAACTATCCAATAGTGTTACGCAGGCTTAGTGCTGTCACCGCTAAACCACACTACTAGCATCATCAAGCAACCATAATCAATACAATGTCTAAATACTATCCTAATCACCACGATCAAGATCATATCAACTTACTTAGCCTAGATCTAAGCAATTGGAATAAGCGCATGCATGATTATAGAATCAAGATAGATAAATCATCAAACCATCATCAACATATTCAATCATCCTTGAGATACATAGAGTAAGATTCATCCCCGTCGAGATGGCCTACCTTGACGGATTAACTCTTAACACCAATAGTTCTTGAAACTCAACTAGAGATGTAATCTAACGGGGCAAGCCCCGGTGGCTCTAACTCACAGATCTGTTGTCCCTCTGTCGCCTCTTCGCGATCACGGCCAGGGTTTATAAGTATTTATAGGGGTTCTACTTGTAAAGGACTCGGTTTCTAGCAAATAAGGCGGTTGCGCCGATCGGCGCAAGTCGTGCCTTCTCTGGTTTCTTCTCCGAGTCGGTTCCTCTGTTTTCCACAGCTGCCATGTGGGCCTTTCCCTTCGAGATAAAGTCTTGCACTGCACGTCGAGGTCTTGAAGTTCCATAAATCTTCTAGGAAAATATCTTCAAGTGTCTTGTGCAGATAAACTTCCATAAACATGTGCAGATAAACTTCTATAAGCATGTGGAATAGGCCTCGGTCACTTCTGTGGGCCAAAACACCCTTACGCCGATCGGCTCATGGGCTGCGCCGATCGGCGCACTGGGCTTCTTCAGTGCTTTTCGTCGGTTCTGGACTCCTGTCCTGTCCAGCATCATTTTAATCGCCAATTTTACCTGTTTCTACAATAAAGCTCCAAAACAACGCATATACAAATATATATACAATATCATAGGTAAATGGCCTAAATTAGTATCAATTATGCTCTAATTGAGATAATATTCACATATAAAAGGAGCACTTGGGAAGTGCCAACAGTTCCCCCACACTTAAACCTTTGCTCGTCCCGAGTAAAGTAAAAGAAAGAAAAATCAAAGAACTTACTCTTTCTATCATAAAAGGTGTCTCAAATCAGTAAATGTTAAGCATTGTTCTATTGTGGTGTATTTCATATTGGTATTCGGCAAAATAGTTCAAATATGGGCATAAAGCTTGAAGTTTCTCCTCAAAGCAACAAATCATGTCCAACTCATAAATTATAACTTTTTCACACATGTAAATCACTTAAAAGATTGTTGTGAATATAAAGAATCTATCTTCCAAACAATCCAAGGCAACAACTCATCTTTCAAATCACTCAACCTATATTCTACATCATAATGATCAAGTAATATTAGTGTAAAGCTTATATGAGTAGCTAGGTGAGGTAATTCAAGGATTGCAAACATAAATCAACAATATATTGTAAAGCTAGGAGATTATTCTTTATTAGAATTATAGCAACTTTATCAAGATGGCAATTAAGAAACAAAAATTTAAGAAAGTACTCACACTTTGGATATGTGAACATGTGCATAGCAAAAATTTGATCTTGGAAGAAAAAGAACTTCCATTATCAGATTGCACATGGTTGGAATGATTCATGACTATATTAGAATGAATTTCGAGAATGAGCATGAGCATGTCATATACCATCCCCCCACACCTAAAATTTTGCTAGTCCCTTAGCAAACAACAGAGCTTTTCTCCTTCTTCTTTTTTTTTCTTTTTTTTACACCACTTTTTATTTCTCCCCCCTTTTTTTTATTTCGCTCTCTGCAGCGCCGATCGACTCAGTGGTGTGCCGATCGGCTCTCAATCTGAATTTACCAGCACTTGTTGGTATTTGATTCGTCTGGCTTCAATATTTATTCAAGAATTTAAATATAGCTAGAAATATAGAATGTGGTCAAGGAATGATACTCAATAAGATATTTTGGGTTTATGGTAGGATACTCAGCGGAATTGGATTTTTGCATGAGTAATTCGTGGCTAGAAAAGATACACAAAGATTTGCCATCTTAGTAAAGTTCATACCAAAAAGAATTAAATCCTAACCGAACTCAACCATCAATTTAATGTTTATATACATATCAAAAGTTCATGAGTATTGCTCAAAATATGGCATTGGTAGGTAAGGATCTTAAAAAGAATAAATTCTAAAGTTCACAACATGAAAATTTATTTATGAAAAGATTGGTACTAAGTTATCATCACAAATTGGACAATACAAATGAAGCACATGGGTACTCAAAATTGCTCCACATAAGACATATTTGCTGAATAATCATTAAGTGTAAGTTTGAGATTTTATTCAATGCTCAACATTATTTGATCTTCATCAACACTTTTTAAGAAAGAATAAATAATTCAATTCTCCTAAAAGAGCATAACCGCCACCATTATATTAAGATTGGATCTCGAATACATGGTGATGATTTTCGCACATACTTGCATGAAAATAAAACTACTACTAACACACTTGCATGAAGATAAAACTACTACTAACACACTTGCATGAAATTAAACACACCTGATATATGGTTTCCCAACCCGCTCACACACACATAAGCAAATAAAGAAAAAGATTGTAAAAGACAAAAGAAAACGCAAACCGGGAAACCGATACACGTGCCAACTCCTAGGCACTCTAGTCACCCGAAAGTGGAGACGGTGGCTGCTCGAAGCCATAGCACCGCGTCTTGAGTCGCTCGAACTCCTCCACCATCACATCGTGGTTGTTCCTCCATTGGGATGTGGAGTCCTCCACGCGCTCGATGTAGTGCAAGTTGTTGTCCATGTACCCTTGCATGGGCACGAAAAAGTCTGCACCGGGCACAGAAGGCACCAGGTACACGCCCTTGGTACCTGTAGTCGATACCCGCGCTGAAGTAGGGGGAGCCGATCGACGCGCCATCTACGCCGATCGGCGCAGAGGGCTGTGAACTGTCTGCCGGCGTTGGTCCACCTTGTCTGATACTGCTGAGGCTCCTGACGTGACCCCCAGGAGTCCCACTTGCCGCCGGCTGCTGTAAATGTCGTCGGTTGTCGAACCCGCCCACAGCGGTCCTTGAGAACTCGGCCCCCATCTAGGAGACCTTCCTCAAGCCAATTTCCTCCCTCCAGCTTGCGAGGGAGAAAAACTCCTAGCTCCGCACACGGGAGCTTTACATTGGTGCCGCCGACATGGAAGCCAACGCGAACACTTCCCGTGATAATATTACCACGAGTCATATTCTCGCCGATCTCCGTCGTGCACTCCCACTTGTCATCGCGTCCTCTCGGTCCGTCGCCGTCGCAAACAAGGGCTGCCAGGCGCTGAAGATAGGCCTCGAAGGCCAACTTCTTACTTTCCTTGCCCCTCTTGTCGATCCAACCCCGCACCACCACCGACATGGGGTTACAGTGAGACGGACTCACGATGGCATTGAAAAGCCACCGCAAGTCCGCATCGGTGATGTTGCTGGAGTCGACCTTGTCGCCTATGCGCGCCGCCAACCACCAATGGAAGACTTGAATGGTCGGGTTACGGATGTTGCCGCGCTTCATCTCCTCTACGAACGAGAACTGCCTCCAAAAGGAGTCCAACTCACCTCGTCCCAAGATGTCGGCGACGTCGGCGTCGACGTCGAAGCCGAAGGCTTGAGCCGCCGCCTCCATGGTCACCGTGTAGTCGATGTCGCGGGCGCAGAAGTTGACGGCCTCGTTGCCGTCTTCGGTGGTGCCAAGCCTCATCGTAGAGGCAACCTCAGTGACAACGTCGAGGTTGTAGTCCATGGGAAGGAGGTGGAAGTCCACCCAACTGAGGTTGTTGAGCATCCTCCTTATATCCTCCCAAATGCCGATAGAGGTGAGGAAGGTCTTGTCCAAGTCGAAGTTGGGGATGAACCTTTCCCTCACCTTGAGGTAGTTCCGCTGTTCCTCCGCGCTCAGGAGGGTGAAGCCCTCCTCCACCGTGCGCGGCATGAATGCCGGCGTCGGTGGTGATCTGGGAACCCCACGGCTTGCCACTGTTTGGCTCCTCGTAGCACGCCCCGTCGGAAGGGGCGCGCCGGAGACGGAGTGGCGGGCATGGATCTCGTAGGTTGCTGCCGCCGAGCCGGTGGATGCATCACCCATCGACATGTCATCGTGAGCACCGGAGCCCCCCCCATGACGAGGAGTCACCGCTTGACTCGCCGCTGCTGCCGGAACTGCTTCCTCGGCGCAGCCTCTTGCCCAACTTGCCGACGGAGGAACGGAGACGATCCATCTGCGAGGAATGCGGAATGTGTGCGAGATCGTGGGTAGTGGGGAAAGTGGAGAGATTACCAGGATGGTGTGCCGAACTAGGGCGCCTGGCCTCCTTCTTATCGTGTGGGAAACTTCCAGAAGAAGGAACCGCCAAAAAATTTCAAAATTTGGGAACGCGCCGATCAGCGCGGTGGTGAGCCGATCGGCTCGATTCAAATTTTGAATGATCTGACCATTCTGGTGCTTGATTCCCTTCCTTTATGTCGTTTCCTGGTATATCATGTTGTTTAGAAGGGGAACAACACGGAATCCCGATGTCTTGATTGACTGCGCCGATCAACGCGGGCCTGCGCTGATCGACGCGTCGTCTCCTTTTCAGCTTTTGGTCAATTCTATGTCTCCTCTACACTGCACACCTGCATAGTAACCGTACCTAATCCTCAAAATCAACGCCTGCCGCATTTGTCGCCCATTTGGAAACGCACGGGTTCCCGCGCCGGTCGGCACAGTAGGGTGCCGATCGGCGCGAGTCCCTTGCGCCTCGTCTTTCAGTTCGGCGCTGATCCTGGTGCCTCGTGTTCATCTCTTTCACCTAATTCCACTTTTTCCGATGTTCCTGTAGTATTAACACACGTAGCGGGGCTTGTGTGTTGACCGCGCCGATCGGCGCTACGTCGCGCCGTTCGGCGCAGTGTCCATTTTTGTACTGGCCCCTTGCTTCTTCGCTAGATGATGCTCTTCATCCTTTCCTGTGTCATTAACAACCATTTTGCACACAAAAATTAATTCAAAAAGATTTTTGATTACCTTGAAAATAGCTCCGTCTCTGAAAATTACTATGCTGGTTGATTTTCCTTCAATTCCGGGCGTCATCAGGCTTCTGTCCCTGACCTGGGGAATAATGCGCCGATCGGCTCTTAGGTGCGCCAATCGGCGCAAGCTCTGTTCCTTCCTGTTTTTGGTCCTCCTTTTTTTTATATCCCTACGTTGTTAGTCTACAGTATGTATATACACAGTTTTGTACAAATAAACAGACATCGCAAGAGCACATAATAATTAAGCACACACTTTTTCTATTTCTTTTATTTGGGAGATTGTCTTTATTACAAGCAAGCAAATTAAAAACACCGGGTTGCCCTCCCGGTCAGCACTAATTAACTAGGTGAAACGGGTTGCCCTCCCGTAAGCACTAAACACACTTCTAAATCCCCCGATCATTGGGTTGCCTCCCAAGAGTGCTCTAGTTATTTAGAGGTCAAAGAGCTTGACCTCCTCGCAAACAATGAATCCTTAGTATCGCGGTGTGGGATGTGAAGCCGCGACACTACCAGGTTCTCTTATCTCTATGGTTCATATACCTCGGACGACCTATCCATACATCCCCTCTAATTACTCTCAATGCCACATTACCACGGTGTCTTGTATCTCTTCACTTCATCAATAGCACGACACTCTTCTCCTTTTGGGCAAAACTTGAAAGAATAGGGAGTCCTACTTATATCGAAGCTTATCTCACCGCTTCCTACATCAATACTTGCTCTTTCTGTCCTCAAGAAGGGTCTGCCTAAGATCAACGGGGTTCTCGTCCTCTTATCCATATCAAGCACAATGAAATCAACAGGGACGATGTGATCTCCAATTTGAACAGGCACATTCTCAGCAATTCCATCAGGGAAGCGTATCGATTGATCGGCTAACTCTAAACACATACCCGTAGGCTCCAATTCAGGCAAATTGAGACTTGTGAATATATGACGGGGCATAACACTTACACTTGCTCCAAGATCGCACAAGCAATATCCTTGTTCCAGTCATGCCTTTGATGCTTGGTGATCCGGGGTCGGGTTTCTTCTCAAGTGCAACATCATTGATTACTGCCGTAAGCTCCTTAGTGACCTTTACAACCTCCTCAGAAGCTAGAGACTTCTTGTTTTGCATCATGTTCTTAATGTACTTGGCATAGGTGGGCACTTGAATAGCATCAACAAAAGGAACATTGATGTAAAGCTTCTTCATAATATCGACAAACCTTGCAAATTGCTCGTCGTATTGCCGTGCTCTTTCTGTCTTTATCAGCAGTTGAGTATCTAGGAATATGGCAGGGCCATGCTCCTCTGTTTCCATGTCCATTTTTAGACCAGAGAGGTCAACATTCTCGTCGTGCCGATCGGCGCTCTCAGGGAGCCGATCGGCGCGGGCCCTTCTTGCTCCCACAGGGTGCTCTGGATCTTCTGTTCGTTTCCCTGACCTCGTAGCTATTGCCTTCAACTGTTCTACGGACTTCGTATTGCCAGGAATAGCCCTCTTGTTGCCTTGAATGGCTTGCGATAACTGTCCCATCTGTTGCTCCATAATCTTGGTATGCTTCAAAATCTGCTCATTGGAGCTTCCATTTTCTATCACCTTGTCATTAATTCCTTCAAGGACATGATCGATCTCCTTAAATTTAGCTTGATTGTCCTTGTTGATCTTCTCTTGAGCTTGGAAGAACTCATGACATTGGAGACAAAGTGGGATAGAATTTTGCATGGACGAACTAGGAGAGAAAGAATTCCTTTGTTGCTGATATTAGGGCTTTCATCCACTATTCTTCATATATTCTAGTATCTTCATCTCTTCAGGACAATCTTTCTACACATGACCAAATTCTCCACACTCACCACAAGTGGAGCGTGATTCCGCTAGCTTGAGTGTCTCTTCCTTAGGGATATGATGATTATTATCCAACCTCCTTTGAATAGCGTCGAGGCGATCCATAACCAAGTCTTCATGAGTTCTCTCAATCACACTCTTCGCCAACCCTTTTGAAGGTTGTAAATTCTTTGAACTTCTCTCACCATCCCATGATTGATTTTCAACTAATAACTTGATCAATTCTTTAGCTTGGGTGGGAGTTTTTGACATGAATGAACCTGCAGCTGACGCATCCAAGTGTTGACGAGATAGAAGATTCAACCCTGTGTAGAACTTCTCAATAATTTCTCCAACCGTCAGACCATGATGAGGGCATGCATCCTGATATTCACTGTATCTCTCCCATGCTTCTCCAATGCTCTCATCAACATTCTGTGTAAATCCAAAAATCTTATTCTTCAAAGCTTGAGTCTTACTAGGAGGGAAGTACTTGGCCAAGAATTCAGTTGCTAATGTGTCCCACACTGTCTTTATTGTGTTTGCCAATCTATTATACCATTGCTTGGGGCGTCCAACTAGAGAGAAGTGGAACAGCCGCATATGTGCTTGGTCTCCGGTCAATCCCGCTATCTTGAATGTACTGCAAACCTCAAGGAAGTGTTACAAATGATGATTGGGATCTTTCGAACATGTGAACGGTTGTTGCGCCACTATTCCAACATATCTCTTCAATTGGTACGGAGATTGATCTTGAGCTTCTTAGAAATCTGTCTTGACAATACTAGTCAATTGGGGCTTAAGACGATTAACCATCGGTACCTCCGCCATCTCTTCTTCTTCTTGATCTTCTATTGTGAATAATACTCGAGGGGCGGCGTGGCTTGCTTCTCCAGCTAAATCTCCAAGTGACTTGCTTCTCTTCTCCGCTGTTCTCTTCTTGTGTAAGAGTCTTTCTGGATCATCGGTGTAATTAGAGGGTTTGTTTGACTTAGGACCGTCCATACCTGTTAGTTTCACTTAACAGAATATATGTACTAAAGAGACAAGTAAAGCACAATGACTAAACACTAATACATCAAACAATGTTCAAAAACCTACTATGGTCCCCGGCAACGGCGCCAGAAAATAGAGCTTGTTGGTCGTAACTACGCACCCACTTATATACCGCAAGAGGACGGTGTACGATTGTAGCACTTTTTCCCTTGAATTGAGTATTCCAAAGTTTATCGAATCCACTAGAACCTTAGGGATAATTAAACAAAGTTAATAGTAAAAGATCTAGTCAAGGCTACTGTCAAGTTCAGGTTGCATGAGGGAAGACTGGCCAACGCAAAAGGTGCGTCAGACAGTAAATCTGTCGGTTGCGCCGATCGACTCGGGGTCTGTCGTTGCGCCGATCGGCGCAGATGTTGAGCCGATCGGCACACTGGTGATTCTAAGCCAAAGTGTGCCAGATACCTTTGTAAGTCTAGACTGATTCTGCTATCCTTGACAAGGCCCTCAAGACGGATGAGTTTGATCGGAGCCCTTACGGATGTCAACTTCACCAGACTAAGGGTCTACTAATGTCCAGCTTTAATTAATTCTTTTATTGTGTCAGTTTATCCCGGAACATGTACATACCTTTGTTGGCCTCTGACTCCATGTTCATGAGTTATGTCCCGGAGTCTGTAGTACCTTTGGTCTCTGGTGATTTACCTAGAGCCAATGTTTAATGGAAGTTAATTTCTTTTCCTGTAAAA
This sequence comes from Eleusine indica, assembly GCA_030378355.1. Lineage (NCBI taxonomy): Eukaryota > Viridiplantae > Streptophyta > Magnoliopsida > Poales > Poaceae > Eleusine > Eleusine indica. Next base: position 46,765,653 of record CM059500.1, read on the forward strand.
AAAAGGCTCCGTCTTCCCCCCCTGAATCAAGCAACCGAGGCAGACGTCCTGCCGCTCACATAGCGAAACCGGCATGCTGGAGCGCGACGATGGTAACGACAGATCAGTGACAAACACGGTGAAACAGCGTAACGTTGGCTACCGTCGAAATCTGTTTCCGAAAGGCCATCAACTTTCTCGATTCCATTTTTTTTCATTTCAATTCCCTCAACGTACATAGGTCCCACACAGGGAAGTAATTCGCGCATCGAAGCGAACCGTGTTTCTAGTTCACTTTAGCTGAACACATACGGTTTGGTGACGCAGTGTTGTTGGTTCGGTGTTTTTTGCAGGTGGTTCAATTTTGCCCAACACTACTGGTGCTCTAAGGCTTCAGCCTACTCATCAAAATTATTTCACTGGGACATACGATCCTAAAAATATTATCCACTGAACTGGTTCCAGCACGCTCACATAATAAAAACATAGTTCAACTAAGACTGACAAGAACACCATATTTGTTCACATTATTTGACTTACCTACCACACCAGCAGTACAAAGGTCTTACAGAAGACCACATGAAGCATAGGTTATATACAGCCTTACTAGAGTCTAAACCACATCTGCAGGTAAAGTTTATCCTTCAGATTCCCGTTACATACCAACTTTTTACTTTCCTCCAGCTTCCCGAGGAGCAGAATAATAAGAAATGAGCGACCAGTTGACAGTGACTTGCATTTTACAGAAGCCCATGTTAAATATGTCATTGCTTTCACCATCTTCAGAAGACTTGAAATCTCTCATTTTTCTCTTCACATTTTTACCACGGGCCATTACATCGACATAAACCTGCAGCTTTCCCCCAATTTGAACAGAAACAACACGCCTAGAAAGGTTAATCCCGCCATCACTAGTAACAGGCAATTTCTTACCTCCAGAATCAAACAAGACAATTTTCTCATCATCAACATTACCAGGTAATCCTGGACGACAACCGACAGCAAAGGCAGTAAATATACCACGATAACTGGATGGCCATGACCCATCAATGAGACTGATAGATATTGTGGCCTCAACAGAGCAAACAATGTGGCCGAGTTTAAACTCCAGTGTGCTCAGCTTGCTAGTGTAAGAATATTTATGCAAGCACGAGTACAACTTGTTACCACAGAAAACTGGTGCAACCAGAAAGCTCAAGTACTTATCCTCAGACTCGGTAGTGCCCTTTACACTAAGTTCAACCTCAATGATCACAGGATCTGACAATGCAACCATGACAGCACGGGTGGGACCTGCTAGAACCAAATAAGGATCCTGCAAGTGAACACCATTAGATCCAACCGAAGCAAAATAGGTAAACATTGAACAGCATAGAAAAAACAGAACTAGTCACAAAGCATGCGCTATAGAGATAGCAGAGTACTTGTGCAAATGATACGAAGTCAGCAAAAACTGCTAATCCCTATTAAACAAATCTGAAAACATACATATATGCAACAATCCAAAATTCTTTTCCTATATATTTCAGTCGATCATTTAGATTTTTTTTTTTGGGACCAAATTCACAAGAGAATGTGATAAGTCCTTAATGCTAGTCCAGAGACAAGATGGAATCAATAATGTATTCTGGGAACATGTAAGTGTATCTGAGCTCCTAAGAACAGAGTAAGAGCCAGGTGAAAAATGCAGATTCTTCCCTAGGTACAACCTATATCTAACAACATGCATCTGGTCCATTACCCAAATATTAGAGCAATAAAACTTGATTCAACATGCTGAATCTATAAGCCAGGTCCAAGGGCACCAGTACTGCAAAATTTATTTACATAGCATGCATGGCAATAGTCAAACCCATAGAAATATGACAGCCCTTTTTATGATATGCATTTATGTTCTTCACTTCTTTCCCTTGATTACACAGCTGATGTGTCAGTCTGATTCGAGTGGAAGCAGAAGACATGGTAATTCAACAATCGACACGCACATGAAACTTGGTCATTCCCAAAGAAGCAATTATATCTGATTGAAGAGCCTAATAGCTATCTTCTATAAGCTTAAGGTAGTTGTTGATGGTATTAAATGGGCGTGAGAACTAAGGGAGTAAATGACAACATCAGAGTCACAGGCAAACCTGCACCATAATTGTCATGGCATTTAGCATGGCAGTGTGCACAACAAGGTATTCAACAGGCATACAAACTGTGCTATGCACATATTTTCTTCCACTTGCTTGAGCACACGTCTATGATTCTATTGCAAGAAAAAAATAAAAGGCATGGTAGTTCTACACAGACATGAACGTTGGTAATATCAATGAAACAATGAAATCTGATTGAAATGCCTAACAGCCTATCTTCTATAAGCTTAATAAAAGGCGGTCATACACAGGCAACTATGTGTGTAAAAGAACAACATTAGAGTCTAAGGGCCAGCCCTTGCCTGGTAGTTGTCATGAAATTTAGCAAGGGCAGCAGGATGCAGATGTTAAAGTATAAAATTATGACAGTTGTGTCAAGAACAAGCAGCATGACAAGAGATAAAGAAACAATAAATTCTCTGCAAGTAATGCTACAAACCTCTTGGCTGAGGGTTTGACAATCCTCCCTGCTGCGGTGGAAGATAATATTCCGATTGTGATCAATGGAATCACGCGCAGCAACCATGCCAAATACATCAACTGGCAGCTTTAAGTCCCCTCTTGTTTCACAAAGCTTTACTGAAAAGAACTGCAAAGTAGACAAAGGAAAGGCACCTAATTGGGGGGCCTTCTCCGTGAACCGCTTGGGAGGGATAATAGCTGCACATAGTAGTGTTCAAATGAGTTATGATTCCAATCCAATAACAGCAGCACTGCCAGCAGTAACAACATTAGCGACAATAATTAGCATAAGAAGGGGCTGCATCTCAGCCATTTAACAGGTGGTGTCAAAAAAAAATGTCGCATGGTAGTTAGTACTATGTATTAAACAAATCTAACATTACCGGCCAAGATTAAAAAAAAATGGCAACATAGAATAGAAGCACACAAAAACCAGGAGGATTGGTAATGAAGAAAAACTCACTGGTGTCTACGAAGGAACCAAACATGCCGGAAAATCGAGACTCCCACTGACGGCGATACTGACTAACCGTCAGCCCGGCCTGATAAGAGCCTTGTCGTCCCGTAATTATTAATTCAGACTCCTCCTGCTCCTCGCGATCCTTCTCAAATGATGCAAGCAGATTCCGAGCTTTCGGAACAGGGTCCTTGGTGTTGCTGCTGTCCACCTTCCCGGCCCCGTCACGACGGCTACCAACGACCACCTCCACGCCCCCTTTGCAGCCACTCATCCTGTCAGGGAAGCGACCGCTGTGGTTGTCCTCTTTCTCGTGCAGCACTGGATGGACACGGCAACGCAAAAGCCGGATTTACCTCGCCGGCGGCGACGCTGTCGATACTCAGAGGAGGAAGGCTCAATAAGTCGGCCCAGATTAGAACGGGATTCTTATACGAAGAAGATCTATTTATCTCCCTCAATTATTATGGGTGTTTTATTATTACTTTTAACTATAATACCGGATATTTAGCCTCTTCAACTCTTAAAATTATTCGTTTTTTTCTCTCTAAACAGTTTTAAGGATGGTTTTCGCTGATGTGGCGCACATGTGAGCGTCCTAACGACCGTGGCAACGACGCTCACCAAAACGTAGCTGACATCATGAGTTGCGAAAAGAAACTTTGAATACTTAAGACCCCGACTTCGGGCATGATGATTCATTGTTCAACAGAAACAAAAACAAGTACTAACTAATCTTTCTTTGGTGAGGGGAGCACATCCTCCTCATACTTCTCCGCTAGGGCACGCGCCGAAGCAGCCACATCGTTGTCAATCTGGTCGGGCTCCGCCTGCGTGTAGCCAAGGACGAAGCCCTCGCTCACCGTCTCCAAGTCGAGGCCCTCGCAGTGGGAACGCAGAACTGCGAAGGCAGTCCGCACTCCAAAGTCTCGCGCCCCCTCACTATTAGAGCGCCAACCCGTTCGGGGTACGAGGCATCCGGCCGCATGACGACACCGATGTCGGGGGTCGCCTCATCGACGACTCCACGCATCGCGCCGTGGCTGTTTGTCCGCAACACCATGGTCTACTCATAGTCTCATACCTGTACATTGCTCCTGCCTCCCAGATTATTGTTGCAAGTCCAAGGCAGCCCCAAGAAACCCAGATCGTGCAAGTCACAATATGGCTTAGTACTTTCGGAAGTCATCTGCTACACGGGCCGCGGTGTCTCTTTAAAGTGTTCAAACTGCCACATTGCCTCGATGAAATTACTCATAACTAGCCATGACTCCAGGTAGACACCACACAACCTTATGTGAGGTCCTAAACATCCTTCCTGTTCTCCACCCTCAATTCCCCATATATGAAAATTGCACGCCACGCAGGTCCATCCATAGCCTCCTGGATCTTCACATCAATATATCTCCTACCCTGTACAAGAAGCGTGACCGTGATGGAGACATCCTAGAAAGAGCAATACCTCCATTGAGACCAACACTGTTGACTGCAATACAATTACGAAAACCAAGCCTCCATTTTAAGTTCTAGCTCGTTCTGCGCACATTCTCGTCTCAGAAATAAATACGAGTTTGGGATTGTGTAGTCATCACTGATGAGACTACAATGGATTCTACCTCCATGCCATTACTTGCGAGCTCCGAATGTGCATTCTTAATGTGATGCACTTTACCCATTTTGATATACACCCCTTGCCCCCGTTTCTATCTACCATATCCAGGTTCAATGAAAGACAGGTTCAATGAAAGAGGCGTCACTCTCGTAGTAATCCGAACTGAATGAGACTCTATCCATGCTGTAGTTCGCATGAGCTGCCACATTCAGATCCGACAAGGCACTATCCACCTGCATAGCTTGTACTCCCTTCTCTAACTCCGCCACATTCAGATTTCCTTATATCCTTACACAACATCTTGATAACATCCTTATGATCCATTATCTGATGAATGATTCGAAATGTTGGGACTCGAGAGCTAACTGAAAACTTAGTTCAGATGTCAACTTATGGTATGGTGGCAAAAACTCAACAATGTTCACATCTGTTAACACAAATACACTGTTTGCTGCTGCTGCTGAAAACTCAATATTATGATCGTGTCATTGAAGATCCCTGGAGGCAACTTTCATTAATGAAGCAAAAAGATATTGGCTTTTCGCTTGCATGTGTAATGTATCCATGACGAAACGAATTAACCCAATTATCCACAATCCTCTCATCTCGTTGGTGAGCTGCCATCTTGTACTAGATCACACCATCCCATATATATCAAACTTGAAGCATCGCATGTAACGTGCAGTGAATATATGATGCACCGTTGTTTCTAGAAGAAGGTGCAGTTGGAACGTTGGACACACGAATTAAGCATTTAGCCCTCATCATAATCATGCTGCTCTTATCACTTAACAAATTATCTGCTGGGGCCTATTTTCCACTGAGCAAAGAAGAACTATAATTCAACTATTCTGTAAGTTTGTTGTCACAAACTCTGTGACACTCCTATCAATTTTGTATCAGTGAGCTGCACTACATACAACCTCCAAGTTCATTGTGCACTTTCGAAGTTTCGATATCCTCATTGGTCTGTTTAAATGCACCACTCCTTTTCAAAGCTATCCACTTGGTTCAAAGGAAATGATGTCACCGTTTTGGACCTCATAAGATGCCCCTTCACTTCTGTATTTTCCAGAGGCCTACAGTTTGCATTAAATCAATTGTTTTTTTTAAGAACAAAACTCGGAAGATCCTTGAACAAGAACGCAGTTGGAAAGTCTATCATACCTTCACTACAACTTCATTGCCCAGTTCCTTTAAGTCATCAAAAGTCATTACCTGATCCCAAAAATATGCGTACTAATCGTATAAGTATCATAAACAATGAATATGACCTCAATTTAGCATTTCTAACAAAATATGTTTGAATAATTGTGATCTCCTTCATGTTTTATGTGCTGTTTCAGAAGTTACTGTTTTTCTTCCTGTAGCTCCATCTTCCTCAAGTGCCTTTAGGGATGACTGTCACACCCAATTTAGTGCAAATCACCTTATTCCGTGGTTTATATGGGTGCTTAGGGAGGACAATTCAGTGTGGTAAGTGTGCGCAAGTATAAAGATATCAAATTAAGAAAGAAAATCAGAGGGAGCACTGGTGAGTCAATTAACCTCACTGACATAATTACATCAAGAATTAGCCAAAGAAAAGTAACTCTAGAAACATTTAAATTCAAACAATTATATGTATAGCAAGTAAAATAGGTATAATAAACTCAGGCACATGTTACAGCCTGCAGCTACTATAGATCACAAATAAATTGATATTGATTGCTTTAAGTATCACAGAGGATACCTGAGCTCTGGTAAATGTCTTTCTAAAACTTTCGTCCGCAGCACAGGCAGCTTCATGCACCTTAGTTTTCTGTCTGATCTGACAACACTTTACCTGAAACAATTCTTCACATAATCAGCTATTTAATGCAAATGCTCCACCTGGAAATGAGCATGAATAGAATTGACCTTTTCAGCTCAACTAAATATGCACAATTTTAAATGTGTACCCATAAGCACCAAAGAGAAGTTTAAGAATAAAAACACAAATTGTCAGTAGCATATTGAACAGATAGCTTTGTACTAACATTAGCAGCACCAGATATTGGCACAAGATAGGAAAACATAAATGTAATAATGTATACCTGTTGAGCATTGGCAATGTAGAAGAATATGAGCTGATTTGCTACAAGGGCCCGTTTGACAATTTTGGGTATAGTGCTGTCGTATAGAAGAGAAGGTTTTTGTTACAATTTAGAAACATAGAGAAATATCAAATAACTGGCACTTCTGGTGAAAGATTTTATTCACAAACAATAGGCTTCTTCTCAAAATGCACCCTCATAATTGTAGCCACCTTTGCAAGTTTTCACCTTCTTTATTTGTGCTTGAGAGAATACACTTAGTAGCACGAGTTATGGGTCAAAGTATTTGATATAACAAACTGCAAATAAAGATGTTTTTTTTTTCTCAAATGCATAGAACTATGCATCATTATATTAAGAGAGAGGTCCCAGAGGACTGGTACAGTTGCCACTAGGGCGGTAAAGCCTTTTACAAACTAATCACCCATGACAAGAAAGACAAGACCCCAAACAGCACACCTTCAGATGCCAGACATACACCATAACCGCCTCCTCCTTAATGCCCCGAAGAATCTTATGGACATTAGGAGAGGCCCCTTCAAAAGCACAGGAGTTTTAGTGCTTTCACAACCACCATGCAACCGGGATCACAAAGGAACTCCTGCAGAATCTTATGGACATTAGGAGAGGCCCCTTCAAAAACAGAGTTTCAGTGCTTCCACAATCACCATGCAACCGGGATCACAAGGGAGTTAAACCCTTTTCTTTCATGTTTAGGAACACCCGAGTGCAAGGCACCACCATTCTTGGAACACCAGGTCATTTTGACATGGTGTTACCATGAACCAAACCTCTATGGCAACCACAGGAGGCCAGTAGGTGCTTGACCGTCTCATTATCCTGATCACAAAGAGGGCATTGCTCTGGATGATCAAAGAGGTACTTCAGATTAATAATTGTCTTAATAGTGATTAGTTCAGCTTCTCAAGTATTAGAATTTAACAGTACTTTTACCAGTTTTATAAACCATAGAAATAGCACCTTCGTCTATCTTCAAAAAGATTGTATGACCCAGGAACTCTCACTTCACTCCATATCCAGCATAGCAACACTCAAAGAATACCATCAACAAGCTTGTATTATTACAGTGCCAAGTAACTTACCTTTTGATTATTTCCTATGCGCAACTGAAAGGAGCGATCATTGAAATTGCATCACTCTTTTCTTGTACCCTAAAGAACATAATTATATGTTAGTTATTTTGAATAAACCCTTTTTAAGCAAAATATGATATACTAAATTGAAGAAGCATAAATATGGAAATTATTATGGTGCATCATATTAATGGACTAAGTTGTAACTTCACAATAGTTGTATGAATAGACCAATAAAGTTGTATCTTAATTATTTCGGCTCTGATCGGTTCAGCTTATGCTGCAATGTTATATTGCAACTGCAGCTGTCCAGAACAGCCCTAACAATACAAACAGCCACAGCCGCAGCACAAAAAATCCCAAACGATCACAGCCTTCAAAATTACCGCTCTTACAGCTATATGGTATAACTAGGAACTATATAAGAGTATATTTCACCAAAACCACATGTTATGCAATCCAATCTTTAGAAACTGGTGTAATTTGGCATCTGTTACCCCTAGTGTTTCTGGACACTTTGTTATGAGAGACCTGAGAAACTGCAGGCACCGCAAGAAGATTACCATGGCAGCAACAAATGAGGGCAATAGGCCACTATGACGATTCCTTGCCTAGCCATTTAGCATGTTTGGATTTATCACTACCAGTTTGTTAGGGTGTGAGTTTGTTTGAGTTGTTAGGCAAGTTTTTTTCCTTCTCCTAAAAGGGGAGATACGAGCCATTTCATTAAGAGAAAAAAAAAAAGGTACAGGGTATAACCCTCCCCCAAGTCGCTGAACCCCAAACAGTCAAAGCCACACACAAAAACAGAATAACGACCCAACAGCCAATGCACATCATCTCCTCAGCAGCTCAGAAATTGATGTAGCCCCAGCCATGCAGCAAAGTGAAGATTTGTTGCCCACAATCTAAAAGAGGCAAGAAGCAACAGTATACTTGCGGTAGAGCCATTAAAAACGCGAAGTTCTGATGCTTGTAATCTCCACAAGCTATGAATTGATGGTCACAACAAACAAAGCATTGTAGGCTAACTTGCATGTATAGGATCCTTTTTGGAAAAGTAGCCAATGATGCTGATGAAGAACATTATGCTGCAAGATCATGTTGTCGACCAACAATGCTGGCGAGGGAACAAGGGATTGGAATCACTCCAACATGATACTTTGGAGCAGTCCGATGGGTAGAAGGGGCAGGCAAAAAGAGGAAATGAGCGTCTGGGTAGGAGGTGGCCTGCCTCTTGAGAGGCACAATCATAGGGGGCTGGGGAGAAGGAAGGCGTCGGACAGGAGAGATTTAGAGTGGACCGGGCAGTTCCAAAATATTTTGTTATTAGGCAAGCTTGTTTAGATTGGACTGACCCTTCTCTACACAAGAGATTATCTCTAAATCCCATCTATCTCTCAAATTCAGGAGCGAGCAACAATCCTGTTTATCCCACTCAATCATAACAAAACAAGGGTTGAGAAATTTACTGTAGAAATTGTACCATTTTATAATGTCTTGAAGACATTTACTCTTCTTACTCTGAAATTCCTTTGCGCTAAGGTTAACCTGTACCAACAACAAAATTCATTTAGAATAACTAAAGGAAAGAAAACTATTGATACTCTTTCAGATTAAAAACCATGTAGAATTATGAAGGTGTGTGCAGAAAGAAAAATAAACATACAAATATACAACTGGCTTAGCTGTAAGTAGATTGTACTCATTCAATATTGTCTTTTCATCTTCATTCCAGTCTCCAAAACGAACATCTAAGCCACCATTTAAGTGCTTGAGCAACTGGTAAGACATTTTAGTTACAATTACTGTCACTACAGAACCTTTGATATAAACAACAACAACAATTGAAAAGATTTAAGAGTCTCCACCCTTAGACAGAGGTCAGATTCAAGCATAAGTCTCTTATCCTTTCTAAGTTGTCTACCAGTTTTGGACTCCATAGATTTCTCCAATTTCACAAGTCTACTCTGCAAAAAGGCAACATCCTTCCAACAAAAATGCAAAAAAACTGTTAAAGATTCAAACAACATATAAATATGTAAAAATCAACAAAAATCGTAAATACCTTTAGTTGAAGCTCTAGTTGAAGACAATCTAAATCTCTAACGGGATCCACTACACCATCAACATGATCGATGCTATAATCCTCAAATGCTCCTAAAAATATTATTAGTCAGTACACACAAATACTCCTAAAAGTGCTTCAAATTAATACTAGTATTTATCAGTAAACTTAATTACATGCTTAAGATTTAACAATACTTATTAGAGACATACTTAGAACATAAAAGATTATATCCACATTTTGGATTTTGTCCAAAAAGCTATTGCCATGTCCCTCCCCGATATGAGCTCCACGAACAAGCCCTGGAGTGTCTGACATTTCAAAAAATGGAGGTTCCTACATAGAATTTTATTGGTCAGGATATAATCTAAACACAATTTTAGGAATTTTTTTCTCCTATTTGATATTTCCTCTAAGATAATTGTTGATCCTTGTATGAACAATGATAAGTACCAAACCTTAGATTGTGGATTATATTGCTCACAAATCCATGTGAATGGGTTATCAGAAACATTCACACGGATCATTTCAGGTTCTACCGTAGGAATATACCCATCTTCAGTTGACGTTTCTGCTACAGCTTTAACTAGAAATGACTTTCCTGCAGCAGGTAGGCCCACCTAAAAAATGATTCAACAACCTATCTAAGTCTTTATCTTATCAATCAAACTTAGTCAATAAATTATAAATAATGATCATACACAAATGTCCAATTTAACTAAAACCACTGGACGCTAAGTCTTCCATAAAAAACTCCCACCACAACATAAAAGCTCTCAATGTAACATATGTATTTTGCATTCTGCAACGTGAACTGAAAAATGCTGCATGCAATATAGTGTGATGTTGCGGTAGAAATTTTCACTTGAAATTGGAAGCCATGAAACTATTGATACATTATGTTTCTATCATGTTGCAGATATTCATTTGCCTTGTTTCAAACACTAATCGCTAATGCTGGAACGGAGAGTCCAATGGAAAATGTTTCCCATAAAAAATCCGGGTGCTACCTGTGCCCTTTTTCCAATCGTAACTCGGCCAAAGATGGGGAGAGAAAAGGATGTGAGAGCTGGAGGTGAAAGGGGGGGGGGGGGGGGACACTTTACCAGCCCAATCTTCAGATGCGACTTGAATACTCCGATTATTGGCCGCTGCTCTGGCGGCTCTACCTCCGCCGGTGCATTCAGAGCCACTATCGGAGTGTCGCTCGTCGTCCCCGCACCTGATGTGCCAGCCACGGTGGCGAGGTTTTCCATCCAGTTCTGGCCTTGATCGACAACTGTGAAATGTTTGGAGCATGTATTAGTTCCAAGGCAAATGAGGCCGTTTCCAAGTTTCAAATTTACCAGCACCGTGTCATCAACTGTGATGCATGCAAAGCGGAAACCATACAAACACATAAGGGTGTCAGTCATGAATGCAACTAAGACGCCACGCAAGGGCAACCTAAAATGACCCTAAACATAACGTGATGCCAGACCAGAACCAAGAAAAATGAAATATAATGTGATGCCAAGAAACAAAGTAGCATGGCCTATCCAAGTATGACAAATGATCAAAATCATCAAATTGCAATTCAAATGATTCGACTGAACAAAGAAGAGTATAGTGAAATTCATTAACTGCAACACATCAAACAGTTGTGGGCTCACTACATGCCAAGAAAATAATAATTAGGTATAAGTAAGTAAGCAGAAGGCACAATGGTATCTAAATATTCACCAGTTAAATTATGGTATCTCAACATTTTTAATTCACCACTAAAAGCACGTAGAATGATAAATGAAGCAAGACAAACTGTGGCCAAATCCCCCAATCTTACTAGCAGACAATTTGCTATACTGGAACCAATTCGCTGGGAGCACAAGTTCCCTAGACATGCGCCTAAAGTTTTGCAACCCCGCCCTAGGCTAAACACCAAACCCAGAGAAAATCGACCACAGATCCTTTGTGAACCAGACAGAGAGTGAGGTGAGCAGATGGGAAGGGAGAGGAGGGCGCGGCGCCGAACCGATGAGAAGGCGGCGGAGCGAGTAGACGTCGGGTGCAAGCAGTCGTCGTGGAGCTCGCGGCGGCAGGGAGGCGCGTGGCGGCAGGTGGCGGGCCCGGCCGGAGGAGCAGCGCTGCGCCGTCGGCAACAGGTGATTTCTTTTTTTTCGGTTTTCTTTTGTTGTTTAGTAGGTATTATTTAGATAAATGTTATATATATTTGTATATCGTTTTTCTTATAATCTATATATCATTTATATATATATAGATATAGATAGATAGATAGATAGATAGATAGATAGATAGATAGATAGATAGATTGTAGTTTTGATATATGTAAATCTTTAATTATTTTAGTAGAAATTCGTTAGATGGTCTTAATAGTTCGCAGTAATTACATGCATAATGTTGGTAACAAAGATTGCTTGTATGTCTTTAATTTAATAAGCTTGTAGTATGGACCGATTAGTTGTAGTTGGTATTATTCCATTGGCGTTGGTATTCATATTAAGCTATGTAATCTATTGTAATCAGAGATGTCATGTGCATTGAGTTTTCAAGTTTTTTTATGGAGAAGGACATATAGAATACTACGATTACGGGGTTGATATGAGTAATTTTCAGTATGTGGATGGTGCATTGACTGAGCCGTTGGAGGTTTGACGTCGTGATGTCTATGGATGGTTGCATGCTCTGTTAAATGACAATCCTTGTGATTATCGATTGGTAGTGAAAGCTTTGATTCCTAAAAAAATTGAAGGGTCGTGGAAATGGGAAATCGTAGAGTTAAGAAGCAGTAAACATTAGAAGCAATTTGTATCTTTTGACATGCAACGACACTTTAGCCATGTGTTATTTGTGCAATGACAAAGTATTGGTACGTCATCCTCCCACCCCGATCAAGATGAGGTGGTGGTTGAAAATGACATCCCAATGAATGAAGATATTGGTAATTTGCACCATAGTGTGGATGTGGAGATAACTAATGCTCCACATTGCAATGTCGATCAGAAAATTGTGGAAGAAACACATGCACGATGATAGCTGACTTGAGAGACGACAATGAGGCAGTTATAGACGAGATGGAGCGGGATGATGAAGAGTTTCGTGCTTTTGTGGATACAAACGCTGGCTGGGGAATGGGGTATGAAGAGCCTCACGACTGGATTAGCATGGAGAACATGACAATCAACGATGGGCACGATTCATTGTGGAAGTATGATGCCATTAAAGTTCGTCAAGGACAAATATTTCATGATAAGAGGGATTTATAGGTGGCCGTTATGCGATGGCATTTTCAAAGAAGAAAGAGTATAGAGTGATCATTTCAAATCCTAGAACATACGATATGAAGTGCACGTATCAAGATTGTACATGACGTGTACACGGTTATATGCCAAAAAATGAGCTGGCATTTGTAGCAAGTATTGTCATTCCCCATTCTTGCACCTTGCAATAAACCCTGCTAAAACACAATAACATGAGTAGCAGATTTAACATGTTTCCTGAGATAGCTCAGAAGACTGGCATGTCTCTTTTTGCAATAATGCATGCCATAGAAAACAGATTTGGTTTTAAGATAACGTATGATATGGCATGGAGAGCAAAACAGAAAGCATTAGAAAAGAGGTTTGGTACATATGAGAACTCGTATCACAACCTTCCTTCACTGCTAGAAGTAATGCAATCTAGGAATCCAGGAATTGTTATCGCTATGCATGACTTCGTGAATGCAGAATTGAAAAGGGTCCTACAACGTGCTTTTTGGAAGACCGTCCGTTTCATTCTCGAACATAGGAATGGCAATTCGGGGCCGGGTACCCGAAACCCGGTGGGTACCCGACCAGATGGGTTCAGGTATGGGTCACAGTTTTTACCCATGGGTCGCACCTGTGCCCGCCCGACCCGAAACGAGTTGGGTTCGGGGCAGGTTTTTTTTTTTTACCCACGGGTCACCCGAAACATAGTGCTAGATTCGGCCCAACCCAACAGGCCAACACCCCGCTAGGCTAAGTGCTAACCCTAACCTTATCCACTCCCATCCCCATCCCACGGTTCCCACCCAGCCCCAGCCGTTCACCGATAGGCAACAGCACCCACCCCACCTCGCGCCCGACCGCCCAGCACTCCGCGTCCCCACCAGGCGCGCCGCCTAGCACCCCGCTCGGCGCGCCACCAGCCCAGCCCCCACCCGACCACCCCGCATCCCCGCCCGGCACCCTGCCCGGCACGTCGCCAGCCCAGCACCCAGCCCCACGCACGTAGCCCCTAGCAGGCCAGCACTCCGCCTTGTGCGCCACAGCACCGCCACCTTGTCCACGGTCCGCATCGCAGCTGCTCACAGCGTGCCGGCGCACGTCCTGCTACAGCTGTAGCACCTTGCCGTCACCGGCCACCGCTCCTCCAACCATTGACCATGGATCCACGTTCCAGCAGTGCGCGAGGGCCACGCCTAGGCGGCAGGCCCAGGCTGCCGTGGTTCCTCACGGCATCTCGCGGTCGCGGTGGCATGTCGACCCATGGATCTGTGTCTGGAGCTCCCCGTCCTCAAGTTATTCGGCCACCGAGATCTTCCACGTCGTCCTCTGCTTCGACGAGGAGGCACAACTCAACCCCTTCGTCAAGTGATGCTGGTACTGCTGCTAGAGCTGCTGCTACCCCATCTTCAAGTCCTGGTGCTGGTGCTGCTCCCCCATCTTCGTCTCCATCACCTGCTGGTACTACTGCAACTAATCAAGGTGAAGCTCATTCGACTAATCCTCCTGGTACACCTGTAGTGATTGTAGAGGATAGTGACAATGTTGTTGTGGGGGTGAAGACGAAGCGTAAGTCACAAGTGTGGCTTGAATTTGATGAAGTTAAAGAGGGGGGCATTGATAAAGCTGAATGTAATTGGTGTAAAAAACAGTTGGTTGCACGTGGTAGTGATGGAACAAATCCCCTAAAGAATCACCTTAACTCTTGTGGATCTCGCCAAGCTAGAAAGGGATTGAAGCAGTCAACTCTTAAGTTAAGCAAATATCAGAATGGGGCAATAATCGTTGAGAAGTATGTTTTTGATCAGCTAGTTGCTAGGAAAGAGCTTGCACTGATTATTTGTGTCCATGAGTATCCCTTATCAATGGTTGACCATGCTGGCTTTAGAAGGTTTTGTGAGGCATTGCAACCACTTTTTAAACATATGTCTAGAAATACAATAAAAAAGGATATATTGGATATGTATGAGGTGCACAAACTTTCTTTGGTGGATTACATGCAAAAGTGCCAATCTAGAATTGCTGTGACTACGGATATGTGGACAGCAAATCATCAAAAGAAAGGCTATATGGTTGTGACAGTTCATTTTCTTGATGATGATTGGAAGCTAAAAAGTTTTCTTCTAAGGTACTAATTCAGTTTCCACTTGTTTTGTATTGCAACAACTGATGGTGTAGGTGCAAGTGACAAATGTGTTGTTGACAATGAAGGAGATGACCTAGTCTTCGAGTTATTTGATAAATTCTTGTCTGAAGAACCAGAGGAGAGTTCAACTTATGTTCAAACTGAATTGGATTTGTATTTGGAGGAGCCAACACTACCAAGAACTCAAGAGCTCAATATCATTCATTGGTGACAATATGCTGGTATCAAGTATCCAACTTTGAGAAAGATTGCTCGAGATATCATGGCTATTCTTGTCACAACATTTGCATCTGAGTCGGTCTTTAGTACTGGAGGAAGGATTATCAGCCCACATCGAAGTAGTAGACTTGCTCCAAAAATAGCTGAAGGTTTGATGTGTATGCAAGCTTGGTCCCGTTCTGACATGTTGGGTGATCAGTCCTTTTTTATTAATGCTATAATGACTTGTATGGAGGATGAAGAGAAAGAAATGGTAACATCTCACTATCTTCATCAATTTCTATGCTAATTTCTCTTTTTATTCTCTATTGGTACTTCTGTGCTAATTTCTTTTTTTATTCTCTGTAACTCTATTGGTACTTGCTAGGACGATGCTGAATCAACTGTGATTGATTGAAACTTAACCTTCTAAGTTGTGGCTTGTAACATCTAGGCTCACTTTCTTCAAGACTTTGAAGTCTCCAAGTTATGAGTTGTGGCTTGTAACTTTGCTACTCATTTATGTAATAATGTTTGACTCTCTGAGATGTTTGTTGTTGTTCAGTTCAAACTATAAACTTGTGAGTTGTGAGTTGTGATGTACTGATATTCATTGTTATGAACTTATGTTTCTTGTTTTCTAAATTTATACTTTTGAGTCTGAACATTTGGGTATTAAGTATAAATATATCATGTTGTACTAGTATAATAGGTTGTTACGTTGCTTGTTTGTTGAATTTTGGTTCTGCTGATATGTTTTTTAACTGGAATATACATTGGACCCGACGCGTACCCGAAACCCGCCCGAAACCCGACGGGTCTGGGTCCGGGTCTGGAATTCTACCCGTGGGTCTGGAATTCTACCCATAGGTCTGAAATTCTACCCACGAGCTCTAGTCTGTCGGGTGGGTTTTTCTTCTACCAGCCCCAAACCCGCCTCGTTGCCATCCCTACTCAAACAGCAGCTCTGCACTCCATGAAAATAATGGCCTCGGCTAGGGGAAAGGTAGGGGAAAGAAAAGTAAAGAGATAAATTATCCTTTAGAGGGGTACAACCAACCAGCCGGACCAACATATTACTTGGAACTCGTCTCGGAACTCCCACTTGAAACCAAGGAAGAGAATCGCCAGCCCTTCCGAGGCTATGATGGCAGCAAGATTCCTTGACCTAAATGCAACCATAACCTTAATTGTGTATTACAGATGTATGATGATCCTGAAGAGCCAGATAGCGGGCATCGATTCTTCTGTTGCCCCTTGTCTAACGTGAGTGCAATATAAATTTTACCTAAACATAGCATGTATATTTCGTATTGAAGATTTTTTTGTATTGTTGCAGAACTCTTATGATGAGGTCAACTGTGGCTTCACTAGCTGGAATGATCCACAACCTATTGGCCCTATTCAAGATTACATTGCCTATTTACACAGTAAAATATTTGACCTCAATCAGTTGCTTGCATCCTCCAGTCACCGATCAACGGACAATAGTCTGGTGACAATTAGTATAGCACATGATGACCCTCTCATATGTGATAACGCCTTCTGTCGATGCCCACACCACAAACCAGGTCGAGCCACGAGTCCGCCACCACCATCCATAGGCCTTTATGATGGTGCAAGCTACTACAGTGATACAGGTTCATCCACCTACTACTATAGATGAATAACCAGTCTTCACGTGTTATGTTATGCACCACTACTTTCTGAAAATGTGTGTTATTAATGTTACCTTTGTTGTTTATGCTAAGATTGCCACGAGAACTGTATTGGCGTGTCCTGTATTAGGAGTGTAATAAGATTGTTAACTTCATAATGGATTGTTCTTACTTTAGTACGACTTTAATGTCCCGACTTTCAAGTTGGTGGAAATTTGAGGAGAGGGGAATGTGCATGAAAATTATCGGGAACGCGGAGCGCACGCAAGGTGATGTCGAGGCGCCGTCACAGCAGGCAGCCGGGACAGAGCGGCCGCTCCTCTTTTTTTTTTGGTGAGGGCGAGCGGCCGCTTCGTTGATGCGGGACGCTGACGTGGTGATGTGATTGAGACGGGCGACGGCGTTCGTCCATGAGCGCGGCGCTCAGTTTGCCGATTTAGGGCCTGTTCGGTTAAAGTGGCATTGATGAGGATTGGAGTAGAATGAGTGAGAATGGATCCATATCTAACTAGTAAAGTATTTAATCCCAGCCAATTCATGTCTAATCCATGCTAGCCATGGAATAACCGAACAAGGCCTTAGGTGGAACAGGATTACAGGAAGGGCGGCTGCGTTACAGGTGTGCTGGTGGTTGAACATCGAGTCAATCGACGAGCAACTCCTGTCACGGTTGGTTTCTATTGCCAAAGGATCTAAACAACTTGTGTTTACCGGAAGGGAGGGGTTAACGCGCGACCCCTCCCGCCCCACGCCACCTCGCCGTCCCGACAGCCGACGTTCCGATCGCGGCACCATGCTCCCTCGTCGCATTTGCCAACTCCCCTGCCAACCGTGTCTATGAATTCCCTCCGCCATGAACCCCGCCCGCCGCCCGCCTGCCACCTGCGGATCGCCGCCATGCCAACCCCGCCCCCACTAGAACCTTCTAAGGCCGGCGGAATGCCTAGCCCCCCCCCCCCAGCAACCCAGACCCACTAACCCCGCCGACGTGAACCGCCTCCAGCGATGCGGCGGCGCCCTCGCCGCCGCGCCGTGCCGCCCGCCCAACCGTCACGCTCCGCCACCCTCGTCGGCCGTTCCCACCGCCAGAATCGCCCCCCCCCCCCCCCCCCCCCGCGTTAAACCGCTACCAGCGACGCCGCGTCGCGCCGCCCGCACTCGCCACCGCCAAGGCCATCGACGCCACCGCCCGCGCTAATCCGCCACCAGCGATGCGGCGGCGCCCTCACCGCCTCGTCGCGCCGCCCGCCCTCGCCCACACTCCGCCTTCGGGGCTCCGACGCTTCTTCTGGGCTGGGCCTGGCGCGAGGGGTTCGCGCACTAGCACGCGAGCGCGACCCCTGGAGCAATAGACTTTCCGTTACCGGAAATCCTCTTGTGATGAAACGGAACGTAAAACAAAAACAATTGGATAAAGCCGGCGCAGGTGCCACATCACCTAAATGAAAATGATGAAGTCACACTGGATCTGTCGATGACGCTGCTTGTCATAAACTAGCGATGTATGCCAACTTGCTTCGTCAGCCGTCAGGTCAGGCGCATCGGCTGCATCGACGAGGGCGACAAAGCAGACAACAACAGAGTAAGCTTGCACCAACGAACAACGGTACCATCTGCACCTCGTCGTCTCCACCCAGGCCGGCGCCTAGTTTAAATTTAAACTAACGCTGCTGCCACTGCTTGTACTCCCAAGCAAGCAAAGCAGAGAGCAAGAAATGGCGACCTCTGACTCTGAGAACGCGAGCCGCACGCCGTCGCTGCCATGGTCGGTGCGCCTCCAACTGACTGCGCTCGGGTTCGCGCACAACGCCGACGGCAGCGTCCGGCGCCGCCTCTTCTCCCTCGGCGACTTCAAATCCGGCGCCAGTCCCCGCCCCGACGCCGCCGGCGTCCGCTCCGCCGACGTCACCGTCGACGCCTCCACCGGCGTCTGGGCCCGCGTCTTCTCCCCCTCCTCCGCCGCCGACTCATCATCCCCGCCGCCGCTCCCCGTCGTATTCTACTTCCACGGCGGCGGGTTCACGCTCTTCTCCGCGTCGTCGCGCCCCTTCGACGCGCTCTGCCGCCGCCTCTGCTCCTCGCTGAACGCCGTCGTCATCTCCGTCGACTACCGCCGCGCGCCGCGCCACCGCTTCCCCGCCGCCTACGACGACGCCGTCGCCGCGTTGCGCTACCTCGACGCCACCCCCCTTCCCGCCGACGTGGCCCCCGCCGCCGGCGTCGACCTCGCCAGCTGCTTCCTCGCCGGGGACAGCGCCGGCGGCAACATCGTGCACCACGTGGCGCAGCGCTGGGCGGCGTCCACGCCATGGTCACGCCTTCGCATCGCCGGCGCCGTGCTGATCCAGCCCTTCTTCGGCGGCGAGGAGCGGACAGCCGCGGAGGTGGATTTCGACCGGGCCACGCCGTCGCTGTTTGCGGCGGCCACGGATTACTACTGGAGGGCGTTCCTGCCGGTGGGGGCCATGCGGGACCACGCGGCGGCGCGGGTGTGTGGCGAGGGCGTGGAGCTCGCGGCGGCGTTCCCGCCGGCCATGGTGGTCATCGGCGGGTTCGACCTGCTCAAGGACTGGCAGGCGAGGTACGCGGAGACGCTGCGTGACAAGGGGAAGAATGTGAGAGTGGTCGAGTACCCCGACGCGGTGCACGGGTTTCACATGTTCCCGGAGCTCGCGGACTCCGGCAAGTTCATGGAGGAGATGAAGATGTTCGTCGAGGAGCACAGGTCTAATAAGAGTCACCGTTTGGCGAGCGAGAGCTCGTAGAATTTGCGTGCACAGTTTGTGCAAGATCACGTAATATTTCTTTTGTGATTTAACTTGCATGTCGATCAGACGTTGTTGCTGTGTTCAGTGCACCATGTAATGCATTGGTAAAATAAAAACCATGTCGACCGGCCGTTTACAGTTAGAAATGCCGATCACATAGTATTTCTTTTTTGTGATTTAACTTGCATGTCGACCGGCAAGTTCGTGGAGGAGATGAAGATGTTCATCGAGGAGCACAGGTCTAATAAGAGTTGCAGTTTGGAGAGGGAGGCTTCGTAGAATTCGCGTGCACAGTTTGTGCAAGATCACGTGGTTGGATGTCTTTTGTTATCAACTTGCGGGTCGTTGTTGCTGTTTCAGTGCTTAAGTGTTTAAAAAAGCGGCGCTTCGGCCGCTTAAGCGCCGCTAGGCGAGCGCCAGCCGAACGCCTCGTTTTCAGCTGAGCGATGCAATTAAACGGGCCAAACGTTTAGGACAGGTAAAATGATATACGTAGGCGGTTTTATAGGTGATTTTATGTATTAATACATAGGATTTTTGATAATGTGAAAGAAAAAGAGGATGATGAAAGAAAGAGGTGGTTGTTTCGCGAAGCAACCACCTCATGCACTAAAATTTAGGAGTATAAGACGGCTCTCATACCATTGTACCAGTTTTAATGGTCTTTTAACATATAAATATTCTTTTTTATATGCTTAAATTAAGGAGTCATATAATTAATAGAAGACGACCAAACAGTCAGCTATTGGATAAGTTGTCTCATAAGTCATCTTAAAACTACGTGTCACGCATGAGACGACTTACGACACCGCACCATTGTATTTTTATCCGATTTTTTGTGTGGACTAAAAAATCCGGCCCAGTTCGGGCTGGAACAAAATCGAGCCGAGCACTCGTTAGCTCGTTGCCCTACCTCTCTCTCGCAAACATCGAGCGCCGCCACCATCCCGTGAGCTCCTGTTGCTGCCGGCGGCCGTCTGGTCTACTAGCGACCGGCATCGATTTTTTCTGGTCAGCCCGTCTCTCTGCTCTCCGTCAGACCGTCAGGCATCAGCTGCGCCTGCGCATGCTGCCTCTCTCTTCTCTGATAAGTTTCGGTTCTAACTGCTGCTCCGATCTGCATGTGCTGCGTCGTATAGGCATAGCCAGTTGCTTGCTGCCTTTAGCTTTGGCTTTTGTTCATACGTAGTGCTACTGTGCTAGTGTACTGGCAATAGTAGTATTGTTTATTCATTTGCTTTTGTTTATTCATTGGTCATTGCGTAGTGCTACTGTTTAATTGCAACTTGCGTAGTGGATGATGAGGAAATTGACTATGAGGCGATGATGATCAAGTGGGAGTGGATCCATTGGATGATTTGAGAGTTGATGATGCACCTTAGTTGCATATTTGCATGCAACTTGTTAAATTTCAAATTTATTACTTATTAGCTTGTAATTTTGAATTGTGACTCTCTGTCTGTCATTGAGTTATGAACTTGTCTTGTGACTTGTGTGACAAATGACAAATGACAACTACGAAAACTGCTATGTTGCTTTTGTGTCTTAATTTGTTTTGATTCTATTTTAATTTTCTAGCTTGCTGCTTGCAACCAGTTTTATTATTTGCCTAATGTTCAATACTGTCAATGTCTAAATTATTTCATATCCCTTTGCACAGAATTGAGGAAGGATGGAAAATATATGGAGGTCACGAGGTGATATTGTTGGAAGGTGATCTGTAAGGCAAATAAAAGAAAAATGTGTTAATTATTTAAAAATAAATAATAATGAAAATTAACATATTAAAAATAATTATCTAACTAATTCCTAACCCTAAGCGCCACGATCAGAGGCGCAACCAACTCATGGTTGCGGCCCCAGGTTGCATAGCGCCATATAAAAAGGAGAGTCCGGCCCATGTTGAGATTGACCAATGTTGCCTTCGTGTGACTGCCTTCTCCCCCACATTCCCGATCAAAACAGACGCTGGATCGACCTAAAGGCCGCCGTCGTTCGTCCTCTCCAGCCCCGGCGCCGATGTGGACTCCAGTGGCCGGACAGTGCTGCTAGCGTCTTGAAGGCCGGCGCTACCCCGTTCGTGAATGACTACACGGAGCTGCAGCACGTGCTGCCGCTCCTACATCCTCTCCTCCGATGGCTGACAACTCAAGGTTAATCACGCTTCCGCCTAATGTTTGATGTTTATGTTACTAGACCAAGTAGATCTTGATGTTTAGATCTTCTAAAGTTCTTACATGTATATGGTATGTCAATATGAACTATTAAGTATTCATCCTTGTCTGATAGTGTATTTCTTAACATACATAAATACATAATATATATATATATATATATATATATATATATATGAAGGGGCTCCGCTTTTTGAAAAACGCCTAGAAACGTCTAGACGCTGCTAGGCGGCCTAGGCGCTGAGCGGTGCTGCTCCGCTCGCTTTTCTCCATCGCTTTTTTAAACATTGGCACCGTGTAATGCATTGGTGGAATAAAAACCTTGCCGACCGGCCGTCTACAGTTAGAAATGGCAGAGCTCATATCCTATGCTAGCAAATAGGACTACTAAATTTGCCCAGTAGTAGTAATAGTAATAGTAATAACTATAATAAGTAGATGTGTAAATAACTACCACCTCTCTCAACATTTTGGCAGACGTGGTCACCTCCGGCGGCGACGCATCATCTCCCAGCGGCGTGGCCACCTTCAGCAGTCGGCACATCACCACCCTGTAGTCGGTTTGGGCCATGAGCCAGGCTGCGTGTGGTCGAGGTATGCTCAGAGCCTCAGAGGTCAAACAAGGGTCGTTTTCACCGTAACTGGCCGGCCAATGTCTAGGCCTCCTTTTCCGGCCGTACCCTTTGTACACGATGTAGGATTGACCCATGGCCGAGGGCGAGGTTGACTGGTGGGCTGCTTCGTGGTGGTGGTGTGGATGTGTGGCAAGCAACTAGACGCAGTTTGAAAATCCCAGGCTATACAGATCTCTACAGAAAGATGGAGAAAAATGGTGTACGTCGACAATGGCGTCACTAGCCATTAGAACGCTATGATGGGGAAGAAGACACCATAAAAATGAAAGGCTTCTTCATCTCTCTGTTCGGTCTTTCCCTAGGCTCAAGAGTGCGACGTGTATGACAGAGTATGAACACAACTACAATAAACTAGATTTAAGGGCATCATCTAGCACAGACGATGTTGTCGTTCGAGCAGTCATTTATAATTGTTTTACAAGTCAATTTTCTTGTTTAAAATGACAGGAATTTATGACCGGAGGGAGTATGCTTTTCGCGAGGTGCTTGTTGCTTGCTTGAATCGCACTCGCACGGCAACCGAAAGACGAACGCAGCCACCTTATACAAGTTTGTGGTCTATTGGATAGTTGTGAGTCAATCTTTAATTTATTTGTTATACTAGATTTATAAGGTGGAGGAAAATATTAGTTTATTTTTAGAAAATCAATACAGTGAATGAAGAAGAAAAAAAAAACACCCTTAATTTCGATGCCATGTGTAAAGGAGACAGCCACACAACAATACACTCGATGATAAAACCGTGGCCACGGTACAAGAAGCCATGTGAATCTCGTTCGTTGTCTCCACAACGCGCGCGGCAGGAGGCTCAGTTCAAAAACCGGCACTACTAATAGCTGTGCACGACAAGACCTCAAAGCAACGCAAGAGCACAAAGCAATGGCGGGCTCTCACAGTCACAGCAATGCCGCCCGGAAACCGCCGTTGCCTTGGACGGTGCGCCTCAAGCTGGTTCTCCTGCTGCCGATCCTGTACCGCCCAGACAGCTTCCTCAGGCGCCTCCTCGTATCCTTCATCGAGCTCCAGCAGGTCCCCGCCCCCCACCACCCCGACGTGCGCTCCGCCGACGTCACCATCGACGCCTCCCGTGGGCTGTGGGCCCGCGTCTTCTCCCCCTCCTCCTCCTCCGCCGCCGCCGCCGACTCATCATCCCCGCCGCCGCCGCTCCCCGTCGTCGTCTACTTCCACGGCGGCGGCTTCGTGTTCAACTCCGCGGCGTCCCGCCCGTACGACGCGCTCTGCCGCCGCCTCTGCTCCTCGCTGAACGCCGTCGTCGTCTCCGTCGACTACCGCCGCGCCCCGCAACACCGATTCCCCGCCGCCTACGACGACGCCCTCGCCGCGCTCCGTTACCTCGACGACGACGTTAACACCGCTACTGTGCTGTCTGACTTGGTGGGCCCCCTCCATGTAGACCTCTCCAGCTGCTTCCTCGCCGGGGACAGCTCCGGCGGCAACATCGTCCACCACGTGGCGCAGCGCTGGGCCTCCACGTCGTCGTCACGCCTCCACGTGGCCGGCGCCGTCCTGATCCAGCCCTTCTTCGGCGGAGAGGAGCGGACGGGGGCGGAGCTGGCGCTGGACAAGGCGTGCCGCTCGCTGTCGCTGGAGGCGACGGACTACTACTGGAGGGAGTTCCTGCCGGTGGGGGCCACGCGGGACCACGCGGCGGCGCGCGTGTGCGGCGATGGCGTGGAGGTCGCGCCGGGGTTCCCGCCGGCGTTGGTGGTCGTCGGCGGGTTCGACCTGCTCAAGGACTGGCAGGCGAGGTACGTGGAGACGCTGCGCGCCAAGGGGAAGAAGGTGAGAGTGGTGGAGTACCCGGACGCTGTGCATGGCTTCTACATGTTCCCGGAGCTCGCCGACTCCGGCAGGCTCATGGAGGAGGTGAAGCTGTTCGTCGACGCGCATAGGTCGAAGCAGTAATTAGCGAGCGGTCTCTAGATGCCTTGTTCTGGACTTCTGGTTCGTGGCGTGCAGGTTAATTTGATGCAAGATCCTGTGTGTGCCGCAACGCTATTTGTTTTGCGGTATATCTTATCACGAAATAAAACAGTAGGGGTGACATTTTCAGCCTTACACTGTGGCGTGACAGGCTATGAATCGGTTGTGCAAAACATGATGACATGAACTTGAAACGTGCCAGCGGTGCACCGTAAAAAGTGTGAAACTGTGAATGCGACAGTTGCGTTAGTGTACGGTGCTACCTCTTTTTTTTTATGCAGTGCTACTGCTACGTATATATTGGAGTATATAGATGCAAGAAGGAGAAGGAAAGAGAAGATTGTGGGACAAGGAACGGAGCGTAATCGAAAGAGGACCTCAAGTTTCCACTGAGTAAATGTGAAAGAAGATGAAATGAAAGGCACTACCGGAATCAATTCCGGGTGTGTTAAGGAAGGAAATCACCGCGCAAAAACTGATATTGAATAATTAACTGCGTTTAATGGTTGAAATTAAAGATAACATCAGCCAGCCCCTATATATGAACGCACAGCGTACCTGCTGCAGATACAGATACGCATGCGTCGATTCGATGGCGTTGAGGAGCACCGGTGCGTCGTCGTCCATGGTGGCGCTGCTGGTGGTGTTAGCATCGGCGGCGGTAATGGAGGCTGCCGCCGCAGCAGAGGAGACCACCGAGATGGCGGTGGAGGCGGCGGCGCCGACGAAGGCGACGTGGCGCGAGATGATCAGCTACGACGGGATCAGTTGCAGGGCGATGGGAAACTGCGAACCGAGCAGGCGTCCTCCGGAACAGGCTAACCCCTACACCCGCGGCTGCAGCCCCATCGAACGATGCCGCGACGGTGGCCGCGGCTATCTGAAGCAGCAGCCGATTTAATTTACACTTTTTTTTACTACGCCGCCATCTGTTCGCCAAATAAGACATCAATTCATAGGGGACCTGATCCGTGTCACAGTTCGTTCTCGAGATAAAGTTTATTCCATTTCTCTCAGCTTGAATCTGTTGTGTTCATTGTTCACGGGAGGATTTACTTGTTCTTCATTGATGCGTTGCGCGTTGCATCGTCGTCCCTCGTCCCAACACCATCTTTGAATTATTCCGGCTTTGTGAATTATGATCACTCAATGATCCCATGTTTTCGTCCGTTTGAAAAATGTTTTTAAGCCCTTTGGCTGAAAAGAGAACACGTTTGAAGGAGACTGAAACGCGTTCCAAAACCGTGACAACACGGCTCAAAGTATATTGCACCTCGTTTATTTTCTTGTGCATAACCCAGCCAGTCCCTTATCACGATTCACGATGACCCCAAAGCAGGCAAGAAAATGGCCGGTTATGGCAACCCCGCCCGATGAACGCCACGTCGCTCTTGCTATGCATTGACAGTGCTCCTCAATCTGCTTCCCTACTCGATCCCGCACGGCCCCGGCGCATCCCTCATAGCCTCTTCCTCGTTTGGCGACCTGAACCCTGACTCTCAAAGCTCCGCCACGGCCTTCGACGTCCATGGACCATCGACGCTTCCTCTAGCCGGCAATCTCTGGTATGGCTTTCCGGAGAAATGTGCATGAAACGTGGCAGCAGTGCACCGTATAAATTTTAAACGTATAGAGTATTACATATTTTTTGGAGTAGAGATACACAATTGCGTACATATACAGCAGGATGCAGAAGATTTAGGGAAAAGCAAGGAGGGAAGGAAAAGGAATAAATTAATAGACATCAGTTTCAACTACGTGAAAAAAAATGAGAAGCACTACTAAGAATTAATAATTCTGCATTATAATTTGAAAGAAGATGAGACGCACTGCTAGAATCGATTCTGTGTGGTAAGAAAGGAAATTAACAAGGAAAAATATACAGGAATTGATTGCCTTTCATTAATGGTTGCTAAAGATACCTCCATTCCCCCTCTATAAGAACATGGCCCGCTGTTGCAGCTCTCATCCACACATTTTTTTTTTTTTTTGGCTACAAACGTAAGATTCCAAATTACCAAAAAAAAAATCATGGCAACGGTGTTGAGGAACA
Source organism: Eleusine indica (assembly GCA_030378355.1). Classification (NCBI taxonomy): domain Eukaryota; kingdom Viridiplantae; phylum Streptophyta; class Magnoliopsida; order Poales; family Poaceae; genus Eleusine; species Eleusine indica. Next base: position 46,792,359 of record CM059500.1, read on the forward strand.
CCAGAGCGTCGTCCTTGGTGGTGCTAGCGCTGCTGGTGGTGTTAGCATCAGCCGTAGCTATGGAGGTTTCTGTAGCAGCAGAAGAGACCACCAAGTTGACGGAGCCGGCCGCACCAACGATGGCAGTGAAGCGCTATCCAGGGATCACTTGCGGGGCGATGAAAAACTGCCCCACGCCATGGGGTCCTCCGGTGCCGGCTAACCCCTACACCCCCGGTTGCAGCAAAATAACTCGATGCCGTGGCGGTCCTCCCAAGATCAAGAACCAAGCATAACTGAAACAACAGCCGATTTACATATTTTTAAGTTGTTGTAATCAGTTCATCGAATAATGTATAATTGATAGTTAAACTGATCCGCGCCAGTTCGTTCTCCAGAGTTCATTACACTTTTCGCTTGATCTTTGTTCTTACTGTGTTAACGCGCTTTGCATCATCCCTTCCAACATCACCTTCATGCAAAGGATGAAATTTATTGAGGTGCAACAAACTTGAAATTTCAGCCCAAGTCCAACAGTACTTATGCATTGTTCATCTGCCACTTAATTCAACGGTTGAGATAAATACCCACACACCTCATGCAGCTCTTGGCCTATCATCATCTCCCTCCAGCAATCTCTGTCACCTCTGCATCTATCATAGTGTAGCCTGGAGCATTCAGCTAGCTCTGAGATGTTCATCCCGTTGTCACCGTTGTACAACATAACTAGTCCTCACCGTCTAGCAAGCATGTTGTGTCACACGAGGGACGCCCTCATGATTTTGCATGTGGCACCTAGAGGTCATGAGCTGCCCGGCCATAATGTCATCTGCATGCGTTGCTCCGCAAGCTCCAGCCCAAGATCCGCCAAAATATTCAGAGGAAAATATAACAGAGGCGATTAGGCAGAAAGAGAGAGATTTGTGCTCGAAATACCACCAGATCCAGGCCTCAGCGCAAAATGTAAGAAGATATTACCATAAAATTCGAACCCGGTCAACGCATTTCAAAATTTAGAGAAAGAACAGCATCTCAATTCCCCTTTCTGGCGCGCCAAATGTGGATGTGTGGACACCTCACATATGGGGGGTTAGCCAAACCGCCCCTTGATGGTTCGGTTAGGGGATGAAACACGCTGTAAATCTCTAAGAACAAAACAGTGAAATAAGAGTGAATAAAACACACGGGATTTTACCCAGGTTCGGACCGTCCGAAGGCTAACAGCCCTACGTCTGAATATCTTTCCTGTATTATTTGTGGAGTGTACAGATCTGAGTACATAAAGGAGCTCATGTTCTTGAGCTATGGAGTGTTTTGAGGAGGAAGAAGAAGCCCCCTTGCTCCTAGAGAGAAGAAGAAGCCCCCTCCCCGCTACTAGCCCCGGATGCTTCCCTTTATCATCCAGGGGCAGTCCATAAGTGGGCAGTAAATGGTTGAGTAAATGTGTCAGCTCCGAGAATCAGGCCCCCCTTGCCGCGTGATGCGCTGCCGCTGTTGTTGCCTTTCTCTTGAGCCTTGTGCCCCTTCCTTGCCTTGCACACCACCGTGAGGGAGTGAGAGAGAGGAGAAAAGATGCCTTCTTTTATTAGTCTTGTCTTGTCATATGGTCCACCCTTTTTGGGATCTTCTGTGGTTGTCTTGGTGTAGTAGGCGGTGTGGGGGACTCCCATTCCTAGTACACCGACATTTATGATGGGTGAACTATCATTTTTCCTTGGTTTTCAAGTGAAGCAACTCAAGGAAGGGACGTTCATAAGTCAAACAAAGTATATATATTCTCAAAAAGTTTGACATAAAGAACGCGAAGCCCATCAAGACGCCCATGGCCACAAATGGGCACCTTGACCTCGATATGGAAGGCAAAGCGGTGGACCAAAAGGTATATCGCTCCATGATGTCATCTAGAGGTCATGAGATGCCCGACCATAATGTCATCTCCATGCCGATGTCCTTTCGGTGGGACGTCGTGGCCTTAGCTGCTGGTAGTTCGTAGTAGGAGCTCAGTAATGCCAGGCTCTCCTTGGACAACTCTTTATATATCCATTGATGGTGTGTACAAGGAGAGCACATGGGCATCTGCAATGACTGTATCTACCGACCTCCTCACCATCATCGATGCCCTCTTCTCCTCTTCTCCAGAGCCCATGTCATCACTTTTGTTGGAAAAGGCGGCTCTGCCATTCCCGCCATGGTGATAGTCATAATATGAGGACTGCCGCAACCACTTCTCTGTGTCCTATCACTTTGATGTATCTCCACAAGTCAACGAGCAAGTTGTGGTTTGTAGACCCATGCTACAATGTCTCCATAATTGATGTTTGTTTGCTCTATATTTTGAATATTTGGGTCATTATGCATATAAATATACTATTAGTTTGAACTATGATATTAGATTACCCTAATGTATTATATATATATTACAATTTATTTACTGAGCTAGTTTTGTTTTTCCTCCACATATTTTATTAAATATGAAATGAGAAATATAGTAGATTCAGACTGGAAAATCCTGCCTAACTGCAATTCTATTTTATCAACACAACGAGGTCATATTCTTGAGAAGACCCCGTCTAATATTTGATCTAATTATATTTGATCAGCACCACAAGATCACGTTGTCGAGTACCGAGAGATTTAGTGTTTCTTTTTTTAGATACAAAATCTGTGTTTCTCCGTAGAGAAGAAAGGATAAGAACGGTTCGGGACTGAATGGAGCGCAGGTTTGGTGCTCTGAAATTACAAAGACACCCTTGCTCGTGGTAGGTTCTATCCGGCACCGAGTAACGACAACGAGGTACCAGTGTATTTTAGCCGTTCAGTGTGTTGGATCGAAGGGTTCAAAATACAGTACCTCTGGTACCTTGTAACTCTTGGAGCATTGGAAAAAGGCTCTTATCGAAAACACAGCGGTTGCGATGCTTCCATAGGGACCATGCAACCAGCAGTACCAAGGTATGAAAACCCTTCCGCTTCTTGTGGCTAACCCTTCTTGTGGCGCACCGCCACCACTCGGTGAAAGAGCGCTCGTCTGGTTAACCCTTCTGGACTGAAACCACGTGCTCCCCACAAAGACGCACGTGGTTACGAGGTGTTGGATGTCTTTCTGATCTTGGTCACATAAGAGGCAGCGATCAGGGTGTTGGAGGCCCTGTCGTGCTAGCCTACCTACAGTCTAGCATATGTTCCAAATAGCAAACCAGATGAAAAGCTTCACTCGCAGCGATGCCCAGGTGTTCCAGATCCTCTTGTGTGGTTCAAAAGTGATACCTGCTGTAAAGAATCTCTCATAGGCTGACTTAGAGGAGAAAACTCCTGAAGGGTATGGCAACCATTTGTGTTAGTCTCCCTTGGTGACCTGAACCCTACCTCCCAAAGCTTCGCCACGGCCTTCGACGTCCATGGACCATCGACGCTTCCCCTAGGCGGCGATCTCTGTTGTGGCTTTTCGGAGAAACGTGAAACATGGCAGCAGTGTGCCGTACAAATTGTAAACATATAGAGTATGTTGTACATATTTTTTTGTGATTAGAGATACACAATTGTGTGCATATACTGCACGGCGCAGAAGATTTGGGGAAAAGCAAGGAGGGAAGGAGAAGGGATAAATTAATAGACAACAGTTTTAACTAAGTGAAAGAAAATGAGAAACACTACTAAGAATCAATAACTATGTGTTATAATTTGAAAGAAGATGAGAAGCATTACTAGAAGCCTACCCCCAAGACTAACTAACTACTACACTACTCTTGCGACATAAATTGAAAGAAGATGAGAAACACTACTAGAATTGATTCTGCGTGGTAAGGAAGGAAAATATACAGGATTTGATTGACCTTCATTAATGATTGCTAAATGTAGCACCAGTCCCCTCTATAAGAACACAACCCGTTGTTGCAGCTCTCATTCCCTCATTTTGGCTACATACGTAAGATCAGATTGATTCCAAAACACTTCATAAAAAATAAATAAATAAGTGATGGCAACAGTGTTGAGGAGCACCGGTGCGTCATCCTTGGTGGCGCTGGCACTTCTGCTAGTGTTAGCATCAGCGGTAGCTATGGAGGTTTCCGTAGCAGCGGAAGAGACCACCAAGTTGGCGGAGCCGGTCACGCCAACAATGGCGATGAAACGCATGGTTCCTCACTATCCGGGGATCACTTGCGGGGCGATGGGAAACTGCCCCACACCGAGGGGTCCTCCGGTGCCGGCTAACCCCTACACCCGTGGTTGCAGCAAAATAACTCGATGCCGTGATGGTCCCCCCAAGATCAAGGACCAAGCATAACTGAACCAACAGCCGATTTACATCTTTTTAACTTGTTGTAATCAGTTCGCTAAATAATGTATAGTTGATAGCAAAACTGATCCGCGTCAGTTCCTTCTCTAGAGTTCATTACACTTTTTGCTTTATCTTTGTTCTAGCTGCGCTTGGCATCATCTCTTCCAACATCATTTATACCCGAATTGTTCTGGCTTTATGATCACTCAATAATAATCCCATGTTACTGACAGGACGTATCGGCTGAGCTCATGTTTGCTCCTGGTCATGGTCATGGTCGTGGTTGTAATGTTGAATTTTGTATCTTCTCTTCTTCTTAATGCGAAACATGCTCAGGCATGATAGAAAAAAAAATCTCATGTTTTCCCGTTTGCTTTAATGAAACGAAGAACATGTTTGAAGGAGGCTGAAACACGTTCCATATAGCCGTGACAACGGGTCAGAAAGTATATTGCATACTAAGCTCCCACAACCCCAATATAACCAAGAAGAAATGGCCGACCAGCTACGACAACCTCGCTCGATAGTCATATTGCTGTTCCAATGGACAGTGCGCTCCTCAAGCTGCTTCCCTACTCGATCACACACCGCCTCGACGGATCCAGGGGCGAAGTAAGATTAAACCGCGCTGTTTCCATTATTACCTCTATACCTCCACATGAAGGAACACATTTTGAGGTGCAATAAACTTAGAATTTTCAGCTCAGGTCTAGCACTTATGCATTGTTCATCTGCCACTTAATCCATCGATTGAGATAAATACCCACACCTCTCATGCAGCTCTTGGCCTATCACCATCTCCCACCGGCAATCTCTGTGAAAGTGCATCTAGGCCTCCGTGTGGGTTTTGATTGATTAATAACGAATAATTAAAGGACTAATGATATTTATTAAGTATATGAGCAGGGCGAATATTTAATGAATCAAAGACGACCCTCCAAAATGGAAAGGAAAAAGAAAGAAGGGAACCAATGACTCCTAGTTTTTATTCTTACTTTTTGAGTCATAGGTATACCATACTATCAAGAGGGACACAACAAAGAAAGCGATAAAATTGACCAAGTGCTCAAATTTCTAACATCATATTGCATTTCCAAATCCTAAATTACCTATCTCTTCTCTGGAATCCGGACTAGACCGGAAACTGGCGTACTAGGCCGGCTTGGGGCAAAACAGAACCATTCTTGGTTCTGGAGTCGACCTGGCCGGACTAAGACGCTGAAATCCGGACTAAGACGGGAGACGGGGTCATCTGGACTAAGACGGCTGGTGGCGGACTAAGACGACAGATAACCATTCCAGTAAGTTTAACCTTCGGGGAGTTGTTTGGTCCGGACTAGGCCATGTATTTCCAGACTAGTCCTGGTCATTAACACTTAGCTGTTTTAGGGGTCGGTTGAGCGTCCGTGTTATTTTTGAACTCCAGGGCCGGACTAGTCCGGGCCCCGATACCGGACTAAACCGGGTGTGACCCCTCGACGGCTCTTTTTCTCTCTTCTCCTATAAATATACCACCTTCGTCCCCAAAGTGTCATTGGCCACTCTATTGAGCTGAAAAAGTAAATCTGAGCACTCTTGAGCTTCTCCAACTCTCCCCCAAGCTTGCTACTCCGATTCTTGAGGGATTGAGAGGAGATTTATAAGGATTTGAGTGAGTCAACTCATATTGCATTGGAGCACTTCGGTTTCTCTTCACCATTGGTATTGCTTGTGTTTGTTACTCTTGAGAATTCATCCCCTAGACAGTTAGGCGTCGCCCGGAGCTCCCAAGCTTGTGTTTGAAGACCCGGAAAGTTTATATTGCCCTCCTTGCAAAGGATTAATAGTGGAAAACCGAGCTTGACCTTTGTGGTTGCTTGGAAGAGGTTCTAGGATTGAGAGGAATCCGGTCCTTTGTGGACTCCTCAATAGAGATGTAGGTTACTTTGTGGGACTGAACTTTGATGAACAAATTCTTGTGTCTTGTGTGCTTGTTCTTGTTCTTATTCCTCTACTCCACTATTTATGCCATATTATTATGTCTCTCTAATATTACTTGTGTAGCTTGTTCCCAAGTGTTCTTGTACTGTTTTAAGCTTCCTCGCACTTGCTACTAGTTGTCTCTAGGTCCTGATAAATTTATTGCACCAAAGAAATCAATCTAGAGCTTGTTCCATAATCTGTCGTATGCAGGATCCGGACTTAAACGCTAACCTTAGCGGACTAAGACGTTAGCCCGGACTTAGACGCCAACACTTGCGTCTTAGTCCGGCCCCTGTCAGAACTAATTGTTTTAGTGGTTTTGAGGAGTATTTGCCTATTCACCCCCTCCCCCCCACCCCCCCTCTAGACAACTTTCACTTTGCCACTGCTTCATCTATCACATTGCCCCTGTCAGAACCAATAGCTTGGCGAGGTGCTAGCTCTGAGTCGATGTTCCCCTTGTTGCCGCCATATAGTGCAAGTAGCCCTCACCATCTCACCAACATGTTGTGTTGCACAAGGGACGCCCTCATGATTTGCATGTGGCACCTCGTGGTCATGAGCTTTCCCCCGCCACAACATCATCTGCATGCCGATGTCCTTGCGGTGAGACGTCACGGCCTTAGCCGCCAGTAGTTCGTAGTAGGAGCTCTGTAATATGAAGCTCTCCTTGAATGGTTCCTTTTTGTTATTAGTAAACTTTTCTACAACATAATGCAACATCTTATAAACTCATTATTTCTTAAATAGTTGAAGAACACGAGTCAAACAAAAATATCTACCAACCTTCACACGATCATCAGCGTCCTATTCTCCTCTTCTCCGCAGCCACTCTGACCTATCTCGTCGCTCCGTTGTTGGAGAAGGCAGCTCTGCCATTCCCTTTGTGGTGATGGTCATAATCCGAAGATCGCCGCAACCACTCTCCGTATCCTACCACTTCGACGGATCTCCACAAGGTGACGAGGTAGTTGTGGTGTATAGACCCTTGATGAACTATAATGTCTGCCATGTTAGCTAGGTGACGTTTATGATTGCTATGTCTGGACTAGCAAGTATAATCCATGTTTGTTTGCTCTAATTTTTTGAATTTGTCGGTCATCATGCATATAAGCATATTATTATCTTAATGTATTGTATATATAAACTACGATTTATTTAGTAAGCTAGTCATTTTTTCCTTGAACATCCTATACACATACTTCATTAGATATGAAATGAGAATTATAGTAAATTCATGAAAATCCCTAATTCTAATTCTATTTGATCAGCACCATGAGGTCATATTCTTGAGAAGATCATGCTTAATTCTAATTCTATTTGATCAGCACCACAAGGTCATGTTCTCGAGCACCAAGAGATTTAAGGATAATCTGCATTACATAGCATGGACACCTGACGACAACATGTACAAAGATGACACATTATAAACAACCATATAGATTTTTTGTTTACGTATTATATAAATTGAATGTTAAATACTATATATAAATAAGTGATAATATGACACATGGCACAATAAAGATCATGACTTTTTCTTAATGATATCAAATATAAAAGGATAGTTACCAAATAAAATATAATATCATTTTAATTTCTCAAATGCATACACTTCCAAGCATATGTTACACTAGCAGTCTCTAAATAAAGATAAAACGTCAACTTATAAAAATGGATGTGAACGGCCACGCTATAACAAAATGTTAATCATACGAGGCGTGCAAACAAATTAGTCAATCAAATTAGATATGTACCATAGAGAGACCGAGCTGTCCACAAAGATATGAAGAAGATCGGTCTGTTAAACTGCGCTTGGCTGTTGTCTCTGGTCACTGAAGTTTGGTGTTTCGTGTTTGATTGTGTTAGCATAGAGGTGCACAATGTTAGGCCACGGGATCTAGGTTACGGGGTCCTATCGCTAAACCTCTGTATTTGCGCTTACCATGTAATGGCGTCTTGCCCATGTACAACGGTCAACGGCTCTATGAGCACTTTGGACTGACGTTGGCGCATTAGACAGTCCCCGTTCAAATAAGCAGCATTACAATGATGTCTCAAGTGAAGCCGAAGGCTACCTTGGGTAGGTTCATAATCAAACTCCATGAAACCAGACATTTCTTAGTTGAATGTGCTTTCAGTTAGAGTTTACATCATCCCCCTTGCCATTTGTTTGCAAACAGGTATCAGATAGATCTTCTATTTATGCTATGTCGTTCTCATGTGCCACCCTCTCTAATCTCTGGGATTGTTCTTTCCTGAATTGATCTTCGTGTTGGTTGTCTACATTGACGCTAACTGGACCGGCCATCAGATACGCCTAAATCCACCACGTATGGTGATTCACGGATCCATACACTACGTCGTCCCCTTCCAAGATATCAAGTTGTTATTGAGAAGAGTTTATATATGACAGGTATGCAATAAGTTAGCACAATAGGAAGAGGGAATTTCAATACATCTATGAAGCAAGCCGTGCAGAAATTAATAATTAAATACAACATCAAGCAAAAGAATATGGCATGAAACACGGCCACATTGAATACAGTTCTTCACAAGACGAAATACAACAGATCTTGAGCTTCATTGCAATTCGAAACAGTGCCAGTGTGTATGGTCGATCCTAAAACAGAGCTCGACCCAATCTTATTGGGCTGGGAGAACAGGGAATTATGTCAAAAATGTTCCAAGTCAAAGGCAAAAAGAGCAAACATTACAAGAGAGGTTTGAGAGAACAATCAGCGGGCAACGGCCTTCTGAGCATTGTGTGGGAGGATGTTGTCAGGAAGGATGAGCTCTGGCGGTATCTCGCGAACCACCCCAAGCATTGAGTCATACTCCTCATCTTTGTGCGCATACTTCTTCCTCAGCATCTTCTCAAGCTCAATCTCATCAAAGCTCTTGACATTCTCAGCTGCATGGACCTGGGCTAAGTTGATATAATTGGTTGCTGACTGGGCGATGAACTCAATCTCCTCTTCTGTAAGCTTTCTTAGAAACTTGGCAGGATTACCAACCCAGACCTAATTATGTCATGAAACAGTATACCTCAACAATTCATGTAAAATAGGATTCCTTTTGTTTTAAATTGTAAAACTTGGAACATATATCTTTGTGTTTGCAGCAAGCATACATCAGTTTAATTATCAAACCCAAGATATAAGCATCCTAATTCCAAGCGAAAAATGGAAGTTAAAAATGGTGAGCCAAATAAGCTTGACAGTTGACACCAGCATCTTTCAGCCGTTCTTCAACAGTTAGGATCCTACTAACTACATAAGATTTGTGGAACAATATTGTAAAGCAAGGCATTCCAAATTCATAACTGTCCTTGCTCTTGGAAAAAGCGCATGTTTTAAGGCTCTAGCCCAGAAATGTTGGGTTGCGCTATTCTTTTCAGAGAAGGAGTATGCTGAATTGCTGATGACTAATCTTCCTAATACGTTGGTTTGAGAATTCCATCTAGTAGCATAATGAACATGGGCCAATACTAGTTTATAACCAAATAGTGGTAACTGACTGCATGTTGTCTGTATACCAGACATAAAATTAACATAGTGAGAACATAAGGAAAATAACCTCTCCAGAAGGAATCCTTGTATTCTGCTTAACAAGAGAACCTGCGCCAACCATGCTGTGCTTTTCAACCACCACTCCATCAAGCAGGGTGGCACCCATACCAACAAAAGCCTCATCCTCAACAGTGCATGCATGCAAAACAGCACTATGACCTGTAAGAAGTTTGGACACATGGGTCATAGAGTGAAGCAGTCATTTGTCCAGACAAATGAAGCTCAGGATTTAGATGCGATAACCTAATATGTTATTTACTGACCTATTGTAACGTTGCTTCCAATAATGGTTGGGAGAACCTTCCCGCTAATGTTAGTTTTTGCAACATGTACCAGGGAATTGTCTTGAATATTAGTTCCAGATCCAATATGGATGCTGTTGACATCACCTAAAGACGAATAAAAAACCATCAAAAAAATTATCAGTGTCAACTTTGACAATATATACAGTTATCTAGCAACCGCATTCCAGCGGTTAATTAGCCTAGCAACCATGCAAACTATAGTAAGCATTCTTACCGCATCGACTAGTAATTATGGAGCATAGATGTCTCTAACAAACCCAATGTTACTGATGTTGATATACAAATTAGTATGGAGTAATAACACATCATTGTCTGGGGCCTGGGATGAAAAGATCTGTATGCTCGTGCACCACTGTGGATATCAAACGCAATGCTACTCTTCGAATAGTCTATACAAACATTTCTCACAGCTCATATTCACCGGGAGGTTTTATGTAGTGAGCACAAGTCAGTGGCATAATGGTACAATGCTTCCGGGATCATGACCATGACTAATGTTGCATCAATTTACTAACAGATAGACAACATACACTCTGTGAACTGGAATTGCTCAGCAATGAGCATTCTCAATATCAACCTAGAATGGATATAATGGAATGATGTGTTATTTGTGAACTGATGCATTGCAGTTAGGGATTTCTTGTGTGAAGGAGTAGTAATTGAGGATATAATGTCATGTCAATGACCAAAGCAACTCAAACAAACGTGCATCATGCATGATGGATATTGTCAAAGGTTTACCTCTCAAAATGGAACCGTACCAAATTGAGGATCCATGTCCGATCTCGACATCACCTATGACTGCAGCACTGGGGGCAACAAAAACATCTCGATGGATCCTTGGCTCTTTTTCAAAAATGTTCATGATCGTACGATGTCTTGAAACTGAAAACATCATATGAAGAGATGGTAACAGTCAAGTCAGTAGTTTATGTTAGCATATCAACAGAGAAAACATATAGGCATATACAACTCTATGATGATAGATGTGGTTGCACAATACTTCAATGAATCACAACAAAAAATTCTGGTCACAACAAAAGATTTCTTGTACAGCATACTGACAAAATGCATTACTACTGTGGTAACCAACCAGATTACACATGAATTACTACTCCTTCACACAAGAAATCCCTAACTGCAATGCATCAGTTCACAAATAAGCGACAACCGTGGAACCAAACACAAGAGATAGGAAAGGAAAAACAACTAGTGACAGGGATGCTAAAGACCAGACTCATTTCAGATATCTTCAAATAACACATTACCATCATCCACCACTGTTCCCCCATTTCAGCAATATTAATTCATTCTGCATGCGCTACATTTGCCAACAAGCCCCAAAGCTGTGAGCATACTAACGAACACGGACGACACTTAACCAGCCTGATCTGATACTAACAGCTCGTAAACGACGAACACTACGAACATACCGTTGAAATAAGACCAACGATGCGCCGAATCGAAATGATTCGACCAAGACACGATCCCATCGTTGGGACGAAGCAAGCGCAGGCTGTAGCAAGGAGGCGGCATCGAAGGATAGAATAGCGGACGGAGGCTGGTGCTTACGCTGCTCCTCGACGCGGAGGCCGCCCTGGATGGTCGATCCGAGGCGGTCCATGGCCTGCCCCGTGCCGCGGATCCACTTGCCCACTGTGAAGATCGCGCGCCCGAGGGTCCCCATGAAAGCTGCTGCTCCTGCACGCTCGCACCCTCCGAAGCGTGCCTTGGCGAAGAAGGGAGAGGGGGCGGGGGCTCGCCGCCGGCCGCCGCGCGCGTAGGTGAGGTTTAGCGGTGTGAGATGGACGGGGAAGAGAGAGGAGCGGAAGGGAGAAATGGCTGCGGTGCGAGGGCTGCTGTAGAGAGTGGACAGGCAGGTCAATGACACTGGGCCACAGTATTTTGGGCTGGAATTTCGGCCCATCCGATAGTAAACTGCAAAGTGGCTATATGTCTTTTTTTTTTTTCTTACTTTGCTTGATGCCCGCCGTCACTGGAGAAAAATGTATCAAGAGTGTATAATCACACTTGTAGCTACCAAATCCATTACGTCGGCACCAATGCTTCTTTTGCCGTGATAGTGATATATTGATGAATAAACCTGATTATTTTCATGCGTGCATAAGTGGAGATTTTGATTAGGTCGTGCCATTAAGGGACAACAATATAATGGTTTCAAAAACCAATATAGTAGCAGTTTTTTTTTTATCATACAAGAGTCCAGAAAACTGAATGAAAATCATTTTTTCTATAGTACACATGTTCGATTTTATCGAAAAAGCGCTCGAATTTGGTAACCGGACCACACAACTTTTGTTTTTGAAACCGTGGAACAAGTGCTAACAGGGTCTGTGTCTAAGTGGTACCGTCCTCCTGTCCGTGCATGATTCTGTCAGGCGTTGAACAAGACCCCGGTTGTGCTTTGAAAAAACACCCAACAGCTCCAGTTATTACAAAGCTCAGCATTCAGGCGTTGCTAGTATTGTTTGATGGACTGATAATTAGCATATTCACGCGGATCCAACTAAAGATCTTTATTCTAATTCAGTGTAATAATATATACACTATGCATTGGCATTTGAGGGGTATGGGCAACAAACGCTGTTGGTGTTCATCAGGCTGCCTATATATTGGTAGGCAACATTTTTCTTTCAGATTTCCCAAGTTTCAGGTGACTGAACATTCAATCGACGGCAACACACAAACCATGTGCATCTCGTTCTGTCCTCGAGGTACGCTTGGTTCACAAACTGACACAAGATGCATTTCTTTTTTCTCTGCCCGCGTCACCGGAAAGACGGAAAAAGTCTAAGAAATTAAAAGCATAGAATCGCACCTGTGGCTATCAAATCCTATTAGTCAACGTAACCAGTTACCATTGATTTGTAAGAGCATTATTTCTATACTTAGCGTGTATGAGTGGTGACTTTTTTTTAAAGTCGTGACATGAAGGCCGGGCTAACTGACGTCCGACGGGTTTTTGTCGAAATGGTACCGTGTTCATCATATCGTCCCTGCGCCGTAACCGAGCCCGTCTTTTTGCACGTGGTCGCGACGGTGTATAGAATTTCTTTCGTGTACTCTCACTCCGTCACTCGTGCGCTACCGCCGTGGCAACCAATCCAAAGCACGACTATACATTCAAAAGACTAAGTTAATAGTGTAAAATGGATAATTTATTTATATTTCAACACTCTCCTTCACATGTAACACACTCTCGAAACGTAAACACAAAAATAAAAGCGATGCAAGAAAAAATACAGTCACCACACCAAAAATCTGTGATAAGGAAGAGTAAACAATTTACTTATTGTTCAACACTCTTCCTCATATGTAGCTCTCTCAGAACGCAAACATAGAAATAGGAATGACGCAACGAAAAATGCGATCACCAAGACTTGAACTCAAGATCTCTGACTCAGATATCATATTAAGCTATTAGGCACCGATCAATTACACCAAAAACCTAAGCTAATAGAAAAATGGTGCACAATTCACTTATGATTTAATACCACTCACCGACTCATGTCATGGTTTTTCCAATGCCTGAGCGGTCTGCAAAACCCGTCTCAATCACCATGATGCGCGGCCACATAATTTGTGATATATGTGTTGTTGCATGTCATTATAAAGGTTGTGTTTGGTTAGGTTGTGGTTGTAGCTGTGAAAAAAAAAACTGTTATGAGTTGTGAGGTATGAAAAAAGCTATTGTGAGCTATTAGTTATGAAAATGCTGAAAGTCGTTTGGTTGAAATATCTATTATCAGCTATGAAAAATAATATGATTAACTAAATATTTTGAGAGCTTTTTATGAATGGAAATTCTCTTAAATTATAAGGTTTGTTTGTAAAAAAATTAAGACACAGGAATAATATGATTAATTACAAGTTTTTGTGTGGCTCTTTTTGTAAAAAGCTTGTTCCAATGTCCACTATTCACGACCTCTGATACCTCAAATCGGCACCGGGAGAGAGATCGGCACCGGGAGAGAGAGGGAGTTAAGACGTGGACAGAGAAGGAATTGAATTCCCCGAGCTACTATGGTGTCACCATTCGATGCACGTTTTGTTATCTGAGTTCTGAAGAGGTGGATTCTTTAGGAGAGGAGCGCCCATGATGGGTTGGGTTGAGCTTTATGGTGGTCGGATGGAGGTGTATGAAGAGAGAAAGCGGGATGGAGAGGAGGACGCAACTACGGAGCCCACTCACTCTTGTGCCCACGTGGTTGATGCGGAGCTCGCACGCATTCCCGGCCCGCATAGTCGTGCAGGAGCGAGGCGCGGCACATCCCGGGGCTAGGCGGCGTGTGTAGGGCCAGAGAGGCGCACTGGAGAGAAGTGTGGCTTGCCAAGCGCGGGGACAGGGCGGCGTGTTGGGGCAAGGTGCGGCTCACCGAGCATGAGGACCGGCGCGTCGGAAGGAAGAGCAGGACTACAGCAGCGGACGGGAGAGCAGGTGTCAGAGAAGATGAAATAAAGAAAAATAAACAAACCGATGCAACATAATTTGTGAGGGTGGGTAATTGACTTTCGTTAAGAGTTAACCCTTTGAAATCTTTTACGATGTTTGTAAGTAACGTGAGTCGTCCATTAACTTAGATCTAATAGATTATAATTAAAGATACCAATCAGAAGAAGGTACTTAAATATTAGTAAAGGTAAGTATTAAGGATAAAAATATATTTTCATCCATGACAAATTAAGAAGGGTATAAATCTATTAGGAAATAAATTGATATGTGATATGTTTCTATTTATATTGTTTTCATAACACTTACTTGGTTACCATTTATGTATCAGTTAAGATATAAAATGTCTTCGTAAATCATTGGTTTTAATTTACATTGCTTTATTCAGATTTACTCGATTACTTCCTTATCGATCCTTTGAGAAGGAACACACACGAGTCTAGATGTTTGCTTCGAGTTTTTTTATCAGTTATATGTTGCTCAAAATGATACTCTATTATTTATGTTAATAAAATAAAATGATCATTCATCCTACATACCACTAATATTTGAAACAGGACCTGTCAAACTCGATTCCAAACGGCTTCCATGTCTCTATATATCCTGAGTCCAAATTCTCAGTAATCAATAAATTAATTAGTAATTAATCAAATAACTTAGTAAACAATTGGATTAGTTATGAATACCAAACATATAATTTTTTCCGTGTTGATGATGGTTTGTCTTCCCTTCTCATGCCTTTGTCTCATCGGATCTAATATCTATACCATTGCTCTAAATCCTAAGATACAATATGTAACTAATAAGCACTATGTAGTTGATTAATAAATTAATAAACAAAGAGATATGTTGATGCCGTAGTCCATATCCATATAGTAGATAAACAAAGAAGGGGTAATTAATAAATCAAATCCTCTAAATTATCATAGTTTGCTTATTTACCATTTATATGATATTTTTTATTTCGTAGCTTACCCTTCTCTTAATCGACAGTCTAGATCATAATATCTCTTGGTATCTCTAAGTACCTCGCAAACATTATAAAAGATCTCTAACCCTTTTGATTGAGCTTTTTTTTAAAAAAGTCACATTAAAAAAAGACCAACACGCACCTAAAATTTTCCTGAAACATCCTATATATTTCTATTCTCTAAAACTCACGCACTAAATATACACGTGTCCCACGACACAACTAAATACACCAAGTGGAACACGTATATAAAATGGATCACCAGGATGCGAGATTGACAAGCTCCGCGCTTAAGTACACGGATCCACCTCTTGCTCCATGTACAATCTCAAGTTGAGGCACACGTGAGAGAGATCGCAACGGGGCTCAAGCATAGAGATCCGGTCCACATGTGCCGTGCCTCATTGTGAAACTTTTGAACCAGCAATCTTGAGGTCAATGGAGATGGACATAGAGGCGGAGAGGAAGGCAGAGAAGGCGCTACGCTGGAAAGCGCCTACTGCGATGGTGTTGGTGCAACTGTTTCAAACGGGAATGATCTTGCTGTCTAAGGTGTCCATCAGTGAGGGCATGTTCATTTTCGCCCTGCTCGCCTACCGTAGCTTCTTCGGCGTTGCCATCATCTTCCCGTTCGCGCTCTTCTTTGAGAGGTGTGCTCGTCTACTCATACGCCTTTCTATTATTATAGCTTGGCCAGAAACAAGTTGCTTTTGGTATCTCTTACAGTAAATTTAAAAGAATATTGATGAAAATAACCGCAACCGCATAATACGTAAAAAATGATTTCGTCTTAGGGAGTATCTTGTACTGTATATTCTTATTTAATTATAATTTCATGAAGGGGTAAATGGAAGGAGATGGACCGGCGGGCCTGCGGATGGATCTTCTTCAACGCATTCATCGGGTACAATTTCTCCTTTGAGACGTGATCACTGATGCTAAAACATCTCGTCTTCATTTCTAGCAGGGCTATGTTACGATAGCTCTTTTTTAAAAGAGATCAAATCAATTCTGTACATTGATTTTTATAGAGAGAGAAATGAAAAAAAAAACGAAAACCGAAAGAAGCGGCTAATCCGGCTCGGCATTTTAAGCCCAATATTTAGGGAGATAGCTGGCTGCACTGCTGCCACCATCTTCGTTTAAATCGCACTGCTGCACTACGGAGACCTGGCATATTCGCTGCACGAAAGTCGCACATGATGCAAGCCGATTATGGAGATTGGGATACGTCCGGCTACACCTACTATATTCATGTGGCCTAATAACACTTTTTATGTTCAAACGTTGCATGCCCGTTAATTAAACTTGTATTTCTAATCTCATAGTCATACACATAAAAATGTGGGCTAAGAGCATTTCCAACCAGGATTGGGATCATGAATGTTCATCATGATACTGAACGTGAAAGTTTATGTCTCCCAAGATTCTCTCTAATTAATGCAATCCTAACCGCTTTTGAATAAAATATTACTTTTTTAAAAAATAAAGTAAGCGGTAAAGTATTACCTTCCAGGTGGCAATAGATCATCATATGATGAAAATGGATAGTCCATATCATTCTAAGGTACCGTAAAATAGCCCTAACAATAATGATTAGAACATAGCTTAAAATCCTACTCCCTGTGTTAGGATATATAGCTATTTCTGGATTCTAAGTAAAACTTTTTTAATTTTAATCATTCATAATAAAAAATCAATAAAGATTGATAACATAATTAAGAATACTACTAGTAGATTAACATAAAACAAACTATCTTAATATATAACTCTTAAGTAGTAATCTTTATAATTTCTTAATAACTAACGGTCAATGTTTAAAAATTTTCCAGCAGCAAGCACCAAGTGATAGGGGGAATAGATCTTTTAAAGTGGTTACAATTAGTGGCGGACCCAGCACCAAGCGGTAATGGGGGGGGGGGGGGGTTCCTAGCTCCGTCTTAACAATCCAATTTGATTTTCAGTTAGATTCTTCATAGTCCAATTTGAAAATACACGACCGCCATATGTTTAGTATTACAGAATCTGGCCATGGTGTAACAAACATATGAAACGGAATTGGAGATCAAAATATCAAATATTCACCACCGATTGTCTTGCCGATTTGTAAAATAATGATTTTTTTTCAAGTCAATGATATTTTAAGATGATTCTTTCCAATTTCATGCAGCTACGCGGTGCCCATGAGCTTTTACTTCTACGGCCTGGGGGATACTACAGCATCCTATGCAGTCATATATACAAACTTAATTCCTCTCGTCACATTCATCTTATCTCTCCTCTTAAGGTATGGAACTGCTTCTACTAAATTACAATTTGGAAAAATTAACAGTTTCCAGAATATGAGAAAAACTATTCCTCCCCCAAGAATTATTCAAATTTTCGGACCGAGTTCCGGTGTACTTGATGGCAACTTAAGCAATCGCACTAGGGACCCTTGGAAGCAAAACGAATGGTGCAGGATTGACACAATACTGTAGCAGATATACTATGACAGGAAACACTGTTATGATTTACTGTAGCTCAGTGCTTTAGCGATCAATCCTAACTGTTGGTTGCTGGATTGAACAGCTCAGATCACGTGCAGTCCTAACTTGCAGTTGCAAGTGTGACTGCATTTGATCTCAATCCGTGATGTTCAAACTATTCTTTGTAACATGCACCTCTGTAATTCTTTTAGGCTAGAGTCATTGCAGTTTGGGGCGGCAGTTGGATGGCTGAAGATAGGAGGCGTTCTGCTCTCAGTTGGAGGCACAATGGTCATCAGCCTATACAAGGGCAAGGTATTGCATCTGTGGCCTTCCATCATTCAGCACCACAAGGATGAACATGTAGAGGTGGCAAGACATCAGCTAAGAGGAACAATCTTCTTGGTGGGTAGCACCATCACCTTTGCCTGTTGGTACCTAATTCAGGTAACCAATTCGATCTCTTGATCCATGATGCCCAAGTGGCCAAATCTCTCCGTACAAATTAGAGTGAGTTTCTTATGTTTTGCAGGGAAAGGTTCTCAAAGTGTATCCGTATAAGTATTGGTCATCAATGGCCACATGCTTGGTTGGTGGATTTCAGACATTACTAATTGGAACAATATTGCGGAGAGACAAGAACGCTTGGAAGCTTGGATGGGATATACAGCTTGTGACCGTCATTTACACGGTAACTTACTTTATTAATTTTTGGAAACTTAATCAATTATTGAATTTATCGACCCTACAAAATCCAAAATTGTTTTCATGGAGTTTTGAAAGTTAACATTGTAATACAATAATACTAAGCATGTTCAGCAATAATTTTTTAGAATGTAGCCCCTTTGGGCACAACAACAAATCATATTCTTATTAAACGTTTATATCTGGACATGCTATTATTAAAATGATGTTATACAAAGGATAAATAGAAAAGCAAAACTCATGTTTACTATTACGAATGAGGATCACAGCTCCCTCCAAATCATGTTTTATTTCTGCGGGAGCAATAAATGCTGATTTTTTTTTTTTTGCGAGGAAAATAAACGCTGAATTTGATGTTATTGATCAACCAAGAACTGTTGTTGGTTGCGAACAAACATGAAATGTGCAAGACAAATAAACTGAGTTGTTCTCTGTTTTATTTGCAAAGAGTGAAAAATAAGCAGGCGCTGATTAGTGATTATTGTGGCGCAGGGGGCTCTTTCAACAGCTGGGAAATATTGCCTCAACTCGTGGGGTGTCGCCAAGAAAGGCCCAGCATATCCCCCAATGTTCAGCCCATTATCCATGGTCTTCACTGTCGTGTTGGGTTCCATCTTTATCGGAGACGAAATTACAATAGGAAGGCAAGTAGCTTCAATCTCGTCTCGCTATCTGCTAGTATCAAGGCCGGCCCTGAGGCGGTGCGGTCGCACAAAGGTGAACCGCTAGTGGAGGTTTTGGCAGCCACTCCATATAAATTGCACCGTCATACATATTCTTTCTACTCATATCACCGCCCCTTTATTGCTCTTGTGCCTAGTTGTGTCGTATGGCCATTCGCCATGGTTATGGAGGCGGAGGAGGTACTACAATGACTATTCACTGTACGAAGAAGACGAAGAACAAAAGGGCAAGTTGGACCTGACAGTCGTTAGTGGTAACTGGACCAAAAGGTCACATAACCAGCAAGATGAAAAGGCCCATTAGGTTATAGCATTTCCTTTCTAAAAAAAAGAGTCATAGCCTTTCTGTTAAGTGTTGGCTGCCGTCTGTCCGCCGAAACCATCGGATCCCAACTCCCAAGTTCACACAGACTCTAAAAAAACTCTTGTGTGCTTTTCTCCGAGAAAAGAATTATAGAAGATTAGATAAACTAAATAATTGTGAATTTTTTAGGCTAATCTCTTTTCTTATGGGCGACTAATAGCATGTTATAGAGAGTTTGAGGCAATTAAAAATATTATTTATGAAAATAACAATAATAAGAGCACCTCCAAAAACACATCAAATATTCTCCTAAACTAATATATTAGGTTTAGAATAAAAACATGTCTCCAACAAGATACCAAAACCTCTCCCAATCTTTTGGTTTCTCCTAAATTCCCCTTATTTGTAGCTATAAACAAGGAAAAAGTTGAGGACCTCAATTCTTCTCTTTTCAATAAAATTAATGCAGTTGTGGCCCAATTAAAACTGATTTTGATCCATTTTTAGGGATGATTGTTAGAGAAGAGGAATTTTTTCCCTCATAGTTATTTAATTACTCCCAAAAACAACTTTTGGGGGGTAATTTTATAGGAATCTCTTGGAGATGCTCTAATATATTATAAAAAAGAGGCCCCCAACATGATCTCGCACTAGGTCTCCAAAATGTTAGGGCCGGCCCTGGCTAGTATCTGTGAAACATACCCACCAAATTAATTTTTTTGCTTATATATAGTTCTGGGTTGTCCTATGGCATCCATGCCATCATTTTTTTAATTCAATTGTTTTATGTCTTAACTTGCAGCCTCCTCGGCACAATAACTGTGATTGTTGGGCTCTACGTTTTCCTCTGGGCCAAGGCAAAAGAGTTACATGATAAAATTTAGTTTAGACATATATACTCTGAGCCTACAGAGTATTTATTATTTTATGTCAGATCGAGCTATAATTATTTGTAACTAGAAAAGGTGAATTGTGTTTTTAATAGATGCACAATAATTGTTATGCACCAAAAGCAGTTTTTCCTTGCTTTGCTGAAATTATAAGGGCTAGTTTGGTTACTGCCTGCCAGGCAGCTGTGCCAGTCAGACACGCATGGTAGCCTCAGGCGTCCGAATTAAGGCATCCGAATTCGGACGCCTGAACGCGACGGCTGACTCAGGCACAAATGACCAGGGCGTGAACTAAAGTAGCACTAAGTGTCGGGTCTATCCATTTCAGCCTACTTCCGATTTCCAATGCAAGACTCTACGTTCTCACGATGTGAACGCGATCCTGGCCAATGATACATGAACTAGTTGATGACCCCGCACGTTGCCGTGGGCATTTTTGATGTGACGCAGCTATGGAAGAAGTTAAGAAATCAAACCTCAAAGTAAACAAACATAGTTTCATGTTTTCTTTTTAACTGGTAGGAACTTATGAAAAAAAAGCACTTATAAACACAAAGTACCACACATAATAAGTCTAGAACTATATTAGAGCAGGAAGTATGAAATATTTGGATCTCATAAAAATAGTGCATTTGTGGAGATAACTGAAGCATCCGGTTTTACAGTACAATGGCTGAAAAAAAAGATGTCTTCAATTAAGTTACGATAGCAACTGAAAAGGTAGTAACTACTGACAGCCTATCAAAAGTTACAAAACCACACATTGCATACATAGTTTTAAGGTTTACATATTAATCTGATGGAAAACGTAACCAACAATTATAAATAGTTAATTTGCTCACTGCATCTATACATGAATATTAGGATGTCACTAATTGATGAGGTGAATTGTATTTTACGCTGAGAGATTGTGGTGTCCTCCATCATAAGATGTATGTTCATAAAGACGGCCACGCTGTGAACAACCGGTTTAAAAAGCGTTAGAATTGCTACCATAAAATAAACAGCATTGCTTACGAACTCTAAGGAAATACTGAACGTCAAATAATTGTTTTTATCAGAATTTGCGACAATTGACACCATTCATCTGTTTTATTAGCGAAATCAGTTAAACAGTTAGTAGGTAAACGTCATCGTTTTTGTCCTACCTGAATAGCACCGAATAATCACCTAGTATATGCATAGGATGACATGTATATTTATATTGAACAAAGAGGAAAGAAAAGAATGGAAATTGTATGCCACTAAAAACTACATCAACCAGAGATTCCAGAGGCAAGATATGACAGTTAATTTTTCACCCACCAGAAGCACACAAACAGTAATATTTATTTTACATGGCATAATGGATATCAGTTCATATCAACACAAAGATAACCTAGATTCTCGAGAAAAGCTATGCATATTTAAAAACCAACTTACCAGGATCATCTCGGTGATGAGATTTTAGACCAGGTGGGGCAGCAGATTACTTCATCACCAAAGACATGGTCAGTGAAAGCTCAGGACATAGAGACTTCAAATAGATTAACAAACTGTTATGTGACAATGTATATAGCCATCTAATTTTCATAAATACACACAATGATACAATAGAATCATTCCTGAAGCATCCAAATCAAAACAGAAGTGAGTATAGGCTACTGGCAAAAACAGCAAAGACATGCAAGGGAATAAAAGTCATGCTGTTGTAACGATACTGCATGGTTGCAATAACAGAGTATAGGCTATTGAAATTCACTGAGTTGTAACATGGCAAAAGCAAGGTGTGCCAGTTATAGGTAACCAAATAATCAATGAGTAAAAGAGAAACAAACGACACCATTTTCTTACTATGGTTTCTGAAGGGT
Organism: Eleusine indica; assembly: GCA_030378355.1. Lineage (NCBI taxonomy): Eukaryota > Viridiplantae > Streptophyta > Magnoliopsida > Poales > Poaceae > Eleusine > Eleusine indica. Next base: position 46,814,794 of record CM059500.1, read on the forward strand.
ACTGGATGGTCAGCTAATATACGTATATAGTAAAAAGAGTATATATATGCTGGTACAAAAAAAAACGTCTCTTGGTGTACAAACAATACACAGAATGTCCTACTGCATGAGTCCAAAAAGAAAGTAAGCAATAAATATCGCATGAAGCACATTTATAAGCATAGTTATTCATGTGTTGCATACCATGACAAAATGTAAGTGGATGAGTCCAAAACGCAGTGTATAGCAAAGAGATAAGGAGTATATCCTTCAAACTTGAATTAAAGGTTCATAGCAGGCTGGGGAAAAAAGGTAAGTCAGTATGTCAAGAAGGATCAATAGAATCTAAGTTGATGACAGTTTGTTTGATGGTAATGGTACCTTTAAGCTAGATCACTAAAAATGTCTTTGTAGACAACATTGTGAGTACTGGTAGCATACTCAACAGAGTTATTTTCAATCAAAACACGTAGACCATCTGGTGAAGTCACTCGAGAGAAAGCAACATAGAGTTGCCTATGGGAGAAAACTGGACTTGGAAGGTCGACACCAACTCTGTCAAGTGTCTGACCTTGGCTTTTATTTATAGTCATGGCATATGAAACTCGAACAGGGAACTGACGACGCTTTATTTTAAACGGCCATCTCTTGTCAACTGATGTAGTCACTATTCTAGGTATATAAGCTTCGCTCCCTTTGGCCTTTCCAGTTATAATTTCTCCTTCGATTATACGACGAGTTAGCTGGGTTACAATGAGTCTTGTTCCATTGCAAAGGCCCTTTGATGGGTTCAGATTACGCAACAGCATTATCGGTACTCCTATTTTCAGCTTGAGTTCATGGTCTGGCAATCCACTTACTTGTATTGTGTTAAGAAATTCAATTGGATAAAGTGCCTCAAGTGTGACACGATTAGAAGTGTCATCATCAGTCATATCAGAGTTATAATACGACATTTCTTCTGATGACAGGCGAGATATCATCTGAGAATTAATCTAAGCTGCTATGTCGTTAGTTGGTGCAAGAATTGCTCGCTGACATAAGTACACGGCCTGATCTGCTATGTTCGAAGTATTGTAGACAAAGGAGATTAGTGCTTCAATGTTTCTTGACCCAACCGGTAACAGCAGATATTCTGGAATTTTAATCCAGCATGTATCATCTTGAATTGTAGGAGAGGCATCAGGGACAGTTCCCTCTCCAATACTAAGCAGCCAATCTGCAAATGTTTCAAGGTGTTCTCGCTGAACATTAGATAAGGACGGTGATCGCGGCCTCATATTTTCTGTCAGCCTAATAAGAGCACAGTTTGACCACAAACGGGAACGTGTAATTGATGCACCTAATATCTCCCTTCTTTTTGCATTGGGAAGCACCGGTAGTGTTTGTCTAAAGTCTCCACCAAGCACAACCGTGAGGCCTCCAAACTGCTTATCAGCACGTGATCGATGCACCGATGATAAAATGTCTCTCAGTGTTCTATCCAAGGCTTCAAAGCAATGTCAATGATTGACAGGGGCCTCATCCCATATGACTAAAGATGTATTCTGAACCAATTCAGCTAAATGAGTATTCTTTTTTATGGCACAAACAGAGCGTTCTTCTATATTCAGTGGTATTCTAAAGCGTGAATGTGGTGTACGCCCACCTGGGAGCAAGAGTGATGCTATACCAGAAGATGCAACAGCCAAAGCAATCTTTCCTTGTGACCAGATATTGTTGAGCAAAGCATTCCAAAGAAATGTTTTTCCAGTACCACCATAACCATAGACAAAAAATGTTTGCCCAATGCAATCCTCGACTGACTTCGTGATAGCATCGTAGATGTGTTTTTGGTTCTGATTTAACCGGTGAAGTTGTTCTGCTGCCTCTAATGTAATCTTTTGTAAATCATATGCTTTCTCATCTAACAAAAGCCTATTGCTAATAATGGATGGACTGCTTGCAGTTGGTTCAGGCAAGCTAAAATGAGCTAAACTGTACCCAGAATTTTTAAGTAGCCTATCTATTTCAGTAAGCACGTAAGACCTGACATGGCAATCAAGGGAAGTTACAGCATAACCTGCTGTAGCAGATTTAATCTGGTATGAAAAATCTTCGCCCATAATAGAAACATGCTCTTCGAATAAAGCACAAGGACTACCAACATGACAAAAAAGGAGGAGTGTCACAAATAACTCACGTAGCTGATATGGAAGAGCCCAATGTGCTGCATCGGCCATTGCAAAGGACCACTCTCAATCATCACCTAGAAGCCCTAAAGCTTGACATGCAGCTTGAAATGTTGGATATCGATGACCTTCAACAGTTCGTATATCTGAAAAAGATTTTGCACCTTTTACTATATGCAGCAACATACGAAGGTAAAAAGAATCCCCTTGGTTAGGGCCAATATGTGCCACCCTTCCAATCCTTTTTTGGTTGCCTCGACGATAATCCCAATACTTTCCATCTCCATGCCATGTAAAGTGTTCAGGGAACTCAGCATAAGTGTATTGTTTAGCAGCAGGAATTGTTCTGTTCGCTTGAAACCATTCAGTGAGCTTGGTGACTTTATTATTTGGATTATCCAAGACTTGCTCTAGATTATCCTCTTCGGTGTAAACAATACAATTATCAAAGGGTAAGTGGCAAGGGAGTCATTCAATAGAAGGATCAGAATAGTAAATTTCAAATTCAAGCAAACGCCATGCTGCATCATTAGGAGTAACACATTTGACTTCTAGGTAATTACGTATCTCATCAGTAATTTGGTTGGAAGATTTACCAGCCGACCTCTTTCTTCGCTGAAGACCAACCTTTGCACAATCAAATCCCTTGCAAAAGTATTTAAATAAATACTTTTCCATGCCATCACGATTAACCCTTTCCACATTGATGTGGGCCTGGTACTTCATGCATAAGTCAACATTGTGAGGGACAACAAACCGATTATCAACATCAATGTCATTTTTCTTTGCAGTAACACCATTTTTAGGTCGAGCATACTGAATATGACCATTTTGTAGCATTGTTGTTTTGTTGCAATACTCTTTTGGATAGTATTTAGAACACTGGCCATCAACCATGCAGGAGCATGACTTATTTGCATCTCCACAAGGACCATGAATCATAAACGACGAGACAGCCTCAAAGCCAATTGGATCAAGGGATGGATCTGGCAATTGGGCAGATATGATCCTATCAATTTCATCAGCTGCCAAGGGACCGCTCTTGTCTAACCATAGTATGAGATGGACATGAGGAAGACCACGCTTTTGGAATTCAATCGTATAGACAACTGCACACCGTATAATACCAATGAGAAGAGAGATTGAAGAGGTATATAGAAAGAGATGCCATATGGTAAGAAAAAAAAAAGCTACGCACCTGCAAGAACGGGACCAAAGAATTGTTCCTTCACAATGTCATCCATGAAGATATCTAGTTTCATATGAAAGACACGATCAACAACATCGGCTCTATCAGTTGGATGTTGGCCTGGGATTCGGGCCAAGGCCTCTGTTACTTCTGACCAAAAAGGATTAGACGTGAAAGTGATGAACAAATCAGGACACCCGTACTTTCGACAGATAGCTACACAATCAAGATAATTCTGATATAAATAGCGAGGGCTTCCAACATGGGAAGAAGGCAATATCATAACCTGTCCAACTTGAGATCCTTCAGTGATGCCATTGTTAACAGATTCACGGAGTTCTTTATGAGAAGCTGCCCTATATTTCTTCTGGAACGATTTTATTCTATAATGGCTCAATCTAGATTCCTCCATGCAACAATACAAATCAATGAAGTAGGCTTGTGTGGCTCTCTTGCAACGCAGCGAAGTGTTGAAGTCATCTGCCCTGTCATGAAGCCTATAACAAAAGACTTCTACCATAGTAGCATGCTTCCTCTTGATCTTCTTTGATCCAGGACACTGTCGATAACTGATGTTTTCGTGGTAACCATCTTCGCCATAGGGAAACAATATTGGATACTGCATTGCCATAAACTTGCAATGGTTCTCTTGAACCCTGCGTAGGTTCCCTGCTTGATCTTCTACCAGCAAGTCACGGTCACCATCACTTGCACCCAAATCACCAACAACCAATCCAACGACCTCTGATGCTATAGGAGCACTAAAAATATCACCATGTTTGTCAGGAGATCCAAATAGCCTTATGATGTACCGATCATCTCCATTTTCGGAAATCCTAGCACGAGCTGATCTAAATAGTTGGACAATTGGATTATGTACATTAAACATCTGGATCAGGGCAGCAACAATTTGCTCATTAGGCTTGAAGTTGCTGTTAGGATATGAACCAACCTGCAGCCTATTCCTCAACTCATTCTCCGTATCAAAAATATATAGATGAGCATACTCAGGGCGCCACCCCTCTTCAGGCAAAAGTGAGCCAATACGGTGACACAATTGTCCGCTTATCTTGAAGATATATGGTCCTCGACCATCATTGACAGAATCAATCACATTCACACCCATGGATGTGAATGCAAACATAGAATTGTAATACCTTATGTTCTCAAAGAAATGAGAAGATAGTGTCTGATTGGCTCCAGTGAGGAGGCTATATAATGGCTCTGGAGGTGGCTTGTATGGACGTAGAATAACCCTTCCTTCTCTGCAACATTTAGTGTATTTCGGTGTCATCGTGCGACGGCACCGGTCAATGCGCTCTTCAAACCAAAGTAATGCGCCACAATAATGACACACGCAGTCTGGTGGTCCAAGATTCAATGGTGAAAATATTGTACCTGGTGGTTCGAAAGAAGGAATATATGATTTCAGATAGCTAGCAGTGTATATAGAAGTAAAAAAAAAAAATTTATGAGTTGAACAAATGATTTGGCAGCAGATATAATCACCGATACTTAGTTGTTGAATATTGGGTATCCATGTATTGAGATCGAATATAATGTTGACAATAGATTGCAAACCACCATTGACGACCAAGTACAACAGATCTCAGAGTAAGAGTATTCATCATCGAGATATTCATTATCGAGGTATTCATCATCGAGATATTTATCACTGAGGTACTCATCATCGAGGAACAACATATCCAAGAGCACTCATTATCAATTATGATCATATATACCCTTTGCAAATGCTCTGCTCATTAGTCCATCAATAATGGTAAAAAATCTTAGCGGAAAAGAACAACTCATTCATGAAATAAGTTGGCAAAAGAAACAATCAATAAGACATGAAGCATAATAAGGACAAATAAGGAAAATGGAAAAAAGTTCAGCATGGCAATCGAAAAACTCAGCATATGCACAACACATGGGAACACAATATAAAAATGAACAAACAGTGCAAACCTACATTACGAAAATTGAAAAGTGTACGACACGAACATCCTTTTCTTATAGGCTTGTAACCTAACACTATCCTCTGCAGCAATCAATATGAAAGATGGGTACTATATGGAATAATTTGGACTAAAAATCTGGAATGGTATGTTATTCTGACAATATTTATTCTCATGTATATTTAGCAATATAGGCAGCGGTGAACAAAGGATAGCATGGAGGAATATTTAAACAATGGCTATATACCGTCTGCACATTTAGTAAGTCTTCTTCTAAAGAGTACTCATCACACATAGAGTGAGTAGGTGCAAGTGGATATTTTTTACCCTAGTCGTTACCCAAACAGGACAGGACACCCAAGAACTGAACACCGAGGTCTGATAACAGCAAAACGTGCCACCTTTTTTCTTGATAATTATGTCACCAATATTTAGTTGCCAAGTACTGGAATCCATGTATCAAAATCAAATATAGTCAACGACATATTACAAACCACCCTTGTCGACCATGTACAATAGATGTAAGAGTATTCATCATTGCTTTATCATCATTTAAGTACAACAGATCCAAGAATATTCATCATGAAATAAGATCACATATATTCTCAACAAATGCCTATGGTCATTAGTGTATCAATAACGACGATAAAAAGATTTAGTTCAAAAGGTAGCGAAGGGCATATTAGAGAACAACTCACGTCTATGGCCATTTGAAGACGAACATAGCGGCCCATCCTTGTCTACAAATATAAGGAGGCATCAAGTGTCAAATTACTATAGAAAAGGAAATAAGTCCCAAATGGATATATTCATAGTCACCTCCATGAACTCCTGAGCACGATGGCTCATTCAACCGACATGAGGTCTGTAAAGTAGATGGATCACGTTCTTCGCACAACTGTTGAGAGGATTTACTATGAGGTTGAGGCAGATCTGATTAAGAATAAGATGACATGTCCAATAAGCAAAAGAAGTAATCAATGAGACATGAAGCACAGTGAAGGCGAAGAAGGAAAATGAAAAAAAAAACTCAGATGACAATCATACCAGAAGGGTTAGTAACCAAGCGCCTTCGTACACGACGAGTAGATTGGAAGTTAAAATCCATAGGAAAGTCAGTGGCAGAAACTGCTGATCCATCTAGCATAGTAACACTCGTAGGAGGCTCTGCAAACAAACATTAGAAATAGAGAAGAGGTGCATAAGTTGTTTGAGGCCTGAGCACCAGGACTATTCGTCATGGAGATGGGCATGTGAATGGTATGTATTCCAGGGAAACTATTTGTACCTACATAAAATACCAATAAGCTAGTTTGGTTCACTTTGTATTTTCATTAGCAAAAGGTGATGCATACATACCTGCACCACTCGATCAGCATGACAACATATCTAAGTGACGGGATGATAATCTTGTCTTACGCGTGGTGCGAGGCTGATTACTGACTCCAGCATGTGGCTGGACTAAATCTGATTAGAAGCAACAATGTCAAGAAACTTGTGATGGATATAAATGAAAAAAGGAAAGGTGTGTGTAATGCCTCTAAGGAGGGACACTGGAAATAAGGCTAGAAGAATGGAAAGCATAGATAGGACTGTCGAAAGCATACCAACATGGGGGACGCATAAATGTCGCCGTACATGGCGGTTAATCTCAAAATGATGTGACTCCCTCACACTTGACACATCATCCCCTGTGGAGCAAGGTTCTGAAAAGGGATAAAAAAAAATATGAATGTACTGTCAAAGCCTAGAGATAAACAGGATGAGGACATCACATTCTCTTTTATTTTTGTAATAGGACAACATAGAATTTCTATCCACGACAACAAACTTATACCTGGACAAAATGATGTAGGTTGTCTACGTTTCCGAGGATGACCAGCCGACGATGTTCCAGGACAGACAGACATGGTCTAAAAGGTGCAGAAGATAACATTGATAACTGAGGGCGCTAAAAATAAACGAAGTTGCAAAAGAAGGTGCATCAAGCTGGTACTTCTTAGCAGTATTGGCACTCCACGTGGAGGTACGATGTAAAATTGAATATAATATATGTAAATACAAATCAGAGAGAAAGTCCATATTCAGAATACTGACACAAAAAAATATTACATGATCCAGTCATCCTAGCGACAGCACAAAGGAGCTTATCATTGACATAGAGTGGTTAAAATTTGAAATAGATGTACAACAAAAAATAAAGAAATGAGCCACAACTGCTTACCTTTGTGGTCTGACTTAGATGGTCGATTGTTCATAGACTGTCAGCTCTCGACGATCATAACTAGTTCTACAAAATATCAGACTTATTAAATTGTTGAGCATCATTCACTCTGTAGCAAAGTAGAGAAGTTTGTTCAATAAAAGTATAGTGATAAGTGTCTGACAAATTACTGGATCATGTAATGGGCTCACATGTCTACTAATGATGGAGCCTAGAGTTGGTACATGGACTACTGTTTTTCTGAAATTATGGGGTCACATGGCAAAATATTATGTATGTGTAGGAAAACAATATGAAAAGGAAAATACAGTTTACCTAGATATAACGAACAACATTCTGTAAAAGAAATCATGGTACAGACCAATCATAATTAGATATTAAAAAGTGTAACTATTGGAGAACTCTGTAACCAATTCATCCAGAAGGACCGATCAACCACAGAACTGAGTAAAAAAAAAAAAAAGAAGAAAACGCTGACTAAATTAGAGACCTGGTATAGTTGATGGCGATGAACCCCATCCAAATCGCACTCTCTTGTTCCTCTTCGTTGGTGGCGACGTGAGAAATGGCAGCGAAGTGAGAAATGAAAAGCTGAAACGAATTACGAGTGTTATTGACAACCGAATCAAAGAGTAGGGCATAAATTATTTATACCTCTGACACAAAGGCACAAAGCTCGTGAATGTCTTACTGTATCTTTTGGAGCAGCCGTGCGTCCTCCTCCCAACGGCGCTTCGCTTCCGCACCGGCTCAGGCAACCAGGAGAGTTTGCGAATGCGGCGACTCGACGGAGGACGCCGGTGCCGTGGGGACGGGACCAGGTGAGGCGGCTTTTGATCTGCAGCAGCAGCTGGGCCAACTGCGAGCAGCGGTAATCGGCGGCACTGCTGCCGCGATGGGGGAATCAGGTGAGGCGGTGGTGGAAATAGAACGGAAGCGGCGACCGAACGGATCCGAACGCCGGCAGCGCGGGCAAGCCCAGGGAATTAGTGCAGCATATGGTGGGGAATGGATCCGAATGGCGGTGGTGCTGGCGAGTCTATTCCTACAATCCGCCACAGGCATTAACAACGTTGTTTCTCCTCTATTTTTTAAGATTCATTCTATTAAATATTAGAATACTAATTAAAAATATTAAATATAAATTAATAATAAAACTTATTTTATAAATTTTACTAAATAACGAGATAAATCTATTAAACTTAATTAGTTTATAATTAGATATGTGATGATATACAATAAATATCTTTTAATGATGACTTAATTAAATTTAATAGATTTATCTCGTAAATTAGCATTGAACTATGTAATTAATTTTATATTTAATCAATGTATTCAGCATCGAAGGATTAATATGTATGATAGCACTAATATATATGAGGCACTAAAAAATATGTATGCTACATGTGTAATCATACATATTTTTCGTCGCATGCGCGTGCCAGCTTCATCGGAGTTGCAGACGTTCAGAGACACATATCTTACTCAGTTCTTCTTGCAAATTAAGCTATTGGAGCAGTGCGGCAACATCGATAATTAGACAATTAGTTGGTAAATTTAGTGGCCTTTCCTTGGACTCGCCATGTTATTGCCCCTTTCCGCTATACCTGCCGGCTGCTGTGAGATGTGCTCTCCGAGTTTTTATCATCTTCGTCGTAGGCGCCCAGGAGAGATCGACCAAGGTACTTATCATTTTTTTTTTCCAATTTGTGATGAGCGATCAAAGGCACTAGCGACCAGAAGATCATTTGCACTTAATTGTTGTACACGTGGCTTGTTTTTTTTATTTATCTCACCTGTAATGTTAGCCCTCCCTCTCCCTTTTTTTTTGGCACAGGGCCCTAATTTTATGGAGACAGTCCTGCTTGCTATCCTATAACCAGGGTTCGAATAACCGGTAGAAGCCGACCGGTTATTCCGGTTAACCGATAGTCGGTTCCGGCCGATCGCGTTAACTGACTGGTTAGCCGGAGAAAATCGAATCTAATACTATAACAATACAGTTAACCAGCTAGTTATTTTAGTTAACCGATCAGTTTTTCACCGAACCGAGCCAGCTGGTTATCCGGTTATTTGAACCCTGCCTACAACACACCGGCCGCCTGCTCTTCCTCCCCCTGAACCCCAACCAAACCGTTTTTTTTTTTATCTGAGCATGCATGTCGCTGGCTTTCCGGAACTAAGCAAGCAGGCCGCAGTCGAACTATCGCGTCCAGGAACAACCTATGGACGCGGCCGATCCACGACGCCCTCAAAAACCTGCTGGACTCGGACGTTTCGTAGCGTCCCTGTTCTTGGCCATCCAAAACCCATCCAGATCCAAAAGACCACCAGGCTACGCCGACGGGCGACGGCTCGACAAACAGCGGCGGCTAAATCTAACCACGCTGCCTGCCTTCGATTCATGAGTGCGCACCCTCGGCGGCGGTGGTTCCCATCGCACTCCTTAGCTTTGGCGATTCCTGGAACAATACTTGGTGTTGGATCGAGTCCCCGGGCACCTTGCATCGCTGCTCTCTGCTGAAGCGCTGGAGCACGAAAATCAGAAAGAGTGGCTTGCGTAATCGTAAAGGTTAGTTAAGTATCCTTTGTTTGATTCTTCTCTTCGATAATGAGGTGTGTCACGCTAGAAGATAAAATAAGATATGCTTGCTGCTGCATTATTGTATCATAGATGCTCTGAAATTCTTATCTGAACCATCTTTTAATTTGTGGTGTTGTCAACGTGGAGAATTCAAAATTACAGTGAATTGACTTGATAGATGTGAATGGTAAATTGTTGAATTCTTTATGCTGCTTCCAGTAACAAGATGCGGAGAACTCAAACTGCTCAAACTGACCTGGAGACGTGTACTACTACAAGTAATCAAGTGCAATGCCTAGAAGAACATGATCAAATCTTAACTGTCGAACCTCATGAGCTGCCTACCACCCAATGTTTTAGCGAACTGCTTTGGATGCCTCATTGCCAGCACAAGGTTTCAAAAGTTTGGGAAAATGGAAGTTTAGTTGAACCAGGACTTGTTTCAATTTGACAAACCATTCATATAACGAATATTTTTATTTATTCATTGTTATTGGTTATGCAGTCTAACACTTGTGTGAGTGTGCGTCATCACCACATTGGTATTCCTTATCACCCTTTATGTGAATCAACATTGAAACGACTTGGTTTCTATCAAATTGCCCAGATGGTAGGGATGAGTGTGGATAGATTTCTAATTGGAGCATTAGTAGAGCGTTGGAGGCCTGAGACACACACCTTCCACATGCCAATTGGAGAGATGACAATTACTCTACAAAACGTGAGCTGCTTATGGGCTTTACCTATCCGAGGTGAGCCTATTATAGGAAAATCTGAAGGGCCATGGATTAATTTTATTGAGAGACTACTAGGAATTATTCCCAGTACTGATTTGATGAAGCAAAAGAAAAGAAAATTAGAGGGTAGCCTGGATGGTGAATCAAAGACCACATGTTCCAGTTATTCAATCAGTCAGAAGAAACTGTGATATCATTTTAAGGAGATGCCAAATGATCCGACAAAAGAGGAAATTGATCGATACACACGAGCTTTTATCTTAGATATGCTTGGTTCATTAATATTTCCAGATACATCTGGAGATGGGGTGCCAGCGATGTACATCCAGTTCCTAGATAATTTGGATGAGCCTGAAGACTACAACTGGGGGGCAGCGGCTCTTGCCATGCTATATAGACAGTTGTGTCTTGCTGCCGAGCGAGAAAGATTGGATATAGCTGGCCCACTTGTGCTTTTACAACAGTGGTGCTGGTCACGTTTGAGTGTGGGATGAGCAAGCAATCCCCCTAATTGGGGTGAACCACACACAGAGAGTTGTCCTGCATTCGGGGCACAGTGGTGTTGCAGACAACCTTATCATCTGCCACACAATGCAGGTGTTGCATACTATCGTATCTTGCTAGATCAGGTTAAGGAGAATGACGTGACATGGGAGCCCTACAATGAACTTATGATGTCCATGCCTCACCGTGTTCGATCCGAAGGCGCTTTCTGGTTTGCTCGAATACCTCTCATACATTTTTGGATAGTTGAATTCCACTATCCAGAAAGGGTGATGCGACAGTTCGGCCAAAGACAATTGGTTCCACCTCCTCCTCCACATGAAGAGTTTGAGATTCGCCAACTTCACAAACTGAATCATGTGGGGAAACCACGTGACTGGAATAAGACTCACTTAGAGTACATCAGTCAATACAACAAAATTTGGCAAAACATGATTACTGAGTCACATCCTTTTGATCAAACAAGTCTGCCATCCATGCATTGGAATATTTTCTCAGGTTTCTCAGGTTCATCTTTGTCTTCTTGCAGATATTTCCCTGCTTTTTTTAGATAATCAATTGATTTGGAGAAATTTGTGCAATTGATTCCATTCCTTCTGTAAATCGCCGTGGTTTCTTCTTCTTTACAACCCATTTAAATATTTTATAACTTCATCATCTTTGCACTGCTTGTATAGGTTCTCAGCAACATGTGAGCAAAAACGATGCACACACTCCCCACTAGTTTCATTCCAACCAATGTGTGGCTGCTTGAACACCCATTTGATAGCTTTGTGACGATCAGAAACTACACACATGAATTTTCCTAAACCAATTATCTCACTTTGTAGCCATCTCATAAACCAACCCCAGTTCTCACTATCTTCCTTTTCCACAATTGCAAAAGCAATAGGCAGTAGTCTATTTTCTGCATCATACCCACATGCTATCAACAATTTGCCTCGATATCTCCCAGATAAAAAACAAGCATCAATACTTATTATTGGTCGTAGGTGAGGAACAGCTTCAATGCAAGGTCCGAAAGCCCAAGCTGCACATTTGAATGCTTCATGCCCTTAGGGACTTGTGGGTTTTGTCAGAATAACATATTTTGTTCCTGGATTTGATACCTTTGTAGCCTCTAGTAGCGGAGTGAGTATTGCATATGATTCTTCCCAACTACCAAAAAGTTGAGCTATAGCTAACTCTCGACCACGCCACAACTTGTTGTAGTGTGGCTTTACACTTTGATATCGTTGTCGGACAAGCTGTCGTATGTTCAGTATAGTCAACTCCAAGTTCTCTTTCAAATCATCACGTATCACATCTGTGATTACTGTGGCCGTCAGTTGCTTCTGATCAAATCGATCAGCAGGCGCACGGCATGTGTGGATGTAGGGGCAAGTTTGTATCTTCCATCTTTTACTACCTTTTAGTTCTTTACCATATAGCCGCCACTTGCAAGTGCTATCTACGCACTTATAGTTTACTCTTGTCCTGTTGCTTGTGGTAACGCTTACTTCTATATTGTTTTTAATATGATACTCACTTACAACGAACTGTAAATGCACCTTTGAATCGAAAGTCCTTCCTCTGGCTAATGGGCTCACAAATTGTTCCTTCTTCCCAAAGAAACCCTCATCAGCGACCGTCTGACTTAAAATAGATATGTCGTGAAATGCACTTACTGGATGCTTGTCTGACCGACCCACAAGTGGAAACGACTTGCTAGATTTAGCTACTCGAGTCTGAACATGAGCATTATCATTCACTTCCTCTTCCTCTTCATCTTCGTCTTGCATCTCTTCATCATCGTTCTCACTTAAATTTATGTCATCATCTGTCTCCTCTGCCACATAAGCCTTCTCTTCGGCACTTGTTTGCATTGTTTCCACTTGAACCCTAGAGCCATCGCCATTCACAGATAGACCCCATGTCTGATTAGTATCAGCGAAGATGGCATGAACCGGTGATTGATTCATGACTTGAATGACTGGTGACACATGAACATCTGCTAGTTCCTCAATACTTCCTTCAACCTGAGTGATAACTGCTGCTGGAATATTTATGGTTGCCATGCTATTATTGTGATTTTGATTCAATCTAATGACTTGAGACTGAGAAACGGTTGATACATCATCAATACTAGCAACAACAGGAGTACTAACTGCTGCTGGACAATTTGTGGTTACTACTGTGCTACCAATACTGTTGTTTTGACTCAATCCAATGTTCGCAGTAGTTACCTCCACTTACAATTCCACCATATGCCAACTAGTTCGTCCAGATGTTTTTTGAAACATCATTTGCCAGGTTCTTTCTTCATACAAGGGTATCACTTGGAAAAAGTGTGGCCCAGGTGCTCCCACATCATATCTAGCTTGTATAGAAATTGAATAATCAGCCTCTGAATATTTCAGGCCTTCATAAATTTCTTTCTTCACATCATCAAAGCTGGTAGACTCGGTAGCAGGGAAGGTGATTTTAGGTGGAATGCTGTACATGGCACCTGTCTCTCCATAAAGAACTTCACCTTTAGTATACACAAGAACAATAATCATGGTGCTCCTGAAGCACCCTGAAGGCTTGAACGGCACAAAGATATAACAAACATGAATATCTCAATCGCCGTGACAGCATTGAACGAGTTAGATTCTTTGTATGTAATTCATGTACCTGGTGCACTAATCCAAGTATTGTTGCATAGCACTCCTGTCTTTTCTGATTTTTCAACGAAATCAAACCAACGCCTCTGCTAACCCTACAGACTAAGAGGAAAATAAAGAGAAGAAGAAAAGATCGATGATCACAGACTGGGGAATAAAAAATTGTAACAGCACACAGGTAGATGGATCGTATAATTTTTACACGCCATCCAAATCCATTGAGTTAGAAGTCCATACCTGAATCCAAACAGCCGATCGCTGGTTGCAAGCATTCGTGAACTGACAATACGAGGAGCGACGGTGGCGAAGAAAGGATTAGTTAGCGAAACGGCGGAGTCCTGAGGACGCTGCGAAACGTTGGAGTCCCGAGGCAGTTAGCGAGCGCGGCGGATTTACGGCGTCCAGCAGTCATTAGTGGACGCGACGAACCCTTCGCGGCCTGCTTACGGATCGAAATTCCTAGCCCGCTTGCCTAATTCCCGAACACCAGACGCATGCATGTTCAAAAAAAAAAAAAAACTCGGCCAACCAAAGTAAACGGAAAATGAGATATAGCAGATTATTATCTCAGCTTTAATAAAATGGGTGATTATTTAACACTCAAACCTGCTCAATATATAAAAATGGTAATATGTCATTTCTTTTTCTTTCGTATATTACTCTCTTTGAGGGTTGTACTTCCTCCAGGTACTTACAGTACTAATTGTATCGATGGTTGAAGAAGCACGTGTATTACTAGCTAAGCGTGCTAGTGCTATCCTACAGTCGTGAGTATACTATCTTGTACTCGTACCTTACAATATATAATGAGCGCACCACAAAATGAGTCACCATTAATTATTTAATGTTCACGGACATTTGTGGAGCTAGGATATTTCATAGGGCGCTAGTCAAATTTTTTTTTTTGGTACATTTCTTATGTGTGGACCACAAAAAAAAATCAGATATTATACGACCAATCAGATAAGTACAATTATTTCTTTTAAATTTTACTAGAAATAGAAAACTTGTGCAAGCGATACAGTAGCTAAAACAACCCTTGGCCATTCGTTTTGAATGTAGGACTTGGGCATTGTGGTCACGCTGTCGCTCGGTTGAAGAGAACGCAGAAGTGGCGGCTTCCCATGCATATAGGTTTTTGAATGTCCGTTAAAGTACTCGCATATATAGTCTCGAACGCTGCTGCTATTCTTCAAATTAAGAGGTAATTAATACTCCATTGATCTAAAATATATAAATCATTTTAAACATTGACAATATTTTAATATGACAGATTTTGACTAAAACATCCTATGAGCACGTGGTTTCAAGTAAAAGTGACTTATATATAAGGCTACTCCCAATAGGGATTTTATTCTCATTAAATAGGGTGTCATGTCATCATTTTAAATGATGTGGCAAAAAATTAATAAGGAAAGAGAAGAAAGGAGTTTCATCTAGATGAAACCATGTCTATACTGTTTCTAAGACAGTTCTCTCTTGCATGTATTATCTAAGAAACAACAAAATAAAACTATGCGTAGCTATGGTTTCAATCATCCTTGTTACTTATATGGCACTTTGAAAACAATAAAATGAAACTCTCCATTGGGACTAGCCTAAGGCAGTCTCAATAGAAGTTTCATAAGCATTAAATAAGACGCCACATCAGCTAAAATGATGACATGGCAAAGTAATTAAGATGAAAAAGAGAAAATAGATTTGGTTAGAATGAACAACATTTGACACAGTTTCATATGCATGAAACTCTATTGAAACTTCTATTAAGAGCAAAAAGTTTCATTCTAACTTATTTTGATCAATCTCAATGCAATAATTTAATATTACGACTTCTCTATGAAACCGTGATATGAAATTATGCACTGAGAGAATTAGTTTCATCTATTAAATAAAAAGTCTAAATCTGATGTGGCACTCTGAAGAATAGTGACATGAAACTATGCATTGAGACTGGTCTAATGATAATAAACTTTATGAAGAAACTAGTAATATTGAATTTATATTTCTAATATATTTATTTTAGAGTAAAGTACATGGCTGGTTCTTAAACTTGTTCGGCTATGTCACTTAGGTCTCTGTACTCTCAAATTGCATTTCTGGCTCGGGTGTCATTTAGGTCCCTATACTCTCAAAATGCAAATTTAACTCACTAAACTTCACTTCGAGTGTCGTCTAGGTCCTATATATACTCTTAAAATACAATGTATCCCAATCAAATTGATTACATTCGGATAATGAATGTAAATCTGATCACACAAATGCATGTTATATATCATTGATCAATAAAGACAAATTTTATCATAAAATAAAAGGTAATAAAGAGCATAAAAAATTATAGTAATATCTAGCTATTAGGTAATAAATAAAATATAATTTTATGGTTTAGCATCATGGTGTGATCTAAATGACCACCACTTCATTTAGTATCTATCTCTACCATTGATAAAGCATGACTTTCATCCTCACCTATCAATATTCTAGATAGGTATTTTGAGCTAACTCATGTTTATTTAACTACTCTCTAGTTCAATTTATATAGTATGTATTTATCATAAATATGGTGCATTTTTCTATTGAATCCTCATTCTATGTGCATGATTATTAGTTTACTCATAGATTATTGGTGTATCTTCCTATTGTCTCTATAATTAATATAAATGCTAGCTTGTGGATGTTTTTGTGTGTTGTTTATTGTGGATTCATAAATTATATAATGAAATGAACGGAGGGAGTATAATTAAGTTATATCTATAAAAAATAAGTTTTAATTAATTCAATTAAGATGACACTATATTTTTAGAGTATAAGACCTACATGACGCACAAAGTCAAGTTTAGGGACTTAGATGACACTCGAAAGTTAAGTTTAAAGAGTTAAATTTGCATTTTGAGAATATAGGGATCTAAATGACATCTAAATCTAAGTTTAGTTAGTCAAAAATGCAATTTGAGAGTACAAGGACCTAAGTGACATAGTCGAACAAGTTTAAGAACCGGTCATATACTTTACTCTTTATTTTATATAAAATGATGGTCAAAATTATTTTTTAAAAAATATAAAACGACCTATATATTTCTTAAACTCATGCACCAAATATGCATGTGTCCCAGGACGGACTAAATGCATGTATCATACACTAGGTGGAACACGTATTCACAGCACCAGGGTGCTAGAGATTGGCCCGCGCCAGAGCACAGAGCAGATCCACCTTGCTCCAAGTCCAATCTCAAGTTCACTCACACGTGCGAGAGATCGGCACGGAGCTCAAGCACGCATAGAGATCCAGTCCACGGGTGTCGTGCCTCATTTTAAAACTTTGAACCAGCAAGCTTGAGGTCAATGGAAATGGACATGGAAGCGGCGAGGAAGGCAGAGAGGGCGCTTCGCTGGAAGGCGCCAACGGCGATGATCCTGGTGCAGCTGTTTAACACGGGAATGATCTTGCTGTCTAAGGTGTCTATCGGTGAGGGCATGTTCATTTTTGCCCTGCTGGCCTACCGCAGCTTCTTCGGCGCCGTCGTCATCCTCCCGTTCGCGCTCTTCTTCGAGAGGTGTGCTCATCTATACTCATACACCTTCCTATTATGACTTGACCAGAAACAAGCTAAGGTTCATCTGGTTTCTCTTACGGTAAATTTAGAAGAAATTTGATGAGTACTTGATGAATATATACATGATCAACGGCATAATACTTAGAAATGATTTCGTCTCAGGGATAACACCAATTAATTTTATGTAGGGGTAAATATAAGGAGATGAACCGGGGAGCCTGCGGATGGATCTTCTTCAATGCATTCATCGGGTACAATTTTCCTTTGAGATGTGACCAATGATGCTATTATTAGTGCTAAAGCATCACGCCTTCATTTTTAGTGATGATTAGTTGGTGTCTTGACTGGTTGGCCAAGAAGTCACGCCAAAGGAAAGTCCCAACGTCAAATTTTATCTGAAACTTGTTGAGCTAGTATATGCCTTTGAAAAAAGAAATGAAACAAGATTTGGAAGTGGTTTATGCTTTCCATTGCTATAAACAGAGAGTCAACTGACGTTGTACACAGAACTCTGTTGAACGGATATCCTAGGTAATTTAATTTCAGTAATATTTTATGACATCCTGAACAAAGACTTAATAATATTGATAAAATACTCATATCAATAAGTTGTAACTTTTTTCTTATAATCTCATCTCTAAAGAACTCTAAAATTAAACATGCTTTTCCTGAAACGATGAGTGACCGATCGAAAAGTTCTTCCCGAGTACTCACGAGTAAAGACAAAGTGCGCAGAAAAGATATGTATTGGTTTTATCGGTGTTTCGATCACCGGCGAGTAGTATTTGTTTTAGGGGCGCACGTTTCGGTTTTGATGATGACTATGTAAGAGGACACAAGGATTATACTGGTTCGAGGAGAGCCCCTATGTCCAGTTCACGGCTCTGCTCGTGTTACTTACATCGGGGTGTACAAAGATGGCGAGAGAGGAGGAGGAGCCTCCAAGTCCCTGATGCTCGTAAGCGTGTGTGTGTGTGTGTGTGTGTGTGTGTGTGTGTGTGTGTGTGTGTGTGTGTGTGTGTGGTCGCTGATGTCTTCTTTTTTCAACAAGAGATAGACCTTCCCTTTTATATCCTAAGGGAGCCGGCCCCAGTTACAGAGAAAGAGAATAAATTTCTACACGTGTGGAGTGAGTGAAACCGTGCCAAGGAAGGTAGAGGCGTTGGTCGGCGGCGTGGTCTTTGGCCCTCGTGGGCCCTCGTCGTCTTGGTCCGATGTCAGAGGTGGGGGGCACTGTGCTCGGACGTGCCCCTATTTTTCGTCATCGCGTTGAGTCCTCCTCTGTTACTGTGGATGGCGTGCCCCGCCATACGTGGGGGGTGCAGCATGGTCGTTGTCGCGCCACTCAGGCTAGGTCCAATCGGCCTGTCCATTGGATCGTCTCGCATCGTCGCTGGGGGTGTCATCAATGAATGTCTGCCATCATCAGCGGGCGCTAGTGATGATGAGAGGGGCAGGTATGAGGATTATTTGACTCCCTGATACTGTGTGCGCGGGTTAGACTCGGTAGTTAAGACGGGGTGGTTGGTAGTTATTGACCACCGTCCCGCTTGACCCCCTTGCCGGGGGTCGACGCGTCAGGTTGCGCCTGTCTGATCCCGCTGGAGGAGGGGATCTGTCCCATCATAGCAGGGTCATCGGGTTTCTCCACCCATTATTTCCGGCTTAGTCAATGACTCGCCGAGCCGTCTTGTCCTGGGGTAGGTTTGACGGGGGCTGAGCTTATCTGGTGGTCCCGACCTTTATTTCGGTCGTCACGATCAAGATAGCGGTGTACCATTTTGTCCTTATCCGGAAGGCGATAAGATGGGACGTTTGATTGAGTCATCCAGCCTGAGCAAGTGCCCCGCATCTAGCCCATGTTCGGACCCGCCTCGCCTCGACCCCTCGAGGGGTCGAGCGAACCGTAGCGGACCTCCGACCACCGACGGGGTCGAGAGGGTCCCGTCCGGTCTCCGAGCCCTGTGGGATCGAACGAGTCGAGGGAGGGCGCGGCTCTTGCTCAACTTGGCTGGTGCGAGGGATTCCCTTTATGGGGCCCGTGCAGAGGATGTTCCAGTGAGGCATCTAGGGGTTCGCTGTCTCGGGCATTGACGGGCCTCAGATTGGTGCCACATGGCACCCCCGGTCTCTGCCCCCGACAGGTTTATAAGGACAGTATTGAGGTCCTAGTGAGCTGCTAGGTGTAAGCGAGCCCGAACTCAGAGAAGCGGATGTTACAGATTTTTCACAATTCAATTTGAAATATGTATGGCCACCATATGTTCGGTATAACAAACCTGGCCATGGTGTAACAACATATGAAACTGAATTCGAGGTCAAAATATGAAATATTCACCAACGTAAGAACATGGTTGTCTTACCAATTTGCAAAAACAATGATTTCTTCCAACTTTTAAGACGGCCCTTTCAAATTTCATGCAGGTACGCAGTGCCGATGGGCTTTTACTACTACGGCCTGCGGGATACTACAGCATCCTATGCAGTCATATTCCTAAACATAATTCCTCTCGTCACATTCATCTTATCTTTCTTGTTAAGGTATGGAACCACTTTCATTTTATTGCAATTTAGAAAAAAAAATAGTTTCCAGAATATGTGAAAAACTATGTAAAATGACGTGCAATTCTTTCAGGCAGGAATCACTGGAGTTAGGGACGGCAGTTGCATGGCTGAAGATAGGAGGTGTTTTGCTCTCAGTTGGAGGCACAATGGTCATCAGCCTATACCAGGGCAAGGTGTTGCATTTGTGGCCTTCCATCATGCAGCACAAGGATGAACGTGTAGAAGTGGCCAGCCACCAGCTAAGAGGAACAATCTTCTTGGCCGGTAGCACCATCACCTTTGCCTGTTGGTACCTAATTCAGGTAACCAGTTCGATCTCTTGATCCATGATAATTAAGCACGCAAGTGGCCAAATCTCTCCGTACAAAATTAGAATGAGTTTCTAACTTTTATAGTGTTGCAGTCAAAGGTTCTGAAAGTGTATCCGTATAAGTATTGGTCATCAATGACCACATGCTTGGTTGGTGGATTTCAGACATTAGTAATTGGAATAATATTGCGGAGAGACAAGAACGCATGGAAGCTAGGATGCGATATACAGCTTGCCACCATCATGTACTCGGTAACTTATCTTATTTTATTACTTTATTCATTTTTAGAAACTTAATCTACTATTGGATTTATGGACCCTGCAAAAACCAGCAGTATAAATCTCATTCTTACTAAGACGTTTATCTCTGCACATGCTATTATTAAAACAAAGTTTTTAAACTGATAATAACTGATTATTGTGGCGCAGGGGGCTCTTGCAACAGCTGCAAAATATAGCTTGAACTCATGGGGTGTCGAAAAGAAAGGCCCAGCATATCCCCCAATGTACAGCCCATTAAACCTGGTCTTCACTGCCGTGTTGGGTTCCATCTTTATCGGAGACGAAATTACAATAGGAAGGCAAGTAGCTGCAATCTCGTCTCGCTATCTGCCATCCGTGAAACATACCTGCCAAATTATTTTGCTTATTTATAGTTATTGGTTGTCATATGGCCGCTATGCCATCATTCAAATTCAATTGTTTTATGTCTTAACTTGCAGCGTCCTCGGCACAATTACTGTGATTGTTGGGCTCTACATTTTCCTATGGGCCAAGTCAAGAGAACTACTTAAATAAAATTTAATTCAGACATCTTTTCATTAGATTGTTTCAGATCGAGCTATTATTTGTAACTAGAAAAAGTGAATTGTGTTTAGAGCAGCACGTTTTCATGCACTAGTCGGACACAAATCGGCAAGGTTCAGTCGGAATGTCGGATGTGAAGCATTATTGTTGCGTTTATGTATAGCTGCATAATAATAATCATCATGCACGAAAAACGGCTTTCCTCTGATTTTGCTGAAATTGTAAATGGGTACCGGGGGACCGGGGTACCCATTTCAGCCTACTTACAAGTTCCAATGCAAAGGGCCAAAGACTCTACATACTCTGCATAATAATACATGAAGCAGTCAAACTCTGATGCAAGAAACCGTGAACGGTGTGCTGGAGCTCTGTTTCAGGCGGTAGGCCCGCGTACTGCCAGTCCTGGACGAAGGGGGTTGAGACTGATGCCGATCAGTGTCTTCTCCTTCAGACATTTCGGTCGGTAAAAAGAAGACTTGATCTGCATGCTGACGCCGTGTCCATGCAACGCTCTCACGGCCCCAGAATCCGGAAACATTTCCATGACCTGAAGAACGCTGCTTATACGAGACCTGTATCTTTTTTCTCGATCATACTACTAAACGGGGAGCGCTTCACCCTCTGTTGCCTAACTCGACTGAACGGGGAGCCACGATGAATAGCGCGTCCTCCGAGGCTCTGTGTACTAGCAGTCCACGGCCCTCACGGTCACGGGCTCCCCATCCACACGAGCTACTGATGGCGCCGGTCCTTGACATACGGCCCGACGAACACGATGATCGAAACCATCGTCCTTTTGGCTCTGAGCTTGTCACTGGTCGTCGTGGAGGACCCGTTGAGACACGGAACGAACGCATTCCCAGCAATGGACGTGTGTGCGTGAACGCATTCGCAGCAAAAGGGATACAGGGCCAGCATCCCTGTTGCATGCATGCGTCGCCCAGAGACAGGCAGGCGTGTGCGTGAACATGCATCATGCGCATGGCGTTACGCGCAACGGACGGATGCAGGGTTTCGACACACACAGGACCGTACCCACGGGAGACCAGGAACTTTGCAGCGCCCATGTACTCCGCGTTGCACAATATAAAATGCTCAAAAGAAAAGAAAATAGTAGCGCAAC
The DNA here is from genome assembly GCA_030378355.1 of Eleusine indica. Lineage (NCBI taxonomy): Eukaryota > Viridiplantae > Streptophyta > Magnoliopsida > Poales > Poaceae > Eleusine > Eleusine indica. The sequence continues at coordinate 46,837,141 of CM059500.1, forward strand.
ATGCATAAAGTTGACTGACCATATAGTTTTTTTTTCCTTCTTAAACAGGATTTGGCTGAATCGGCAACAATATAGTACAATATATCGCAGTTCTCGCAAGAACAAGTTCATCGGAGATATGACCCGAGCGATAAAAAAAAAAGTGTAATTAGTTTGTGGTTGGATCAATCAACAAGACACTGCTGGACGTGGACTTAAGGGGCATGAAGATGGTAAGGTGGTGGGTGGCTTCAATTGATAATTGCACAGACGATGGGGAAGGGAGTGGGAGGGAGGTTGATCGGCAGGTGGAGCAAGTCATTTTGGGTGAGTGATTGTTCAGATGGAAGGAATTAATGTCATTAACACCATTGGTTCAGTGGGTAATGGATGGTTAAGTTGCTATAATATATTAATGGGAGGTGACATAGATGAATACGGTGGACCATGAATTGTACAAATAGTGAATTCGATTGGAAGGATCTAGCGGCTTAAAACAAATGACATCTAACAAATCAACGACTGTAACAATTAAGACGATGTGGCTTAACATGAGAAGAGAGAAATATAAGTTAATGATTCTTAGTTACTCCCTCCATTCTAAAATTGCTGTCGTCATTGATTTTTTTTGTTAACTTTGATCATTTATCTTATTCAACATATTTGTTCAAATATAAAAAGTTATAAGTTATATTTAAAATTTGTCTAGTGATAAAAATATCATGAGAAAATATATGATCTTTTTAATTTTTTTAAATAAGGCGAATAGTCAAAGATAGCGAAAAAATCAATGACGATAATAATTTTAGAACGGAGAGAGTAGTTGGTTCTATTATATACTCCTTCTCTCCCAGAAAATAGCTAGTTCTGGTTTTGTCCTAAGCCAAAAATTTTAAACTTTGACGAGTCATAACACAAACCTGAATTTATAATGATTGATAACACAATGATACTACTGCTAGATTGGTTATGAATTAAACTATCATAATATATAACTCTTATATAGTTAATATTTATAAAAATCTTTTGTTATGAATAGTTAAAGCTATATTCTAGGACGGAAGGAAGGGAGTAGTATAGTAATAATAGATATGAATTGCAGTTCTTCCGAGAACAAAGTTCATGAGATATGATCCGCCGATCCGAGTGATAGAAAAGGCTTAGTTGGAGGTTGGATCAAACAACAAGACACTGCCGGACGTTGATTAGTACAGTCACAATCACAATATAACAACTAAACTACTAGTAGGACGGTAATAAACAACGTATAGTATAGTAGATAATGTAACCCGTGGACGACGCGCCGCTCCGGTATTCCTTTTGCAACTTGTCACTCGTCGGCTCCGGCAGCTCCGGTCGTGGACGACGACGCGCCGCTCTCCTCCACGAACGCCTTGATCTCCTGCACGAGCCTCCCGGCGTCGTGGAGCTCGGGGAAGATGTAGAACCCGTGGAACGCGTCGGGGAGCTCGACGACCCGCACGGCCTTCCCTTTCCTCCTGAGCATGGCGGCGTACCGGCGCTGCCAGTCCTGCAGCGGGTCGAACCCGCCGACGACGACCACCGCCGGCGGGAACCCCTCGGCCAGCTCCGGCTCTGGTGCCGCCTCGCCCGTGACGTGCGCGGCGGGGTGGTTCCGACCCGCGCCATCGCCGCCGCGCGGGAGGAAGGCCCGCCACGACCAGTCCGCGCGTCGCATGCTCACCACGGGCGCCACACCTTCCAGCCGCAGCTCCGACCCCGTGCGCTCCTCCCCGCCGAAGAAGGGCTGGATGAGCACGACGCCCGCGAGCCGCACCCGCACCAGCTCGGGGGAGGAGGATGACGTGTAGGTCCAGCGGTGCGCCACGTGGTGCGCGATGTTGCCGCCGGCGCTGTCCCCGGCGAGGAAGCAGCGGGAGAGATCGACGGCGCGGGCGAGGTCGGCGGAGAGGAGGTCGCCGGCGGCGAGGTGGCGGAGGACGTCGACGCCGTCGTCGTAGGCGGCGGGGTAAGGGTGCTCGGGCGCGAGGCGGTAGTTGACCGAGACCACGACGGCGCCGACCGCGCGGCAGAGGCGCGCGCACATGGCGTCCAGCGGGACCGACGCCGCGGAGAAGAGCGCGAACCCGCCGCCGTGGAAGTACACCACCACGGGGAGCGGCGGTGACGTGGAGGCCGGTGAGGTGGTGGGGGAGAAGACGCGGGCCCACAGGCCGCGGGAGGCGTCGACGGTGACGTCGACGGAGCGGACGCCGGACTTGGTGTCGGGGCGGGGGCGGGCGCGGGCTTGCCGGTCGGCGAGGGAGAAGGCGAAGCGGTTCACCGTGCCGTCTTCGCGCTGGGCGATGTCGGTGGCGGCCACGAGGACGAACAGCTGGAACCGCACCGTCCATGGCAGCGCTGGCATGCGCGGCGGCGGCGGCGCGGGTGCCGTCGCCTCTTGCTTCGTGCTGCTGGCGTTGCCGGCGGCGGCGGCTTCCATCTCGCTCTCTGTAGGTTCTGGTGGCGTGGGAGGCGACTACTACACGATGCGCTCTAGACAAATACTAGTAGTACTAGTGCGGGTTCCATGTGCAAGTACGACTTGCGTTTCCTCTAATGGAAACACAAAGCAAAGATGGCCGCCGCCGACGGGCTGTTGCGCCGGTCAAAGCGGAACAGTGATATGCGCTGGCGGACAGAGCACGAGCCGTCGCAAATTCAGGGGCCATCTTATTTTATATTCAGATTCAGATCTGCCGAATCGCAGAACACCCTGATTACGCTGGAATGTATATGCGACATCTCGACGTGGCACCCACGAGGAGCGTCAGCGTCACGCCGCACACGTGCTGCGGATTCGTCACAACCGTTTCTGTTGCAGCGCCGGCGCGGGTGTCGTTGTCTCTTGCCTCGTCTCTCTCTCTCTCTCTCTCTCTCTCTCTCTCTCTCTCTCTCTCTCTCATGTTGCTTCGTTCTACATCGGCAGATTCGTGAGAACGCAAAGTTACTCCGTTGGCTAGCAAAGAGTGGCTGGTCACTAGCTGACCAGTGAGGCGGTGACCGGCCAGCGCCCAGCGGCACGCGCGACATTACGTGCGGCATCGGCGTGCTGGCCAATTCCTGGCCTTCAGCTTCCAATCTCGTTTTACGGATCTTCCGATGGCCAATTCCTGGCCTTCAGCTTCCAATCTCGTTTTACGGATCTTCCGATGTGCGTACATAGTGCATCACGTGCCTGATGGTAATCGTTTTGGGTACCTAATGACATGGACCTCAGTTAACTTGTTGCACGATTTATGTATTATTCTTTACGAATACAAATGGCAATCAGGTAGAGAATTGCAACGTGAGCATACCGTCACTCATTGGAGCTATTTGCAGGGGTATCACCAAAGTTGTCCAAAAACCAAAAACTGGTAACAGACTAACAGGGCTAAAAAACACTTAATAACAGTATAAGTTAAGCTGCTTGGAAAGTGCAGAAGGCGGTGGGCACGATGAGTTGAGGCCACGGCAGTAGACTATATATGCAAGAGTGCAGCAGTATGGCAGGCAGAGGTGACTAGATTCAAAAAACAAAATTTAACTAGGCTGTAATTTACAGCAGTTGCATAATATGACCATGTTATAGCCTTGCCTTCGAGCAAAGCACAAAATAGAGAAAATGGAGTCGATGGAATATACTAGATAACAAAACAAAGAGCACAAGACCAACACACCTGCAACTCGGGGGCATCATCACTTGTTGAAAAATCGAAAGCAAGTAGCAGGGCTAAAATTGACTGAAGAGAATAGTTGTGCTGCTTCGAAAATGCAGGTGCAGATATAGATATGGGAAGAACTGTTGTCTCCTATTGTCTGCAAAACTGGTTCACAGAAATGTTCTCACTCGCAGAGTGCTATCATTACCAAACTAGAGGCCACTCAGAGCCATAAATACTGGGTTCCTTGGTTCTTATACCAAAAAAATCTAACATCAGCACAGAACGAATATGAGTGCTTCGTTTCCTATTGACCTTCTGCAGGAAATTCTTATTCTACAACTCTTCATATAAACGGAAACAAGCTTGGAAATAAACAACAACGAACCACCTGGTATATTACAAACAAGATGGTTCACATTCCCCGTGAAAGACCAAGAAACACAACAGCCGAGGACATTTGCACTTTAAGATCAGCAATATCAACATCATGACCTCCTTCAACCAAGCCCCATCTATCAACCTGGGAGAAGTTTAGAAAACATAAGAGATTGGAAAGGCAAAAGTTTCTAAACAGCAGGGGGAAATAATAATGGTTGCAAAATAAACACCTGGTGATCCTCTTCAAGTCTGATCAACTCAATTGCCTCCTCAATTCCCAACCTTCCTCTAAATATTGCAAGAGGGATTACCAGGGAATGTGCTGCTGCAGCCATAGCATCAATAGAGGCCAACTCACAGTCAGTGGTTTTCTTCAAAACGGCTTCTACAGCCATAGTGAGGCCTTCCTCTTGCTTTCCACCAAAAAAGGTTGTGTATACAACAGGCTTGAACCCGAATTCAGTGTTTACCCAATCCAGAATGGGGTCAATTTTCTCCTGCTGTTTTTCTACAAACCGAAATTGACTAAGCATAAATACAATACCATTGGGATGGAACAGATCAACCACTAAAGTAGATCAACTAGAGGCTAAAAACAATAGTGATACATATTAACCTGATTCAATAAACAAAGTCATGAGAAAACAACTCACTATGAACTCCTATGGTCAGGTCACTATCATCAGGTGAGCGGCAAAATACCAAATCTTGATGAAACTTCTTCATCAAATTATCAACTATTTTTTTCCGTGTCACCGGAACTCTCTCCAATGCAGTGCAAGCAAGCTTCATGAGGGGCATAGTAAAAGGTCGGATTCCATCTGATTCCTGCTAGAACAAGAAAGTCAGAATCAGTACCTGTGCATGGAAAATTAGGGACACAATCTAAAAGATATAACATCTAAAACAAAGGATAATTCACATATAACTTTACAAGGTGGTATGAGAGCCCAACAACAAACAAAGCAAGCTGATGCCATTATAGTAACTCAACCATGCACGATGCCTGCTAATTGCTTATCAATTATACTCCCACGAAAAATTCATCGAGAACATGCAGAGTTAAATAATTACAATTTTATCCATCGCAACAAATTAGTATTCCATATAGGTCGATATGATGTCCAAGAAAAAGTATGCGTACTTTACTGACCCGTAAGTTTCAAGCAGATTCTACATTCACTCTGTTGGAGGAATCAAAATTTATAATGTTCAATATAACCACTCTTTCTCTGAAGAGACCGGAAGCAAATAGATAAGTAAACTTAGTGTTCCCTACATAAGTCAATGAACTACACTAATCCCTCATGCCTAGATGGAATACGTTACAAAGCATCGAGGTTGGATAATAGTTATTACTTAAAATAGCGATAACTTGTAATCATATTCGAGCTGAACAACAATTCTAGTAGCTGTAGGTTTGTAGCCCCGGTACATGAACAAAAAACACGCCAAAATGAAGAACAGTTTGTGTCTTCAACGCCTCTGGGCGTGATGATGGCAACCAAATTCAGTACATTTCAGACAGAAAAGTGAAGCAATAGACTAACATTCACAGACTTCAGTCATAATTCATCATGCTCTGAGACAGTAGTCACAGACTTCTGTTAAAATCTGGGACGAACTACTTGCGAAATCAGGACCTAGGGAGGTGATAATCAGACCATTTCCAATGGAATATTTCGAAACTACTTGCAAATATAAACAATCCAGAATTTGGGACTCCGAAACAATTACACTGCTATAATCATTTGAAAAAGAGTAACATTAGAAGTGAGGCTTGGAATCAGGACCTGGTACTCCCACTCGGCGGCGATGGCCATGGCAAGCGCACGCGAGGACAGCTTGAGCGGCCGCTTGGCCGGCGACTTGAGGGTGCGGTAGTCCAGCATCACCGTCCACCCGTTCCCGTCGTCGGCGCGCCGCACCGTGGCGTCGCGGTAGAACCGCTTCCCGACCACCGACCCCGTCATGAAGGACACTGGCATCGCCACGGACGTCTCGTCCCGCGTTGACACCGCCGCCGCTGCCGCCGGCTTCTTCAAGTAGATCGCATCGCCACCGCCTCCGGCATCCTCCCCTCCGGGAGAAGCCTCCGCCGCCGTGCCGAGCAGCCGGCACCGCCCGCCGGCCACCCATCGAGGCAGGAGGCGGCGGGCTGCGAGAGTCGCCATGGCAGATCTGATGGGCTTTCTTCCCCAGACAGACTCGTACTAGTCTAGTACCCTGCAAAAATTAATTTGAGCCCATAAAAAATGTCCAGCCCAGTTACTAACTGAATTTGCATATTCCAGCCCAGCATTACGTATGCGACGTAACGTTGTTGGCCCATGGAAGGCGGCCCAGGGAAGGTTCCAGACGCGTCTGGCTCCGTCACGCCGCCGCACACGGCAGTCGGCAGGTTCGTCTCCACCACGGCACAGACTCCGACGACCAAATCCCCCACTGTTTTTCCCCTTTCAACGGAAACCCTGCACGCCACCGCTACCGCGTCCGCGATCCCGCGATCTCCAACACCTTCCGCCACCGCCTTAGCGTCGTGTATGCGCCGGCCGTGACCCGGATCCGGGGGCGAATCCATGGCGGAGCCGTCCGTCTTCGCGCCGGTCGCGCAGGACCCCTTCGCCGACCTCCCCTTCCCCGAGTTTCAGGCGCCCCCCCTCGACGAAACTTTCGCCTTTGAAGACTTCGATCTGGATGATCTCGACCTCGACGTGGACTTCGACCTCGATCTCTTCGCCCCCGACGAGCAACTCTCGCCGCCGCCGCCGCCGCTTACGACGTCGTCATCTTCGGCTGCGTCTCCGGAGGGGGGATCCTCATCTTCCGGCGCCGGCGGGGACGGTGAGCTGAGGAACGAGGAGTCCTCGGAGTCGTCTTCCAGGAGCGCTACCGATAAAGATAGCCGCAGCAAGGGGAAAGAGGATGGGCCCGAGGAGGATGAGGCGAAGCGGCGTGCGCGGCTGGTGCGCAACCGCGAGAGCGCGCATCTGTCTCGGCAGAGGAAGAAGCAGTATGTCGAGGAGCTGGAGGGGAAGGTGAAGGCCATGCAAGCCACCATCGCCGACCTCTCTGCTAGGATCTCCTGCGTCACCGCAGAGAACGCAGCCCTCAAGCAGCAATTGAGTGGTGCCGCTGGAGGCGCCCCGCCGCCGATGCCGATGTACCCGCCTGTTTACCCTCTGCCGATGCCCTGGGTGCACCCGGCTTATGCCATGCGTGGATCACAAGTGCCGTTGGTGCCCATACCTCGGCTGAAGCCCCAGCAGCCTGCGCCAGCTGCATCAGAGCCGCCGGCTAAGAAGGCTAGGAAGACCAAGAAGGTTGCGAGTGTTAGCCTCCTTGGGTTGTTATGCCTGTCCATGGTCTGTGGGTGTTTGATTCCTGCAGTAAATCGGATGTATGGCACAGTTGATGCTGGAGAAGGCGCTGCATTTGGTCCATCACATCATGGGAGAGTGCTGGCTGTTGAGGGGCCTTACAATAGTATCATGGAGGGAGCTGATCCAAAGCCACAACAAAATTCGAGTGAGACACTCCCGGCGTTGCTGTATCTACCAAGGAATGGAAAGCATGTCAAGATTAATGGGAATCTTGTTATCAAGTCCATTGTTGCAAGTGAGGAAGCTTCTTCGCGTATGTCTAGCTATGATGGGAAAAATCTTGGAAGCGAAGGGAAGGAAGAGACTAGCTTGGCAATTCCTGGCTATATGGCACCACTTAAAGGGGGAGAGGTAGCAGAATCAACTTCTGAAAGAAAAAGTAAACTGATGGCTTTGGCTCCTGGAGATGGAAACATGTATAGGGGAGATGATGGATTGATACCCCAGTGGTTTAGTGAAGCAATGTCTGGTAATATGCTGCTCAAATTACATAGCCCATTTCACTCTGATTATCTGTCCTATTTATACATGATAATACATGTACATATTAAATTGCTTTGCCGTCGTGTTTGATAATGTGATACTAGTAGAAACTGGAAACAACCGATACTTAGAAAAGCTTGCTATTGGTCACTTGTTCGATATCTTTTATTTATGCTATCAAAACATAATGCTGATAATATCGATTATCTGGGATAAGGTCACCTAGAAATTAGAAAGTAATTACTGAGGTGATCCAAGACTTCCAAGTTTAATTGATCAAATAATCCATGTTACCTAAGTTAGTTGTATTAACCTGATATTGACACGTGTAACATAGGTGGTATATATGTTTGACACAATTGAAGTTCATCTGAATTGTATGGTAAAATGCTAGTTTCAGTGGTACCTGTGTGATGTATTAATTGTATTATTGGGTGATAAGAATTTGTATGGATAAATATGACGACAATGTTGCGTTATGTGTTATCCTTGTTTGTTTAGTGCAGTTACAATTCAATCAAACCGTAATTAAATGTGCTTTTTTTTCTGCCTGCTCATGTGTTTGCAAGTTCTAACATTATTTACTTACAAATTTGTTTTCAGGTCCAATGCTGAGCTCTGGAATGTGCACTGAAGTGTTTCAGTTTGATGCATCTCCATCCTCTACTCATGCAAATGGTATTGTTCCTGTCTACTCCAGTGCCATGTCGAAGTCGTCGCAGAATTTTACAGAGAATCTTTCTGCTGGTCGTCCTCAAAAGAACCGAAGGATTTTGTACTCTGATGCCATACCTCTGCAAGGTTCAACACCAAACAGCACCGAGCACCTGAAAGCGCGTCCCAACAATGAGAGCTATGCCCAGAGTAAGCCGGTTTCATCTGTGGTAGTATCTGTCCTGGCTGATCCAAGAGAAGCAGGCGATGGAAGCAGTGATGGGAGGATCTCTTCGAAATCGTTGTCCCGTATCTTTGTTGTTGTTCTTATAGATAGCGTAAAATATGTCACTTACTCTTGTGTCCTGCCGTTCAAAAACCATAGCCCTCACCTATAAATGTGTTAGCACCTGAGCACAGGATGGGTGGACTGACATTAACTGGAAAATAATTCTCCTGATGAACTGATGTACTAGAGTTTATGTAGATAGAAGAGGTGGCCAGTCTTGCGAAAGAGGTGTAAGACAAAAAAAAGATTTCGTACAAGTTCGTTTTGCTCCATAATGTGCTTTGGCCTTTGGTCCTGCCAACTTGCTACATGTTGTTTCGGTGAATACCAGTTGCTGAGAAATCTGCTAGTACCTTCTGTCACCATGTTTTACTATATCCATGCAATTTTGTTAGGCGATAGAAAAAAGAGTTTTCTGAATTTCGATTACAGGGACAGGGAAAAAGGGGAAAAAATGTTGAACGGGACTTCTGCAAGTGTCAGCCCATTGGGCCCTCTCTTCATGCTAGTAGCCTGCTACTGTAGCTTTATAAGAAGCCCAGCCATAGCCCAGGCCCACCAACACTGGTTGCGGTTGCGGGCTTGAGGGCCTCCTCCCTCTCTCCCACCGACACCCGATCCGCGGCGTCTCCCCGAGCGTTCAGCTCGTCCTCACCGGCGACTCGGCCAACTGGACAACTGGACTGACGCCGCTGGGGAAATCCCACACCGGATTTTGGCAGGTGCGTCTCCTTCCTTGGCGTGCGGATCTGGTGAACTGCTTTATCTTGCATTCACTGGCCTGCGGAAGTTGCTGAGAGCGTTGCGTGTGGCCTTTCTCCGCGTTCATCTTAATGAGTACTAGTATTGAGCAGTAATGTTTCCTGAATTTCTTGAAGATGAAGTAGGGTTGTGTTAGCACGGGCGATTACGGATTTGTAAGCTTTCACCATCAACTACTTCCTTCTGCTGACATGATACATGTACTAGACTTCGCTAAATCTTAGGTGGTGCCTTTTATTAGTCGTATATATCTGTAGCCTTGAAACTGCATAAAAATAATTAGGATTACAAATTCTATGGCATCGTAAAAGGTTCTTTTATGCAAAGAACTAGTAACATATTGGACTGATTGAAAGGATCGGAATGTTGGCATCTGTTACCAGAATCATATGCTCTGGCGTGCTTGTTTAGGTATGCTTTTATATCTGGATTTATGTAGTGAAATGCATGATCTGTGCACAATTGCTATAATCTACTGCCCTATGATGATATCTTTCCTTGTCACATGCTCATTGTAAAGATGTGATTTCATTGTCAGATGGGATTTCCTTGTAAGATAGCAATTATGAAAGGATCCAGCACCTGGAGGCTGGAGTTTTACCTATAATTATGAATAGGCAAACAAAGATATTATTCTCTGTTAGTGACTATCTGTGCTGACGTGCTTTGGGTATCTCCACCATGCAGAGTTGCAAGAATGTATATCCGAGTGAAGCGGAACAAGAGTACCTACTTCATACAATGCGAACCAACAGAGACAACATTAATCATCAAACAGAAGTTGCATTCGCTGGTAGATGAACCTCCTCATAATCAGCAGTTGGTCTTGTTGGCTACAGGCGATGTTTTGGAGGACTCTAAGACACTGGCTGATCAGAAGGTACCCATATATCTGCTGCTATGGGACACGTTTTTGTTAATTTTAAATTTTATTATGCATAAATATGCTTGATTTCAGGTTCCAATTATTCAATTTGAACATCCTGTACACAGTCACATACAAAGCATCTATGAAATAAAGGTTGGGTTGCATATGCAGGGCAATAATTGTTCGAATCACAGAGCAAAATTATCTGTGTATCCTTAGCTTATCAATTCTGTTGAATTTGAATTGATTTCTTTTGCTAACTGGGCTTGTTTTTGGATACTTGTGCAGGTGGAAAATGACGCTGTTGTTGCATTGGCTTTGAGAAAAGGTATGGTTCTGGTATTGTGTCATGTGGTATCAACTTTTATTTGCTGTTTATTCAAGTAATGGTTTATCTTTTTCTGATGGGTAAACTATGATGATTATCCAGACACTGAACTTGGTTTCAAATAACTAAACTATGGGATCCTTTCTTTCGTTTTAAAAAAAATCCTATCCTGTATAATAAGCTGGCATGCATACCATTCTATCGCAACCACTGTGTACCTGCTGCTTATTTTGTATAAAGGTTCTTTGTTGCACTCAACAATCATCTGCGCATTTCATTTTCTGAACTTTAATACTGTATTCTATTCATCAAGAACTTACAGATTTCTTCCTTCATTGCATGTAAAAAGCCAAGTAGAAGCTTGTTGTAATGGTTATCAGGTTGTTATCATCAAAAGTAGAATAATTCTATGTTCCGTAGTAACGCAATGCATCTAATCTTTACATCGACAAGGATTTGAATTCCAGTTCAAACCACAAGCCTCACTTGCTTGTCTGAGGCTGGCTCTGTAGCTGTTACATTTTCAGTCTGACAATTCCTAACTGTAATATATGTTCCTTCATTAGATGACAACGAGTTCGAGGAGGTTTTTATCGCCAGGCCGGAGGATTTCGTGTCATCGTCGTGATGGAGATCACTTAATCTTCTGCAAGGACCGTGGCTTCTCGGGGTGGATCCTGCTGCTTTGTCCTACACTGATTCCGCTGGGGATTCAATGCTCGCATGCTCCTTCGATATAACGATGCTATACAGCGAGTGCGGATGGCATTAAGTTTTTGATTTGACGCTCCAACTGATTCCGTGCTCTCTTACCAACTGGTGTCTGTCCTAATGTTTTGATCAGGCACACTGCATACCTACTTGTCCTTTGTACCAGCGCAAGCATGTGACATCCCTTTGTGACTCCACCACCTAATACATAATAATAGCCTATTTTATTCTGCTGTTTTCTTGTGCTTGTCATTTCCTTTCTGAACCAAGTTGTCGGTCACATTGCTCACCACAGGAATTGTTCAGTAGGCAAGGTTAAATTCCTGCATTGCTCACCACAGGTGTTTTCTCAATTTAAGATGAACCTCATCTGATCTGAATTCGAACATATTTGTCTATCCTGTTATTGTCCATGGTTCAACAAAATGAGGCTGGAACTGCCAAGATTTTTCTTGTTTTATTAGAAAGTAAACTGCTAAACACGGATTCGGTAGCTTCTCGGCATTTGGCTGCAGACAACTTTTTGAGCGAGGACGCAACGTTTACATTCTATGTTGCTCACATTTCAAGTTTTTTACTCAGCTTCTCCGGATTTTCAAATAGCGAAAAAGGTTGAACTGCTGCAATTAGGTTCCACGTTCTCTAACTCAAATCTCACTAGAATCAACTATTTTGAAGGTTCAGCACGGCAATTGTAATTGTGATGAAGGGTTAATTCCTAATTCACTAACGCCTTTTCTGAACAAAACAGCGAAACTGATGGTAAGCTGAACTGAACGGTGAATCAAAAATTATTATGCATGTAACTCCAAGAGGAAATAAAAACAGACGAGACAATTTATCAGCGCGGTCCACCAAGACTAGGTGCAGGCGAGCGAATTTTTCAGCTCCAAAGTCCAAACCCAGCTTCCTTTTGACTTGGTTTCAGTTCAAAAGCGTCCTTGCTTTGGCAGTAATCCACCCGCATATTTCAAAAGATTTTAAATTGCAGCCACATTCCTACTGCGTCAGCTTTCCTCGTGTAAATCCAAGAAATGCGGGAGGGGAAAATTCGCATCCTTGCTGACGAACCAGGTGAGGACGATTCTTCTCCTCGTTTTAGGTTGCTCATGTGAATTTGGTGGGTGCTTGAGGATTCTCTCTCTGGGTGCTTGAGGATTCTCCCTCCCTCCCTCCCTCTCTCTCTCTCTCTGCTTTGACCCTCGAGGTTTTGGGGAGTCGGTGTGCTCTTGTCAAGCGAAAAATCTCGAGGGTCAACTCCGGTCGTTGGGTTCTTGGATCTTCCCTTTCTTCACCCGGCGGGATTCTTCGCCATTTTAGAGTCATAATATCTCAGATTCGTCATGTTCCTGGGGCTTCTTCTGACTTCAGGTGAGCGATTATTCCAGCATTTGGTGGAGCTATCATACGTACCTTCTTTCCCCCGTCCTTGTGCTAAATCCTTTTCTAGGGTCTCTTTTGTTTTATTTCAGTATGGGTCCTCTAAGCAGTTAACAGCCATCCATTTTTTATCTGATGAACTTTAATCTGCCTTGCTTGAAGCAGATTTTTGCAATTCGAATGCGCATTGTGAGCATGTTCGTTTTATGAGCTAACTGACTAACAATATATGTGCTTAATTTACCAGAACTCCCTATGGTTCATTCACAAATAGTCAAATGCTGATGTCAACGAGGATTGAACATGTTTGTTTGCTTGGCGGAAGTTGAGGAACAAGAAATTGGCTAACACGGTAGTTTCCTTAGTGCAAGCACAAAATGGTATACCATGTTCTGGACTCTTTTCGTTGTCTTGAATGTCTCCAAGTTGCAATTCCTCACTATGAATACCATGTTTCCATCTGCATTTTGCAGCACCCATATTCACTAAAGAGTTCAAAGGGAGCACCGTTTGTGCCGCGACCAATTCGTATTTTATTCATTGCACTGTGCGGCTTTTATGTGTGTTACATCTCCTTTAACCAGATATCACTAGAGAACAAAGGAGGGGTGAATAGTGGAGAAGAACCAAGGGAAAATATTTGCGAACAGCCTGATGTCCCACATGCGGAGCTCCATTATGTGCACTTCCCAAAACCTACAAGTTATAACAGGTAACTTGGTTCTGACGATGTCCCATGAAGTCTCTTAATAGTAGCCACTACTTGTGTACTCATATGGTCGAACAAGTGTTGATAAAATTTGGCCTTCTTCTGCAGGGAGAAATGTGCATGTACTCCAGTCCGGTTCTTTGTGATTTTGTCTATGCAAAGATCTGGAAGTGGATGGTTCGAGACCTTGCTAAATAGCCATCCTAACATCAGTTCAAATGGTGAAATCTTTAACAAGATAGATAGGCGAGAGAATATTTCATCTATCGTTAGAACACTTGAGAAACTGTATAATTTGGACTGGTTCACCAGTGCAGCGAAGAATGAGTGCACAGCTGCATTTGGACTGAAGTGGATGTTAAATCAGGTACTTCAACATGGCATTGATCACTCCTGATTTTTCATTAAAAAAAAGGCGTGTTAGGCTAATCATTTGCACATTTTACTTACTTACCTTCTTACAAGACAAGATCTTTTTTACTCGCCAAAAAATGAAATCTGCCAGAAGTAAAGCTACAATTGAACTGTATCACAGTACTAGATATTCATTCATTTCTCAATGTTATCAGCTGGGTATCTACTGAGATGTCATCCAAGTTCGTTAATGATGTCTATTCATGTTGACACTTGTATTATTCATTCTAGGAATGAGCATGGATAAGTTTATACTTACCAGGTACACAATATATGCACGGCACTAACTGCCATCATTTTGTTTTGTAGGGAATTTTGGACAATCCTGCTGATATAGTTAGTTATCTAAACAAGAAGGGTGTCTCCGTGCTATTTCTTTTCAGGAGAAACACGCTAAGAAGGCTTATTTCTGTGCTGTCCAACGACTATGACAGAGATGCAAAACAGTTGAATGGAACTCACAAATCTCATGTTCACTCGAAAGAAGAGGTACCTTTCATGCACAATTTGTTTTGAACAAGTTTGCTGAAATGGTCATGTTCTCTTCCTCCCCTACATTTCCCTTTTGAGCATAGTACTACCTAATATCCAACATTAGCCTGTTTCACACAGAGTGTGACCAATACATAAATCCTTGTATTTTGGGCAGGCTGAAATATTAGCGCAATTCAAACCAAAGCTTGATACATCGAATCTGATTACAAACATCAAAAAAATTGAGAAGACCATCAGAGATTGCTTGGACTACTTCAACAGCACAAGGCATATGATCCTCTATTATGAGGATATAGTTGGCAACAGTAATGTAAAGAACACATTTAAATGGCCTAAAGAAGGATCAAGAAGTTCTGTCACTAATAGCGTCTCTTTTGTACGCAGGCATTAGCTCAGGTGCAAGAGTTCCTTCGAGTTCCGGTGAAGAAGCTGATCAGCAGGCAGGTGAAAATTCACACGAGACCGCTTCCGGACCTTGTCCAGAACTGGGAGGAAGTGAGCAGCAAATTAAACGGGACACAGTATGCTCGCTTTCTGGATGGTTCAGACTATACCGAGTGATGTATATTCTGAAGTGCTAATGTGAGCGTCCGGATCATTCACATGCGAGATTGTAGTTGCCAACTTGACTTCTCTTTCGTACAGATGAGCTTCTAAAGAGGAACATACAGTGCATAGATATATGAGATCAAAATTGTACATGTCGGTCAAATTGTAGAAATTTTGCCGTTTGTCTTTGTTTAGGAAGTTCTACTAAGAGATACTTATGAATTGCTCAAGAGTGACCCAACATAGATGATGACGACAGTTGTTTTTGTGAACTGTTCCCCAAAATTTTCACACAACTCTGTGAAAATGTGAAAGAAATGTACAGTTCCAACTTTTTCAATTAGAAGAGCCAAGACAATAAGGACCTTGTTCCTTTAAACAAAGACAATACTGAGTCCAAAACAATAAAAAAAATGGTCAAAACCAGGAACGATCCACTTCTACAGATTCTTGCACAAGAGCAATTGCTATTCAAAACATGTTCAGGTCACACAATGGTGCCAGCACATCTTCACATGGGCTCTCATACTAGCAACGACACTATTGACGCCGTCTCTCTATCCTCCAAGGGCGCCCAGCTGCTGCTCGTTCTCTTGTGCCCCTGAACTGTCCTCCCTGTTCTCTGCAGCTCTCTAAACACCGCAGCAGGAACACTCTGCAATTTGGACATTCTTCCTCCTCCTCATCGCACTCGTCAGGTAGCTCAATATATCATTGTTACCAACCTGTTGTCCTGTTGCCTGCTGCTCTCAGCCTGCGCCTCCACTCCAGCACTAATAAAGTTCATCATCTTTTTGTAGGTGCCGTAGCAGGGTTTGGAGCTGCTGCTCCTGCTGCCTGCTGGTGCCGTGGATGGTCCAGGACGTAGTTGCCTTTCTAGGGCTGCCATTTCATCCTAGGGACACCGGCACGTGTCAGAGTGTCGACTACCTCGTCCAGTCCAGGGCCTCTTTTTTTTTTTTTTTGAAACTCTCGTCCAGGGCCTTTGGTTCCTCATCATCAAGTATTCTGGGAGTATGAAATGTGTCTGCACAAAAGAGACAAGGAATGAGTCAGTGATGCATGGATGATTGTTCACATCTCAAAGTGATTTAATTGAGTACCTGACATACATGGAATAGCCACTGTGCTTTTGATGTGAAGCATTTCCCTGTACTTGTCTTCTTGATACCACGATGGATCTCGAAAATCCTTCCAGTTCTTCCAAAAGTTAGAAGTTGACGTAAAGTTGTGATTTTGTATAGGATTCCATTCAAGCGGGAAAGCGGATCGAGCCGCAACCAAATTTGGTGATATATGTGCCCGTCAGCCCATGAACTCGCTGCTGCCCCAGCCCCCAACTATCTCTATCTTCCCCTCAAAAAACAAAGAAAAAGCTATCACTATCTATGGCCATTTTTGGTTATGATTTTGTAAAGTTGCGGGTGATTTGAGCAAATTTCATGGACATTTTTTTATATGAATAACTAAAATATGAACAGAATAAGAAAATCCTTTGAAGATGTGGTGGCACATCAAAGTAGATCGGGTCCAATCAGGGATCGTCCACATGCGCGAGGTCATGGCCTTGCGCCGCCGGCACTTGCGAGCGCGCTACACGTGTCCTCCTCGCTGAGGTGTGACTTGTGAGGTGTGTGATGGCTGTCCTGGGCTCCTAGCCCACCGTTCGGCTACTTGTCAGTTTCCGAGTATGACCAAGACGTCCTTTTTGCCATCCCCGATCGATCACAAAATCGTTTGCTGATCTGACAGCGTCAGCCCTCATTCCATGCTCTTTTTGGTGTTACAAAAACAAATACCGAAAGGAGAAGTTTCTGCTTATCCATAACTGAACGCGCAAAAAGTTGCTATTTTTCAAGTGCAATGACGAACATAAATGTCCAAGTGCTATCTCCATCATAGAGATGGGTCATAGGCGGACGCAAGCATATAACCGTGACCGTAAACTATGTACTAATTATTGTATTATTAACAAGCTGGTGCGTGTCTATTCGGATGCAATTAGCAGAGAAGTGACATGCAAAGAAATTCAGCACATCGATCTCGGAACCCGTGCCATTTGCATATCCAGGTCGCTTTTCTCCAACGATTTGTTGCGTTATAAAAAAAACGATTTGCTGCAAAGTCAAACCGTATTTAAAACAATGAGATCGCCGAAAGGGAACCGAGCTGTCTTTGCCGCCAAGCCGCTAGCCATTTGACTTGTTGAGAGGGAGGTTGGCAGATACAGGCAAGTGGCACGGATCGCACAAATGTTAAAGCAGGGCATAAAATAAACGGCGTGCGAGGGTCATAAGCTAGGGACAGGTAATCACATGAAAATGTTTGAAAATTATTTACTAGAGATTAGGGGCGAGTCTCGCGTGATCGGTATTCTTTAGTTCCTTGAAGCAATTGGACAGCCTGAAAGCATCTAGTCTCCAATCAATGGGTGACTTTTATAAATATTAATCCTTTCCTTTATTTGCCAGCTTTTGTCATGCACTTCAAAGTGTGTTTGCTTGGAGTTGCCACACGCCACTTGTGCCTTGTTTTCCTTTCTCAAACACACACGGGAGGTCTGTGTGTTTATACACTAAAAAGTAGGGCTATATGTAAATTAGATGCACATACATTCAGCATTGGGGCTCTCTGAAAATGTAAATTAGCCCATCCACACTGAGCCATGGCTGTGGCTTCAGTTCTTTCAAAGTGGACTACGGTCTTTTGTTAAAACAAAATACCCAACGATTCATTCTATTGAATAAATACCCCTCTGTTCTTTACATTTGACGTGGGTTAGCTCAAAGATGAACTAATCAATATAAAAGAATAGAGGGGTATATAAAAGCGAGTCTATTAATTAATTAAACAAGCATATGGACTCACGGCATTTTGAAAATTTTGGACACATTTATCTTGATGTGCTACTAATTGATTGTGGTGTCCTTTTGTATGTCCGTGTTTCATTCTTCCAAATGAGAGAGAACGATCATCTATGGTTTATATGAAACACCGCAAACTTGGAGAATATACTACTATAAGTCAAGCCTCGAAATATATCGAACCATGCTAACCTATATACTCTCTCCGTTTCAAAATTGTTATCGTCATTGACTTTCTTCACTACCTTTGATCATTCGTCTTATTTAAAAAATTCAAAAAATATATTATATTTTTTTATAATTTATTTTATCACTAGATAAAGTTGAAATATAACTAATAATTTTTTATATTTAAATAAATATTTTAAATAAAATGAATGGTTAAAGGTAACGAAAAAAATCAATAACGACAGCAATTTTGAAACAAAGTGAGTATAAGTTTCACGTATCAACTTTATTCGTCTCGATTGATGCTCCAACAGGTCCATTTTGCGTACATCACCTATCTGAGCGAAAAAACAAAGTTCCATTACCACACTGAAAGAATAACTGCATTTGCAACATTTTTTTTAGGTATGAACTTTATTTGTCTCTATGGAAGCTCCAACAGGTCCATTTTGCGTACATCACCTATCTGAGCGGAAAAAAAAGTTTCATTTCCACACTGAAAGAATAACTGCATTTGCAACATTTTTTATAGAGCCCATGCTAACCTATATATTAAGGACTGAGTTACAATTTCCTAAAGTATGCGTACCTTGTAAAAGATACTGAGCCCATAGATCTTTTTAGAGGAGTCGTAAGCGAAAGTCTCGCCTCTCCTGGACTTGGAGAGCTCCAGCTCCCACAGCCACAGGCCACAGCTCCGCCCAGCTTCCACCCCCACGGCCCCACCCCGCCCCATCGCCACCTTCTCCCGCGGCCGCCATGGACTCCTCCTGCGACGCCGCTGCCGTGCCGTTCACCCTCCTCGGCGCGCTCCTTACGGCGGGCCCCGCCGCCTGGCCGGCCTGCGTCGGCGGCAGCCGCGCCTTCCTCCGCGACTACGCCCAGCGCGGCACCAACGCGCTGCTGTGGGCAGGCCTCCTCGCCACCACCTGGGTCCTTCTCCTCCGCCTCGTCGCGCTGCTCCGCCTCTGGGCCATCGGGTCCCGCATCCCCGGGCCCCACGCCTTCCTCGCGGACCCCGGCCTCGCCGCCGTCTTACGCGCCGGCGGCGACATCACCGGTTAGCGGCTGCGTCACTTTTCCGCTTATTCCTCGATCAAAGGAACTAGGATTCATGTAAATTTGGTTGGGTTTGGTTGATTTGGTGGCGGGTGTGGTAGTGGATTTTGGCGCGAGAGCGACCCCTTCTCCTTTTTTTTTCGCTGTATATGGTACTGTTCGATTGGGAACTGGGTGTGATTGGAGCAATTCGATTCGAGACTTGATAACTACTCCTTGAGGTGTGGTATATTTGGTTACAGGCTACTTGAGCACTGATCTGGTAAAGTGGTAATGTGCAATTTCGCTTCAGTGTAGGCTGATCTGGTCTGAGTTGACCAGGATGTAATAGGACTGATTTCATGTGACCAATTAAATGAGAACTTATCTCTTAGCTAGTGATAAAGACGTACTCTTTTTTATCAATCATGGGACTAATAGCTAGATGTGATCTTTTCAATCACCAGTAGTACAACAAGTAATCTTGAGGTGAAATTGCTTCACTCTGGTTTGACGTTTCCGTGCACACATCAATTGCACTTGTTGGCACAGTTAAGCTTAACTTGTGATGTAACCATAGGTAGTTCTATTATTTTGTTGATAAAATAATTTATGATCCCATGTGATCCAGCATAGCTAGGGCTGATTTTAATGAGCATGGGTCCATTTCATCTTTTTTAGGGCCCATGTTATTAAAGGCTCAAACTTACATGGTTCAGTCAATATTTTGTATAAGCGAATAGCCAAATAGATGGTTGCAGATCACAATAAATGTTTTAGAAGATGATCTAATGCATATTGACAGCAGATTTGCATTTTTGAACAGCCAATCTAGGACTTACTGATTCATTACTCTCTGAGTCTGGAAAACGTTGTACCTCAACTAGCAGACCTTCTTTAATACTAATTTGTCACATGACACATTCTCTCGTTTCTGATCCTACCTCTCTCCATTCATTTTGTAGGCTTTCTATCAAAATTACATGACAACTATGGCCCAGCTGTTCGTTTATGGCTAGGACCGTCTCAACTACTTGTATCAGTGAAAGATCCTACTCTCATTAAAGAGGTGCTAACAAAGGCTGAAGATAAGTTACCATTGACTGGGAGGACATATACTTTAGCTTGCGGAAGACTTGATCTATTTGTTTCATCATTTGAGAAGGTATGTGTGTCCATGCAACAAAATATTGCCATCTACCTGTTTTTGTTTTGAATTGGTGTAGGATGGGTGACCCATGGGCCATGGGTACTCATATCTTCTGGATCTTCTCTAGTTTAAAAATAAAATTCCTTTACATATAATTTTCAGGTCAAAAGTAGGAGAGAATCCCTGAAAGCATTCTTGAATGAAAAACTTACAGTTGGCGGTGGACAAGGTTCTCTCAAAATTACTAATGCTGTCCTTGGTAGAATCGGATCTATTTCCAGTGATTTTGTGGAGAGTAGATATTTCTCCCAGCACATGGCGTTTAATATCATTGGTGCAACTCTTTTCGGTGATGCCTTCTTCGATTGGTCTGATGCTGCAGCGTATGAGGAACTTTTGATGATGGTTGCAAAGGATGGTTGCTTCTGGGCTTCTTATGCAGTTCCTCCATTTTGGAAACCAGGTTATAGGAGGTACCGAACCCTTTGCGCAAAGTTCAAGATATTAACTCAGGGCATCATCAGAAAGTCAAAAGACCAAAATATTACACTTAGCCATGTTGGGATGAGAAAAGATCCCAGGGGAGGTGTTTCAAATGGCATGATGTCAGGTGATGGGGCTGCTGAAGGGCCACATAGTTCAGAAGAGGAAACATGTGGTAGCATCATGGGTTTGATGTTGCATGGTATTTCCACTTTTGCTAATTTGATTAGCAACATTTTAACACGGGTTATCTTGTCCCCAAAATTGCAAGACCAGGTACACATTTGTTCCTTTATTTTGTTCACTTTTGCAAACTATTTGGTTGTTCTCCTGTGATGTTAAACTTGGTAATTGCTTGCTGGTATTTTGTTGTTTATAAGTAGAACTCTTGATTTGTTAACTTTTTAATTATGATAGTAAGAAATAGTCACAATTTGTGTGCCATTGTTAGCTAGGAAATACTTTTAAAATATAATGTTGTAAATCTGACAAAAGTGTGTTCAATATAGAAGACCCTTTAATCATATGATGTTAGAAGGGACCACCATTGACCGACTTGTTTGTCTGATGCCATTTCAACATGACTTCATTGCCAAGATTAACTGACACATGTAACAGTACTTAACTTAGTTTTGTATCAGAATAGTATAGTGGTTGTTTTCTACTCAGAGATTCTCATACATGGAAGACTTTTGTACTACTTTGATAGATATTAAAGAATTTAAATCACTCGTATCCATTTGTCTTTGCCTACATGGAGTTTATTTCAGTTCTTGCTTGTTTTAACACCTCTTGCTCTTGCTGCTTTATTTTGCAGCTATATGCTGATATTGTTGCAATCTGCAATGAATCATCTGAGTTGAACATTGATGACGTGCTTAGGATGCAATACCTACTTGCTACTGTATGTGAATCTGCTCGACTTTTGCCTGCTGGACCTCTCCTGCAGCGATGTTCATTGGAACATGGTAAATACCTCTTGTGAACTTCCAAATGGATATATGATTCTTTTGTCCGTCCTAATTTTATGTATGAAATCATGATAATTTGAAGTTTGATCCTGGTATTTGTCATTGAGCTGCAAGAATATATAGTGAGATATTGTGATGGAAATATACTTGTTAGGACAATTTTATATCATGTGTTATGTGTGTTTATCCACTTTGATTTGATCTTTCTTGATTGCAGATTTGACTCTTGAATGTGGTATCACTGTGCCAGCTGGAGCAGTATTGGTTGTTCCTTTGCATCTCGTGCAAATGGATAATTCTATGTGGGGCAGCGATGCTGGCCAGTTTAATCCTCAGCGATTCCTAGAAAAGGACGTCGATATTGGAGGTATTTTACACTATCTGTTAGTCTATGTTCACACTATCTGTTAGTGTTCTGCAATTAGGGCTAAATTCCATTTATGGTATGAAGGGTTATATTGAAACACTTGTAGTAGGCTGTTAATACTAAAGAAATGGTATGTATTGTGTGGGTAAAGATACGGTGCATTAGGGCTCTGAAGTTTATGCATCAAATTCATTATTTTGGTTATCTGGATGAGTCACACATTTGTTAGATCTTTTGGAACTTTATTCATGAATCATGATCTTAGTGAGTAGCTCTTCCTAATTCTTTTCTTCATCGTTTTCCGAAATGTTAGCAGTAGTATTGAAACACTACTAGTAGGCCGTTATTACTAAAGAAATGGTACATATTGTGTGGTTAAACTTGTGGCGCATTAGGGCTCTGAAGTTTATGCATCAAATTCGTTGTTTTGGTTATCTGGACGAGTCACACATTTGTTTGATCTTTTGAAACTTTATTCATGAATCATGATCTTTGTGTGTAGCCTCTTCCTAATACTTTTGCTCATCGTTTGCAGAAATTTTAGCAGCGCCCAAAGGCTCAAACGGGATCGATCTTTCCACTGAGTGTGCTAAGACTGAATCATTTCTTCCATTTGGTTCTGGGAGTCGAGCATGTGTTGGGCAGAAGTTTGTGATCCTTGCGATATCAATGTTGATTGCCAGTCTTCTCCGGAACTATGAGGTTAGATGATAATTTTTTACTATTATGTCTTGTAAAGATATGCTACTATTTGCCTTTTGCATTGTGATCGCGTGAGCTTAATAAGTTTCACCAAGAGTTCTATCTATTCCTTTTTCTTTTGGAGAGTTTCAGCCAACTAGCTAGATGATTCTTGGCCTTCTGAACTAAAAATCCCATGTTTTAATCTTCTAATGTTATTTGGGACTTGATCTTTCAGGTGAAGCCTCATCCCCATATGTCTAAAGCAATGGACCAAACCATTGGTAGCAACAACCTTCACCATCTTCCAAACCTGAAGATCACTCTCATAAAAAGAGAGATCTAAAAGAGGAGTTTGGTCGACAAAAATTGACACATTTGATTATACTATATATTTTTTTTCTGGTGGTACACCAGGATATGATGTACTTTGCGCATGGTAATACTTTTTTCCTCCAGATTTTTGACAGCCCCAGTGAGCTTCGTCAAATCTTGTTTTTGGTAGCTTTTTTGAGCATCCACGTGGGCTGTTAGATCACAGGAGGTGTATGCTGACGTGCATAAACAAATTGTAGTTTTTAAGTTGGAGTTTTCTCCTCCCTCCGGAGGAATGTATTATACTGTCTTGTATGTTGTGTCATGTGTATACTGTGCTGTTGTCCAATCAGGGAAATTGTTTCACGGGAACAACCTTGTTTCTGGATTGTTTATACTGAAAGTATTTGATTGAGAAATTGATGGCCCATGTTATGTACTACCTGATATGTTCCCTTTTACATGTTTGACAACATTTTATCTTCTCTACTACCTCTGTCTAAGAATATAAGCATTTTTTGGGGTTTGGTCAAAGTTAAATAATTTTAACTTTAACTATCAATAAAGAAAAAGTTACGATGATTGATCAAGTATAAAAGATATTATTAGATTCATCTTAAAAGCAACTATTAAAATATGTAACTCTTTATATTTACAATTATTTACTTTTAGAGATATTATCAGTTAAAGTTTGAAATATTTGACTTTGACTAAAGCTAGAAATGTTTATATTCTTGGACGGAGGGAGTAAGTATTATTTTTTTTTAATGGGTAATAAAAAAAATTATGGAAACAAAATACTTACAGATGCGTAAGTGAGCGCATATTTGTATCGTCGTTCATCGGTGGCATGAAACGGTTGCTGAGGCCGAGCAAGTGACCGTTGTCACATGCATTCACGAGCGAGACGTGACGGTCTGCGTCGCGATCGTTTTGGGAGTTTAAACAAACAAATTTTGGTAAATGCATCCCGACACTAGCAATTCAGGAAAATGACAACATCGCACGTGCTCCTCTGCCCGAGCATGCAAGGATATGCTAGCAGACTCGCTGAGTTCCAAAGAATTTGGCCGCATATTTTAGTACGAAAAGCACAAGATCCTGAGATGAAAACGTGAACGGTTCTCGTAATTCATGAAGACATCGTTTGAACGAGCTGGACACCGTGCTCCAATGCATAAACAAATTCGGCAATGCTCAGTCCAGGGACCCGCCTCGTAATCTACGCAACAGAAAATGCAGTCCGACACATGTCAAAAAAAAAACAGTCTTACACTAAACCAATTTTTTAGGAAAAGACAACACCTCGCATGCTCCTCTGCACGAGCGTGCCAAGGATATGTCAGCAGACTCGCTGCGTTCCAAACGAATTGGCTGCATATTTCTGTACCAAAAGCACAAGATCCTGAGCTGAAAACGTGAATGGATCTGGGAATTAACCAAGATATCCGTTCAAACGAATTTGGCACCGTGCTCCAACGCATAAAGAATTGGGCAATGCTGAGCCCATGCATGCGTCTCGTGAATCGTGATCTGCTCAACAACAAAAAAAAATGCAGTCCGTGTGCTCATCACTCACTTCAGTAGCAAGTTAACCGTGCAAATCCGGCGTTACAAATAGGTACTACTACTGTAGCACTAGTGTGCATGCTCATTACCCTGTAATAACAGCACTAAACTGCACTGTCACTACAGGCTAGCAGCAATCACCATGTGTTGTGGTGGAGGTAAGAGCTTTGGCAGCAGAAGCACGCTGCAGCTGTGCCTGCTCCTTGTGCTGATACTTGCAAATGGAGCTGCTGGGCGTCTTCAGGTGGGGTTCTACCGGCGGAGCTGCCCCAACGCGGAGTCCATCGTGAGGCGCGTCGCCTGGGCCGCCGCGTCCAGCGACCCCAGCCTCGCCGCCAAGCTGCTCCGCCTCTTCTTCCACGACTGCTTCCCCCAGGTATAAGTAATTACCTAGGCAGTAGCATCCGATAGAGCCTGTAGATGCAGTGCTGATGATCCAAAATGCAACAACTTTAAAGGGGTGCGACGCTTCGGTGCTGCTGGACGGCCCGGACTCCGAGAAGACGGCGTTCCCGAACCAGTCGCTGGGCGGGCTGGACGTGGTCGACGCGGCCAAGGCGGCGCTGGAGTCGGCCTGCCCGGGCGTCGTCTCCTGCGCCGACGCGCTGGCGCTGGCCACCCGCGACGCCGTCTCCTTCCAGTTCGGCCGGCCGCTGTGGGCCGTGGCGACCGGGCGGCGCGACTCGCGGGCCGCCCCGCGGGCCGCCGACGGGCTCAACGTCCCGCACCCGGACTTCGACTTCCCCCGGCTCAGGGCCGCGTTCGCGGGCCGCAACCTCAGCGTGGCGGACCTCGTGGCGCTGTCGGGCGCGCACACGCTGGGCCGGGCCAGCTGCCGGTTCGTCGCGACCCCGGAGCTCAGGCGGCGCCAGTGCCCCGATGCGGCGTCCGCAGACATGATGGTGCCCATGGACCCCGGCAGCGAGTTCCGGTTCGACGGCGGATACTTCGCCGCCGTCAAGGGCAACCGCGCCGCGCTGCTCTCGGACGCCGCGCTCATGCAGGACGCCAAGGCCGCGCGCCTCGTCGACGAGTTCCGTGACCAGGGGAAGTTCGTCGCCGCGTTCGCCAAATCCATCACGAGGATGGGAGCCATCGGCGTGCTCACCGGCAACGACGGGGACATCAGGAGGAACTGCCGTGCTTTGAACTAGCTAGAGCTGTCCCTCCCTTTGCTTATTAGCGGCCGGCGTACTTGTCCCACGTTCCTCCCATTTTGGGCAAAGCTGATTGAGAACTAGAAGTGTGTCATTTTCATAAATTTTGGTTGCTCATTCGTTTTTCTTTTCAATAATAAATTAATTAAGGAATTTAAAGGAAGTGGTGGGTGACTCTCTGCGTCCTCTGCGAGATTTTTTGTAAAACAATCGAGAAAAATAATTCAAATTTGGTTTCGGTTTCGAATTTCAACGAAATAGCGACCAATCCCTGGTATATTATGACAGGCGTTGGATCGGACGCGTACGGCCGACATTCCCTGCGAAGGGCGTCCGTGGCGCTGAACCGCTGACTCTGGCCCTGATCTTCCTCCTCTCAGCCCCTCTACGCACGCCACTGCGGGTCCAGATGCAACCACGACGGCGTCAACGCCCTGCCGGAATATGTCATACGGAGGACAATGCGCATGAGGATCGCTGCTTCCTTCTCAAACTTTGCACGATCGATGTTTCACTTGGCGGTGGTTCTGGACTGCTCAACATCAGCCACTGCCAAGTGCGACCAGCAGTCGCTTGATGTGTCTAGACGAGAGCCAAAAAAACCAGAAACAAAAGTGGCTGCAATTCAACTAGCAACAGCTTCAGTTTTTGTAGACGGACCTGGGGAAATTAATTACTTTTGCTAAAGAAACAAACTATCAACGACATATTGAGCTGTGCGTCAACTCAAATTTATATAATATCATGCTGCCGATGAGGCAAGGTTCAATTGAACTGTGAAAAAACAAATGAACGGCACAAATGTATGCTACACACTGCGCGTCTGCGCCCTGCATTATAGCACGCCCTACTCTCTCACTTCGTCATCACAATTACAGATTCTAGAGAAGTGGTGATGAGGCCTAATTGTACTCTTTTAAATTTATAACACAAAATTACTAGTTCTTTTGATGGAATAATTTTATTGAAAGTGATGGATAGAGCCACCTATTACACTGATAACTCAATAATTTCCAAGGGTTTTCATATACCAAAGTCATATATAGCATAATTTCTTCCACCTCAAATGCTTTATCCTTCCTTCATTTCAACTGTTAGCTCATTATATTTTATCTAAAGATAATTCTAAAATGTGTACCAAACCAATATTTTAAACAAATACAAATAGATTTTCAAATATTATAAGTGATTACATAAAGCTTGATATTTTTAGGATATTTTTACTAGGATTTGTACAAAAGTAATATAGCAGTGATGTTATGACTAACTTAACCTGAACTTGCTAGTTCTTTGCAAGATGTTGGAACTTTTTTCATAACAATTAATGCTTCATAAATTTTCGTTCTTCATTCTTTTTTTCAATAATCAATAAATAAATTAATTAATTAATTTAAAAGAAGTGGTGACTCGGGCATGACTAATCAGCGACAGCGCGCTGGGAGCCTAGCTAAGAGCATTCCCAGCAGCTGCTCTAAAATGGGCTGGTGCTTTAAAACTTCGGATTATACAGCACCAGAGTCCTTCAGCAGGTGCTTTAAAATGGATTGGTGCTGTAAATTTTTTTTACAGATCCTGTAAATTTGGTCTTTGCTGTTGTATATTTGGAGCACCAACACAGGTGCTGTATCAGCTGTTGTATCCCCTTCGGCGATCGCGGGAGCCGATTTTCTCTTCCTGCACGTCGCTCCCGCCAAGAAAAATCACCGCCGCTCTGAGTCGGGAAATCGTCGTCCGTCCGCCGGAGCCCCTACGTCGGCCGCCAGCTGCCGCAGCCCCAACTCCCGTCCACCCCCGCCCCTCCGAACGGCGTCGGGGACAAGGGCGAGCTAGCGAAACGACGTCGCGCCCCGAGACGCTGCTCCATCGTCACACACCCGATGCCGAGACTGTCGTGCCTCCGAGCGCGTGACGCCTCACCGGCCAGCGCCCTCGCCGGTAGCGCGTGCCCAGGACGCCAAGTCCACGCCGCCGCGCCCTCACCGCCTGCGCGCGCCCCGATTCTTTGTCGCCGCCGTCAACCTCGAGACGTCGTCGCCGCTGCCACTGGTACGTCGTCGCGCCCCGAGCAGTCACTGCCGCCGTCCGGAGACGAGGCCGCAACTCCGAGTCCCCTACGCGCGGAACCTCGCCACGGCTCGCCGACGCCGCGACAGGCTCTTTGTCGAGGCCGTTCTCTTCACCGTCCACGGTGAACGCTTGCTCGCCCGTGCGAGGCCACCAACTCGTTCGAAGGGGAAAGCGCTATGCCAGCGCCGTCGACAACGACTCCATCCTCTGCTCCTCCGGCAGACGCGAGAGCCGCATCCTCCCAACCTCCCTCCTTCCTAAAGCCGGTGGTGGCTCCCCGTTGTGGACGAGCTTGAGATGTTCGATGAAATGTCCTCAAAGGTAAAGCAAATATAAAGCATCTGTTTTACAGCATCTGCTGTATTGCAGCACCCTGAATCTCTAAAAATGACATTTACAAGATCATTAAAACTGGTTATGAAGCACCACTTCTACAGAATCTGCTGGGAATGCTCTAACGGCCTCGATCGATAGTCCCTTCGTTCCCATATCCTTTCGTTTTTGAAAAGTTTGACTCTAAATTTTTTATACAACTTTTGATTTAAAATCTAATTTTTCATCCAAAGTTTTCGTCAAACTTTTAGTTGGATTTTTTTTAAAAAAAACTTACAACCTTCCAAATCCACAGTAATGAAGAGGATTCCGACCCGGTGTTTTTAAAAAGGTTCCTCCTCTAATTCAGAGGATCCTGATCCAGTACAGTCACATTATTTTGATAATTTTCTAACTTTTAATCAAGTGAAAATTTTCAGTGGATGGTTTGTTAGTTTATATTTTAATTTTTTCTTAGAATTATGTGTATAATAATTATAAATCATAAGATCTACATCGGATGACTCAAAACGATGATTAAAAGTTAACTAAATTTTTAGCCAGTTAAAAATTTGCAAGTCCTCTATTTTGATGTTTAGGGTATATGGCACGGGGAATTAGTTTGCATATAGCGAACTGTAATTGAAAGTGTTTGACCAAGCTCAAATAATTGAGCTATATGAAACGGTACCCGAATCTCAAAGCTCCTGGCAGCTCGACCCGCGAGTCCGCGACCAGCTAGCAATGACCGTGCACTCCACCACAACAAGACAACAGTGCCACTTGCGACCTCCATGTGCTAGCTAGGTTTTAGTTGCATTTACTGTGCGTCCGGGGCGGCAAACTTCACTACCTGAAGAGGACGGCGGAAGCGGCGTCGGCTCACCTCGAGAAGAAGTGGTATGCAACTTACTCCTGCTCGATTGTCTCGTTTCTACCAGTTTCTTCGGCTTGCAGCATTGTGTTCCTCCAGTCGTATTTTTCCTGTATAAGGCGGCGTTTTTACCCAAATTTTGGAATTTTGTTTACCAACAGATCTTCTTGAATACCTCCGGTAAAACAAATCTTGTTGAATACTGACGGATTTCGCATCTCCCGAGAAGCAGCCGTATGATGCCTTGCGATCTTGGGTTGGCCGTTGTATTTTTGCTGTAAAAGGTGTTTTTTTAATTCGAAATTGGGGCTTTGGTTGCCAAAAACATCTGCTCGGTACTGAAGGATTTAGCATTTCCAGATGCACCGGTGCGTGCTTTGCATTCTTTGGATTCAAAGTTGATTTTTCTGCTAAAGGTGGCTTTGCTCAAAAATCTCTTTTAATAGAGCAATGTGTTTACTGTTTGGCAGATACCAATAGCAGCAGCAGCAGCGGATCCGCCGGCCGCCGCTACCGCCGCCTGCACTCCCTCCACCGCAGCGTTCTCCTGACGGCAAATTCTTTTGTCCGCGCGGCAGGACGACTTGGACGTAAGTGCAAGCGCGAGACTAGCTAAATTTTGGATTGAGTCGGCCCACTAAAATAGGCCCAATTATGTCCTAATGTCCTTAAAATTGTATTTGCAGATGGCTACCGCAGAGAAAAGTGTCCATGAGCCTCGAGTAGATCCACCTCCCCCTCCCAAACTAGAAAATTTATTTTCCATCTACCAGGAAAAGGAACAGGTATGTTTTGAACGCAAATGAAGCAATGAAGCACCACCCGACACAATTTTGCAAGTTAAAGAAGTATCAGTGTATCATATCAATGTTAAATGACAAATTGTATGTACTCATAAGGGAATATACAGTACTTAATGTTTGTTGTCGTCCATCTTCTTTCAATGGAAGTCTTTGTGAAATTTGCACTTTGATTTTGGAATTATGTGAGAACTAAATATGTTGCTTCTCTTGTATCTGATGTAGGATATAAAAATCCATTTCTTTGACGTTTCCAAAGGACCAAATGCATACTTTGGGTCATTAAATGCTATGAAGTTGAGGCAGCTCAGGTTGTCACCGCTGAAAATATTCACGATTCCGGTTACCCCCTTGGTCAATCCAAAGTCTAAATTCAGCAGTTATTTCATCATCAGGCTTTTTGATTCGACAGATATGAGGTATATATTTAGTGTCATGGTTACTCATGCATCATGTATCCTTGATCCAATGGCTGGTAAAACAGTCCATTGTTAAGATTAACTCACGCCTAATGTTTTTTTCCTTTAAAATGTCTTGTTTAGGTATATTGTAGACCTACTCTTTAGAGATTCAGATCTCTATTTTGTTGGGTTTAGGTGACATGTTACACTAACTGATGAAGAGGAAGCATTGTTGCGGCAAGAAAAAGAAGAGGAAGCTGGAAGCTCTAAGAAGGGGGAGAAGAAGAAGGAAGAGAAGAGCAAGAAGAAGAGTGGGAAGCAGAAGGCAAAGGAGAAGGTTGAGAAGGCGGTGAGGGAGAGGAGGAAAAGGGGGGGGTGGCCCTGGTCAGTGGTACCGTTTTATTGATAGGGACTTTGAGCTGCCTGCTTTTTTCAACTCGACAAGTTGTGGGATCAGCTCAGGATACACTTCAGCGTAAGACATATTGGCATTTCTCTTGTTTCTTTTCCTTCTTAAGAGAAGTTCACTGGTTAATAATGTCCACACCTTAAATCCCTTCTTTTTATGTTATTTGGCTGTCCTTTCTTGTGCTCTTATACCAAATACCTGAATTTGTAGAGAAGATGTCAAACCTGGTGGTAACGCATTCGATGAAATTCTGCGCATCTTGGGAACCTTCGAGGACGGTCATGTTTCAGAGGACCATCTGAAGAAAGTTTGTTACATGGTAATGGTGATGTTCTCCGAAGCGTCCAGGCTACGATCCGTTTTCAGGGAGATGATGAAGAGGGTTGTGAAGAGCACCCCGATGCTTACTTTGTCAACTGCAGATTCAAAAGTTACTATGTGGAAAAATATCAATAAGTGGACGCATATGTGCACTGTGCCGCTCAAGGCTCGTATGAAGCAACAGCTGGATTTGAAAACAAAGCTGGAGTCATTGGGTGAGAAATGGTGGGCCGATCATAATTTGGAAACGTTGGGTGATTTGGTCGGGACTCAGGGAGAACTCATGCCGATCAACATAAATCCGGACTATATTGGGTACAGCAGCAGTGAGCTTAAGAAAATCTGTGAGGATGTGAGCAAAAGGAACACCGGACCGGCATGCAAGAGAGATATTAGATTCTAAGGCTGCATCTCCCCTGGATGTATATGTCCTTTCATGTTACCTGTTTGTCAAGTGCAAGGTGGTTAAAGATGCTTGGGTTTTAAACAGTTCCTGGCAATGCAGTCAGCAAAGAATGTGGTTGAAGAAGTGTTGAGTATGGACACAACTACTTAGTACAATCTTAATCCTCTGGTGGATGGTGTGGGATGACAGGAATAAAGTAAGGGAAGGAGAAAGGGGGAGGAAGGCAGAACAATTGGGGTTTGTGGTACAGAACTACAGATATACGTGAGAGAATTATCGAAAGCGCCTGTAAACGAATCAAGATTACTGGTCCGTAGAAATATAAATGGAAGAAGCCACATGTGGAAAAACTGAAAATAAATGCTGATGGCTCCTACAAAATGAGTTAGGATCAGGCGGGTGGGACTTTGTTATAAGAGATCATGATGGCAGTGTGATTTGTGCAGGCCATGGTAATATGCAACATTGCTTAAACGCGTTCCACCCCCATGCAGAACTCAGAGCTTGTGTTGAAGGAATTAAGTCAGCTATTCAGTTTGGTATGGAGCACATCATTTTTGAGACGGATGTGCTGATGGTGAATCAGGCCTTGTGTTCATGTCACTATGACCTAAGTGATGTGACTGGGATTATCTGAGAGCTGAAAGACCTTTTTGGGTGATAAGTTTCTGTGTAGAGAGATTAGCCATATCCCAGAATGTAATACGGTGGCTCATACTCTAGTTCAACTAGGGAGTTTATGTGATGTAGGTGCATATGTTTAGATACTCTTTGGGAAGTTCCATTGATATCCTAAGACCTTTATATATCGTAATGATGTAGTATCTAATGTCTGAAAAAGCTCGTCCTGCTTTATTATATTTTCGGATTTCCTAGCTTTTAGTCGTCTGAAAGCTTTCAATCTATCCTTTGTTCCTTTGTGTTTTGATTTATTTTTATAGGATTTTTTGTATAATAATTAAAAACTGTTGGATATGATATCTGTGGCTCAAAAAGGGTGACCTGAAAATTAGCAACTCCTATTTTCGTTGGAGCCCTGTGTCTGTTAATAGTACCTAAGAAGTAAGAACGCCATTGTTGCTTATGCGCCACAGTGCTGCGCTACGTGTTCAGCAGTTCCATCACACTAGATCCGCCTGAATCTAAGTCACTAAGTGCATCAACCACACGTTATGATCTGCGAGCTTCGCCTCCAAGGCGAGTACTAGTACTACCATAGGAACGTTATGTGGTTGATGTTTACGCTTCCTTCCGGCCTGTCCGAAAAGCGAAAAGCCCCTTTCCTAATTTTAACTACTGCCTTTGAATGACTCGCACAAATATTATCAATAACAAGTATGCTGAGGAAATAACCATTGCCAGCAAAACTCAAGTCAGGCCCAACTAATTAGTTTCTGATTCAGCAATTGGTTGAATATCCTATCCCCGTCATATTAGCATAATGCACGTTATCAGGTATAGGTTGGACCGGAATACTGCAAACTGTAATAAGATAGACCTTCTGTATCTGTTATGGAGGCAGTTCGACTGATAGACCTCCTGTATCTGTATTGGCAAACCATAGGATAGTTTTTGGCATTCACTTACAAATTTGTGTCATAAGAGTGTTAAAGGGCTTGGCAGAGTCTTTAATAAGATACCTTCCTTATTCTCTTTGTGACTAATGTATTATTAAACTTATAACTTCTCCCATAATAAGATAACTTTAATTAATTTATTTATGCTGCTCAACATTCACCTCGTCTTTCTTTTGGTTCAGTTTCATATAGTTGTGATGCATGCAGGATCCATATTTGGTTCTAACAGGTCCGACCCGTGCTGTTATCCTTATGGTGTCCAGTCCTGTACTCATCCAAGCGGAGCTTAAAGTCAAGGGAACTACTGAATCCGAGGATAAAGACTTGAGCTATACAGTTGAACCTGTACCATTCGGTAACACGATGTATTCACATCTGCTTGAGCGTGATTGCACTACCAAGATTAGCACTCTGGAGTTTACACTTGGCCACATTGTTCACTCTGTGGAGGCCACAATATTTGTGCGAGTCATTCAAGGGTCATGGCCAGATGGTTTACGTGGTAAATTTGATGCCTTTGCTACCTGCTATGAACCTGAGGCTGATGTTAACCAAGAGAAAATCATTTTACTTGATTCTGGAGGTGAGAAAATTACCTATAGTGGTAATAATGGTGAGATTGAGCTCTCCCGGTCTGTTGTTTCTGTTGAAATTACTGGAAGCTTGAAAGTAAGTGTTGAGGCACTGAAAGGTGATAACACGGTTGCTAAAAGAACGAGAACTTTCAAGCCTGCCAGATATGGTGCGAAGCGCTACAAGTTCAGAATGGGCTTCTGTGAACTGTTGGTCAGGGTTGCCTGGTCGCTCTTGTCGTACAGGCCTGTTCGGCGAAGTGATCCTGTTTAAACTCCAGGAAAGAAGGAAGTTTGACCGGTTTTCCCAGTTCAGAAAGCCAATAGTACTGATGTATTGCAGTTTCAGGATTGTTCTAGTAGCTTTTTTACGTGGAAGTGGAAGTTAGTTAATATTGGGAGGTGTTTGTTGTATTAGTTGCCAATGCAGGCAGATTAATTAACTGGATATCGCGCTGCCTTTTTATGATGTTTTGCAGTCATAACTAGTTTTGGTATCAACAGTAGTATTGGCTTACATGTGATGTTTGCAGTCATATTTAAATCCAAACTTGGGACCAGCATGAATTCAAATTTGAATATCATATCGCCGATGAGACAGTTCAATTGAAATGTGAAAAGGCACACAAATGTAGGTTACACTCTGCGCGCTGTATGGCACGACCAACTACCACTTAGTACTTCATCATCAAAATTACAGATCCTACCAACAAAAGAATCAGGTGGCTAAACGGCTGCACCGACGCAGCCCAGTTGGAGCCCGGCGGAGCAGGCGAGTAATCGCCGGAGCCCGTGCTGGTGCTGAGCACGACGACGACCCAGTCACCCTCGTTGGCGATCCCGACGCCGGAGAAGGTGCTGTCGTTCAGGAACCGGTTGTACTGCGACTTGGTGTAGTTGGTGAGCACCACGTCGGGGACGAGCCCCGGCACGCACGCCGGCATCACCTGCCCGTCCTCGGTCACCGACGCGTTGAGGTGGCAGTGCTCGAGGTACTTGGGGTAGTCCGGGAACTGCTGCTCCGTGCCGATCACCGTGTTGGCGCCGGTGGTGTTGCTGCACTGCTCGCCCTTGAACTGCTTGGCGAGCTGCTCGGCCAGGCACGCCGCGTTCGAGTTCTCGGTCAGGGCAGGGACCTTGAGGGAGGATCTGTAGCTGTTGATGCCCTTGAGGAGCTGAGCATCGTGGCCTGTAATAAAGAGGAAAAATTCAGTATCTTCAAACATGGGAATCGAATTCTATCCTGTTATTAATGCACTGAAACATATACGATGCCATTTAAAACTCTGGTATCTGACGCAGTGAGCTCTGAATATCAGATCTTGCACGACACAAGTCAATTTCGTAAACAAAAAGACCCGCTAAAGCGTGACTGGAAATGGAAATTATACAGATCTCGCACAGTACAATACTTGTCTACAAGAACGTTACCAAGTCCAATTTAAGGCACGTTCACATTGCGATGAATCGACTCTATTTACAGCAAGATAATCAGATCACAGCATCGCCAACCCAAATCACCACGAATCAATTCAACTCATCACTACATCAAACATATTTAAGACGAAAAAAATCGTTGCTACGTATCAGATCCGACATATCTACCAACACAGACTCAATCAGCAAGCCCGATTGCAGGAGCAAACAGCATCACTGAAAGTGTGCAAGTGCAGGCGAGCAAGAAGTCATCTTACCATCAGATCTGGCGCACTGTAGGAGTGAAGAGACGAGGACCAGGAAGCAGAGGAGGGAGATCCTTGAATCCATTTCTGCCTCCAACCCGGTGTGCAGTGCTACTGCCTCTACTGGCTGCCCCGCAGCTTGGTTTGCCTCCAATGGAAAGTATCAGGCGACAGGTATAGGAGCAATGCGGAGGATGGAGGCAAGTTGCTGTCACCAACCACCGCCATTTCGATTCTTTTACGCTTCCTTCCGGCCTGTCCGAAAAGCGAAAAGCGTCCGTTCTCTGAAGCCATTTCTACGGATTGTGGACCATAAAAAAGTGACAATAACGCGCCTCTATGATTTGTTAGTGCCTGTAATTCGTCCCAAAAAGCTTACTAAACGATATTAAAATGGGAGAAACGAAGACGAAGCTTCAGGATGTGTTTGGCGACGTATTTTTCTTGTGTTAGCGTAAAAATATCCATCTTTGGAGGAGTATAATGCGATCCTAGCGACAAATAGGTGGTCAGCACTGTCGGTGCTGCACTAATCATTTACAAATAGGTGCATCATTCACCCATTAGATATTCAGTTCGAACCGATTAAACTACACACAACGTGCGCTCCCAAAAATACTGGAGGAACTCGTTCGGTTGGTCCGGCCGTGACTGCGTCGGCGTCTAACGAACGCTGAGACAGCTCACCCTCACGATATTGATGTTGGAACCGAGGTGGTTTGCATCACTCTACGGCTCCGCTCATGGAAAAATCGTGCAACCTTAAAAAAAAAGGGGCCGCCTGACCACTCAACAGGCTCCAAAATACTGAGGAAATAGTTCTTGATGAAAGCTCATTAACTGGCCTCAATAGTTCTAAAGCCAACACAACAGTAAACACAGAGCTTAGACACCCTGATTTTATCTACATAGCACATGGAGGTCCTTTTTACCAGCGTCCTCGACAAGGAACTCCTATATGTACAACATCTACGAGCGAACTACCAGCTATAATAAATCAGAATGGACTAACAAATACGCCAGCTGTTAGGCTATAATCAGAGGCGGACTGTCTTCAGAACCATGGGTGCCATGTCGGGTCCATCATGCATAAGTTCCTAGAGGATAATGCCGCTTCCACCAGATCTGTGACACCTCTCTGCACTGACTGAGGCGGTTCGGTTGCGTTCTCCTCCTGATATAACAAAGAATGATCAGATGCAAGACAAAAGTCAATGAATAACAATGGTAAGAAAATTGTTATATGCTAAAACCATTATAGATCTGTCCAAGCGGTTATACTCGATGCTCCGGATGCAGCATATGACAATATTCAAAGTACCAAATAAGAAACTTTTACTTAAAAAAAATACTTGGTGGTAAAGGTAACCATACAAGCAACGTGAGAATGATATTTTTATTCTCTATTTACAGAAGGCAAACAGCCACACAGTAAAAATAACAGGAATATATGCATCCGTCCCATCGACATCATCAATCAAGGTAAAGGTTTGTGGCTAACTAGACCCAATGAGCATAAGGTTAGAAAGATTTCTTGAGAAAAATTAACAGGCACAAGTCAAGATAAAGAAACATCATACCTCATCAACAAGGTAATGTGGTGATATAGACTTGATTCGATTGATGACATTTTCCACATTGTTTATCACCTTCTGTTGGAAATCCAATGGGTTGATCATTCCAGCAGCAACTGGGACCGATGGAATGCCAAGTGGCCTTCTCCAAGACCAAGATAACAGTTCATCACGGAAAAACATAGCCAAATGGTGCCAAATGTGTTGGCTTTGCTGAAAATCACGAGATGAAAATCCAATTATTTTGCAGGCTTGAAACTGATGATAAAATACATCAGTAGAAAGTTTTAACAAATCAGATATGCAAGTTCAACCCCAATCAAAATAAAAGAAAATAGGGATTGATTGCTCATATGACATTAATTTTGCAAAATCCTACATCATGTCAGAGATAATCAGTGTCTCAAAGAATGAAGCAAGATTCGGTGCCATATAAGAGACTCTGAAATAACGGTAGGAATCTTCACCCTCTTTGCCCAACAGAAACTCAGCCAGCTATTAAAATTTGGATGTGTGCTGATGTAAATACTCACTTTAGGTGAAACCACAGACTGGGCAGCGGAACACATTGCAGACACTATGAGACCTTCAACGCCATAATTACAGAAGAAAGCTTGCATGTTGCGTGTCAGCCTAAATGGAACTAGCTCATTGAACTCAATCATTCCATTTTGATCATAAGCTGCAGAGAAGCAAGTGAGCTATCATAACCCTCCACACACCTTATTTACAATACAAAGATTAGTCAAGAAAAATACCTGGATGGAAGTCAGTTTGGAAGATTTTTCCAGTGTTTTTAGCGAACAGAATTTTGTTGGGCGCCCTGCCTCCAATTTGCAGCATATATGACATGAAGCAGGAGAGAGCCACTTGGATTGCAAACTGTTTCTTAAAGGTCGAAAGGTAATTGCCACTAGGCAGAATCTTGTGCATGTACTGGGAGAAGATATTATCGTTCACAATATTTTTAGTGATTTCATTGTATGCTTGCAAACGTAGTTCCACAACTGCTTCAGGAGAGACCTGTCCTGAAATGGCTTGATTGAGCTGCTCTTTGAAAATTGTAATAGGCGAATCAGCTTCTCTATTATGCCGTGCGCAGTTAATTTCATAGACCTCAAGGAAAGTGCTATACATCAAATCATCCTCAACCATCCGAACCTAAATAAGAGTGCCATGTCAATGACATTTGTTCCCTGGGAAGCTAGATAAAAAAGGCATTATATCAGAATAAGATAAAGAGTTTGCACCTGGGACCAAACAGGAATAATTATTGGGGTATGGATAGCTAGATGGCGCCGTCTAGATTCTTTATGCTTGTCAAACATTTTGTTTAGCACCCGGAATAGCTGTAGCATTCTTTCATCACTCCTGGCATTTGGAGTCAGTGATGTCTGAACAATAAAATGGCGCTGTGAACCATCAGAACCAATGAGTGTCAACCGTCGAAAGCTACTACCATGCCTCCTGACAATTGGAATATCAGGTCCAACTCTGTCCAACTTAACAGTGTGGTCAGGTGCAATCTCCTAAAAAAGAGAGAAAATGTTAGACTAGAGAAAGGGGAAATGGCCAGTAAATAAAAATTTTCTTGTCCTAACGCCATATATGAACTGACTAGAGTTACAACAAAGCTACCATATAACAACAGAAGCCAGATGATATTCCTCACAGGCTAAAACATGTCACTTTCAACACGATAAAATCATCCATTTGATAATGAAACAATCTTTATAATTGACTTAGATTGAGAATAAAACGAAATCATGCAACCAACCTGATCTGTGAAGTACTGCCCTGGAAGTTCTATATCAACAACATGAAAATCCCTAAGTGTTTTACTTTCTTCCTCTAGTTTCAAAACTGCAGGGAACCGATCCTCTACATTGCTCTGAAGTACATTCTTCCAGTGCTTTAATCTCTCAGTAAGCTCAGCAAGCGTTGCTGGGAAAGTAGTAGCACTTTCAGGATCAAGGTCACGCTCAAAATCTTGCTTGTATTCCTTGACAAAATCAACATGCTTGTTAACAGCATCTTGAGAAAAGCAAGCCCTACAAACACCAGAGAGTTCCTTCTTCAAAGATTGTGGGACCTCGCCTGTTGTTGCAGTTGGATACTTGTAGCAGCGATGAAGCAGCGCATTAACTACAGCAAGAAGTCTTTCCTCTGGTAGAGTAACAAATCTTGATCCAATTTCTGACAGTAAAAGCTGAACCAGCAATGAAATAATATCAGATTACCAATCAGTACCATGACTAAGAAATTTTCAAGCATAAAACAAACTTAAGAAGTATTTTTCATGCTGAATGACAAGCTTCAGTATACTCGTAACAACAATATGAATACTAGAAACTTGACAAGTAAACATTCAGCAATATACTCAGTAAATTGTTGGATAACTACAAATTTTTGGTTATTCTATATAGCAAATATTTCCACTTTCTACTGCTCCTAAATGCTTGTTTCCTTTGCATAACAATACTATATTTAGTACAGTATAACTTATTCTATACCAATCTTATCCACTCTGTTACACCTTTTAGGCATGCAAATCACAACCTCCTACAATCACCATAAGAAAACAAAAATAATTCTAGCTGAATTAAGATAATGCCTTTTCTATATTTC
Source organism: Eleusine indica (assembly GCA_030378355.1). Classification (NCBI taxonomy): domain Eukaryota; kingdom Viridiplantae; phylum Streptophyta; class Magnoliopsida; order Poales; family Poaceae; genus Eleusine; species Eleusine indica. Next base: position 46,876,577 of record CM059500.1, read on the forward strand.
TCAGTAATATGATTTCTAATTATTAGCACAAAATATCTCTTACCTCAAGTTCGTTAGCTAGATTAGTATGCTTGCTCCTCAAAGCTTCCATTATATCTTTCGCAGCATCAAATGCACTTGCTGCTGAAGTTACCCAACCAAGTCCTGTATTGCGTCTTAGTGGAACCTGCGAGCCCTCGGCACTTGCTGAACTCTGTTGACCTTGATCATGGCTGGCACCTGTACCACCTTCAACAGTAGATCTGTCTTGCTCTTGTCCTTGGAGGTTCCCTCCCTCATGAGAACCAGTAGCAGCACCTGACTGGGTGGTTTGATGAGTCTGGCTTTCAGAGGTCATGATTCCATGATTAGATGCTCTCGCACTCCCATCAGTTACATTGTTTGCAGCATTGTTTGCCAACATAGCTTGCTGCATACGCTGCTGAGCCAACATGTTTCTTCCCATTTCAGTTTTAGTAGCAACATCACGGCGTTCCATCAAGTACGTACGAAGCCAGTAATACAAAGCCTGTAATATGTTTCAGAAGTATAATCAGGAACAAGATTACACTTTCTAAGTTCAAGAAATACAAATAACAAGTAACATTGTTATACCTGTGGATAAACTTGAGCTATCTTTAACAAAACCAATTTGCAGTGCTGGGCTTCACTTCTCTGTAATGACAACAATAGCTGAGGTATCCATGAAAGCCAAACCCAGTGGGGCAGTTGCTCAAGATATTTATCTAACGCCCTTCCTACAGGTTCATTTGGAGTATCAAAGCTGAGGAGATAGAGAATTCGAGCTAGGTGGCTTCTTGAGTTGGAAACCCCATATTTGATGCCCTGGAAAAAGCAACTGACAGCATACTCAAGCCAAATCTCTTCATTACTTTCTTTGAAAACCTGTAAATAGCACAGTATGAGAAATTAATGAATAAAACTGGAAATCCTGAACGGTATTATCCAAAAAATAAATGAATGTAGGCATACCATATCACAGTAATTTCCCCAGCTAATCCATCCTTTTGGCAAATGCTTAAAAAGAGTTATCGCGTTCGAATAAGAGTGGTTTGCACCATCACTATCATTCATTTTCAGAAGGAAGTCACCCCGGAGACGAAATATTTCAGCTTTATTCTTCACAGGGAAGAATTCTAAATTGGTATTGTTGATTAAGTTAAGACCACTGACTAATTCGCCTTTCATTTCTAAATAAGCCTTAGCTTGTTCACATATCTTCACAAATGCTTCCTGCAATCAGATCAGAAGTTCAGAACACAAACTAGTAAAAGAAGATAGTGTAACACAGAATTCTATAAATATGGTAATAGTAGAGAAAGATACCTGAACTTCCATGGTAGCATGACCATACATTTTATCAAGTATAGTTACACAAACATCAGGAAGACCTTGCTTGCGAGCTATGTGAGCAAGCTTGTTCACATTCCAAGCTTTGTCCCGATAGCCAAGATGATGAAGCTGAGGATTTGTTTGGCCAAAGTCCTTGAATGCATCTATTACTGAATTGTACATCTCATTCCTCCACTGGAGCAGGTCGTACCACACAGTCATATTATCCCACTCATTTGGAGTCCGGAGTCTCCACGTTTCGAGAATATCCTTGAGGTCAGCAAATGAGTTATGCGGGTTGGAATTGGCACCTGAGCCTGCTGATGCCGGTTTGTTCCCATTTGCAATGTCAAGCAGTATTTTAGATGATTCTTTCACTTCAACCAGCTGTTGAAATTGCTGCAGCAGAGGAACTCGGGACTGCACAGTCATTTCAGGCAACTGCCACCACTGTTCTAGTGCAAGTTCAACACCTTTGCTCACAAAATTCTCTGCTTCACTAACACCATTAGTACCTTTGTCATGGAGAGTAAAAAAAGATTGAATCAGGCGTAATTTTGGTGTGTCGTCCACCTGAGCTTTGGAAATTACATTCTCCTTCATATATGTCCAGTCAGGAACCTTCCAGAGGCAGTCTAAAAGAATCTCATGGTTCTCCACCCCTTTTCCATAATCAGCTAAGACTTCCCATTGACCTAATTGAGTTGCACAGGACAACCACTGTTCTTCCCAAAGACACATTTCAGCCTTTGCGACAGTGTTACTATATGTTCCCTGAGTTGCTTTGATCATTGCCTGGTAAAACAGATTTTGTGCCTGTTGCCAGTAACCATGCTGGACAAGTGACAGCCCGGCTCTCGTTTCTGCAGTAATTGATCTTCTCTTCCATAATCCCCACCTCATGTCATCTTCATTAAGAAGCCTGTATAACTCAGCCAATGACTCAGAGCACTTAGGCTCATTCATAAGAACCATATGACTTTCAAGTAAAGCAATTGCCGTATACCACGCATTGCAAGTTTTTCCAATATATTTTATAAGCTCACTGGGCATGCGTGGCTGAGGATGGCTCAAATGAAGACCTTCAAGAAGTGCCTGGGCTACGTTAGGTCTGGCTCCCTGCTGTCTCTTATGGTAATCTTTTGATAAAAGGGCAATTATTGGCTTAGCAAGCGCAACTTGTTCCTCTTTATGCAAGGTGACCCAAACAATTGGAAAGACAAGAACCCACAAATGATAAGCTACATTGGCATCCGCAAATGCAAGTTCCTTCAATGGAGCCATAATATCTGCCACCTACATGATTTTAGAATAAAATAAGATTTAAACATAAACATGTCATTTTCAGATTACAGAAAACACATGTTTAAAGCTATTCAGGCACCAGCATAGTTAAAAGTACAGGTACTTACCGCAAGCTTGCTCGCTTCTGTTAAGAACTGTGCATGCCTGGCTGTCAGAGAATCAAATGATAGAGATGTGCCATCCATGCTTTCCTGAGCATCTGGAACCTGCTGGGGCAACGCAATGCGATCTGGAACTGGCCCTGCTATCATAAGTGCTGGTACACGAGCAGAATTTGCAGCAAGTGTGATAGGCCCATTTTCAACTAATATAGCCAAAATGAGATCAAGACCTTGCTTCAACCAGAAAACATCACTCACTGCTTCCCAGTCCTGTGTTTGTATAATAAATTGCAGTCTAGCAAACAACGTCTTCCCCACAATTTCATGGTAAAGCTTGAAGAATCGCTTCCTCATTTCTGGATCTTTTGCTCTAAGCCCAAGCATATATTGTCTCTCAACCTTATGAAAAAACTCGTACCTAAAAGCCTGTGGATATCTGCAAGAACAGAGAATGTTAAAAGGATAACAAAATACTCAAAAGATTTGCTAGGTAGGAATGTGCTTACTTTGAATCTGTGCAAAGAGAATAAAGAAGCTCCAAATATTTGGCATCCCATTCTTCTTGGGCAGAAGGAGGGAAGCTTTTTCTGTCAACTAATGATAACTTCTGAAGATAAGTTAGTATTTCCTTTTGATTAAGTGAATTAACAGATCCAGTAGATGAAGCAAGTCTGCCATCATCCTCAATCCAAGTTTTTATCATGTCTAGAATGCATAGAAGAATGCTGGAATCAGTGCCTTTCTCTGAAAGAAGTGCCTGAAGTATCTGGCCCATAGATTTCCTGTGATCGGAAGAGGACATCACCCTCTCGCTTATGAGTTTTAAGACGGTCTTCATGTTGGATATGACAGTAGAATCTACAGTAGGACGTGAGCTAACTGATGAATCAAGATCAGACCGCTGTCCCTGAAATTGTTACAAAAATGATGATGACAAAATAGTACAAAATTGGGACCATACACACTACTAAAATAAAATATTCTAGATGCAGTCCTTCAATGGTGGCAATAGAAAATGATTACAGAATTAATAATCCAGATCTAATACTCATTAGCAGAGTGGCAATAACGTCTTCACATGTACACAATGTGACAACTTTTTCTCTGACGTTTAACCCATCCGTAATAGTTAGCTCTTAGCTAGTTTTTTTTTTTAAAAAAACTAACCAATGGTACTAGGACAAGCTTAAGTCATACAAGCTTTGCAATAAGCTCTGGAATATAACAAAACAAAAGGGTTGAATATTTGTGACTCAAACATACTTGTCGGGCATGAGCACCAGCAGAAGATCCCATGTCACGAGCGAGACGTTGCAGGACACGGAAAAGCAAACCAATGAATGGATCAATGAAATTCTTCTGTACTTCTGCAAGTGCATTGAGGATAAACAGTGCAAAACTTATCATAGAGTTAGCATTGCTAAGCTCAAGTGATATCTGTGAAGTTGTAACAGCAGCAAGCTGCTTCTGAATGAGGTCTTGAACTCTTTGATACAACAGCTTTATATCTTGTGGTGTCGTAGCTGCTTCAAGAGGAAAAGCACTGAATACCATCTTTAACAAGGAGCATAGTGACCTTCCAGCATCCAGCATTTTATTGTTGAAGCAAGGCTCCAATATCTAACAATTGCAAAGACAGATCAAGCATGAAAATTATTTGCTGATACCATCAAAATACAAATATAACAAAGACCTTATTAAGTGAACAAGTATACTTACTTGAGAAATATGGTTAATGTTATTGCGGATGAAGAGACGGGGCTGTTTTTCCAATACTTTGTTCATAACATCAAGGCCTTGTGCAAGGGCTGTGGCAGGGTCCTTGGACTGAGAGGGTGACAGGTTCCCAAGCAATTTTTCAAGATAATTGAATTTGACATTAGCATTTGGCCAGACTTCCAGAGCCTGAGTCAGTAGATCAAGAGCTTGCTTGTACATTGAGCTAGATTCCTTGTCCTTAGGCTCAATCACTAGAGAAACCTATTCTCCGAATCAACAAAATTTATAAGTACATCTATAAATCTAATATGATGATATACTTATGTCAAAAAATAGAATAAAAGCAGTACAAAGTAGGGCTTCTCACTATCATTATACGGCAAAGATTCAGAAAAGACACATCGACCTTCTAACAAAAATGTCTTCATCTCAAATGAAAACAAATTGGAAACTTAATGTTTACATTTTAGTTGTTTCAATTGCAAGGCTATACGAGTCAGAAGCATGCAGCACAGCCATTAGAATGTAAATGGCCATCAGAATACAAGGCACGAAGAAAGAAACTTGTCAGACAGGTGTTTTAACAAAGATAAATTTCTAACTCTGATTCTGTGAGTAATTTTGGTTGGGCGCGGGGGGGGGGGGGGGGGGGGGGGGGGTTTAAAGGACACACCCTTATAAGGAAAGTAATGATCATCTCCTCCATTGCAGCATTAGGTTTATACTCTTCGTCCGGTTGCCCTGAAGATCCAGGTGTCTCAATGTTAGGTATAGACGCACCACCTGGTGACATCACACACAGAGGTTGCAAGCCCGGCTCAACTTTCACTCTCTTACTCAAATCATCAGCAAACGTTGGAACATCTGCGGAGCGCTTTGGATCACCACCAGTAGCAGTAGGATTAAGCATATCACCAATTTGAATTTGTCCATCACTTTCCTGAGCGACTTTCATCTCACTTTGTCTCTGTCTTTCCCATGCCACTACCAATCCAGCAAGTTCAATTGCGAGACGTCTATTTTCCGCTGTTGTGTTGTATGGTAATCCAAGACGACTAAGAGAATTGACCATCTGAGGAACAAAGTGGGCTCTGCAGCTATAAAAAAGATCTGCATGCCGAACAATAAGCTGGAATATGTGAATCATGTTTGGAATTGAATGACCTTCCTCCACAAGGACTTTCTTGGTGTATCTGATCCATATTGGCATGCGGCTATCTCCCGGAGGAAGTCTTCTAGGAAGGGCAGGCATAAGGATATCGAGAGCTTGCTTCACAAGCAGCTTATTTTCTGGTTGGCATGTTCGTAGAAGAGCAATAAATACCTGAGTAAGAAAAATATGTCACAACAGTAACTGGATACAAGAATGCTGAAAATGTACTGTTAATCCAACAGAAATTTGTGTCAAACTACCTGTAAAATAATCTTTTCAGGGGCTTGATACGCCTCTAAGAAATGACAAACATTCACAAAGGCCCATTGTTTGCTGGAGTTATCTTCACGTTTGAGATGGTTCCAACCAAACTTTATAAGTTCTTTTCGATGGTGAACAAGATCATTCTGTAGATACTTCAGAAGCAATGTCGCAAGCTGAAGGAGTTCTATTCTTAGTGGTTCATCATATTCTGCACTGACCTAAAAAAATGACGAAAACATTCAATATCACCTTGAGAGAAGCATAGAAAATCTACTGTTGACAAGTGTTCTGTTACATATTGGTTACCTCTTCTGGGGGATCAAGAAGCTTGTCAACAATAGTTTTGATTATAGAAGGATCAACTACTTCCCAACTTTGTCCATTTTGGAAAGAATGAGCAAGCATTGGAAGGATAAGTATCTGCATGGTAACCACTAAATGATCTTGCCCATATTGTTTTGACTGGAATATGTTCAGGAAGTGGTTAAGAATAGTTTTTTTCAAATTTGGAGTGTATCCTTCAGCAACCTGAAAGAACATATAAAGATGATAAGAGAAGAAAGATTCAACAAGTACAAAAACAAAAACTATTATGAACAAGAAACAAGAAATGATGTTACCTCTATGACATAAAATTCCTTAAGAAAGCTATAATCTATGCGGCTACGGTACAAGAAGATTGATAGCATATCAAAGAGTGCGCCAACTTCAGTACGATCATGTCTCAAGTAATTCAAGAAGCATTTAATGAGCCGCTTACTCTCCATCACCTGTTCAGAAAGAAAGATAAAGAAACAAAAAATATACAATAAGATAACAAGTATAAAATGGAAGTAATGAAGAAAAATCTGGGAATCAAATGACTTAAAATTTCCATAAGAGCAATTTAACAAATTGTGAAGGAATGGAAGACATTGCACAGGCTGAATAGGTGGGTTTTTTCTCAAACACGCAGGAGAGCTGTGTATCATTATATTAAGAAGAAAATAGGGACAAAGAGCCCTTACAACAAAAAACCGCCAACACATGCCACACAATCATAACCTTAAGTTACATTCGCGCCGGCTGAAACTAGAGAAACGCGACCTGGCTATCATCACCACTACACTATGCTATAGACAGGCTGAATAGGTGTTGTGGCACAATATTTGACTCTTGCGTATAGTATCATTAAATCCCATATGACAAAAGAAACTGTTTAGGATCATCAACATGTTGGAGTTGGAAGTGCATAAGTTAAATTTGAGGAGCTTAATGCTATAAAAGAGAATAGTATCCATTGACCATATAATAATTATAAAAATTATCTTAAGGTAACTTCAAGGAATCAGAGTCATCTGACAATTTTGTACTGAATGATGATTAAGTTGTGCAGAGGGCATGCTAGAAACCCAAAAAAAAAATCATATAAAAGGAAATGAAATAATGTTAGAAACAAAAGAAAGAATGATGCATGAGAAATAGTCAGTAGAAAGCTATTATTAAGTTAGTATAGCATGGAACAAATATGAAGCATATACACTTCAAACAAGAAGAATATACAAACAAAATAACATAGCTACCTGGGGCAAACTCAGTTCCTGTTCGTTCTGCAGGCGTGCAATTCTTGCAGGTGATTTCCATGCAAGTAGCAAGGCATCAAAGACAACCCGATTGTTACGAAGCCACTCAGGCATTAATTTCACAAGGGCAGAGACAAGTTCTAATCCATTAAAATAACTATCAGCACCAGTAACCATGTTTGATGCAGATTGCCCAGTGGAACTCTCAGATATAGTCCCAGTAAGGGCTTCATCCTTAACATTGGCAGGTAGTTGAGTAGCTGCTGCATCTGTTTTAAGATAAAACTGCGAAAAGGCACTAGCAAGTATTTTCTGAGGTGACTTCGCAAGTTCATCCCTCAACTCCCCAGTATCTGAGCAGATTATGTACATAAACCTGAATTTTTAAGCAAAAAAATGAGAATATGACAATGGCATGCTGATTAGTTTTATCTCGATGCAAGGCAAAGGAGTACTCAATGGATGGTGATTTTCATTCTATTCACATTTGAAAATAGAATTTAACTTAATAAGAATAGTATTGTCAAATAATGTTTGGTCATGCTATGTAGCCAAAGAAATAAAATGAGCAGTTGCTGGTGCAGATTGAAAAAATATCTGCAGAATCTTTAGTATAACCTTAAATGTGGAAGTTTTGCATTATGCCAGTTCAAGTCTGTGCAGATAATAGTTTGCCTGGGTTTGGTACAGCAGCAATGGCCTAGAAGAGCTGATGGTAAAGTATATCTATCTAATAAACATATATATAACCAAAATGTGGTGTTAAATGAAGCTTCTCAACGCTGCAAATAAAAATGCTTAAACATTCATTTTGCAGTTAAATATGATAGTGCTGATGTGCAACATTAAGAAATTAAAGTCACAAATAAACACCTTCTGAAGTACTTCGGATGGCTTAATCGAGCAAGAAAATAGTCTACAGCCTCCACAGCATAGCGGTTCAGAAATTTTGCAAGAGGAGCACGATAAGGGCTGTTGATTTCACTGTAAAATTGATCTTCAGGAAGTGCCCTTTCTAGATCAATTACCAAAGTAACAAGGTCGTCCAAGAATTTGCTTGCAGCCGGGGGAAGAAGGTGAAAAAGTTCGATCATAGCTGTCCACCAAAGAAAAAGCAAAGTCAGTCATGAAGGTCAGAATTGCTCCTAGGTACAAGCAAGAGAGACAAGATCAGTTGCTAAATAGAAGGTAACATGCAAGAGAACAATTAGCTCTTTCAAAATAGTTACTTTGAATGTTTATTTTCCTGCTTCTCTACATCAAAAATTTAACATAGCTTCATAAACATAATTGAATAATAGGATATAGCTACTAACTCTGGAGCAATGTGCATTTACTTTTAAGACTTGAAGTCTTTGGAAATAGTATACGTAAGTACATAACAGATAATGAAAAGATAGAAACCATAAAAGATTCAGACCTGCTGCTATTTTTGGTTCATCTCCAGCCTTCCAAGATCTTTGAGTCTGGGCAAGCTTTTCTGGTTCCAGCCACTTTTTCAAGTGATCCAATAGCTTAGCACCTAAAGTGACATTAAACCAGTTTGATAGTAACTCCAGTAGGCGGGCTAATCCTTGTAGCAACGGCATGGTAAGACTCTTTGTATGTGCTAAATTAACTAGGATGGGCCTTAAGCTGCTCTGTAGAAGATCCTTTGGCATCCTCTGCTGTTGAACAACCTACGAAATGCAATTACAGTTAGATTGAATTGTGAGACCAAATAAACAAGTTCTGAGGTTTCATATCAAAGTACAGGAGCATGTGTATAGCTAAAGAGCACCTGACGAAGGCCTTCCTTAGCAACATTGACAATTTCTGTTGTCCTGGATGTCAAAGACTTGAAAAACATTGAAATAATCTTTGCTCGCAAATCATTGTGATTTGGAGCTTTTAGGTCTCCCCATGCCATTGCAGTACAAAGTAGTTCAATGCATGCAGTTCTTAATTTGTTCCATGTCAGAACTACTTTTGCATTCATCATTTTGGTGACCCACACACTTTCATCAGCCTCCGCAATTTGCAGTGCTTCTTGCAAAAAATTCACAAGCTCAGGAGACAACTTTAAAAGAGGAGGTCTGAGTGCAAGACAAAAGTTTAGCGCTGTAACAGTCCCCACCTGTGAAAAAAAGGGAGTCAATGTATTTATATAGGTGAACTTCAACTTTGAATGACTCAGAAGTCAGAATTTGATTGAAACAATAAGTACCTGTTGTTCAATGTTCTTTGAGCGAAGAGGCCGTGAAATGAGAGGCTGAAGCAGCGGTAAATACAAAGGCTCAAGCAATTCAGAGACCTCACTGCCAGTCCTGCTCGCAAGCAATGATAAGCATGACTGTACATTCTTTCTAACAACCATTGAAGCATTGGGATTAAACAACTCCGTAGCAAGATACTCAACAACTCCTTGAAAACTTTGCCGGCGAGGTTCACTGTTTGCTTCATCTGCATTGTTTACTACCCGCAGGACTTGTGTTAGGACATGGTTTGTCTCCTCCTGCTCTTTGTTTGCATGAATTGGAAGCCTCTTAAGAACAAATAGAAGACCACGCACAATTTTGACCTGAAAGATGCATAGGGTCTCCACAGACACCTTACCAACCAACGCACCAAGTCCCATTACACCACCCATCTGAGCTTGCCACGTGCTACTGTAACAACAGTGCAATAATCGAGGCAATAATTCCTCAAATACAGCAACCCGGACACTTGGTGGAGGAGAATACACTGGATTTAAAGATGGACTAGAAACTAGCATAGGGGTGCTAGGACCTCCCCTTAGCATACCAGTGTGCTTCATACGCGCAAGAAAAATTAATGTCTCAGCAAAAGTATTCAAAGCAGAGAGCGCAGCTTTTGCATGCTGGCGATTTTCACTGGATAGCACTTCAACCAAGGCGTCCAAAAATATTAAGGGGTCTAGCTCCCGGAGATTAGATGATGTGTTGCTTCTTGCTCTAGATCCCATGCTGATGCTAGATGGGAGGGAAGTACCAATAGGTTGCATAAATCCAGATTGATTGGAGGATGGAGAATCAATATGGAAAAGCATAGCAAAATGCCGGCATATATCAACAACATAGTCATCCTTCTCATCATGAAGACTGGTGTCAGAATTAGCTGAAATGATGGCTACAAGTAGAGTCTTGAAAACAGATTTCTCAGCCAGTAGTTGTGTTTTTGTCTTCACACCTAAGTCTCCCTATAAACCAAAGAAGGAAAGAATTGGTAAGATGACCAAAAACAATCTACGAATTGGTAACCTTAAAAAGATATGTAAAAAGACAATCTAAATGTCAATTCAAAACAATCATTAATATTGTTTAATGAGAGGTATCTAGCATTGCTACTGTAACAAAACCTGAATTCAACAACTGGATGAAGGTAGTTACAAAGACATAACAGGGATTGCACCAAGAAACCAACTTTCATAGTACCTAGACATTTTATTTGTCAAAACAGAAATTCTGGCTGTAAGTATTGTTGGAATTCTGTAACAACTAACAATATGTAGATCCAGTTGTATTAATTGAACAGCATAAGCACCACAACAATCAAGAGATCATTGCTTTGGTTTTAAGTTAATTAGGCAACAGCTATTAGTCCAAATTGATAACTGATAAGCATCCATAATAAATTATAATGTTAGTGCTGGTTCTCAAAGAATTTAATATAACAATTAAGGGTGTGGGACTTTGAAGTTTAAACTGTTTAGTGAAGGATGTACATATACTATGAATCCTGTGATTCATGGAACCACAGCAAAATAAATTAGTAACAACAATAACAGAAGGAAAACATTGATAAAAAATCAAGGATGTCAAATTTCACAATACAATAGAGACATGCAGAACAAAACTGCTAAAATTCACTTGTTAAAAACATTACAACTCCTACTACCTTCATATCTGAAGCATCGTTACGGCGCCTTGAGGGATCCAAAGAAGAGATCAGCAATGTCCCAAGAACACCAGGGCTCACACCATCACCAGATACATTTTCCCGCAGATTTAATAAAGAGTCAAGACACACCCGAATAAACTGAAGAGCTTGCTTCCTGTAGAAAGCTTCCATGCTTGTACCTTGCATAACCGCGCCAACAGCTTGGTGTATACATCTGTCTAGAGGAACTAAAAATGGTGTTGCAGGCTCAAAAGTCAGAACTAGACGTAGCCCATGTTCTGGATTTTCCTTGCATTCAAGTGCAAGAGGCTCCCGCAGAAATCGCCTGTTTCGCCCCCCTAGCTTACCTAAGAGTTCCAAGGACTTTGTTCCCCATGTGTAAGGAGGAGGCCTTAAGTGAGACCATAACGCAAGAATGACCTCAGACATCAAATTTGCCATGCTAGGTTCCAAAAAATCAGGGTTCAGACTGTCAATCCAAAACTCTAGTGTCCGCAGAGCTAAGCTCACAAGGTCGTCACTACCTTTAAGAGCAAGAACAAGAGGTTTCATCAGACGAGGAATGTGGGGCAGCAAAGAACTCAAGCGGGCAGGTAAAATCAGACAGAGCTCCAACACCAAATCTCGCATATCTTCACTAATTGGTCCATCAAGCATGGATAGCAACATATTGAGGCATGGTTGCAGAGATGGTATAAGATCACGCATCAACGAATCAAATTTTGCACTGTTCAAGGCACGAAACATACTACGGAGAAGGTGCATGTAACCAAGGGGTTTCTCAACTTCAGTGACACTTTTCATGCAAACTTCCATTATTACAGGCACATGAGGCTGAAGTGTGCGTTCACAGCTTTCCGGAGCTTTTGCTGCAGCAATGAACAAGAATCGAAAAAGTTGCAAGACAAGCTTTGCTGCAGGTGAATCTGGCTGCTTCAGAGCATCAAGCTTTGAGCTAACAAGGAAATTAATCAACACATCTGTGAAAGGCCGGAGAACCTTGGGAGCTTGCAAAAGTGTGGAAAATATGTGTAAGAGCTGGTTATTGGTTATCATGCAGTCAAAGAGGTCAGGCATGCAAAAGGAGAACATATCCATTATATCGCGAGCTTCCATTATAGCTAGCATCTGTGAAAAACATTGCAGAATGTCCCGATCCTCATCCTTTTCCTTAAAAAGAGCCAAACAGTGGACACCAGACTTCAGAACACCTGATGTCTTCCGCACCTACAGACAATCAAACTAGATTTTTTTAAAAAAAAATCATCAAACAAAAAAGGAAGAAATCAAGAAGTTTCAAGGTGATGAACCTCATCTTCCCGCAGTCCCCTAAAGGGTTGAACTGGTAAGTTCGAAGACTGTTGATTTTGTTGCTGCCAAGTGACACAATTGTAAATACAAGGGGATAATGCCCAAGCACAACATCAAAATGGCCAAAAATGCATACACAGAATAGGAGGTTCACAGTACCTGTGGGCGTGGCCAATGAGCATGGGTTATGCTCCATATTATTGTCTTCATTCCTGTCATGAGTTCAATCGGAAATACTCATTTGAAATTCACTATTAAACATAAGTGAACATCTAAACATGTTTAATAACGCAGGTGCATTATAATACATACCCACAGCAAGTGTCCTTATCAAACTTTTATAATCGTGAACTTCCTTGGTGTACTCCAAAGGCGGTTGCAAGTTCAGCACAGTCTGTGAATTATGCCAAAGGAGGTCACCTCGAGTCAGCAGTAAAACCACCTCAGTATGTATCAGACTGTACCAAATACCCCACACTTACTCCATAACCATTTGTTTACAGGTGGGAAGTAATTACACGTCTCTCTAATTTAATTAAAAATAGCAATGCTTTTAGTCCCAACTCCCAAGCAAGTAGGATTCTCATATTTAATTAACGAACAAACTTTAAAAATGTGGATACCAAACTCACTATGGATTGCATAGCTAAAGAGTGCTAATAATAATCATTATATTTTTAGCATTGCATCTTACTGTTTGAGAAATTTCAGCTAAACAACTAAGCCAAGAAAATCCAATTCAATTCAAATGTCAGTTTGTGATTGTCTGGCAGTTGGCAAATATATGGACACCTGTAATGGGACTTCAAGCTTCATTCTCAAATTTGGTTGCTCCTTCCCCTCATCACCTTCTTCAAGCAACTGCAGAGATAGAAGAGAAAGCTGACATTGTAGGCAAGAAAAAGGAAGGAGATAGCATTGATCTTTTGCTCAAAACACCTTTTGTACATATATGATGTTATATATGTTGTATAAGGTACATGATTAAATTACACCATCAAGTGTCAATGGCAGAGAAAATGTCATGTAGACAGATTGATAGCAAAGGAGACCATAGACTAAATGAGGAAAACTGAGGAAATCCCCCTCTTTCTTGTACTGATTCATTCTTTCATTCATGTGCCTTCCCTCCATCTCTGAAGGCCTCTTTAGCTCAGCTAATTCAGCTTGTACAGTTGTAATTCTTTACCTTTTTGTTTCTTATATATCTATATACCACAGTAGGGGAAACCCCTACTGTACTTCCCTACAGAAAAACTACATGCACTATGTTCACCTTTCATTGCACGGCATTCGTATATTTTGCTTTCCTGACACTTACAATTCTAAGCTCAAATCCAACAGTATGATTTTCTCCATATATGCACCCCCTGTTTTGACCATTAATTCTGAAATCTAGACTTAGTGCCGCAATAGCTGATGCATCTACCAGTGTGCCAATTTAATTTGAAGCAGTGGTTCCCTTCTAAGATGCCCTGCTCAACTGAAAGAAATCATGATTGCCAAATACCTGAGGGATTGTTCGCTTTAGTGTCCTGAACTTTCCAACAAATGCATCCAATATACGCCCCTGTGCATTTTCAGGCTAATAAGAATGATTGATTCAGGAAAAAAAAAAGTGAAGTACCAGTATGAATAAATATTTCTTACCAACAAAAGTCGTGCTTCATCCATGCTTTGCTGATCAACACCTTTTTGATAGATGGGCTCAACCTGAAGCACCACCAAAAGCAGCACCTTACAAATACTGGCAAAGCTAATCTACTGACTAATTACTTACACACATGATTATTTCTATGCTACTATGTATACAATGAGCATACAGTTAGAAAAACAAAAGAATAAAAACATAAAGTGGAGTAGAATGTAAACCCTATTATTCACTGACAAAAAAGGAATGAATACTGAACATACCAGATTCAGCATCAAACGAGCAGATGTCGTATGAATTACAAGGGTTAATGAAGAATCGTGCATATTCCGAGAGAACAAATAAATGATCCGTGACAACTGCAGAAGAGTGAAGTTCTGATTTAGTAGGAACATCATACAAACAAAGGCACGAATATACAGACCAAATAAAATAATAAAAGCCTTTAAAGTGAAGTTTACCAGGTAAGGGTGTTAGCATCATTTATTAGTGACTAATTTCTTATATGCTGCATCCAGCAAATTCATCTAATCTCAAGTAGCCAAAAGGAGATTTGAAAGGGTATTTACTAAACTAATAAGCCAAATGTTTACACTCGGTATCAATCATAATATAGTATTGATGGCATCTAACAGTGAAGAAATCACAAAACAGCTTAACTTGTCAAAGCTCCACTACGCAGTGACAAATATAATTGCAACTCAGAGAGAAGAAATATTGCCCAAAAATGTTAATAGCAGATTAACCAAAATTTGAAAAGAGGCAAACCTGTGGAAGAGAAAGATCTTCTCTAACATAGTGTACCAATTCTGCGAGAAGGGTATAAGCAAGAGGCCTCAATGTTTCGACGCATACTCTACCTGTACCAACCAAGACCCTGAGAAGACAAACAAGGTGTTAAAAAATAACTGGATTAGGAATGAAAACAAGTAGAACATGCTTAACATTTGCAACAACAACTTAGTTCCAAGCAAGTTGGGACAAGCAAGAGATGAAGCCACAAAACATGTAGAACAGGGCTAAACATTTGCAAAGAAGTCTTCCTCCACTTCAAAAGTAGTTCCTTTAGAACTAAATTTGACTGAATACAGCGAAATACAAATTATGGAAAAATAATAATTTCATTTTATTCCGACAATGAGAAGAGTGGTTTTGGCTACGGAGACTATCTGCACTGCTTTTAAGAGTTCAGGAAAGAAAATCAAGAGCTTTCATAGTTTCCTTTCAAGCAATAAGTTCCTACAGATGAAGGCGAAAAATCGAAAGCTCCTAATATTTTAGACAGCAATGGACCTGATACATTCTTTAACATATGGTCCTGTGTCGGAACCAAACTCCTTGAATTACCCATAGATTGGCTCAAAAGTGTGTACCATCTTTCTAATCATTTTATTTTACGAGCTATTAGCCTTCCAAAAATAACTTCAATTAAAGCCACATGTAGCACTTCACAAAGTAAAGTGGCTTTCCACTTACAAATAATGAAACAGAAGTAGAGTGGAGTATACACAGAGTAGCGGAGTCATAAAATCAAAGCAGAATGAGGAATCAGAGTAGACTGGTTGGAAACCAAAACCACAGGTATTATAACAAAGTAAAAACGATGCATTTGCTTACCTTTCATCAAGAAGTGTGTCAATCAATGGGAACAGCCCTCGCCTGTACTCAGTGTTGAGAACTTGCTTGAGACCAACTAGAAGTTCCTGTGAATCAGTACACATAAATAAACAAATATGTATATTTCAAAGCTAGGTGCATATAATCAAACAGATTTGACAAAGCACCAGTCCAGTTCTTGCCTTTCTGATGGAAACAGAATCAGGAGGACATGTAACAAGCAAGTTCACAATGCTCTTGCATATGCTTTCCTCATATGACTTTATGTAATCCGCATTGCTCTTAAGCAGGTACGTCAGAAATGATAAGGTCTGCAGCAGAAACCAGCAATTCATCACACACTACACAACGAAGGTAACCAAAACAGCTAAACTCAGACGTACCTTGACCTGCGCACCCTTCAGATCATTAAAGGGTGTCTTAAGGTGTGGTGGCACCTTGTCTGGCCCCTTGATAGATATGGCAGAAACCATGAGTGGCAACAAGAACGGGATATTTGTCTGCACAAGCTTGGCATACAACTGAAAGAGAAACATCACCACAAGAGGGCTCTCTGTGACTATCTTGAATGACCGTGCACTTGGGTTGAGCTGCCCACCACCAGGCACGGTCATCGTGCCAGGGGCATCAACGGTGGGGTCCAAATGCTGAATTGGCATGGCAGCGGACATATTGGCATTGGCATTGGGGTTATCAAAGAAGTAGGTGACTGTATTTGGGAAGTTACGGTATATGTTAACAACAAAATCAAGAAATGGCTGCACCTCCGCCTCAACAGTAGGGCGGAAGTTACGGAGGAGGTCAAATACTATTCGAATGGCAAGAAGAGCGTTGTCCTCATTGTCTTGTGTCAGCACACGGAGAGAAAGCTTGAGTAAATCCTGCACAAACGGTCGGAGCACCTCACTGTGTGGAAGGCGGTTGAGGATCTCAATCACAACATTCCGCAGCTTATGCTCAGCATTCTCGGTGCCCTGTGGCTTGGTGTAATTGGTGAGGATAGCTGAGAAGGCCCTGAAGTAACAGCGAAGAAAGTTTAGGTAGTCTGGGGTGTGTGTCATCTCCAGGCTGTCCCGAACTTCCATGGCATGCTGTAGCCGGACTTGCACAGCTGCGGAATGAGAGCTAAGTATCAGACCACTGAGGTAAAACATGAGTGCATGGAATACATATTATGTTTATTATTTTGCGTAATAAAATGCTGAATCATAAAACGAAAGAAACAAAAAAAAAGGGTGAAAACGAGAGGAATGTATCACAATATTAGCCACATATGCCACGATGCACTCCACACCTTATGGTATAAAGCTGAAAAGATGGAATTTCAAGTACAATAGACAGCAAGAGCAGATGACGAGGGAGCAACAATGGTGCAGGCCGACCAAATGGCATAACGCAATAATTTAAAAAAAAAAGCATTCGAAAATTCCCAAAATCCAAACACTGGCATGAGAATTCACGGTGACAAGTGAAATCGAAAAATGCAGTGGGCAATTGAGGTGGGAGCGGGAGAGGATCGCGGCGGGGCCGTACGTAGGTCGGGCTCGAGGAGTCGCTGCGAGTGCTGCTCCATGTTGCTGCTGTTGATGGGCGCCATGGCGGGCGACCCACCCGTCGGCGTCCAGCCCCAACCCTACCGCGCCAGGGCTTAGGGTTTTGGAGATCGGCGCAGGAAGGGCTCCGCGAGCCGCCGCTGTGGCGGACGAGGATGAGTGGGTGAGGAGGAGGACGAGGTGGAAGTGGGAGGAGCTGGCTCGATTCCCCCGAGGCGAGTGGGGTTTCCTCGTTTGGAAGGGTGAAGGACTGAAGGCTCGGGAGCGAGCCGAGGGTTTGGAGAGGGGGAGAAGAGGAAGGAGGAAGACGAGGGCGATGGGGTCGGGCTTCGGGGTTATACGAGGTGGCCGGATTGCGGCGTTGCGCCGGGTCGAGTCCGGTCAACTCCACGACGGATCGTTGATTCGTAGCGCCGTGGGTGCGTGCGCCCGCGTCATCGAGGTAAAAGAGAGAGAGAGAGAGAGGGAGATTTTTTACACTCCATTCGATTTCTTATTGTGTTATTAGAATAAACATTTGTTTTTATTTATCATTAGTCTCCGTATGCAGTAAATTCTGAAAATCCGTAGTGAGACTTCTTTTACTTTCCATGCTAATGTTGAGACAATTGATGTTGCTCGTTTCTAGCAAGAATCGTCTCGCTCGCGTACGGGAGTGGAAGACAGTCTCTCGCACACCCACAATCAGAAGCAGATTTTTTTTACACTCCATTCGATTTTTTGATGGTTTATTAGAATAAATTTGTTTTTATTTATTGATCTCAGTATGCAGTATATTCTAAAAATTCGTAGTGGCCTCTTTTACTTTCCATGTTAATATTGAGATGATTGAGAATGCTTGTTTTCAGCGGGAATTGAGATGATTGATAATGTTGTTTTCAGTGGGCATCATCTCACTCGTGTACACGAGTGCAAGACGTCTCTCGCACACTCGAGGTCAGGAGCAGGTTTTAGTTGACGATATGCCATCCTATATGAGTTGGTCACCGTCTTGCCACAACACTGCCACGTACAGGGTACAGATTTACGAGTCATGACTATTTTTTTTTTAAAAAAAAGGACTCATGTACAAAGTGAATATAGTTCCAAAAAAAATTCGAATAATATGTTGCTCTGGACTTTCTTTTTTTCTGGTTTCATGCTCTTTCTCTTTTAAAATGAAGAATATTATAGTTTTAAATAACATTTTTCACATAAATTCATTTGTTCCATACTTACATAATGATGTGTTCCTTATTTCTAAATAATATAAAATAGCCTATTTAATTCAATCACTTAAATAATTTGTTTTAAGAATACAGATTATTTGACCATTTGAGTAGCAATGCCAAGTATTTATTAAACGAAAATTCCAAAGTGAGGGGAGTCATGGTCACTTTTGGCCATAGACCATAGTGAAGCACCGTCCCTCGCTAGGCGGTTATATGAAAGAAAAAATGCTTAAATTTGCACCTGGTGTTTAAGATGTTGAAGGTGTTAGCCTTATCTAAGCAACCTTTTGCGTTGCAGAAAAGAGATTTTCTACATATGCTTAGTAAGTTTTTCTATAAGAACTTGTACTAAGCATCTTACATTACATGCATTTATATATTTGAAAGCACATGGTGTTTGTATTACTGGGATTAACAAGTATTTATGCCAACGTTTATTGTTTGGACGAATCTTCTAATGACAACGAGCATTGATCCATGTCGTGAAATGATATAAGAAAGAAGATTCTTCACAATTTATACTCTCTTAATTATTTAGTTAATTATTGTCAATACACTAATAATTTTAGTTTAATTTTGAAAGATTTATTGTCCTTTGCAATTCAGATAGAAGGAGGTAACAAATAGCCCTTTGCAACTCTTGGCCTCCATGCGTTGTAGTTTTGATGTTAGCTATCTCTCTCATTGTTGTTATTGCTTGTTTCACATGATTAAAGAATGGAAGGAGTAATATCTAGTAACTTGTCATGTATTTCTCAAGTCGTGATATTGTAACCAACTATAGTTCTTACACCGCACCTTTATTTGAATCAAATGTTTTTTAACTATATCATTCACATAGCTACATGAAAATTTTGAATTTATATGTTGATGGACAATTTATTGACTCTCAAGATGTCCAAACATCTCATTTGAGCTAAATTTAAACTAGCAAAATTTGTCTGAATAATAACAATAAAAATTTAAAGAGGATAATTATTTTATTATTATTTTCTCATATTTATTGTCTAACGGAGACTGAAAGGATGCATGAGGAACCAATGAAATGTAATGCAAATTGAAGTACACTTGTACTAACACGGACAAAACTCCTTCTTTTTACCACTAAACCATACAAAAAGAAGGTAGTGCAAATATAGAGACAATTCGATGTATCGCTACCAGTTTGGATGAGATCCACTATATGACAAGTTATTTTTACACACATGCACAAATAAATAATTTATTGCTCATAACTATGTCTCAAGATGTCACATTTACAAATGAAATTGGTTGGATTTATGTGAGACCCTTTGTACTTTTGGAAAACTTTGATTTCTTAAATAGGATCAAGTGTAATCAAACTCACGACATTACATTATAATAGCACTACTCTTGCATATAGACTTAAACATAACCGATTATATTATATATATGTAACCAAAGAAGCATGATCATGTCTAAAATTGCTTGATTTTCATGTGAAGACTCACTAGAACAGGTTATTCAAAAGAACAAACAGAAAAAATAAGGAAATATGGTTTTGGGGCTGTGGGATTCGTATGGTGTCAAACATCTTGTCAGGGGCGGAGCGACCCCCCCCCCTCCCCCATACTCGAGGTTGTAGCACTGTCTTACAGCCAACGAAAAATTGAGTTTTGCCGCTTGGTTGCTGGGCATGCACGTAAAAAGGAAACGAAACAATTTTCTTCTCTGGTCAGGAGTTTTGCCCATGCCAAACACCATGTCCACATAGGCTTCAAATGTTTTTACCGTCCGATTGGCATCAAAGGAGAGTATGTTAGTGCGGGTTTTCTTTGATCAGGTGAGAAAATTAGGATTGCACGACTGCTCCCTTCTAAATCTCGATTGGTTGCCTCCTGTCCCATGCTACGTGTCAGAGTGTGATTGCTGTGTCATGAGCTGTGGCGCATTCAAGCCAGTGGGTGGGCTTGGACGCTGGTCCTTCTCTTCCTTGTCGCACATCCGCATACGTCTCCTCGCCTCCCCTCTTTCTGGCTTCTTGTGCTCCCAACTAAAGATGGCAATGGGGCCATGTTACCCGAAACCCGATGGGTAGTTCCTCCATTAGGGTCCGGGTCTGAGCCAAACTCTGTACCCACTGGTCTGTTAACGGGAAGAAGCAACACCCGTCGGGTGGTACGGGTTTGGGTATGTTCTCATGGCACCCATCCCCATTAACCCATGGGTCCTAGAGTTAAACTATTAGAGCCAATCAGCCAACCTTCCACTTCATTGCCCAACCTAGCCTGTCATTCAATTTGGCCCAACAGAAGTACTACATGTTGGTTGTTTTCTTCATGGGCCATTGTTTTCTCGCTTACTTGCAACACCATGGCCCAGTGGCCCATACCTCTTTGTTGGTTCTGTTGTCTTCTTCATTGGACAGAGGTGTCTGACAAAGGTCAACAACCATGACAGACAATAGTTCCATATGCCGAGACATCGAAGTTCTAGAGGATGAAGGACATGGGATACTTGAGGACGAGATTGCGAAGGGTGGGCTGGTGGCCTACTTCTACTGGCCTCCCTACCTGGCTTTATAGAAAGTCCCGTTGTGCGTACACTCGTCTAGATACTGAAGAAAAAAAATAAAAGATGCTTGTGTCGGCTGCCATCAACTACCCACCGCTCGCTATCAACTGCTTCAAGTCTTGACTGCCCTAGCACACATGCTCGCCACCACCTCGGGTATGGGTACCTGTCGGGTGTATGTCACCTAGGCAGGGCCGGGTATGGGGAAATAATTGTACTCGACATCAGGTCTGGGTTTTATAGCAGGTGATTTTCTTAGTGGCAGGGCTGGGTCTGGGGTGGCCAAACCCAGCGGGTCCTCACCTGTTGCCATCTTTACTCTCAACGATTCATCGCTATACGACCAGCTTATTGCCCCTGCCCTTTATTCTTCTTTCTCGATTCTTGATGTTCTTTTACCTATGTTTTGTGGGAGAGACGGCTCGATCCGGAAACATTTGATATCTAATTCAGTTTTCAATCTTCTTCATCTATTTTCAAAGTCTGGTGCTTCGCTGCTTGATTTTTCATTTGTTCTTGAGCTATTGTTCACAAGTTTGGATCCCACGATGCTCAGCTTGGTGACGTAATTGAGCTCTTTGTTCTCTCTTGGATCTGTTTCTTGGAGTTGTGTTTAGGTAAGTTTTTAGTTCTTGATTTGATCCGACTGTGATTTGATTTCTCTGCTTCAATGATCACCTTTAGGCTTCTTCTTTCTTTTTGTCACATCAATCTGGTCTTTGTGTGCAGTACTACTTCCTCTTTGATTGATCTTACTAGTCTCGATTTTATTTTCATTACTGGTTTAGGATTTCACGGATTACCCTGTGTTTTAGGATTCCTTTTTTTGTAATTTTGATTGGTCCTGCTGCATTACCTTAGAGTTCCGAAGGATGCAGCATGTGTAAATCCGTTCTTTGGATTTTCCATGCCTCACAGGTCTAGGTATCTAATCTCTCTTTATTTTCATTTCTCTACTTAGAAAGGTTGGTTATGGGTTGGTTAGAGCATCTCTAAGAGCTCTCCAATAAGTATCCCTAAATCAAATTATTAGGATTTATTATAAAAATCATTCTCCAACAGCTCCCCTAAACACCTCTATGTTTTTATCCCCTCCCTAAATCCATGAAAGGATCGAGTGACCGAGAGGGGGGGGTGAATTGAGAACTCAAACTATGTACCTATTTTACCAATTTCTAAAACCGACCACTCAAACAACTCCTACACAATTCCAGTGGTGATTACACTAACAACATAATCCTATGAAAGGAAAGACAACCTAAGCATACCAGTGGATCACACATGAGACACACAACTCCTATGCAAGCTAGTAATTGAAGACACGCGGAAGCACACAACACGCTAGCAAAGGAGCCTACTCATGCAAAGCTACTAGATCATCAAGAACAAGATAAGCATATAAGCATGAGTAACACTATATATACTAGGGTGATCGATCAAGCCAAAGCAACTCCTATACATGCTAGTGAACAAGTGATATCTAAACACAACTAGCAAGTAGAGAAGCCTATTCATGCAAGTCTACAAGTAATCAACTAGAGCATGATAAGCATACAAGCATGGATAACATGGTATATAAATGTGGAAAGTAATGCATCAAAGTAAGGAGTAGAGTAAGAAATGACTCATGATTTTTTGCCAAGGTTTCGGAAGGATGGTGCCTTCCCCTACTCCTCATTGGACCACTCCTGACGGAGTCCGTCCCTCCTACCACCAATGTGGAGTTCTCACCCACGAGCCCGCAATCACTCCCGGAGTGAAGACACGATGCACATCACCGCTGCCACCAAGACACAAGCTCGCCTCCCTCGAGAACTTGCCGGACTCCCCGAGCCGATACGGATGCTCACTAGTGATGCCCCTTTCACCGACGGGTTCAAATCGTGTATAAACGTGTGACGGTTTTAACAAACGATCACGATAAGCTAGATCACCGACACCTAACCGGTCTAGATCTCAACATAGACCAAGAGTAACAACCTAGATCACACCCTCAAGGACACCTAGCCTTAGATGTACAAGATCACTCCATGTTACTCTCACTAGCAATTTCAAGATATGCAATATCTTCTCCTAGTGCTCTCCTCTTTGCCTTTTGGCTCTCACCAAATACTCCAAGAAATTCCACTGGCCAAGAGTGGTGATAAAGACCCCAGCAACGAGGTTATATAGGCTTCCAACCTTCAACTAGCCGTTGAGCCATAAAATCAGCTTTCTAGGCCAACTGACCGGACTGTCCGGTCACTGTCTGACCGGACCGTCCGGTCATTACAATCCTCGGCACCAACGGCTCTGCCCCTGCTGATCTCCTACTGACCGGACCGTTCGGTCAGTTTCTCTCTCCAGTCCAGAAACTTTCTCGGCGCTGCTTCCTGTCTGCCCTGTGTGAAGCCACACAGACCGGACCATCCGGTCATTACAGCTCCCAGCACAGATAGATTCCTCGCTACCCGCTGTAAGTCCCAGACAAGTCCTCTTAGTGACCGTGCAGTCTGGTCTCCATTGACCCCTCTGTCTGGTCACTTCGTCCAGAAGCTGAAACTGCTCGTCCTCACTTGACTTCGTTTTCTGGCTTCTTCGAACAACTCCTTGGCTTCTCCACTGTCACCTAGTACCTGTGATTTCACCGAGCAACCTTGCACATCATGGACTAGACATGACCTAAGAGAAATGACCTAGACCCTCTTGATAGTCCGATTTTTCCTATGGACTCAAAGCCCTAACAACTAGACAAGTGTTCCCAACACTTGCTCCATAGCTTATCCTTCGCTTTGATCCATATTCATCAACCCTTGGACTCCATCAAGTTCACAAGCCTTCATGCTTGTGGTCATTATCATCAATCGCCCAGGCCACCGTCAACAATCATCATAGAGTAGAAAAGGTTTTCTACATGAACCACACACGTGTAGACTTTAGTCATATTTCATGTTTGTCATTCATCACCAAAATATTCATACCTTGGGGTGACCTTAATGGTCATGATCCTTACAATCTTCCCCTTTTTGGTGATGGATGACAACCACTACTTATGATGATCCAAAACTAACGAACAACAAGGAACCAAAGGAAAAGAAAAGAGTGAAAGGATTATCTTGGTCCTTACCTCGGACGTCGCGGAGGCCGGATGGATTCCGGGGGAGGAGGTCAGACGGATTCCGGGGGAGGAGGTCGGTGATGCGGCCCGCCGTGGCATTCGCGACCCACTGGTTGATCTTGCTCCTCGCCTCCTCTGGCTGGATTGATCAAGAAAGCAAACGATGGTGAGATTGAGTAGTATATCTGAAGAAGAAAAAATTAAGCCAATATGAAATGGCCTAGCTGACGTGGCTCAATTTAAGTTGAGATTAAAACACTTTTAGGAGAATTGTTGGAGGAGGGAAGATTTTTTGGTCCTAATAGTTTTTGGGCTGCTTCCAAAAAGTAGTTTTAGGGTTTTTTTTAGGGAAGCTCTTGGAGATGCTCTTAGCCGCTCGTCGTTTGTTCATTCTCCTTCTGCTCTCCATTGTAGCTTGTTCATAGGTAATTCACCATGTATAGTTTCTAGATAAATATTGTGATGTTATAAATAATGCTCATTGCTATGTGAACTTGTGGATGCATGGAGCCACAATAGGGATATTTCAAGCTCTACCCCTTTATATAGCTCTGTGCAAAAGATTGAAGTAAAATAAAAAATGAGAATTTTATCTATTTATGTTGACCACACTCTTAGTTGCAGTTACGTATTTCATGACACACATGCTGATTTTCTGTAATGATTTCATTCGCTGGGATGTGAGATTGCATTTTTAAAACTTATTTAGAATTTATCCATCATTATAGCTGATATTGGTATATGTTATTTCAATAAATTAACTGTATTTTTCATTCAAATTTAGTTTGATGGTTGCATGGAATACACATACAGAAGAAAATGTTTGGTTCCAATAATCATTGCTAAAAGCCTCTAAATTACTACTTG
The DNA here is from genome assembly GCA_030378355.1 of Eleusine indica. Taxonomy (NCBI): domain Eukaryota; kingdom Viridiplantae; phylum Streptophyta; class Magnoliopsida; order Poales; family Poaceae; genus Eleusine; species Eleusine indica. The sequence goes on from CM059500.1 coordinate 46,901,755, forward strand.
ATGTAAATTTGCTAATGACAAATTTTAGACAAGTTGTTGGGTCCTATATATGCTTAGACGTAGTTGTTGGTGCTGGTGTTATTCCAAGAATTTCAACTCACAGATTCAGTTTCCTTACGTATTTCATTGCTCATTTTGGACCTTTACACGTGATTGTAGTTCAGTTTAGAAATTACTAGATGTGTTCTAAACCTTCAGGGCTAAGATTGTTCCTTCATATAACATTGGCTACTCATCATGTTCTCTAATATATCTGTTGTTGTCCTTAAAGATTATGCAATAATCTTATATAATTAAGTTATTCTTGAGATTCCTTTTTTGAATCTTTTGGGCTCGTTCTTTTACGTGTATAGTTTCTTTTCTCCGAGACTGTTAGATAAATGGTAATAAGCTTATGATATGTGATCATAATCAGGAACAATTCACAACTTGCTTTTTTTGCTATGATAATAGCAACACTATCTGTTGTACAATATTTTCTTCCCCATTATAGAAAGGGTCACTTTTGCCCATATAAGTTCTTGGCTATCTTTTATGCAGTTTTAATACTGTAATATTCCATGTTTTAAAAATCTTGTCTCATGCAAAGAAATGAGGTTTGAAGCTACTTAATTTATTGGTCAGTATCATGTGTTTAGTGCACCATTGGACTAGCAAATAAACTGAATTTGTATTGAGTGGTTGGCCACTATTCATGACCAAACTTTATTCTAGGAGTGTCCTAGTTGGCACGGTGCTTTTCACAAGATGCCGACCATGTAGACCGATGACCCAAATTATGGGCATGGATATTTGTTTCTTTTTATAGGCTGTATTTTTTATAGGTGGGCTTGATTATTGTTCTTTTCATATACACGATATATCCTTACTTCTTACTTTTCTGAGCTTTATAGCTGCTAGTGGCAATAAGCTATTAACATGCATTGTTCTTTGATGATGAATAATTCCCTCATATTCAGTATTCTGCTCCCTTCCAAATCTCGATTGGTTGCCTCCTTGAAGGTGCATCTAGGCCCCTAATTTTATTTTGGTGATTGGCGTCAATACAATTAAGAACGGACTAATCTTTTAATGCGCATGTGTGTAGATTATGGTACAAAGTTTGCTGATTAAATACATAGAAACAAAAAAAGGAGAAAAGAAGATAGTAAAGTGCTTCAAGATGAAATTCAAAATATGCTCAAGAATGAAGTTCATAGTATTTTATTTTAAATCTTGAGTATAGGAAAAACCGTACTATTAATAGGGACACAAAAGTGTGAAGCGGAGGTGAACTAAGTGTAAAATTCCCATTTCTAGGACATACAAAAATTTCCAGGGCAAAATCATCGGACTTGTCCGACCCATCAGACAAGTCCATCGGACTCCAATACCTCTGCCACTCTGGGTCGTCGGACATGTCTGACGGTGATCAACAAATCCGATGACCAGAGGAAAGTCCGACGCATCGGACACTTTCATCGGAGTACAGTTCCTCTGCCACCCCATTTTCATCGGACTTGTCCGATGAACAAGACTTGTCCGAGCCATCGGACAAGTCCATCGGATTCTAGTTCCTCTGCCCCTCCAGTGCCATCGGACAACTTATCCGAGGCATCGGGCAAGCTTGTCGGACTTCAGTTTCTGCGCCACTTTGATTCATCGGACATGTCCGATGACCATCGAACTTGTCCGACACAGATCTCAGAAATTGGGTCTCCAACGACTCTTTTCCCTATTAGGCTATAAATAGAACCCCTCTTCGCCCTTTGGCCGGTTGGTCACTCATTTTCACTCAAAAACACTCTCAAGATCACTTTGCTCTCCCCAACTCTCCTCCCTTGATTCCACTCTTGATTTGTGAAGGGATTGAGAGAAGATTGAAGTGCTCCATCGACTCCAAGCTTTCATCCTCTGGAGCACTTGGTTCATCCTCACCGCCGACAACTATTGTGTTTGTTACTCTTGGGGATCTTTCCCCTAAACGGCTAGAGTTGCCCGTAGAGGTCCCAACTTGTGTGGTGACGCTTCGGGAAGTTTGTATTGACCCCTCCTTTGTGAATTTTCTAGTGGAAAACCAAGTTTGATCTTTGTGGTCACTTGGAGAGGTTAGGGTTGAAAGAGACCCGGTCCTTTGTGGATCCCTCAACGGAGATGTAGGCTTATTTGTGGAGCTGAACTTCGGTGAACAAATCCTATGCCTTGCTTGTGCTTTCAATTAGTCGTGTCTCATTTACTTATTCTTGCTCATAAAGTTGCTAGTTAGAGTTTGCTTCGTATTTCTTAGATCAACTTGTGTAGGTTGCTTGCTAGTTGCTCTCCTTATTTTTATAGCTTCCCATTGTTTATATTGACCTACTCCTAGCTTGCCTTATACTAGTTTTAACATTTACTCGGTCGATCTACTTTTCTATCTTGTGCCATCGGACAAGTCATCGGACTTTCCCTATAATTGTCAGACAAGTCTGACACTGCGTATTTGACTTTTATTATTAATTGAATTTTAGAGATTCACTGGATTGGCTTCGATTCACTTGGACAGATCCATCCAATCCAGTGTTTGTTTCACCGTCAGCCTGGATAGGATGGACAGGAGTAGGGAATATTCTTCATCGATGCTGGATGAGCTTGTCCCGGAAAATTGGCCGGACAACGCTGTCCAACTTGTTTAAGCATGATTGTTACTGAATAATTAAAGATTATTAGCATATTATGATATTAATTAGTATATTATGTTATGAAATTATGGTTAATAAACACTCATAAGTTAATTAATGTGCAAAAGGTACATGGATTAAAATATGATTGTTGGTAATTAGAATATTTATTATTAATTAAGTATTATCATAACAAGATTACCATTTACAAATATTAAAATAGGTTAATTAGTATCCATTTTATTGCTATTATTTGCAAGTAAGATATATAATTAAGTTAATTATTCTCATCCAACCTCTCTTATCCCTCCAACCAAGCAAAAAACTTGAATTGCTCTATCCAATCAAACAAACACTGAGTTGGATAATCCTGTCCTAGAAAATATGGATGGGATGATCTAGTCCAACTTTGACGCTCAGCCAAATGCACCCTAAGTATAAAACTTACTTTAAAAGTAAACTTAAATACCAAGAAAGGAATCACAGAGACTTACTAAATATGGCAAGCATCCATTAAGGTACAAGCATGGAGAAGAGGTGGACAGGCCCACTCCTCCTTCGGACTTCCACTCACTGTCTCCCAGTTTTCTAAGCACTTTGGCAGTGCTATAGCCTTTGGGAAATGAAGCACCAAACTAACCTTGAAGTGTGTGGAGAGTGGAGGCACTTGCCTCCTTATATAGAGGCCCAAAGTCGGTAACTAAGACGGTAACTCCCGCCCTAAACGCAAGAACCAACCTTGGAAAGGCGGTGGGAGACTCCTCGAGCAGGCCTAGGCCGACTATAATTATTTATAAATCTAGGGGTCTATGCGCAAAATACTCAATTTCTGGGAATTTAATTAATTAAATTAAAACCCCAAAAACCCCATGGACCGGGTCCCCGGGTCTGTGGACCAGACGTTGACCCGTGGTCCACGGTCCACCATGGACTAATCAATGTGACTTCCACGGTCCACCATGATCTAATCTGGACCGTAGGTCTAGATCGGACGGCTAGGGAGAGCTCCAGCGAGGCGGGCGGTGACGGCGATGAGAAAGGCGGCGGGGCCACGGCCGGACAAGAGAGCGCGGTGCGATCTCGCGCTTTGGGGGCTCAAATGCGACGGCGAGGGCACGAAAAGAGAGAGAAGCTCGCGGGGATGCTCACCGAGGGCTTGCACGCGGCGGAGGAGGTCGAAGGAGGCCGGGTGACGGCGAGCACGCGGCGGCAAAAATTGGCGGCGGGGTGGGGAAAACGCGGCGCGAGGGCGCGAGGCCCGCTATTTGTGAGGGCGCGACCCCCGGGAAGTCCTTGGCGCGCACGCCAAGGGTTGACGGCGATGTCGCTAGCGGCTGGGCCCGGCTAGGGTTAGGTGGCAGCGCGGGCTGGGGTGGGCGCGCGTGGGCTGCTGGGCTGTGACGAGCTGGCGGGCGCGGGTGGCTGGCAGGCCTAGCGGGGCAGATGCGGGGGGGGGGGGGGGGTCGAGCTGGGCCGTTGGGAGAGAAAAGCCCAGGCCGAGGTAGGCCGAGAGAGTAATGGGGAGAGAGGGGGGGAGGGAAAATGGGCCGCGAGAGTGGAATTCAGCCCAAGCCGAGGGAGAGGGGAAAAGGAAGCTAGGCCGCGGGAGCTTTGTCCCAGGCGGGGAAGAGGAAAGAGGGGAAAGATGGGGAGCTGGGCTACGGGACTAGGCCAAAGCCAGAGGAGAAGAGGGAAAGGGAGAAAGGGAATTGGCCAAGGGGGGAAAAATTGGCCCAAGGCCAAGGGAGGATTTTCTCTTCTCTTTAAAACTAAAACTATTTCCTAAATAAAATTCTAAACGAATTCTAAACGATTTTCAAATACTTTTGCACAGAATAAAATCCTACATGCAACTAATTCAAAATGAATGCAACAAACCAAATTTTAAAATAACCTATATTTGATTATTTTCTTTTGAAAATAATTCTTTGTCTTATTAAAATATTAACACCCTAATTAATTCTAGAAAATTTTTAAAATATTCATAAATTTGAAAAACAGGGTGTTACAAATCTAACCCTGGAACAAGTTTCACACATATCGACAGTAAGTGCATAACAGTATAACCAATATCATTATTACAACGTATGATTATTACATAAACCAAGTGCTCTGATACCACTTCTGTCACACCCGGTTTTAAGAACAAAACCAGATGCTTAGTATATGTGTGGGCAAGACAAGTTTCATACATATCGACAATAAAGCGAAATAAGTGTATAACCAATATCATTATTAAAACATACCATTATTACATAAATAATTATCTTCAAAGACTAAAATGACACTCTTGTTAACTAGCAGCGAAAAACACCATAACACCACAGGCAATCGACCGGGGGCACGCATGCCTAGTAGTAGTCTTCATCAATGCAGTCCATCTCTCCATCTTTTGAGCAACAGTTTATAGTACCACAACAAAGAGAAATAGCAAGGGTAAGCACATACCGTACTCAGCAAGTAGGGGAAAGTATGACATGCAAGCTGAATAGAAGAAAGACCAACATAATGGTTCATTTGCATAAATGAGCATCTATACCTGAGACTATTTGAAAAGCAATCCTATTTACTAGGTGGTTTGTAAAACCAAAACCCATTAATAACAAGTAGTTATAGCCCACACAGGACTTTAATTCACATAGAATCCAGAGCCACCAACTCACACAGAGTTGAACAGTTGACATAGAACACTATTCACTAAGAAGCCAGTCATACCAACCAAACCAAACTTGACTACCCACCAAGTTCACCCATAATCAACCCTCCTAAATGTGTGAGGATACAGGCCGCTCAAGACCGTGAGCACGACTGTTATAACAGTTTGACACTCTGCAGAGGTTGCACAACTTTACCCACACTAATAAGCTACACCAGAACCCAGGCGACAAGGAATAATATGGAACAGGATAATGACACATAGAATTCAATATTAACAAGCATGCATAGAGAATAGAGAGAAATGTAAAATATAGGTTCAATATGCATCAAGGACAATTGCCTGGTTCCCTTTGCTGCTGCTCCAAGTCTTCAAGATGGAGATTCTGGAAGTTCTCTAACTGCGGTTCATCTACTAAACATCACACCGAAAACACAAGCATACAAACAAACTAAGAAACAACACCCTATTCACCCCCCCCCCTCTAGGCACTTTCAATTGGTATCAGAGCGAGGATCTTCTTGAAGGCTTAACCGCTTGAAGATAAAGATGACAGAGGGAAAAGAAATTTCGTCTAGTGGATCGTGCGAAGCAAGGTCCGAGGGTGATGCACATGGAGAAAATCCAAGGATTGAAGATATTGATACAGATGAGCTACCAAAAGCCTACAACAATGTTATGTTTGATTATGATGATCTCAAAGAAGATCGCATTGGGCAAGGGTCCGGTAGACTCCCCTACTTTGATGGACAATTTTATGATCATTGGAAATGCAAGATGTATTTGGAATCCATGAGTCCCCATTTTGCAAATAGAACCGAGAATGGTTTCTTGTGGAAAAATAGAGACAATCCAACTCGTAAGGATCAAATTAACATTCATCGTAATGTCGTGGCTGCTAGTGCAATTGTTTCCGCACTTAGTGCCACCGAGTATGACAAGGTAGCCGGAATAAAGAATGCCAACCAACTATGGAGAAAGCTTGAGGTTATCTATGAGGGCATTGATTCCGTCAAAGATGCAAGACTTGAAGAACTGCAAAATGAGTTCAACCTATTTATTATGGGTCTGGGAGAAGGCCCAAAGGAAGTTCATGATAGGCTCATGAGAATTATGAATCAAAGAAGAGCTCTAGGAGCCAAAATGACTGACTTAGATATCAACAAGAGACTACTACAAGCATTGAGACCATGGGACAACAACATTTGTATAAACATTAGAGAGAAGCACAACTTCAAAACCTTCTCCACCGATGAAGTGCTTGGAAAGCTTCTTTCTCAAAAGCAACATTATGATCAAGCCAACAAGATAAATGCCTTGATCAAGCAAATTGAGGGAGCAAATGGTGACAAAAAGGATATGGCACTCAAAGCCACACAAGAGAAGAAAAAGAAAGTGATTGATTCTAGTAGTGAGGATAGTGATGATGAGATGGCCTTGCTTGTGAGGAGATTCAAGTCATTTCTCAAGAAAGATGGCTACAAGAAGAAAAGCTTTGATAAGGGCAAAGCAAGAAGATAAAAAAGAACTTGCTATAAATGTGGTGATGAAGGACATTTCATTGCGGAATGTCCAAAGAGGAAGAACAAAGATGAAAGAAGGAAAGACAAGCACCATAAGAAAGACAAGAAGTATAAGAAGCATAGAAGAGATGAAGCTCACATTGGTCAAGAATGGAATTCCGATGATTCATTCTCTTCATCATCTTCCTCCTCCGAATCCGACTCGGATGAGCGAGGCATTGCTACACGGACGAGGTGCCGCGAAATCATGGTCAGTCGGGCCCGTCCAATTATAATAAGGACGGTGACAGGAAACGAAAGCAGGACAGAACAGTTGCCAACACCGAGCGTCCCAACTGAAAAAGACAGGTCACTCAGGATGACTTTGACAAAATGCTTGAAGGCCCTTGTCTGCTGCATGATGGCGCTCACAAGGCCAAAGAATGCTTCAAGCTGAAGAGCTTCGTGCACCATGCTATGAAGGTCTGCAAAGGGCGCCCCTGGATTTTCAAGGGTGGCAAAAAGGACGTGAACAAGGAAGATGAAGAGAAGGAAGAGTTTCAAGACCTCGAGCGCGAGGCCAACTACATCTATGGAAGGTCTATGGCTCACTCGAAGCGCCAACAGAAGATCCTTTACCGAGAGGTTCACTCGTTATCACCAGCAATCCCGCAATACCTTCATTGGTCTGAGGTCCCGATAACTTTGGTCGGTCGGACCTTCTGTATCACATCCCTAGACCGGGCAAGTACCCGCTAGTACTATCGTCGACTATTAACAGAGTTCGACTCCATAGAGTACTGGTGGACGATGGAAGCAGCCAGGACATCCTTTTCATGAAGACCTTCAAGGAGCTCGACATACCCTTGATCGACCTGAAGCCCAACAGGTCACCCTTTCATGGTGTGATCCCCGGCATGCAGACAGTCCCGCTGGGATAGATCACTCTGCCAGTAACATTTGGCACCCGGGAGAACTACAGGACGGAGTGCATCACCTTTGAGGTTACGGATCTAGACTCCACATACCACGCCATTATTGGGCGGCCAGCCATCGCCAAATTTATGGTCGTGCCATATTATCCATACATGATGATGAATCTTCCGGAACCAAATGGAGTCATCTCGCTGCACTCGGACGTAAGAACCTCCTACGACTACGACAACCAGAGTTGTGAATTAGCAGAAAAGATGGTGATGGCATCAGAGCTCGCAGAGTTGAAGATGGTGGTGGCAAACACGAAAGAGACCAACCACGATCCCCCTCCGAAAAAGGTGTTGAAGGCCAGGGTGCAGGCAGAAACAGTGGAGTCAGAAAAGATTCAGCTAGATGATAACGATGTAACCAAGACCACCAATATAGAGTGAAGCTAGATGCTAAATAGGAAAGCGCGCTCATCGTGTTCCTTCATAACAATAAAGACATATTTGCATGGAAACCTTCTGACATGCTTGGTGTCTCAAGGGAAAAGGCTGAGCACAAACTACATGTTCGACCGAGCGCTAAGCCTCTGCGGCAGCGTCTTACACGATTTTCGCAGGATCATAAGGACATAATTAGAAAAGAAATCGGTCAATTACTAGCATCCGGTTTCATCAAAGAAGTATTTCACCCCGACTGGTTAGCTAACCCAGTATTTGTGCGAAAAAAGAATAAGGAGTGACGAATGTGCGTGGATTACACCGGCCTTAACAAAATCTGTCCCAAGGATCCATTCACCCTCCCTCGTATCGACCAAGTGGTGGACTCAACGGCTGGTTGCACTTTATTGTGCTTCTTAGACGCCTACTCAGGGTAGCATCAGATCCCCCTACATGAGTCCGACTAGCTAAAAACGTCGTTTATTACGCCCTTCGGAGCTTTTTGTTATACAACGATGACTTTTAGGCTAAAGAACACGGGCACCACATACCAGCGGACAATGCAACGATGCTTGGATAGCCAGATCGGAAGGAACACCGAGGCCTACGTAGACGACGTGGTTGTCAAAAGCCGACTCGCTTCCAACTTAATACAAGACCTGGCCGAGACATTTGACAACCTTCAAAAGTACAACTTGAAGCTGAACCCCAAGAAATGCGTTTTCGGTGTCTCATCAGGGAAGCTACTCAGTTTCTTAGTCTCACATCGAGGAATTGAGGCAAATCCAGAGAAAATAAACGCCATATTGCGGATGGGACGCCCGCACTCTCAGAAAGACATCCAGAAGTTGACCGGCTGCATGGCGGCACTCAGTCAATTCGTGTCACGACTCGGCATCAGGGGATTACCTTTCTTCCAACTGTTCAAGAAGCAGGATTCACTTGCCTGGAATGATGAAGCCCAACAAGCCTTGGAAGAATTCAAAGCCTACATTAGTGGACCATTGGTGTTGACACCCCCCGAACCAAAGGAAACTTTGCAGCTATGTATTTCTACAACCACACACGTTGTCAGCACAGTGCTGGTGATTGAACGGGCGGAAGATGGCAAGCCTCAAAAGGTGCAGCATCCAGTGTATTTCATCAGCGAGGTCTTATCAGATTCTAAAATGCGGTACTTTCAACTCCAAAAGCTAGTGTACGCACTACTGATGACGTCTCGTAAGTTGAAGCATTATTTGGAAGATCACCCGATCGAAGTTCATACATCCTTCGGGTTGGGTGAACTGCTACACAATCGAGTTGCAACCTGAAAAATAGTCAAGTGGGTTGTTGAGCTTGGATCATATGAGACTACCTTCAAGCCTCGTGACGCAATCAAAGGTCAGGCGCTGTCTAATTTCATCATCGAGTGGACTGAGTCCGAGTTACCGCCGACACCATAGAAAACAAGCTACTGGACCATGTCATTTGACGGCTCCTTACAACTGGAGGGGGCCGGTGCAGGGGTAATACTAGTATCCCCAGACAGAGTCAAGACGTGCCATGTCCTCCAAATGCATTTTCGCGCATCTAACAACGCAGCAAAGTACGAGGCTCTCCTACATGGGTTGCAATCTACCATATCACTCCGTGTCAGATGGATAAGTATCTCCGGTGACTCGGCGCTTGTAACAATGAAGTGACTAAAGAATGGTGGTGTTCTGATGAAAGCATGACAGCATATTGCGCTGAAGTTTGGAAGCTCGAAGACAAGTTTGATGGCATTGAGTACAAGCATGTCCTTCGAAAGTTCAATGAGAATGTAGATGTGTTGGCCAAGCTTGAGTTCAGCAGAGCTAAAATACCCGATGGAGTATTTCTCGATGATCTACACAAGCCATCTGTACTGACCCAGCAAACTGTGGTGCAGACTGTCCCAGGTAAAGAGACAACACCACAAGTCGCTTTAATAGAAATAGACTGGAGAACTCCATTCATCGAATATTTAAGCGGTGGAACACTGCCTACCAACAAAGAAGAAGCCCTTCGTATCATCCGCAAGTCAAGGCTATATTGTACCGTTGACAATCTCTTGTATAAACAAAGCCCATATGGGGTACCATTGAAGTGCTTATCACGGGAGGAAGGCATTGCCATATTAAAGAAAATCCATGTCGGCATATGTGGTAACCACGCGGGTCCCTCGACTATAGCAACCAAAGCAATGAGATAAGGGTTTTATTGGCCCATAGCGATTGCCGACGCAAAAGATATCGTCCAAAAATACGAAGGTTGCTAATTTTTCTCCCGCCAGATGCACGTACCTGCCACCGAACTTCAAAATATCCCGATAACATGGTCATTCTAAGTCTGAGGTTTAGAGATCATGGGCCCTTTTCAGAAGGCTCAACGAGGTTTCAATCATTTGTTTGTGGCAGTGGACAAATTCTCGAAATGGATTGAGGCAAAACCAGTCAGAAAAATTTCCACAAAAAAGGACCGTCAAGTTCATGACCGAAATAGTAGCTCAGTTTGGTGCTCCGCACAAGATCATCACTGACAACGGTAGTCAGTTCACAGCACAAGAGTTTAAGGACCTCCCGAATCAGGTGGGGTTCAAGATTGGCTATGCTTCTGCCGTCCATCCACAAAGTAACGACCAGGTCGAGTGGGCAAATGGCCTCTTATTATTCGGAATTAAGCCTCGCATATTTGACAGATTAGAGAAGTACGCTCGACGTTGGGTTTGAGAGTTACCGTCAGTACTATGGGGGCTTCAAATCAATATCAGTTGAGCCACGGGGCACTCGCCGTTTTCATTAGTTTACGGATCCGAAGCTATGTTGCTGACCAAAGTATTGTCTACCTCGCCGCGCGTGGTAGCATATGAAGAAAAGACTTCCAACAAACATCGGTGTGACGACCTCCAATTGCTGGAAGAAAAACGCGATGTCACTCTGGTTCGGTCGGCCAAGTATCAGCAAAGCCTGTGGCAGTATCACGATAAAAACATCAGGTCACGGGATTTCGCAGTAGGTGATCTGGTTTTAAAGCAAGTTCAATTCACGGTTGGCAGGCACAAGCTGTCGGCTCCATGGAAAGGACCTTTTATCATAAAGGAGGTCACTCGGCCAGGTGCATATCGGTTGATACGCGAGGATGGGTCAGACCTTGCTTGTTCTTGGAACATATCTCAGCTACGTCGCTTCTATGTTTAGCTTCGGTAGTTTATTTATCTTTGTAGATATCTATATTTCGGTCATGATAATTTGTCATACAATTTACGATTTCTGTGAAATAATCTCTTACTTTGTTCAATATAGCCATGACTCAAATTTCGATTCTTGGTATTACCACAACTCGCACATGTTGACCAAATGGGTTCTTAGTCCCCAAGGTTCATGTCATCTATTGTGGACCGAGGCAATTTTTCTAATTCGCATATGCTTAACCGAGTGGGTTCTTAGTCTCCATGGTTCATATCGATTATTGAGAACATTATTTAGAATGCTGACATGCGTTGTGTATTGGTTGTGAGTGTTTAACACGAGTTCATACAATACATAAACAAAGCAGCATGGCCCAAGAATTCATCACAATACTGGTTATGGATCCAGATCCTAAGGGTCCGCTGAATTATATTTCATTACATCATTAGTTATGAAATATCATCTAATAACAGTAGTACTGACCATTACACTTTTGGTAATGGATCTAGTTCTATCTGGTCAATTAAAATGTTTGCAGTTTCCTGCGCCCCCGTTACCAGAGCTTCGCATTGTTCGTCAGAAAGGTGTTCATGGAAACCTTCAGCAACCACATCCACTTTAATCTCTAGAATATGGGATTTGGCGATAGCCAATACTTGAGCGCCTGCCAGTCCTGCAATACGCCGAGCATGTTCTTTCACTCGGCTTAGGGCTTCTTGTAGCCGAGTGAGAAGGTCTTGACACCTGGGTGGTTTTTCTTCTGGCATGATGTATTAGACAACCGCCTCTGCATCTTTTTGCAGATAAGAGCATGCTCATAAGCCCTTGTTGACTCTACAGGAACACAATTATTATAGATTTCTCCCGCAGGGATGGACTCGGCAGCGCAGGTAATATAGACTCAAAAACTTACCTTTCAGACATTTTTTGGCGTCGGCCTTTTCCGCTTCAACAGTGGACGCCTTTGCCTTGTACTCTTCTTTGAGCTTCTCCACCTCTTTGAAGGTTCTTCTGAATTTATTTAGTTCACCTACGGCCTTCTTGAATATTGTTCTAGCTTCGGCCTGTCCAGTTTCTAGCTGAGCATTTCTTTAGTTTTGAATATTGATTTTTTCTTCAGCATTTATTACACAAGTGGAGTGGGTCGGTAGCCAGAGTTTAAGCTATAAAAGCATGCAAAATTATACCTTCAGCCTTCTTATTCCAATGAGCTCATGACTCTTTCATGGTTTTGAAGTCGTCCTTTAGTTTTTCAAAATTGTTTTTGATTTCATTTGAAGTTTAAAGTTGTTTTTTCAGCTCTTGATTTTGACTCTTCAAATCATCGTTAACACTAGAGGATGACTCCAAAGCTTTCACACGGTCTTTCAACTCAGCAATCATTATTGCCGAGTCAGCCTAATTCTTGCATTTAGAAGCAAGCTCTTGGGATAACTCTGCGACAAGGAAATCTGAAAAATATGGTGTAATAATAGGTCACTTGGTTTATGTCATGTAAATTATTGACAACGTACCTGACAATTTAATTGAAGTTCGTCCATCTGGGATCAACGCGTCTTCAACTCGAGAGATAAACGTCCGACTTCAAGCCTCTCTTTGGCAAGCTGATCTTCGATCTCCATTGATTTTACGCAAGTCCTCTCCACAAGTTGCAGAAGCTTGCTCTTATTAACCATGTGTGACTTCAAGCGCTGCAATAAAATTGTAAGAGAAAGAGGTGTATCATTTCCTTGAGTGATAATCGAAAATAAGCATACATCCAGCTTTTTACCTGGACCGAGTGGTAAGCTTTTTGGTTAGGCCCTCAAATGTCTTCAGTTCTTCTTGTTCATCAGATTCATCAAAACCTGTAATAGCAAATTTACCAGTATGGTATACCGTCCTGGTGGGGACAGTTTCTTCCAAGATTGCTTCCTTCACCACTCGGTGAATTGGAGTTGGCGTGGCATCTTCATCAGGGCCGATGGGATAATCATATGCTGGCTCCGGCATCTTTTCAAAAACCAAGGTAGGATCTTCTGCGTCGACTGGTAAAGATGTAGCAGGGGTTGTGGTTGTCCCCGGAACATTTAGATCCGGCACAGAAGGGGTCTCTGACCTGTTGGTTTCTTTTCTTGTCTGGGGGGACGTTGGAGCAGCATTAACATCACTCGGCCTCTTAGCCGAGTGATCAGAGGCATCATCCTTGGATGTCCCTGACTTTACTTTTGCTTGATCTTCTTTAGGAATAGTGCTTTGAGATGTCGCGCTGTCCGAAGAAGCGGTGTCCAATGATCTATAAGACATATAACCATTAGCAGAGTCATTTTATAGCAAATTACAATCATGGTCATTAAACACGCTTACCTTGGCCGGCGTTTAAACTTTAATCCTGATAGTTTTGGTGGGGGATTCGATGGCCTAGAATCCTTTGCAGCATCTGGGGTATCCTCAATTGAGGCATGCTTCGTATTCTTGTCCGAGTGGTGCCTTTGCTTTCTTGAAGGCCTGGTTTCTGCATCACTTCTAGATCCTTCCCGAGTGGTTGATGACTCAGCTGCAACTTTTTTCTTTGCCTCTTCTTGGAGTCTAGCAGATCTTTCCGCCAAAGACTCGTCTTTGTCAGATTCTTCAATCTGGGCTTTATGACGCTTGTGAGTTGGCGGTCGACTTGGTAATTTTTCTAGCGTCATAGGAGGCAGTGAGGGGCTTAAGGAATATATGTCGAGGTTCTACAATTCATATGACATGTTATCCATTTTTTATGTTCACCAACATATTGAGAATAGTAGATTTGGCAGAGGTTACTTACTTCATTCCTAGGGATCTTGGAATGATGTCCGGGTTTCGCAGACCCCGGGGTCCAATCAAGCAGGAAGAAAAAAAATATTCTCAAGCCGGAGCATTAGTTCCCGTTCTGACAACTCTTCAGGCACTTCCATGGTGGGATCTCTATTGAGATTGAACTTCCAACCAGGTACATGGCATTTCTTGATGGGTTGGACTCGGCGATATATGAAGCTTGAGGCAACGTCCACTCCACTGTATCCCTTTGATTTCAGCTCAGCAATTTGTTCTAAGATTGCATTGACCTGAGCCTTTTTGTTTGGGGACGCCTTCGTGGACCATTCAGGCCGGGGCACAGGTGCTTTCGCAGTGAACTCTCACAAAGGGGGTGCATGGTTTCCATGGTAAAACCAATCTGTGTGCCACCCATTATTCGTCGAAGAAACAGGAACTTCAAAATATTTCGACTTATTCCTCAATTGAAATCCTGCGCCTCCAATCACATTGATGCTGTTTGATTTCAGAACAAACAGTTCTTTGAAAGTATTGAAATGGGGGGCGATCCCCAGGAATACCTCGCACAGATGAATGAAGATAGAGATATGGAGAATCGAGTTTGGATTTAGATTCACAAGGTTGATTCCATAGAAGAACAGCAGCCCTCAGAAGAAATCACTACATGGAATCCCAAATCCACGATAGAAAAAGGATGCGAAAACAGTGATATGATCTACTGGGGGTTGCGGGAACTTCTGACCTATTGCTTCAATCCAGTCCCTGGTTTGCTGATCTTGGAGCACTCCGTTGATCACGAGCCTGTTGATCTTCTCCACATCCATGGCGGAAACCGGGAACTCCTTGATTCCCACGGAGATGTCAAAGACTCCCTCATCATCGATTTTACCAGGGGAAGCTTGCTTCTTTGATTGGGATTTGGTGCTTTGGCGAGTGCGCTTGGGCGCTATTGGAATTGGTGTCTGGAGAAATGGAGATGAGCAGAAATCTCCGGGAGGAAATGAGGATCCAAGATCTAGGGTTTGTGCGGGGGCGACGGTGGCGGCTAGAATGCTGAGTGAAGAAGGTGAAGGGGTGCACGCGTATATATATGTATATACTAATAAGATGACCTAGCGGGCAGGCATGGTTCACGGGTTCTCGCCCTGATATGATGATACTGTTCCTAGCATTTATTGCTTATCGAGATTTAGATTTTTGGTGATTCAATATTGTAATCACTCGGACAGCAGATAAGTCCCATAACTGGGGGCTATAATGCCTTTGTTTTGTGATTTATCATTAAAATCACTCAGACGACTAATGATTCTAAGCTTCGGGGTTACAGTACATTTGCTTAGCATTAAGCTCTATTTATCACTCGGAGGGAGTGGTAGCACCAATCTTGGGGGCTACGGTTCTTAATTTTTTTACATATCACTCAGAGGGAGTGGTAGCACCAATCTTGGGTGCTACGGTTCTTAATTTTTGACATATTACTCGGAGGGAGTGGTAGCACCAATCTTGGGGGGATACAGTACTTAATTTTTAACATATCATTCGGAGGAAATGATAATTTTCAACCTTGGGGGCTGCGGTTTCCTCTTAGTGTTATTTCAGAAGTTATTTTCTTTCAATAACTACATCACTTGGGGTTATAATCGGATAAGAACATCTGATGGACGATTGAGATTGTTAATTTCGAACTCAAAAGGCATTTTAAGGAACATCTCAATACCTTCTAAGTTGGGGGCTATTCTCATGGAATATGCCTTTTTAATTACCTATAAAGGAGGGGTATTTTTATGTATAGCAAGAGAAGCACTTTTCAATTTTGAAAAGTATCAAGATAAAGTTGAAGATTTGCATTCAAAATTGGAAAGTTCTTGGGGGCTACTGTGGTACATATATATACGGGATACTTATCCACTCGATAATATGGTCGAGTGGGCTAGAGGCTCGATTATGAAGCATTGACAATTAAGGTCCAGAGGATAACTACTCGGATATTTGTTTAGAGTAGACTACAAGTTAGGTCAAGAGATACGATGTATAGATAGAATCAAATATAACCAAATGATAGGTTACCATGTAAACCACTGCACTTCGGTTATATAAGGAGGGCAGGGGGTCCTCAATGATCATCAGAACTCGTATTGGGAATCGAAACCCAGTGCGAACCCTAGAAATACAAGAATACCAAACAGGATGTAGGGTTGTTATCCTTCGGGAGGCTCGAACCTGTATAAACCCTGTGTCCTGTGTCCATCGGCTTTCATACTCATACGCATACCTAGAATAACTATCGAGATTATCTCTTGATAGTTCTCAATTAAGGACATGTGTTTAGGATTAGGGTTTGTGCATCCCTCTCTTACTGCCATGGCAGTAAGCTCCCCTTGCACATCGATTTGGGTCTTTGCTGATCTATTTGGGGGGGGGGGGGGGGTCTTTCTTGCTCTTTCTTTCTTCCTTGGTGGCTTGTGTTCATGATTGCTTTTCTTATGTGTTTAGGGTTTTTAGTTGACTGGTGTTGTTGTGTTGCCTACAGTCGTAGGGCCTTGGTCAGTGAATTCTTGGATGACTCATGAAGGCCCTGGCATCGTGCCTCCCTCCCCACGTCGTTGGATTGATGGGTGCACCCCCTTATATTTTTTCTCCTGTAAGTGATCTGGTTCAAGACATAAATTTTTTTGTTCGTTTATTTCATGGATTGGATTAACCTGTATCGATGTGCTTCTTGTTCTTTTATCTCCTCGTGCTGCCTACATCTTCCTTTTCTCGTCTTTGACTTTGGATCCTAGGAGATGCCTTTGCCGAAGAAATTGGATCGTTACCTTTAGTATTTGCATTCGAAATTCATATTCCTATGCTTATTAATTCGCACCACATGACATTCATTCAGATGAATGTTTTTCCTTTAATTTTACTTTTTGCTGATTATACTGAATATTCAAGAGTTCATGCCAATACATGACAAATCAAAATTGAAAACCATGTTTTGGAGTGAGTGTATCTATAGGATTGTTAATGGTGCATTGACACTGACAACAAATTCAGAGGTGATGCAGTGATGTGAGTTTGAAAACATGTTAAATTTGTACGTTCGCTATAAATCATGCACTTTAATTGTGATATGCTTTATCAATTCTTTGTTCAGTCAAGGGTGATGTAGGTGATGACATTTCCAATATTGTCAACTGGAAGAGCTATCGATGTTGCTGATTCCAAATACATGATGATGCTGACCAAGAATATCATGATTTGCAGATTCTGAATCAAGTATTTCTCTTGCTTTTTTTTTTATTTCACTATGGTGTGCTCTTCTAAATACCCTTGCTTCTGATCGCACAAAAAAGTAAATATCCTTGCTTCTGTTGTGCTTATCAAGCGAATGAAACAAATGTTGTACATGTCATGTTACAATCTGCAGTCTCGTTCTCACATTGCTACATGATATGCCTTTCATTTCTATCCATGTTGTGTTGAACCCAAATATATGACTACATTTCACTAATTCATTGTATTGTTGGATATTCATTTCAGATTAATTATGTGGCTTGTATAACATGTCTACAACATTGGTCATGCTTAAAAAAAAATCAGTGTGGTGATCAAATTATGGGATATGCCTCTTTTTATATTATTTTGTTGGTTGTTTCAGTTTATTTGCAAGTATGAGATATCTGTTCCTGCTGCACCATAGCTTTCTAAGGAGAAAAAAACAATTATTTTCAACTGCAGATAGAAACATATAAAAAAGATTTTTTGTCAGTACATACATGCTTCTTCATCTATCTGCATTTACCATTTCCAATCATGATTACATCATTTTGATTATCTCGCTTAAGTCCACCAGTAACTTGCTGATTCGTTTTCATTCATTAACCTAAAAAAGAAGCATCTAATCTAACCTATGACCAATATGCTGTCCCACAGGTACCAGAAGGAAATAAGCCTCTATCCAGGCACCTGGTTACCACTTGCGTCAACCTTTTCTCACGTTAGAACAAAATTATTTTCTACCATATAGAAGCCTATCATGTCATCCTCTTCAGGTTTGCCCCACGGGATGAGCCCAATGATTTCATCTATGCTATTATTTTCTAATAACCATTGCCACATCTCTACCCAGCTAAATACCATTGTATTTTTAATGTCAGAGCTCATGTGCATTGGCTCAAACCTGCGGATTCTTTACCCAGCTAAATATCGTTATAAAGCATCTGTTATGCAGCTGTTCTCATGCTCCATAAAGATATATATGTTGCAGATTAAGCTTACCTAGATTTTCTTGGTGTAGACTTTTAACATAATGAGATTGTCACCATGTTGCGCTATGACAAATACTCTGTTAAAAATCCACTGCAGTGTTTTGGTTATAAATATTTCTTATACCATCTTTTTAATGCATGCCTTTCTGATATGTAAGAATAAAAGACCTCATCAAATCTTTCTTTTTACACACACATTTCTCCTATAAGGCGCGCAAGTGCGCGCCGCAACCTACTAGTAGCCATGATAGCTGAGTTTTTCCTTTGCCTTCGCTTCCTCGGACCTTATTGCGGGGCTCCTCCACGTCCTTTATTAGCATGTTACCTCGATTTTTTGGCTTCGACCTTGTAGAGCTCCGAGCGAGATGGATGGGTGTAAGCTTCATGACCATTGATGGGATCCCCAAGGTATTAATGTTTTTGTGATAGATAACAACTATGAAATTATGGGCTAATATCTACACGAGTGTTGTCTATGTAGAAATCATCTCTAAACTCTACTATAAATCATATGGATGATGATTGCCTTGGCGATTGATGACAATGACCGTAAGCATGAAGACTTGTGAGCTTGATAGAGTCCAAGGGTTGATGGAGATGGATCAAAGCTAAGAACAAGCTATAGAGCAAGTGTTAGAAACACTTGTCTAGTTGTTATGGCTTTGAGTTCATAGGAATAACCGGACTATCAAGGGGGTCTAGGTTATTTCTCTTAGGTCATGTCTAGTCGGTGATGTGCAAGATTGTTCGGTGAAATCATAGGCACTAGGTGACAGTGGAGAAGCCAAGGAGCTGTTCGGAGAAGCCGGGAAATGAAGTCAAGCGAGAACGAGGAGTTTCAGCTTTTGAACGAAGTGACCGGACAGAGGGGTCAGTGGAGACCGGACTGTATGGTCACTAAGAGGGCTTTTTTGGGACTTACAACGGGCAGCGAGGAATCTATTTGTGCTAGGAGCTATAGTGATCGGACTGTCCGGTCTACAGACTGGACGGTCCGGTCTGTGTGGCTTCACACAAAGCAGAGAGGAAGCAGTGCTGAGAAAGTTTCTGGACTGGAGAGAGAAAGTCTGACCGGACAGTCTGGTCAGTAGGAGATCAGCAGGGGCAGAGTCGTTGGTGCCGAGGATTGCAGTGACTGGACGGTTCGGTCAGGCAGTGACCGGACAATCCGGTTAGTTGGCCTAGAAAGCTGATTTCGTGGAGCAACGACTAGTTGGAGGTCAGAAGCCTATATAACTTCGTTGCTGGGGTCTTTGTGACCACTCTTGGCCAGTGGAATTGCTTGGTGCATTTGGTCAGAGCCAAGAGGCAAAGAGGAGAGCACTAGGAGAAGATATTGCATATCTTGAGAGTGCTAGTGAGAGTAACATGGAGTGATCTTGCACATCTAAGGCTAAGTGTACTTGAGCGTGTGATCTAGGGTGTTACTCTTGGTTTATGGTGAGACGTAGACCGGTTAGGTGTCGATGATCGAGCCTATCGTGATTGGTTGTGAAGGTCACATGTTTGTACATGGTTTGAGCCCGCCGGTGAAAGGAGCATCGCTAGTGAGCGCCCGTGTCGGCTCAGGGAGTCCGGCAAGTTCTCGAGGGAGGCGAGCTTGTGCCTTGGTGGCAGCGGTGACGCGCACCGTGTCTTCACTCCGGGAGTGATTGCGGGCTCGTGGGCGAGAACTCCACATTGGTGGTGGGAGGGACCGGGACTCCGGCGGGAGTGGTCCAACGAGGAGTGGGGGAAGGCGCCATCCTTCCGAGACCTCGGGAAAAAAATCATGAGCATTCTTTCACCCTCTCTTTACTATTCCGCAGTTGCGTGCTCTAGTAACTAGGTTGAATTGTAGCTTGCATAGGTAGTGTGTTTTGCTTCCGCACTTGCCATCTTTATGAACAGTAGCATGTGTAGGGTCTTGGCCTACTAACTTGTTAGGTTGCAACGATTTCTAGGCTCTAGCAGTGTAAATTAAAGTATTTGAATTCGTGAGCGGCTTTCCGATTCACAACCCCCCCCTCTTGGTACGCCTTCGGTCCTTAGAAGTGGTATCAGAGCTAAGTTCTTATCTTTGAGGCTTCACCGCCTTGAGTAAGGATGCCGGGACAGGTGGGGAGTGTTCCTATATTCGATGGGAAGGACTACGGGTATTGGAAGGCTTGCATGTAGGCCTATATGAGGTCCCTTGATTCAGAGATATGGATGGTCACTCACGAGTCTGATGCGGACATGAACCTACTTGAGCCTGATTTTATTAAGTGCAACACTAAGGCCAAGAATGCTCTGTTTGCATGCATTTCTAAGGATGTCTTTGCTAGGTTAGATGCTAGTTCCATAACACATGGTATCTTGATTGAGACTTAGGGTCTCCATGAGGGTACTAGTGATGTCAAAGAGGAAAGATACTATATGCTAAAGAACAAGTATGGTAACTTCACTAGATTGTCACAAGAGAGAGCTAACACTGTTTATTCTCGCTTTCATATTCTAGTGGAGGAGATCAATGCTCTTGGGAATGACTTCAAGCTGAAGCCTGTTGAGGTAATAAGAAGATTCTTGAGTCTATTCAAAGACCCTAAGTATGAGTCTATCATCACCTTCACCTTGCAAGGTGTTCTCAAGACCAAGACCCTAAAAGATGTACTTGGCAAGATCACTGTCTTCGAGAGCTACCACCTGGGTTTGGATGATCCTCAATCATCCATCCTTGCTCTTCAAGCCGAGAATCAAGAGCCTGTCAAGAGCAAGAAGAGCTAAAAGAAGGCAGAGATTGAAAAAGAAGAAGATGATGATGAAGATGACTTAAGTGAGAACTTGACACTTCTCATGAAGAAGATGAGAACCTTCAAGAACAAGTTTGCTTCCAAGTCCAGGAGTAAGTGCTACAACTATAGGTCAAAGAACCACTTTGTTCGAGATTGTCCCAAGCCTAAGAAAGGAGCTTTCAAGTCCCAAGACTCAAGTGAAGAAGAAGAAGAAGAAGACACCAAAGACAAGCAAAAGAAGAACAAGTACTTCAACAAGAACAAGAGCAAAGACAAGGTCAAAGCTCAAGACCACAAGAAGAAGTTCTCACGTAAGGCCCTTGTTGGGGAGTGGACAAGTGATAACTCGGGTGATGAGTCCTCCTCCTCAAGTGATGAAAAAATGGCCGACTTAGCCATGATCAAGACTACATCACCACGAGCTCTTCCTCCACCTCCCACATGCCTCATGGCCGCAAGCCAACTTGGGGAGAGTAAGGATGAGAGCAGCGATGACAGCGATGATGAGGAGCTCTCCTACGCCGAGCTTTGGAGTATGCTTGAGCAAGCCCGTGACATCGCCGTCAAGAAATCCAAAATATTGGATGTGGTGAGAAAAGAGTGTAAGTTGGCTAAGAACCGTGTTGGTGAGCTTGAGAGTGAGCTCAAGGACCTTGTCACATCTCATGAGGTCCTAAACAAGAGTTATGACAAACTCAAGGGTGATCATGTAAAGCTATGTGAGAAGTACAAGGCTCTTGAACTTACTTTTGAGGCCATCAATGTTAACAACCTTGCCTCTCCCTCCTCTAGTTCATCTAAGAGTGATGCTTCTACTATATGTAATGAACTAACCACCTCGGTCGAGGTTTCTTCTCTTGAGCCATTTGTTTTGAAGGAATATCACAAGCTCAAGGAAGAGAGAAAAATGGTGATGGATGGCTTTGAGAGCCTCACACGTGGTAGAGCCATTCACAAGGAGATTCTTGGGAGAAACCTTGTGAACAATGTCTCCAATCGGGGACTTGGCTCATATCCCGCCGCCATCAACATCATCGAGACTAGTGATTCCATCCCCGCATGGATCAAACCCCTACTCGCCGACGACTACTATTGCGAGAGGTGTTGCAAGGATGGCCACACCATCAAGGATTGTTATATGGTGAGAAGTTCCACTATTTTACCTAATGCTAACTTGTTTCATGAGAACACATATTTCAAGCTTTTTAGGAACAAGAATGGCAAGGTAAATGCTAAGGCTTTGGGACCACCAAACAAGAAGAGAAAGCTCAACAGCATATGGGTGCCTAAGTGCATTGTTGATCTTGAGAGGTCAACGAAGTACAAGTGGGTGTCCAAGAACAAGACCTAGAAGATTATGGTGGTGGTGGACCGTGAGCTTACTTGAAGATCAAGTGAAGTCTACCACAAGTGACATGGACCTCAATGTCATATCTACTCATGAGGGAGGTAACCGTGTTTGTTCTTGGTAGCTGTAGTGTGTGTTTCCTCCTCTTGCATTGCATGATAATTAGGACTGCTTTGTGACTAGTATGCTTTGTATCCATACATGTTTATATAACTAAAACAAAAACACATAAAAATTAGTAAATGTCCAACCCACTCAAGATAGCTATAAACAAGGGATGCAAAATTCTTGAGTCATTTTTGGCGCACGCTTTGGAATAAGTTGGGTACAAAGTTGTTATTTTCTACAACTTGTCATCCACAAACTGATGGACAAACTGAGGTTGTGAACCGCACTTTGGGTACTATGTTGCGAGCTATTTTGAAGAAAAATTTGAAGCAATGGGAAGAATGCTTACCTCATGTTGAGTTTGCTTATAATCGGGCAACACATTCTACTACCAAGGTAAGTCCATTCAAGGTAGTGTATGGTTTTGATCCCCGTACTCCACTTGATATACTTCCTCTACCTATTAATGAGAGAGTTCATGTTGATGCTAAGGAGCGTGCTGAATTTATTTTGCAAATGCATGAGACCACTAGACTTAGCATTGAAAAGATGAATGAAAAGTATAAAATTGCTGGCAGTAAGGGTAGAAAGGAAGTAAAGCTTGATGTAGGAGATTTAGTGTGGTTACACTTAAGGAAGGATAGATTTCCAGAATTGAGAAAGTCTAAACTAATGCCTAGAGCTGATGGTCCATTCAAAATAATAGAGAAGATTAATGATAATGCATACAAACTTGAGTTGCCTCCCGAGTTCGGGGTTAGTCCTACTTTTAACATTTCAGATTTGAAACCATACTTGGGAGAAGAGGATGAGCTCGAGTCGAGGACGACTCCACTTCAAGAGGGGGAGGATGATGAGGACATCACTCCTATGGATACACACAACACTCCTCCAAATCTGGACTTGCAAGGTCCAATGACTAGAGCTCGTGCACGACGACTAAATTTAGAGGTGAGCTCGTTCCTACGTTCTTCGCTATATGTTACTTTTGAGAATGGTTTGCTACCTAATGATTATTTTATGATTAGAAACCATGGAGAAGACCAGGAGATGATGGGAGAAGGAGCTGGGAACGTGGAGGACCAGCAAGAGCTTGGAAGCCAAAGTGGAGGCCCAATCAAAACCGACTTCGAGTCTGTTTCGGGGCCCAGGACCAGTCTGTACTAAAACAGTTGCCCAGGACGCATACGGACTCGGATTTGGACGTTCTACATATGCACGGAAAGATAAGGAGAAGACCTTTCCAATGCCGCCGGCCTCATGTCAAAATTCATCCGGAGTCATCGGGAATCGTCAAAACAAGACAGAGTCCAGAATCTGTGTCGGTGCTGCGTCGCCTATTTTTGGCCTTTGGGCTTTGTATCTAGTTGAGCCCAATTAGGGGCGCGTCCAGAGGGTCTTGCACGACCCTAGGGTCTTTATATACAGCCGCCGCCGCACCATTAGGGTTTGGGTTTTGCTTAGATCAATTCTGTTCATAAACAGTTTCGCCGTTCATCGGTTTGTGAGACCCCAACTTCGAGAGTTTAATCATACATCTGCAATTGTGTTGCAATCTTCGTTGTTCTTGCTTGTGTTCTTGATTCGCAGGCAGGGATCAGCCTTCTCGGCGAGGTCAATCGTCTTTTGGACGGTTGATAACCAGAGGAGACGTCGTGCTGCGATTGCGGGGTTTAGAACGTGCTGTTCTGAAGCCGGATCGATTTGTGTGTCGCCTCCGACCAAATCAACTTACCAAGAACCTTTCGGAAGATCGGGAACCCTTGTCCACATCACTTTTATTGCATATGTAAAATGCTTGTTGCATGCATCATATAGGAAACACAAAGGAGGCTTGTCATATTTGGAGATACTTGTGCCTCATGATCTATATAAAATTACATCTCTACAAGTATGACCAAAGAAAGGATTGTGCTTTATGCCCATTGATCAAGCTCTTATGAACTCCAAGGTTAAACCCACTTGCGTGGTTCATAGACTAAAACTCATACATACCCATTTGGCTCTTATTAGCTTTGGTTCTTATTTGCTCGATTTTTTATTTGGCATTTGTGAAAATTATAAGGCCATAAAAAGCCAGTATTTAAAAAGGAGTGTTTGAGAGTTCCCTTCATATTCCAAGTGCAGTGTTTATTTGGGTGTTAAGTGAGGGTACCTGGACAATTGAAGAAATTCCTTGATTCAGTAAAATTTCTGGTAGTGACCGTACAGTCCGGTCAGTGGACCGTATAGTCCGGTCTGTGCAGCAATGCACAGTGCTTCGAGGAGAAGGAAAATGGAGACCGGACAGAACCTTT
The DNA here is from genome assembly GCA_030378355.1 of Eleusine indica. Lineage (NCBI taxonomy): Eukaryota > Viridiplantae > Streptophyta > Magnoliopsida > Poales > Poaceae > Eleusine > Eleusine indica. The sequence continues at coordinate 46,926,641 of CM059500.1, forward strand.
CTAAAGAGCAGACAGTCCGGTCTGCACAAGTTAATTATGGGATTCCCAAGGTATGAATGTTTTGGTGATAGATGATAATTATGAAATTGTGGACTAATATCTATATGAGTGTTGTTTATGTAGGAATCATCTCTAAAATCTACTACAAATCATATGGATGAAGGTTGCCTTAGCGATTGATGGCAATGATCGCAAACATGGAGGCTTGTGAGCTTGATGGAGTTCAAGAGTTGATGAAGATGGATCAAAGCTAAGGACAAGCTATGGAGCAAGTGTTGGGAACACTTGTCTAGTCGTTAGGATTTTGAGTCCATACGAAAAACCGAACTATCAAGGGGGTATAGATCATTTCTTTTAGGTCATGTCTAGTCGGTGATGTGCAAGATTGCTCGGTGAAATCACAGGCACTAGATGACAGTGGAGAAGGTAAGGAGCTGTTCGGAGAAGCCGGGAAGCGAAGTCAAGCGAGTATAAGAAGTTTCAGCTTCTGGACGAAGTGACCGAACAGAGGGGTCAGTAGAGAGGTCAGTAGAGACCGGACTGTACGGTCACTAAGAGGACTTGTCTGGGACTTACAACAGGCAGCGAGGAATCTGTCTGTGCTAGAAGCTGTAGTGACCTGACTGTTCGGTCTATAGACCGGACGGTCCAGTCTATGTGGCTTCACACAGAACAGAGAGGAAGTAGCGCCGATAAAGTTTCTGAAGAGAGAAAGTCTGACCGGACGGTCCGTTCAGTAGGAGATCAGCAGGGGCAGAGCCGTTGGTGCCGAGGATTGTAGTGATCGGACGATCCGGTCAGATAGTGATCGGACGGTCCGGTCGTCCGGTCAGTTGACCCAGAAAGCTGATTTCGTGAAGCAACGACTAGTTGGATGTTGGAAGCCTATATAACTTTGTTGCTGGGATTTTTGTGATCACTCTTGGCCAGTAGAATTGCTTAGAGCAGTTGATGAGAGCCAAGAGGCAAAGAGAAGAGCACTAAAAGAAGATATTGCATATCTTAAAAGTGCTAGGGAGAGTAACATGAAGTGATCTTGCATATCTAAGGCTAGGTGTCCTTAAGGGTGTGATCTAGGTTATTATTCATAGTCTATGGTGAGATCTAGACTGGTTGGGTATCGGTGATCGAGCCTATCATGATCGGTTGTGAAGGCCGTCACACGTTTGTTCATGGTTTGAGCCCGCCGATGAAAGGGGCATCGCTAGTGAGCGCCCATGTCGGCTCGGGGAGTGCGACAAGTTCTCGAGGGAGGCGAGCTTGTGCCTTGGTGGCAGCGGTGACGCGCACCGTGTCGTCACTCCGGGAGTGATTACGGGCTCGTGGGTGAGAACTCCACATTGGTGGCAGGAGGGAACAGGACTCCGACGGGAGTGGTCCAACGAGAAGTGGGGAAAGGCGTCATTCTTCCGAGACATCGGAAAAAAAATTATGAGCATTTCTTGACCCTCTGTTTACTATTCCGCAGTTACGTGCTCTAGTAACTAGATTGAATTATGGCTTACATAAGCTAGTGTGTTTTGCTTCCGCGCTTGCTATCTTCATAAACACTAGCATGTATAGGATCTTAACCTAATAGACTTGTTAAGGTGCAATAATTGTTATGCTCTAGTAATATAAATTAAAGTATTTAAATTCATAAACAGCTTACCGATTCACAACTCCTCTCGGTACGCCTTCGGTTACAAGTCATCTGCTAGGAGCTTTGCACATGATTGCGACTTGCATCGTCCCACACGCCGTGGTCGATCCTGTGCTCCTGTGGGTGGTAGTTGCTTCAAAGTTTCACCCTCTATGTCGGCGATCTGGTGCCTAAAACCTCATCGGCGAACTGGGCACACCACAATGATCCCGAACGAATCTGGGCCCGAGACCTGACTTGCAACTGCACAAATCTTTTGATGCGTCAGTCGATCTCGTTCGACGGTTGCGGTACAGGAAGACCGGCTGCTGTGGTGGCTCGGCCAGGGAAGGACGTTCGATGAACGTTATCCACCAATCGGCATTGGGTACAGTCGTTGATGTTTCGGGTCACTGATCGAATCTTCTGACATTCCTTAGAAGTCAACCAAACTTGTCTGCTTGTGGCTGTGGCGCATGGTTCTCTCACTTCGTTCATGTCCTGTTAATTCACGCACTGATAACAATTTTGGTGGTCCACCGAATCTGAAATGACGACGTAGACAGCGTATTTGCCAATGATTTGTCCAATGGAATTGTTTTAGTTTTACCTGGTAGCTACCCGGCCGGACGACGTATGTGTCAATCATTAACAGACGGCTATGAAACCACGTACATGCAACAACTGAAACCATCGGGCATTGGTATATTATATCGTAACCACCGTTATTAGGATACTATAACAATCGAATCAACTGCCACAAGGTGAGCATCAAACAACACGACGACTAGTGACCAGCTCGACAATAAATCAACACGACCATTTCTGTCGTCCATCCTCGCAAGAAACTCCAAGCCAATCCGGAGTAACCAAGTTCAAGTTGCAATATCCGATAAGCGAATTTAGAATTAAGTTAGAGTCAATAACAAGCAACAAAACTAGAATTCCACAGCGCGGCACGTAGGAAACTATACAAGCATCCATCCCCGTGGAGATCATAATAAATTTCTTACTTATCGTATGGATCATATTTTTTTTGACTTGAAATGAATCTGCACGGTAAGGCACGTACCACATCATGGTTAATCATTATCAATTCATTACAAGCAAATTAAACGAGGCCATTACTTTGCCACAAGCAACTTCCTAGTTACATATATATCCACTTCGTTTTATTTGTTTATACACCCAAGCAAGTGGCCTATAAATACACTGGCATGCCGTAAGCAACCATTCGTAATCCGTAAACTAGTATACACATACCCAACAGCAGGAAGCGAATGGAGGAAGGCATCAAAGAGGAGCCGAAGAACGCAGCAGCAGCAGCAGAAGCCACAGGCCAGGCCAACAGCACGGCGCGGGTCATGGCGGACGCGACGTTCCAGAGCATCGGCGACGTGCTCAAGCTGCTTCCGACGGCGACGGTCATCCTGTACGAGGTGCTCACCCCGATCGTGACCAACACCGGCGACTGCCACCTCGCGAACAAGGTGGTCACGCCGATCCTCCTCGCTTTCCTCGCCTTCCTCTGCGCCTTCTCCACCTTCACCGACAGCTACGTGGGCGCGGACGGCAAGGTCAAGTACGGCCTGGCGACGCCGCGCGGCCTGCTGCCGTTCAACGACGACGACGCCGCGAGCAGGGGGAGGGACTTCTTCTCCAAGTACCGGCTGCGGCCGGCGGACTTCGTGCACGCCGCCTTCGCCGTGGCCGTGCTCGCCGCGGTGGCGCTGCTCGCCGACGCCAACACGGTGGCGTGCTTCTACCCGGCGCTCAAGGAGCAGCAGAAGAAGGTGGTCATGGCGTTGCCCGTCGTCGTCGGCGCCATCGCCAGCGTCATCTTCGTCGTGTTCCCATCCACCCGCCACGGGGTCGGGTACCCGCCGGCGAAGCCCGAGACCAGCGCGCTGGCGTCGCAGTAATAGGCGGGCTCCCTTTGAGAGCGAGAGCTCGGTATGAACGCGATCGGCACGTGCTAAGCATGTTAATTTGTGTGCATAATTGTACGTTCTCTCGTTTGGATACTACACATCTGTGCTTGTCCCGTCGCCATATCTGCAATCAAATCCGTGCGTTTACGATTCACTCTGCTCATACTCGACCGAGGTGATTTTGTCCAATAGTCGCGCTGAACACTCTGTAAACTCTGTTAGCTTCGTTCCGTCAATGGAATAGTGACAAGCCTGACATGCTCAGGCTACCAATTATTCGGATGTAACTCTAACCTGAAATTATCGTTGTAACATACTCTGAAACTCAAAAACATTATTCCAATTCCAAGCATAAGCACGAATTTTTTAAAGAATTTCTGAGTTTTTTTTTTTTGAAAAAAAACTGATATTTTTTTTAACCTGAACAACATTTCGGCCCTTAAGACAATTACGGCCCACGACTAACTAGTCAAAGAGGAAACACAAGCCCAAATGAAACTATTCACCGTTGTATTGTATGCGCGTGCGTGTGCAGGCCTCGCACCCCGCATTCCCTTCTGGACAGGAGCTCGCCCACGCAGCCACTCCTCTCTCCGCAGTCGCTCTTTCCTCCCCTCCCTTCCCCCGATCTCCCCCAATCCGACCAGACCAGCAACCCTCGACTAGAGCCAAGCCACGGAGCGGAGCAGGCGAGGCGGAGGCGGAGATGGCGCTGCGACGGGCGCTCCTCAGATCGGCCGAGATCTCCTCCGACCGCAAGGTCCGACCCCTCCTCCCCCTTGCGCTATCTGTGACCCATTTCGATTGGATCCCCCGTCGATAGGATGTGAAATCCGGTGGGAACTGTGGAGTTGGCTGTGTCGTGTCAGGTGTAGTCGAAGAGAGTGATGGGTTTCAGCCGTGGAGGGTGGGTTTGGCGGCCAGGAATTGCTGGCGCAGATAGCACCATGGTAGTGAGAATTTGCTGAAAATGTGGAGGTATTGAGAGAGGGTTTGGAGTGAGAGAGGCCCAGGTTGGACAGGCTTCTAGTTACTATTGTAGCGTCCATAGGAATTTGGTTGGCTCCCCTTTGCTCTTGGTTTATCAACTTTGCTTATCATTCAGTTTGAGATTGTAAAGCTCATCTCATCTCTGGCTCATGATTACTTGGGATATTTCAGTACAGACATTGATGTTTTTGTTATGCTAGATAAACTTGTGAAATTTATTTATGTAGGTGATAGGACAAAAGGGGACGTTATATTCAGATTTAAATATGTGGTTTAAACCTTTAGGGATAGTAAAAATTGCTATTACAAGTTGAATTTTAAGGTGTTCGTTGAATATTTTAGAGGTGACACTTGCCTTGGGGTACATAAATTTCTCCTGTCTAATTACGTACTCCCTCCTTCATTGTCTTCCCTGTCACTGGTTAGCTCAAATTTCAGCTAACCAGCGACAACAAAAAAGGTTGGAGGGAGTATACTTCTAGGTGATGTTTGGATAGAGCTTGGGTTGGGGAAATGAGAGGATGGGTTAGGGAAATGAGAGTTGGGAAACTCATTTCCTTTGTTTGGGAACTTGGGTTAGGGAAATGAAGGGGTTGATGATAGGGAAATAAAGGGATCATTTCCCAAGGATCTCATCCCACCGTGAGGGATGGGTTATGGCTGGAAATAGAGGATGATGGAGTGTGGGTCCCACGTTATTTCCCTATCCCAAGTCAGCTATCCAAACAATGGTAAGGGAAATGAAGTGTGTATCCCTAACCTTAACCTACCTTCTCATATCCCACCTCATTTCCATTTCCCCAACCCAATCAGCATCCAAACACCACGGGATGCCTGTTAGTATCAGTCAAATTCTCATATAGTATGGGATGCCTGTTATGAAGATGCATTATGTTCTGACAAACTAATTTGATCACCTGAATTTCCTATTTTTTGTTACTAAGTTAGGTTCATATAATTGAATTGTTCATCTGGTCTTGTTGGTACCTGCTAGGCTGTTATGCTGCTTTTAGTATTATACTCAGGCATCTTGTGACACTATGAGCTCTCAGTTTTTGCTTTTTAAGTAAACAGATCTCACCTAAAATCTTGACACTATTTATGTGTACTATTTTCTCTTTCTGTTCGTGTCTAATTTTCTAGTTCGAATGGTACAGTGAGCCCGGGCAGAAAACAATTAACTACAGATTCCTGGCTGTGCGCCCCCATTTAACCACTTTTTTTTGCCCTTGTAATTTAGCCCATGTCATTTGACAAACTGAAGGGAAGAATAGTAGATCTATGTTGCATTTCATTCAATTTCGAAGACCATTTTAGTGGTTGAAAATAAGTTCCACTTTTTTTTGCTTCTAATGACATTTGCTGCAGTAAACCATTTTTTTTTTCTAGCATCATAGAAGTATTTGCATTCTTCTCATTTTTCATATGCCTTTTTCAGGCTGTGATTGAGTACCTGCATTCTCTTTCAAGGGCACAGCCTGCCCGATCTCTCAATGGTGCTGGCCTTTGTTTTGCTAGCAGATCATTCAGCACACAGGCTGCTACTACGTCAAGCACACCGCAACCTCCGCCGCCACCTCCCCCTCCAGAGAAGACTCACTTTGGTGGCCTCAAAGATGAGGACCGCATTTTCACCAATCTCTATGGCGTGCATGACCCATTTCTGAAAGGTGCAATGAAGAGGGGTGATTGGCACAGGACCAAGGATTTGGTGCTTAAGGGGGCGGACTGGATAGTGAATGAAATGAAGAAATCAGGTCTCCGAGGACGTGGAGGTGCAGGTTTCCCTTCTGGTCTTAAATGGTCCTTTATGCCCAAGGTATCAGATGGACGTCCTTCTTATCTTGTTGTTAATGCTGATGAGAGTGAGCCTGGAACTTGCAAAGACAGAGAAATCATGCGTCATGATCCCCACAAACTTTTGGAAGGATGCCTTATTGCTGGAGTTGGAATGAGGGCCTCAGCTGCTTACATCTACATTAGAGGAGAATATGTGAATGAGCGTCTCAACCTTGAGAGAGCCCGGCAGGAAGCATATGCTGCTGGACTTCTTGGTAAGAATGCTTGTGGATCTGGTTACGATTTTGATGTGCACATACATTTTGGTGCTGGTGCCTACATTTGTGGTGAAGAGACTGCCCTTCTAGAGAGCCTTGAAGGAAAGCAGGGCAAACCTAGGCTGAAGCCACCTTTCCCAGCCAATGCTGGGCTTTATGGCTGCCCCACAACTGTGACAAATGTTGAAACCGTGGCTGTATCCCCAACAATTCTCAGACGTGGTCCAGAATGGTTTTCTAGCTTTGGGCGCAAGAACAACTCGGGAACCAAACTCTTCTGTGTCTCTGGACATGTCAACAAACCTTGCACTGTGGAAGAGGAGATGAGTATCCCGTTGAAGGAATTGATCGAGAGGCACTGTGGTGGTGTGAGGGGAGGATGGGATAATCTGCTTGCTGTTATTCCTGGTGGTTCTTCTGTTCCCCTGCTACCAAAGCACATATGTGATGATGTAATGATGGATTATGATGCACTGAAGGCTGTGCAGTCTGGATTGGGTACAGCTGCAGTTATTGTGATGGACAAGTCCACAGATGTTGTTGATGCGATTGCTAGGCTGTCATACTTCTACAAGCACGAGAGCTGTGGTCAGTGCACGCCCTGCCGGGAGGGCACACCTTGGCTATGGATGATCATGGAGAGACTCAAGGTTGGTAATGCAAAGCTAGAGGAAATTGACATGCTTCAGGAGGTCACAAAGCAAATTGAAGGGCATACTATCTGCGCCCTAGGGGATGCTGCGGCATGGCCAGTGCAGGGGCTTATCAGGCACTTCAGGCCAGAGCTCGAGAGGAGGATCCGTGAGCGAGCTGAAAGGGAACTGCTGGCGGCATCTGCATGATAAGCCTACCGTGTCACTCCTGTGTTTCTGATTTCCGTCACTGAAATAATGCAAACTGATGGAGCCCATTTCTGTATAACGAAATGTTGTGCTTTCCTGATTTGTTCAAACCTTTATGTTGTTTATCCTATGTGCTCAAGCAGACGATGAATTTTGATGAGCTAGTTAAACATTTCAAAGTAGAAACAAGAATCAGCTTTGTACCCTGTATGCTACATGAGGGAGGCAAAATGTTATCATGGATATGCATTCCTACTTGATTGTTAGTTTCTCATACCTAAGTATCCGGAATTTGGATTAGGCATTTGCCGTTTGAGATTATGATATATTATACATGACGACTTTCACCATGAAACTTCCACAATTCCTTCATAAGGTCATCACGTTTAGGCTCCTGCACATTTTAGAGTTCAGAATCACTCGTACCATACCTTATCTTCAGGCATGCTCCGAATAGCACGCCTCAATCCGGACCTTACTGTTCTCCATCTCTTTCACTTGCTGTTCCGATCAGGGTTGGAAAATGCGGTGAAAACCGGCCGGTTTTTGTGAAAACTGGTTAAACCGGTCCGGTCTGGTTTGACCGGTCCGGTGAAAACTGGTTGGTTGAATTTGAATAAATTTGAAAATTTGAAAAAAATTATAATAAAAAACTAGATCTTTTATGATGAACTATGGTGAAGAAATCATATGAAACAAACATTGTTTGATCCTTGAAAAAATTAAAAGAATGAAAGTAGAAGAAAAAAAATAAAAAAAAAGAAATATAGCCTGGACGGGTTTATGAGTGGCAAGATCCTTCTTTTTATAACAAGTTGATCTCAGAATGGCAAATAACTACAGCCTGGACGGGACAGAGTTGGCATGACTACAAGGCAACATTATTGGCTGCTAGGGGAATTACGCTTATGTCAATTACAGAGTATAACATGGCATTATCCAGCTGGCACGAACATCCCACCTTGAACTAAGTAGCAGTTATATCTCAGGTATTTCTATAATTATGTATTGACTACTACGTGTTGTATGCTTATGTTACTATTAGTTGGATCATATATTACTTATTTTTTATATAATTTGTACATATGTATAATATTATTGCAAATTATTATCAAAGTTATTGTCAAAATTTAAATTTTTTTGCACCATTTTTTTATTTTTCAAGATTTTGTAACTTTTTTTTACTGCCGGCCGGCTTTTCGGCCAAACCGTCCGGTTAGCCGCTCCAACCGCCCAGCTAAATTCAAATTCTAATTCGGCCGGCTAACCGACCGGTTTGGTCGAAAACCGGCCAGTGCGTCAATTTGGTCCGGACCGGTTTTGCCGCACTCACCGCATTTTCAAGCCCTGGTTCCAATTCATATAGCTTGCTCCAGTGCTTTTCTTCTTCTTCAAGATTGGATCCTCCTTTCGTGCTCTTGTATCGACAGCTCCTAGGACTTATGAATTGTCACACTAGCTTACTTGGTTTTCTTGCCAATCGTATTACGACGTGCCAAACGCATGTAATATTTCTTTCGCGGCCAGTTCGGATGAGAACTTTTCGTTCATTGATGCATCATGCGCTCTTCACGAGCGTGCTAATGTAGCGCGTTCTCCACAAGACAAACGGCAAGCAACCAAACGCTAGCTCTGCCCAGCCTGGCCAACACGCAAACAACAAACAACGTAGTCTGCATGTACAAAGCCACTCTCGGACAGGCCAACGTCGAGCTAGACCCAATCGGATGCAGGAAATTAATCACACCCTTAACTACTTTATCTTGTTTTTGAGTTCTTCTAAGTTTGCTAGTACTAGACAAAGAATCTTTCATTGAATTATCATTCCCACGTTTAATCATCTCTTGTGTTTGAAACTTTGAAAGCAAAGTTCATTCCTTAGTTTACAATAATGCACAGAGGATATCAAAATAAAAAATAGTGCACTCATTATCTACAACACTGTTTCATGTTCCATTACAAAAGCAGCTATTAATCATTTTTCTATTTTTTCTTAGCTACAATATCATTTTTCTATTTTTTCTTAGCTAAAATACTATAATATAAGATAGCTGTACTACAAGATGAATTATATTAGTTTAGTAGTACATGTTATCGTTCTATATATGCGTATTGTCGCACGTACAAACTATTAGTTGTTTATAAATAAATATTATTATTCGGTTACTAAAGGTCTTAACGAAGGTGCATTTCAGGTTTTCACTACAACGATATTATTTTTAACAATAAATCTTTAAATATCCTAAGCTAGAAAAATGACACGAAAATAGTACTGAAATCGAATATTGCTAGAAAGTGTCTGAAAAACACCGTGGCTAATGGAGCACGCCGACGCCTTGAGGCTCTAGCGGGATCCGTTCTGGATCGAGACAACTGCAATGCGCCGCCGGCCGCCATCCCCGCCGCCGAAGCACCTCTAGGCCGACGGAAGGAGATGTTCCGGCCGTAGCTCCTTTCCAAAAACCTTCTTCCTCGCGGGTCCCACTCCCTGACACCCACGTCGCTCCTCCTCGCCCCCCGACCCCGCGTGCGTGTTCCTCCCCTTCCCACTCCACTCCTGTCGCGTCGCGCGGGGTGGGTAACTAAACCCTTCCCTCCGGTCGACGCCTCTCGCCGCCGCGTCGGCTCTGGGGCGCCGCCATGAAGCCCTCGACGCACTTCCAGGAGATCGGGAAGAAGCCCAAAGGTACGCTCCGCCTTTGCCTCCCCGAAAACCTCTTGGATTCTGGGCTACCGAGTACTGGTTCCTCAGTTTAACGGCCGAGTAATCTCGCGCAGATTTGATCGCCAAGGAACACGGCTTCAATATCGCGGCCTACATCTCGTCGGGAGCGGTATGTGAGCTTCGCTTCCCTCCTCGGATTCCTGAGATTTCGTTGCTCGTGTGCCTCGATCGGGCCTCGCTTCTGAGCTTAGGGTGCTAGGGTTTTGAGCCGTGGTGGGTCTGGGTGAGGATACAATACTAATTGAGTGGTTTATTAGATGAGCGTGGGGATTCCCTCTAGTTGTTGCTGCTTGTCAGAGGTACTGAGCTAGCTGTTTGTGCTGGCCTAGTAGATCAATGGTAAGGCATTTGTCACTGAAAACAGATTGAATCACCTGGTCCTAATTTGGGGACGTCAGGGATTTATGAGCTTTGTCAGCTTCTTTCCAGTTTGGTAGTGGTAGTAGCGTGTGGATTACTGAGTTTTGATGCCCGGACGAATCTGGTTCGTAGCTTCCTGGTATAGGTTTTGTTGTGATGCTGTCAGGTGTCGACAGGGCTGCCAGAGCCAGATGCGGTATGAACTACGAAGACCCTGAACAAATGCTGTTCTGATGAGGGTAATAGTGTAAACTGGATGGCCCATGAATTCGCTCTCTGCGTTGCTTGTGGTTCTCATTTATTAGCCTTTGAAGGTTTGGGGTAGTTTCCTGGTTGGGCTGTTCTAGTAGGATGTTAAGCTTCCGGACTCTATAGAAATTTGTTTATATGTTGACCATGTAAAGTTTTTGGTTGATGTATTCTGTGCCCATATGTAATGGGATTTGCTGTTTGTTTTTAGGATGTCATTGCTGCCGCTCTGCGTAAACATGTTGAGGAGGAAGCCCGAGATCTCAGTGGTGAAGCTTTTTTAAGGTTTATGGAGCAGCTCTATGAGCAGATATCTACTCTATTGCAAAGCAATGATGTTGCTGAGAATTTACTGGCTCTCCGTGCTATCGATGCATTAATTGATGTGCCCTTTGGGGAAGGTGCATCTAAGGTTTCTAAGTTCGCGAGCTTCTTGAGGAATGTATTTGAAGTAAAGCGTGACCCTGAGATCCTAGTCCCAGCAAGCACAGTGCTGGGTCATTTAGCAAAAGCTGGGGGAGCAATGACAGCCGATGAAGTGGAACGACAGGTATGCTATAAGCGGTTCTAGTTTTCTTGGAAAGAAAACTACACTTTTCATTTGCTGACAACCTTTCCTTTTCAAAGATTAAAACGGCTTTGGGGTGGCTTGGTGGGGATAGAGTGGAGTATCGTCGATTTGCAGCTGTACTTATTCTCAAAGTAAGTTGAAGTGATCAACCCTTTATTCTTATGTGCATTGTTTCAATGAGCCCTCCATTATGAATGTGAAAAAATGCTACTTCACCTATGCCCATTTTTATTTATATAGTTGCCGACACACCCCTGATTCAGAATGATTGTTTACACAAACTTGATTATAAATCGCATGGGTAATGTGTAAAGTATTGTATGTTTCAATCATTTTCTATTGATGCGAATACCAATTAATCAATATAGGCTTGATTCGTGGAATGAAGTGGCGACTTTGCAGTATTTACGGTGACATATCAGTTGTACTATTTATTAGTCTCACTGAAAGTTCAGTAGCAATAAAGCTGACTCTTCAGTTCACCTATGACTTTGATTTATGTTTCACCGGAACCAGCCTATGAACTATCTGTGATGTGCATATCTCTTTTGTTGAATCCGGATTGAAAGACTGTTGTATGGCAGTGATTGTGTTCAACCTTTGTGGTGTGTATGCGTGGCTGAAAAGGATAAGCTTCACATGCTTTCTCTCCCAAGAAATAAAAATTAAAAAGAATACAGTAGTAATGGTTTCCCTAAGCTCTACAAGATCATTATGAAAAATACAGTAGTAAACTTATCCTGAAAGGAAAGGTCACACAACATATAGAAGCACTAAACAAAAGAAAATCTTATAAATATCATCTTGAGTAGCAGAAAACATGATTTATATATAGCCTAAATCTAATACTCGTTTTGGTGAAGAGAATTGAATCCTCAACGTCAAACAACAATTAATATAGTTGGAATAATCCTATGTATGTGTATTGGAAGGTTGCATGTTTACAAAAAAACAAAACAAAACATGAATACCATCTAAGGTGAGCCAGGGCATGATTTGCACAGGAAGTGTGACTAGTTGCTGGCTTCTAAATTTGCACCCCCATTAGAATCATTACAAACCCTGTAAACCTCATGGGCTCAAAACTGAGCACACAGGCAGTTATGCTCGTGGTTCTTTCACTTGTGAAATCAGCTACCAAAAACATTCTGTGTTAAGCAGCAAAGTCAGTTTGCTGTATCCTCTTATTTTGAAAATGCAATGTTTCTCAATTGCCTATTGCAGCTACAGAGGACCTAGACAAGTGAATCAAAACATCAGTTTTTTTTTCTTGTGAAGGTAGTCAAATTCATAACCCATGAAACATCTTTTGATTCTTGAAGCTTCATGCTCATTCGACAAAATATATCCTGAGTAGTGTTGCTTCTGGTTTTCATGTATGTGCTACTGTTTACATTTCATGAGTAGCTGAATCCTATAATTTAATTTCACCAAATAAAACTTATCATGTAACTTTTGTGACCTAAGCTTTCTCTGTGCCCATAATTTCTGCCCAAAAGTTATGTGAGCGGTTGTGTGCTTTAAATATTTTTTCCCTCAAATATGCAGGAGAGCTGTGTATCATTTCATTAAGAAGATAAAAAAAAGTTTCACGGAGAGGTGCTAGGCCCCTCCCGAAGATCCTAATTCACTCAAGTTTTCTCTATTACATTCGCGACATCTCAAATTTAAACAGCCATCAAACACTAGCTTAGTCTCCTTCCAATATTTTACTCCCCACTCTCCCCCTTTGGTATTCTGACTTCTAGTTAGTACTATCACGGGAACATGGAAGAAGGCGAGGGTTAATAAGGCACACAATGGGTAAGAAGATCACATATTTTTCTATGTATGCCATTTCTTCTTTTGAAGGTGCCTACAAAAGAACTATTCTCTAAAATATGCTCACAGAAGAACCTTATGCACCATGTCGTGGGCTGTGGCGCGTTACATCATAGGGAAAGAAACCTTACACAGTTCTATCTTTAATATTCTATTATGATATTTGAAATCTATGCAAATACTGTTTCCAGATGCACTCAAATGTCTTAAGATCTACGCTTTCTCATATTTGTAGGAGATGGCTGAAAATGCATCTACAGTTTTCAACGTTCATGTTCCTGAGTTTGTGGATGCTATATGGGTAGCATTGAGAGACCCTAAACAGGCTGTTCGTGAAAGAGCAGTGGAAGCATTGCGTGCTTGTCTACATGTTATCGAAAAACGTGAGACACGCTGGCGCGTCCAATGGTGAGCCTAATTTTCCAGATTTGATATCTAAATGACAATTTGAATTAAGTCAATTAACTTGCCTGCATACTAAGATACCTTATAAGTCAAACCTGTTTTTCTTACTTCCAAGACTGATTGAATGAATGAAATTTGCATACAACGAATTTGTTTGGGGGTTTCATCTCCATAATAATGACTAGTAATGAAACTAAAAATGGCAGTTAGAATTACTTAGTATTGGCAAACTACAATGAGATTTTTTTGCACATTGTGTTTGATGATTAATTAGTAGTTTGATAAAGATGAATAATTGAACATCATAACTTTCACATAAGAAATAAATTGAAAGATCTATGCTATTTTCATCTTTTATTTATAGGCAAATGAAGAGTTTGAGATAAAAAAAATGGTACAAAGTGTTTGGGTCTTACCCGTAGCATTATCCACTCATTCTACTTACAAGCACTGTGTGGTCCCATTGTGTCCATGCAATATTTATTGGCAATATATGACAGTTGGGAGCATCGTTTCTGAACTTAGGATGAATTGTGCGATTGATGTGCACATGAGCTAGGTATTTTATCCAATAGTTGCGGATTTTGATGAATTAAGAAATGAAGTGGCCTAGGACATGTGGAGTATGCAAATGGCTTTCTTAAATTATCCAGCTTGACCTCTTATTATCCTAGAGCAGCAAAAACAAATACTATTTCCAATGGAAGATCTTTAGTTTGGTTAGTTTGCGATTTCATGGACACATTCCGAAAGTGTGGAGGGAACAATCTCTCTCCTCTGTTTCACCATGCTTGCAGTTGTTGACTTTAATGGGAGGTTGTCAAATGGAAAATTATCACAATCTGGGGATTAACAGTTGAAGTTTACTTATTTGATTGCTCTTAATGGGAGGATGCCAGATGGCAGCTACTCATAAGATTATTTAAGCTTACACCAGCCTGCTTTAACTAATACTTTCAGTCTACTCAATTAGATTTGTATGTTCACTTGTCAAGACTTTAGAGCTTGGTGACAATCGATGTTTCCAATCTCGATAATTAATAATGTTCTGTTTTATTTTATTCTACCGTGAGCTATATGTTTTTTTCTAGGGTTTACAAATAGGAAGTCACCCATGTACTTTAGCAATACCACCCTGTACGTCTTAAGTTTTCATTTCCTAATTTTATTAGGTATTATCGCATGTGTGAAGCAGCTCAAGTTGGGCTTGGCAAGAATGCTTCTGTTCATAGCATTCATGGCTCACTATTGGCTGTTGGAGAATTGCTGAGGTATGTCTTCTTTTTTTCTCCTGGAGTTGGAAGTTATTTCGTTTTCTTCTTATGAAAAAAAGTCACATATTAAAAGTTTTTCTTCACATTGATGTTTCATCTTGTTTGATTCTGTGCATGTTTCTTTATATTTCTTCAATTATGGAATTAAATTCAAAGTATGTAAAAATGTGAACTATGTCTCAATATAGCGTCAAGGTTGTCAATAAAATAATTTAGTTCTGACATTAGTGCACTACTTCTCATGAATTACTGCAGGAATACAGGGGAGTTCATGATGTCTAGGTACAGAGAAGTTGCCGATATAGTCCTTGACTATTTACGGCATCGAGACCAGCTTGTTCGCCGTAGTATAACATCACTTCTTCCTCGAATTGCCCACTTCCTGCGTGACAGATTTGTGACCAATTACCTTAAGGTTATTCCCAGCACCACAATTCTTGAATTCATATATATTAATCTCTTTTGTTTATATGTAACTTTCCTTCTTTCATTCCTGATTCTGATGTCATAATAAAAAGGAACATGAAACTATGATGTGCTTGACGAGTGTTAATTCTCATTCCCAGATCTGCATGGATCATATCCTGTTTGTTTTGCGTACACCAGACGAGCGAGCAAGTGGGTTTGTTGCACTTGGAGAGATGGCTGGTGCTTTGGGTGTTGAACTTGTGCCGTATTTGCCTGCAATTACCTCACATTTGCAAGAAGCAGTATGCTCTGGCAGCCCTATTTTACTCTGTTACTTGCTTGAACTTTGTCATGCTTGTTGCCTAACTGGTACTTCTATTTGCAGATTGCTCCTCGCAGAGGAAGGCCATCCCTTGAGGCAATTTCTTGTGTAGGAAGTTTTGCAAAAGCTATGGGTCCTGCAATGGAACCTCATATTCGCAGTGGACTGCTTGATTCAATGTTTTCTGCTGGTCTTTCAGATAAACTTGTAGAAGCGCTGGAGTCTATAAGCATGAGGTAATTTATCTCATTTTAATTACTTGTTTTATTTGTGGCCATAATGTAACCTTACCATTTCGTGCAGCATTCCATCTTTACTACCCACAATACAGGAGCGTTTGTTGGATTGTATATCTCAAGCACTTCCTAAATCATCAGTGAGGTCAGGTGTTAGTGTTGGTCGAGCAAGCAGGCCAAACAGTCTGCAGCAGTTTGTAGATTCTAGTAGTCCTGTTCTTGTGCAACTTGCACTACGGACTCTAGCAAACTTCAACTTCAAGGTTTGAAATGCTTTTGTATGCTGAACAATGGTAATATCTTCCGAACTTGTAATATTTATAGTGTTATATACATTTGTTTCAGGGTCATGAGCTCCTTGAATTTGCAAAAGAAAGTGTCATCCTTTATCTGGAAGATGAAGACAGCAGTACCAGAAAAGCTGCCTCTGTATGCTGTTGCAGATTAGTTGCACACTCCCTTTCAGCTTCCTCCACTTCACAGTTTAGTTCCAATAGGTCAAATCGTATGGGAGGAGCTAAGCGCCGTCGCCTTGTAGAGGAGGTTCGTTTTAAAGCTATGTGTACTGTTTTCAATAGATTGTCTTTCTGGAAACACAACTTTACTTTAGTAGGCTAATAGTTTCATGGGTGTAAGTAACTTCACAATTACTCCCATTAACTAAGTATATACGGTGTAGCATTCCTAGTTTGGATCTTTTTTTGTACATTTGGTGTAAAATTATTGAAAATTCGCAGCAATTTAGCATTATTGTATTAAACTTGATTTCTAAACTACATATGAACTATCTCTTTCTCAGTTAATCGACTAAAGTTGAATGTTGACTTGTGCTTTGAAGTCATGTATTTTAAGTGACATTAATCTTGTATTCTTGTGTAAAACCTATCAGTCAACATTCTCTCACTGGGCATTCCGAAATAATTATGTTACTACAATATTTTTAGAATAAACTATTAGCAGAAGAAAGAGTGACCAACATTGCAGCACCTTTTCTTCTTTTGATTCTAAGAGAGCATGGTCCTGTTTGGAAATAAGTTTAACTATTACTAGTTTTGTGAAGAGTCATCAATATATATGGCCCTTTTCCCACTGTTTTCTGACATGGCTAAGTAGTAGATTATATTCTGCTGTACAACATGGCAGTATCTGTCCCTTATTTTGATGCCTTTTACTTCATAGCCCCAATGGAAGTGTGTTGTATTATGTCAGTGGACTCACATAACTCCTTCCATTGTCCCTATTCCCACTGGCATTTTTTATCAAGGGACAATTGCATTTTGACCACAATTCCGAAGGCTAATGGTGATATAGTCCCAGATTTTCGACCTTTGCATTTTTACCATAACTTTTTTCATCCGAATCAACTGTTAGCCATAACTTTCACTGACATCTATTTGGGATGGAATAAACGCTTAAAAAAAGAAAACGATTTAGGAAAAAAAGTGACCAAATTGCCCCTAACTTCCCAGTCTTCTGTACATTCTCTCCCTCCCGTTCTCTCCCGAAAGGCGCAGCCACCACCTAATCCTAGAGGTGGCGGGCAGACGATTGGCGGCGGCGGCGGGGGCTGCGACGGCGAGCAGGCGATTGGCAGCGGCGGCGGGGGCAGCGGTCGGCGGACGTGGGCGCACGCGGGTGTCGGATTGGCGGCGGCGGGGGCTGCGACGGCGGGCGGCGGGCAGGCGATTGGCGGCGTCGGCAGGGGCTGCCGCGGGTGTCGGGCGCAGTGCGACGGGCGTCCGGCGCAGGCATCACGGGCGAGTGCAAGCGCAGAGGGGTCGTTGTGGTCGGCCTCCTGCGTGTCGATCGGGGCCGGCACGGTCGGGTCGGTGTCAGAGTCGACGAGGAGGAATAACATCAAAATTGTGGTAAAATTGCAAAGGGCAAGTTAAAATTGCAAATTGCACACGAAACATGAGTATGCATTATAGTAATCTTGACTTCTTTGTTTGACTGTTTTTGTGTACTACTTTAAGTTTAAACCTCTCATATGGAACAATAAAATTTGAAACTGTAGAAGGGTGTTGTAGCGTAGTATACATTCAACGAGGGATAACTGTAGTAGGATAAAGAGAGGTGATTGGTGCTTGTCAGAGTTGGACTTCTTAGGGTACTTTAGCCGTTAAATCAGGTTTGAAAAAAATGCAGGACAAGTTTCTTGCTAACAGGTCTTATAGCCTTTCATGGTTAATGTCGTTGATATATAAGAGGAGATTATTCACATTCCGTGACTTGGTTCTTGTTGACCCTGTACTGTTCTTGTGCCATAGGCACTGGATACTGTATTTATGCTAATTCCCATGATATATTTGGATTGGACTTATGTTGATCATATCTGTTGGATTTTTACCTTTTTTTATGGTAATGCTGGATTTTTACATTCATCTGCAGATTGTGGAAAAACTTCTTATTGCTGGAGTAGCTGATGCTGATGTTGGTGTTAGAAGTTCGGTCTTCAAGGCCCTGTATAAGAATCCAACTTTTGATGATTTTTTGGCCCAAGCAGGCATCTTGACTTCAATTTTTGTTGCCTTAAATGACGAGGTACATTGAATTACATGTTATCATATAAAGTAGACTTATTACTAACTGCTTTCGCCCACATTCATTTATGCTTAATATGGTTGTCCCTTATTAAAGTTCCTCAAAATAGGGTATTTATTAAAGATTTGAAGTATAATTAAAACTCTATATGTCAGAGAATTTGAGGATCCGCTTTGTGTACTTTTGTGCTGTATGCTGACCTGGCCAGTCATGTTCCTCACGTCTTTAAAGATTATACATTATTTATTTCCTTTTAATATTCAGTCGGAGACAGCAGTTTGAAATTTTTAGTTCCAGCATCCAGAAGTAGTAAAGTATGATCTTTTTCCTAAGTAGAGGATTTGACTACCAAAGTTCCTACTAAGAGTGAAATTGTAAAAGCTGTTCTGCATGCAGAGGCTGCATTAATTTGGATTGCATGCAGTGTATGAAACTGAAATACACATATGCTTTATTGCAATGTGGTTACAGATTTGTATTCTGCTTATAGCTTTTTGAACATTGACAAATTTCTTTTTTCTTCTTTTTAACTGTGTGAACTTAGGAATATGATGTCAGAGAATTGGCAATTTCAGTTGCAGGCAGATTGTCTGAAAAAAATCCTGCATATGTACTGCCTGCCCTTCGTCGCTATCTTATACAGCTTCTGACGTATCTCGACCAGAGGTTAACTAAGTTCTCATCTGATAATGAATTTGAGTTCCAGAGTTATATTTGTATTGCTCCAACATCGTTCCTCTGGATGTGTTTTTTTCTTTCTTTTTTGCAGTATGGATAGCAAGTGTAGAGAGGAAAGTGCAAGGTTATTGGGTTGCTTAATTAGGAGTTGTGCACGGCTAATACTTCCTTACATTGCTCCGGTTCACAAGGTTAGTAAGAAAGGAGATCAGTTTTAGTGTTTCTTTCATGAATTATGGTACCAACATTGTATTTTGTTTCAGGCACTAGTGACCAGGCTGTGTGAAGGAACAGGACCGAATGCTAATAATGCATTAGCTGCAGGAGTGCTTGCTACTGTTGGAGAGCTGGCCAAAGTGGTAATTGTCTATCAGTTCTTCCATCTTGTGGTGTTTGATCTATTTATCTGGTTTGATGATGTTGAAAATTGCCCAACTTGTGACAATTCTATGCATCATAGGGCGGTTTTGCTATGAGGCAATATCTTCCTGAGCTCATGCCTGTAGTTGTGGATGCTCTGTTGGATGGAAGTGCTGTTAGTAAAAGGGAAGTGGCAGTAGCAACCCTTGGACAAATTATCCAAAGCACAGGGTAGGCACTTCCATTCTGTATTTTGCATGCTTATTGAGTTCATTTAATT
The DNA here is from genome assembly GCA_030378355.1 of Eleusine indica. Lineage (NCBI taxonomy): Eukaryota > Viridiplantae > Streptophyta > Magnoliopsida > Poales > Poaceae > Eleusine > Eleusine indica. Next base: position 46,946,315 of record CM059500.1, read on the forward strand.
CATATTCCCAAAATGGCGCGCGAAGATTTTTGTGACTATTATTTACTCCCTGTATTTCGAATTTTAAGGCATGGTTAAACTCAGCATGTCTTCAAAACTTAATTTTGGCCATTAATTCTACTCTAGTACACATGTTCATAGATAAATTATGACTGCCATTAATTATAATTTTATTGCTCTTTTCCCACCTCTCTTCCTCTTTGCCCTCTTTCTTGTGTTTGTTTGTTTTGCTCTTGTGCTTGGTTTCTTGGGGGTTTCATTTCTAGCCTACCCCAACTTGCTTGGGATTAAAGGCTTAGTTGTTATTGTTGTTGAGTGCTACCATATTTGTATCACAAATGCACATTGCTGGGCTAATTATTAATCAAAGATGATGAAATTTGTGTTGAAGTATAAATGTATTGCCCACCCTTTCCCATCAGCTTAGGCTTTTGGGTTCAACTGGTTGGTGCATACAAACTTAATAATTTGAATCTTGAAATGCTTTTACAAAATGAAAAGGAGGGAGAATTATGAGGTTTGAAACAACAGTTATGACCTCAACATAGTCTTGTGCCTTTAACTGCTGATTCTTTTTTTTGAGACTCAGGTTGTTAGCCACAAATTTTCTTTCAGTATCCTGGAAAGCAGCATAGTTTGAGATTTGTTGTGTTGTCATCAGTGTATTACTGCAGTTTGGATATGACTTGTCTTTTCATGGTTGATCTACTAGGTATGTTATTGCGCCCTATAATGAATATCCACCATTGCTTGGCTTACTCTTGAAGTTGCTGAATGGTGAACTGGAATGGTCGACTAGACTAGAAGTGTTGAAGGTATATTTTGCTTGATGATTATTGTTGCGTGAAATTATATAATGCTCTGGATCGAGCAATCTGGCAATAATTTCTTTCTTCCAGGTTCTAGGGATTATGGGTGCATTGGACCCTCATGCTCATAAGCGCAATCAACATAATCTACCTGGTCAGCATAGAGAAGTCTTGCGGCCAACAATGGAGACCGCACAACATATTGTTTCCATGGAAGAGTTACCAACAGACTTCTGGCCATCTTTTTCGGCATCTGAGGACTACTATTCGACAGTATGGTTTTGTGTTATTTTTTATTAGAAATGTGAGAATTATTACATTGTGTCACCTTGTTCTCATACTTCCAGGTTGCAATTAGTTCACTCATGCGGATTCTTCATGATCCCTCCCTTTCAAGTTATCATCAAATGGTGGTTGACTCTCTTATCTTTATTTTTAAGGTATTTATTTAACTGCAATTTTAACTGTTTTCTCCAGCGCTCTTATATTCTTCAGCACCATAATCACTTTAACTCTTCCATGTTTATCTATAAATTTGCATGTAGTCAATGGGCCTTGGCTGCGTTCCATATTTACCAAAGGTTAGTCACTCTCAATTTGCTTTCCTTGACTATGATTTCTGTTCTGTTTTATGGCATTCTTTATTTCATCCAATTATTACCACATGTTTCCATACTTCTTTTCCGAATTGCATATGTTTCCATACTTTTGTTGATCTCATTGGGATCTACCTGTATGTTTTTATACTATATATTTTTTCCATATATGTGCACCATTGTCTCAATTGACACCAAAGTACAATGTATTAGCTTCAATAATGTCAGCATTAAAAGTAATAAAGAGATGTATGCATGACCTTGAAGCCCTGGGAATTATATCTGATCTTGGCTAACAAAAAAATTCTTACATTCTTGAAGCCATTAGGATTAATTCAATAAATTTGAAGCTTGAGGAAATTGTAACCGATCTTGGGTAACAAACATGTTGTATTCTTGAAGTCTTTGACTTTTGACTTCTGGGACTAATTCATGATACTGTGATTCGAAGACTAGTAGAATTATCTCCATCGGATAAATGTTATGCCATAGGTAAATTTGAACCTTAAGCTAATTGAAGCGCACAAGGTTCTGGAGCAACGACCCCACATTGCTGCCTCAAATGGATGATATACTCTGTAATCAAACTAGAACAGCACAGGTATTGGAGAAACCTCTCCAATGTGCTGGTTCTATATGTAACTCGAAGTGTTGAAGGAACAACTTCAATGTGCTAGTTATGTTTACAGGTATTGCTTTTCTGGATCATTGGGCTGAACCAAAACTCCTCCTTTGAATGATGTGTGCTATCCCACCTAGTTGAGCTGAGTGAACCAAAGGGTTGACCCAGAATTACCAACTGGGACCCACTTGCTGTGTCCCTGGTGCTAGTGGATAATGCCCTAAGGGCAAATTCAGAATCTGCTGGTAGCAAGAGCATATCTAAATCATGAGGAAAATATCTGCCCAACACGGATTTGGCGCCCAGGGGAGCTGGCGCCCTCAACATCCTCCTTGTCAGCTCCCCTGGTTGTGATTCGTGCCTAACGGAAAGCAATGGCGCAGCACTCCGGCAAGACCCCACCCTGTCAAGGCAGGCCCTCATCACTGCCTGCCGCCGAGCTGCCCCCGTCCCCAACTCCCTGCCGACCCCGCTAACCGCTCGCAGCTGCAGTGCCACACGCGCCGCCACGCCGCACCACCTCACCACTGCCCACTGCTGGTCCTCCTACCACCCCCAGAACCTCTTCTACAGCTGGAGGGGAAGAAGAAACCCCCAACCCTCAAAGCTAACCTAGGAGCCTCACCATGGAAGAGAGGGAGAACGAGAGAGGAGCTCCGCCGCGCAGCCAGGAGGTCCGCCGTGGCTGGCGAGAGAGAGAGAGAGAGGACCCGTCTGCTCTGTTTGCCGACAGAGAGAGAGGGAGGGAGGTTGGTCAATGAAGACAGGGGTGCTGGGGTGGGGGAGGGGATGTGGTCTTATCCCTAGCTGGGTGATGGACTTACGGCGGCTCACGCCAGGGCGCGGGCGCTGAACAATTAACCATATCTATTCCAGGACCATATTGCAGTGTCAACTAATAGTAACTGAGATGCAATCAAATAGACAAAGTAGGATACTACTTATAACATTATGTGCACTACTTGGTAACACCAAGAGACAACTCATAGTGCAATCAATACTCTTCTAGGGATATAATGGCATATGCAGCGTGACATCACAATACTTCTTAGCTAAGATAATTCGTCATGAAACATTTAGTAGAAAAATTGGAATCTGGCTCCTACTATAGTTATTTCATAAATCAGCCAAATGACGTCCCTTACACCAGTAATCTATTCTGTTTTACGAGGTTCAGGGCATGTTTTTGCCCTTCCCCTTTTCTATGATTAATTGTCGCATGGAATGTCAAATGTGCAAATGGCCATACACAAGATGTCTTGACTGATTGTTTTGTACTATGTCAGGGCTGACTAAATAATAGAAACATCTCAGTTCTAAGCTTTCAAGAATAATGTTTGATCTTAATATGTAATATAAACTATTAGGCATATTTTTATTTTCTTGTTAAATACAACAAGTGGACATTATATTTAATCCTTTTCCTTTAAAGGTTCTCCCTGAGCTATTTCGTGCTGTTCGCATGTGTGAGGATGGTGGTTTGAAAGAGTTTATAACCTGGAAGCTTGGGACATTGGTATCTATTGTCCGACAGGTAATCTGTCTTAAAAGTGCCTAATTTTGTTCATGTTGCATTTCAATTATTTAAAAGTTCTTTCTGTTGCAATTGCTGCCTGATTATTTTACTAAAACTGACTTATTTTACAGCACATTCGCAAATACTTACAAGACATACTCTCTCTTATCTCTGAATTGTGGACTTCCTCATTCAGCTTACCCGCACCAAACCGGACTATAAAGAGTCCCCAGGGTTCACCGGTACTGTTCACTTCTTTGGATTGTTATCTATTGTTATGTTTTACAGCCTTTTTCTTTGGTACACTTTGCTTACAGTGGTCCGATCTATTTAGACCACACCACTAGCAAAGCAGGGGGTCCTATCTGTGGAACTGTACGTATTAGTAGATCCACTCATAGTATGTTCTAATTTACCTGAACAATCTGTGGCATATAATCTTCTGCTGCAAAAGGTGAACAGTAACCTGAAATAGTTTTTGCGGGAACTCTTTTTTGCTTGTTGGAAATCTCTGGGAACCATTAGTGGATCACTAATGGGCAGTATAACATTTGTGAGGCTAAAACTCTGGGTATGAATCGGCAGTATATTCTTATAGTTATTAATGTAGAGAAGAACAATGTCCATCAATTTCTGGTAAGGTTGCTTCTGCATGTGTAGAATTGCTTCTTAATTATTTTCTCTTCTAATTGTTGTTTACATTATATTCTGTTGCATATTATGATTTTGCTATAACAAATAATGCTTCCCCCCCCCCCCCCCCCCCCCCAATTCTGAACTACTCTGTCTTTCAGGTTCTTCATCTTGTTGAGCAACTATGCCTAGCATTAAATGATGAGTTCAGAATGTATTTACTTCACATTCTACCAAGCTGTATTCAAGTCTTAGGGGATGCTGAACGATGCAATGATTATTACTATGTTCCTGACATACTACATACGCTAGAAGTTTTTGGAGGTTCGTCTCCATTTACCACTCCCATTCATGCTCAAAGTGTTTGTTATGTTGATTATAATTGTGCTGATCGAGTGGGTGGCCCCCAGGGAATTTGGACGAGCACATGCACTTGGTTGCTCCAGTGCTTGTTCGTTTATTTAAAGTGGAGCTGGTTGATATTAGGCGGCGTGCCATTGTCACTTTGACCAAGCTTATACCTAAGGTGCAGGTTAGTTGATACTCTCATCTGGTTTGATGTACAATGTAATGTTCAAAGTAATCTACTCCTACAACTTAGGACTCTGCATCTTTAGAATGCATAGGTGACGTGTATTTTAATTTTTTTTTTCAGGTCGGTACTCATGTTTCGTCTTTGGTGCATCATCTGAAGCTTGTATTGGATGGGTAAGATTTAAGTATTTCCCTTCAATAGTGTTTTTCTTTAAAAGGCCAGAATAATTTATCATGGACCATCGGTTATTTTTAAGATTATCAAATTATGATTTGTTAAATTAAGTCATGTACCATATTGGCATTTAAACTTTATTATATTTTGCATATTGTTATAGGTAACGCTCACTTAGGTTTACTTGATGGTATTTAACCTATTGGGGGGGGGGGGGATACACTGCAAAAGTTTGATTATCAAAATATGAAGATGTTGTATCAACAATTTCTTTGAACTCAGGTTTTGTGTGTTATGATCCTGCTTGTGAAGTCATACATGAGAAGCATATAAGTACTTTGTTGGTAAAAGTGGGATGATGGGAACAACTATTACTGGACACTTTTACTTAGTTTTTTGTAGTCGAAATGTTTGGTGTGGGCAAATAAACTGGGAACACTTAATTTGGGCCAACTTCAGTAGCACTAGTAATGGAAAGTGATTTGCATAAAAATCATATATTTAATGAACAGCTAATTGCTTGAGATGTATCTTTTCTTGCATCCCCCCCCCCCCCCCCCCCCCGAAGGACATACCATTTCCGGCTTTTTTGCTAGAAGTTTGCATGTTTGGCTTGGATTAAATTACATTATATGCATATGTTTCATTTGCTGATTTTTTTCAATTTGTTTTCTCCACTCAGTTTTATTTGCTGAAGTTTTTCTTTTATCTCTCATGAGTAGCAACAATGATGATCTGCGGAAAGACGCTGCAGAGGCACTTTGCTGTCTTGCACATGCTCTTGGAGAAGAATTTACGATATTCATACCATCAATACGCAAAATTATCGTGAAGCACCATTTGCGGGTATATTAATTTGTTGTTGTTGTTGTTGTGTCATTTTAGATGTCTGTCTAATTTGGGTTTATACTGTCATTATTTGCAGTACAAAAAGTGGGATGAGATTGAAAATCGTTTAGTCAGGCGAGAGTCACTTATAACTGAAAATTTGTCTGTACAAAAGTACACACAGTGCCCACCTGATGTCATTAGTGACCCCCTTGATGATTTTGATGGTGCTCCTTCTGAGGCAGCTGATGAGACACAGAGACAATCAAGAGGCCATCAAGTAAGATGTTTATTCTCGTTGTACCCTGCATAATTTTCTGTAAATTTGGTTTTATTTTACCATTTAGCTTTAGACTTCAGAGCTAACATGTTTGGTGGTGCCCTAGTATTACAGTCAATATTTTATGCCAATGAAAAATCAGTTTGGCCTGGCGACATTGCCAGTTTTGGCTCGAATTGCCGGGACCTTGTTTGAAAAATGGCTGTTAAAGACCACTAAGTCCATAATAACCATATACTACCCCCATCCCATATTATTTGTCATTTCAAATTCGGGCACGGAGATTAAGAAGAAGTGAAAAAGGTTGGTGAACAGAAAACGAGAAGGAGAGAGATAGAGATAGAGATGTATTGGGAAGAGAAAAAGGTGCATTGGGATGCGAGGATGACAAGTAAATTGAGAAAACTGAAGGATTGTAGGATGACAAGTAATATGGGACGGAGGGAGTATTAAAAAATTGACCTACCAAGCGAGATAGTTTTGCTTTTGGGGGTAAGAAAACTGGCTTTGTAGAGGCTCTTTTTTCTTTGGAAAAGTTTATACGTACGAACGTTATGTTACGAAGGAGCTATGAAGAAAGCTCTGCACGTGCAGATTTCTTTGCTAATCACTTTTCAGTTAGCTCCACCAGCCACCGCTACTGAATTAGAATGTTGAGTTCCTGACTGCCCGCTGTCGAGTGCAACCCTGTCCAAATTGAGGTCCACAGTGAGCCAGGCGAGACCAAATCAAAACGGAGGAGAAAGATTTCAAGATCAGCGAGTTCTGATTGCCAGGAATAATCGAAGCTACGGGCTTACGACTGCTTTGGCATGCTTTTCTCACGCACACAACCGAGGTGCGCTTTGAACTCTGCCATTGCCTCCACTTGAAGTTCCGTCGCAGCTCATTTACTGGCTTTGACCCATCCACCTTGACATTTGATCACCTTACCGCTGTCCTGCTATATTCTCCCTGGTGTGAAACTGCTTGAAATATAGGATTGAGAGTTGGGGCTTTTAGCAGCGAGCACTGCACCCATTAGCGAGATATATTTTCTCTGGATTCCATTTTAGGACATCAGTGTCATCTACTCGTGGAACAGAGGAGAACAGCAGCCAACTTGCTGTGGTGAAGATGTGCTTGTGAGCAAATGGACAATGAGTGGGCCTGCTATTCCGGGGACGATGGATCATGTGGGAGGATAAGCATTCATAACTCCTTTTCTTCGTACATGTACCATGGCTCTTTTTCTTTTTCCAATGCTAAAATGATTCCTAAAACACTATGCCTGCTTGAAGCTTTGTTCATTTGGTACCATTACTTCTTCCCTTCCCTTCTTTTGTCGTTTTCTTTTCTATCTTCTGTTAGTTTCGTTCACCTTTTTATTGGTTTTTGTGGGTTTCATCACTAGCTTTACACAACTTGCTTGGGACTAAGGCTTTGTTGTTGTTGATTTCTGCAACATGTAATATTCTAGATTTAGAATCAATATTTCAAGTACGTGTATTTTCCATAATTAACACTATTGATTTCTACAGGTCAATGATGTTCGATTGAGAAGTGCCGGTGAGGCTTCTCAGCGGAGTACTAGGGAAGACTGGGCTGAATGGATGAGGCATTTCAGTATCGCACTTCTCAAAGAGTCACCATCCCCTGCTTTACGCACCTGTGCAAGGCTAGCTCAGCTTCAGGTGAAGTAGCTCTTTAGAATATGTTACTAATCTTGTGATGTATTTTCCTGACACAACTTGTCCAGCCTTCGGTTGGTCGGGAGTTGTTTGCTGCGGGTTTTGCAAGTTGCTGGGCCCAAATGAACGAGTCATCTCAAGAACAACTAGTGAGAAGTCTCAAAACAGCTTTCTCATCCCAAAACATACCTCCAGAAATTCTTGCCACGCTGCTGAACTTGGTAAATTGCCTTGTTTCTAACTCCCTACATTTGTTTGGTATATTGTTCCTTATATTCAATTGCTCCCTTTTGCATGTAGGCAGAGTTTATGGAACATGATGAGAAGCCTCTTCCAATTGATACCAGGCTACTTGGTGCTCTTGCTGAGAAGGTGAATTTTGCTTTTGCTGTTTATACGTTCTGGTAGGTAAAATTGTGCAATCTCGTCATTCTTATTTCTTTTTGTTTGATCCTTCTACTCTTTATCAGTGTCGAGCGTTTGCCAAAGCCCTCCACTATAAAGAAATGGAGTTTGAAGCTGTATGCACAAAGAAGATGGGTGCCAATCCTGTTTCTGTTGTTGAATCCCTCATCCATATTAACAATCAACTGCACCAACATGAGGTTGATTCATGTTTCTTATGCTAGATTAAAAGAATTACCTGTCTTGGTATGTTTTTTTAGGAAATTACAGTAGGGGAAACCCCCTACTGTGTTAACACCTTCTGCTATTTCTGCAGGCAGCTATTGGGATATTGACTTACTCACAACAACACTTGGAAGTTCAATTGAAAGAATCATGGTATAGATTATTTGCTATTGTAGTTACTGAAGTTCATGCTTTCAATTCCACTTTCTGTTCAGACACCTTTAACATTTTGTGGTATGCAGGTATGAGAAACTGCACCGTTGGGATGAGGCCCTTAAAGCATACACCATGAAGTCATCTCAAGCATCTAGCCCATTACAAAACTTAGATGCTACATTAGGTGATGTGATATTTTGTCTCTGTTCTGTTAGCTCTTATCAATTTTTGTGGTAGCTAAACCAATTATACTTTTTTTTAGGTCGAATGAGATGTCTAGCTGCATTGGCTCGCTGGGAAGATTTAAGTGCATTGTGCAGAGAGCAGTGGACTGGTGCAGAACCATCTGCTCGACTAGAAATGGCTCCAATGGTTATGGATATATCTTATTATTCATTGTATTGTACATTTGAACATGCAGTATCAGTTCTTCTAACTTTTTTCTATTTTTGTAGGCTGCAAATGCTGCTTGGCATATGGGTGAATGGGATCATATGGCAGAATATGTTTCCCGTCTGGATGATGGGGATGAGAACAAGCTCCGAATGTTGGGTAACACAACAGCTAGTGGTGATGGGAGCAGCAACGGTGCTTTCTTCAGGGCTGTTCTTTCAGTCCGTTGTAAAAAGGTATTTGGCCACTGTGGATTATGACTGCATTTTGTTTTTGTAATTTGATTATACTTTTTTAGTTAATACTGTGTTTTGTTTGACAGTATGATGAAGCCAAGATCTATGTTGAGCGAGCTCGTCGGTGTTTGGCTACTGAACTTGCAGCACTGGTATAACATATCTGTATTATGATTCACGTAATTTTTTCCTACTTATGCAACGAAAGGTTATGGCGCCATTTGGATATGTAATTTTTTTGTGGAGTTTGGGGAAAATACTGAAGTTTTACAAAACTTCTTGTTTTGAAAAGTTAGGGGTGTCTGGTTGTAACAAATCTTGTAGTCTTCAAAACCATAATATAGCTAAAACTATAGTCTTCTAAAAGTTTTTGAAACTTCATCCAGGACCTCTTGTTTCTAAACTGTGATCATGGCTCTGGCTTATAGCATTATAGTGTTGAACCATAAGTGAATTATTCACCCTTCTCCATCAGCTAAGGCTTTTAGGTGTAACTGGTCGGTGCATAGTAGCTTAACATGGTATCGAGCCAGAGGTCTTGAGTTCAAGTCCTGGCGACCGCATTTTCCGCTCCGCCGCTCCTATTTCCATGTTTGCGCCCTGAGGGAGTCGCACGTGAGGGGGAGTGTTGAACCATATGTGAATTGTCCACCTTTCCCTATCAGCTTAGGCTTTTAGGTGTAACTGGTCGGTGCATAGTAGCTTAACATATAGTTTATCAATACCATGGTTTTTTTTTTCTAGGACGCTAATACCATAGTTTTCATAATTCATAACAAATGAAGCGAAATGTGCCATAATACTTGTTATTACCAGTTTGCTTGCTCTTTAAGAAGTTCATTATTTGTATCGTAATTCTATGTTTCCTTCAATGACCCCATACATATGGCCAGGTACTTGAGAGTTATGAGCGCGCTTATAATAACATGGTGCGGGTTCAACAGCTTTCAGAACTGGAAGAGGTATTATTATTCTGGATTATATGTTACATTCCAAAAACAGCTGCTACTGTTTGCTAACAAAATGAGTGGTGTAAATCAGGTAATTGATTACTGCACTCTTCCAGTGGAGAGCCCAATTGCTGACGGGAGAAGAGAACTTATTCGCAATATGTGGAATGAGCGCATTAAAGGAACAAAGCGGAATGTTGAGGTGAGAATGATTTTTGTGCTGATGACTATTTTTACAATGTGCTGCATATGTATTGACTTCCATATATATATATATATATATTTTGAAACTGTTCCACATATTTCAGGTGTGGCAAGCCCTACTTGCTGTTAGAGAGTTGGTTCTTCCTCCTAATGAAGACCGAGACACCTGGATAAAATTTGCTAAACTTTGCTGGAAGAATGGTCGAAATAGCCAGGCTAGATCCACTTTAGTCAAACTTTTACAGGTGAATTACCATTTATTGTTACGTGGCATGTGCCTGTTATATAATGCCTCCTTATGGAATTAATCCCCTATGCCACGTGCAGTTTGATCCTGAATCTTCTCCTGAAATGACACACTATCATGCACATCCACAAGTAGTCTTGGCTTATCTAAAATATCAATATGCTATTGGAGATGAGCTCAAAAGGAGGGATGCATTTTCTAGGTTACAAGTAAGCTTTACGCTGGTTATACATCTTCTGCAGTATATTTTATGTGATGTACCAAGTACATCATAATTCATACTTTCCTTTTCCTTCGCGAGAATAGGAATTGTCTATGCAGCTTGCCACCACCATGAGTAGTTTTTCTGGAATGTCAGCAAACCATGGTATCATGCCAAATTCTGGAGTACCACTTATTGCTCGTGTTTATTTGACACTTGGTACCTGGAAGAGAGCACTATCACCTGGATTAGATGATGATTCTATTCAAGGTATGGAAAAAAGTTCACCTTTCTCACATATTCCCCTATCCTTTAATTTGAAATGATTTTGTTTTTCCTCCCAGAAATTTTGATCTCCTATAAAAATGCCACACTAAGTGCCAATGACTGGGGCAAGGCCTGGCACATATGGGCTTTATTCAACACCGAAGTCATGTCACGCTATACGATGCGAGGGCGACCAGATATTGCAGGAAAATATGTCGTTGCAGCAGTAACTGGATATTTTTACTCTATTGCTTGCGCTTCTACAACCAAAGGGGTTGATGATAGCTTGCAGGTGAATTTTCTATTTTTCTGATTTTGTTCTGCTAATTTATTCTGGTAAGTCAGAAGCTAAAAATGTATACCCTAATACTTTACTTGGATTTTACCATCACGATGAAATTTTCTTAGTAATTGCAACCTTCCAAGCCTTCCAATGATAGCTTTAGAAAAGTGACACAGCTGGCAAACGCAGATTAAAATTCTTTTAGCTTGTGGACATTGCTTTTTTGTTATTTTTCTCTTGAGTAAGAGCTCTCATTGTGGGGGGACACAGTTTAATGATTCTAGAAATTTGTTTAATTATTTGTATGATAATGAATCAAGTGGTATAATTTATTTATAACATGAAAGTTAATGGAACATCTTCGTACCTTGAGCTAGCATTGGCTATCCCTAATTTTGTATAAATGAAAGATTTTGAAGACTGATGGTAACTTGGAAGAACTAGCAATGGCTGTTGGCTGGCCTCAACCTTTAACTCCTGAATACTTATACGAAAAGAGATTCTATTACAACTTCTTGCTGCCACGAAATTTATCTCCATGCTCTAGTATGACTGCAGAAAAAGACCTACCTAATGCCTTGTTCAATAATTATTTACATGAATTTTAGCTGTTGAAATTGAGTTCTATTTAATTGTGTTCGTAGGATATCCTCCGTCTCTTGACCCTTTGGTTCAACCATGGGGCTACCTCAGAAGTTCAAATGGCGCTGCAGAAAGGCTTTTCACTTGTCAAGATTGAAATGTGGCTGGTTGTATTGCCGCAGATAATTGCACGAATACATTCAAACAATAGAGTAGTTAGAGAATTGATACAATCCTTGCTAGTTCGAATTGGAAAGGGTCATCCACAGGTTTGTACTTGCCATTCTAGTTGCTACTTTTTCCACGATCATGTTTTTACTAGAGTAGCTGACTAGCTGTGCAGGGTACAATGTAAATTACTGTGTTTGAACATCAACTTTACTGATGTACCTGAAGTATCTATTAGTTTACTATGAAATGGATACAAGTGGACCTGTCATCCATATCCAGTAGTCTAGAGAAACAACTAAATATCCTTGTATTATATACATATACTTAGAATACTCCCTCTGTTCTTTTTTTTTTCTGTCGTTCTGACCAGCCGAGTTAGCCTGCGAGCAGTACAAAAGCTTTGTCGGAAACGACAGGAAGTTGCGAACGGGGTAGTAGGACCTTTCAAAATTATGCTTTTAAATTATGCATGACACTCACTAAGTTACTAGTATTTCTATTCCTCTATCCTTTCTTTGTGTGTGGCTGGGTGGGTGCTTGTGGGCTGGATTCACCTTGTTCTCTTGTTATTTTCCTTGATAAAATATATTTTGTTCCATTTTTCTTTGTTCTTTTCCCTAAATTGTTGAATTTCCGTAGCGATCAACGCCTCGTAATCATCTGAAACAGACCTATCTACAATAGTTCTGGACAGTACCAGTTGTAGTTACCTACTTAATAGTTACAGGAAGTCAATCCTTTTTTGTTCATTTCACTTACAGTTATCTGATTTTCCTTTTTGGTGACTCCTCTTAACATCTTATTCAGGCATTGATGTACCCTCTGTTAGTTGCATGCAAATCTATAAGTATACTGAGACAACGTGCAGCACAGGAGGTCGTTGATAAGATCCGCCAGCATAGTGGAGGTCTTGTTGATCAGGTTAGCATCATTAACTGTGGATTTCAAAGAAAGATGCATATCTAAATTTACTCACTGTTTTTACGTTAATCTACTTTGTTGTTTTAGGCACAACTTGTTTCAAAGGAATTGATACGGGTCGCAATATTGTGGCATGAGATGTGGCATGAAGCTCTTGAAGAAGCTAGTAGGATGTATTTTGGCGAGCACAATATTGAGGGGATGCTTGCAGTACTTGAACCACTGCATGCAATGCTTGAGAGAGGGGCTGAGACCATCAAAGAGAATGCCTTTATTCAGGTATTGTTTTCATTTTCACAGAAACTTCGTGCTCCAGTTCAGAACTTCTCATCAGTTGTGTGGTGACAGATCCAATTCTTTCCTGAAAATTTGGGTACCCTTTCATGAGAATATGATTATTGTATCCTGCATCTTGTTTTGCTTTGATCACCTTATTTTAGTTTGACTTTTCAACAGTAGGCCATTCTGCTCCTTGACCCTTGTAATTACCAAAGCATATTTTTATCTTCAAAATCGAATTAATCCACTAAGGTGTTTCATAACTTATGTAAATAACAATGTGCTCAGGCTTATGGTCATGAACTACTGGAAGCCCATGAATGCTGTTTAAAATATCGGGCTACAGGCGAGGATGCAGAGCTGACTAAGGTATGCAAAGACTGTCTGTTTGATCTTGTCTATTGCCTTTTCTTGACAATGTGACTGATGATGCCTACTTTATCTCTTAGGCATGGGATTTGTATTACCATGTTTTCAGAAGAATTGACAAACAGCTTCCAAGTCTTACTACTCTCGATTTGCATGTAAGCGTTTTGTTATTGTTCATTAAGTAATATTTTATTATTATCCTATTTTTTCCCTGATTATCTATTCTTCTTTTCAGTCTGTTTCTCCCGAGCTACTCAAGTGTCGAAAGTTGGAACTTGCTGTGCCAGGGACTTATACAGCAGGTTATTTGATTACTGATGATAGTATTTGTAGTGATGAGTGTCTTAAATTACTGAGTCCCCAGTATCCTAGATTTTCTTTTCTGATCAACAATTGTTGGTGTATAAGTGTCTGAGACCTATTGGTGTTGCTGTTTTCTACTTACTCTGTCCAAGAAAGATTTTACTTCTCGGTTTCCGGGAATCTAACTTTGACCAAAGATATCTATACAATGGATCAACTTTAATAGGATTCAAAGTATATATTATAAAAATATTTCTTATGATGAATCTAAAAGTACAAGTCTCGTATCTTAAAATTGATCGAATTATAGAAATCCTTGGTCAAAATTAGATTCCCTGAAACCCAGAAGTAGTCTTTTTGGGATAGAGGTAACTGGATACATGAAGTACAAATGTGGAGGCCTAGTTATAATCTGCGTAAGTTAGACAATCTATCATGGTACACCATATGTTAGTGTTGAAAAGCATAATCATTTTTTTGTGGTCTCTGCTCTCCAAGTTTTATTTGCCAACAAGAGAATATGATGCTCCCAATCCCATGCTTATAGTAATGTCTGTTTTTCTTTGATGCTGTTTGAATAAATATACTTTTAACACTCAGAATATTTTTTTTTCTTCCAGATTCACCACTTGTTACAATTGAATATTTTGTTCCCCAATTGGTTGTGATAACATCGAAACAAAGACCAAGAAAACTAACAATTCATGGAAGTGATGGCAATGATTATGCATTCCTGCTTAAAGGCCATGAAGATTTGCGGCAGGATGAACGCGTGATGCAGGTCAGTGTTTCTATAATATATTGATTCTTATTGTAATTTGTACTACCCTTTCAGTAGTAAATAGTGTTGAGAAACATATATCGTTGTATGGTGTGACCATGCCGTTATGACGAGTCCAACACCATGAGGCTTTAAATATGAGTATTTATCTGTTGCTTCAATTTTTATCTCTGCAAGTATGAAATCCGTCACAAAGGCTGTTTGTGTGCCCAATCCTCTGTTGTATTGTCTTTCACTCATGTTAGTAGAGTGTGTAATGAGGTAACTCATGTACTAGCTAAATCAGCCGATCAACTTGACGAGTCAGTTTGGTTTGATGTAGCACCAGACTTTATAAGGGCGCCTCTGTGTAATGATCGGTTAAATTAATGGAAGCTACCCATTGTTCTCAAAAAAAAAAAAAAGAAGGCAACAAATCAGCCTGAAGCCTCACTGTTTTCAGTTTGGATGTAGATAAAAAATTACAATGGCAATTCCACTGATACACAAGCCAGTTTTTAAATGGATCTGCAATATTTAGGGAAACCATTAGGAAATGCATGATCTGAGCATAACTAGTGCTGTCTTTCTCAATGTTTGAGTGTGATGTACCAGTATACTCTATGAGTTGGAGCTTAATGGGCATTCAACAAATATCAGTGAGGCAGAATTTGCTGATTTTGATATTTTTGAATAATTTATTATCATTTAATATCTAAATATCTTCCTTCTTCATTTTAGCTTTTTGGTCTGGTGAATACTCTCTTAGAGAACTCAAGAAAGACATCAGAGAAAGATTTGTCAATCCAAAGATATGCTGTTATTCCGTTATCACCTAACAGTGGTTTAATTGGATGGGTTCCTAACTGTGACACACTTCATGCTCTCATTCGTGAGTATAGGGATGCTAGGAAGGTTTGTTTATTGTAACACTACTTTTTTTTCTGAACAAGCCATAAGTAATTTGCATTGTTAGCAACTAATTTTTCTTTCTTGTCCAGATTTTCTTAAATCAAGAACACAGATTGATGTTGGCTTTTGCGCCTGATTATGATAATTTGCCCCTAATTGCAAAGGTGGAAGTATTTCAGCATGCTTTGCAAAATACAGAAGGAAATGACCTTGCAAAGGTAATTATCTTGTACTTTTTCTCAATGGTCAATATTCTCTTGGTTTTACACAACGCATAAAACATCATTCTACTTAAAACATAAACTGTTGCAGGTTCTGTGGCTGAAAAGCCGAACTTCTGAAGTATGGCTTGAGCGTCGTACAAACTACACTAGAAGTCTGGCTGTTATGAGCATGGTTTGTATTACTGTCAGGTTCTTCAAATGAAATCTTTATGAGCACATTTATATGCTAAAAATGTAATTTTCAGGTTGGCTATTTGCTTGGTTTAGGGGATCGACATCCAAGTAATCTTATGTTAGATCGCCATAGGTACATCTACAGAACTCTAAATCAAACAAACCATATTGATTTAATTAACTTCTTGTGCAGTTATCTTTTGTAGTCTTAAGAGTCTAATATTTCTTTTTCTTTAGTGGAAAAATATTACATATTGATTTTGGGGATTGCTTTGAGGCTTCAATGAATCGAGAGAAGTTCCCTGAAAAAGTAAGTAGTTTTGTTCTGGTCCTCAGGTGTGGCAGTTATTGGATAACCCAATGCACAGTACTTGCTTTGCTGCCTCTTAAATAAATTCTTTTTTTTTTCTTTCCTCCTCAGATTGTCACTCATGACTTCTACCTACTGAGTATATGATTTAGCCATTGCTTTATTGGTTGAGGCAGTCCCTTATCAATTTGTATATATGGTGTAGGTACCATTCCGTTTGACTAGAATGCTTGTGAAAGCTATGGAAGTTAGTGGTATTGAGGGTACTTTCAGAACAACTTGTGAAAATGTGATGCAAGTCCTTCGAACAAACAGAGACAGTGTCATGGCTATGATGGAGGTGAGATGATTGCGACATTCATTTAATTTTCATGGGCTGCCACATAGCACAACATTTATCCTGTATAGATTTCTGGTTTTTTAGCTGCAGATATATTTTGAAGTCGTGTTACAAATGTGGGGGGAAAAAACAAAACCTTTTAGGAGTTCAGGCTAACATTTTCTTAAGCTTGATTAAATAGTGCAAGTTATACCATATGAACCCTAGGATCATTTTGTTGAATTTGTATAGGCACCGTATTCTCTGATAATTCCTTTTATCTAGGTGATGTTCTCAGTGCACCCTACCATATTTTGAGGGGAAACCTGTTCATTTTCTTTCAATGAATGCTCCTTTCTGCATGCATGTATGTTTATTACATATTTCCTAATTTCTGCATTTTTCCCAGGCATTTGTACATGACCCGTTAATCAATTGGCGTTTGTTCAATTTCAATGAAGTTCCCCAAGTTCCAAACTACGGAAATGCTAATGCTCACACTGTTGTCAGTAGTGAAGAAGCTGCAACTAATCGAGAGCTTATGCAACCTCATCGGGGAGTCCGTGAGAGGGAGTTGCTTCAGGTTGCCTATTTTTTCCTATCCTTGATTGTTTGATTACATGCAAGATCGATTATGTGCAGAACTTAGCCATGTCCCCGGAGGAGTGACCATCTATGTTAAACTGCAGGCAGTCAATCAACTCGGTGATGCTAATGAGGTTTTGAATGAGCGTGCTGTAGCTGTAATGGCACGGATGAGTCACAAGCTAACAGGCCGTGACTTCTCTTCTGGGTCAGCAGGAGTAGGCAGCTCAGCCCAACATGGTAGTGATTACATGGCTTCAGGAGATGCCCGAGATGTGGAGCCTGGTTTAACCGTGAAGATCCAGGTTCAGAAGCTAATACTCCAAGCGACTTCACATGAAAACCTGTGCCAAAATTACGTCGGGTATGTTTCATAATTTACCCTTTTGTTTTCTGGCAGCTGTCATTTTATGGTTTGAGTATGTAATTGATTCTACGAGTTCATGTATCTACTTGTTCCACAGGTGGTGCCCGTTCTGGTGAGCTCTGCTGCAATCAATTGCATGTAAATATTGTAAATACCATGTACAGGTATCTTAGTGTGTTGTTTGTATGTAACATGTGCAGCATTGTAAGTATTAGAATCATATTCTTTAATGAAAGATGCCGTTGGCCAATCTATTTTCGTCATACAGCTGAGGTCGGATCTTTTGTCACCGTCGGCTGCGAGACAATCCCTCAACCACGTAGCTTTACAGCAACCGCCGGATTTCTGAACTGAAGTGTCCCAAAACGTTCCCTCCAAAAAAAAAAATAATAAGTGTCCCAGACGGACGGCCGGCACTTCCTTTTTACGGTACCAGCTCAAAGAAGCTACGCTAGAAACATACAGAAGGGAAACCACCGGATCAAAACGCGTTGCTTCCACTTCTTGGTTACTCTATACCACAGCAGCCACCGCAATCCTGGCTTTAATCTCACTTCAACCGTATACACATTTTAAAGCATCCCAACTCACATACCACCACCAAAAGCAATGAAGAAAACTAACATATCAAAAAAGGATCATCATCTAGTAGTCCCCCATATCCCTTTCCTCGAACCCTTCCTGTTCATCTTGACTACCCTCTGTTTCTTACCGGTCTCGGGGCTATCGGTTTCTTTGATCTGGGATATCGTTACATCCACCCTGACGATGTGATGATCCGATGTTCCTTTCGAAGAGATGACCGTGTAGGATCCAGGCACGAACTTGTAGGGCGAGTTTGGTGACGCCAGTATGTAGTCCACCCTTGTCCCGTACTTGCATGTTCCCTGCACATCTGGAGTGTTCAATGCGTCAGTGGTTGAATTGAAGTAATGAAGTTACTGCATTTCGCAAAGTAACTGGACTGAAATTATCCAAGAACTGTAGCGTCTACCTTGCCCTTTGGCCACAACTACAACAGCTTCACATTCCCCGGCGAAATCCTTGGCATCGACGTACTGCTTCCCCTTGAGGTACTTCATCACCTCCACCTTCGGCGTCGGCTTGCCGATCTCCTCGTAGTACTGAAATCATCTAGCTCTATCAGGAACATATGGAATTCACAGAATTTTTCACGCGTGACAGTTCAGATATTTCCGTATGACAATCAGGATAAATCTCTGCATTGCAGAATAGAACATGTTCTGCTATTCAGAAAGCAAGGACTTCTGGTGAATGCAGCTGGGCGAGTGGCTACTACCTTGACGATGTCGGCCCATCGCTCGGCAGAGTAGTCGGTGCCGTCGAGCGCGTTGAGGCCGCCGGCGAGGATGTGGGGCCCGTCGCTGGACCGGAGGATGGCGTCCACCTGCTTCATTCTCCAGCCCTCATCGAGGTGGTCGAGGTGCGTGCAGTGGAAGTTGATCTCCCCGGCATCCGGCACCTCAATCGTGGCTCGCAACACGTTCCTGCATGCACGGCGGACACATCGATCTCGTCTCTCAGTGATGAAATTGTGTTTCCTTTCAGAAAAGAATAAAAAAAAAATCATTCGTGTTGGGAGAGGGAGACGCGGCAATGGGATGTGGTGGCGTGATTATGCTCAGATAGCGAGGGCACAGTCGCCGTGTTGCTGTCAGGGTATTGTGGCAGTGCTAGTGTGCTTCGGTTGCATAGCTTAATTATCTGCATCGGCTTGAGAGATGACAGTTTGCTGTAACCATAAATCACTCAAATAATTTTTGCTACACGAGTTGCTCGTGATCTTTGAAAAGATCTTCTCGTTGAGCAGTGTGTACCTATCGAGGCGCCACATAATTATGTTTCCATCAATTTCGCATGAATTCCAGAATGATTTTTGGCTGCCACCGCATTTTATTTATTTATTATTGTTTGTACTTCGTTTCTTTTATCAGCGAACACGAGTCTCGTTTGAGGATCGAGGATGAAAACTGGACAGCTTGCACGAAGCAGAGAGGGGAAACAATATTGATATCGCAAGCACAGAAGCACTGTACCGGCTATTTATAACTTGCAAACAAGCAGCATCCTGCAATAACTTGCTCTGGTTCGTCGCATGGGCAAGGGGTTCCTATCCATGCGGCCACTGCCCAGGGAGTTGTCTTGCCCGGAAAGGCCCTGCCCAGCTACCACTTCCCTGACGGCGACTGCTCGGCCGCAGACAGATCAGTCACGGAACGGCAAAAAAACTTCCCTTTCCCATGGAGCATCACACCGTTACCACAAAGGGATATGGCTTCTTCTCCTATCCTCTGTTCTCCGTCCCCTGCAGCTAATGATCGGGCACCTACCCTTCCTTCCTGCACCGGCGGCGTCTAATCCTTGCTGCGAAAGACCAGCCATTATCTAGGGGCTAAAGCTGTGGGGACATCGAATTTAAGGCGCGCAATTGCGTTTGGATTATGCGCGCTGCTGCTGCTGCTGCAACTGCAAGCATGAAAAGCTTGCCGTGACAATGGAGCAGCTCACCTAATCCTTTTATTGTAATCTGGTGGCAAAGCAGATGGATTAAGAACGACATCCGCCCCCATACTTACTCCGTAAGCATCTAGCCCCTTGTCTGTAGCGCGCGGCCAGCCACGCTCCTGATTCCAGACCGTCCGCAATTAGTACACGTTTTGACTAATCGGCAGGTGGAGCTACTCTACTAGGTGGCCAGTAGCAGCTAGGAGCAGTACGTACTGCATTTGGGTGACAAGGGCTGGTGCAGCTAAATCAAGTAGTAACCCGTCTCTCTTTTGTTAATATTTTTTTCTAGTTGTCGTTACATACTGCTGTACTTATAGGTGATGATGCGATGTGGCGCGCGGCGCGGCCCGACAACACAGCGCGACGGCGCATCTGGACTGGCGCGCACCAGTTACCCACTGTTCACGCGCAGCAGCAGGTAGACGTATCCTTGCCATTTCAGAGAGGAAAAAGGAGAGGCAGAGGGCGCGGCTGTGGCTGTGGCTGCGGCTGTGGCCGGCGACGCAACAGCTGCCATTCCTGTGCGCGCCGACGGGTCCGGGTCTCTGGCAAGGTGGGCCGGGGTGTCGGAGCGAGAACTGACACACGTGATGCTCTATGTCACGGGCAGCGGTCGGCCGGGCGAAGCGGTACGGCGGGTAATTACTGTTGTAGTACTTGTAAAGGGGAGGCGTTGGATCAGGAAGAACTGAATGGAACATTCAGGCCCTGACATGACTAGACCAGCTACTAGCTCTGAATCCCAGGAAACGCAGGCAGAACACAGCGCAGAACTGACTCCAAGAACTCGGCCCCAAAAGAAAGAAAGAAAGAAAGAAAGAAAAAGGTTTTGAGGAACTTGATTTTGGAGCGACGTACGTGTTACCGGGTTTCATGCGCGGTTCATGCGTTACGAGTGCGAGGTGAATGGATTTGTGGGCATGGTGGAGGATCCATTGAAGTGCGTGCAAAGAGATGGTTGAGGTTGGTAACAATAACAACTGGACCGCAATGGAGTGACGAAGGCGTTGCAGAGCAGAGCAAGAGGAAGAGGAAGAGGAAGAGCATAGGCAAGTGAGCAATAAACTGAGGAAGAGAACCTGAAGTCGGATGGGTCTGCGACGCGGTGCGCCTTCCAGCGCTTGATGGGCCAGCGGGAGAGCAGGGCGTTGCCGTACTCGGGCGCCCAGCTCTCGGCGAAGACGTAGCGCATGCCCAGCGCCTCCGCCAGCTCCGACAGCGGGCGCATCCCGCGGCACTCCTCGGCGCGCACGTTCTGCAGCCCGATGATGTCGGCGCCGGCCTCACGCAGCACCTCCTCCACGCTACGCGGCTGCCTCATCATCTGCTGCGACGGCGGCGGATGCAGCTTCTTGCCGCGCCACCGCCGCTCCAGGGAGATCTCGTTGTCCTGCACGTTGATGCACACGCGCGCCTTGCTCGGCGACCGCGCCAGCTGCTGGCTGGCCTGGGCCTTCAGGATGCCCTTGGGCCGCCGCGTCGCCCCAACGCCGCCGGCTGGGCTTCCCGGGGCCGGCAGGCCCACGCCGCGCGGCTCCGATGCGGGCGTCTCGGCGGCGATGGCGGGCGCCATCGAGAACATGGCAGCGTTGAACGTCGCCACGCGGATGGTCACCGCCGCCTTCCCTCCTCCTCCGCCCGCGGCGGCAGCGCCGTTGCTAGTGGTGCTGCTGCTGCACGGCGGCGCGGAGGCCTTGTCGCGTGACCCCAGCCGGCGCACGGTGACGCGCGGCTTGGTCGGCGGCGGCGCCCCGCCGTGCCGCCGGCGCCGGCGCGGGTGGAGGCACTCGAAGCCGTCGAGGACGCGCCGCAGCATCTCCCCGCGCGCGGTGAGCAGCCGCGTGGCGTAGCTTGCTCTCGCAATTTCTCTCTCTCTCTCGCTCGCGCGCGCGCGGATGCAGTGGGTTGGGTTTTGCTTGCCCCCGGGAGACTGCAGTGCGCGTAATATACCGCGACACGAGGGGGGGAGGAGGCGAAGGCGACACCGACGGGGCGACGGCTTTGCTTTTGCTTCGGCTGTGGGGCTTGCGGTAGTTACACGGGGGAAAATGCTTGTTTATTTTCTTCTTCTTCTTCTTCTCTATTTTTCGTACGCGTGTACGTGTACACGCCCGGGGGAATGATGAGACGCGTACGTCCGCAGGTGAGATCCGTTGCCTTCTTCTTTCACCAACCTCAGCGACGGTGCGTACCTCAGGGTCCGCTGCAGCTGCTGCTACCTGATCCATGGACGTTAGTTACATCGAAGTGACGACGCCACTGAAAACACGTTCATGCATGCCGATCGCGCGCGTCAAATCTCTTAAAAAAGAAGTAGCTAGATTTTGTTAACACGGTTCAAGCTTTCATCCCTGATCAAATCGAACAGATTGATTGGTTTTTTTTTTTTTTGAGAAACAACAGATTGATTGGTTATGCAGGCGAAAAGTGGTGGTGCCAAGGCAGCTTGCGACCCGTTCGTTCTTAATCTACCGAGTCTCTCGTTTTCATTGGAGAACAGAGCACTAGTCTGTCCTTTTTCACAATTTCCGAACAATAAGCTCTGAAACATACTCTCCCCGTTTCAAAATTGTTTGACGTCTGCCACTCACGGGAAGCGCGATGCGCAAACCGAGGTGCAGATCGCGTCGTCACGAGCTGAAGAAGAAGAGAGGGTCGCGTGGATGTGTGTGTGTGTCGTCGCCGGAGTGGAGCTGGTAGTTGTGTGGATAGGCGGTTAGAGCCTGACGCTGACACCATTGGTCTCAGTAGTGTGAACGCGCGGAGGTTCAGAACTTCAGAGGAGGAAGATGGCGATTTTTCTGACGCGTTCAGTCAGATCGTCTGCAGTTGTGCATTAGCAGTAACAGTGGCTGACTTTTCTGACGGGTGACAAATTAAACATGAGTTTACCGTTTGACATGGATCGGAGAATCCGCCGGACTCATGCACTGTTTGTTGTTCTGTCCAACAGAAAAAGGGTACTGTTTGTCATGATTGAGTTCAAAAATTGCAAGAGTCTCTACTTTTGAGCAGCAAAGTTCTGAATACTGAAAACCAACACCAAAGTTCCAAGAATTTTCGCGTCCAAGTCCAAGACTCGCGGGAGGGTTGACCTCACCTACCTCCTGTTTCTTGTCTGAAGCAAACGCAAAGCTTGCCGCGTTTCTTTCCGCCGCAGTCCTGCGTGCCGGCTACAACTTTGCATGGCCGGTAGGTGCAATGCCGCACTCCTATCACACGAGCTTTATATTAGCCTCATCTATCTTTCCTGAGTACTACTAGTTTACTACTGCAAAGGCTTGCTCTCATGCTCATGGAAACCTCGTTGTCTGGATTTCTTTCGGAACAAGGTTGTATGCGTTGGTTCTGAATCCTAGAAACGCATGGCTCGCTTTCCGAGCTGGACAGTTGCTGCTTTCGAACAAAACCGAGTGGATCGCTTCCTTTTCAGGGCACAATCAGAAGCCCCGGGAGCTAATCAAATTTCAGCTCATCAGTTGCCAATCATAGCCCTCTGCAATCCTGCTTTAACAGGCTTCACACCGGCTTCTTATTCATGCATGCTAATTGCTAACCAACTCATCAGGTGGCTTGGCTTTATGGACCAAAACTACGCAGATAAAATTTCGTAAAGATTCATCAGCAAAAAGCCCGACAGAAACCAATACGCGATCGACCAACTCCCGCGGCCTTTACGATGAAAAAGGCATCCACGGCACGGCCGTAGAGAAGAAAAGAGGCCGAAAACGAAAGAAGCTTGGTCGTCTCGATCGTCATGGCGAAAACGATGCTCGCAGAGGACAGGAGGAAGATGACAAGCAGGCGGAGACGACCGTGCATGTGAGCGAAGCTACGACGGCGTCAGAAAGCGCACCCACCTAAAAGCACTCCACCGCGCGACCTACGTACTAGCAGTACGCCTGTGGTTATTAGTGGCCAGCATGCACGCACAAACGCACAATTCCGCACAGCTCGCCGCGCTGTGCCGCTGTCCTTCCCCACTCTACCACCACCGAACTGGGTGCTTCGTCATCAGGCAGGCTCGATCGATCTTGATCTCTGAAATCAAGCACCGTGTGAAAATCTCGATCAGGTTCAATCATGGATTGTGATTTGGCGTGACCACCTTGCTGCTGGTCAAAACATATTTGATTTCAGAGCGAGAAAATTAAGAGGAATTATAGCAGTGAAGATTGGCGTCCACTTGCCAAGAAAATGCAGAGGATAGCAAGCACTTTAGGTAAAGATCGAAGAACACATGCATGAGGAATGGGCTGGCTCTGCTCGTTCCTCCTCCTACTACTAGAATGCAGTCATGCATTGACAAGTCATTGTTGATCCAAACACGGTTTTAGCATATCGTTACGAATCATTGATGAGCTATCAGCTGCATCAGTAGGACACCCGGCCAGCGTCGAGATCGAACGCATTGCAGTCGGTTCCTGTCAAAATCAGGGCAGACCAAGGTACGTTACGCATTATTCTGTGGATGGATCAGGTCTACTTAATCCTAACCGAAGATTATTCTGTGGGATCAGGTCTACTTACAACATTTATAATGTCACTTATGGCAAAGCTGCCCAACCAAAGATGCTAAAATTGTGGGAATTTTGGAAATTATACTACTTCTACCTGTCTTTTGGGAACCATAAGATACTAATCTTGGGAATATTTATATGTGGTGTTAGCTGCTGGCTGCTCCGACTTCTTTTTGAGAAGCCATTGGCTAGAATTTTTTTACCCGCAAAAAAATACTTGTATCTATATCAAGAATTTCACCTGTCGCATTACAATACCAGCCATATTGAACGACACTAAGACACATGACATGAACAATTACAAAACTTGCTGACTCATGATCGAGCAGAGCAGGCTCGACACACATGAACGATTATACAAAAAAAAAAAACAGGTGAACAAGATATGAAACACGGTAGCTACAGTACTGGTCCTCGACAGGGAAAAAACTACAGTACTGGACTCGAGGCAAAACGAACGAGGAGAAAAGCTACAGGTGCAAGAAGAGGTAAAGTGACATGCACGGCTAATTTCCCGGAAATGCACAGCATTTTCAACACCTTTGTTTTTTTTTAGAATCAGCATTTTCAACACCTAGTATTCTAGTAGCCACAAGGCCCAGAATGGGCCGGCCCAGCTATTCCAAAAATGAAGGTAACAGCAGCCCGCTAAGCTAAGTCGGGCTCGTATTCGAGGCTCACAGTATTTCCACGTTGGGCCAGCTCAATCACCCATAAACGCTCCGCTTTCCTCCCGGAACAGAAGCAGCAGAGCCGTGCGGCGCTGTCCCCAACCGCCGCCGCCGCGCCGCTCTTCCCGCCAGAAGCACGAGCCGGCTGCCACAATCGCCTCCATCCACGGCCGTCTCCCACCGCAACCGCGGTGCCACCTCCGGCGCCGGTTCCGCCCGCCTCACAGCCGCTGGCCCCTTGCGGCCTTGCGCCACCAGCGGTCGGCGGTAAACTCGTTGCCTTGTCGCGCGACCGCCCCCGCCTACCGCCTTCCTGTCTTCCCGCGGCCGGCAGCGCCATCACCGCCTCGCCGCCACTTCCTCCCAACGCTGTGTCGCGGCCTCCTCCCTCCGGTACCTCCTCTAAGCCCTGAAGGCGCCGGATTTCCGGCGTGTTTATTAAGGATTCGGACGCAGTGCTCAGAGGCTAGAAGAAGCAGATCTAGGGTTTGCTATCGAGACACGCAGTGCGGTGCCAGGAACGAGGACCATCCGTGTCCGTTTGAGATGGTGACTGGCAAAACGGAAGGGGAGGAAGAGTGTCCGCAAAGCAGATGGGAAGGCAGCTAGTAGTAGGATCAAGGGCCGATGGGACTGGAGGAAAGTGGCGTTTGAGAATCAGCGGGATAGGAATAAGGCGGGGTAGACAAAGCAAAGGCGGAGTCATCTATGGGGACGACGGGAGTGGACAAAGCAAAGGTGTTGTTCCCTTCTTTGTTGGAACCCAAGACTTTGGTGAAGGATGACCTCGAGAACAAGGTGCAGGTTATTGTGGAAGGAAAATGGGACTTCCTTTGTACGGACAAGGAAGATGAAGAATGGGCCGCATGGCAGGAGAATTTTGTGGAGACTGCAGAGACGAAGGTCGTCCCTGAACCTAAGAGAAAGGAATCAATGGAGAGCGGGAAGCGAGGAGGGAGGAGAGGCGGAAAGTGAATTTGGAGAAGTTTGGGTCGGACTATCAAGCCTTGTTGGCTAGTCAATTTCACCGTCACTGGGATTTCGTATGGTCCTCCTGCTGTGGCTCATTTGAGGAAACAAGTGAGTTTTCTATCAGTCATCTACATTGTTGATTAAACGTACAAAATGTTGCTATACTTCATTATTATGGTGTTTGTTAGATAGTACTTGACTGGTAAACTACAGTAGTTGTTACTACAACGGTTTGGATCAAGCAATCATCAATCCGAATGCTGTTTGATGCTTCCTTGCACAATCCAGACATGTTTTCTTCAATCACGATATAATATAATGTTGCTACTACTTCTTAAGCTGTACATTGTAAACAACAATCAGAGTTGGATGCTTCCTTGCATTATCCAGACATGTTTTCTTCAAACATGATAGAATAGTGTTGCTAATACTTCATTATGATATTTGTTGGATGCTGAAGCTGTATGCTATAAACAACAATAACTGGGTGCAATCGTATTGTTGTTGTTGCTTTGTTCCTACTGCTTCTGTTACTGGACTCGATATCAACTCATTTCAATTCTTTTACAACTATGTGCAGCAAGGATACCACCCATGCGTTACACAGACAAGTCTGCCCCAGAGTACACGGCCACAGCCTTGGATACCCTACAGATTTTTTCAGCCACGGTTGCAGAAATAAAAGGAGGCTTGCAGTGGCCACTTGATGTGTTTGGTCTGGTTGCCATTCGCGACCCTATTGACCATAATCGCAACATTATCTTCTACCGCACAAGGGACAACTGTCAAACCCTCACTGAGAAGGTTGATATTATTTCTTAATTGTCATGTATTGTTTTGTACGTCTCCTGCTATCCTAACACACTATCATAATGTTTCTGGCAACTTTCCCATGCATGTGTTGCCCTTCCTAATGTTTTATTACCTTGCAGGCATGATTAAAAGTTAAATACAATGTCGTTTTTACACTCATAGTTTCTCTGCCCATGGAATGATAACCTTCAATTAGATCATAGAGGAGAACCTGTTACTCATGAATAATCAGATAGTATTGCTTCTTAGCAATTACCATGGCTCACATTCGTATAGAATTAACATATGCCTTTTGCTTGCATTGGATCATTTAGACTGATAGCTATTCTCTGTGTAAACAAGCAAGGAGAAGAAAATATATCACTCATATCATACAAACAAGTCATATGTCAATGGTTCAATCACAGAGAAATAACCATTTCCTAACACTAAATATTACATATAATGGACTCAGCTATTACTGATTTGATGACTGGAGTTCATACCTCTTATTTCCATAATCCATAATATACTGGGGTAGAGTAGTTGTGCATTTTCAGATATGGAGGGGACCCTAGGGAAGGCCACCTAAAATTTTTCATCTGAATTGTGCCCCTAAGAATGCATTTGCAGAACTTCTTAGTTCGCTTTGCCCTGATCTGCTTAAAACTAGTGATGAATAATGATTATGTTTATAGTTTTTGGTGGGTTTTCTCTTCATTGTTCGAGACTAAACATGTTTCAGTTTTTTTTTTGCAATGCATTTGCATATAAATATTCGAAATACTATCTTATTTGAATATTTGGCACAAATATCCTATTCTTTTTTGTCCCTAATGAAAGAGCTACTATATTTCTTTCATGTTGTGTTTATATGCTATGCAATTTCCATGTAATATACTGTTCTGTATTGATCGTGCTGCTCAATTTTAACTCTTGTTTTGCTCCATGTCACATTAAGTGGTGTTTGCATGCATGCAGGATCGAAATTTGGCACTGGTAGGTCCCAGCCGTGCAGTTGTGTTGTTGATGCTACATCCTGTTACCATCGAGGTTGACCTGAAAGTGAAGGGCACTACCGAATCTGAGGATAAAGACTTAAGCTCTCTTGCTGTGCCATTCATGTGCAATGACTCATTCTATTCATGCCTTTTTAACTGTGCTTACACTAGCAAATCTAGCACACTGGAGTTTGCACTTGGCTCTATTATTTCCTCGGTTGAAGCCACACTATCTTTGAATATTGTTGATGGGTCATTGCCAGATGGTTTTTCATGATTGTTTTGCTGTCATTACCACTGGTATCTGTAACAAGAGTACCACCAGTGACAAGAATGCTGAGAGAATTGATAACGAAGAAATTGTCTTGCTTGATTCGAGAGGTGGGCAAGTACTTGTTACTGATGATGGCAAGGTCAAGCTTTCACGGCGTGTTGTTTCTGTTGAATTTAGAGGAAAGCTGAAAGTTTCTGTCAAAGCATGGAGATCTGATAATAACAATATCGTGAAAAAGGAGGTCTTCACACCTTTGGAAAGTGGATTCAGCCATTGGACGCGTCGCATTGGCTCATGTAAAATGAAACTCAGTGTGGCATGGTCGCTCATTTCGGATGAGCCAGTTTATACTAATTCAGTATTGTAGCTTCTGGTTTCTGAAGTGGTAGCATCGAGTTATGATTCTGCTGGAACTACAGGGAAGCCGAAAGTTCATGTGGGGCATCAAAAGCTGATAATAGTGCTGCGACGCTTAAGCATGGTCAACTCCTTTCATGTCATCCTGTTTGATGTTTTGAATACAATGCCTAGTGAATGTACGCTATTTAAGTTTTAGAACTGGCATTGAAGCTACATCTTCCGAGGTGGTGTTTTATAATTTATGATGGCACTGGCCATGGTTGCTGTATTATGAATTTAAGTTTTAGAACTGGCATTGTAGCTACATCTTCCGAAGTGGTGTTATAATTTATGATGGCACTGGCCATGGTTTGTGTATATGACAGTTGGGGCAAAAAAATTTCCCTTCATATTTCATTTGTACTGTGTTTTTTTTTCTCAGTCACTTAACAGCAAAATGATACTGATTACCCAATTGGAAGCTGATAACGCATACTTAAAGTTTATATGCATGGGCGGTTTCATAGTCCTTCACATTACGAAGAACTTCAGCACAGAAATGTTGCACGAGCTTCGGTTGACTGTTGCGATAGAAAGTTTTTAGAGCAAATTCTTTCCCCGCCATCAAAAAATATACTCTTGCCATCCAAAATTATGTGTTCCCTTATGCACCACTGATTTTAATTTCTCATTCTCATCCCTTATCAGCCATTGCCATCAGATTTGTGACATAATAACTGTACAGTAAAACACATTCAGCTGTCAAACTATTTTTTGAAATACCAATTTTACCCCTTCCTTACATCTCATCTCCCAAAACCGAGTGCCCTGCTCTTTTTTTCCCAGAGCATCGATTCGATCCACCCAACTCTGATCGATGCTGAAAGATTAGAAGACAGGCTGAAAGATTAGTATATGCTGTACAATTGTATGCGGGAAGTATTTTGAAGCTACAAAAACAGCGAAATAATAGCCAGGGCCAACAGGTGCAGCGTTGGACGAAGCCGCCTATAGATATTCTTAAAATAAATTGTGATGGATCTTTCAGTCAAGAATGCCATGCTGGAAGTTGGGGATTTATTATTCGAGATCATGATGGTGAATTTGTATCAGTTGGCCGAGGAAAACTGTCTCACTGCAATGAAGCTTTCCATGCGGAACTTCATGCATGCATTCAGGGAGTGCGGACAGCGGCACAGCTTGAAATTGGGAGAATTGTTTTGGAAACTGATGCGTTGATGGTAAAGCAATCAGTCTACTCCTCTGATTTTGATTTAAGCTCAGCAGCCGGGCTGGAGTTGAATTGAAGTTGATGTTGCGTGATATGTTCTCTGATTGGGAAATTGTCCAGATCCCTAGAAACTGTAATGAGATGGCTCATTCCTTAGCATGTTTGGGTGCGTTGTGTGGTGAGAAGACAAATCCAATTCTGGAGAGTGTTCCCGATTGTATTCAAGTTATGGTTGCCCACGATATTGCGGCACATACAGTTTAATGGAAATACTATTTCCTTAAAAAAAACTCTGATCGATGCTACGGCGAGCTACGACTCTACGAGCAGGAAGCAGGACAATGCCCGCTCGAAATCTGTGCCTCCCCACGGTTGCCCGCCCGTCGCTCACCGTCCGATGCCATCCGCCCTCGCTCGTGCCCAATGCCATCAGCAATTCAGCATCAGCTCGTCGCCCGCGCTTCTGTATGACGTAGAAGAAGGCAAGCAGGACAATGCGTCAATGCCCAATGCCATCAGCATCAGTCCGGTGCCAAAGATGAGTTGAGAAGCTCGTGAAGTGGAGCGATGGTGACATGAGGGTCAGGCCCATTCTTGGCTTTCTACGTGTAAAGTATCCTTGATCTATATTTTTCTCTTCTTTTTATTTGGGTTGATGTTGAGCCGAATGTCTAGTTGATTTGGGTTCTTATTTTTTAACGTTTCATTTATTTTGCTTAACTTTAAAATGTGCATCGTGGGACCCAAGATGACAATCTCTTGGTATACATGAAACTTCGGAGTTATTTTATGAAACTGTATATCCACGCTGGGTCAGCTCAATCACCCATAAACCCTTCGCTTTCCTCCCGAAACTCCCAACAGCCGCCGCCGCGCCACTCTTCCCGCTAGAAGCACGAGCCGTCCCCTCAGCGCCGCGGTTGCCTCCGATGGAGTCGAACAAGGGCACGCTGCCACCGGTGCCTCCGAGGACGTCGAAGGAGGAGGTGTTCGAAACTCCGCGGGATGGGATTGAGGCAGGGCAGGACAAAGCGAAGGCAGAGCCATCGATGCTGAGGATGGAAGCGGACAACAAAAATGTGTCCTTGCCTTCTCTGGTGGAACCCAAGAATTCGGGGAATGAGGACCTCGACCATATGAGACAGGTCATCTTGGAAGAAGACTGGGACTTTCTTTGCACGGAAAATGAAGAAGAAGCATGGGCGGCATGACATGAAAAATTTGCGGAGGTTGCGGAGACGACGGCCGTCGTCCCTGAACCGAAGAGAACCGAATCTCTGGAAGAGGGGGAGGCGAGGTGGGAGGAGCAGCGGAAAGCGAATTTGGAGAAGTTTGGGTCGGATTATGAAGCCTTGTTGGCTAGTCAGTTTCGCTAGGACTGGGATTTCGTATGATCCCGCCGCCACGGCTCGTTGGAGGACACAAGTGAGTTTTTCATCAGTCTTCTCCATCGTTTGATTTTTAGATAATGGGGGGAAAAAAATGTTCCGGCTTTGACCTCAATGCAGCACATCTGCAACTCCCACTATAGTCAACAGTAGAATATGATGTTGCTCCTTCATAATTATGATGTTGTTAGATAATCTTGACCTGTTAACTACAGTAGTTGTTATTTGAATTGTTTTACAACTATGTGCAGCAAGGATACCTCCCATGCGTTACACACACAAGCCTGCCCCAGATCTCTGGGCCACGACCCTGAACACTCTACAGATTTTTTCAGCCAAGGTTGCAGAAATCAAAGGAGACTTGCAGTGGCCGATTGATGTGTTTGGTCTCGTTGCCATCCGCGACGTCGTTGACCATAATCGCAACATCATCTTCCACCGCACAAGGGATCACTGTCAAACCTCACTGAGAAGGTTTCTATCCTCTGTTATTTTTGAGACTTGCTAATTTTTAGTTGATATTTTTAATCACTGTTTTGAATCATCAGATCTAGATATAACGATTTGTAATTATTATATAAATAATGCTAAAAAATCAAAACACAAAGTAACAAATCATCGATTGAAAGATAGAAAATATGATTGTTTTTTGTTCTGAAGCAAATCATCTCTTTTCATTCTTTATTTGTATGTCTCCTTTTTTTTTTTCTGAAGCAGCCTATCCAATTCCATTTTTTGTCTATGATGAAAGAGGCAAAGAGCTAGTACTGTATTTCTTCCAGCTCGTGTTATGCATGTTATATCATTTATACTATGCACTTTCCATTTAGTATACGGGTATACTGTTCCGTATGCTGCTCTATTTTTACCTCTTCTTTCGCTCCATATCACGTTAAGTGTTTGTATGCCGTGCAGTTGTGTTGATGTTGCCACATCCTGTTACCATTGAGGTTGACCTGAAAGTTAAGGGCACTACCAAATCCGAGGATGAAGACTTAAGCTTTCTTGCTGCGCCATTCATGTGCAATAACTCATTCGATTCACGCCTTCATAACTGTGCTTACACTAGCAGGTCTAGCACGCTGGAGTTTGCACTTGGCTTTATTGTTTCCTCAGTGGAGGCTACAGTATGTGTGAGTGTCATTAGTGGGTCATGGCCAGATGGTTTTTAAGGTCAATTTTCTGTCTTTGCCACTGGTATCTGTGGCAGGAGTTTCACCTGTGATAACAAGAATGCTTGACAGCATTGATCACAAAGAAATTGTCTTACTTGATTCGAGAGGTGAGCAAGTGCTCGTTACTGATGATGGCAAGGTCCAGCTTTCACGGAGTGTCGTTTCTGTTGAACTTAGAGGGAGACTGAAAGTTTCTGTCAAGGCCTGGAGGCCTGATGATAACAGTGTTGTGAAAAAAGAGGTGGTTTTCTCGCCTATGGAAAGAGGATTAAGCTATTGCACGCTTCACATTAGATCGTGTAAAATGGAAGTTAGTGTCGCGTGGTCGCTCATTTCGTCTACGCCTTTTCTTGCTAGGTCAGAGTTGTAGCTTCTGGTTCTGGTTCCGGCGTGGTGATAGTGAGTTGTAACTCTGCGTTGGAGCTAGGGAAAACTGAAAGTTAACATGTAGAGCATCGATATTGATAACGACGTTACGAAAGCAAATATAAAGTTTATCTACGCATATATGCTGGAGGCAGGCTTTTTGTAAAATATAAATATGGTCACTCCTTTCATGTAATCCCGCTACTTGATGTTATAAATATAATGTCTGGTGACTATGCTATATTAAAGTTCGTTATTATGGTTTTGGAACTAGTATTTCTTAAGAACACGTCTTGGGCACAGTTTTCATTAAGCAGATAACTAACTATTGTGTAGCTACTTCTTTTGAGCTGATGTTTTAAAAATTTAAGATGGTACGGGGATATGGTTGCTATATGGTGCCAATATGACAAATCTGGTTTTCTAGTCTTAAATCACCTCTATGTTGTATGGATGTGACGGAATCTACAAATAGCAAGACCATGACCATAATGGGCAATATGTAGTGCAAACCATATACTAGATCTCATGTAAACCTTTTTTTATAAGTATATAAAATTTATAATGTTAGGTCTGGGACATATTTTCCTTTCTGTTGTGTTTCTTTCTCAAAAGTTTTATAACAAACTGATACTAATAATCAAAATGGAAGCTGAACACAAATAACATTTTTTTTGAAACTAGAATAACAAATATTTATAGCGCGAACACTGTGATAATCCTTCACATTAACCTTGACATAAAAATATTGCAGGAGTCTTGATTGGATCTAATTGATGCGCTATACCAAGTATTTGTAAAGTTACTCCCTTTGAATTTTCATTGATAAGACAATATTTTAGTTTTAGTTTCATTTTTGGACTAAAATATTGTCCATACATTTTATCAATAAAAAAAACTAGAGATCGTATTATTTATTATGTCCGGAACTTCTTTTATTTATCGTTAGGATAAGAAACTTAGTTCTAATTTGAACAAAGAACTTATTTAATAATGACATAAAAACAAATGCGAATGGATTACTTCCGAGCTAGCCATACCAAAATGCGCCAATGTCTCGTTAAATACACCTCATACAAACACTTTGGTTGAGTGCACAACTAGAACAAGGTTCAACCGAGAAGCTACAAGTTCGAGAGAATTTTAGAAAGCTACAAAATTGGAACTGCTAGCTTGATTGAGTTTATGAAGAGAGCTGGCTTTGACATGGTAAAGTGGATTCAGTACTGTTTTGAGGCCTTTTTCACAGAGACGATTACGTTTTCAAATCAAATATAAGGTGCAAGGTCAACTGTGAGTGGGTTAACAAGGAATCAGCATAAAAATACTCGGATCGTTAGGGACTTTCCCGTAATTGTTCACCGCCCGTTCCGTCCACTGACAGACGGAACCCACGAGCCAGTCGCCCTTGCCCGTCGCGTCGAGCCGCTTCACCCAGCTCTCGGCTCCTCCTCCGACCACCGATCTCCCTGACTCCACTCCGCCACGCCGCCGACGAGCACCGGCGGCTAGGGTTTCGAGCTCGGCGAACCGGCGGCGCCGATGGCCGCCTCCGGCTTCGGCCGCGAAGCCGGGCCTTCCTCCCGCGGCCCGGGCTCTGCTGTCCCTGCCTTCGGCGCCGGCGCCGCCACCACGCCTGCCCCATTGTCCGCCACCTCTCCCTTCCCCTCCGCTCGCTCGGTTAGCCCTCTCAGTGCCTCCACCTCGCCCTTCCCTTCCGTTCGCCCGGCGACCCCTCCCGGCGCGTCCACCGTGCCCTTCTCCTCCGCTCGGCAGGCCACTCCTCTCGGCTCCTCCACCTCACCCTTCTCCGCTCGCCCGGCCACTCCTCTCGGCTCCTCCACCTCACCCTTCTCAGCTCGCCCGGCCACTCCTCTCGGCTCCTCCACGTCGCCCTTCCCCTCCGCTCGCCCGGCCACCCCTTTCCGCGCGGCCGCCCCTCGATTCCCGAGCCCTCGGCACCAGTTCACACCCGTGGCTGCCACCCCTCGCCCCGCCACCACTCCGCAGTCTCCGCCTATTGCTATACCCTCCGCACGCCCGGCTGCTGGTCTCGGCGCCAACGCTTCAGCACGCTTGCCAAGCTCTCGTCCTGCCCTCGATCCAGGAGCCGCCGCAGCAACTGGTCGTCACGTCGCTCGACATCTCCAGCCCCAACCGAGGTGATGTTTTGTGCAACTTCCTCCTCAACGATGTTTTGCGTTGGTTAGTGTTTGGGTCATGTGTTTTCTAGTTTTTGGCATGGAGTTGATTGCCTAGTTATTAATCTGCACTGGCTGTTGCTTCTAAGTTGCTGCAGATACTAGTATTGCTGCATTAACAAATATGTCAAACATTGCTTTATGGATTGAGCGGAACTATATTGCACCAATATTCTTTGTATCACAACGATGATTACATTTATTAGGATATCTGTACTGATGCTCTAGCACTGTACATGAGGAATATTTTTTGTTGGGTTGGATGTTTGTTTGTTGTATATGTGGATCAACAGATCATGTCACCCTAACTAATCTATATATAAATATATAAGTAACTGGGGATTTATAGAATCTACTTCATACCAAGGGCTAGAATGACCACATTATTCGTTAAAAGAATAAGAGAGAAAAAGAGAAGAATCTATACTATTCCCCCACATGACGTTCAGGCTGATTTAGTTGTAAATTGGATTGGATTCGTTGTCTAAACATCATGCATTTGAGTAAGTAGGGAGTATTTATTTTGGAGGAATAGGATCATAATGGGCTGGATTAACCAGATATATATAGATTACAACTATGCTTCCTTGTTGATGGAGGTTTTCCACGCTCGTATTCTTTATAGGCCAGCTCCCCAATCAGTAAGCAGGCCTGTGGATCCTTTTATTCCAGCAAGGAGCAGGGCCCTATCACCTCTGTCAAATCCACGTGCTGGTTCCCCTACAGATTATGATAATGGTATGGGAGAAAGAAGGTATGAATACTTCTTGATGTATATGTTCTCAATGCTCAAACTACCGTCTTGTTGTAAAAGAGATCATGTTTATTCTGCTACTTTTGTAGTGTACCCATGGTTATTGATTAACATAAAGGGATCTCCTACATATTTCTAACTATAAATTGGGCATCTAGATTTCCTTGGTTTTTTTTTTCGCTTCATTTTTTTCTTCTTCCATAGGATAATCTGTGCCATGTGAGTATCTTGCAAAACCTCAGTGTACTATGTTTAGCAGCCATTTACCACAATTGCAGGGTAAGAAGTAGGACATATATATTCTTCACGGGTACCTCTTGGGTGTTGTAAACCATGTGATGTGCAGACATAGTTGCATAAGTTCTGAAAACGACCTCTTTGTTTAGTACGCTTTCAGTCAAGTTTTTCATGTAACTCCCAATTATGACCTTTTTGGTGTTGTCCATCGTGACTTCAAAACCTAATGTTTCTTGTATTAACAGGTTACTAAACTATGCAGACCCATTGTTTGAAAATGGAACTTTACAATCTTCAGATCAAATGATGTCACAACCTTCAGAGTTTGGAAACAGAGCAAGATCACCTTTACCAAACGCTGTCAGCAAGTTTAGACCTCTATCAACCTTTCATGATCATCATCCTGTGCAGACTGCTGATTCTCGTGATCATGCGTACAAGTGAGTTCTTACTTATTTTTTTACAACTTCCTCTGTATTTTGTGCACATTTTGACTTCATTTGTTATGTCAGTATAAACTATTCCAAATAAAAAGAGATTATGCTCATGCTCATTATCCAGCAGTCCAGCTATTAATTGATATTCTTTTTTGCCTCGTTGTGTAATGTCCCGTCTGCCACCGAAAGTTCAGACATGATTTAATAGCATCGAAAGTTTCAAGTTTAGAGGTCAGAACTGGTCTCTTCTATACAATGAACACTTGTTTTTCTCTTTGTAATACATTCCTTTGGTTCCTGAAATGACCGTAGAATGGTAAAATTACTGCTTCATAGTATGTCTCAAAGCAAAGCAACAATCTCATATTCCAGAGAGGCTGCCCATCCTTTCTGTCTTGAAAGGATAATTTTGTAGAAGAAGCCACCTTGCAAGCTCACGGAATGTCTGGCACAAAAAAAAAGGCTCTTTCTTCAAACTCTCGACAAATACAGATAGATAGTTGTTTGTTTTCTTAAGTCTTGGTTCCTACTTTTATAGCTCTGATTTGTTCAATGCTTCGGTTGCCCCTAGAGGCTGCTTGTACATTACTTGTGTCTTCATTATTATTAATTAAATATCTACCACAGTGGGGGCTTCCCTTGCTGTATTTCCCTCAGATAAACAGTAGGATGGTGCCCATGAATGCTTGGGATGTGAACCATTTTAGCAATTTAACTTTATCATTCATGAAATTGTATGAAGACAACACAGAGCCCCTCAGAACTGTAACTGTTTATGAAGCAACCATGTTGGTGATCTGAATTTTCTCTATATGTGTTCCTTATGTGTTTCTTCTTTCAATAGATTCTCTGGTTCTTTGCAAAGTCGACCGTTGGATCATAATATTTCAAAAAGATCTAGGTCACCTACTTTGTCCTATCAGAATACTGATGGTGCTGGAGCTCATCGTGATGCTAGCGAAAATGCTAGAAGGTATCTATTTTTGTTTCTTTTTAGTAGTGAGGTTTGTTATTTTTTGTTCTTAACGAATGCACTGACTTAAAACATCTGATGACATTCCCGTGCTATCTTTATTCATGCAAAAAGTTCAATATGTTTGATGCATGAAAATAAATTTGTGTTTAGTTAGTTAATATAAAGACTTAGGAGAAAAATAGATAACCGTGAATCAGTAATTTATATTTGAAAGAACTTCCATTGGAAACCACTTTGCTGAGTTTCCTTGTGAATGGGTGTCATCGAACTTGGCAGTGGGTTACCATATCATGGGAACAAACAAACCTTCCTACATACCAAAACAGTTTCATAAATGTTTTTGGAAACTTTAATTTCT
Source organism: Eleusine indica (assembly GCA_030378355.1). Classification (NCBI taxonomy): domain Eukaryota; kingdom Viridiplantae; phylum Streptophyta; class Magnoliopsida; order Poales; family Poaceae; genus Eleusine; species Eleusine indica. The sequence goes on from CM059500.1 coordinate 46,984,043, forward strand.
AGGAACCACTTGCCTAAGGAATAATCAGAGAACTTATGTTCATTTATTCTTTGAATTAGATAGAGAGAAACTCCTTACTCAGCTTATCTATATTTTTTTCTCTAGTCTGCCCCAACTTGCTTGGGACTAAAAGGCTTTTTTGTTGTGGTGGTGGAATTATCAGATTGACTGACTTATTCCAGTATCCTGAAAGGATATTTCCATACTTCCACATAGCTCTGACTGATTTACTATGGCTTATATAGCTAATTTGAATAATGGTCCCTACTTTCTACATTTTTTACAGACTAGTAGATTATACGGACACCTTCATTGGCGGTGAAAATGTTGAAACTTCAAAACGGATGAGATCACCTTCATCAGAATTCGCATGCGCAATCAAATCTCCACCTTCAGATATGAGAGAGAATATTAGATCTTCACCTACAGATCTTGGTGGCAGCAATGGAGCCCATAATCTTAGTGCGGATGCTGATGTCCAGAAGTAAATCTTTTCCTTGTTGTTTTCATCATATATTTTTGTCATTTTGTTGGCTTTGGTAAGCTTTGTTGACATGATTACAGATCAAATATGTCCAATCCCAAATTTGGGAACCAGACGCAATCTCCCAAATTTGGGAATCAGACACAATCTCGCATTGGTGCTGCTCGTTCACCACCACCTCAGATCCTTGACTCTCGTCCCAATGGACTTAAAACACCTGTTGTGCCTCCACCAAAGCCTTCTATACTTGGTGCTACCAAAAGAATGTCCCCTCCTTTGGATGCTAGCGATGATGGCCATGCTATTCCTTTAACTGAACTCGAGAGGTACTTTTGGTCCAGCATACGTTTCAATCAAACATGATTAATGCTAGTGTTGACTCATGTACTGTTTCTTGCAGAGAGGAAGAAGCGAAAGCGAAGCGGTTAGCTCGTTTCCATGTCGAATTGAGCAGGCCAGTGGAAAATACTAATGATTATGTAAAAACACTCAAGGGCCCTGCAGACAAGCCAAAACAGGCCACATCAGTTGGGAAAATTTCAATTTTGTCAAATGATAATACTGATGAAAGAATGGATGACATGGATTCACCACAGTTAGCAGCAATTGTTGGGCTTTGTCCTGATATGTGCCCAGGTGCTTTCTGTTCTAGATCAAGTTTTTTATTTGATATGATGTTGTTCACTCTAATTGCCATTTCTAGATGGCACCAACAAATTAACATGTCTGTTGCTATGTTTTTCTTAGAATCTGAAAGGGCAGAGCGTGAGAGAAAAGGAGATCTTGACAGATATGAGAGATTAGGTGGAGATCGTAACCAAACTACTGAGCTTCTTGCTGTTAAAAAGGTCTGTAATGTTTTTCTTTTGACCTGGTAATATGACAGGGTTTGTCTGAAATTATCTCTAACCACCTATATCAGGAAGGATGATGGAAGTTCTTGTATGATTGATACAGTATAATAGGACTGCTGAGAGAGATGCGGACCTAATAAGGCCTCTACCAGTTCTGCAGAAGACAATGGATTACCTTCTTAATTTGCTAGATCAGACGTATGATGACAGTTTCTTGGGCTTATACAACTTCCTGTGGGACAGGATGCGAGCGATAAGAATGGATCTTAGAATGCAACATTTCTTCAACCAAGATGCAATTTCTATGCTTGAGCAAATGGTAGTGCATTTGTATCTCTGCATCTTTATATTATTGAATAATATGTATCTGTTTCTGTGGAAACTCTTAGTTCCTGGAGCTTAGCATCTTAAAAAAGTGGCATTTCCTGCTTTTCTTTCTAAACAGATAAGGCTCCACATTATAGCAATGCATGAGTTATGTGAGTACAACAAGGGTGAAGGTTTTTCAGAGGGATTTGATGCACACCTCAACATTGAGCAGATGAACAAAGCATCAGTTGAATTATTTCAAATGTATGATGACCATAGGAGGAAAGGTGTTTTATTCCCAACAGAAAAGGAGTTTCGAGGTTACTATGCTCTGCTTAAGTTAGACAAGCATCCTGGTTACAAGGTTGAGCCTGCTGAGTTATCTCTGGATCTTGCTAAGATGTCCCGTGAAATTAGAGGTAGTCGGGAGATCTTGTTTGCAAGAGAAGTTGCAAGGTATAGTCGTGTCGTCGAGCATAATTTACATTTACCATGTTGGTGCTAGGTTTAACTTAATACCTACATTTTTTCTGTGCATTCCAGAGCTTGCAGAATGGGGAACTTTATTGCCTTCTTTCGTCTTGCAAGGAAAGCTAGTTATTTGCAGGCATGTTTGATGCATGCTCACTTTGCAAAGGTAAAACTTCTTTAAAGGATGTTCATAAGTGTACTGTTTTAGTGGAAATTATTCTTCCCAATATGCTCTTGCATCCTTAGTTCTCCATTGCGCAGAAGCAGTGTAGTGAAAATTAGCCTTGTAGTAATAAATCTAAAATGAACATATTCTTCTCTGCAAGTAATTGTGGCATGGAGTCATTGCATTGTGTACTGATGCACCGAATGGAAGTGCCACACAAGGAATTTGTCCTAGGACTAAGGTTGTTTGGATGAATATTCACTTATTCTAAACACACAAACATGGACTACAGCTTCAACCAAAAAAAAAGGCATAACAGGCTCCAAAACATAGCCCAAAACCCTAGTCCATCTGGTTAACTAAAGCTCCACCATCCCCTGAAAGTTCTAGCTTTCAAACAGTCATAATCTGATACTGTGATTTAATGAGTGTGTATTGCTATATTGTTACATACTCCATCCCATATTACTTGTTTTAGTCTTGGGCATAGAGATTAAGGAGAGGTGAAAAAGGTGTGTGCACAGGGAACGAGGAGGGAGGGAGGGAGTTGAGATGCAAGAATGACAAGTAAATTGGGAAAACTAGATGAGTGTAGGATGACAAGTAATATGGGATGGAGTATTATGTAGTTGTGGGCCATAGGATCATTATACTGTATCATGTAGTTAGCTATTTGTTTGTAAATTTCAAGTGCACTTTTCTTAAGCTTAACAAGTGTCTTATCAACCCAGCTGAGAAGGCAAGCGCTGGCGTCCTTGCACAGTGGTCTGCAGAATGGCCAAGGCATCCCTATTTCACATGCTGTGGAGTGGCTTGCAATGGAGGTATTTGTTCTCTTACTTGGACAAAAACCAGTTCAATACAGTAAAAGTTACAACTTATGCTTTTCATTTTTCTAGGATGAGGATATTGAAAGTCTCTTAGAATACCATGGTTTTGGATTGAGGCAGTATGAAGAGTTGTACCTAGTAAAGGAAGGACCATTTCTTAATAGCGAAAGTGATTTTCCGTCTGGCTGTTCTCAACTTGTGCATTTGAAGAAATCACAAAAAATCATAAATGATGTTTCTTCTGGTCCAGTTTGTGCTCCTGCAAGCAAAAAAGAGACTACTGTTCTGTATTCTGGTCGGCTTGCTACTGGCAAAAGAGAGTTATTTCCACCACAGCATCTTGCAATTCCTGCTGATGTCACAGGGGAATTTGATTTGCCGTCTTCTCTGCCTGTTTCACCCACTCCTGCCAGACAGGTTACCCAACAGAATTCCATTTCGTTCTCTCCAAAAGCTGTTAGTTTCAGTTCGAACTATTCGAGTCCTCGTTCCCCAAGTGCTGGTGTAAAAAACAGTGTTTCATTTTTCCCTACTGCTGCTTCTCCACGTACCAGCAAACTGGACATATTCTCAAAAACACCAAAACTAGCTTCACCAAAAGCTAGAAGTAATACTAAATTTGTTGAGGATTTTATGACTGAAGGCCAAGATGGAAGTGTTACAGGATTACCTCAAAAAGTTGAGATGCAAACAGACATTCAGTGGTCAGAAGCAGATACAAAGCCCAGTGCTTTTGAAGAACCAACTGTTTCACATCCTTATGGAAATAGTGTATCTTTATGTTACTCCGTTATGAATGGAGAGGAAGTTGAGTTCAGGGAAAGTGGTTCTGGCACCAGTGTAGATATGGATGAGGGGACGCCACCGTTCCATGAAGAACCTGGGTCACCTATTGACACTCATTTGTCTGGTAGTGAGGAATACAGAGATCATGATATTAGTAGCGACACAGCAGATGACCAGTTACCAATTGTAATGCCCCAAAAGACAAAAATTTCCAATGAAAGACTGAAGAGAATACTGAGGTTTGTTTCCATTTATCTTTTATCTATTTAATGTTCCCACAATAGCACTTTGGTAGTACCTCATGAAACTTTGATTCATACTGTGATTTTTCAGGAAATGGAGTCAGCGTGCAGCAGACAAAAGATTTCTTAGGGAGCAGAAAAACGCTCTTGCTGTTGCAGCATTGAGTTCTCTGTCACTTGGCCCACCAGTTCACAATACTACAGCAGTAAGTCATCGTTAGATAGATATGACAACAACAACAACAAGCCTTTTAGTCAAGTTGGGGTAGGCTAGAGATAGTTAGATAGATAATCCTGTTATTTGCAGAAACATTGCTTTTAAATACTTGGTCTTAGAAACTTTTAAAACATCACTTTTGCAAGATGAAGGTTCAACTCAATAGAGCTTTTTATCTGCTCCCTTGGTTCATCTTACTTCACATCATTAGAATCTGTGCTGGCAAACTTTTAAAAGGTTGGCCATCCTTATGTTTGAAGTTACATAGATTTGTTACTTCAGAATTGTATCATGAGATTTCTAGAAATGCTTCCATATTGAAGACAACCAATAGTTAAAACAAAAGCAATGTTCAAAGTTGCATCTTGAGGACTATGAATAGTCAAAAAAGTGTATATAAAGAAGACTAGGTAGATTATTGAAGCTTTATTTCCAGCAAGGAAAAATCTTTAAATCATTTTAATTCTGATGTGTAATTTCTGTATGAATTAATATTTTTCTGTAAGTTTTATAATGTATTGTTAAAAGATGATAATAATACACAAACTTTTCTGCAATGAAGGTGCCTAAGCTTGCTATCCACGAGCTAGATATTGGCCATGCCTTGAGAGAAAGACATGCGAAGCAGCAAAGATCTTGGTCACGTCTAAATGTTTCTGAGTTGTCTGGCCCCATTTTACTTGAAAGGAACCCTGATGCAAGATGTCTCTGCTGGAAGTTGCTTCTACTTGTACCACCAGGTTCTATGGAATCCCAGGCCAACAATTTGACCTCAAGATGGTTACTTAGAAAGCTCATGGGTTCTGGAAATGAAGATGGTGGATTGATTTTTTCTTCAGCAGGCCTATCAATTTGGACTGAGTGGATCAGTTCTCCGAGCAGATGTTGTTTATCTATTGTTAGGGCCAGTGATCAGCAAGTTATCAGTGATGATATTACTGACAGTACAAGCTGTATTGTATTTGTAGTGTCTGAAAAAATTTCATGGGAAAAGCAGAAGGTGAGATTTAGCAGTCTGTTAGCCTCCGTACCAGCTCAATCCAATCTTCCTCTTCTGATTTTGAGTTGTGATACATATAATGAAGGACATGAACATGCATCACAGTATATCTTTGAAAGGCTTGGCCTCGATGATCTTTCTGGAGAAAAGATCTCTTCATCATTGGTTGTTTTCCTTGTGGAGAACTATATGGAAGGTTATGGCAATGGTTTCTTTGATGATAACAATCTACGTGATGGCTTGAAGTGGCTGACAAGCAAGTTGCCTCCACAGCCTGATGTTACTCTTGTGAAGACCTATGAGTTGCTTCTCGACTTCTTGAACCTACAACTTCAGATGCTGAGTAGGCATGCCACACCTGAAATTGGCCCAGGGGATTGCATTTCAGTATTCAACGATGCTGTCAACCAGCTTGCAGAAGAGGTTTTGGCTGCAGCACACATAAACCCTAACCAATGGCCGGCTCTCGAAATTGATCATCTGGAGACAACAAGCAGTGAGAGGATATTTGCAGAAATGTTCTTGCCCAGCACTGGATGGTCATTGCCATCAAGGATTCAACCACTGCTTGCAGCTATAAACAGTTGCAAGCTTCCAGATTTCACTTATGATTTATCTTGGCTGAACCAGGGTTCTTTGATGGGTAAACAGACCCAAGATCAGAAGTTGTTCCTTGAGGACTGTTTGGCTGGATATCTGACCGAATCAGCTCGGTTGTTAAATGAGACCCAGGTGGCCACAGAAGTGAATATTATGGTGCAGAAATATGTTAGCCTTGAGCTCCGTGATTCCTATTACTACCTTGTGCCAAGATGGATTTCTATCTTTCGCCGGATATACAACTGGAGGCTAGCAAAAATTTCCACCGGAGAATTCTCAGAAGCTTATGTCCTTACTCAGCACCTCTATCAAGCTCCTGCAGCAAATTACAGGCTCATTACCAATGTCAACACCACCAATGAGTCGTCTGTTTTTGAGGATCACAGCATAATGCCTGCTGTATCAACAGGCCTATGTCTAGATGAAATTATCGGGATCAGTTGTGATCTTGATGATGTTGACGTGCGCCCTGCAAATCCTTTGCCACCACCATTGCCCACCCCGGTTCATGAAGAACCTAAAGCATCTGCTGACCCCAACAGCGAGGTTAGCGGGGTGCACGGAGTTATTAATGGTGAAATGTACGTTCCAAGAAGAGTGGATTTGAGCGAGTTTATGCCTCTCGAGAAGGATGAGAAGCTTGCTCGGCTACTGGAGCAGTGTAGTAATCTGCAGGACAGGATAGATGAGGCACTTCTCATATACTTTTGAGCCCATGGAAGGCTGAAAGGTTCAGTTGACACGACCCTTCCGCTTGTTGTAAGTTGTAACATTAATTTTGGTTAAAGTATCTTACCTTGCATGTCTTTTTTTTTTTTTTGAACTGAGGTCATGTGACTATTTGGCATATAGTCTAGCTGCCTAGAGCTCTCGAATCACTCATCAATGAAGTGCGTCTCAATTCTTTGCATCCTGATTTGATTATTTGCAAATATCAAAACTTATATAGAACGGGTCCTAGAGACGTGGGAGTGGTTAACATCAGTTTGGTAAGCAGAACAGAATAAAGCTAATAGCGTGTTAACATTAGTACGCAACATTTCTTGATCATATCCAATTCAAAAAGGCATTAAAGTGGCTTGAAGAAGCTTTCGATATTCGTTATTTCTTCAGAAAGCATCACTTTGTTCTCAATGGCACACGCAAATCAGCTCCAGATCCTAGTTCTCTGGCGCCTGCCGTTCTGTGGCAAGATGGCATTACAGGGCAAGCATCGACTTAAATTTAAAAACTTCTGTAGAAGTTAATAAATACAAACTAATAGTAAATAACCTCATTCCACATAAAGCACTTTCCTGGTGCTGTGAAGTCTGAGTCAATCAATCCCTGGTTCCGTGACCCATTTGGGATCAGAACCTTCGCATCGTAAGGCAGTGCTCTAAGAAAACACGAGCAACACACCGTGATTTGTGGCTGACCAACATCAAATCCATGGTAAGGTTAGTTAACTCTGCAAAAACAAACAGACTCTTTAATCTTTATAATAGTTCTTTAAAAATCTGATAGAAGTTAGGGTAAGACCTTACAATGGATGGCAATGGGAGTGTGCCACTTAAAAACATAAATACTGCAGTGAAAAGGGGAGCCAACGTGAGTTTGCTTGCATTTCCTCCATTCAACATCTAGAATTAAGAAGAGTGGCAGTTTTACCTCATCCACCCTCAGCAGGAGGCTGGGGGTTACTTCGCCACAATGGCTGCTCCAGTTCAGTACCACCTTCCATCTGGTGCCATGTTTCAGCTGGATGCGACACAGCTCTCTCACCTTGCATAGGCTTGGCAACATCTGATATTCTACCACGTACCAATAAAGTGTGTGTAGGAGAAGGAACAACGCAGGAGAGACTTCGTTCTGTTGGAGAACCAGAAGATGATGACTGCATTTCGGAAGCAGCACATCTGTTAAGGTGACTCAATTCTGACGGTACAAATACAGGCATCTCTGATTGTATTGTGTGCCCAGCTATTGATGCGCCATTGCTGCTGTGGTCCACTTTGTTGCTTCCTGCAGGACCTGACTGAGTAAATTTTGGAAAGAAAAGAAAATAAATTTCTGCTGGTCACAGAATAATTCTTTTACGGCTATATAATTTAAAATTATATGCACCTACATTTTCAGAATCCCGGATGTGCACGATGATTATTGTTATATCGTCCGTCCTGTTTTCATGTTCCAGCCATAGTTTGTACGACTCTGCAGCGATTGCTGAGCAGGCTTCTCGAGGATCTTGATACATAGCAACCTGTAGGGAATCAAGATAAGTTCATAATTACTGGCATGCAGATAAAGACAGAGGATATCACAGGCAACTCCAAGCAAGAAAAATCACAAATATTTAACATCAGATTATTACTGAACTTGTGGCAGCCCCTAATTTGGCAAAGTAACAGAGTCGCACAAGTGGTTCCCTCATGCAGATGCGCACCCATGAAAAAGTATGAGAAGTTGAGAACAACAGCTGTCAGCAACCTGGTTTTGCTACCTATATGCACAATTAAGGAAAAGAGGAAGTTATGACTCATGAGGGGACCATCCCCTGTTCACTCTAGGCTATGTTTGAGCCTAACCAGAATAAAATTGACCGCATGCATGCACAACCCAGCCATTCATCAATCAGTTGTCGATTATGATGCGCATGCGACCTGTTAGTTTTCAGACCAATAAGACGGCCAATATACCTTTTGATCATCAATACTTTAAGAAAGCGTTATAGCCTTGGACATGACTCCTTACTCCATACAGGCATTTACCTCGCTTCTCCCTCCTTTTCCCTGGGCACGCTTCTACTTAGTCAATTTTCCATTACAACTCAAATGCTAGTCGCTACTCTCCTACTACTCAATAAAGTTACCTCCACTCATGCAGAACTTTATTCAGAAAGACAGCTTTTCACAATGATTACATCAATCGACCTCATAAACCTCACCATTTCGTAATCATTACACCATCCTGCAGTTCCAGCTTCTTGAGCAAACACCTTGGCTGGTTGAATTCTTTTTAGAATGCAAGAAAAAGGGAGTACAATCTAATATCCAGGACCATTTGTGAGTGACTACTTTAGTGCAAAACTTCCCCGTTATGCTGCAGGTTTATTTTTGTGCTAATTAGAACCCACTGGATCTCCCTCTTTATGATAGTCCTCGTAGCTCATACGCTAAGTTCCTCTCCTAATATAACAACATGACTACTGATAACTCTGATTGGCTGTATGAAATTATGAGATCATTTCGTACTCAACACGAACATATACATAGAGGTTCAACTATCCCAGCATGCATTTGTGATAACAGAAACCCTACAAGAATATTCAGAGCGCTCAACACTGCATTTTAACAGAAGTGATCCAGTTGAATCTACTGAATTTGAAACAACTGAATGACAATATCAAATTATATGCAGAACCCAGAATCTTTGGCTCTACCTCGAAGCTCTAATTGACCAGACAATATCAAAAAAAAACAATGTAGTCCTTAGAATTAATCCAGGCCAGGCAGAATGCATCAGCTATTCCTACTTAGCACGCCAATCTCACAGTCGCAGGTTCACAACCAGTATAGCTGATAATTTCACACAATACTATTACTACGCAGTCACTAAAATACCAGGGCAAAAACTGGATCAATGCAGCAAACACGAAGAAACAGAAAAAAAATGAAGCAGGAAAGAAGCAACAATACCATGTCAACAACTTCCTGGCTGGAGAGGAACTCGAACACGCCATCGCTTGCAACCACAAAGAAGAGGTGGGCTGGAGTGATCTCCACGCTCTTCACCTCCGGCTCGGCGATGACCCCAACAGCCTCGGCAGCGACGTCGCCGAGGCTGCGCGTGAAGGCCGTGCCAGGGTAGAGCCCGTCGCGCGCCCAGACGCGTGGCGGGTCCCCCTCGTCGGGCGCCCAGCCCTCCGACTCCGGGTCCCGCATGCCCTCAACCTGCTCGACGGACATCACCCGCGCGCCGCACGCCTTGACCCGCGCGCGCTCGTCGGCGCGGAACGGCGTCTGGTCCCAGGAGAGGTCCTCGGCGACGACCCGCCCATCGCGCCACACCCCGGCCACGGCGCGGGAGTCCCCGACGTTGGCGACGTGGAGCGCGCCGCCGGCCACGAGCGCCGCCACGGCGGTGGTCCCGCTCATGGAGTCGTCCACCCCGGGCACGACGTGCATCTCGACGTTGGCCGCCAGCATCGCCTCCCGGAACGCCGCGGCCGGGTCCGCCGCCAGAAGCCGGCCGGGCGCGCCGTCCCCCGTGTCGGCGAGGAGACGCGGGAGCGCGTCCCGCGCGAACTCCGCGCACGCAGCGCCGCAAGCGCCGTGGCCGTCGAAGACGGCGAAGAGGTGGAGGTCCGGGTCCCCGGCGAAGCGCGTGGCGACGAGGTGCGTGTCCTGCGACTCCCGGCCCGGCGAGTCCGGGTACAGCCCGGCCACCTCCAGCGCGGCGTACTCGAGCACCAGCCCCGCGCCGGGCACGGCGGCGCGGCCGAGCGTGGCGCCGCCGTGGCCGCCGGGCACGGCGCACCCGCGCCCCGCTCCTCCGCCCCTCCTCTGGTGGCGCGGCAGGCAGCACTTGCCCTGCGCGCACCCCATCGACGCGCGCCGGCGGTGCTAGGGTTTGGGCCTTCCTCCACCCGGGGGTTGCGCGGCGCTCGGGGAGGGAAGTTCAGGAATGGGAAGGAAGGGGGGCGGAGACTCTGCTCGACTCGAGTGGATTGATTTGGTGAATGATTCAAAATCAAATGCCCAAGGAAATACGTCGCCGCTGGCCAACGAGGGGGAAGAAGGGAAGTGTGCAAGACACGGCGCAAAAGTACAAGGGAAAAAAGGTGGAATGGAAGTGTGTTGCACGGCGGCAGCGAAACTGCCTTGGGTTTTCGGCTTTTCGCTGGTTGGAACACACACAAAAAGGTAGAGGCAGAGCAGTGCCCCATGCCTAGTGTCACTGTGGCATTGAGACGCTGACCCTGCCGAGAGCGATGTATGTGAAGCTTGTGCTGGGCCAAAAGCGGTTTCATCTTAGTAGAAGAAACTGTCATGTGCAACTTGTAACAATCAGCCATCAGATAAGCATGATCCGCTCAAGGAAATAAAAAAAAAAGGGGTTGAGCATGACAACAGAATACACTTAACAGTACTTCTTAATAATGGTGAAAACTGAAAAGTATGCACAGAAACCGTTGGACCTGGAAGGGAAGCCAATAATTCGTTGCTTTGCGGAGACGTCGCCTTCGACCAAGTGCCGGTCCATTTCGCACACCGTCCTTTGCAATCTTGTCCGGTACAACAGGAACGGACGAAGACGACTCCTTCCCAACCCGCGGAACCATTCCATGCAGAAAACACCAGCGCAGCGCAGAGTCTTGAAACCTCAACTGGACACAAGACCACAAAGGAAAAAACAAATTTTATTCATTCGGCCGGGTTCTAGACGGGGAATGGAATGGAGGGTCAGAGAGAGGCGCCACGAGCTAGCGTCCAAGTTGCGATCCTCCGTGCCGAACATACTCGTACGGGGAGGAAACGGGCCACCCGAAAAATGTTAGACAAATTTCCCTGCGCATTTCAAGGCGCGGCGTTTCGATCGATCGGTTTAATTTGTGAATTTCCCTCGTTCCCCAAAGCCGATTTGCCTGCCTGCGCTCTCCCACAACGATTCTAAAGCAGCCTGAGCCGTGGCAAGCCACACAAGTCTCTCGGGGACGATAAGAATGTTGGAAGGACTGATCAAAGAGAAGGTTCTATCTGGCGTCAGTTGTGTTTGGTTCTCCGCCTGCCTCTAATAAACTCGTACTAACTAGTATATGGCGTAACCCGTTCCAGTCCACGCGATTCGCGTGCTCGCTTGCTTCCAATCGAACCTGATACTTGCGTCGCAACCTCACGTCCGTATCAATTTATTGCGTGCGTGATCATAAAGATGCAGTGATATATTTTCTTTCTGTAAATGAATGAAGGGTTGTTCCGAACAAGCTGTTCTCTTGAAAGTCGAAACTTACCACTTCCATATAGAAACACAGTTTTTGTACAGGTTTGTCCAAGTCACGTGTGCGTGGCTGGATGTAAATAAATAAAGGACGTGTTTGGACCGTGGAGGAGATTCGTTCAGTATCACTGCATCGGTACGTTTATAGGCTCGCGTCCCTGTCTCCGAATTCTGCGGCGCACGAGTGCCTCCACTCCAGTTTTTGTTGCATGTAACTGTAACCGCGCGAACGATTTTTATTGCTTTTTGGTTACTGGAGTCTGGAGGAAGTTCAGGCGCCGTTCGGTTCCGACGCTTTTCACTTTTTGGTCACGGCGGATGCGTGCGTGTCTCATGTTGATTCTTGCATCCGCGTCTCTCGTGAAAGAGAGGCAGCCAAAAGCAGCAGCCGTTTCTCATTCTCGTCACGAGCGAGTGGGCATGGGTAACTATCTACTAGTATTCCGGCTGCTGCACTTTTCTACCTTCAAGTTCATTAGTGGGTAACCGTTACATCAGACGTCCTAATTCGAGTTTGCTCCCAAGATACCAAAGTTACCAGCGGCGAGTGGCGACAGCATCTGCCTCTAACCCCCTTGTTCAATTGTGAGGAAAAATAGAAGTTTCCCCACTCACAGAAAAAACTGAACCCAAATGGCAAGCGGCCCAAGTAGTAGAACAGGCCTGCAAATGCATACGGTCCACTCCAACGGGCCTGCCTGCCCGTCAATTTCACGGCCCGCCGCACCCTGCAACGGAGGGAAATCGCGGCGCTGCGGAGGGAAAAAACCTCTCATTTGCCACCGTCTGGGCGGCGTCGAAACCTAACCAAACGGCACCCACAACACCGTTGAGAGGCGAGAGAACACCGCCGGGGGAGACGAGAACCCTCCACAGTGGCCGGCAATGACGTCGATGTTCGACGACGAGAGCTTCTATGGCGACGAACTCTAAGTCTCGGACTCGTCACCACGACGCGTCACCGGACCCATTAGCCTTATTGTCGCGCTCGTCCCAATCCCGTACTTCCATTCTAAAATTATTATCGTCATTGACTTTTTTTTTTACTTTTGATCATTCGTCTTATTTAAAATATTTATTCAAATATGAAAAATTATAAGTTATATTTAAATTTTATCTAATGATAAAGCAAATTATTATAAAAATTATGATATTTTTTAAAGTTTTTGAATAAGACGAATGATCAAAGATAATGAAAAAAGTCAATATCGACAACAATTTTTGGACGAAGAGAGTAAGTTTCGACCCTCCATCTCCATCCACCGGCCGCGTCTCACGTTCGGTTGGTGTCTCGCTTTTTTGAGGTCTTGATGGTTGGAATCGCTGCAATAAAGACCATATATAAACAATCTAAAAAATTACCACGTGTTCTTGCAACAAGCCTCAGCGGCACCATAAACCCTGCTCTCATGTCATTGCGGTTTGCTGTAAGATTGGAGTTAGCGTTGCTACTTACATGTCCCCGTACTACAGTTTGACCAATCTGGTTGGAACTGTTGAGTTATCGACGATCGTAGGCACGTAGAATAAAGTAGAGAACGAAAACTAAAAGTAACAAGAATAGAGTAGACGAAATTCTTTATTGAATAATTCTGACAAAATTACAAAGGGGTGTCTCCTTAACTATTTATAAGGGGGAAACCCTACTTCGTGTTGGGCTAGGATTATATAATGAGTCCACATGGGCCAGGAGTCTTTCTTCTAGAAGGTGGGCCTGGCCCATAAGCATTTTACAACACTCCCTCTTGGGCTCTTTATCACGATAATCATTCCTCATAAAAACTCCTTAAAAACCTAGTGAAAAAATAGAGAAAAGAGCACATATTACCGTCACTTGTATTGTACGCGTTATCTCATCAAAAACCTTAATGAGAAAATTTCATATGAAAAACTTATAAGAGAAAAAGAATACAATGTGTTAATCTTCATGATTAATACTTATTGATCTTCATGAATGACATGAATTATCTTCGAGATAATTCTTTAATTCGGAAACGTGATGTACTTAGGGAAGTTCTTCCCCTGTTCTAAACACTTCTCTAAGTCTTCTCATGCCAATACATACCGACACTTTTTAAGAGTGCAAGCTGGTAGTGTCTTTGTGAACATATCTGCAAGATTATCACAAGATCGGACATGAGTTATCAAAATTTCTCCCTTCTCTTGCAATTCATGCATATAGAAGAATTTAGGTAACATATGCTTTGTCCTGTTCGACTTTATATATCCTGATTGTATTTGTACAATACAAGCGTTATTATCTTCATAGATAACTGTAGGGGTGGAGTATACGATACTCCACAACTATCCATTATATGTCTTGACATCCTTCTGAGCCAAGTGTATTTCTTGGTGGCTTCAAATAATGCGATGATCTTTGAGTAATTTATTGATGCAGCAACAGTTATCTGCTTCGTTGACTTCCATGAAATTGTCGTTCCATCAAATAAGAACACATATCCAGTGTGCGAGATTGACTTGTGTGGATCGGATAAGTGGCCAGCATCAGTATACCCAACCAAGGTTACTTCTGCATTCTTCTTGAAAAATAATTCGAAATCTCCTCTCAGATATCTTAGTACTTGTTTAATGCCTTTCCAATATGGCATAGTTTTCTTTAATATCGCATAGTTGGTGCCGAGCTGTATTTAGCAAGTAGATTAATAGCAAAAGCTATATAGGGTCTCGTACCATTTGCAAGGTACATCAATGCTCCAATAGCACTGAGATAGGGATATTGAGGTCCTAATAATTCCTCACCTTCCTCCTTTGGTCTAAATGGGTCTTCCTCTATATTGAGTGATCTCACAACCATAGGGGATCTAAGTGGGTATGCATCTTTCATATTAAATCTCTCTAATACCTTCTTGGTATAGTTTGATTGATGCAATAATATCTCTTCGTGGGTATACTCAAGCTGCAAGCCTAAATAATATGCAGTCTTACCTAAATCTTTCATTTCAAATTCAGATTTTAAATAGGAACATGCATCTTTGACGTCTTGTGTAGTGCCAATGATATTCAAATCATCAACATAAACAGAGACTATGCAATAACCTTTCTCTAATTTCTTAATGAATACACAAGGACAATCATCATTCTTCAAGAATCCTTTCTCCAGTAAAAAGTTACTGAGTTTGTTATACCATATTCTTCCAGATTGCTTTAAACCATATAGTGACTTCTGAAGTTTGAAACTATACAATTTATGTTCTTCTTTATTCGGGACTTTGATTCCTTCTGAAACTTTCATATAGATTTCTGTATCTAATGTTGCATACAAATATGCAGTGATGACATCTATAAGTCGCATTTGTAAATTCATATTCACTACTAATGATATTAAATACCGGAAAGTAATTTCATCCATTGCGAGAGAGTAGGTTTCTTCATAGTCAATTCCTGGTCTCTGCGTGAAACTTTGAGGTATGAGTCTCGCCTTGTATCTAGTCACTTTATTTTGAGCATTTCTCTTCCTGACAAACACCCATTTGTGATCTACTGGGAAGATAACTTTTGGTGTAAGGCTTACATTGCCGAACACTTCTCTTTTCTTTAGCGAGTTCAGCTCTACACAAATTGTTTCTTTCCACTTTGGCCAGTCAGGACGCTTCTTGCATTCCTTCATTGACTTTGGCTCAAATTCCAAGTCAAATTGTATTGCAATTGTGTCAGCAAAATATGAGTCGACTTTTATTTTCTTTCTATTGTATACTACTCCCGTCTCAACATAATTCATTGAAACTTCTTCTATTATTTTATTTTTTTGATCCACGTCACTCAAAGGTGTGTTTGGATCAGGAATTTCCGATAATTCGTCTTGAGTTTCAAGTGTGCGCACATTCTCACTTGGGATTTCTTCTTTAACGCTCAGCACTTCGTGTGGTTTGCTTTCACCTTCTATATTCTTCCTTTGAGTAGTTTTCTTAGGCTTCTTCTCCACAGGACGTCTCTTAGGAGCTTTAGCTTGAGCTTGTACTCTAGGCTTCTTTGGTGCCCGTGTAACCGGATCACTCTCCCTCTTCCTAGCATTTGTTGCTTTTGAGAAAGTAGACTGGAATTTCATATAGTCATCTTCTTCAAATGGGATGTCTATTCTTTCAGGTGCATTTGCAGCCGGTATATAGGACTTCATAATGTCTCTTGTATTGGTGAAAGCTTCTGGCAGTTCATTAGCAACCCTCTGTAGATGGAGAATGTTCTGAACTTCGAGCTCAGTTTTTGTAGTGCGAGGATCCATTTCTTAAATTCATTTAGTTTCCCATTCTATTTCACGGCATTCGTCCTGAGAGAGATACTTTTCTCCCCCTAATGCCGGAAAATGATCTTCATTAAAGATACAATCAACGAAGCAAGCCGTGTGTAGATCTCCAGTGGATGACTCTAAATACTTGATTATGGATGTACTTTTATAGCTAACGTAAACTCCGAGTCTCCGTTGTGCACCCATTGCAGTTCGTTGAGGCGGAGGGATAGGGACATACACAGCACATCCAAATCTTTATAAGTGAGAAACATTTTGTATTGTACCACGCACCATTGCTAATGGTGATTCTTCATGTGTAGTAGATGGCCTCAATTGAATTAATGCTACTACGTGCAACACTGCATGCCCCCAATAAGAGGTAGACAATAAGCAATTCTGCAATAATGGTCGTGCTATCAACTTGATCCTCTTAATTAATAATTTTACAAGGCCATTTTGTGTATGCACGTGTGGTACAGAGTGTTCCACTTTGATATCCAGACTCATATAATAGTCATTAAACACCTTCAAAGTAAATTCTCTGGCATTATCCATCCTGATGGATTAAATTCTGTGATCCGAAAAATTAGTTTTCAATTGTATGATTTGAGTTATCAATCATGCAAACGCATGGTTTCTAGTAGAGAATAAACATACATGACTCCACTTCGAGAAAGCATCAATCAATATCATGAAGTACCGAAAAGGTCCTGACATGGGGTTAATTAGTCCACATATGTCTCCTTGAATTCGTTCAAGGAATGTCATCGATTCTACTTGAATCTTAAGCTTTGAGGGTCGAGTGATGAGCTTTCCTTTTGCACATATAACATACAAAAAATCTTCTTAATTTGGGAAATCTTTTGTTTTCAAGTTGTGACCATTCGAATTCTTCATGATTCTTTACATCATGTTGAGGTCTGAATGACCAAGTCTATCGTGCCATGTTCGATAGGCTTATTGGTTGCTAAATACGGTCTTGAAAGCAACAAACTCTTTGTGTGGTTTAACATAAGTGTAGTACATGCTTTCTTTAATGGTTGAAAAACTTTCGACGATAGTCTTGTGCTCTCTATCTTTCTTGGTCATAATGAGACATTTTTCACCTTTATCATCATTGGTTTCTATGTGAAATCCGTTTGCACGGATGTCCTTGAAGCTTAACAATGTCCGAGTACACTCAGGATAAAGTAATGCTTCATGGATTACTAGCCGCGTACCATTCGGTAGGACGATTGTGGCCCTGCCTGTGCCAACAATCCTAGTGTCATTGTCAATGACAGTAGTTATATCTCCATCATACTTTTAAAGTGTTTGAAAATAACTAGTGTGCCTTAGAACGGTAGCGGTAGTGCCACTGTTTACGAGACAGAGCTCCTCTTGAATAGCCATATACTCCACGATTCTGTAATTAATACAGTCATGTATAATCAACAGAAATAATAATGCAAATAATTTCCACACTAACATGATATATTAATGAGAAAATATCTTCTCTTTATGAGATTACATAAATAAACCACCACTAAAAAACTTAATGCACCCCTATTACTATCGCTTAATTCTAATGGAGAACTTTTGATTCTAAGTATTCTACGAGACTAGTGGGAATCTCCATGCAGGTCCTACTCATCCTCTGCCATGAGGTCTTCATCAAATTCAATATCAGAAGTCTTGCTTGGTTCTCCATGACCTTAAGCTTGTCTAATGTACCAGAATCCATCTTCGTGATGTCTTCTTTGGCTTGTGGAGCTTCAACATAGTTGGCTTCATGCTCCGCAAGCTTCTTCCTGAGTTCTTGATACATGTCGACAACATGCTTAGGCGTGCGATAAATTTTAGACCAATGTCCATTCATACCACATCTGTAACATTTCTGGTCCTATTTCCCATATTCTCCCCCTGAAGGCGTTTTCTTTGACTTTCCTTTATAGTTCTTATTGAACTTGTTAGGTTTGTTTTGCGCCTTTGGTGGTGCCTTCGGAGATCCTTTACCCTTATTGTTATTCTTCTTAAATGACGTGGCATTTGCTTCTTGCGGTGCCATGGAGCCAGTAGGACGAGACAAATGATTCTGCTTGATCAATTCGTCCTCCCCCTGATCTTGCTGTAATGCATTGCTCAGGACGACATCAGAGTCATATTTGTCCTTCTTGTACTGACGGCTCACATGGGTGAGCTTAGGGTGAAAGGTGGAGAGAGTCTTATGGATGATGTTGGGATCTTTAAGATCTTTACCACATAGCTTCATGCATGACACAATACCATAAAGCTTGGTATTATATTCCTCAACAGTCTTGTAGTCTTGGAAGCATAGGTTTTATCATTCACGCTCCACTTTAATAAGTAAGACTGCTTCAATTTGCTCAAAGCCATTACGTAGTGAGTCCCACAAGACCTTTGGGTTCTTTTCGGTCATATACTTATTTTTTAATGTAGTACATAAATAATGCCTCAGGAAATGCAGGGACTGAGCTTGCTCCACTGCTGTTGCAGCAGGTTCTCTATTTTTGGGCATAATTGTCTTCAAGAAATTTTTACCATTAAGGAGAATTTCAGCATCAAGTGCCCAAGACAGGTAGTTACTTCCATGGGGGGTAAGCACATCGAATTCTCTCTTCACAAGGTCATACATCTGCATGATGTCATGGTGTAAAAATTATTTCATGTATATGCAAATAATATATCCAAATAATAGGGGGCATAAGTAAAGTGATATAACAAAAACTACATGTTTAAGTTATTTTTATTGGTATTTCTATATAAAAATAACTAATAAAACGTGAAAACAGAATAATATAAGGACTATAGTCCGTCTTGATATAAATCTGGAAAAATCCGGGGTGTTATATGCAATATAACACATTCCCGTGAAATTTCTATTTATTCTGTGATTTTCTGGTAATTTTCATAATTTTCAGGGGTCTTGCTGTAAAATATGGACTCCAGATTTATTTCTAAAAATATTAGGGGCGCTTCTGCAAAAATCTGGACTTCATCAAAAATTTTAATAACTTCAGG
This sequence comes from Eleusine indica, assembly GCA_030378355.1. Lineage (NCBI taxonomy): Eukaryota > Viridiplantae > Streptophyta > Magnoliopsida > Poales > Poaceae > Eleusine > Eleusine indica. The sequence goes on from CM059500.1 coordinate 47,003,248, forward strand.
GGCTATTTTGTAAATTTTCAGATATTTTTGCTGATCAGGCTTCTAATGGGCCAAAAACCGGCACAAAGATTAAGCCCAGCCCGTTTTTCTTGTAAAGGGTATAAACGGGATGAAACCCTAGGGTTTCACCTCACTCCCTCATTTTTCTCTCTTGCTCGGCCGCCACTCCCTTTTCCTTCTCTCTTCCTCCTCCCACCCGCCACTTTCTCTTCTTTCTTCTCCCTCTTCCACCGCAGATCTAGAGGCCCCGAAGAGGCGAGCCAGCTTCGGTGCGCGCTGGCGGGGGGGGGGGGTGCTGGCTCCCGATGTGTGCCGCTGTCGTGCGTGCTGGGGCCCCGTCGTGTCGGCGCGGGCGCGCTAGGCGTCGCGCGCGCGCTGGCGGGGGGGGGGGGGGTTGCAAACACCTGGCGTTGGTGCGGCGCTCATGGAGTCCAGCGCTCCGAGGGAGGCGGCGGGGTGGACCGGATCTTGCCAGATCCGGTTGCCATCCCCCCCCCCTTTTTTTTTCTTTTTCAACTTTCTATGATGTATGGAGCTGCGTTCAAAGTCCGGTGGGGCCGGATCTGGGCTACCGTGGCCTAGATCTGAGCCGCACGGAACGGATCTAAGGCTCCACCATGTTTTTTTTCTTTTTCTTTGATCTTTCTGTGATAGATCCGGTCACCTTCACCGCTACGGTTAGGGTAGATCCGATTTTTTCTTCGCCGTCTTCTTGGGCCCTCTCCCGTTAGGGTTAGGGTGTGATGGTCAAGTCGTTGGATCTCGAGATTTTTTCTTTTCGGCGACATCGAATCTTGAGATTTTTTTTCTTTCTTATGGATCCGGTCGGAGGAGCCCCTTCCGGGTAAGCCAACCGTCGGATCTGATCTTCGTGCGTGGCCAGACGGCTCTCAAGCTTCTTGGGCGCAGGTCGCAGGGTGCGCCGAGCCACGCGATGCTCAATGCCGCCACTGCAGTTTGCTTGCTTGTTTTTTCGACGGGAAGAATATGGCGCAGATCGCAGGGGGCGACGAGCCACGCGGTGCTCGTCACACGATCTGCAGTTTACTTGCTTGTTTTTCTTTCTTAGATCTAGACAACAACATACGTAGATCTTGATTTGCATGGCGAACTTGAACAGATCTTGACTGCATCAGGTCAAGATAAAAATTCATTCGAAAACATACCTTGAATCGCCGATTAGATGCGTCGGCTCGATTAGAGCGTGCTCATAACGTGTTGAGTTATCGACGATCGCAGGCACGTAGATAGAAGTAGAGAACGAAAACTAAAAGTAACAAGAATAGAGGAGACGAAATTCTTTATTGAATAATTTTGATAAAATTACAAAGAGGTATCTACTCAACTATTTATAAGGGAAAAACCCTACTTCGTATTGGGCTAGGATTAGATAATGAGCCCACATGGACCAGGAGTCTTTCTTCTAGAAGGTGGATCTGACCCATAAGCGTTTTACAACAGAAACTTGGAATGGAGCATTCGATCATGTTAGCACGATAGTTTAGCCTACATGACTCTGTTGTATGCAATGGCGGAGCCACCAATACGGCGAGCTGCGGTAGCCGCCATACGTACCGGCCGGAGAACACTGGCCACTTAGTGCTTGTACAATATATTTATCTAATCGGCTACTTATTAAAGCCTATTATTTTTATATAATTGTGACTTATGAGCTGAAATATAGTGAATTTATGCATATTTGATGATTATAATTATAACTTTTGATCATATAATATATAATATATTTATATAAATACAAATAGTGATAGGTTCATCATAGGTAGATTTTAATCCTGGCTCCGCCACTGGTTGTATGTCTAACTGACTTTATCGTGTACTCCTGGTCTTATGGCCACGATAGCTAGACTTTAGGTCCTTTTCTGTTGCTTACGGCTGAAGCCTCGCTTGTATAAATACTTGTTCGGTATCATCAATGAAGACTCTGTATTGCATCTCAAACTCTCACATGGTATCAGTGACCCCCCGATCCTGATTTCTCTCCACTTCCGCTGCTTTCTGTTCTGCTATGGCGTCAAGACCTTCTTCTCCGTCAGGCTCCTCCCAGTACTCCAATCCTTTCCACTCTGCGCCTCCAGTTCCCATTGCTGCCGCCACTGTCAATCTCATCAACATTCGCTCGCATGTGCCCCACGTTCTCGACATGGCCGTGGCCAACTTCTCCGCCTGGCGTGAACTCTTCGATCTCACGTTCAGCAAGTTCGGTCTCCAAGACCATATCGACGGTGCCGTCGACACGCACCTCCGTCTTGACGACGCTGAGTGGACCCAGATTGACAAGTGCATCATCTCCTGGTTGTACATGACGGTGTCACAGGCCATCTACGACATGATCCGGAAGCCGGACTCCACCGCGTACTCCACCTGGACGCGCATTCTCGACCTCTTCCTCGACAACCTCATGCAACGCACCGTGTACGCTCTTCAAGAGTTCCATGGTCTTTATCAAGATGATCTTTCTATTCATGATTACTGCAGTCGTCTCAAGAAACTCGCCGACACTCTTCGCGATCTCAGCTCCCCTGTTTCTGAGCCGGCCCTCGTCCTCAACACACTTCGTGGGCTGAATTCCAAATTCAGTCATGCGATCTCCAACCTGACGACGAGGATGCCACTGCCCGACTTCTTCTACACACGCAACTACCTCGATCGTGAAGAGGCCCGCATCGCCGAGACGGCGAAGATGGAGGCTGCCACCGCGTTGGGGCGGCGGGCTCCAACAGCAACACAACCGCCCCTCCTCCCTCCGCTCCAAGTTTTCCGCCGGCTCCACCGCCACCTGCATATGGCGGAGATCGCCGCTAAAAGTAGAAGAAGGGTGAGGGTCGCAACCGTGGTGCTGGCGCAAGCGGTGCTTCTTCGCACCCACGTCCGCCCTACTCGCCAGCCCCTTGGGCTCCTGGGCACAACCCATGGATGGGTGTTGTCCAGGCCTGGCAGCTGCCACAATGGCGCTCCCCGGCCACCAGCTTCGTTGGGCCCCGACCACAGATGCATCAGCATCAAGCTATGGCGGCCATGGCTCCTCCACCTGGTTCTCCATCGACATGAACCAGCAGCAGGCTCCGAGCTCCTTCAATCAGCAGCAGATGGTCTCTCCATCTCTGCTCTCCACACTTCACGCCATGTCTGCGAACGCTCATCTCAAACTCTCACAGATCAGTCTAACACCTTCAACTTTAAGGGCAATTATAGGACCTACAAGGCTACAAAGCTCTGGTGCCACGGGAGACAACACCTTGGGTCACTGACAAAAACCCAACTTGGATCCCTAACAAAAAACTGGAGTGTGGTCTTCCTGCCTTCCAAACATGAGACTGCATACATATTGACATGGATAAGGAAGATCAATAGTGCATCACCAAAGGTAGAGCAGTTACACACAAATCAGGGCACTGAATATTTATTGGATGCACCTAGCCTGGTTTAAATTTCTATTACTATCGGTTGACTTAATATTACACTGTATCATGACATGCACTAGCAACTGAGCATATTTTATCCTATGTAAACTTGAATTTCAATTATTATTACTCTTGCTTCTATGCTGTCCTGAAAACTGAATTTTATAGATCCTATGGTTAGTAGACTTGTGGTTGGTTCCAAATCAGGTCATCGATGCGCTTCAAGTGGAAGTTCGATAAAAAAACTTTGTTTTGTTCTTTTAGTGTGATTTCCATATTCAGCTACAAAATAAATTATACAGTTAGGTTTGTGTCAAGAACCTAACTCTTTCAGTGACAGACTCTTCTCACCCGGGAGAACAACCTATTTAAACCCTTCATTCTCTTTGGCAGTCAATTGCAGTTTTGATGTCTAGATTTCTTAGCTTGATTTATGCTTGTTTCATACCCTGTTGGCTCATATGCTTCAATGATTTAATTATTTCAAACTCATGTTGGGTGCTCTCTCTTTATAGAATTGTGATATAAATGCAATATTTCTCACATTTATATTGCTACTCAAATAAAAGATCACTGAGCTCTACAAATATTGATGGACAATTCACGTGAATGTTGAGAAACCTATCTTTTGTTTGTCCCGCTTTTGTTTCAATGTCTTGTTCTCATGAAATGAAATTATGGAATTCTTTTCTATTTCTTGAGCCATTGGCCACAGAGTCGATGGCAACATGGAGGCTGTTAAGTCCACACTGTCCTGGTGGGCACCGAATGTTTTTTGTTCCTATTTCTTGAGCCATTGGCCCAATTTGTTGTCTCTGTCAGCAGTTTTAGATGTCCAGTTTCCCATAAAAGATGGAGCATGATCATTGGAATTCAGGGATCCTTTATCAGTGTGATGTCAACTATTTGAGAGATACTATGCATTAAGCAGACAATCCTCTGGCTTTGTGATAGAGCAATCTATTTCTGTCTTGATTATTTGGGCTCATGTCTATCCTCTCTTCTTCCCAAGGTCTTTCGCATGTTGTCCGTGTGCGTATTCTTTGTGTTCATTGGTGGATTCGCTATCAATTATAATGCTATGTTTCATCCTGTTGTTCAAAACGACAAAGAATGAGAAGGTCGTTTTCATCGATGATCTTTCTGGAGAAATGTCGTGCAGCTGGCCTGGGTACATGATGTCTCCAAGCTGATTGGACGAAAGAATTGACTAACGACTCCAAAGGTCAAAGCACTTGCTCGCGTCTGCTGATTGAGTAATTCGTGGAGGCAAGTTATTAGTGCCACCGACGTTCATGATTTTATTATCTCCTCTCTTTTTTTTAAAAAAAAAAATACAGGACGAAACTGCAGCCAGCTTTGGTGTCATGATTGAGAAGCACTTTAATCTGGGCTCCAGTCTTAGAATCTAGAAAACGAGATTTTTCTCCCCCTTTTTACACGGGTGATTTGGTTCTACTCGGACAGAAGGGGGGGGGGGGGGGTTCAGTTGCAGGAATAAGAACAGCCATTTGCCCATTCTGCTCATGTTAGTAAATGCCTTGTGTGATTGTCGGTTAGATGTCAATGGTTAGCTGCAGCCAGCGGTTTGGTGACATGCATTGACCTGGATCGATCGATTATTTTTAATCACGACCTTCAAAGACGAATTGACCCACACGGTGATCGAGCAGCTCGGCGTCAGGTAGCTCGAAATGCACAGCTTGAGATCCACGCCGTGCGCAGCACAGAAACCCACCATATCGTACTAAAACTACTGTGTACACCAGAACAACACATGCGCTTTCGTGACGCCCCCGTGCTGTATTTACTCGCCGACGCTTTGCACAGGCGGGTCACCGTGGTGCACATGGCGGCGAACTAGTCATCGACCAACTGATTATTTTTCGACATCATCCTCCATCATTGTATTCGACGAGTTGGTTGTAATTCAGGGAGCACCCCAACCACCGTTAACTGAGAATGGCAACACCATATTAGCAGGAGAGCACATGCACGCATGTCGTCACCGGTGGAGAGGCCCCTTGCTTGCTTGACTCTCTGGACGCGCAAATGCAAGCTGGACTAGTCTCCCACACGTTACACGTACCCCTCCCTGGACCTCCATGAATTCCTGCGTCTCTCGAAAAAGGAAAAGCCCCCCGCCCTGTCCGTTCCATCCCATTCGGAGTCCGACCCCCAACACATGATTGGTGTGATGATTAGTGCATGTGCCGTGAGTTGAGATTGATCTCTAAGTATAGGCATTCGGCAGGAGGAGCAGCCCAAGGGAAGGGAGGGAGACGATCGAGAGCAGGGCACGCCCGCCCATCCTAGGTTCTCGCGCTTGGGACGGTGCGTGCCAACTTTATCCTCCCCCTTCCGTGGCCTGTGTTCCTCAAACCACCGGGCGGCGAGGGCGGCACCCTCCCCTTGCGCGTCGTCTCCCCGCCCGGTCGGCCTTCCCCTCTCCTCCTTATTCTTTTCCTCTCCACCGGCCACGCACGGCAGCAGCAGCAAGGTGTACGTTGGGGACCAAAACCATGGCGGCATCATCGCCAGCTTCTTCTTCACCGGCGCTGGCGCTACTGCTGCTTCTCCTCCTCCTCGTCGCTTTGACCAGTACGGTAGTATCCGGCATCCGCGTGGACGCCATCAAGCTCCCGCCGGCGTTCCGTGAAGCCCCCGCGTTCCGCAACGGCGACGAGTGCCCCCCGCGCGGGTCCCCCGATGGCCGCGTCGACGTGGCCATGACCCTGGACGCCACCTACCTCCGCGGCACCATGGCCGCCGTCTTCTCCATCCTGCAGCACACGGCGTGCCCGGAGAACGTCGCCTTCCACTTCCTCCTCGCCGCCTCCTCCTCCGACCCGGACCCGCTGGGCGCGATCCGGGCCACGTTCCCGTACCTGGACCCGGCCGTGTACCGGTTCGACCCGGGCCGTGTGCGCGCGCGCATCTCCCGGTCCGTGCGCCACGCGCTGGACCAGCCGCTCAACTACGCGCGCATCTACCTCGCCGACACGCTCCCACGCCGCGTCCGCCGCGTCATCTACCTCGACTCCGACGTGGTGGTGGTGGACGACGTGCGGGACCTCTGGGCCGTCGACCTCGGCCCGCGCCACGTCGTCGCCGCGCCCGAGTACTGCCACGTCAACTTCACCAAGTACTTCACCGACGCGTTCTGGGCCGACCCGGCGCTGCCCGCCGCCGCCTTCCGCAATACCAAGAGGCGCCGCAGGCCGTGCTACTTCAACACGGGCGTGATGGTGATGGACGTGGCGAGGTGGAGGCAGGGAGGGTACACGCGCCGGGTGGAGGACTGGATGGCCGTGCAGAAGCGGACAAGGATCTACCACCTCGGCTCCTTGCCGCCGTTTTTGTTAGTCCTGGCTGGGGATATCAAGCCCGTGGATCACCGGTGGAACCAGCACGGGTTGGGTGGGGATAACGTGGAAGGGAGGTGCAGGAGTCTGCACCCCGGGCCCATCAGCCTGCTGCACTGGAGTGGGAAGGGGAAACCGTGGCTAAGGCTCGACGCAAGGAAGCCGTGCACCGTCGACTTCCTCTGGGCGCCGTACGACCTCTACAAGGCCGCCGCCACCGCGCTCGAGGAGTGAATTGAAGAACCACCTACCAGCCAAGCGTCGCCGGTCAGAGCGATTGAATCCGATGGGGCGGGCAGCTCGGCGAGGGAGATAGCGGTGAACACACGAGAATCACGATCGAGACGTGGCGTGCAGCCATGGCGTGAAATTTGACGCGACCAACTCCGATCGAGGATTCATTCGATTGGAAGGCGTGGACAAGGTACACAAGAGTAGTGCACATGCATGTTACGTTGCTCTCTGCTTTCTTCTCTTGCCACCTTCGGGTTCTCTCACAAGGCTCCTCTGCCCCTTTGGGTTCATCGTGTTTGTGTATAGGTCTGCTGCTGTAAAGAGATTAGGGCGTGGGGCAATAGTATACTCATGACAGAACAAGTCCATGGTTGTTCTTTTGTAAAACTGAACAAGTTCACACACACATACACATATAGAAAGGAACAGAGAAACAACAGATCAAGCAAGAGTTAATGTTCGATTTTTTCATTAACCACTGCTTGTTGTATATCAAACAAGAGCTATTGCAATTTGAGCATGCAGCAAGTTCCGCTGTCCAAGTAGGAGCACGGCTTGTACGGCCTATGCAGCAGTTCACCTAGTCGATGCGGATGCTGGTCTCATTTGAAAAGCATGAGTTTGATGAGAACCATTACTTCACTTGAATGCTACTATAGCATTGTCAGCATCCATTGATTTCCATTCTGACCCCCTGTGCATATAGAAAGAACCAAGCTCTTCTCCTCTTCCTAATTTCATTGGAAAATTTCAGAACCAAGCTCTCTGCTTTATCAAATCTGGGACAACAAAGGCCTACTGCAAAGCATTTTGCTCCAAGCACCCAACTGTGACTGGCATGCTATGCATGGTGATAATATTATGGCCGTGTGATCGCCCAATATCAGCTTTGCAAAGCCGAGATCAGCCACATGCGCCTTTATGTCCTCATTGAGGATTGCCGCGCCTCCGCGAAACCCAATTGTCATCAGTTGAGAGCATCTCAAAAGAGTCCGCTGGGAATGGCCTGCCGCATCGATGCCCGGAGGTACAAGGTGGAGTCAGCAGACTGTAGCCTTCCGACACCGCCGGCCTGGCAGCGGCAATGTCTTCCGCTTCCAGAGATCGACGGCCGTGGGTGGCGCATGCAGGGTCGGAGGATGAGGCGGAGCACTTGAATCCTATTATGGCGTGCGCGGACGCCGTAAAAGGGTAGCGGAAGTCGCCGGCGGCCTCACCGGCCGCCATGCCGCGGCTCCCAAAAAATCTCAAAATATTTGCATGGAGCCTCCTAGTTTGTATCGCGACTATTAATCGTGATCCAAAGTAGGATCCTATATGTAAATAATCGCGATCCAAAGTAGGTATTAGCATCACGGTTAATAGTCGCGATCCGAATATATACAGAAACCCCTATAATTTTGCGAAGAGGTCCCGATTTGGGTTTTGACTATTACCTGCAACCCCTCGTCTTCTCCGTTCGTCACGGGGCAGCTATCGCCGCGGTCTTCCCTGTCTTTACTCACAGCGGGAAGCCCCATACTGCGACAATGCCTGATGAAATATCTCCGCATCGCGCTGCTTTGAACTACGGCAGCCAAGAACAGAGGCGCGCGAGGAGCCTCGACCTTGGAGCTCGCGCTGCCAGAATCCATGGCGGGGCAGAGCGATCAGTCCATGCCGGGAACGACAAGCCACAAGCGATGGTATCCCTTGAACACTTCCTCCGCATCACGACGGATTACCTCCGCGTTCCGATCGCTCCCTCTACCTTGGCTTCCTCCTCCTCGTGATCACCACTGTCACCATCGGCCGAAGCGCCATCATCTGTGCGTGCTCGGCGCGGCGAGCGGTTCGCCGCTCGAAGAACATGTAGAGATGAGTCTCCGGTTCCAGAGCAACCATACACTCCGACACCGACGGTATGGCTCGCTCCAGTACATTCCGCCGGGCGCCTGTGCGGAGGCGGCGAACGCAAGGGCGCGGCAAGCTGAAGCATCTGGGGCCTGGTCGGTATTTCGTTTCCCGACCACCCCCGAGGTACCGGCAGCCGTTAGATTCATACTGGACGGCCTAAGATCGATTCTATTGGACAAAGGCGGCCAGGCTCTTCGCGTGGGCCGAGATGAGGCCCAGTTAACTCGGAGAAGGCCCGAATTCCTGCTGCTACGCTTTCACGCTGCGTAGACGGAATTTGTCGTGCGGCGGCTTAAGTCGTCATCGCCGTCATGTCGCCCACTGCTCTGTTCTATCACTGTTATCTTTTTTTTTTTTTGAGGATCTATCTCTGTTATCCTTCATCAGAAGCATGCAGAAGCGGAGGACGGGAGGAGGATCTACCACCTGGGCATGCATGTATCAGTATCTGATTATTATTTTTCTTTCTGCGACGAGTATCAGATTGCATATGTTATTGTAATTTCGTCAAGTATTCAGGTGCCATCCTTTGCGCGCTTCATTTCAAGTAGCAGCATGTTCCGCCATGGCGGCCAAGCAGCAGATCGTCGTATACAGCCGCGCCTGCTGTCGCCCAGAATTACGAGTGTTCCTGGACTCGAACGTTGATGGTGGCGGAGGCTATCAGGAGATGGCGACACGACCAACGCGGCTGTTCACCTGGTCGGTGCCATTTGTGCCCACTGCCCTCAGCCCAGCAGTGTGTTCTTTCAACCGAGAGTACTTGCATATACAAACTGCAAAGACCGTGGCTGCACAAGAGACAGAAACTCTAAATAGAGACTTTATAAATATAGAAACACTAACACTAAACACGTAAGAACACCTGCAGAGGACACAACTAATTTTCACACGTAACAAAGCTCTTGGCTTCTTTCTAATTTACTCGCCCACGATGTAATGTGGCTTTCACGGGGGGAAAAAAATCAGAAAGAAGCTCTCTGCTTTATCAAATTTGGGATAACAAAGGCTAACTGCAAACAGCATTTTGTTCTATTACCCAACTGTTCCAGCCATGCTATGCAGGGTGGTCATGAGCTCATGACCTGTGATCGCCCAACACCAAAGCCGATCGTCTCCGGGAACCCCCAATTGCCTTCCGCACATGTTCCCCTAGGTCCATGGTGGATTCAGTAGCCTTAATTATCAGGTTCCGGCATGTGATCCCCCTGAGACCGTCGGCGGTGAGGAGCCGGGGTGTGAGGTTCTCGTCAATGCTCACCATCTCCACCGCTCTCTTGAGCAACAAGATGAACAGAGAAATATGTGTTTTGTTTAATATTTTTCTTACCCTTCTCTCACTCGGGTCTGGTATTTAAGGTCTAGACACAACGCTTACCCAACCGGGCATTACAAGACACGACACGGCCCACGGGCCTAACAAATTAATAGATACATAGCAATTGACTGAACACGCACTACTCTCCCAGATACGTGTCCTAGCTTATGAAGGCGTCTTCCCTTGTTTACCAGCGTAGCTTCATTCTTCTGTAACTCCGATGGCAGCCGCCGGTGTTACATCACCCCCGCTTGGAGAATGTGCTTGCCCCCAAGCAACCGCATGTGGGAAACGTGTAGTCACCACATTCCAATCCTCCCAAGTAGCAGAATCTTCCGGTAACTGACTCCATTTAACCAACACTTGAGGGATTGTCGTGTTGCCCTTCTTCACCAATCTGCGCTGGAGCACCGATTCTGGTGTCAGGTCTAGCTAGGATAAATCCGCAACCTTGCTGATGTCAGAATAAACAGGGGTATAATCTGGAGTGAATGGTTTAAGTTGTGACACATGGAAAACAGGGTGGATCAAACTTCCCTCTGGTAGTGCCAATTTGTATGCTGCTCTGCCGATGCGTTGAAGTATCTTGTATGGGCCAAAGTACTTGAACGCAAGCTTGGGGTAGGGTCTATTCACCATTGATGATTGAGCATAGGGTTGTAGTTTGAGAAGGACTTGCTCTCCCTCCTGGAACTCCCTATTAGTCCTCAGTTTATTAGCCTGCTGTTTGATTCTGGTTTGAGCAGCAGCCAGATTTTGCTTAAGGGGGTCATATAAGCCTCATGTTCCTGAAGCAACTCAGTCATGGACTTAGGCTCTTCACAGCAAAGCAATGGAAATGCCATCAGCCTAGGCTCATGCCCGTATAACGCCTTGAAAGGAGAGTAACCTAAAGAACTGTGATAAGACGAGTTGTACCACAATTCGGCAAGGGGTAACCACACTCTCCACTTGGTAGGGGATCTGTTGAATGTGCATCTCAAATACATTTCAACACACTGGTTTACCCTCTCAGACTGCCCATCTGTTTGTGGGTGATAAGCTGTGATCATCAGCAACTTGGTGTCCGTTAACTTGAACAGCTCCTTCCAAAATCCACTGGTAAAGATTCTATCCCTATCCGAAACAATCGAAATAGGGACCCCATGCAACTTGACGATATGATGGAGGACTGCCGAGGCCACCTGGTGGGCTGTGAAGGGATGCTTCAGAGAAATGAAATGAGCATACTTGGTGAATCTGTCCACTACCACCAAAATTGAGTTGTAACCCTCAGACCTAGGAAGACCTTCTATGAAATCCATTGTAATATCTTGCCAAGCACCCTCTGGGATTGGTAGAAGTTGTAAAAGACTAGCTGGATGAGTTCTCTCAGGTTTAGCTTGCTGGCAGACAGTGCATTGCTTCACAAAGCTCTCAACCTCCAACTTCATGCCTCTCCACACAAACATCCTTTTGAAGCAATGATAAGTGGCCTGAACACCAGAATGACCACCTATGGCATTGGAGTGGCATGATGCAATAAGTTTGGTTCTTAAAGGTGAGTTGTTACCAACCAAGATCAGAGAGCCTCTTCTGATGATGTCATTGACTAAGGAATAGCCCTCATCATTGGGACTGTGTAAGGCTAGCTGTTGTAAGAGATCTTGGGCTTGAGGGTCAGTGACATAAGAATTGATGACCTCTTGTAACCACACAGGCTTGACCTCAGACACTGTTTGTAAAGCTAATACATGACTGAATCTATATAAAGAGTCAGCCGCTATGTTATCTTTACCTTGCTTATAGACTATCTTGAACTGAAGGCCCATCAACTTGGACATAGCCTTTTTCTGCAACTCAAAATGGAGGTGTTGGTCTTCCAAGTAAGTTAAGCTTCTATGATCTGTCCTGATTATAAACTCTTGTCTCTGGAGATAAGGCCTCCACTTATCCACTGCCATGATCAAAGCCAAGAATTCCTTTTCATAAATAGAGAGATATTTATGCTTTTCCCCCAAAGCTTTACTCAAGAAAGCCACTGGCTGACCCTGTTGCATGAGTACAGCACCCAATCCTGCATCACAAGCATCAGTCTTAATGGTGAAAGGGAGATCAAAATTAGGTAGGGCTAAAACCGGTGTAGAAGTCATAGCTGTCTTCAGCTTGTCAAAAGCCTATTGAGCTGCATAATCCTAGGAAAAACTTTTCTTCTTCAACATATTTTTTATGGGCTTAGCCAAGATACCATAATGAGGAACAAATTTTCTGTAATAACCGGTCAGGCCAAGAAAACACCTGAGTTCAGTCATATTTGCTGGTGTTGGCCATTGTACCATAGCAGTGATCTTGTCAGGGTCAGTGGCAACTCCATCTGTAGATATGATATGGCCTAAATAGTGGAGTTTACTTAATGCAAACTGGCACTTCGATTGTTTGATATAGAATTTGTGCTTTCTCAACTCAACAAACACCTGCCTGAGGTGTTGTATGTGGGACTCCAGATCAGGGGTGAATATCAAAATATCATCCAAAAATACCATCACAGATTTCCTAAGGAATGGCTCCAAAATACAATTCATCACACACTGGAATATTGCAGGGGCATTAGTAAGGCCAAAAGGCATCACTCTGAACTGATAATGACCATGGTGTGTAAATCTAGATTGAAAATCCATACTAGAGAAGTATTTAGTACCACAAAGTTCATCAAGTATTTCATCAATTATGGGCATAGGGAATTTGTTCTTGATAGTGAGAGCATTCAATTTTTGATAATCAACACAAAATCTCCAGCACCCATCTTTCTTTTGTACCAATAAGACTGGGAAAGCAAAAGGGGAAGTGCTATGAACAATCAGACCAGCAACCAATAATTCTTTTACCTGGCGCTCAATCTCATCTTTATGGGTAGGAGAATACCTGTAGGGTCTAGAATTCACTGGAGTTGCATCAGGTAACAGTGGTATTGTGTGGTCATGACTTCTTGTTGGAGGTAATTCCTTTGGTTTCCCAAATATATCCTGAAATTCTGCTAGTAACTGAGTAACAGGAGCTGGGGTAACAGGTTCAGATTGTTTAGTAGCAGTTGTGACAACAGCCAAGGCCCAAATTTCATTCCTTTTTCCCCATTTAATGAGTTGCTCGGCAGAGAGTTCAGACACCTGTAACTGTGATTGTGCCACCCCCAGCAGCTGCACCTCCCTACCATTTTCCTTGAATGATATACATTTTTGATCCCAATCACAAAGCATAGGGCTGTGTGCCCTCAACCAATCATATCCAAGTATTGCATCATATGCCCCCAACTCAGTTACTCTCATATCCCATCTGAATGTGGTGCCCTGAGCCCACCACTGGAAATTTGGCACAACTTCAGAAGTAACTAACTGGTCACCATTAGCAACTTGTACTTGCATCGGCTTAGCAACAGTTGGATTAACTTTGAGGCGAGACAAGAGAGCAGAGTTGATGAAGCTGTGTGAACTACCAGAGTCTATCAGGATGATCATGACCTGATTATTGATCAAAGCCCTCACCCTCATAGAATCTGTAGACTCTGTGCCCGCCATAGCATTGATCGACAACTGACACAATTCCTGAGGTAGCACATCCTCAATCTCCAATCTGTTCAAAGTGTCTTCTGTGAGGGGCACATCTAAGTCATTCAAAGCAAGTGCATTCAACTGAGGCTTCGGCCATTTAGTACATTTCTTCAGGTGTGTACTGTCAAATTTGTCACCACAAAACAAATTATTAGCACGCCTATAATCCCTCAGTTGTCTTTCTCTTCATAAACCAGAAGTAGGAGCTGTGCTTTTCTGTTCTTGTCTGGAGGAGAAAGTAGAGTTTCTGCTGGATACTATTGATTTGGCATATCTAAATGGGGCTTTCTCCAGTACTTGTTGCTGCACCTTGGCCAACAGGCATGCCCTCTCCACGGTGTCAGGAACTTGAGACTGCGCACTGCCTTTCCATTCATCCTTTAGACCATTGACAATGTGCGAGGCAAAAAACATATCATCATATCCAACATTGTGCATAGAGACTTGAAATCAAAGAGCCTCAAATTCCTTAACATACTCATCCACAGTACCAGTTTGTCTAAGATCAAGCAAATCCGAGAGAGCAGTCCTATAATCATTAGCCCCAAACTTAGCCTCTACAGCCGTAATGAACGTATTCCAACTGGACAACTCTTTTTGTAACTTGTACACTTGGTACCATTTTACAGCATTACCTTCTAAATGCAAAGAAGCAACTGAGGTTTTCATTGTATCAGTTATGTTATAAAGTTTGAAATATTCTTCACATTTATCTTTTCAAATCCTAGGATTATCACCCTCAAACTTGGGAAATGACATCTTGGGTAAGAAGGGACAGTGGTAATGTACCTCCTCCTGGTTGTGCCGACTAGACGAAAACTGTGGGTGATGAGTAGATGGATCCGGACGCGTATGGCTGAACGGGTTGTCCTCTTCCAGATCTGAGCTGGGTGACTCCAAGCCCGCCTCCATCTTCATTTACCACAGAGTAAGGCGCGACACTGCATCACCTGTGGCCTTAAGTTGCTTTGCCATCAACGCTTGGTCCCCGGTGACTTGATTCAGAGCCTTCGTCGTGAGCTCCAACTGGGCCAGCACTTGTTGTTGGGAGGCTTCGGTGACTCCCGACTGGGCAAATAACAGATCGAGACTATCATTGATCTCCCGCCACCTATCCTCCACCTTCTGATCTGTCTCCATGAGGCGCTCCAGCACGAACTTGGTCTGCACCGATGGGATCTGCTTCTTAGGCGCCGTGGTGATCACTCCGCAAACCCAGCTAACCCGAGCGGATTTATGGGAAACCGAGCTCCACAATCAGATCGTCTTGCTCAATTTTGACCACCACTCAATGGAATTTTACAACTAGGCCGGGATCCGGATCTAGTGCCACGGGTCCAAGAATCCACTGTCTCTGATACCACCTGTGATCTCCCCGAGACCGCTGGCGGTGAGGAGCCGGGGTGTGAGGTTTTGCTCACCGTCTCCACCGCTCTCTTGAGCAACAAGATGAACATGGAAATATGTGTTTTGTTTAATATTTTTCTTACCCTTCTCTCACTCGGGTCTGGTATTTAAGGTCTCGACATAACGCTTATCCAACCGGGCATTACAAGACACGACACGGCCCACGGGCCTAACAAATTAATAGATACATAGCAATTGACTGAACACACACTACTCTCCTAGATACGCGTCCTAGCTTATGAAGACGTCTTCCCTTGTTTACCGGCGCAGCTTCATTCTTCTGTAACTCCAATGGCAGCCGCCGGTGTTACACGGCACTGCCGGCCTGGCTGGCCTTCGCACTCGCTACGCGCTAGGGCGGCGGCGGCGGCAACATCTTCGGGGGATCGACGGCCGTGGGTGGCGCATGCGTGGTCGGGAGATGAGGTTGAGCAAATGAAGCCTACAATGGCAAACGCGGACGCCGGAAAGGGTAGCAGAAGTCTCCACATCACTCTGATTTTGACCACCGGAATAACAGAGGTGCACGAGGTTCCGCGACTTGGAGCTCGTGTTGCCAGGATCCATGGCGTGGCAGAGCGAGCCCTCGTCTTCCCTGCCTTGCCTCACAGCGGGAAGACCAATCCTGCGACGAGACCGTGGCGCAATCTCTCCGCATCTCGCTGCGTTGGACTACTGCAGCCAAGAACAGAGGCGCACGAGGTTCCGCGATTTGGAGCTCGCGCTGCCAGGATCCATGGCGTGGCAGAGGGACCAGTTCATGCCGGGAACAACAAGCCACAAGGGATGGGATCCCAGGAACAATTCCTCTGACTCACTCCGGAGTAACTCCGCGTCCTAATCTCTCCTCTAACTTGTCTTCTTCCTCGTCGTGATCACCACCGGTGACGCCGTCGGCATCGGCCGAAGCCATCTGTGCGTGCACGGCGCGGCGAGGCCATGTCACGGGCTCCCAAACATTTGAACGAAGGATAACTTTTGTTTTAGAGGCAAATAACGAAGGATAACAGAGATAGAACAGAGCAATGGGCGACGACATGGGTTGATTCCCTTTTCTCCGCCGCGTGAACTGGTCGTCTATGATGCGGTGGGCGTAGCTGATGAGCGCGCCCATCCTGCGCCCCGCGCCCTGCAGGTCGGCTCCCGCCAGGGCCGGGACGACGTCGGAGACGGTCAGCGTCGCGGCCAGCGTCGCGGCGGCGCATCGTCTCGCGGCTCGGCAGGTCCACCGAGTACAGGCTTCGAGACAGCAGGTCAAGGACCGTCACGAACTCGGTGTGCCCGACGTCCACGGCCTCGCCACCGTGCGCGGACACGTGCAAGAGCGCTGCTGCTCGCGCCTCACCGCCCAGGCTGTCGCACTCGTCCTCGCTCTGCACAGGCACCATCTCCGGCGATCGAGAACCCCGAGACGGCTGCCTTCTCCATGAGCCCGACCTCCGTGCTCGACGCGGCGTCCTCCTACGCCTCCGGCTCGTCGGACGTCGTCGCCGGCAACAAGCGCCGGCCGTGGCGGGAGGGCATGCACAGCCCAGATAAGAGCGCAGCTCAAAGAACATGTACGAACGAGTCGCCGGAGCCAGTGTAGCCACGTACTCCGATGCCGACGGTACGGCGTGCTCCAGTAAAATTCCGCCGGCGCCGCTGCGTTCGGGCGGAGTCGGCGAACAAGAGATTTGGCCGCGGCGAGCTGGGGCGGTCGGCGTTTCGTTCCCCGACCAGGGGTGGTCGGTATTTCATTTCCCGACCACCCCATGGGTACCAGCAGCCGCTAGATCGAGGATCGACGGCCAG
Organism: Eleusine indica; assembly: GCA_030378355.1. Lineage (NCBI taxonomy): Eukaryota > Viridiplantae > Streptophyta > Magnoliopsida > Poales > Poaceae > Eleusine > Eleusine indica. The sequence continues at coordinate 47,020,268 of CM059500.1, forward strand.
AGATCCTATTTTATAAAGGCGGCCAGGCGCGCTTCCCTTGGGCCAAGACGAGGCCCAATCAACTCGGAGGCCCGGAATTACGAACTCAGTACCTACACTTTCACCTTACAGAAACGGATTATTACTTGCGCAGGCGTAAGTCGTCATCGTCGTCATCATGTCGCCCACTCCTCTGTTCCTCCTCTGTTCTCCTTCGTCAGAGCACTACTAGACAGGAGCAGGGGCAGATTAGAGAACAACTCCCGAATCCCTCCCTATTCACCGGGCTCCCTCCCCGCTGGCGGCGAGATGTCCTTCTTCTTCCGGGCGTCGCGGCTGCGCCCGTCGCCGCAGGAGCTCGTCCGCTCCATCAAGGAGTCGTTCGTTGCCCTCGACACCAAGACCGGCGCTAAGGTAACACGGTCTTCTACCTTCTTTGCTCCCACATTCCATTGCGCTCCCCGCCCGATCCGCGCGTGAGGGGTTGCTGCTACCGTCTGTTGACGCCCCAATCGGTGGGCGAAATTCGGATCTTGGCGGCTGTTCGCGCGATCGGAATGGTTTGTTTGTAGCGTCGTCCGGACTCCCTGGATCTTGGTTACAGAGTTCTAGGTCTCTGTGTGCACGTAATGCTGCATGAAAATCATTAGTGCATAATGTCATGCACTTGGTCGTGATAATTCGTCATTCTCCCCCGATGTGGCAAACTTGATAGGAGAAGTAATTGTTTAGTGGGTAGTTTTGCGTGGCTGTGTGACCCCATGGTTGGAAGCGTTAGTTTGTCGTTCGAAACTTCAACAGAATTGCTGGTGGCGTTGACACATTGTGGTCTGTGGACATTGCCCGTGCCCTTGTAGCTCACGGCTTGCCCAATGGTTGGTGGCAAAATTGGCATTAATGTTGAGGTGAATTATAACTGAAGAATGCACTTATCTAGAGACTGCCTGCATCTGATCAGTTGGCCTTAGAAAGAAGGCTGCTTGAGCAGATTTCTTGACATTTTAGGATATGTAGTTATCAAGTCAGTAATCATGACCAGGAGAGGATAATCTTATCTTACTTGTTCATCAAATTATAATTTGTCCATAGGCCTCTTCTTGGACTTTAGCGTTGAACCACTTACTTTGTTGATTTACAACAGTACTTCTGCCCCTTTATCTATTTCTTATGCACACAGAACATTATTGGTGGCTCATACATCTGTGTGATTTATTACCAGGCTCTTGAAGATGTTGAGAAAAATGTACTTAGCTTGAGACAAACTCTTTCTGGTGATGGAGAAGTAGAACCAAATCAAGAGCAAGTTTTGCAGATAGCACTTGAGATTTGCAAGGAGGGTGTGCTTTCACTCTTTGTTCAGAACCTGCCGTCCTTAGGATGGGAGGTACAGCATTTCCAATTGAACGTGATGCCCGTTTTCAATTCAGTATATGAACCTTATTAGTTCTATATTGCAGGGTAGGAAGGATCTCGTCCACTGCTGGTGCATTTTGTTGAGGCAGAAGGTTGATGAAAGTTATTGCTGCGTGCAATATATTGAAAGTCATGTGGACCTTCTGGATTTCCTTGTTGTTTGGTAAGGCCTACATTTTGAGTTATGAATGGAAAACAATCTATTGGAAGATGCTGATTTGTTTCGTGTTATTAATGTTCTGTGGAACCATTTAAAAGCTGCATGTTGACTCCCTGAAATTAACTTCTTTCCATTTCTTCTATGTCCTTCTAGCCAGTCATCTCTTCATGATCTTTTTGTAAATTTGATCCATTTATATGGTTTTCATGCAGTAATGAATTGCTGGTTACTAGACAATTAGCTCTATTTTCCTAACTACAAACGGTCATCTTAGATGTTTGAGAATTTTTAGCCTATATTTTTTTCCCATTCAATACTTGAACTATTTTGTATAGCTGCTTATGAGTTATTATGTGGCTATGTATATGCCATTGTAACACTGTTGCTTTTGGATGTATGAACTCTGTTCTACCAGCTACAAGAACTTGGAAGTTGCATTGAACTGTGGGAACATGTTGAGAGAATGCATAAAATATCCTACACTTGCAAAGTAAGGCTTCTACTTTCCTTCTTTTTTACTACTTGAATTTAGCAGCAACAGGAAATTACTGCATGCACTAACTTATAGTTGCCACAAATATGCCTTTGCCCAGAAGCTCTGTTAATTGTAAGCATGAATAGGTGCAGTAAAATAACACATGCACACTACACAATCATATGGCAAGCAGCAAATAGTGAACCAATTTATTTTGCATTTGATTAATTTTCCATGCATTTGATTTTGTAGTGCTCTTTCAGATATATATTGGAGTCAAGTAGCTTCGAGTTGTTTTTCCAGTATGTTGAATTGCCAAACTTTGATATTGCTTCTGATGCTCTGAACACCTTCAAGGTACATCGAATCTTGTCAATTTGAATTTTTTTTTCTGTTACTTGGCTTTATTTGATTCTTAAGGTTTGATGTTTATTGTCGCCAAGATATTTACAGGATTTGCTAACCAAACATGAAGACGCAGTCGCTGAGTTTCTGAGCTCCCATTATGAACAGGTATGCTGACTTAGCAATACCTTTCTGTGGATTGAGTGAAATCCACATTTTTTTTATCATCGTTATTTCTTCACCCTATTCGTTGTATCTACATCTTCTCTGTTTTCTTTCTTGCATATGTTGGTTCTTGCACATTGTTGAATCTTGAAATATGATCTGCACTTTGATACTTAAACATGTGCAGTTTTTTGGACTCTACACGAGGCTTTTCTCTTCAACTAATTATGTGACAAGAAGACAATCAGTGAAGGTTAGACTATTTTATATTGCAATTTCTAGTATAACACTGGAAAAGGATGCTCAAAACTATTTCCCTTTGTTGCCAGTTTCTCTCCGAGTTTCTCTTGGAGGCCCCAAATGCTCAAATAATGAAGCGATACATTTTGGAAGTTCATTACTTAAATATTATGATTGGTCTACTGAAGGTATTGGACTAATAGTTCTAGATTTTTTTCTTTGACATTCAGAATCAGCAATAATACTGATTGCCCTTTTCACTTGTTCTGCTCATCAGTTTATTCAAACTAGCTTCTACTTTCTATTAGGCTCTAAAAGATTAGGAATCACAGTACTATGGCCACTCAATTTTCCATCCAGGCAGCTGTTACGTGCTAGTTCTATTATCAAGTGAAAACAGTGGTGGATGTGAGTACACGGCACAAGAAATCAGTCTTTTTGTTACTGTAAGAGAGGACTTGTGTTGTCATCTTACTATACCCATGCAGAAATATTTAGAGTAACAGTATTCTGATTGTTTTGGTTTAAGACACGGAATGATGCGAGCAACATAATTTTGCTCTGGTATTCAAAGTCAGTGACCAGCTTTTTATCCCTTTTTAGTGCCTCTGCTAACATGGAGTTTTGTAGGATTCAAGCAAAAATATCCGGATATGTGCCTTCCACATTTTTAAGGTAATTATCTTTTGATATTCCACCCATCATATAGTTATTATTAACTGATACTAGTTACCACATGGACACGCATAAAACTTCCTGTGTTAAGCTTCTCAATATCTAAAACCTTCAGAAGTTCTCTTTTTCTTATTGTATACTTTTACTGTGGAAACTCCTTGGATGGTTGATCCTGTGATTCATTTTTTGGTTAAGTTGATGCAATGCTCATGATGACTCTATAGGCACTTTTGTTTTACCATGTTTTTGGAGGTTCATTTTTGCTGCATGGATGCAGGTATTTGTTGCCAATCCGAACAAGCCCCGTGATATTATTCAGGTTTTGGTTGACAATCACAGAGAATTGTTGAAGCTGCTCCACAATCTTCCGACAGGCAAAGGTACATATTTATTCCCTAGCTTAACCATAGGTGGTTAGTAAGCAGTGGAAGCTAGTTAGTAATGGAGTCGGTTAAGATTATATTTGTTTGTGCGTGCAAATTGCAACAATACTAATGCACTCAGTTTTGCAGGCGAAGACGAACAACTTGATGAGGAGAGGGATTTAATTATCAAGGAAATCGAGAAGCTTGTACGCTTATCAGTATAGAGACCCTCAGGAAACCCTTTGTCCCTGCAAAGACATCCTGTGTAATATGCTGCCCTGTATAGAGTTCTTTTTTTGCTAGGGATAAAGTTTGGCCCAATGCATTTTTCACGATATAATAAGTACTGCTTTCTGGATAAATGAACCTGTGTGACACTGTTAATTGGAAATTGCAATTGATTCTATTTATGAAATAACTTGATTTCTGATGTCATTAAGAATTGGGTGACAGAATCTGGCATTTGGAATGGGTGCGCTTCTCGCATGTTTTCTCATCTCACGTATACAAATACTGTTTCAGACTGCTGAAAGCAAACTAGTCGTTTCGAATTCTTAAACCTGGCAGCTGATGGACGTGTCTTCTGTTGAAAACCGAAAGAGCGGAATGGAATATATAAACAGCTAGTGCTCCTAGAAAAGAATTTCACTATCTTTCTATCTAGATCTGATACTTGTCACGTATGGTATACTTTTTTCTTCTATATATTTGCAGTTGACAATACAGGAGATGGGTAATTTACAGGAAGGAATGAATTGAATCCTATTTGGATTTCCGCGGTGGAGCTGGCAGTGCGTGTGTCACAAGGGCCGGAAGATGAGCGGCGCGCCGTGCTGCGGGTTGAGTATCATGAGCACCTGCGGCGCGTGCACGTAGGCCGGCGACAGCCTGAACTCACACCGCTGCAGCACGACGGCCAGCGCGACCTTGGCCTCCATGAGCGCCATGTTCTGCCCGATGCACACCCTTGCGCCGCCGCCGAACGGCAGGAACGCCATCTGGTGCCGCGCGGCGCCGCCGTCCGCGAACCGGTCCGGGTTGAACTCCGTTGCGTCGCTTCCCCACACGTCCCGGTCGTGGTGCACGGCCATGATCGGGACGAGCACCTCCGTGCCCTTGGGCACCACGCACCCGCCGACCTCAACGTCGCGCTTCGCCTTCCGGATCACCGCCACCGCCGGCGGGTACAGCCGCAGCGTCTCGTTCACGATCATCCCCAGCGTCTTGAGCTTCGGGAGGTGGTCTCTCGTGGGCAGCCCGCGGCGGCCGCACACGGAGACGACCTCCCGGCGCGCCCGGTCCTGCCATTCCGGGTGCATGGCCAGCGCGACGGTGGCCCAGGTCAGGAGGTTGGTTAACGTCTCCTTCCCGGCGAAGAAGAGGTTCTTGCACTCCTCGATGATCTCGTCCGATGTCATGGTCGGCGCCATGAAACTCATCAAATCTCTCATCATGTCTCTATCGCAGTCGCTTCGCCCCTCGTCGCGGCGGTGGTGGCTCTGCAGGCCGGCGACGAACTTGGCGAGGGTGCGTTTGATCTCCCGGTCAAGGCGCCACACGCGCCGGTTTCTCTTCGTGGGCAAGAACCTGTACCCGGGGATGAACACCTTGCTGTGCGCCGCCGTGGCGTGGCTGGCGTGCTCCTCCTGCAGCCGGAACACGACGCTGCCCTCGTCGTAGTTGCGGCCGAACGTGGCGAGCGTGATCACCTGCTGCGGTAAGCGTGGGTACCACTCGGCGACGTCCACCTCCACCTCGCCGCCGCCGCCGACGGACAGGGACAGCATGCGATGCACCGTCTCGCCGACGAACGGGACCAGCAGCTTCAGGTTCTCGGTGTGGAACGCCGGCGTCAGGAGCTTGCGGCGGCGGGCCCACTCGTCGCCGTGGAGGTTCGTCAGGCCCATGCCCTCGAACTGCCGGATCAGCGGCGGCGCCACGTACCGCTCGAAGTGCTCCGCGCGCGATAGCAGCACCTCGCGGATCAGCTCCGGCTCGCTGATCGTCAGGCGCGGCGTGGTCCCGAACCATATCAGAAACTTCGGGCCTGCATTATTCATGAAATGAAAGCATGCGCGCCAAATTAACGAAAGCCAATTATTTCAAATGAAAAAAGCACATGTTTTCTGTTCTCATTGTGTGTTTATAATTACGCAGTCATTTTGACAAAATCAAACGCACCTGGATCGTGTTCGCACTGATAACAATTTTTATCATCTAACAAGTTGCCATAAGAAATTACACAATACTGAGTCAGCTGGCATTAATGCATGTGATCTACACTACTACTGGTTTGCCACGGAGCGAAGCAAAGCCAGCACTTAACGTGCGTATTTTCATGTGGAGGACGGGGACACAATCACACATCATTCCTTAACTGACCAACAACAAGATTCTCGTCACTTGGATGAAATGCTGTTGTTGCCTTGTAGGTTAGGCCTGTATTATACTATTCACAAGCCGTTGAAAAAACAGCGGAATTATCATCGATCGCCGCAAAAGCTTTAACATAAACTCAAATGCTCTGGCACTGTCATGCCGCTCCGCATATGCACAACTGAAGAACAAAGCAAGCATGCATGTGCTCAGCTCTGGATTGCCGGAAGGATCTGCATGGCTGTGAGCTAATGGCTACCGTCCCTCTAAGTAATCTACTCGCATTATCATTGACCTACATTGACAGCCTGGCGGGAGGATCGATGGATCATGGTGACAACAGCACCAGGTTTGACTTGGGGATCGATGCTGTAGATCAATTTGTTAGCGGGAGCTGGGTAAGCTGCTTACTGTCATTTTAATTAAGAATAAAACGATCGAGACAAGTAGTGGTGGCAGTAGGAGATGGAATGAGGTTAGCAAAAGCTCACCTAATCGTGCATACTTTAGAGTTTGCGCTCTTGTTTCTACTTGCAAAAGCATGGAAGCATGTCCCCTCCTTTTCATGCGGTTTACGCGTACGCGGCTGCTCTTTTTTTCGTCTATATAATATTTGTGAGCATATACGCGCAAATGCAAGCCTTTGTTTGGTTTGTTGTTTTCTAGCTAGTAAACCTTTTGAACTGGTAAACATTGTAAAGTTGCACCACTGATTACTTGTTTTACTATTTGTCTTATGAAACCTCCAGTTATTACTAGAGTAAAAAAATGATAGGCATCAGAATATCAGTACTATGAAAAATGTGCGCGGATTGATGAGTAAGTTAATTTGATCACTCGGTTAGTAAAAGAGATGATGAGTTGGACTGAAGAAGGAAAAAAACGGAATCAAACTATAGGTGCTATATTGACTCGATCGGTCAAAATTGATGAGCTTGCTTACCGTAGAGCTTCCTCCAATGGTGGTAGAAGGCGAGCACCCGCGGGAGCGCGTCGTGCGGCGCTTCGGGTCGCGCGGGCCGCGAGGAGGCGTCCACCATGAGCCTGATTAGCTCGATGGAGCTGCCGAAGAAGAAGCGGTAGCCCGGCCCGCGCACGCCGTAGCGCGCGAAGTGCCGCTCCAGACGCCGCGGCCGCCACCACAGCGCCTCCATCAGCCGCGCCGCCGCCACGTACAGGAAGAGGCAGGCGGCGGCGAGCGCGCCCTGCTGCCACGACGACCATGCCCACATGACGGCGTGCGTGTGATCCGGCAGCTCGATCGATCGTCGGCGACGTGGAAGAAGGCGGCCACGTAGTAGTACTATACCTGCCTCCGCCTTTTCGTGGAGGCAGGAGGCCGCGATGGCATATGCTGCCGCCGTGTCCCGGCTTATATATATAGCTGCCCTGCCGCCGTCTCACTCGCTGAAGAGGAATTCTTGGGTGGCTGCTGCGAGCCAGTATAGCTTTACTTGCTGTGCTCGTATTTGAAAAATACAGCACTGTCCTCCTGCAGGTTGTTACTACCATGTCAAAGTTTGAGATGGTTGGGTTTTTTTCTTTGAGGAAACATCGGTGAGGGGGAATCCCCACCTGAATTTTCTCATTTCATTCAAACTTACAGGGTCTTTTTAATAAGCTCAGCTCTTAGAGCGGAGTAGAAAGCAACAAAGGACAGAGCACAGGTTATTACTACCATGTCGAAGTTTGAGATGGTTGGGGTTCAGTTCTCAATAAACAAACATTTTAATCCAGATCGATGTGGCCCATTAATGGAACAAAAATAAATACTAGGACCAAGCTGCCTAATTCGCTCTAAATTAATTTATGAAAGTCGCCTAATTTTTTCGTCAGGTGTAAGACGACCCTAGTACTTTTCCATGGCAATTGAACAGTCGTGTCCCTGCTTTAGCCTTCTTTTGGTGCATCCCGGCAGCAGGCTGACGGCCGGGAGCGCGGTGCTCCTTGTTGTGTTGCTGTCCCCTCCAGGAAAAGCGCGGCGAGGATGTTGCAGCGGTCGGGCCCCTGTCGCGCACAGTTGGCTCGCCACAGCCTGTCCGCCCACGCGCCGGTCGGTAGCCAGCAAGCCAGCCTCTGAGCCTCGTCTTCCTCTCCTCTGTCTTCCTCTCCTTGCATAAACAGATAAACTACTGCTGGCTCCGTATGTGCTCTCCTCACACTAGATCATTGAGAGATATGTGCGAGCTAGCTGCTGACCCGTCACTACAACAAGCATCGGCTGTTTCCGACTTTAGTCGGGATAAAATACTGGTACAAGGCATCAGCAGGTAGTATTCCCTGGTTCAGGCACAACACTTGTCATTCCGGCTGTCATAACCGTCACCCTCGCAAAGTCGTCGCTTCGATCATCGCTCGGGCCACTTTGAGAAACCGATCTTCGAATCACCCACACCATACGCAAACACACATACCCACAGATATAAATAAATCCGTTTACTTGCAGGTTGCAGCAGGTCGTTTTGCACGCCACTGTGTTGGCATCACGCCGCTGATCGTTCCTTCTTCCCAGCTGCCGCAACCCGGCTGTCAGTGGCCGGAGTCGTTAACAATCCGCGGCAAAGCAGAGGCGGGCGGCGTCGCGGGCCAATGAGCTTTTCTGCCGTCGTCACCACGCGCTGTCCCGCCACCGGCCGCGCGGTGTAGACCAGCTGGCTCTCTCTCTCTCTCTCTCTCTGGTCGTCGCATTCGCCAACGCCGCAAGGGTTCGTTCGTTCAGCAGCATGCCCGTTGACATTGCAGGTTCTTCGGTTAGTTACGTTTAACCGGTCAGGTGCCGAGGTCAACGGGCGCAATTTGTTAAGCTAAGATAGCAGCCTCTGTTTTGTCTTTTTGGAGGGGAAGATGAACATGCGAACGGATCAAGATCAATGGCCTGGCTTGTGCGTTGCTGATGTTGAAAGAGGTGAGAGGCCGGCCAATGGATCATTACCAAGTGTCGCTGCTGACCGTCCTCGAGGAGCACGAGACTTTATACTAGTCCCCTGTTTGACACTTCTGCAAATCCCATGCAAACTGCCCTGGTGATACGCTGCGTAGCAAACAATCGGCTGGTCGCGATCAACCGGAGTTTACAAAAATCTTCCCATAATCATTGGACGTCAAATTTTTTTTTCTAACTGCTGCTCGGTATATAAGAATGACACAATATGAAGATGACACGACCCAACATAGGGAGTATTATCCAGCACAAGTCAATGAGTGACCAAAACCACAACTTGCAAGGAGGAATGCTCACAAAACCAGGTCAAAACAAGCAGCCTCCATATTTTCATGACTACCGAAAGTTCTAACAGAAATTAAGCAATTACGCAAGAGTACATTCACGCATGCACATCGTATCATGAACAATATGCACAAAACTGGTGGTCCAATAACCATCTCATCAACTGTGTTGTACACTGCAATTTTTTTTCAATAATAATTTGCAAGCGTCTAAACGCATGGGTAGCACAGCACTAAAACTCTTGTAATAGCATCACCTCAAATGAAGCATGAACTTTGTTGCTACATTGGCCACAATTCTGGTATCTGATGACAATATGTAAACCCTTCCATAGGGGTCAATACGCCCAAGCATGCTAACAAAAGTGTAAACCGAAGCTGCATCTTCTGCTGACAAAAATCACTTATCAAAGAAAAATGTAAGAAAAAGAATACCATTATTGTCTGAGCGTCTGAAGATGCTGTTAGCCATCAGTTAGACGGGAGAAATACCAGTATGGTGGAGCAAAAAAACTTATTGGAACCACTTTGCACAATAAAAACCACCATTCAGCTCATTTAAGGCCGGTATGTGCTTGCAAAGATATCAATCATTACAGTGTGATCCTTCCACATACACGCCAATACGCCCCAGGGTGAAAAAGGGATCTTTCAAACACCCATATGTCTTTCACAAGCACCTACAGAAATACATGCAGATAGCAGAATGAATCAACGAAAATTTTCAACCTGTAAGCCTGATTGTTGCACATAACTATGAATGCAAAACAAAACTAGGTCTTAGTACACCTTTCTTTCATATATATAGCACACTACTTAGACTAAAATAAAAGGCACCAGCTGTTTCTCTTTTAGACCTACCAATCTTTTTGTATGCAGGATTATCCCCTACATCTAATTGATTTAATTAATGCCCTCCAACTCCAATCTTTAATAACCAACCATTTAACTACACTAAACTTGACTATCCACCATGTTACTGAAAACAGATCCTCAAACAACTTGTGTTTGGCTAGGCCAACTTTGGTCAATCTAGCGGAGTTATCTTGAATTGCTCCAGAAAATGATGTAATCTTTGGAAAACTACCAACTAGCTCTTGGCTGGTATTCGACTGCAAAAGTCCAGCCAAGAACAAATCCTACATATGATTATATGAATTGTGACTTGTAAGACATTAGAGGATTAGAAGTCACATAGTTGTTTTTTTTTTACAACATATCTAATAAAGCTCGCCCTTGTTTGACATCAAATTTCAAATGCTTTAAGATCTTTAACTTACCTCCTTTGACTTATCTCCAGATACCACCTCACCTTTTGAATTATAGGCTTCAAATTTCTACAAGAAAAGAAAAACGGTCATAAGATGTTCATGTAATATCGCATGAAACAATAGATCACCACGTAGAGTAAAATTTATATAGGGAAAAAAATGGTCATAAGATTTGCATGTAATACATGAAACAATAGATTACCACATAGAGTAAAGACATCCACTGATAAGCTCATAAGTTATTACTTCTGTTGCTTTTTATGTTCTTTCAACTTATTTTCCCCTGTTTTCGTTACCCTTTCTGAGTTCTTGTTTTGAATTTCATCTCTAGCCTACCCAACTTGTTTGGGACATAAAGGCTTTGTTGCTGTATCAGTAATTACTTGTTAACAATGTTCTGGGAGTTATCTTATTGACATAGACATGTAAGCTGTAAGGAAAAAAATACGGAATTCTCTTTAAAAACACTTTAAATCGGCTATGACAAACCTAAACTGCAGTCAGATAGGGCTAGTTTGGTTGGTGCCCTCGCTCAGGCAGCCAGACGCAGGCACGCACGAGGGCCGCAGGTGCCTGAAATCGTACGCCTGACGCTGCTGCCAGGCTCGGGCGCAAAATTCCGGCCTCCAACCAAACTAGCCCATAGATGCATACAATGATACGACTAACATAAAAACAACTTGATAGTTGGTACCAATTGGGAATCCAAATGAGATCCTAATATCTAGAACGAAAATCCAACATCAGAAAAATAACAGATGGTATAGAACAGAATACGAATATTGCACAGGCACATCGTTTTCCTGCTTGTTCATGTATAAACAAAGAAACAAGTTTTTTGCAACATATAAAAGGTCCAAGTTAAAACTGCATGATGACCAATGAATGTACTAGTTTGAACTATGATGAACTTCTGATGAAATGATGTAGACACATAAGGATTGAGTGATAAAGCAATCACTGAATCATGTTCAACATCTGTGTTGAATTGCACAAGCACCAAAAGTCCGAGTGAATTAAACCTGTTTTGTGACAAACTCAAGTGTAAGCTGTATGAAAGCCTTATCAAGGTCATTCTTGTCGAGTCCAATCTGCAAAGCAAACAATACTTAACGAATCAAATCAACTCCATATTACAATACTGAAAACAAAGAACAAGTATGCATGTATTAGACTATTGCCCTTATTATCAGTCAAACACTTTTATACAATCTACACCATGACTTTATATAGATGCACAGAGCACAATATGTTACTTTGTTTATAAAAACTATAGATAATTAATTAAAGTGAAACATAAGTAGCTTACCATGCGAGCCCTCAAAGTTCTTATGCTCACAGCAGGCTCAACCAGTTCCCAATGTACAGAACTCCACATGGATTGCCTTTTCTTTAGTTCATTTTTTATAGTCTTCAACAAGAAAGAAAAGGGCAGGAAACAATATAAAGTTTATATACAAGACATAAACCATATAAATTCCTCATAAAATAGAAATCCACATAAATACATGGCATGGTGAAAACTTACAGAATGCATCCTCTCTGTCAGCATTTTCCGGAGAGATGATGTGTCCCCTTGTGCCATCATAGTGTTGACCTGAGTGAAGAAGATTCAACAATGTAGATAGAGGCATTCTGTAGACAAAAATAACTGAAATTTTGCAAACGCGCACCCTATGTTTTAAGGTAGACAGTTCTATACAAGGCATCAGGCACATTTCTAAAATTGCCATATATTTGTAACCTCCCATGCAATGAGAGACTAATTTTCTATAGGATAGGTATATTTCAGGTTAGGAGGGGGGCAGTTCTGTAATTTGCCTTCTCAAATGGCACATATTTAAGAAAAAACTACCGGTGCATGCTGGGACTGCGGACTGCCAGCAATGTTGGTAACCGTTTCAAATTTGCTTCAAGGCGTAAAAGGAATATTCAATGTGGAGTACCATCTTATTTCAGAAGTGAGAACTGGTGACTGTTATGTTTTAAAATAGGACTAATGTGTCGATACATGCATTATGCAGTAAACAGCTGATCATGCTGAGAAGACAAGACAAGAAGAAAACATGCATCTCATGATTATTGCAACTCAAAAACAAAGAATTGAGAATAAAATTGGATAAATATGTCAAATGAAACATGATCAGAGATAACATGAAAAATCTTGATAGTACTGTTAGAGTGTTTCAGGCTCATATGTTTGGCCCATCTAGAGGCCCATGTATCATGTCTATATAGCCACCCTTCTAGGGTTTGGAAGAATACAAGGGAACATTTTCTCAAACATGGTATGAGAGTAGGGTTTCTCTCTTCCCACTCTCTCTCCACCTACCGACCGCCGCCGCCGTCGCCGGCCTTCCCTCCCCTCCCCTCCTCTTCCTCCCGCACGCCCGCGCCGCCGCTGCCGGTCAACCCCGAGCGTGGGCCGCCGTGGCCGCGCTTCCAGCCGGCGCCGCCGTCGCCGCTGCCGTGGACCCCGCCGTGGGCGCCCAGGCCCCCGCCACCACTGTGGACCCCGCCGAGGGCACCTCGGTCGCCGCAGCCGCCGTGGACCCCGTCGTGTCCTCATCGTCCACCCCCTCCCCGGCCGCAACCGCCTCCTCCTCCCTGGCCACCGCGTGGGCCGCCGCCCCCTCCTCGGCCGCCGTGTGGGCCGCCGGCGCTCTGGCTGCCGCTTCGGCCCCTGTTGTGCAGGCCGCCGCCGCTACGGGCCCCGTCGTCGTACCGGCTGCCGCCGTGCCTCCTCCTCTCCCCGCCACCGCCGCTACGTGGGCCGGGCCTCCTCCTCTTCCCGCCGCCGCCGCGCGGGCCACTACCGCAGGCCCCGCCGTCGTTGCCGCACAGGTCGCCACCGGGACTCCTCTCCCCCCCCGCCGCGGGCTTCGTCGCCGCGCCGGCTGCCGCCGTGCCAACCTCCACTGCCCCACCCACCACCTCCCTCCTCAGTGCTACGCCCACCTGGGGGGTGGAGGGGGGGGGGGGGGCGGAGGCCGTGGCGCTCACCGTCGCCGGGGGCGACGTGGGGGTGGCTCCAGGGGGGGCCGTCAGAGTGGCCCTACTGCTCCGACTCCCCAGCACCAACTGGCGGCCATGTTCGCTAGCCCTGCTCCCCTGGGCTCAGCGCCCTGGACCGCTCCTGCTCCGGCTCCTCGGCCACCGACCTGGCCGGCGGGGGGGGGGGGGGGGGGGGGGGGGGGAGGGTGGGACCTGACGACTCTGGCTCAGTCCTTCAGCACCATGGGGCCGACCCCGCCGGTCAACACAGAGTGGATCGCCGACTCGGATGCCTCATACCACACCACGCCTGATGCTGGTATTTTATCCTTCGTCCACTCCCCTCCTCCCTCGTGTCCGTCCTCGATCATGGTCGGCAATGGCACTTGTCTTCCTGTCACCTCTGTAGGGTCTACTTCTAGTTCTTTTCGTCTTCCGAGTGTTCTTGGTGCCCCACAGATGGTTCATAACCTTCTTTCTATTCGTTAATTTACTACTGATAATTCCTGCATTGTGGAATTTGACTCTTCTGGACTTACTGTGAAGGATTTGGCTTCCCGGCGCCCGCTCCTCCGCTGTGACAGCACGGAGCCCCTTTACACCCTTCGCCTTCCTGGTTCCGCTTCTTCATTGTCGCCTCCTACTTCCGCTGCTTTTGCAACCACCCCATCTTCCACGACTTGGCACCGCCGGCTTGGGCATCCCGGCCGTGACGTGTTGGCTCGTCTCAGTCGTAGTGCAGATCTTCATTGTACTCCGGCTTCTGATGGGCACCTCTGCCATGCGTGCCAGTTAGGTCGTCATGTTAGACTTCCTTTTTCTTCGTCTTCTTCGCATGCTGAGTCACGCCATTGATCTCATTCACTATGATTTATGGACTTCTCCTGTCATCAGTATGTCTGGCTATAAGTATTACTTGGTGATTGTGAATGATTTCTCTCATTACTCTTAGACTTTCCCGCTACATGTCAAGTTTGACACCTTCCCCACCCTCCTTCACTTCTTTGCCTGGGTTTCCACTCAGTTCGGTCTCACCATCAAGGCCATCCAGTGACTTCTTCCACTCTCGCGGTGTTCACTGTGCATGTCGTGCCCGTATACCTCGTCTCAGAACGGCAAGACTGAGCGGATGATTCGCACTACAAATGATGTCGTGCGCACCCTTCTTCTCCAGGCCTCCCTTCCTACCCGTTTCTAGGCTGAGGGTCTACACACAGCCACCTACCTTTCACTGCCTCACCCGCCACCACCCCTCACCACGTCCTTTTCCGTACCCCACCTCGGTATGATCACCTTCGGGTCTTCGGGTGCGCCTGCTATCCTAACACCTCCGTCATTGCTCCTCACAAGTTAGCGCCTCGATCGACTCGGTGTGTTTTCCTTGGCTACTCCCCTGACCACAAGGGGTACCGTTGCTACGATCTCACCTCCCACCGCATCCTCATCTCCCGACATGTCATGTTTGACGAGTCGGACTTCACGTACTCCACCTGTACTACACCCTCTCCTGATTCTGACCTCGAGTCCGTTTTTCCGACTGACCCGGTGGTCCAGCCCCCTGCTTCTTTTTATCCCTTTCCAGTAGGTTCCCCGGCGATCTCCGCTACGCCACGCGCGGCACTGGAGTCTTCAGACGCGCCACGCGCGGCCCCGGAGCCTTCGCCTACGTCATGCGCTGCCCCGGAGCCTTCTACCGCGCCACGCGCGGCACCGGAGCCTTCGACTGCGCCACGCGTGGCACTGGAGTCTTCGCATGCGCCACGCGCGGCCTCGTCGCCACTTCCTGCGCCACGGGAGCCTCCGGGTTTCGCTGCCCGCTTCGTCGAGTTGGTGCAGGTCTACAGGTGTTGGGCGGCGCCGGCACCGGAGCCGGTGGTCTCTCAGCCACCACCGCCTCCGCCTGCGCCGGCATTTCGTTCTCGGGCCCACTCTCGGCTCGACCCGGAGGTATACCACCCGTCTGTCGTCCATCGGAATCCTGGGCACACTCATCCCATGGTGACACGATGGGCGGCGGGTGTCAGGCGGAGTCGGGAGTCTCACCCGTGCCCTCCTCCGTCCGCGATGTCCTGGCGGATCCTCACTGGCGTCGGGCTATGGAGGAGTATGCAGCTCTTCTCGCCAACCAGACGTGGGACCTCGTGCAGCGTCCGTCTGGTTGCAATGTGGTCACCGGCAAGTGGATCTGGACGCATAAACGTCGGGCCGACGGCTCTCTGGAGCGCTACAAGGCTCACTGGGTTCTTCGAGGCTTCACCCAGTGGCCTGGAGTAGACTATGACGAGACCTTTAGTCTGGTCGTGAAGCCGTCCACAGTGCGCACGGTTCTCTCCCTGGCTCTCTCCCGCTCCTGACCCGTGCACCAGCTCGATGTCAAGAATGCCTTCCACCATGGCACTCTGACAGAGACAGTCTACTACAGTCAGCCAGCGGGGTTTGTGGTTTCTAGTCGTCCGGATCTGGTCTGCCGCCTCAACAAGTCTCTCTATGGCCTGAAGCAGGCTCCTTGAGCGTGATACTCTCGGTTTGCCACGATCTTGGCCACGTTGGGCTTCACTAAGTGCAAGTCTGACACTTTTCTGTTTGTCTACCGCCGAGGCTCAGATGTTGCCTACCTGCTGCTCTATGTTGATGACATCATCCTCACTGCTTCCGGTCAGGCCTTCCTTCAGAGTATCATTTAGTCACTGCAGCGTGAGTTTGCCATGGGTGTGCTCCACCACTTCCTGGGTGTCACCTATGGAGCCTCGTCCCTCTGGCCTCTTTCTTCACCAACGGCAGTATGCTCTTGATATCCTAGAGCGGGCTGGGATGACTGACTACAAGCCCTGCTCCACCCCGATCGACACTCAGGGGAAGCTCTCTGCGGACGTGGGGGCTCCGGTTGCTGACCCGACTGCCTACCGGAGCCTTGCTGGGGCCCTTCAGTACCTCACCTTCACCAGGCCAGACATCACTTATGCCATCCAGCAGATCTATCTTCATATGCATGATCCTCGAGAGTCACATCTCACTGCTCTGAAGTGTCTCCTGCTACGTTCGAGGTACTATTGACTACGGCTTGGTTCTTCACCGGGCTCCCTCCACCGAGCTCGTCGTCTACACCGACGCTGACTGGACCGGGTGTCCTGACACTCGTCGGTCCACTTCCGGCTATGCCATCTTCCTCGGCGGCAACCTGGTCTCCTGGTCGTCCAAGCGGCAGCCAGTGGTCTCCCGCTCCAGTGCCGAGGCGGAGTACTGGGCGGTTGCCAACGACGT
The DNA here is from genome assembly GCA_030378355.1 of Eleusine indica. Classification (NCBI taxonomy): domain Eukaryota; kingdom Viridiplantae; phylum Streptophyta; class Magnoliopsida; order Poales; family Poaceae; genus Eleusine; species Eleusine indica. The sequence continues at coordinate 47,037,212 of CM059500.1, forward strand.
GGCTGAGGCGTCCTGGCTACGACAGCTCTTGGCGGAGCTTTACAGCCCGCTGACCAGGAGCACGCTCGTCTACTATGACAACGTTAGCGCCGTCTACCTCTTCACCAACCCGGTTCAGCATCAGCGGACGAAGCATGTAGAGATTGACCTTCACTTCGTCCGGGATCGGGTCGCTATTGGCCATGTTTGGGTGCTCCATGTCCCGACCACCTTCCAGTTCGCCGACATCTTCACCAAGGGTCTCCCCTCCTTGACATTCTCAGAGTTTCGATTCAGTCTCAACATCGTCAGTGGCTAGTTGTGACTACGGGGGGGGGGGGGGGGGGGGGGGGGGGGGGGGATAGTCCTTTTCTTTCTTGTCCAGTCTTGAACTCCGCTGCGCCGGTAGTTCCGACTGCGGGGGAGGGGGGGGTGTTAGAGTGTTTCAGGCCCATATGTTTGGCCCATCCAGAGGCCCATGTATCATGTCTATATAGCCACCCTTCTAGGGTTTGGAATAATACAAGGGAACATTTTCTCAAACAAGTACAACACAGTTGTTTCAGTACCAGCTATTGCCAGAACTACGCATCTGGTTGATCAATTAAGTCTACCAAGCACAATATCATAAGAATGTTGATTGATTAATTTGGGTTGCTGATCTACGAAACAACTTATAAACATATCTAGAACTACTGATATAGATTGCGCAGAGGGGTACCAGACCTTCAAATTTAACAAGAGCTTCAAATGAAACCATACTTGCAAAGTCGATTTGGGAATTATTTCTCATTCTAAGGATTAAAACCCTGCAGAGTCCCAGATCACCATTAAAATTTCTAGTTTTGGAGCAACTTCTAAATACTCCTTCAAATTAAGTATCATCTTCGCATATTATACATATACGTGAAATAAAAATCTGAAACTCAACTACTCCAGCCAATAAGGTCTAAATGCTCAAATCATGCAACCTTTTTCCAGGGGATAAATTATCAATACCTCCTTGTAGATCTTAAATGCTTGATCATAGAACTCCTTTTTGGTATACCCAGTTTTTTTCCTCAGCCTAGAAACGGCATACGCATTCTTCATCTGTCAAGGTATGCAATTAGTCAGCACAAATATGGTAAAAAAATGTCTGCATACATAAAAATTCCTAAACATCAATCAAATCAAATATCAGACAACCCCATACTCACATAGGTTAAACTTAACAACCAAAAGTCAGACTTTGATAGGATCAGGATCAGGATCAGATCAAAAGTAAGAAATCAAACTACATTCTTTAGTCAGATGCAGTATTATACCTTTTTAGAACAAATCAGGAACGAAAGAACCCAGAGTTTTATGAGCATAAATTAGTAGTATATTAAAACAGTTCCAGATTTCTTTTAATATATCAGTGACATGTAACATTGTTCTCATGCTATAGGCCTATTACCATGCACAGCCACATAACATTTATGCGAGATCTATTTAAGCTAATGATATACATGTGACTAGGCAACATGAGCAATGTACTCTCAATGATAAAAAGAAAAGGTAAGCTTTTGGACTTTATTCTTTTGAGAAACTGCGTAGAATGCATATGCACTTGAACACTGAAACTAGAGGGAAAAGGAGATTGACCAGCAACATTTTTTAGTAAAAGATTTAGTACCTCCAAAATAATGTCCTCTTTCGTTCTTCTCCAGCCACTTAGTGTAAACCATCTAATTCACAAATACAATAACAAAGTTACAATGGTAGATAACTTTTTATCATATAATAGGACAACTGTAAACAACATTTATATCAATTAGATTATAACGCTACAAAAAGGTGAAATTTTCTGAATCAAGGCACCAATATTGAAAATTCAATCCAGGAATAGACAGAACATAACACTACTCTCACTAGTGAACCTTTAGAAAGGTAGTTCCAGAACATTGCTGGCACTTTCAGAATGTGTAAGTCTGTTTAACAAACAAAATAAGATATTCATCTTCTATACAAAAAAATCATTAGTGACTAGCTATAGTCACATTCTATTATATTACATTCCCGAATCATGCATCATACAAGAAATATAGTGAACGAGTTAGGAGTACAGTATGCAAGCTTATCATCCCATGATCTTTGCTAATTAGCATAAACCATCAAACACAATGACATCTTTTTTTTTTACATTTGATGCAGTCCTACAAACTAGGAGATGCTTCCCATAACAGTCTGAATCTGATGAATATTAACAAGCATTGAGTGCTATAAACTGATTCATTCAAAGAGAGTTCCTCATATTGCCAAAACATGTACTGAATCTTACCTTTTCCAGAAGGGAATACGTTCCCGTGGGCTGTACGGCTCATACACAAAACCAGGACTCATCATGACAACCTTCATACCAACCTGAACATATGAAATAAACATAACAACACTTAATAGAGCACTCCTCCAAGTGAAAAACACACCAAAAGTAAATCAGAAATGTTTCTGCACCTTCCGAGCACCAACAGGCACCTTTGATGCTGTTGCTGTTGACATTGGCCTCGTATGATTCAGATGGACTACAATATCCAAAACCTGCAGAGGTTCAAGCAACACAAACTTCTAACCAAAACTGGAGCAACGAGCAAGGCCCATCAGAAATTCCAAAATACTCAATTCCTCCAACCTTCACGATGTGGACTGGAGATGGCCCGACGAGTTTGTGACCAATCAGGCCGTTGGAAATGTAGGGCAAGCTTGATAAACCTAATGAACGGGGGCAGATGAAATAAGCTAATCAAATGAAGTACGGGCTTGGATTTGAACATGTATAATTAGAAATAAGCAGGCGAGCAACGAATCACCTCTTACACATGTGCCTGCCTTTATCGGAGCTAAGGATCGAGCAACGGCAGTGAAATGATCTCTGCAACGAAAACGGGGCACAAATTACTGGGTTCGCGCTGCAGATATCAGTAGAGATCTAGAGCGAATGGAAGAAGAGGAGGAATGGGGTTACATGGGCGGCGACAGTGGAGACAGCTGCAGGCTGGGAGGCCGGTGGAGGCGGCGGATCAGAGACTGCCCGAGTCGCGACAACGCCATCAGCGAAGATCTCTCTGGCGACGGCGACGGAGACGGAGGTGGGAGCCGAGGCCGGCGGCGAGGGTTTTAGGGTGGGTACTGGGTACAGAGAAATGGACGGATTTTGCCCCCCTTTATTTTTCAATTTCACGGTTGAGATCGATTTCTATCTAGAAAAATAATTTTCTGTTCTTGATTGAAATCTCGGGTTGATCAAGGTTTTGTTTCCTTCCTGGACAACTTTTTTTTTTCTCACGAGATAAAACTTTATTAGATGATTAGATATTTGCTATGATTTATTAAAGGAAAATCAGATAATATAAATTATTTTTTTTTCAAGCATAATGATTGATGAAGCAAATAATAAGAAAGGTGAATATCAACACATAAATCATGCTTTTATAGTGTGTCCTACTTAAAATACATGTCGTGCTGATAAATATAACTATGAAAATATTAAATCTAACTATGTATATTAAGTGAGCGATACTAAACATAATAATAATTAATATATAAAATAATATTAGTTTATAGTTTCTAAAAGCTTATAAAATATTGGAGTATGTTATTGTATAATAATACTATCAGTTAGTTTATTTAAAGAGATGGAATGAAACACTAAAGTCATTTTCAGTGCAGATTTCAAGTAAATTTCATTCTTATGAAATAGCATGTCACATAGGTAAGATTAATGGTGTGTTATGACATTTATAAGAAGAGAAAAGTGTTGGGTTACATAAGGATAAAACTTGATATACAGGATCATTAAAACTTTAAAATCTAAATAAAACTTTATTGGGAGGATTTGAGTTTTAAATCAATATATTCATGAACTTCTATTAATTGGTGAATTAAATAATACACTAACATAAGAACATGTGAAATAAAGCTTTGTATAAGACTTAGTTTCATTCAACAATATAAAAATTATGAGATGTCATGGTTCTCTCCACAATCACACAATGAAACCTTACACTGATAATAATAGGCTAAGACATGAATCAATAGTCAATAAGCGAAATAAATAAAAATTTATTATAATTCATGTGTTCGGTTGATTTTACTTCAAAAGGTTCTACATTCACAAGCGCAAACACCTTTTTTGTTGGAGCTCAAAGGTGAGACAAAATTCCTTCAAATGCAAGCCGCCAAATTAATGCCAATATTTTGAAGTTTGCTGGAATTTTAGAAAGAAAAAGAGGCGGCTGAACTGCACGAGACCTCGTCTGAACGGTACACGGCAGGGATGCCGTTCCGGCCAGGCCTCCGGCAAACCCAACCCGACCATGTTCGTCCAACACAAGGCAACCCCCCCGTGCACGCATGCGTGGACTGGAATCGCCGCTTCTCAGCCACGGCCGCCGACCCAACCAAAAGCCCAAGCGAAAGCGGAAGGCAAAGCCCTCCCCACGAACGAAAGACACATCACCCTCCCTCCCTCCGATCCAGCCCCAAACCACCATGAATTTCTTCAAGTCCATCCTCGCCGAGCCCGATCCGGAGCCCGCCTCGCCGCCGCCGGAGACGAAGGCCGACACCGAGCCCGCCGGATCCGCGCCTTCCCCGCCCGACGCTCCCGCTGCCGCTGGCGGGTGGGGCTTCGGCGGGCTGCTCAAGACGCTCACCTCCCAGTCGGAGACCGTGCTCGAGACCTACCGCCGCGACCTCGCCGAGTTCAGCACCGGCCTGCGCCGCGAGACCGAGGTGCTCCGCGAGGCCGCCGCCCGCGCCGCGCGGGACCTCCCGTCCTCCGCGCACGCGCTCGACGGGCTTGCGGACATCGTCGCGCAGGGCAAGGATGCGCTCTCCCAGGTCGCCGCCGCCGCCGCTGTGTCGTCCTCCGGTCCGCACTCCGACGGCGGAGAGTCCGAGCCCAGCTCGGCACCTGGCCGCGTCCGGTACAGCCGATTCGAAGCGCAGCTGCGCGCGCTTCAGGCGGATCCAGCCACTTTCACCGCCGATCCCGAAGATGCAGATGACTTCGCCGCGTGGAGCAAGGAGTTCAGTTTAGATGAGAGGAAGGAGGAGATCGAGGCCCTGTGCTATGAGAGCGACGCGCTGGAAGCCATGGTGGACAGGCTCGTGCCGGATACCGTGGAGAGTGAGGTGTTATGGACTAGATACTTTTACCGTGTTCATAAGCTGAAGCAGCAGGAGGACGCAAGGGCGAGGCTGGTGAAGCGGGTGATTGCTCAGGAGGAAGAGGAGGATCTGAGCTGGGAGGTTGATGATGAGGATGAGGAAGAGCAGCAGAAAGAGGATCCTATGGAGTTACCAGCAAGGCAAGAGCCGATCAAACAAGAAATCAAACACGAGGATGAGAAAGAAAACGAGGGACAGTTGGAAGAACACAAAGTCGAGGCAGTGGAAGAAGTGCCTGATTCGCACAAGGAACAGAAAAATGCCGAAGAGGAGGAGAAGCGTGGTTTGGAGAAGGAAAAGAATGATGTTGATGAGTCACAACCAGTGGTCCTTGGTAGCTCTTTGGTGATAGTTGATGAGAAAGAGAAGGAAGAGCCTTCCAAGTTAAATGTTGAAGAATCGGACGACAAGAAAGAAGGTGCAAAACATGATACAAGTGATTCAAGCAAGGACAGTGATTACTCAATAGTGTCTAGACAGCGATCAACAGTGGAAGACGAGGATCTTGAATGGGATGAAATTGAAGATCTTGGAGAGCACGAAGAAAAGAAGGGCACCACCCACGACTCAAGCCCTGCTAAGAAAGAGGAGTTGCGGAAGAGGCTGAGTGTTGCAGAAGATGACGAGGATTTGAGCTGGGATATTGAAGATGATTAGTGATGAGGCCTGAATATTCATGCTGGTATGAAAGTGTCGATTGTATTTCTACATTTCTTACCTTTCATTACTTGTGCAAGATACTGTAACTTGGGCAATAATGGTTGGTTAACTGTGCTTCTTTATGTTACGGATATGTGTGTAAACTGTAAACTCTAGTTCAATGATATCGAGTGACAATTGATTATGTGTCAATCTGTTATGCGGTCGTGTTATTGCAAATACAATGCTTTTATTTGATTTGTGTCTTTTGTTGTTGTTTGGTTAGAATATATTGGCTGCACTAGAATTTGTGACAGTCCCAGGATCAGTGCCTCGGGATATGCTGATGGTAATGTTTCCCGGTACATTTTTTTCAAAGGCTTTAAATCGTATGTGTGAGGCATAATTCTTGTTTCTTGGTAGTGAATAATGATAGTGTAATATTCATATTTACTGGTGACGACCTCTTACTGTGTTTGTTTATTTCACTATCCAATAACTGCATTTATTGAATCTGTGAAAGGTTTGGTATCTCATGAATATCTTAGTTGGCTTCACGTTTTCATTATGGTGACAACTGACAAGCAAGGCATAACATCACACTGGTATCTTTATGATGACTGAATCATTTTAACCAAGGCCCAGTTTGAGTTTCTAAATACATAGCACTATGTGATTAACTATGACAAGTCATGGAGAAGTTACACTTATTATTCAATGATCATCTAGTATTCGTCGTCTCATGTCATTTGATAGGGTAACTCATTTGGTATGTGCACTTATCGTTTTTGTGAACACTCAGGTTGTTTTCTTGGCATCAAATCGGGAGGCCAGGGCAGTGCATTATAACAGAAATTTGGTCAGGCATTGCATTCTAACAGAAATACGCTTTTATCATTTCTGTTCATACTATATAAATAAGACAGTAGTGTATGAAGCAGAGATGTCTGTGGGACATTATATGCGTAGTCCCCTAAAATAGTGAAAGGCATCTTTGCATTGAGAGCACCAATTCGTCTGTTTACCTTGCACCAGAATGCTATCTGATCTGAAGTTCTGAACTGATCAAACATTCCTTTTGCTGATCCTGCAGACCTTCGTGCATTATCATAAGGTTGCGAATGCTATCTGAAGTTATCATTTTGCTGATTCCTTCGTATTTACCAGCGTTATGCACGAATATACAATAATCCTCTGGACATAATGATTTGTACTTTTTTTTGGGCAAATAATAACATAATGATTTGTTGATCAGAGATTGCTAGCACTAGCAAATTGACAAAAACGATGACCAAAGTTAAAGAGGAGACGGATAGTCAATTCGGCCTGTCAAGGGCCCATAATTGGTGGGCCGATTTCGAGCCCACACGGGGCACCAACAACAACCACAAAAGCCGCGGCCCCTGACTCGTTCCATTCCTCCCGTCATTCAGGTCAGCCGCTGCGTGCCGCATCCCAGCCTCCCGCAGATCCCCACCCCTCCGCCGCCGGCCACCGCGTCGCGCCCCTTCGCTGCCAGGTACGAGTTAATCTCTTTCTCTCTCTCCCCTTTCCCATTCGTCCCAAGCCTAGCCTGTCGTCCCGCCCACCGATCGGTCCTGGCATCCGGAGCGGGTGGAGGACGTAGTTCCGTTTCTGTGATGGAATCGCGGGGAATGAATGGCACGGGTAGTGGGTGTGAGTGGGTAGGGGTGTTTGTACATGGGATCTCGCTGGCGCTAGCGTGATGTGCCCATGATTTCGCTTCTCCTGCCGCCGATGTGATGTGCTGCTCGGACGTAGCTCCGTGCTCGCCGTTGGGCACCGTTGGTGTTTGTGATGTTGTGTCCCTGTGGAGGGACTCCGCCTGATCTGGCGTCAGTTAGAATTCTGGTGATATCTATGTCCGTGTGACATGGTTCATTCGCATTATTGACTGTGAATACACCGACTGATATTCTGTTTCCCTTTGTTGTGATTCGCGTACCTCTTGAATTCCGATCCCATTCGTGAGTACGATGGATGAATGCTACATCGTCTGTTTGTGAATTCTTTCAAGTGTTATTGCCTTTGTAATATTTGTCTTTGACAAAATTTGGCTTATCCATGACATGCTTGGGAACATTTGCTGGTTGCTAGTATGAGTAATTTAGTGTTTCTGGACTGGTCATGATCAACCATGAATTGTTGCTAAGGAACTCCCTTCCCTTAAATTGCGCCCAGATTAAGAAGTTTGTGCAGCATGCTCTTCACATGGGGGATTAATTATGCTGTTTATTTCATGTATAGTCCATCACAATATCATGGAAAATGTTGTAGTGCTTGTGCTAAATGAAATACAGTACTAGGATATAGGTCCAAAATTGTTGTCGCCTTTGACTTTTTTTGTTATCTTTGACCATTCGTTTTATTTAAAATATTTTTTCAAATATGAAAAGTTATAAGTTACATTTAAATTTTATCTAGTGATAAAACAAATCATGAAAAAATATATGATATTTTTTGAATTTTTTTGAATAAGACGAATGATCAAAGTTGATGAAAAAAGTCAATGGCGACAACAATTTTGGAACGGAGGGAGTATAATTTTGTTCCTGTGCTGGTAGATGCTGAAAGGAGCAATTGAATATCCAATAAAGACTGTCGTAAGAGTTCAATCAATGCATGAGTTCCATGGCTAGTTCTGCTTATTGTGAAAATTAGTGATTACACCATAATCCCATAACTCTTTTCTGAAGATAGTGCAAGGGCAGTTGGTTTTTGTTTCATTGTGCTCTTAATAACCTGTCCAAGTTATTCGCTCTTAATGCAGGATGACAGAAGCACCATTTTTGCCGCGTGAGAGGCTCTTCAAGCAGCAGAACTATTTCCAGAACTTGACCAAGCACACTTATCTGAAAGGGCGCTACGATGTGATCACCTCAGTCGCCATCCCCCTTGCACTTGCTGCCTCCAGCATGTTCATGATTGTAAGTTTCAATTTTCAGCCTAACCTATATTACCCTTTTCTTATTTTCACCTGCTGATATGTACCTTGTTTCCTAACAGGGTCGTGGTGTTTACAACATGTCTCACGGGGTCGGGAAAAAGGAGTGAGCTTCCGTGGGTTACTAGTAACTCTGTAGGCGGTGTGGAAGTCATACCATCCAGGCTATGAAGTCTTTGATTGCAAAATAATATTGTCAAGGAACAACTTGGATACGTTTCCAGTTCATTTTCTATTTGTATCTGTGGATATGTAATGCCGGCAACCTAAAGATCAACTTTGTTGCTATTTTTGGTTAATTGCACTGTTCTTTCCATCCATTGTGTTTCTTTCAACTGGAGTTGGCTTCATATATTTTTGGCATATAAGTCATTACACAGTGTTCACGTGACTAGATGCCCGTCAAGTAATCCTTTTCATGTTCATATCGGTATAAAGCCTCTCTTCTATGTGAGAGATTGGTTAATCTCAGGCCATCGTGAGGATGCAAATATGTGTTGCGTGATTGGAAGTGCTGTTGGGATCAGACTCTTGACTTCTTTTGGATGGAAAGGGTTTATAATGAATAAAGTATGCCTGACTTGATAATAAAATCTGGCTTACATTTGACATACCATTTTGATTGGTTTGTGAGAAAACACCACATTTGACATTAAATCTGGCTTACATTGGCGCTATGGAGATTTGGGCAAGGATTGTGTTTACGTTTGCATTTGCAATGGCGCCTGGGAATGCTGTACAACCGCGATGGTTCACACTCTTTGTGGCATTTACCAAAATGCAGCGCCTAGCCTCTGCCGAGCCCTTAACTGATTCTGAATTCAAGACATTCTGATCGTGCATATCAGTATAATTATAAACATTCAGACCGTGGCCTTGAGCCTTTGAACTGACTCAAGGTGCTCAAGGTCAAGGAGCACAATCCTGCATATCAAAATAATTATAAAGTTGACTTTGAGCCCTTCAAACTGATTCAAGGAGCACAATCCTGCATATATCAGTAAAATTATAACATTCCGACCGTGTCCTTTGGGGTCGGAACTCTCCCATCAATCATTCCTTCCTTGTGCATTGCAGGAAACAGACACTGCACGCATCTCAAACTACACTGAACTATCGGGATAAAGATCACAAGTCATATTGTATGGACATAATCAGCTTTACTTGACACATGCTAACATACTACATCAGAAATTAAAACACGTCACAAGATAACAGTATCAAATCTTTAGCCAATTGGTTCCAAGAACACCAGCTAACTAACTGAAAATTGAATAGGTTGTCCACCTGAAACAAAAGGTAATGTAATAGGAGTTAGGTTAAAGTGACATCAAAAGAGACTCTAGGTCGTTCAGTCCATCTTACAGAATCACAGCTACTTCTCAACAAGCATATAAGATCAGGAAAGAAAACCAAAGGTCACTTTTTAGCATAAGCAAGATCAGCATATGTACATAATCAAAAGCAATGTTCTTGCAGATTAAAATAGCCTAGTAAAGTGAACTAACAAGAAAAAACTGTTAAGCATGATTGATGATTAACTTTAGAGAAATTTGTCTGAAACACATCAACAAAATGTGGTTTCGTCCTAAACACACTGTCAAAATCGAATTTAGCTGAAACACACTTCGATTGTGGAAAAAAATCGTCTGTAACACACTATGAACATTTAACTATTATTTTCAACTTTTCTATCTCAACATATAAAAGACATTAGAATTTAAAACTTAGCACACATATACATTGTTGCATTTTGTATCAGTAAAAAATGGAGCTAGAATTTTTTCTATTGTTTGGATGACTTGCTCGATAAATTAAATATTAAAACAATAAGCCAACAATAGAAACAGTAAAAAAAATTCTAGCTCTATTTTTTACTGATAGATAATGCAACAATGTATATGTGTGCCGAGTTTCAAATTATAACATCTTTTATATATTGAGATATAAAAGTTGAGAATAATAGTTAAATGGTTATAATGTGTCACAGACGAATTTTTCTACAATCGAAGTGTGTTCCAGCTAAATTCGATTTTGACAGTGTGTTTAGGACGAAACCAAACTTTGTTGATGTGTTTTAGACAATTTTCCCTTAACTTTAAATACACCAAATAATGTTCATAAACTATCCAAAGATCAAATATTTCATGGTGCATCTAATTTAACATTACATGGAAGAAGCAAGCAAAAACCATACCATATATCATATATGGAAAAAGCAAGCAACAGTCAACTACACATAAATGGAGCAAACTAAAACTGTGATCCAGTGATCATATTTTTTAAGAACAAGCACCAACGGATGCATGTGCAGGTGGGTAACAAATGAGAATGCTGAGCTAAAACTTATGGTTTCCCATGTGCACTCTTAGAAGAGGCAGCCTGAAAGCTAACACACATATGCATCAGAAAACTAACAAAAACCAAGTGCATGCAGCTCAATTAATCATATTACATAATTACATATGCATCAGAAAGATGAAGCCTGCGGCATTGCCCAGATTAGGCTTAGATCAAATCTATTCTATGAACCGTTAGAGACATCGGGTTCAAATGAAGTGAGACACAGGCATATATAGAATCAGATGGCCGTGACACACCTGTAAGCATCTGGAGTATGTAATCCTTCTTATAGATTTCTGGGAGTGCTAAAAACATGTCCATTTGGTTTGGTTCCTTTGCGAAAATGCTTGCGGCAGTGACCACTTCGGTTCCAGTAAAGCCAAGCTTTTGTACTTCGGCGATGGCTGTTACTTTGGCCTTTCTTTGAGGCTCTTCACACATTGACTTCTCCTGCATATCAGTATCACACTCAATCACTGCAGCCATCGCTTTGCCATGCTGAGCGATACACTGGAACTGATCAAGTGCATCCTTGAACCGGTCCATTGCTGTTGATGTGGTGCTGACATGCTGAACGACACTCTGAAAGCGATCATGTGCATCCTTGAACAGCTCCATTGCTGCTGACATTGCGCCACCATGCTGAACAACGCTTTGAAAATGATTATGAACATCCTTGAACAGCTCCATTGCTGCTGCCATCGTGCTGACATGCTGAATGGCACTCTGGAAACGACCATGCACATCCTTGAATATGTCTAGAGAAGGGCAATTTGATTCAGTCCTATTCCTTTTTCCATCATGCATGTATTTCTTCTGATTTTTAGAGCTAAATGTCACAGCCACAGAGTGACAGGATGGATCTATGGACATCCTATCCTCCACTTCTACTTCTACATCTTCAACTTCATTTGTATTTCCATTCTCTGTGTCAGCAATTGCTTCTTCAGACCCCTCCAGTCCTTCTCTATCGGTTCTGTCCTTGTCATATATGGTGTCAAATGTATCAAGATATGTAAATGGGACACCATACAGACCCTTGGCTCTAGGATGATCCTGCAAAATATAAAAATGTCAAAACAAATAACTACATTGATGAAAAATAGACAAGTGCCAAGATACTTTGAATGACTTACTCTGCAATATTCATCATATCGCTGCTTTTCGCACATGATAGTCTTTCTTGTGTCGTCCCAAGAGAAGCCTGGCGATGCTAGCATATCTTTGATTGCATAATATTTCCGCTTCAACACTTTCAACCGAGAATCAACATGAGGGCTGGCTTTAATACCTCGGCCAGGCATCTTTTGTGCAAGAATTTTCTCTATACCTTGCGAATAACAGTTCTTGAAGCCCCCTCCTTCAACCTTATACCTAGGGTCAGCAGAAACCTCGCACAATGCTTTGACAAGCTCTTCATCTTCATCTGCTGTCCACATCCTTTTATTCCTTCCTCTGCCACGGAGGATTCTGGAGCTTCCACTATGATTCATCCCTAATATAGAATGAAACAAAAATAAAATAACGTTATTGCTATCTATCTCAGCCGTGGGTGCAAAACTATAGAATTACGTACTGCAGAATAGCTTCAAGATTCGTGCAGCTTCTCCGACGACCACGAGCTCCTGTCTTCTTCGACGAGGGTGGATTAGAGTTAGGTTTGGGATATGGGTTCGGGAATTGGGGGGGATTTGGCGGCCCCCGGTTGACGAGGGGATGGTCAGAGAGGTCGCCGGCACGTCGGTGCCAGGTGGTGCGGGGGGTTTCAGGTTGGAGAGAGAAGACGATGGCAAGAGAGCGAAGCCGAGGGAATGGAACAGCAATGGCGGCCGAGAGCCAGTGGGCTGCGCCGGCGCTGGGGTTGCTGCTTGCTGGAGGGGAGCTCCCTGGCCGGCGCTGGGGCTGGAGGCAGTGAGCGGGAGAGAGAGAGAGAGAGAGAGAGAGAGGTGGGATTGGGAATAGGAATCGGGTGCCGGACGGGAGATCTGGATTAGGGTTTCAGCAGTCGCTGTGGACTGGACCTTGCGATTCCCGTAGGAACGAACCTAGCTGGCTAGCTCCGTTTTCAGGGAATTATTAGGTATGGATTAGGATTACGATTGCTCCGGTTTTAACCCAAATGCATGCCAAACTTGTACATAGTTTGGTGCTGTGCCAACTGTCAACTGCTTCAAACTTGTGATGACGCACCTGCACAACATTTTTTTTCTTGACCCAAATGCCGTGTATCCTCTTGATTTTTACAAAATTTAAACTGTTAATTTTAACTAGTTAAATAGGCCACAAAGTTATTATTACACAACATAATATAATGTAATTTCACAGATTCTTCCATTATTTGTTTAATGGACCCTTCGCTATTTCTTGATTTTTTATGTTGGGGTATTTTTCTATGGCCCCGTTGCCATACAAATTAAGTGAAAAGCGTCCTTAATTTTTCTGCCACGTGCAATCATCACTTTCCAAAATTTGAAAGTACCTGGCTTGCTAAATTAGACAAAAAAAAAAAAGACGGACCCAACCAAAATTTTCCTGTTTTTAACTCTGCCCATCTAGTTCACTTCAGTTGATTGCTATTCACTCAAGTTCAACAAGGCTGCTGAGAAATGTAAACCTGAACTCTTGTTTTTACATAGTGCCGTTTTTTAACTTCAAAAAGTACCTACACAAGCAAACGTATTAGAGCAACCGCAATGTGATGGAAAACTGATCCCACGTATCAGAACTACCCGTCCTTATACGTTGCTGTTGCCCTTACCCATGAGGCATGGGCCATCATCCCCACCATGCTACTATACATAGTTTACATGCACTAATATCCAAGTATCAACAATGAATGAATGACATACATAAAAGTAGAAACTGATGCAATAAACGCAATAAACTGATGTTACATGCACTAGGTTTACAGGAACGCCACAACCACACATATATTTACTTTTAGCATTAATATACAATACTCCTCCGATTTTATTTTGTTGTCGCCTGCCAGCTCACAAATGAACTAACCGACAACAACATTTCAAGACCGGAGGAGTATACCTTTAAAGTACAATTTCTCCAGCTTTTGGGTGTTCAACTTAACACCCATGAACATAGGTAAATGCACTGTCAATGGCGAAAAGTTCTGACAGCTTGGTCGATTCTTCTCCGGCAAAGCGGGCAGTTTGTTAAATGTGACGAGCAGGTCATGCAGCAACACATGTGACCACACCTGTACAATATTTGATTTTGTGAGGCATTCTACGGGGACATGTGACAGCAGAATTAGGAATGAGCAGGGCTAAAAACATAAAAAACTTGAATAGGTATCTGCATTTAATGTGCTCAAGCTTGTACCAAGATTGTAAATCACCATTTATAACATTGTATCCTGAGTTGTTACTCATTTAGAAATATTCAAGTGCTCGAAGTTGTAATGCAAGTTGTTACGAGAGAATTTGATCAATTTGTCAGCATGCCAAAATAAAATTATAAATGTTGGCTAGAGAAGAAAGAGAAAACGAGAAGTCACCATCTTGAATCATTCTCAACAAAATAGTCATGTTCTAGCATACTCAAGATACTTACGGCACAAAAACAGCATTGTACTCTTGCTCAAGGCATATGACACATATGTCCAGCACTAATTGATCCTTTTTACTGTTAGGCTCTGTGTCAGATGTCCCCTTAGCCCCTGAAGAAAATAGTTCAAAATAATGATTAAACACGACCTATTTCTGATAATACATAATAAAAAGTACATAAGAAAATCACCTTCAGCTTCTCTAGCTTGCCTTTGTGCTGCTGCATGGAGAACCCTATAAGGACAAAACAGTGCTAAAATCAGTCTTACGCAGCATTGGTTTTAATAGGACATTACAATGCAAAGAGAACCTCTTTGAACTGTTAGTTTTAGGGTTCACTTGTTTTTTTTCCATCAAGCACAACAATAGCCCCAAGACTAAGAAACTTCTTAGCACAATGTATTAACTCTTAGTATCACCCTATGCGACCTCTACTGATGAAATAGATTACAGCTTGCAAATGTGGGGTCTATTTCAGTTGAAACTTGAAAGGTGTAGAGCCGGTAGAGGCAACAATAGAACATTAGCCAGTATCACATAGGCATTTCTCATAAAATAAATCAGGACAATGCAAGGCACTTTTTTTTTTAAGGACAATTGATGTTGGGAGTTCAGACTAAAGACACCTTTTCTGCAGTTCATGCCGGTGCTTTCTTTCCAGAAAATGCTGCAGTGCACGCTTTGCAAGAAGGAAGGCACCAAATGCTGCAAAGCCCATGGAAGCAAGCCTGTACAACCTATCACAAAGAAGCACACTATCAGCACCAAGATATCTTAACTACGAGATAGAGCTGTTGTAATTTATTTTCGTACTTGGCCCATTTTCCAAGATTCAAAATAAGTTGATCGATGCTTTTTGGTGATGCATAAAATGGCCCTTTGTGTGGTCTCTGAATTCGAATAGTTCCAACATCATCTTTAATGGCCTGATCATACAATAGAGTGGACACATCAAATTAAAAAAAGAAAGAAAACAGTGCAACAAACCAGGATCTCATTAAAGTTATGAATACTACCTCACCAATGACTGTCAATGAGGTTCCAGTCGGAAGAACCCTCTCGGTCCGCTTTACTCCAAGCATCTACAAAGATTATTGTTTCACATTAATTGTATTTCCTTAAGCACTGGCATTGACAAAGATGCAATCAGACAAACCTTCAATCCTTGTAAATAATCTAGAGTTCCACGTACAAGTGTTCGCCCTGACTCCTCAAAAACCTCACTGGCAACAGTCAAAATTAAACCAGCTGCAGCACGAGCACCTACCACGTAGACACGTCCAGTACCATCATCCTAGTCACAATTTAAAGGTCAGATAAGCAATCAATTTACAAATTGTGGTTCAGAATATTATAAAATCTACTGCTTTTGTTTTTTGCTTTACAGATCCACATAGGTAATCTAGAGTAATCATGTTCATTTTCATCCTGAACTGCAATTTTATTAGTGTTTAAATACCCGTTCTGCCAACCTTAGGTTGAAGTTATTTATTCTGGAGTTTGGACACAAGGCTAAGGTACAATATCAACAATGCCTGAGCTAGTGGACAATTTCAGGCTTAAGCCTGCCTTCAAGAAGAAGGTGGCAACGTCAGAGGGCTTATATGCTGTGTCTGTTCACAAAACAAGCTAAATAAATAAGCCCAACATGAAAAAGTTCAAGGTAATCCAAACACAGGATTAACTACTTTATTGATAAACCCGAGCTTGGATGATAATAGTGCTAGTTCAAATCCAGGCTGAATTGAACATATTTGAGTTACAAAAGCAACGAAAATCACAAATATATAGATCAGTCTACTACCAGATACCATGGAACCTCCTTGCTAACAGAAAGCATAACTGCAGAATCTTGAATCCAGGATCCAGCATCATTGTGCTTCAGGAAGTGTTGTTCTGCCTACAAAGGAAAAATTTAAACAGAAATAAATTTAATAAAAAAATCTACTCATCACAATGAACAAAACAAAAATATGAAAAAGGAAATCAGTACCTACCGTTTCCTCCACAATTACACCTCTCATGCCACTCTGCTGGCATATAAGTGGTGTGTCTGAACCAACTCGTCCAGAGACGGCTACTACAAGTGGTAGTACTTTACTTGCACTATCCAAGATAGCAGCTGCTCAAGACAGTGTAGACATGTCAATAAAACGTATCTTCTATATATTTCATCAATCAAAACGGTATAAATATACACCTAACCTTACATATTTAACAAATGAAAATGCAATGAGGCTAAATTCTTCCTCTTGACTACACTGTTGCTGAACATTTTAAAACACAATCTTCAATTGCCAAATCTGAGCCCAAACTGACAAATTTACAGTACATTTTAGCAAAGAACAGAGACTATTGTGCAGTAGTGCATGAAAAAAAAAATCATATTTATGAATAGAAAATACTGAACGCCCCATAGTTCTTGTTTGTAACATCATTCAAACGCCAATTCTCAGTGTAAATCTGTTAGCACTTTTCCACTTAATAGAAATAAACACGTACATGCTTAACTGACTATGAAAAGTACTAATCTAAGCCCATTCTGATCGAGCAAAAGGCCGCATTAAACTTGATATCACAGAATAACATCAGGATTACATAAGATCGTAGCATCAAAATTCTCCCATGGCTAAATATTTCAATCACATTGACTGCATCCTAAGTGATCAACCTAAAATACAGAAGCCAAATCCTAACTCGTTAGTCACTGACCTAGATCCTTCATGCTGCCAGCCCTCGCCACTGACCGCAGAACCTCCGCATCTCTGTTCAAGGGAATCAAATGAACACCGAAAAAATCTCCACAAATCACACACTCATAAGAAGATAAAGAGAGAACATTCCAGGAATCGGCACCTTCCGCTGCTCCTCCCCAAGAGGTACAGCGCCGCGGCGCTGAGGCAGCACCCCACCCCGCCCCATGGGATCATCATCTCGTGGCGAATCGACAGATGAGCACGAGATTACGGGCGCGGGAATGGAGGCGCAGATTTGCGCGCCGAATTTTCCCCCCTTCGCCTCCCTACGGCAGCGTCAAGGGAAGAGGCGGAGACGGGCAAAGCAAAGAACAGGATACCGGGAAACGGACGCCACGTCATCTGCAGGTGGACCGGACCTGTCATTGTCTTGTGGCACGGATAAAGGATCTGTCGCCGATAAACATTGGTCGCGTTCAGATCGCAGCCGTTGAAAACCGGGAGAGAGAAGCTTATCCGCACATGGCATAGGAATGGTGAGTCCAGTCTCTGCGGTGTGGGACCTGGTCAAATGCAGCTCTACATGTCGCTGCAAGTGGGTCCCATACAGGTCAGGAGAGTGGAAAGAGGGGGGTTGTTTAGGGTTTTAGTGAAGGTTCTCCGCGGCGGCGACGGCGAGCTATGGCGGAGGCGAAGCACTCGTCGGGGCTCTTTGCCGGCACCCACTTCAATCGCAAGCGATTTGCATCCGACTTTGCTCGGTTCCAGCAACGCTCTCCTCCATCGACCGCCACCGCGGCCGCCCTCTCCGCGCCGTCCGCGGAGAAGAAGCGGAAGCGCAAGAGCAAGGCCAAGGCGAAAAAGACTAAGAAGAAGCGGGGCGAAGTTGATGCCGACTCCTCTGGTGAGGCTCACCTCAGATTGCTGTTACTTGGATAGTGATTATGTGATAATTTGATCTGAATGCGTGTGTTCGTGTGCTGGAGATGTCGTGGAGGGGTTCAATGTATTCAAGGGATTGGCTGATAAAAAACCCGGTTCGGAGCCTGAGAAGGTGGAGACGGGTAAGGATGAGGACCCGGAGGTTGTAAGGCGGCGGAAGGAGATTGAGAGGGAAATCGAGGTAATGAGCGTTTTACTGTTCTTATCATGGTCATTAATAAATTTCGTCGAATGAAACTCTTGTCCATACAGCATTGACTGTGAAAAGTTGCATGTAAAAAACCTCAGCAAGGACGATAGCTTGGAGCTTAGATGTTATATGTACTATATTCATGATTGAAATTTACAGTCTTACAGAAATGTTTCTTCTCGGTGAATCATGGTTGTAATTTGCCGTTTTGTTTCCAGAGAGCTGCCATTCTTCGGAAGAGGTTTGACATCCACATTTCGGGTCAAAATGTTCCAGCACCGCTTGAGAGTTTCGAAGAACTGGATTCAAGGTTAGCATTCTCAACCATTGAAGAGTGCAAACATACTTGTTATGGTTGTATCTTGTATGTGCTTCACTACACCAGCCTCAGGTTATTATGGAATTACCAAAGTGGGTAATGCTACCTACTTCATATTGCACCAGGTATGGTTGTGGTTCCTTTTGGGTCAAGAACTTGTCAAAACTTGGGTTCCAAGAACCTACGCCAATCCAAAGACAGGCCATTCCAATTCTTCTTTCGGTGAGTGAATTTAAACTCTGTTCATTTTAGTCCCTGTAGCTTAGAAGCTCTTTAGTTGTTAAAGGTGATTCTTGCATTGCTTGGTTCAGGGGAGGGAATGCTTTGCTTGTGCACCTACAGGATCTGGCAAGACACTGGCCTTCTTGCTTCCAATTCTCATGAAAATTAAGGTATTTGTCTTCATAAAAATGGGCTATGTTGTCTCATTTTGTTGATATGCTTATTGATGAGTACTGTTCTAATAGCCAGGGTCTAAAGGAGGTGTTAAAGCTGTTGTTCTTTGCCCAACAAGGGAATTAGCAGCACAGACTGTGAGAGAGTGCAAGAAGTTGGCAGAGAGAAGGAAGTACTATATCAAATTAATGACTAAAGATCTCTCAAAATCTGGTAATTTCAAGGACATGCACTGTGACATCCTTGTTTCCACCCCGCTTCGTTTGGACCATGCTGTACGAAAAAGAGACCTTGATTTAAGTAGGTATGTGATCATAGCTTGAATGTTCTTCTGTTTTCTTCTGCGTGTGATGCCCTCTTCTTATTAATTATACGTTGGACGCTCAGTTCTTGCATAGTTATGAGGTCACTATTACCGGCATTTATTGTAATATGTTGGATTCAGTTACTTCTTATGTTATTCAGAAGTACTTCATAGCTTAAGTAATTCATGAGGAATTATGAATTTTTTGAAGTTGTTTCTTTCAGCAATATATACATCATAATCTTGAACAATAAAGAACTTCCTTTTGCAGTGTGGAGCACCTCGTATTGGATGAATCTGATAAGCTTTTTGAGCTTGGGTTTGTTGAAGTGATTGATTCAGTTGTTGCAGCGTGTTCCAATCCTTCAATAGTTCGGTCTTTGTTCAGTGCCACATTGCCAGATTCAATTGAGGCACTTGCACGGACAATAATGCATGATGCAGTTCGAGTCATTGTTGGAAGAAAGTGAGTATCTTTCTATTAATAATTAACCTAAAGCATGTGTATATCATTGGTCATCTTCCTTATTATTTGTTCAACTTATAGGAACTCAGCCTCCTCGCTGATTAAGCAAAAGTTGATTTTTGCTGGAACCGAGAAGGGAAAGTTGCTTGCTCTTCGTCAGAGCTTTCAAGAGGTATGCAAAATCCTTCTCAGGTTCTGTCTCCTTGATTACCACTGTTAGGCAATAAAAACCAATGAATATGGAACTGTAGATGCATGAAGTTTCACATATCAGCTGCATAGGTTGCACTGCTAACGCCAAACTAGCAAACCAGTGTTCAATGTAACAATTAAGCACAAACAATGCACAGATATGGATAACCAGTGTCTGTAGGGATCATTTGAATATATAATTACATTTTGCAACCGGGCATATTGTTATACAAAAGAAGTTGTTGTACGTTTTGGTGTTTATTACTTGTTGTTAATCAACATTTTTGGATCAGTCTCTCAATCCTCCAGTATTGATCTTTGTTCAAAGCAAAGAGAGGGCAAAAGAGCTTTACAAAGAACTGGCATTTGACGATGTCAGAGCTGATGTCATTCATGCAGACCTCAACGAAGAGCAGGTATTTGTTTGCGTTTGTTATTATTAGTTCATAGATGTTCATAGTTAATATTTTCTACACCAGGCTCATGGACTGTCAATTCGTACTTCTATTACTGCAGCGTCAAGATGCTGTTGACAACTTGAGGGCTGGAAAGACCTGGGTACTGATAGCGACGGAAGTCATTGCCCGTGGAATGGACTTCAAAGGTTTAAACTGCGTAATAAACTATGATTTTCCAGAGTCAGCTGCTGCCTATATTCACAGGATAGGTAAGATATCTGGCTTTTGGCTGACCCAGATCCTATTGCTTGCACTCACTATATTGATGTAAGATGTTGGTCTGATGTACATTTGATTGGTTATGTATTGATGAGATCATGATCGGAAATTTTGCTCGGTTAACTATATGATTGGTTGACTATTAGTTGAATCCTGATATGAAATGTAACTTGTTATTTCTTGTACCAGTAGGTTTAAGGGTTCTGAATTTC
Source organism: Eleusine indica (assembly GCA_030378355.1). Lineage (NCBI taxonomy): Eukaryota > Viridiplantae > Streptophyta > Magnoliopsida > Poales > Poaceae > Eleusine > Eleusine indica. The sequence goes on from CM059500.1 coordinate 47,058,291, forward strand.
CTTTCCAGCCACAGAGGCACCTGATGCAGCTACTGGAAATCCTGATATTTGCATATCTCATTATCTCTTGAACCAACCATATGTTCTTTATATCTGTGTATAGGGCGATCTGGAAGGGCAGGTAGATCTGGGAAGGCCATCACATTCTTCACGGAAGAGGATAAGCCCTTCTTGAGGAACATCGCCAATGTGCTGATTTCTTCAGGCTGTGAAGTTCCTTCCTGGATTATGGCGTTGCCCAAGCTCAAGCGAAAGAAACACAGGGTGCAGAGAGACCCGATTTGCACCATACCTGATGAAGATTGAAAGGGGTGTTGTAACCATAGCATTTTAAAGACGATGCATTGGCTTCAGTTTTGCATGTTTGAATGCCCAGTGTACGGATCAGTTTCTTGACTAATATATGAAACCTGAGACGGACATATTCATTTGTCTTGTTACCTATTGTTCTGGTGCTCGAGTAGTAAACCTAACCAAGATTGTGATCCTGCTCTACATTTGGGTCGAACAATTTGCCACAGCAAGACACAATGACGCCACTGATTTTACTCCATCTGTGCTTGAATATCATTCTGTCAATTCGAGAACATTCAGAAACCGCTTGCCTAACTCTTCCTTTGCTCCAGATTACCTTAAGAACTGGGTGAGTTCGAACGCAAGAACTGGTTGAGTTCGCCATCGCCTTTCATCCAAAAATTTCGCGGATGCACCCGATCAGCATTTTCCACTGTCGTTTCACCAGCCATCCCCAAGGATAATCATCGTGTGCAGGCTTCAGAAGTTAGCATAGCTTTCGTGTTAAGAAAAAAGGAAAAAATCAGCTCTATCATCTATCCCCATGAACATCCATCTGACGACCTGAATCAGTTTTCTCCTCTCTATCATGATTGCTTCGATGTTCTATCGAACACCTGAATAAGGTGGCAGAAGATATCGTCGATTCTGCGTGTAAACACATCTATCAGGCTCCCTCCAGTCTATAGTTCACAATGGGGCTGGCACATCTAAACAAAAATGGGAGTGGCAAAGGTCGCGGTCGTCCGCAGAAAGCCCGCACCATTGCCTTTCGGCAGAGATCGACGCAATAGAGGACCAAACGTAAACGAGGCCAGCGGATCGGAGGCAAATCCCGTTCCGACTGGAAGAAGCGAACAAGGTGTAGGGTTCATGGGGGAATAGACGCGTTGGGCCTTCCGCTTGCACAAGAAGGGAGGTGCCGCCGGCGGATCGAGGAGGAAGAGGGGGGAACGACCAGACGGAGGAAGTAGAGGGCTTATCTGCAAAATACCAGGGGTCTTTATATAAAGAGTAAATGACATAGCAAGTACAATAAGTTGTGCGGTGGGTGCAAGTAGGTCATATTTCTTATAAAATATTTAAATAGGTCACATATTATGTTTAAGTGGTGCGTTTTAGTCTAAAATGCATTATGTGGCTCAGCCACGTCAACATGACGTCCACGTCAGCTCCAACATGGTCACCGCTTTGCAAAAACGTTCTTTTCTTTGATAAATTAACGTCAGCTCTTTACAAAAACATTCTGTACACCACGAGATTAAATTTTCCGTTGCTTAGGAGCTGTGAGAAATCAACTCAATGCATGCTCGTGATCCCACCGTAATGACCATATATAAATGATGTTGATTCCTCCTTTCACAATCATATTGGATTCAATTGTGTGTATAATCATGAACATTATCTCTTGGAACATAAGAAAAAAAAGAGAAGGAATCACATGTGTATGTCTAAACGTACATACATCCTAGTGTTGCACAAATAAAGTCTATCTCTTCATCTGTTTTATTGCTGAAATAAAAGCTGCTATTTTCTTACAGCAGTTTTTCTTTTAGGTGCTGCCTTCTTCTTCCTTGCTGTTGCTCTATCCTCCGTTGTTGCTGTAGTCAAAGGAAGTTGCACGTCATCTCTTCTGAGTGTGGTTATAAAAGCACATTCTGGTAGCATAATATATGACCTATTTGATCATTTGCAAAGTGGTGTTCATGTTGAAACTGACGTGGATGCCATGTTGATATGGATGAGCAACATAATACACTTTTAACTAAAACACATCATTTAAATATAATATGTGACCTATTTGACCATTTTATAAGAAGTGTGATCTACTTATATTTATCGTACAAGTTGTTGTACTTGCTATGTGATTTACTCTTTTGCAAAATACAGGATCACGGTCACTATCCGCGATCTAAATTAGGAGGTTCTATGTAAAATATCATGCCCGCGGCGGCGCTGCCACCGGCGAGCCGCTATCGTCGCCAGCCCCCTCGCTGTTCATCTGCGGCGCCGGAACTTCCGTTTTTGACTCCACGCGAGACACCGCCTCTCTCCTGGAGCCGCCCTCGCCTTGAAGCCAGTCACGCGGCGGCCTGCACCAGGCCGATAAGTGCGCGGCCTTTCTCGGTCTTGTGCCGGACTCCGGCGAAGCGCGCCACGCCGGGCTGGATCGAGGGCGCCGTACATGGTCATACAAGGGACTTTGGCGTAGACATGCTCGGCGCGGCGTCGATGGGGGCTTTTCGCAGCTGCTGGAGGACGATCAGATTAATCATGGCGTTGAAAGAAGGAACCGGCTTCGTAATCGTAAGTCTTCGCGTCCCTCCTTCAGTCCCTCTGTTCTCGTTTGCAGAAGAGACTTTTGAGCCTGGTTTTTGCATTAGAAAGCAGGAAGAATATTTTTGTACAATGCACTACGACTACATGCCAGTTACCAAATATTGTTTGCAAAGAATGCGTGACGCGATACACTTCTCATTCTGTGATGGTTCCATTTGTAGAACCTTTTGTGTCTTTATGCTTACTCATTTGCGATGTGAGTTACTCGTCTGCGGTCCAAAACCTGCTTAATAAGGATTCCTTTGATAGAACTTCTCCACAAAACAGATTCTCTAAAAAATGGATTCTTTAAAAAACAGATTCTCCAAAAAAAAATTTCTCTATAAAAATATGTTTGACAAAAAATATTCTCTTATGTATATTTCATATAAAAATAAATAGAGAAGTCATGAGAAGCTAATTTTTTTTGTGCTTTTGAATTCTAATATAAATTTAATAAGTGCTTTTAAAAAGTAGGAGCAGAATCTATTTTTATTGGTACCGTTTGAATGAATTCTCTAAAAATCATGAGCAGAAACACTTTAAGAAGTTCTACCAAACAGAGCCTTAAGTAGCTCATCCTCAAAAAGCAGCTCCCAAAGACCACGATAAGTGCGCCAAAATCGGTAACGTACGTGCGCGGGCTGCTCTAACGCGTCGGTGGCTCTGCTGCCCAGGATACTACTGCAGCATGGCCTGCACAGAAAAAGAAGCTTGCCAGTGACGTGCTGAAACAGAGGGATTGGCAACTAACCCGCCTACACGCGACCGAGCTCATCAGCCCTGATGCCATGCCAGCACTGGAAGTGGAAAAAGCAAAGCAGGACGAACTACGGCGCGATATGGTCAAGAAGGACGACGTGCTTGACCGGATCTCATTCGTTTTTCTTTTCGAAAGACGACCGAGTCTCATTCGGTGCCAAAATGTTACTAAGCAAGAGTTGCTAATTCGATCACTCAATTGTCCAAGTGGAAATGTATCGTTTCCACTTTCCTTCTCCAAACAAGCAAGTTGATTGAGCTGCGAGGAAATATCTTGCTAATGAGATAGCTTAGCTTTTATTCCGGTCAGTCAAGCTCTCGTCATCGCGAAACCGAAGCTCGTGAGCGGTGTGGACTGGCCTAAACCGTCACACTACAGCGCGGTCAATACGTGACTTTAGATAACAGTAACACGGGAAGAACCAACGATCCCGTGGTTCCTCTATATGAGATAGATGATGCTCCGCCTCCGATTGGCACAGGGAGCAAGCATCGCGTATCCAAGTCATGGCGCAAACCATCAGCAGCGCCGTTGAGTACCGCGTCAGTATTCCGGCTTACAGCGCCCCGCAGGGCAAGGGCGCCAAGCCGGAGCAGCTGCTGAATGGTTTTGTTCGTGTTATCGCGTTCATTGAGAGGGTGGGCAACGCGCTCGGCACCCTAGCGTTCACTTGGGCGACTGTCGTCCTGCTAAGCGGCTACCCGACGGTGCTCCGTCGGGGTCCGTTCCGTGATTTTTGGTGTGTGATTTTCATAGCTTTCCTAGAAGCGCTAAGGTATGCAGTAATCCAGTCCCCTGCCGCTCTCCCATGCTCCCCTCGCACACACATACACAAACTCTCCAATTCTATTCATTTTCTTTTTCTGCTTTATAATAGACTAATTTACATTAACAATCGTAACAAGTACTTCCTTCGGATTTAAATTATTGAGGCAGTTGATTTTTTTAGTTATGTTTAATCATTCGTCTTATTTAAAAAATCTAAAAATTTATTAGATATTTTGTTATAATTTGTTTTATCACTAAAAAAAGTTGAAACCTACCATATAATTTTCATAGCTAAAAATGTCAACTGCATCAACAATTAAAATCCGGAGGAAATAACTAGGAATCATCTATGATTGCACAAGAAATTCATTTCTATGTGAAAAAGAACAGAATATCCCTCACCCATACAGTGTGCACGAACAACTGAAGGCAAAAAGGAAAAAAAAAAGGCAATCATAGTGCATGTTTCCTAACATATCTTTCGTGCACCAAAACTACTATAAAAAGTAAGTACAATTCTGCAATACAATTAGAGCAATGCTATAGGTCCAATCCAATTTGTCCAACTAGCGTCCAACTAATATAAAATCATGTTAGCACGTGGGGTCAAAAATATTGTATGGGTCTTTGTTGAATACTGGTTGAATGATTGAGTTGTACCTATAACATTTCTCATATAATTAGTTGCTCTCGAACCATCCAAACCAATTGTCACTGAAAGAAGGATCAGATTGCAACTGTGGTATAACAAAGCGTATTGATCTACAATTACAACGAAAACAGCAGAGAAATCATGAGGAAGGAAGAAAAGACTACAGCTCTAGAACAAGATTGTTGGGAATAAAAACCGAAGAACAGGAGGATTTACTATGGAGACAAATATGAATTTGCAATCCTGGTCTGCTTGCCTTCGGATTATTCAATCAGCGTGTGTTATTCTCTTGGTTGCCTTCAGACATATGAAAATATTCAGTCCTTTTCTCAATAAGAGAGGTAGTATCATCCCTTGCATTATACATAATAAACAGAACAATAGGCAACCTTCATTAACTTGAAATATGAATGGATAAATAATAGTTGCAAAAATAAATTACTGTATGACAAATTTGCAAGAAATAAATAATGGAGAAAGACATTAGGATTCTTTTTTTTCTTGAACAATAGTAGTTTTATGACTAGCAAGCAATAGGTAGTAAATATAGACTAAATAGCAACAAACTCTGCAATTAACTCTCGATGGCTGAGATAAGAAATTCAAGCACCAAGGTAACACGATAATGTAAAAGATACAAACCTGCAATTTGAAAGAATAGAATTGCACACATCTATTAGTGAGGTATTGTACTGCAGATATGCAATTACTCGGAAAGGTCAAACAAACAAAATACTGATAAAAGGACACAGAAAATATGACAAAAAACAAATAATTTTGATAATAATGTAAGCAATGGAATATTCATTACAACAGCAACACTTAGAAATCATTACTTTAGCCATAGAATATTCAGGTTGCAGCTATAGAAGAACCATGATGGGGACAACTGAAAAATAGAAGTATGAAAAGCTCTGGCCCGATTTCTCAACACAATATGACCATATTATGTTTCCATATGCATTTGGAAAGATTAAAACTTGCAAAGAGCTAAAAAGAAATTGTTTAGTATTCTAATGCCAACTCTCAGAGTCAGAGACAGCTACATCTTAGTAGCAAAACGGGGCACCGTATCATCCATGCAAGATCAAAAACTTGTCATTTTCTCCCTTGTAGGAAGCAACTTTGGGTTGATTTCAATGTTCAATCCACAAAGTTTGTCGTGTTTAAGACATGCTCAACAAGATTTTATTGATTTTACAAAGCATTTGAAATCTGGCGGTTCGTAATAAAAAAATGGCATATACTAATGTACTTCTGCTCACATACAACCACAAAGCAGATGTGTTTCGGAAGCATAAACAACTTCGATTCTACAAACAAAACAATTTGCAATCAACATTTTTTTTTTCTGTAGTCGTGGCAAGTACAAAATCTTCATCAGTTAGCTTACAAAAACAGAATCCTGACATGTATGGACACATATATAAACTTGTAGTACACACTCTAATCCCTATTTTTCTCACTTTATATAATGTGGAATTGCATTGAATATATCTTAGAACTGCACAAAATATATTTTGTGATTAGTTGTTTATGCGCATGCAATTCCATATATAGGTACCCCCAATCTGAAAGGGATGACAAAAGTGATGAGATACAAGTATGTGATATGCCTTCTACTTCTAGTGCATTTGTGGAGATAAACTAAAAATAAATAAATAAAAATAAAAATCACCCTACCAGTAGATAGTCAGGATTTAGAGGCCCTATTAAGACTCTTGCCATCTCAACAATCCAATGTCTGGAAACAATCATGCTTTTAAAATTGAAATGTCCTTGTCAATTTAGTGGTGATAACTGACATTATAGACAATGATCAAATTCCTTGGAGCTTCATGTTCATGCAGAACCATTTCAGAAACAAAATCTAACCTTAGGCAATCAAAATTGGAGGCATACATGAAATCGAATTAATTGGGAACAAGATACTTAAAAGATCAGTTTATCTACAAAGGAATCAATTTCTTGGAACAGATAGAGACCATGAAACTATTTCCAATCCAAGTGTCGTCCTAAAGTCTAATTAATTTGAATGGCACTTCGAATTAAAAAGGACCCCCCCCCCTACACACGCACATGCACTGAGAATTGCTCCTTGACATTCATTAGACCTAACAAAAAAATGTGAGTCTCCATGTTGTCTCTCCACTTGAGTTGGGGTTTTGTTGGACAAATATTTCTTTCTTGACAGATTTTGCCAAACACCCTCCTCAATTATAAGGTCTTGTTGGAACCTTCCAGTTTTTAATAAGAAACTACTTTTTAGAAACTGAAGAGTCTCCAAACAGACTAATTTTTATGTCAGTTTCTATAAGCAGACCCAGAATCTGGCTCAATCTAGCTAATGCTAGTTTTGCCTCATTCTAATACATCAACTACTCAACAACTAGTTTATAGATTACAAAAACCAGGATCCAATTAGTTTTTAATTAAAACCAAGTTTCTAGAAACTAAAAATAAAAACCAGTTTTTAAAAAAACTATGATAGATCCAAACAGTCCCTAAGTTTAACATCCATTTACTTAAAAGGTACTTATTTTAAATATCAAGGTTTTGAATTCCTAGTCTTCCGCATCATTTTGATACATGTAAACTTACATAGGTTGTTTGCAATGTGGTCTCCTGTTTTTTATCTCCAATTACACGATTGTCCTTTTTTTTTTAACTCGACACGTTTACACCTGCCTTTTGAAAACTAACGACATGTTTGCATATAGTTACTCCCTCTGTTTCAAAATTATTGTCACCATTGACTTTTTTTCATCAACTTTGACCACTCGTAGTGATTTCAAGTCGTTCGATTAGTCGCGATTAATCGGCCTAGTCGGTTTTCCAAGTCCGACTAGGCAGTTCGATCAGGTATTAGCGATTAGTCGACAGGTCATCCGATTAGTCATCGATTAGGGACGATTAATCATCTAATTAGGGGAGGGACGACCAGCCCTGACTCGTTGATGGGCTCTCTGTTTCTAGTGAATATTGGGTTGGCCTGTTGATCCAAAAGGGGTCTGTAAACCTAATAAAAACGCTAGGAGTCACCAGCCGAGTCAATCACGCTGACAATTTCACGTTCGCTTCTCTTTCTCTCTAATCCCTAATCTGCTACCGCCGCCTGGTTCAAGTGGTGAACGTACCGTCAACTGTTGTCCTCTGCTCGCCCAAGATGAGCTCCTCCTCTGATGATGGTGAGTCTGCTGTTTGCCCCTTGCTTCTTTCTTCCATCTCCTTGCCGTTTGCACTGCCGGACAACAAAGTGGAAACTTCCACTTGTTTCTTAATCTGAAATTGTGGTGTGACACATTGATCTGTGATGTCAAATTGTGGTGTGACACGTTAATTTGAAATAGTACCTTCTTGTCTGTTACTTATATTATATAATATATATGTCTCAAAATATAAGGGACGATTATATAGACGACCAGACTCGACCAGGTTCGACTAATCGGTCCGGTCGACGACTAATCATGATTAGTCGCCTGGTCGATCTCATAGCGACTAGGTCCGACTAGGCGACTTGAAATCATTGACCACTTGTCTTATTTAAAAAATTTCAAAAAATATCATATATTTTTTTATAATTTATTTTATCACTAAATAAAATTTAAATATAACTTATAACTTTTTATATTTAAATAAATATTTTGAATAAGACGAATGGTCAAAGGTAATGAAAAAAGTCAATAACGACAATAATTTTTAATGTGAAACAGAGGGAGTATATGTTTGTCCTCATTTATTGAGCACAAATGTGCAACTATCAAGCTATTCCTTTTTCTAAAGGCAGGGATAAACTTGTTAAGTTAAAAAAAGGTCATACATGAAACTAGATATCAAAATTGAAACACAGAGGCTAACTCAGGGTCTGATTGGATCCATCCAGATTATAATAAACTAGTTTATATAATCTAGAGAGCTTTCGAACGAGGCAGTTTTAATGTCAGTTTATATAATCTAGATTATCATATTATTATAAACCTTAATCTACTTTATCCTAGCTAAAACCAGATTATAATCTCTAAATTATTGTCTGCTCTTTAACTTTATCGAATAATTACCTTATATGTCTGTTCGGGCGGAAAATTGCGCCGACTAGGCGGATCTCCCTAACACTGCCGCAGAGGAAAAAAATAAAATAAACGTGAACGTGCCAGTGTACCAAGTACACAAAAAAATAAAGGCAAAAACACATATTTATTTATATCTGATAATACAAATACAAATATAGTCTCCATATGTGTGCGCTCCATAGCCTGATGTCGACCATCTCACTCATGTGACATGGTCTTTTTGGTTCCTAAGGCTTCAGGAAGCTCCTAGTTAATTATCCCCAATAGTACAACACATGACAGAAGAATATAATTGCAACAAGGGCATAGGTGGAGAACAGAGTTTTATATAAATCCGAAGTTATATTACAAATAAGAGTTTTATCGAAATAAATTGCGAAAGCGAATTGTCCAACATTGATTCAACTAATTCGATGAAATAGATAGATATAATCGCCCTCTCACGACGGCACACAGGGAGCAACCCGGCCATAATAGGTGCCTTGCCCAAGCACCGTACCGGCAAGCAAAGAACTACTCCTCGCCTTCATTCATGCACAGCTCCCACTCAATGTTCCAGCAGTCGGGACGCTGGCCCTCCTAGTGGAATCTTCCACCGCAATGGTAGTCTCCGTCCTGGTCATCTAAAAACCACATAGAGCTACGCCCTGAGTAACTAATTTACTCAGCAAGACTGACCCAAAATGGCCATCTACAGCCGACGCCTAGACATACAAAGGCTAGGGGTAGGGTATATATTATCAGAAGGCCAGCCTAGGAGTGGATCCTTATTTTTCCAGTTTTAGCATCAAGTTAAGTTGTCATGCGGAATAATAAATTTAGTTTACACTAAAGCTATAACAATCATGGTTGCAATACAATCTTAATAATTTCAAACAACAGTATTAAACACACTTATCATCTTAATGGCTTCCGACACTGTTCCAGAGCAGCGATCAAGTGGTACTCGTTACTGTGAGGGGCAGTGACTCGAATCGATTTATATCCTGCAGGAGAAACCTGCTTGCACGACCCATACGCGCTTCCTGGAAGCCGCATGGAGCAACCTTTCGCTTACGGTACCGCAGGGTCTTCCGGGTCCAGACTCCCCCGAGAAGGGTCCCCCAACGCGATGCGCCCCGTGCCGCCATCCGTGGGTGTATTGGTCCCTCCTCTCAGCCCCAGTTCCACCAAAGAAGGGAGAAGGCTATCTTCCGACCAGGCAGTAGTCGTAGCTATGTCGGTTTACTAGGCCCATAACTCCAGCATGCAAACAGTACGTTCAAACTTGACCTCATAGGACCGGACACGAGGCGTAGTCTTAGGTGATTCGGATGGGACTACCTCCTTGAAGATAAGCTGTCCTTCCCTTTCCACCTAGTTGCCCGTCCAGTCTTCATTATGATTCCATCCGCACTGTCCTTCAACCCGCATCATTCCCCAGTGATAACATTTCATGTCTACGAGTGGTCTCCATACCACTCGATGAGTAGTCATCCTAAATTAAGCAGAGCGACTACCGACCTAAGGCTAAATATCTGGAAGGAGGAACCTACTGCACGCTAGGGTTTCAACCAACTCCTATCACTTAATGCACAGTCAAGCCTACATTCCTAACTAGTGATAGAATAAAAATTTAAAACGGGGATAATGCACTGGGGCTTGCCTGGGTTCTGCTCTTGCTCAGCTACGGCATCTCCGGCTCCTTCTGGATCCTGCTCCGGTCCCGTCTCCACGTGGTTCACTGCGTGATCTATATGATGCAAAAGATCATGCTTATGAGAGAAGATTCATGACACTTCCTTAATAAATACGTTAATGTACACTATTTCTCGTGAAAGTGAGCGGAGTGTGTTGATTAGTTCAGCAATGTAACATGTTTAGTGGAGGCACAGGGTGAGGGTGTTTCGTGTATTTTTTTTTCATGGACTCCAGTATTTAACCGCGACGACATCGTACCAAGGTACGGTGTGTGTGTGTCGGCCGGGGGTTAAGCTACATATGTGATGTCCATGACCAGTAGGTGTTATTTAATTAATTTTTAGTGTATCGAGCACAACCCTCGTAAAGTACTAAGTACCCAAGAAGCAGCCTTAAGGTGGGACCATATATATTCCATATATATTAACGGGTAATATTGCACTCGAGACACAATTTATTAAGTTGACATGGTTCTGATCTTCAAATAAGCAGGGGTGATTTAATATAGTTAGATTATACTAGGAGTGATTTATTGGCCAAGTTTCACTCTCATACACCAAGCCAATAATTTTAATTAATTATCATAAGAAAAAAATGTATTAAATTATTTACAGCTAATATACAGAGACTCACCCTATGACATTTTCCAGGGAGAATAGAAACTGAAAAACCCATTTGGTGGCCAAGTTTCAAGATTTTATCAGCTCTATATAATTAGTTATGAATTTATACGGGTTTTTATTACATATTTAACTCCTAAAAATAACATTAACATGCAAAGTGATTTAGCATTTTTCCCTACTAGTACCAGACAAAGCTAACAAAATTTATCTTGCTTCAAAACTCCTATTAATCACTTTACTATGCTATTTCCAAATTTTACATATTTCTAGAAATGATTAAAATGAAAAAACCGATTTTTGATTTTGCCGAATTTACAGTCCGTCCCCATTAACTGCTCGGGCATCGATGGGCCGTATCCCGGCAGCCTAGTGGGCTGATCCCACGCGGGGGAGGCGTCCCTGGGCGCGGCCCAGCAGCCAGCTGGCCTACTGGCCAGCTCGGCCGAGCCGAGCGCGCGCGCGTGACGGAAAGCTACCAATTAGCAAAGCTACCAATTAGACAATATTTTTATTTGTTAGTTTTTCCATAACATGATTTATCATTTGAAATCAACAAAGCTACCAATTAGCAGTGATATTATTTTTTCTATTCACCAAACAATCTTGAAGGTATTTTTTCTCGAACACGCAGGAAAGCTATGTATTTTTTATTTAAGATAGAAGAAGTGGGACAATTAACATTGTCTGATTTATAACCCCTACCCATAGGTTAGGGAACCAATTCAACACACACTAACATGATCACCGCATATTACTAAACTATAACACGTTAATAAAATTGGTGAAGTTTCAAAACTATTTCACAAGCCATTCTAAGTTAATTGATTTAATCATTTTCTCTGGTTCTTACTTAACTTGAAATTATTCTTACATTGTTGTAAGTTCCCAAATTTATTAAAATACTCATTAACTCATCCTTAAGTATCAATGAATTATTTACCTCTAAGAACCCTGTCAACTATATCTATCATACAATAGTTTCTTTTTTAAGCCTATAGTAACTCATGGACATTTTACTAGTATATACATATTTCTTTTGTTTTGTGGCCTCCCTCTCGTGCCTTTTTGTTTAATTACATTTACTACTCCAGGATGTTCAGTCGCAACAACAAACTGGATTACCGTTTGTTCTTCCATACCAAGGGTGCCTTTAGACGTTTTGGATGGAATGGGCTTATCATCATTGTATGCCTTTCCAATATTGCGAACTACCGTATTGGTATTATTTCGCTCGCAGATAAGGAAGTTCCGCAGCCCTTTCAAGTGCTTGTGTACATCACAATGGTAGGACTTCCACCTGTACTTGGTACGCTTCAGTCGGCTCTAAAATTACTCCCAAATTCGCTGCATTATGCCATATCAATATGCGGCCCGTTGGTTGCAATCCTCTTGATGGTTCCCTCCATAGCCGTGTTCACCACGAAAAACAAAACGGCCAAGTGGATAGCATTCGCACTACTATTGCTTCCCGTGGTTCTACTTACAATCAGCAGGCTAGGTTTCCCGATAATTACCAGGAAGATATTTTGGCACCGACTGATTCTAAGGCTATGCATGTTTGCTGCGCTAGTAATATTGGCGCTCATGCCTGATGATAAAGAATATCGTGCGGTTATGGTCATCTATGACCTATACGCTTTAGTGGTTGTGTCATTTGGCAACCTACAGATTCCAGCAGCAGTCGCACGTATCGCGCTTGCAATGATACGCCTTGTGCCACATAACTATTACGGTAACCATGCAGACAACTCTAGCAAGAAAAACCTTGCGCCATCGCTAAATATCTTCTATGGGATGGTGCTCGGCCAAGGAGTACTCTATGTTGCGGGATGCTTGCTTGAGAACTTCTCGTTCATCCCTCAGAGATCTGTTGCTCGCCGTAGTGGATTGAAAAGTCACTGTGGAGTGGAATTCGTCAGTCTGTACTACTCTTATGCTTTGGAGAAAAGTATGGAAGGGGATGTGCTTGCTCCAAAGAAAATCAATCTCAACAGCTTTGCCATATATTGCCTAAACTCAGACAAGCCCAAGATGCAGCTGCATGGAATCCGGGTAATGCACAGCCTTCTCCTGAGGGGGGAGACCAGGAAACCACTCTTTCCAAAACTTACAAATTCAACGAAGACGATGGCTAGATTAATCGAAATGTTGGACTGGTCAAGCCCAGAGAAAATAACAATCAGATTATATGCGGCAAAAGTCACCTCTGAGCTTTCAACAGGCCTTCGTGTCGTAACTATCCCTGGGATAATTCAAGTTGTATCCGCGCTTCTGGACTATGGTAACCAACAGCAAAGAGCAAACCCACTACTCAACACAGACGTCGAACATGAGAAAGTACCTGACAACCATGAGGAAAGACTTGATGCATGTGAAGACACTGGTAATAACCTGCTACTGGAAACACGAGAACACTCATCCCAGCAAGTGCCAGCCGAACAACAAAAGCCTTCGAAACTCTTCAGAGGCTTGCAGTGCATCTTCGGAACCTGGTCAATTCCTCAAGAGGAACCAAAACCGTTGACAGAGAAGGATCTTCTACCTGCACTTGGGATGTCAATTCTCGATGGCCTTATAGGTTGTGATCAGGACAACTGCGTGGAAATCAGCAGAGCAAGTGGCCTAACAATGAAGATCATTAGATTTACAAGCTACGGTAGAAGTGACACCATGTATACTGACACTCAACGTAAAGTTCTTATGGCGTCATCATTGAAGCTGTTGCACAGCCTTACAAGCATCGACGGAGAAATTGGTGTAAGGCTGCGGCACAAGGTATCTCAGAACCCCTTCCTACTGAGAAACCTTGCAGATGTCCTTGGAGACAGCATGAGCTGCAAGGAGTTGAAGAAGCTCGTTGCAGGAATCCTTAGAAATCTTGCCATCGACGGGGAAGCAAGGAAAGTCATTGGGCACAAGCAGGTGATCATATCCAGGTTGATGCATGCATTTCTCACTCAAGATGGATCCTCCAGTACCGAGTCTGAACGATTGCCACGGAGGGTCGCCGGGCAAGCACTAGCGATGCTGGCGATGGACAATGCCAACAACTGTCTGGCCATGGTAAGGGAACCAGAGTATGGATTCATTAAGAAACTCACATGTATGATCCACGTCGATAGGTATAGATGTGTGGCGGCAAGTTTGTTGCAGGACATATGCCGGCACGCTCGAACTGAACTTAAGGAGCATGACATGAAGGAAATATCTTACAGCTTGAGAGAGGTGAGCACTGCTAATCCTAATCCAAGTTACCAGTTCAGGACTGTATGTGCTCTTGAGAATCTATAGCTGAATATTGTATTTTATACTTATTATCTATGATTTTTTCTTTAGTTGATTACCTGCTTGCGACATGTCAGTCTGACTGGAGAAAGCAGTATCATGTTTTTGTGTTCAGAAAATACTAGAGTTAATTAGCTTCAGCATAAGCAAAATTGAACAAGTGGATATGAAAAATTTAGACTGCCAGTTAATTATACATACCTATAGTTTGCCAAATTGCGAACATGTTTCTTTCTTTTGGAAACAGTGTTGCAACTGATCTTTACTTCCAAGCACTTTTTTTTTAATGCAGGTGTTGGAACGAATAATGGTCGCAGAGGCTGCAGAGCTAGAGATCTTCATTGGCCTTAGTTCACAGATATGCCAGGTTATTCCTGGAGCTTTTACCCGAGAACTAGAGCAAGGTCAGATCAAGGGAACATTCGTGAAGCGGCTCATCGACGCGCTGAATGCCAACATGGAACCTAGTGCAGATTGCCCGGGGATCAGGAGGGTGATACTGCAGCAGGCCATAAGCTTGATGGAGTGCGACTCTCGTTACGCTAATTTCTTCAAAGACCGTGGCATGAAGGAAGCGTTGTCCATGGTGGAAGAGACAGCCTCTGATGTTGAGAACTACAATCTCTTCCTGGGCGACGCAGGGCTAATTGAGGCTAGTGAACCTCTGCCACGTCTTGTGGCGAGGGCCAAAGAACTGCTGGCCGTCCGCTGAAGTTCATAGCCCATAAATAAAAAAGTTTTATGTCTGTGAATCTGTGAGTATATATATATATATGCTCTGATGAGTTTTACTTGTGCGTTACTGGGTCCAGAGCAGTAAGTGGTGTGAAAATGAGTCCCTGATTCATTAGTTGTGTTTCTATGACTTGCTTGGTAGTGGTGGAGTGTGTTACTTGGAAGTTGAAATGAAAATACTGGGCCTTCGCAAGCTAATGAGGTCAATGACAGTTAAGTTCTGGTATCTGTTGGTTCCTGAATCCTGAGATGTCAATATACTGTGATTTGCCCTGTGAGGATTTTATCGATGGTAGTAATAGTAATTTCAAAAGAAAATCTGTAACTCCTACATATCTACCATACCTTTTTTTGTAGCCTTTGCAGTCATGCCCAATGATTGAACCAAACAGATCTCTGCGACCACATGCATTGCTCACGTCATCCACAAATAATGAAGAAGAGTAGGCCGGCCGGCAAGCAAGCAAACAAACGAGTAGTCTACCCGCAGCAGGTCATGACAAAAGGACCATTGCCGGCAGCCCGGCCGGGCTATCCCACCCCTGAGCATCCGAGGCCTTGCTTGCACACCTTCATTCATTCATACGACAGCATAGGCGCATAGCTATCTCCACCGTTCCCCAATGGCGGCGACCTCCACCACGCTCCTCCTCCTCCCCATCACGCTGCTCCTCGCTGCTTCCTCGCGGGCCGCGCCCAACACGGCGGCGCGCTCGGTTCTGTGCAACGGCGCGACGTACGGGCCCGGAGACCCCTTCGCGGCGAGCCTGGCGTACGTGCTCTCGGAGCTGCAGTCCGCCACGCCGGCTCGAAATGACCACGACTTCTACAACATCTCCCCGTTCCCGATGGCGTTCGCGTACGGCCACGCCTCGTGCGGCGCGGCGCTGACGGCTGCCGACTGCGCGAGCTGCCTCGCGTCCGCCGCGAGCCAGATGAACGCCACCTGCGGGCACAGCGTCGGCGCCAGGGCCGTGCTCGTCGACTGCAGCCTGCGGTACGAGCAGTACGCGTTCCAGGACTAGACGGCTTTGCTATGCTCAGAGCCTCTGATGAATCCTGCAATTCCTGTTGATTTGTGTGCAACAAACTTTGATACTTGCTGGATCGAACACGTAGGTGCCACTTGTGAGTTTACTGAACTGTGACCGAAAACTGGTAACATGATGAGACAATTCCTTCTATATTACTGAAAATTTACATGGTTCCATACTTGTCATAGAATTTTTTTAAAATTTCTTATTTGCCATCTATATAAATTATGATTCCTCCAGTACCATTTTTATTAATTTAGTCATCTAAACAGTGTGAACTAACACATGCAAAAATGAAATTGCCTATAGAATAACACCATCTCATTTACAGAAGATATTGCATGTAATTTCTCAAACAAAACAAAGATAAAATAAAGATACCAGTGCACATATTAGCAATAAAATGTAATAATTTTCTCTCAAAAAAAGCTGAAAAATAGTAGTATGCCACCTCCTACAGCAATAAACAAAAAATGATATGTTTCAGTGAAAAAAGCGAACAAAATTCATCGAAAAGTGACATTGAAGACATCAAAAACTAAGTTGATGGCAAACAAGAAACTTTAAATATTTTTATAGCAAATAAGGAGCCAAATAAATTTTAATGGCATAGAAGGAATTCTCTCTAACGTGATTGGTGCCAGTGTTTCTGAAAATTTGTAATTGTAAGTACACTTTAGATATCAGTCCAATGCCTTAAACAATACCATAAAATAGGTCTGTAGCCCAAACTCCCGTAGCGGTGATCCAAAAGAAACCCACCGCTATAATTGAATAAGTATTTATAACAGCGGGCTAAGACTTCACCCGCCGCAAAAAACAAACAGTAGCGGCGGTCCAAAACATGGACCGCCACTAAAGCCCACTTCCCACTCCACCCACGACCCACTCTATCTTTTCCCGTCTTTCGTATAAATCCTCTAACCCTAACCGGCCAGTGGCCACCCCGACTCCCTCCCTCCTCACTCAGCCGCTGTCGCTCTCTCTCTCTCTCTCTCTCTCTCTCTCTATCTATCTATCTATCTATCTATCTATCTCACCCCCCGAGCGACTCTCTCTCCCGAGCAACTCTCTCCCCCGATGACCCCCCCCCCCCCCGAGCGTCACCTCTATCTCCCCCAACCGCGGCGTCTCAGGAGGCGGCCGCGACGGCTGGATTTGGGAGGAGGCCGTGACAATGGGAGGCGGTCGCGACGGCGCGGGAGGTGGCACGGCCCGGCCTCTCCCTCGACCTTGGCAGCGCGATGGTGGATGGGGCGGCCAGATCTAGCCACCCCCTCTCCATGGCGGCACGGTGGCGGCCAGGCCCCTCCCCCCTCTCCCTGGCGGCACATGGCGTTAGGGTGGCCGGATCAGGTCGCCCCCCACCTCTACCTGGCGTCACGGCGGTGGACGGATCTACGGCGGTCCTCATCCTCCTCGCCGAGGAGGCGGGTCCCATAGGTGGTCCCGCCCTACTCCATTCTCCCGTCGGCCACCGCCACCTCCACTCCTCCTCCGGATCCGGCCCCGGGGTGGCTTCAACGATAAGGCGGTGGCCAAATCCGGCCCCGGAGCGGCTTAGAAGGCGCGAGGTGGGGCTTCGGTGAGTTTCGACGATGAGGCAGCGTCGGCGAGCTCCTCCCCTCCTCTCTTCGGCCATGTCGTCGCCTCTCCCTTTCCTTTGCAGATCTAGACAAAGGAGCTGGTGGAATCGCGGCGAGCCTCCATCGAGCGGAGCTACTGCCGGCGGAATCCTGCTCTTTTTTTTTTTCGAGTTCAGAGGTAGCAGCGGATGAAGATGTCACCCGCTACTACTAATCTTTAGTACCGACGGTTTGTATGGCTCACTGGATGTCCGCCGCTATTAACCATGAATTTTAGCTACGAAATCAGAGCGGCAGTTCAGCCGAACCGCCGCTATAGCGGATTTTAGCCTGCCGCTATAGCCCTATTTTGTTGTAGTGAAAGTCATGTCATGTTTGTTCTAAAAGTAGACAAAGCTCTAACCGAAGATAATCTAGAGGAAAAACTGGCCCTGCAACCCGAATTGTTCTCTATGCTACTGTGAGCCTGAAGCGGCCAGTCATCTACTTTCACAATGCAATTTCAGTGAGGCAGTATGGGGCCGAGAGTGGCTCAAATGCTGAATTTGCCTCCTGCTATGATTCCCTTTCCGATGAATGGGACGGCTAACTGGATTACACACATCAACTACTTAGGCTCTAGGAGTGATCAGACATGTTTTACAGTATGGATGTATTTTTCAAATGTCATAACTCTTTTTGGGCTCTAAATTAAGTGTTTCATATGTTCGATCGTCTTAACGAGAGGTTCGCATTTCAAATGTGCAGTTTGGCTTCATCTTCTTGGCTTTTTATAAGCACTTCTTTGCTTCTTTGGTGAAATTCGGCCAAAATACTTAGAAAAACACTCCCATAGTCTGTAAAACATATCTAAACACCAACTTGTAAAGTAATTGATGTTGGCCTTCGTTTAGACAATTTTGACCATACTTATTCTATCAAAACTGAACTTCCGGTTTGGAAAACCAGAACCCGGAGTGCCAATGTTGGTTGTCATATGGTATGGCAGCAGTGCATGTTGTTGAATTATTCTTACTCCTCATTTTCTGAGACTTGAAGATTGTTTATTCCTAATCATGCCCAACGTCAACTGTCTAAGAGGTTACGACGTCCCCACCACAAGGCAATACATACCAAATTTGCAGTTCTAATTCATTCTGTTGAACTATTTTTATTGCAACTTGGCAAGCTGCTCGTACTAGTGCTATGCTGCTACTCCCTCTATTCTAAAATTATTGTCGTTATTGACTTTTTTTGTTATCTCTGATCATTCGTCTTAGTCAAAACATCTGTTCAAATATGAAAAGTTATAAGTTATATTTCAATTTTATCTAATGATAAAATAAATTATTAAAAAATTTATGATATATTTTTAAGTTTTTTAAATAAGATAAATGATCAAAGGTAACCAAAAAAAGTCAATGGTGATAATAATTTTGGAACTGAGGGAGTATATTACAAGTACAACCATTTGTTGTGTTTTGAAATTGTGTCTCACCAGATATATATTAGTTGAATTTAATTATGGAGTATGAGACAAGCTAGACGTCTGCTAGACTTTCTCATTTTTTATGTTTGGTCGATTAATTGAATTATGTGTACACAGTGCCGACTGCTGACCATGTCGTTTATGCTGGACCACGACAGCTTTGTTGCTAAATATGCGCTTTGTTTGCCCCAATAATTGCAGTAAGTTGCAACTATATGACTTGGAGGAGTACCTAGTAGCTACTATATATGCAGAACTCATCTAAGAGCAACTTGTCATTGTTAAAAAAAAAGACTAATTAATACAAAGTAAAACCTATTGCCTTTTTAAAAAAGAAGAAATACCCGACATCCCTTGTGATGCTCTCCTATACTCGATCATGTGTATGTAACTTGTTTAGTAGTTGACGTTGCCAGTAACCAGTTTGTTGATTGCTCTGGTAATAGCTTTAATTTATCTCTCAAACGAGAGTTTATACCAAGTATACATGGCTACCCGCATACTTTGCACGTTCAACTTCGTTCATTTTACTTGAATATTAGAATGATTACTTGGTCAGAGTAGGGCCTCCGACCGGGACAAGACGACTAACTCAAGGCAACAGTGGCCAAGGACGATGAATGGTGCGATGCAACACAAGACAGGTAGCACCTCTGCTCAATTTTAGAACTAATATTCGGGCCCCGCGCACGTTAATATAAGTATTGGAGTCAATGGCTGAATGTCAGCGTAGTGTCTCGGGGCCTCTCGTCTAGCTGGTCGAGTTGCGCTATATATATACCAGCGTAATGGCTGAAGAATTGGATAGACCAGCGCGACGGTGTTCGAAGGCTGCGCGCGCGTGCAGGAGAGATGGCGAGGCGCGACGGCGGAGAGGACAGCGTGCAAATACTGCAGCTGCAGGCTTATGAATCCGACCGTGGCAAAGGAGAAACGCCGGAAAGGCTGCTCAACTTCTTCGTTCGCGTTGTCGCGTTCATCGAGAGGTTGGGCAACGGCCTCGGCACGCTGGCGTTCACATGGGCAACCGTCATCCTGCTCGGCGGCTATCCCACGAAGCTCAGCCAACGCAAAGACTTTGTGTATACTACCACCATAGTCTTCCTAGAAGCCGCAAGGTATGTTCTCTTCTCAAATCATATAAAATAGCTTGCAAGTCATACTTTTAAGGGCTATTTGCATTTACTTCGGGTGCACTTTTCGTCATTACCATACCAAGCTACTCTGAGTGCCACATGCGCGGCTGATTTTCTGAATGAAGAAAATGCACTTCACATGGCAAAATATATACTAAAAACCACATATTAGCTAGGTGCAATTATGCAAACTCTTTAAAAAAATCTATGTACAAGTTTTGAAAAATTATGAAATTTGGCATTGTGTAGATGAGATACACAAGCAAAATTGTAAGTCCAAATACATCATAGTTTTAAATATAAAAAATGATAAAATCATGATACAAGGGAGAAAAAGGACAAAATAGCGTATAGTGTTGTATTATTTTTGTCCTTTCGCATCCGATTTGTCATTTTTGTTTCTATTAAAATATGATGTATTTGGGCTTACAATTTTGCATGCATCTCTCTTTATCTCATCTACACACATAAAGTTTTGTAATTTTTTCAAATTTCTTAATATGTTTCTTGAAAGACTTTGCCTGATTGCACCTAGTATGTGGTTTCACTACATATTCTCTCCTTCAAATTGTGGTATTTATTAAATTGTTCAATATATTGAACAATTTCATCTCTCTGGTCCTTTTAATGTTGGTCGGAGTTTCAAGCTTTCCCTTGAACTCGAAACTGTTTCTTATATATTTTCTTGATTTTATGATACCAATTTACTATTGTTCACTGAATGACCCTATGTTTTTTTGAATGAAATTTTAACTTCAATGTTTAAATTTACATTTGTAATTAAGTAGGAATTCGACTTGTACTGAGACCTTAAGTGTATATATATATATATATATATATATATATATATATATATATATATATATATATATATATATCAGTTCAGTCATATAGTATCGTGCTTAATTTTGATTTGTAGAGCCATATATGTAGTACTTTTTTCTGTGGGTTAAACTTCGTGATTTTGTGTGCTATGTTGCATGCTGCCAACCTTTTTTGTTTTTAATTAGTCGTTACACTTTGTATTCTTCAGGATGTTCATCCGCAGCAATAACAAACTGGATTACCAATTGTTCTTCCATACAAAAGGTGCTGTTAAGTCTCTTGGCTGGAATGGACTGATTGTCATCGTATATCTTTTCAATGCTCTCGTATACCTGAATTTGTTGATCGCCCTGCTACAGTTACCTGATATCTTTATGTACCTTGCATTTATCCTTGTACTTGTCGTTCCATCTGTACTTGGCCCATTTCAGCTTTCACTACTCTCCAAAACACTGCACAATGCCATATCGCTTTGTAGCCCATTGTTTGCAGTCCTATTGTTGGTTCCCATAATCATCTTTATCGGTGACCCTGGAAACAAAATGGGCAAGTGGATAGTGTTTTCACTACTATTGCTAGTAGTGTTTATACTTACAGTCAGCAAACACCGTAGAGATAGTAAACTGGCCCAGCATGCTCCGGTGGATAAACAAGTACGCTGGCATCGATCAATTCTGAACGTGTGCATGTTTGTTGAGCTGGTGTTGTTCGTCTTTCTTTATGATGATCCAGAAATTAGGGCTGGCATTGCCGGATTACTAGTATGTTTCTTAGTTGCTGTATCATTTGGCAACTTACAGATTCCAGCAGCAGTCATACGTGTTGTGCTTGCAGTACTGGGCCTTGTACGACACAACTATTTAAGTGGTCCTCCAGATGGAGGGGACACGATAAACCTCAAGCCATCTCTAGATATCTTTTACGGGATGGTGCTCGCCCAAGGAATACTCTATGTCATGGCCTGTGTGCTCGAGATCTTCTCTTTCATACCTAGGAAATGCCTTGCCCGTCATAGTATATTAAGATGCAAGTGGGGAATGGAATCCATCAATGCGTACTACGAATATGCTATGCAGATAAGTATAGGAGGGGACGCGTTTTCTTCCAAGAAGATCAGCCTCGCTAGCTTTGCAATGTATCTCATAAACTCAGACACGCCCAAAATGCAGCTCGATGGGATCCGGATAATTCACTGTCTTCTCCAAAGTGAACAAACCAGAACACTTCTTCTTCAGGAACTCAACGCATCCATAGATACGATGGCCAGATTAATCAGAATGTTGGACAAGACAAGCCAAGAGGATACAACTATCAGATTGTTTGCTGCCAAGGTCATTGCTGAGATGTCGAAGGAACTCCGAGTTGTCACTGTCCCTGCTGGAACAATGCAGCTTATATCTGCACTTCTGGATGCTAATAGCAAACCAAAAAGAGAAAGTGCACTTCTGGACAAAAATGATGATGATGACGAGCAAGAGAAAAAGCAATATAGAGTTACAGAATCAACTAATATCCATGAGCAAAGGCATGCTTCGGTTGTGGATGTAGATGACAATAACCTACAGGAAACACAAGCCTGCTCGAGCCAACAAGTTGATAGCGATGATCAGAACTGCTGTTCTCTAGGATGCTGGAAATGGATCTTGACATGCGGGTCAAGTCCCACAGAAAAGCCACTGACACCATATGATCACCTCCCTGTATTGGGCATGTCAATTCTTGACAGTCTAGCTTGTGATTATGACAACTGTGTGGAAATCAGCAGAGTGGTAGGCCTCATCCCGAAGATCATAGGATTCACATCTTACATAAATGGAAAAGAGAATACCAATTATGTGCAACAGAAAATACTGATTGAATCATCGCTCAAATTATTGCGAAGGCTCTCAAACACCGGTGGGGAGATTGGTATAACGCTGCGGCACAAGATATCGGAATATCCCATCCTATTGCGAAATGTCGGAGAGATCTTGAATGACGGCTCTAGCAGCCATGAGCTAAAAAAGCTAGTGGCAGGAATTATAAGAAATCTTGCCATTGACAGAAATACAAGCCAGGAGATCGGGTGCATCCGACTGATTATTAGCAGGTTGACGGATGCATTTCTCAATAGAGATGTATCCTCGAGTACAAATTCGGATCATTTTCTGCAGAAGGTTGCCGGGCAAGCACTTACAATATTGACAATGGAGAGTTTTGATAACTGTGAAGCTTTTGTTATGGAAAGAAAGAATTTCGTTGAGGAACTGGCTAATCTCATCTCTGAAAACAAGTACAAATATGTGGCCGCTAGACTTTTACAAAATCTGTTCCAACACATTCAAGTTAAGTTCAGCAAATCGGACTTAAGAAAGTTATGTGAAACCTTAGGCAAGGTGAGCCACCTTATTCAACTCAATTTATTTAGACGCAACCATTGTACTGCCTCCGTACTAGAGTACAACTAGCTATGAAATTTGTCATTAGTCCAACTTTTAGATTTGGACCGCCTATAGCAAAAAAAAATTATGAAATTTGTCAACGCATGAATGATGTTACTAGGTTGATATCGTGAAACAAACTGTCTTAAGATGTAACCCATTTCTGGTCAACCTTTATAATTTTTTTCTACTCACTAAATGGTAGTTATGGTATAATCAACCACCCCCTCCATTCTGAAAATGCTGTCCTTAGTTATTGTATTATCAATTACTCCCTAAACTCTAAAATTTGAGTAATGCTGCAATTCTAATGACATCATTTTCGGAATGGAGGGAGTATATATTTATTGAGTTAATGAGTTATATTAAGGTTCATTTTTACTGCCAACTACAGGTTGTGGACACCATAATGGATCCTGAAACCGATGTGATAGAACTGGAAGCCCTCATTGGCCTTAGTTCACAAACATGCAAAGTCAATCCTGAAGAGTTTGCTCAAGAACTGAAGAATGGTCATCGTGAGGAAACATTTGTGAAGAGTCTTATCAATACGCTCAATGCAAACATGAACCCTGCGGTTCATTGCCCCGGGATCAGGAGGGTGACAATTGAGCAAGCCATATATTTGATGGACTACAACCCTTACTATGCAACGCTATTCAACAAATACAACATGATGGACGCATTGTTGATGGTAGAACAGACACCCTCAAGCGTTGAAAGGTACAAGATCTTCTTGGGGGATGTGGGATTCATGGAGCATAAGGAACCTCTCAGCAATCTTGTGTCTACAGCAAAAAGATTGATGCGTCGCTAATGGCTTAGCTAGAGGCATCACCAATCCGAAGTGACAAGGTATGGCTCATTATTGTGAGTAAGGGCATGCACGCCGCCCAACTTCGTCGTTTTCCCGAAGCGGATTGTAAGATAGCTGATTCTTCATCATCTGTGTTTATAGTCTTTGTTATTCGACTTATATATTGTAGTGTTACACAGTTTAGTTTATGAAACCTTTGTTCATGTGAAATGTCGTCGAGTTGTCCTAAGCCGTCCTGTGTGGTGTCTTTGTCAGTGGTACTTGAACTCTATTATAAACTTTTTTTTTCGAAAGATCTGACATTACCAGCATTTTTATTTATAAGGAGAAAACAAAGTGTTTGACGCAAGATGCGCCTTACAACATGCAGCAACCTCAGAAGCATGGGCTGGATTTGCTAGTTACAAGATGAACTACTCACTATTTGCTCGCACGCACGATCAGTGCAGCTAGATGTTTTGCACCTGCCATACACCATATGTTGACTTCTTCTTTTATGACTTCGAGTAGTTGTGTGATGTTACGTTCCTTGTGATAAAAAATTCTTGCATTTTTCTCCTTTCATATCGTCCAGATCACTGCAATTACTAAAGATCGCAGACCCTTCATCACTTGATTGTTTTGCTCATCGATCAAACCAGGCCGCAACACTGGTGTGTGTTGTCCAGGAAGAGGGCAGGAGCATCTCTTGCTGCACCCAATTCCCGACCACGTTTCAGAGCTGCTGGTCTTGAGGGCATTCAGTAAAGAGGTGCAGAGAAGTCTCCAAGTTTCGATAGCACATGGGGCAAAAATAATCGTTTGGCCAGTGACGTTGTTGCAGGCGATCCGCCGTTCAAATGCGGTTCTGAAGAAACAACCATATGAAGAACTTGGAGCGTGGGGGCGCCCAAACCTGCCATACTTTCTTTGGGAAGAAAGATTGGACGCTGCCCTCAAACTGCATGGTATAGGCTGACTTCGTAGTGTATTCACCACTTGTTGTGCGTGTCCATACGATGTCATCATTCTCCGAAGCTTCTGGATTGAATTGGATATCATCCACCATCGACCATAGGTGGATGTACTCTTCCCAAAGGTGCGCTGTCATATTTTATAGTACGTCTCTAATCTAGTTTTTATTTGTCATTACGTCCTTTACTGTTCGGTTCTTTTTTTTTCTGTGTCGATATAGGTCAGGGAATAGTGCAGCTGGTGCCAGTCCATTTAGCCAACTTGAGGTCCAAAATTTTGCCTTTTCACCATTGCCAATTGTGACCTTTGTTGCTGTCGTAAAGAGTGCTTCATCCACCGAGTCAGTTGGCAGCTCCATTCCATTCCATGGCTTGTCAGGGTATTTCCAGTCTTACCATAGCCATCGCAGCCTCAATGCCCTGCCATAACAGTCAAGGTGGGTGATGCCTAGGCCTCCTCTATCTAACGGGCGACGCAACCGTGCCCAATTTACCTTGCATTTGCCGCCTTGTAGTTGATCTGTGCCGACCCAGAGGAACTGCCTTCTAATTTTGTCCAGGTCCTTGATGAATTTCTTTGACACTTGCATTGCGGTTAGCAAATAGGTGGGCAGTGAACTAAGAACAGAGCGTACCAGCTCACGGCGCCCTGCAATGTTCATGAGATTTCCTTGCCAACCACTTAGTTTTGTCATGGCTCGGTCCTGGATAGGCTGTAATACTCTATTATAAACTGTAAACCATCATTCTTGTTACCTTGCATATTCTTATGCAATATCATTTTCGTGGTGCTAGACTGTCAGTGCTACACTGCTAGTATAAGATATACCCATTGAAAGTGAATCCCACCAACATGGAGCGACTTGGATGATTCGTCACACCCAATGAGTTTTCATATACATTAGAGTTCAATGTTCTTTTTCTAAAAAAAAATAATTTTTTTTCTGTGACCCTGAAAAATTCATGATTATTCACAATCCTACCCCTGTCTAGTGGTCTCCGTCCCACACATGACAGTGCATTTCAAAGTGGTGTCAAAGGCCAAGGACATACAAGTATTTTCCCCAAAAAAAAAAAAACAGTCAGGAAAACCTCTTGATAATTAGAGCGTACAGGAGCTCGTTCCACGCGTCCGGCACGCCGGGAAGGCACCAGTGGCTGCAATCCGCCCTCTGCCCCACCGGCATCCTCGACGCCGGGCCGACGTTGTACACCGACGGGTGGCCGTCTCTCCTCTGCGCCGTCATCAGGGTGACGTTCAGCACCTGCATCCTGGTTCCAGTGCCGGGTTCCAAGACCGGGTTCAGCATTCCCGGCCACTGGCGCAGCGAGATCCTGGACGCGTTCAGCTCCGGTGACGTCTCCGTGGCGCAGCCTCCGCTGTTTGTCGCCCTGCCATCAGTTTCAATTCATCGTCCGAAATGTTTCAATTTTTACAGTACAAGCGAGGTGATCGAGTAACGCAGAGAGAAAAATGCAGTAGCGCCTCTATCTGTTCCAATTATCCGAACTACGTACTGACCTTACGTGTGCTGGCGAGTATGTTCGACGGACGACCAGTGTTCTTGTCGCGTTTACTTCCTTCTGGATCCACTTCTGCAGCGTTCTCATCGCTCTCTGGTACGCGTCCTCGACGCTCATATCCAGACGCAGCTTCTTGCCGTCCTGGAAGTAGCATCCTCTAATTTACAACACAGGGAATCATCACACGATATAAAATCTCTACTAGTACGAAAGGTAGTCCTCTAGTGTGTCTTACTGAAGAAAGACTTGCACAATTAAGCACAAAATCTACCACACTTACTGTTGGCGCAGCCTTTCGTGGTTCCACCAGTGCCCCGTGTTGAACACCAAGACATCCGCGTCCTTCCACCGCGTCGCCCTGGCGTCCAAGGCGCCCACCTGGATCGTGGACGCCACCCGCCTCGGCGACCGGCGCTGCGGGCGGCCGCGCCGGACCAGGTAGGGCGAGCGGAAGTGCTCGACGGTGCAGTTGTGATCACGGAACCGGAACGAGAGGAAGCCCGTGTGCTTGGTGATCGGGTTCCCGTTCTCCTCGTACACCGCCGACCCATTACCAATGTCGGAGGAGGAGGAGGAGGAGAGCATGCAGAGCATGGACTCCCACTGGTTCCGCCCGATCGAGTCGCCCACGAACACGAGCCGCCGGTTCCGGAGGACATCGAGCAGCCGCGCCGCGTCGAACCGTGGCAGCGTGCAGCGACGTGGACGCCACGCCCACGTCGCGTACCCGGCGTCGGGCCGGCCGTTCTCCATGCACCGGAACCCGGCGTCGATGAACGGGCACTGCCCGGGATGGTACAGCGGGTAGCGGTCGGCGTCGCGGACCCACTCGCCATCGACGGCCATGCTGGAGAGGTCGTCGTCGTCGTCGCAGTACCCGCGTCCGTTGTTTGAGGTGGTGATTGGTCTCGCCACGAGCGCTCTGGCCTCGCCGCCGGTGAGCCTGCCGGCGGCGCCGAAGCCCGAAGAGACGGCGGCGACGAGCAGCGAGAGGGAGGAGAGGAGCACGCAGGCGCCCCACAGCACGATGTCGCCGCCGCTCGTCGGCTTCCCCCGCCGCCTCGCGCTCGCCATCTTCATCGTCGCTTCCTGGTCTGCGGGCTGTTGCACTTGGCAAGGAAGGCTTCTTTTGTCCTTGGTGTTGTTGCTGTTCGTGTGTGCAGTACAAGGGCGGCGGTTCCTCAATTGGTTCCTCTCGTCCTTGGATTACGCGGACGAAACGAGACGGCCAGGTGATATGGATGATGGAAGGAAACCGGCCGGCGCGTGGAGGGATAATAAAGAAACAACCGCTCCTTCGGAGTCGTGGTGAACCCGAGGAACGACGGCGGCGATCCCTGCAACCGTCGCTGCACAAGGAAATGGCATTTGGCAGTGGACTGGACACGCTCATGCTTCTTACCAAATGACACTTGATCAAAAGACAAAAATGCTAGCGCAAATGACACGTGATCAAAAGACAAAAATGCTAGCGCACATGTTGTGCGCTTTGAATAAATTATGAATAAACAATCTACTATCTACTAATGTAACTGTAATGAAAGTATAGCATCATAGGAATGTTTGATTGCTAACCCCGCTTGCCACGGGGCGTGCTTAGGAACGTGGGGAGCTGGTTATTACCGCGTTTACTCATGTCAACTTAAGCGATGCGGTATCTTTTTTTTTATTAAGAAAAGGCGGTGTAAATTAGTGTTCAATCAATTAGCGATGGTGTTATGCAGGTTTGGGCTACTGTAGAAACGGCCCATCAGTTCGTAATTTTGCGTTCCCTGGCCTTACGAGTTAAGACTTTAGGCCCACAAAAGTTTAATATTCGTCGGTCTTCTTGTTTTCACGCTACCGAGTCTTCGAAAGAAGGCAATTGCCCGAGGTCTAGGTGTAACCGAGTCGGTTTTGACCAGGGCCTTCCCGGTTTACGCCGCCTCCGCCACACCTACAAAATCCAGATCGCCGGGTTGGGCGATGGGATCGTCGGCTACGTCTGGAAGGGGAACTGTGGTCATACGTCACCGGCGCTGGAGGACATGCTGCCGGATATGACCGTCCAAGAGCGGGCACGATTTCAGGCACCTATGCGCAAGCGCGGGCGAATCCGCAAGTGCCGGCGCATTGAGATTTTTGGTATTATAGCCACGAAATCGATGGCTTCTGCAGAATGACCACGAAATCGTGGGTTTTTATAAAATGACCACGAAATCGAGCTCCTAGCGGTAAAATGACCTCGAGCAATTTTCTGGACAAAAATGCCCTCACCCTTCTTCTTCTTTCTCTCTCCCTCTTCTCTCCTCTCCTCTCTCTCTCTCTCTTCTCCTCTCTCCCGAACGCGCCACCGTCGGCAACTCTACCTCCCCCGCGTGTCGCCCCCGCCCGCCACGCCGCATCCCACCCCGCGCGTCGCCACCGCCCGCCGCGCCGCCTCCCCCGCCCGTCGCGCCGCCTCGCCAGCTCCCCCGCGCGCCACGCCGCCACCGCCTGCCTGCTCACCGAGGTGGAGGAGCTCGTCGCCGAGGTGGCCCGCCTTTGGCAGCCGCTGTTTCCGCTGTCGAGAGAGAGGAGAAGAGAGAGAGAGAGAGGGAGAGAGGTAGAAGAAAGATGAGGGCATTTTGGTCTGAAAAATATGTCATGGTCATTTTACCGGTAGAAGCTCGATTTTGTATCCATTTTATAGAAGCCCACGGTTTCGTGGCTATTCTGTAAAAGCCCGTCGGTTTCGTGGCTATAATACCAAAAATCTCCGACCCATCTGGGTCAAGAAATCCGACTACAAACCGCCTCCGATGCCCACCAGCTGTCCGGGGGTATGTCCGAACCGTCTGAACTCTCTCCCTTATTAGCTTCCCTCCAGGGAACACACTATGAGTTTCGTTGATGTGTCTGTACGAGAAGTAGTTTGCACTCAATCAGTAGTTCGCAACGAGAAGTAGTTTCCACTCTGAGTTTCGTTTTCTTTTTTGGAGAACACACTCTGAGTTTCGTTGATGTGGCTCTATGAGAAGCAGTTTGGACTCGATCCGATTGTTGAGTGATTCTCTTTTGTGTACATATTATGTTAAATACGTATGTTGAACAACTAGTTGAACAAATTACTTCAATTTTCATTTAATTGGATGCAGAGGTTGAGATAGTGCCATGATCCCCTTCATCCACCATGCTCTCGACCATTACAACGCCAGACATCCAGTAAGCACCAACTTCATTTCATTCATCAAGTAGTGATTTATTTGGTCCTGCAGAATTTCTCCTCAATTAGTTACTGTTTTGTGCTTGATGACACGGCGTGTGTATAACTCTGCAGGGTGGAGAGTTCGACATCGTGAAGCCTCTGTCGGAAGCCAGCGTGCATTTCAAGGCCCATCTGTGGTGGCACCTCAACTTCCTGGCTCGCAGCCGCAATAGAAATAAGATCAAGCGCTTCTTTGCTGAGGTGCATTACCATCCTGGTTCAGGCTCGCCATATTCGGTCCCAACTCCTATTGTTGAATTATGCACGGTCCTCGGTACGTATCCTACATATGTGACTTCCTTTTAAAAAAAAAAAACTGGTAGAGTACTCTTTCGGTCGATTAATGTTAACATGAATATGCATGCAGAAGAGCCGCTTGACCAGTACAAGAGGAGTTGTGCGTTCTGTATAAACCAACCAGACATTTTGCACCCCGTGGGTGACCCGACGTTCGTCTGTGGAAACCAGGTACAGAAGGCGCGAGGAGGACCTCTTGAATTGCTGAGGCGTGGAAAGCCTTCACAGCTTGGGAAGCTACCAGGGCTTAGAAAGCTAGGGATGGCATCTGGTCTTCCAGGTCCTAGGACGCCATCTAATCCTGGTATGCCACCTTGGATGCCCTCCAGGGAGGAGGCCATCAGGGATTGGGATGCCATCTGGGCTTCAGATGAAGAGGCTTGGGCTACCGTCCTTTACATGCTGCCCTCATCCAGTCAAGAGATGGAGTGATGAGGAGGTCGAGTCTTGAGCCCTACTAGTCAAGAGATGGAGTCGAGAGAAGAGGTGGAGTTTTGGGCCCTGCATATTTTTTCTTATGGTTACAGTTACAGCAGCAGAATTTCTGATCATCCCAAAGGTCAGGGAACAGGCACTGATCAATGACCATAGATGTTGTCCAGACACTGTTGCCATGTTGGATATTTTCGCACTTTGAAGAATTGTATGCTACTCTATGTTTTTTTTTGGTAATAATAGTATCTGGTTACTTTGGCTTTCAGTGTGTACATTTTGTTATAAGGTCTGTGCACCATGAATTTCAGTGTTTCTTGCATGAATTATTTACAAAGAAAATTCCCTCTGCGCCATCGAAAAATATACCAATCCTTCTCCGCCATCAATTTTTTTTTTTTTTGAGAATCTCCGCCATCGAAAAGTATGCATTCCCTTGTGTCCACTAGATAGAGTGCATACGGTCAGGGTTCATGGAGATCCTGTAGCTAGTTTCTCAGTGTTTTCATTTCCTTAAGGGGAAGGAACAATTGTTCATGGGCGAAGTCTTGTTCAGTTTTCAGTAAGAAAAATTAAGTGTCTTGTGATAGCCTGACGATCAATCGGAGGAAAGGAAACACAACCTATACAAAATGGTCTAAGTACAATGAGGCAAGGAGAACAGAGGGCAAAACTGATCAACAACACTCTACCTATAATCCTGCCGTTGTGCAGCTAAATGGCGCACAATTTTTTCACATAAAACTAAATCAAGTGCTTTGACGGAAAATGTATATTTCTTCTCTTTTTTGTTGCTCAAAACTCATCATAAGTTGGGATAGTATATTCCTTCCATAACGTAGATTCAGAAAGTGTGGAGCCTTGCAGTGTTGATTGATTCCTAAGGATCAGATGTTTGTAGCACGGTAGCACCTACAAATTTTCAATAAACAATTAACGAACACCCTGTTCCAAACACAGATGCAATTAAATCGAACATTCAAAAGAACAGCCGAGTATATCAAGCTTTTCTGGTTGTGTCGACAGAAGACGCTGCTGAACTGCGTTGCTGCAATTCAGCGAACAGACAGAACACGGAACAGAACGCGTTCAGAAACAGAGACGGGTTCATCCCCCTTCTTCCTCCTCCGTCGTGTTCCTCACGGAGGACCGCCTCAGGCGAGCTCTTCGTTCATCTCGCTCGGCGGCGGCGCCCTGAACACGTGCTCACGTCCCGGCAGCAGCTCGCCGGCAGCCACGGGCTGTGACAGTAGAGTTTGGTTGGACGATGCAGACGGCAAATGGTTGCGGATTTGGTTGATTAAGCTCTTTGTTTGGTCCCCTCCGGTAATGCAATTGCAGAGCAAGGGCTGCCTCTCCTCGATTTCTCTGTGGGAGGGAGGCGATGAGGTGGACACAGGAACACGCTAGCCGCGTGATCGGAGCAGCGCGCCGGAACGAAATCCACGAGCGTCGCTACTGCAGAAAGAGAGCGCCCAATTTGATCCAAGTAGAGAAGAAAGCAGCAAATTTGATCAGACATTCAGACTTCTTCATTCAGAGGCGCAGAAAGTCTGAATAGCTTCCTTCCCTTGAAGAAACGCTGAAGAGACGACACCATCTTGCACAGGAAAACTTATGCTGAAATGACAGATAACATGAACAGGGTTCATGGTTTAAGATGCCACACCTCATTTCTCAGAATTTTCGTTTCTTTAAGCGCAAAGAACAGTTGTTCATGGGCAAAGTCCTGTTTCAGTTTTCAGTAAAATAAAAGGGGGCATGTCATAGCCTGACGACCAAACCAAGGAACGAAAACACAACCTATACAAATGGGCAAAACTGATCAATAACAACCCTGATGAAATAATTGTAGCATAAGCTATGGTAGTTGTTCCTTTTTTTTTTTCTTGTACCATTGTGTTCACTAGCACATGCGAACAATGAGAGCCATACCTTTTGCGTCAAGAGAAGAAGCTGCTGGACTAAGTTGCTGCAATGAACAGAGGTTATGTAAACGGTAATGCTAATGTTATCATGAAACACGGCAGATGTCACGGTTTTGGCTGATTATGCTGTGTGTTTTGTTCCCTTTGTTCATGGACAAAGTCTTGTTACCGTTTTCAGTAAAATAAAAGGAGACATGTCATAGCCTGACGACCAACCCAAGGAACGAAAACACAACCTATACAATTACAAATGGTCTAGCAATGTACAATGAGGCAACAAGAAAGATGGGCAAAACTGATGAATAACACTCGGCAACCATGATGAAATGATGTAGTTCATAAACTATGGTAGTATATGCCTCCTTTTCTTGTACCATTCTGATCTCTAACACATGTGTGAACAAGAAAAAGAGATCAGAAGGATGTGTTATAACAGCTAGTATCATGTAGATTCAAAAAGTATGGTCTTCCACTGTTGATTGATTCCCAAGGATCAGATGTTTCTGGCACCTATATATTTTTTATAGACAACTTACGAACATTCTGTTCTGAATTTCAGAGTATGTGAAATGTAAGCTTTGACATACAAATACAAAAAAGAAAAAAAAATCGAACATTCAAATGAACACCAGATTACGTCAAGCCTTATTGGTTGCGTCCGTCGACGGAAGACGCTGCTGAACAAAATTGCTGCAATGAACAGAGGCAGTGTTAACGCTAATGCTGATGTTATCACGAAACACGGCGAATGGTCACGGTTTTGGTTGATTACGATCTTTGTTTTGTTCCCTCTGGGAGCGTAATTGCAGAGCAAGGACCGCCTCTCTCTCTCTCTCTCGCACCGGATTTCTCTCTCCATGGTCCGGCCCCAAATCCGTCGTTATTCTCTGCTCTCTGGAGGCTGCTACCGCTATCGTATCAGCACATCAGCCTGCACCTCCGGTGGTGGTGCTCCTCCTGCCACACCCACACCCAACGATGTAGCTGCACAGTCCAAGGCGCGACACCTCCAACCCAAGTCGTGACGCGGCGGATGGAGGCGCCGCCGGCGGTGCTGCCTGCGCCGGTCACCTGGTCAGCGTTACAGCCTCGCAGAATGGATCAGTTACATCTAGGTCCCCGCCGTAGGGTGTTCCGTGCGTTCGATTGGAACCTGCCCAGGTGACCGGAGGAGGGAGGACTCTCAGGACGTCGGGTGGCGGCGGCGGCAATCGGAGAAGCGACGGGGCAGAGGAGGGAGGCGGCGGACCCAAACTTGGAACTTTGCAATAGGACCCTCGTTTGGATCGCGATCAATCTCCGCGATCCAAACATTTTACACAAAACCTCCTAATCTGGATCGCGATTATTCTCCGCGATCCAAATATATGCAGAAATCCCCCTATTTCGGATCGCGATTATCCTCCGTGATCCAAATATATGCATAAAACCCCGTTATTTTGAAAATTATTTTCAGATTGGTCCCCCACCCACTGCTATTCGGCTATTCGCTCTTCCCTGCCTGGCTGTCGTTCCCGTCCGCCGCCGGCTACACGGAAATCCCTTTCCCTTCTCCCCTTTCCGCACCGGGCGGCGGAGGAGCGCCCCGGTGCCATTCCTTGACGGAGATAGCCTTCCCGAGGTTCATCAGTTGGATTAGGCGAAGGGTTTATGATAGTTTAAGTTTACCCTCGTGTCTAAGGGCTTCCCCATTGCAACAGGATGGTCCAGCCAAAGGAAAGATTAATCGATCCAATCCCGTTTCTTCCACACGGATACACATATGGAGCACTGCTTGTATGATTTCTTTGTTTCTGCTATGGAAGAGTTTTACGGCGGATCAACTAATTGATCACTTATCCTCTCATGATTGAATTGTGTACGGAAGAGGAACACGATGAGGAAGAAATGTTCGATCCATATGAGAATGAGATCATTAGATGGGAGGGGATTCGTGGTCCGATTTTGATGTCATCTCATTTTTGAAGATTTTTTTTGGTCATCTTTGACTTCGATTTTCCATTTTTGTTTTGTTTTTTGCTTGCTGCTTGATCTTTGTCAAACGAATCAACCGATATTATGATCCACAATCACATGTACACACTAGAATGTAGACATGATAATCAATAGACGTTTAGATTTCAGGCATGCTTCGACGGATGCAAGAAAATGCAATGCGCATCCTGGTGATTTGTAGAACTACATTCTCACCGTACATGATGGCATTTGGATCCATTTCTATCAGATAAGAGTTAACAAGATCTCATATCTCACGTGGCGCAGACAAATATGCAAACTCTTGGACACTCTTATCTGTGTCATACAATACAAGGGGTCAAAGTCTTATTTTGATACCCATGAATCACCAAACGATCATATAATACGGGGCAAGCATGCAATGTACAA
The DNA here is from genome assembly GCA_030378355.1 of Eleusine indica. Classification (NCBI taxonomy): domain Eukaryota; kingdom Viridiplantae; phylum Streptophyta; class Magnoliopsida; order Poales; family Poaceae; genus Eleusine; species Eleusine indica. The sequence goes on from CM059500.1 coordinate 47,093,511, forward strand.
ATTGTCAATACTTAGAGCGGTGAGGCCTTGAAAATGGTGGGCACAAGAAACAGAACTACAATTGCCTTCGCATCAAAGTTAAGGCAGCACGTGAATTAAAACATCACGTCTTGTATACTAATATTACCTATCAAACTCACCCTCATTTCCTCTCTTTTTTTTTCACTCTTTTTTGGTTGCTTTAGAGCCTCAATGAGCCTCAAGCTAGTGCTATGGTATATTGTGCTACATATTCAACAGCCAGATAATGTACATCTGAAGTTTGTAAACAACAGTTTCACTTCTCATGATCTTCATTTGATGTGTCAATCTTTATTACAAGAGGTTGTTGTAGATCTGATGGAGAGGCTACAACAGGAAGTTGTGAAGTTCCTACATCCAGCTCTCCATTCTCCGCCAATGCCTTATCCAGAGATGATTTTGCAACCCTTGTGACACATATGATCAAGCCAACTACAGGTAGACAACAAAAACAGTCAGCATATGGACAAGGAAAGCATTGCTGATGGAACAGTAACAATTTAACATACGATTTATCAGAAAATCTTTGAATCTTCTTTACAGAAAATGGATCACATGCTCAATTTGTAAAGCCTGATAAAGATCCCTTAAGTTGAACACTGTTCTATTTTCTTTTTGACTATGTATTACTATGGTTGCGGATTCATAAGTGTGCAGATTGATTACTCCAAAACAAATTATAAATTGCATGAGAGTAAATCTAGTATCAGTTTTTCTAAGCTGTTCTATGTCTCAACTATAAAGCTATGATATGTCACTACAGAATCTTTATGGGGTTCCCTTGTCTCCATGCAGTATTCTTCGTTCTGAGTAGATTAGGGAATGACAAGCAAGGATGTTTCAGATCTCCTAGACTACATAGTTTCTAATATGACAATTGACAAAATGGATATATTCTATAATTATACAAGTATATATTACTCAGGAGCAGCAGAATGCCCAGAAGGCAGAACTGTTCTTATGAAATACAGAGTTGAAAAGAGAAGAAAAAAATCACGATGTAAAACAGGGAAAAAGAGAAACAGATAATTGGTTTGTGGGGAAGGTAGAAGCTCATACCAGACATTACGAAGCCAGATACTATCAAAATCTGAAAATATTAATCAAGCATAGTGTCAGCAGCAGTCACAAGGGGGTTGTGTCTAAGAATAGCATCTACCTCTAAAATACAAATGAGAAACAGTTTGAAGAACTTCAATTGACACTTCCATAAACCAAATGTGTAACACACAGCAATATGATGTAGAAAAATGAAATAATGTACTGTTACTCACCCATCGAGTAGTTGAGATCTCACTCCACCCATGTGTTACATCTGATAGATCTTTTAGTGTCGTTCCAACATACACCAAAGCAAGGGTAATCGGCTGCAAAATGAACATGGTTAATACTTAATACAAATAAAATGTACCAATGGGCATATCAGTTCTTAACAATGCTAACAACAAGAGTTTCCTGTTAGCAGTTAGAAAGGTTTATATCCAAAGTTGTAGATAAAGATCAAGAAGACTACCAACAGAAAACAGTGTATTTACTCATAACATTAAGACAACAAATTATGCATAGTGATATAAACTTGTGGATGAAATTATGCAGATAATGTAGCTGATAAAAATGAATCAAGGTTTCACTGGGCCAGTCTGTATGCGCCAGTAGCCTTGCCACATAATATGGTCCAAAAATTATTTTCATGCGAACTGAAAGTAATTAAATTAAAAATCAAACTGAAGCAGACCATCATTCCCAGCCAAGAAGCCAGCATGTACTCTCCAACTCCAACAGGGGTGACAGACAAAAGGTAGTTCAACATGTTGAATGGAAGTAACGGTACAAGCCTTAGTAGCAACACAATCTGCAGATGTAAATAAAGTCTGAGCACAATCATTTGAATAACTCAAAAACGATGGCAATATAGTTTGTTTTTGGAATCCCAAGTCTTAGACATAACACACAAGTTGTTTTTGATTGAATATGACTGAATCCTCCTGACTGCGAAAAGTTATACCTTGAAGCCAGATCTTTGGATAGCAACGGCTACTGCTTGAAACTTAGGGTAATCTTTACATTTGGAGAGAACATATGGTCTCCCAATCTGCAACAATATTGAACTGTTTAGGTATTCAAAAAGCAAATAATGCAAACATACAGTAAAACCTAACAGAAGCAAATTCAAAACTAATGATGCTGGAAAGATATGCTAAGTGAAAACTAACATAAGCAAATTTAAAAGTAATAATGTAATTGCAGTTGAAACAAGACCACTAAGTCATCCATCACACAATATTGTTATATTAACTGCACGAACATATGAATGCAGTAATTTGAGATAACACTTGACTTTGATATCCATCTGTTACAACATGCAATTGTCAGTTCATATTTTTCAAATTAAACATACCGTTCTACCAAGCAGAAATGCAGCAGTTGCACCAATTGTGGCTCCGATGGAGTCGGCAACGAACCCAACAGGCAGACCGAATAGGTAGCCACCTCCAAGCTAGCAAATATAATAGGCAATGTAAAAGAGGATCCAAGACCAAGGGAAAATAGATTATACAAAAGGGAAATGTAAAGGCTCATAAAGACAAGGAATGGTGACCACACATACTGTAAGAACTGAAGCTGGGACGGCTAAGACTGTCAAAGGAACGTAAGCAAGAGCCCTGAAATAATATACAGCACAAATAATTAAGTAGAAACAAAAATAACCAATAAGGTAATGACGTAGAATCACAATATTGCTGGTAGCTTTGGGCTTATCATATGGTATCTGTTATTTACGAAATCTTACATAATGTAGTTACTTGGTGGGATATAGTGTGGTGCGAAATTAAATCTAGTTATGCACAAGAGTTCAATACTTACAACACTACAGGACCCCATGGGCCCAAGTTCTCCTTGATCCAAATCAGAAAGTCCTTTAAAATCTGCCAATATAAACTTAAGAAAATAAGAATCTGATGCAAAACTTAAACTAATTTATATTCTAGGCTTTGTATTATTGAGATTTTGGCAGCTATGAAGTGAAGAGGCAAAAGGGACAAAAGAAATTTCTTATCCTATGGACTAATCGAGAATAGAAACTAATAAAGAACTACTTGAGACCATTTCCTCGAAAGATGACACTTCTAAAAAATTCTACCAAAATAAACACTTCAGGATTAACACCAATATTTGGTTTATAAAGGCTAGCACGAATAAAAAGGAAACAATAAAAATTACTCCTAGCCCCCACAGTCCCATACTCCTCAAACATATTATATACTGAAAAATATTACATCAATCAGATGAAAAATGGCAGGGCAGGTAAGTATGTTAAGTGGATGTAAGCAGTATAGTACTATAGTGAAAGCAGTATGCCAATATCTATGGAAACTGTCCTACTTTCAAAGCTCTATATCCTCCTTGAACACCGTATCTGAGTATAAAGCTCACAAAAGACTGGGAACATGAATGTATTCATAATAAAATAAGATATGAATATAAATATATGGCAAATTAGGCTCAGGCATAGTTAGATGTCAATAGTGGTTCTGCTGGTAAAGCTTACCTGCGATCAAACTCCCAATACACCTGCCCCATTTACCCTGACCCATGGCACGCAAAAGGAGTTGTGATGAAGTGATGGTTTTCTTATCTTGAATTTAGTCAATAGACAGGAACTGCATTTCAATATGTGAAATTAAGTGTTTTCACAAATCATAGCTTATAACCATGCAGTGAACTGCAGTTCCGTTCTATTGTCATGCTAGCCAAGGGAACAGCATACATTATATTGAGTTGGCAAGTGTACTATAAAAGTATAAACAACACAACATTTCTGAAGATTGAAAACATTTTAATGCATATTTGGTACATTTTAATACACAAATTTCCTGCCATATAGCAGCATGAAACATAAATACGTCAGATTAAGGTAACGAATAATCACGCGGGTAAATTAAACTACATTTCAGCGATTTGGATGACTACTCCCACAAACATATAACCATTTACACGTCGCACCCTAATAGCATTCAAAAGGAGGAGGTTACCAACGAACCCCAACAAAGCGAGTTGGCGACATCGAATCCCACACGAACCAATTCGCAACGAGAGGTAGACTCACGCACCTTCTCAACGGGGAGCGTGAAGAGCGCGACGCCGACCCCGACGAGCAGGACGGCGGCGACGGCGAGGCGGATGGCCGAGGGCCACGAGAGCGCCATGGACGCGAGTAGCCGCCTCCGCCAGGGCCTGAGCCTGCCGCAGTCCTCCCCTCCGTCCGCTCCCTCCGCGCCGTCCGCCCAGCCCCCCGCCCTCCCCCGCGCCCGAAGGCCCACCACCGCGGCGCCTGCCAGATTTGCCTCCCCGGATCCGCGCTCCCCGCCTCCTCCGCCTTCGAGCACCGGTGGTGTAGCCTAGCACGCCCTCCCGCCGCGGCAGCTCATCGCACGCGAGATCTGGAGCCGGGTGCAGGCGTCGCGTCGCGCGTTGCGTGGCGTGTCCTTCCTTGGATTTGGCCGGTGGTGGCAGGGCAGAGGCCGAGAGAGGAGGGGCAGGGGAGGCGTCTCGCGCCCGCGTACGCTTCGCTTTGCTTGCACCTACCGTCCCCGGCTCCCGCCCCGCGTGAGACGAGCGAGCGCTCGCCACCGACAGATGTGACGCGCGGCGTGATCCTGCTGCCGCGGATGGGGGAGGGTCTGGCGCGTGGGCCCTCTTGCGCAAAGCCGTGGATGGCGCATTACTAATTGCACACGCAAGGTGCGTAATCGGGATATATTTGGTGCTCACAGATTAAAACCATTTGACTTGCCGCCCGTGTTTCAATTATAGATGATTAATTTGAACAAATAATTTTTTGTCGTGTTTTGATCTCAAATTGCATGCCTGCCCTCATTATTCAACTGGGGTTATTTATCCTTTTTCGTAGAATTAGTAACTTATCATTGTTTTACAAAATGTCTCTATGACAGATGAAACTAATGGGCTGTTTGGCAGGGCTCCACACAAAAAACATTACCAGTTAAAAAAATAAAGCAGTCTGCCTTTATTTTTTGAGAAGCTATAAAAGAAGCTATTTTGTCCAACAATTTCAGATACAGCCATAGTCACAGTCAGAAGAAGTTGTGTTTTCAGAAAAACCACACCCACAGCCAAAGCCGGTACAACTAGAATCTTACCAAATAGGCCCTAAAATCAAAGGTGCAACTGAACTGAAAAGCCACATTGACATGCAAAAAAGAAAACCTTTTAGTTGGTGTATATTGTTGCGTTGAAATAAGCATGGACTATTCTTTCTTTCTCTCTCTCTCTCTCTTTTTTAAGGAATAAGCATGCATAGACTATTATATTCAATCATACACACACTACTTCATCTGAATGGAAATGCCAACATTCGGACCAGAATGGAGTGCAAATCAGGTTGTGTTGTCTCTCTGATTGAAACAGCAACACATTTTCCAACCAAAAGGAGTAATTATTTTTGTTTTCTTGCATAAGTCCATTACAAAGGTGAACTAGAACACATCCATTTTGTATGTCCCCAAAGTATACCAACTTCAACAAATTTAATTCCTTTATCAAGATATTCGACTCAATATGTTTCTAGCTAGCTAGTTATCCAAAATTGGATGTTATCATTCAATTATTTTGAACTTAAATCGAGTCATTGTCGATAATGTGAGTTGTGGTAGCCTCCATATGTTTTAGAATGTGTCGTCACTGGTGCTGCACGGTAACTTAGTGCAATCATGTAATGTTGCACTTCCCTTCTCCTTAATAAAATTACTCTGTGCATTGCACATTCTTGAAAGTAGTAAGCCAGACAAGTATTGAAGCTAGCCGTATACGGTATACTGTGAAACTGAGAAGATACAGCAATAACGACTGAAAGCATAATTAAGGTAGGGATTGTACATTTGAAACCCATGCATGTAGGCATATGATTCAATCAATATGTACCATTTCAAAGTAAGCTAGAACGCGTACAGAGTTTTTCCTTAGCGAAACATGCATGAACCAGCAAGTGGGGCACTTACAAACCAGAATAGGCCAGCATTACACACACAAACACACTCACACACACACGAACGCATTACATAACTCTTACAAATACGTATATCTACCTCAAGCCGATCACAAACCAAACTCTCTTTTAATTTCTTTTTTCACATACCTGATGGCAAACACGAACATGACTGATGGAGAATTGGAGATGCAACACACGTACCGCAGAACTGTAACCAACACAACACAACAAGCAGAAGCCGCCTCTACGTAGTTCTTCATCCCATGAAATGAACCATGCATGGCGCCGGCCGGCCTTTAATTTTGATCAGGTAGCTAATAGTTGGATCAGACGCCGCCGCACCTGTAGGTGAACTTGCAGGTGTGGCCCACCCTGACGGTGTACTTGTGCTGCGGCTTGATGAGGAAGGACGGCAGGCGGAGCAGCGCCTCGCACACGCAGTCCGGTTCCACCTCCTTCATCCACCGGCAACAATCCCTGTACGCGCGGTGGTCATCGTCGTCGTCATCATCATCATCGTCGTCGTCCTCGTCCTCGTCCTCGTCGTCGTCGTTGTCCTCGTCCTCGTCGTCGTCCTCCTCCTCGTCGTCGTCCTCGTTCTCGTCCTCGTCCTCCCCGTCGCGCAGGCGGCCGCGGCGGTGGCGACGGTGGTGGCGGCGGTGGTGCCTGCCGGACCGGTAGTGGTGGTGGCTGGTGCTGCCGCTGCGGGTGTGGTTGTTGTTCCCCGCGGCGGCGACGTCGGTGCCGTTCGTTGCTCCGTGGCCGCCATCGTCGTCGTCCTCCGCCGCCGGCTCGACGGTGATCATCGACGCGGCGGGGCTCTGCGCGTTGTCGGCGGCGGCGCCGCCTTTCTTCTTATTGCGGATACCGCGGCTGCCGGCGCCTGCAGCCTCGGCGGCGTTGGCGCTCTTGCGGTTACGGCGGCGGCGGTCGTGCGCGTCGCCGCCGTGGTCGTCGCCGCCGTCCTCGTCCTCATCGCTGTCCTCGTCGCTGTCCTCGTCCTCGTCCTCGTCGTCGTCGTCGTGGTGGTGCGACTCCGGGCTGGTCGGTGGCAGGATGGCGCAGGCCTGGCTGGCGATGGCGAACTGCGTCAGGCAGAACTTCTTCGTCTGCGCAGCCACCGGCGGCACGACGCTGAAGAATGGGAGCAGGAGCACCGCCGCGACGAGCGCGGCGCGGAGCGGCGAGGCAGCCATGAACTGGCCGGCCTCTGTTCGAAGGAGGATATCAGACGAAGGGGAACAATGTATTAATCCTTCCTTCCTTCTTCCAAAGTTCAGTAGTTGGATGGTGTTGGATGATGCATGGGATGTGCGTGTCAAGGCTATATATATATCAACCCATCTTTATCTTTGATGATGCATGGGATGTGCCAGAGGACATCGTGTTCCTCTTTGCATGTCTGCTGGATTCCTGGAAAGAAACGGGAGTAGGGGAGAAGATGATGAGTTGTAGGTGCTTCATGCTCCTCGTGTGTGTTGACGACGCGCCGTTCTGTGTATATGTTGGCCTTGCATTGTTCGTCAGTTGTTTATTACTTATGTCGTTTGAAAGCACGAAGCGAGCTTGCATAGATGATCTTTGCGTGACTTGATAAGTTTATTATTATTCATTCCTTTTGACTATATGTCTCTACAGCTTCCGTCATGAGCACCAGGGCGCCATTTTCATTTCTAACAGTTAATTAAGCCCTGGCATGGCATGGCTAACAATAAGGAGGGCTGGAAGAGAATGTGACGATCTACTTGGACCCGAGAACTGTGTTTTGATCATTCCCGTTAGTGATCTGAACGCATGTCTATATGTTCATGTTAGCCAAGTAAGGAACACGGCTTGGGCGCACAAACTGCAGTGCAACACGGTTTAAGACTGGGCTACCTGTGCACGAGCTAATATTTTGTGTGCTGCAACAAATACATCTTTATAATAAGTAGACTATAAAATAAGTAGCATGAAGTAAATAAACCATCATTACGGTTTCCTAACTGATAATTAAGAGGAGACCATACAAAGAATAATCAATCAAATAGACAATAAAACAACAGAGTTAAGGCCTCAAGCCCAATGGTCCCATAGCGGGCCGTTGGGCCTGCTATGGATCAGGTACAACCAGCCTAATGTAGATGATGTGCAGTCTCCTTCAATAATTAGATGTGAAGAAGAGCAATTGATTGGACATGAATTGATCAAAACTTTGAGCAACCTTAAACACACTATGGAAGCTTCGTTGTCTCCCTCCATTCGGCAAAACACATCATCCAAGAAGGGAGAAATTATGGTCCACCAAGAAGGCAATATGAGTCGCAATCAACATCATAAACTTAAATTCAAAGCTCAGAAACCAGTTCTCAAGGTGGTTCAAAATATGTTGACAAAAAAATAGATCGTTGTTAGAAAGGATAAGAAGCTATGCTCATGGAGATTTTAAGGTGGCTTCCCTAGCTGTTGTTAACTTCTTGCAGGTTTGAAGATCCCTAGTTGTTGCATCATAGTTATGTGTTTGTTGTTGTTACTTCGTCGTATGCTCTTTGTTGTTTTTCTTGGACTTGATGATGATCATAGCTCGGACTTGGCAATACTGCTGAGTTAGACTTTGTAATCTTACGATGTATCAACTCTATCTTCTACCTTAATAAATGGCAACACTCTTGCTGCATTTTCAAAAAAAAAAAATGAGCAGGAGATTAGAACGGAACAAGAGGCTGGCTGTCGCTAGCCTCGACGTCGAACGGGCTTAAGTTGCAGCCCGCGTTGGCAAGCTGTGGAAGAAACAAACCCTAACCCGTTTGGTTCAATAGTGATAATGTTTGTCAAGGCATCCGTTCACTACGGGAAACTCATACTTCGCCGTGTGCCAGAACTTTTGTCGTGGGCTTTTTCGCAGGCACACGACGAAGAAGACCACTGCTGTGTGCAGCAGCAGGAAACACACGGCATCAAAGAAACACATGGCAGACAATACATTCGCCGTGTGCCCACAGGCTAACACACAACAAACAAAATTGTTGCCGTGTGCCCGGGGCAGGGGCACACGGCAAACATTAGCCGTTACACTTTTGCTCGACGGCGCTTGCTGGCCGTTAGAGTTTGCCGTAAGCCCAAAGTGGCACACAACAAATATGCCTCTTTGCCATGTGTCAGGGTCGAGGCACATGGCAAACCACATACTTTGTCGTGTGCCAAGGCATTACACACGGCAAATCACGCACTTTGACGTGTATCAAAATATTGCACACGACATATAATTTTTTTTAAAAATTTTCCCCTTCCACTTTAATTTTATTTTTCTACTACATATACATATTGGATACTCTATGTTCCAACTTGGACATTTCACACCTTGTTAAATATTTTTAACCAATTTATTCCATTCACAAGTTTTTTTATGCATAACACGAATTTGGATTGTGAGTGCATAAAATAATAGAATAAAGTGAGTCAAAAATGTTATTCATGATATTTAGGCTAGTGTAAGTGTTTATCCAATAGTCGAATTGAAGTTTTGAAAGACGTATTCACAAAACATTATAATAAACATAGGGTTAAATAGGATTTAAATTGTATTTAATTCAATCAAAGTTTATAATTCATGAGATTTGTCGTGTGATCCTTTTATCATGCATGGAGTCTGTGATGAATATTTCATATGGTTTTGCGTATGTTTATATGTACGATGGTTATAAACTGGAACTTTCTTAAAAAGTTATAATAGAAATAGAGAACTCGTGGTTAGGTTCATAAATACAATATCATTTCAATTAGAATTTTGCTTTAATTCATTTTTCTATAGAGGATAGGTAACACAAAATGCTTCATCCTTCCTTTTTGGTGTCTTTTGGGATTAGTTTAATAATTGTACTATATTAACTGGCAGTATATATACTATTTTAATTTTTATAATTTGAATGTAGCCAAAGTAGAATTTTTTCTTTGCTAATTTTGTATTCATATGATTGAGGATTGGTGTATTAAAAAAAATCAAATACTAATTCAAAAAACATGAATTAACGCTGGTGCTATTATCACATGCATGTTGGACTATATGATTGAGGCTTCATAGCTTAGTTGTTTCATTTCAAATATTGTAGACTTAGAGACTTAGTTCAACTTAGAGACCTAGAAACTTACAATAATTTAGAGATCTAGAAACTTACCACTACTTAGAGACTTATTACTTCAACTTATGAATATTTAGATTATAACTTAGTATTGTTCTTTTAATTCAAGTATCATAGATTTAGATAACCTATAAACTTACAATCACTTAGAAATTACAAGTTCTCGTTTTGAATCTTTTCTACTTTGTGCAGAATCTATCGGCGGCATCGAACACGTCTGACATGTTGACGGGCATGTCACCGATGTTTCCGGCACAACAGTTGTTCCCACCGCCACCGCTACCGCCACCGGGGCAATGAGCTTGTGTCGTGTTTGCCTCATGACGGCGAACTTGTGATGTTTGTTGAATTTATGTTGAAAATTATGTCGTACTTGTGATATTGATGTTGAATTCATGACGAACTTGTGATGTTTGTTGAATTTATGTTAAATTCATGCTTCGTGAGCTTCTACATGATGTGAAATGATGTTTGTTGTGATATATTAATGGTATTTGTGATGTTTGATGAAACTTGTTATATGTCTGATATTTGTAATGTTTGAAAGTGAAAAAAAACAAAATAAAAAAAACAGAAAAAGAATGGTCACTTCACCCTATGCCAGAGGGCTGGCACACGGCGAAGTGGCCATTCCTGGGCACCTGACGCACACCTTCGTTGTGTACCAAAGTCGGGCGCACGGCGAAGTGACCATAGCTTCACTGTGTGCCACTCCCAAGACACACGGCGAAGGGGTGAGGTCTTCGCTGTGTGCCTTGTGCCGTGGAAGGCACACGGCGAAGGGGGGGGGGTGCCGTTAACAGCCGCTTTGACAAACTTCGTCATGTGTCGTGTTTGCCTCACGACGAAGATGTTGACCGTGTGTCCGGCATTTGGCCCACGGCGAAGGGCATTTCACCGTCGGCCGTTATTGCTGTAGGGGTGTCGCCGTAGGCCACACATGGCAACACTCTTCGTCGTGTGTATTTTATCCTTTGCCGTGTGCCTTAGCCACATAGTGAAGTATGAGTTTCCCGTAGTGGTTATAGTATAAAAATCAGCAAAGACGAATCATCATCACTTTATAATGTCACTTATATATTATTCAAGAGAACAGACTTTTACAAACATATTGGGGATATAATAAAATAAAGTTTCACTAGGTGTGCGTGCATACTTATTTGGACGTAACAACAGCGTACAGCGGAAATCAATCGACACGATTGCTTTGCTAGACCGATGATGATGATGTAGAGCGCTATAGATAGCTCATGGCAATGACGACGGTATGATGGTGCACAACTTGAAGCAGGATGACCCACAAAGCTGGTACTCCTGGTCCCTGCAGGTCTGGTTCACAACGGGCACAGTGCAGCCGACGCCTGAGCATGACGCATCCGCCACAATCATGCATCCATCAACACATTTTTTGCAATTGGGGTCCACCTCCACCGCCAAGGCGGGCTGCCACAGGGAGGAGGATAGGAGCAGCACGACGCAAATGGCAGCGAGGGTCTTGAGCACGATGGACGACGTCTTCTTCGCAGCATCGGCTGAAGCCATTTGTGGAAGATCTAGCTAGCTTAGCTTACCCTGTCTCGAGAATGATGGGTCGATTATGGATTGAGAGTTCGCAAGTGAGGTGCCATGGGATGAACCAGGCGATGCTATTTATACCCGCAGTTGCTATGTCTCTAGAACAATACCAATGAGAGATGGGATCATATAATCGTGTAGCACGCATCAGTTTAAGTGTTCCCTATACCATGAGTATATAATTAACTCGTGTTCATGATGTACTATATTATATGCATATATATATATGTATACTAGTACTAATGGTGATTGTAGATAGACACCAGATAGCTGGTTCTAGTATTGATCACTTGTGAGTACATAACTAAATCTTGTTCAAATGTGGTCGGTGCAACGACATGCATGTGAGCATACTTAGAACCAGCTAGTGTAGGCATCGGCAGGCCATGATGGAATCGAATATCACGGTTCCTTAGGAAGAATATCATGAGGGTGATAAACTAAGTTTTTTCTGATATACAAAATCGATCCAGCTTTAATCCATAGTTGACTTTCTATTATCACATATTATCATAGCTGGAGCATTGGTCTCAGAAAAATGAAATTCAATGGAGATTGATTTTGCATATCTGGGAAAATTTAGTTTATCTCCCTCCAGGTTCCTTCTTAATGAACTCGTGATCAATGTAGTAATTCCTTCCCTCGTGGCATGCCGACACCTATCGGCTCTTGCTGGTAAGGTCAATATAGGACAGGCTGCGTGCGTATAATGGTGATTGTAGATAGACACCAGATAGCTGGTTCTAGTATTGATCACTTGTGGGTACATAATTGTGTGGTCGGTGCAACGACATGCATGTGAGCATACTTAGAACTAGCTAGTGTAGGCATCGGCAGGCCATGATGGAATCGAATATCACGGTTCCTTAGGAAGAATATCATGAGGGTGATAAACTAAGCTTTTTCTGATATACAAAATCGATCCAGCTTTAATCCATAGTTGACTTTCTATTATCACATATTATCATAGCTGGGGCATCGGTCTCAGAAAAATGAAATTCAATGGAGATTGATTTTGCATATCTGGGAAATTTTAGTTTATCTTCCTCCAGGTTCCTTCTTAATGAACTCGTGATCAATGTAGTAATTCCTTCCCTCGTGGCATGCCGACACCTATCGGCTCTTGCTGGTAAGGTCAATATAGGACAGGCTGCGTGCAAGTAAGGCGGTGAATGTGCTGGTCAGCTATACGAGCGACATGATCTCTCTCTAGGGGGAAACACGATCTCATTTGAAATATATAGTCATATCTTGCCCGTGATTTTCTTGAAATTTCTCCAAAATTTTTGTAATGGATTCACATTTTGACGCTCCATTATTGTTTTTACGGTGTGTGACAACTAAAGCTTGAGAAATTTCGCAAGAACACAAAAAAATCTTTTTCTCCCCGGGAGCTTGAGGACGACTCAAATGGCTTAAACATTATAGTGAACGAAACCATTTGTATGGTGAGGAGGTACAATAGTTGTTTAAGCTAACATAATAGCAAGCTGCATGAATATTTTTACTTTGCAGTTCTTCTTCAAGCTGACCCCTGCTGGGACCTGGCCCGCCAGCAGCGTTTTGTTTTACACAGTCATACAAAATTGACAACAGCCGCATGAATATGTGGAGTTCTCTTCTTCAAGCAAGGTTTAGTCACCCACTACTCGCCTCCAAATTATTACGGAACACAAAAATGATTTAAGCATAACAAACCTGCTTTGAGACTCGTGTAATCATATGTTTCCTTTGCACGTAGGTATGACACAGAGCGACCCACAGGTACCGTGGATCATCTCTAGTTGTTCAACTAAACGAAGTAGCTGATCAATTTCTGACCCCCCCCCCCAAGTTCAACTAAATGAACTAGCTGATTTTTCATGGGAAATTGATCAATTAGAGTTTGTTCAGTTGGACAGGATCCATGAGTACCCACAGACTGCTCAATCTTCATCGTTTTTCACACATCATTTTTTACTACAAAGCTGAACACTTCACAATAAATAAAAAATGTTTTATCTTCATCGTTTTTCGCACATCATTTTTTACTACAAAGCTGAACACTTCACAATAAATAAAAAATGTTTTATCTTCATGATAAGTTTGCTTCGTACATGTTTGCAGTGTACCGCAATTACTGACAGCACTGATGCTATCCATCTTAAGTATAACAATATCTTTTTGAAGGAGCCCTAGCAGTTGTCATGCCTTAATTTTTATATTAGAGAGATCACAGAGAATTTGTAAAGACCATTCTCATCAGTAACGGCTGCCAGCATGAGCTGATGAGCAGCTCCACATCTTGCTTGACTGTAGTGAAAAATAAAGACTGTTCCAGTTTTGATACCTTTGTTAAGCTCAGAAAACACAATAGAAAAACGCATCATCATTTAATCTGAAACATGCATTACATAACACAATAACAGGATCGATCGTAGCAGCACAAAAATATGATAGTACATCATTTCACACTATTATTCCGTAGATGACCAGTGTTTGATACATAATGCTTCAATATATAGTACAATTTATCATAAAGTAAAATCAAACTGACAATGACCATGGTCCATGGATCCATGGATTATTACAACAACGGTAACTGTAATTTCAAAGTAACAACAATGACGATGATGACACAGGCACAGAAAACGTGGCAGCTAGTGATGAGCTCGATCAATGGTTGCATCTCACCGCGGTGCATTGGGTGAAGCAGGTGTGCATGCACGTGTCGTATATCCGCACTTCGCAGGGTTTCTTTACAAATGGCAGTGTGCTGCCGAGACCGTGGCATGACCCTTCTGAGACTAAAGAGCACCCAGAGGCACATTTTTCTCTACAATCTTGCTGGGCCATCGCCGGCAGCCCCATGGAAGACAGGACTAGCACAGCGCAAATGGCAGCAATGGCCATCACCTTAGAAGCGGCGGCAGAAGCCATCGATCGTGAGTAGATACAGAATTGGCGAGGATGATCACACGAAATCTACTGCAATAGAGAGAGAGAGAGAGAGAGAGAGAGAGAGAGATCTTGTAGTGGTGCCCATAGAACTGAGGAGTGAATGCTATATATAGGCCACAGGGTGCACATTACTTAGATTAAACTATGGCATGTACCTAAACACGAGCTAGCATTATTAATAGTTGCACAGATGTTGGTTACTTAGAATTATATGGATTGACACTAAATGTGTGACTGGTCATTGACTTGTGGTTATATAATTATCTCATGCTCCACCTGCGTACTAAATTATTGATTTGCAATATTTGCGTGAGTCGTATTGACTTAGTCGAATAGATACTACTATTATTGCTCACTGGTTCATGTTCTTGTTAATGTTATTGGGGCAATATATGTTGTTTCTAGTTATTCCTTCAGATTGTTAATTGATATTGTTAACATTAAGAAAACTTTTTATGTAAAAAATAAACACAATGTGTTTCCTAATGTCATTATCAACTAAAAATAAGATGATCAGAACATTATAGGAATATGACACCCTGGGCCCAAAACCAGACCACCGCTACAGACCACAAGGAGAGGGGGGGAGGGGGGGGGGGGTAAACGAACTGTCACTGTAGTATCCTTTTTGAGATAGCAGCGGTTGATAGTGTCATCCGCCGTTAAAAAGGCGTCACTCCTTACTAGCGGGTCATATTGTAAGCCGCTGGTACAATGTGAATAATAGTGGCAGATAACAATGTGGGATGCCGTTAAAGAGCCCACACAATATAAATAGCATCTCAAACTGCTTCCTATTTAATTCAAATAGTGGCGGCTCGAAAATTTAGTCATTTCTGCTTATAATTGAGCGACACGCCGTTACAATTCCGTATTTTTAACTACGGAAGCCTAGCGGCGTTGACCCTGGCCGTGCTACAGTGCTATTTAGTCCACTGCTACGGTGCTTCATTTTTTTAAAGTATTTGTTCTGCAAGTCATTTTGGTTCCTATGCACGACACATTACTACAATGATGTTGATAGTATAAGTCAATCACTAGTATTTGTTTTGAAATTCACGTATAGAAACGAAACATACATATTTGCATGTACATACTTGAAAATCCTTGTAAAAGATGCGTAGTGAGAATTGTTGATGGCACATATATATACATACATTAGTACTAAGATATATGCACGATTTTTCAGAACATACAATCGGATTTACACATTTGTACACGAGCTGCACAATGCACGTTTCTAGACTTCTAGTTAACTGCTCTACAAAGATAAGCTACGGAAGTTTTTCCCTTTCCTTTTGATCAGACACAGCTGCTACGGTTGTTTTGACAGCCAGCCATCATCGATGAACTTTATGTCCACGAATCTCTTAACCTCCTCCTTGCTCAAGTGTTTCTCCCACCCCACTCTTCCCGTCATCTCCGACCCGGGCCCGACGCACCCAACTTCCGCAAACGTGACATTCGACCTGAAAACAACAAATTCATTCAGTAGCAAACACACCATAATCCTAAGCAAACAAACAGATCCGATCCGATCATTGCCAGACGCAACCCAAAAAAGAAAAAAAAAATGCTTACACGTCAGCGCCGGCGTTCCAGGCCTGCCACCCCTGCGGCACGACGGCGCGGCCCATCCGCGTGCGGTAGAACACGACGGTGGCGAACCGGTTCCACGCGCGGCCGAGGTAAGTCTGGCCGGCGCGCCCCACCACCTCGCCGCCCCTGAACACGAGCCCGCCGGGGCTGCCGGCGCTGTCGCGCGCGTGCGCGGTCACCCACCCGGGCTGCGGCCCCGGCGGCATGGTGGAGACGACCGTGCAGCGGTCGTAGATGGACTGGCCGTAGCCGAAGATGAAGTCGACTCCGCCGGTGACGACGCAGCGGCGGAAGTAGTGCCGGTTCTGGTAGTCGCAGAGCGTGTCCTGGAACCCGTGGAACGCGCACCCGTAGAACGCGTTCTTGTCGCCGCCCACCAGCGCCGCCACCGCCTGATGATCGCCGGCCTTCCGCCTCTCGCCGGCGGCGGCGTTGTACGAGTTCTGCGTCGATCGATCAATCGTGTATAGCACATTAGCACGCGTGAAAAATGGTAGCAGTAGCAGGACAAACGTTTGGGATTGGTTAGCCTTGTCTCGATTGGAAACGTGTAATTAAGGTGCAGCCCGCGTTGGCAAGCCGTGGAAGAAACAAACCGTAACCGTACCGTTTGGTTCACTAGCAATGATCACCAGACAGCCGTGTTAGAGCATGTTCAAAAGCTCTCTAAAAATTCTCTCTAAATCAAATTAAATGAGGTTTAGTCTAAAAAAATCATCTCTAACAGTTCCTCTAAACAACTCATAGATTTATTCTTTTCTTAAATTCTCCTCATTTGTAGCTAGAAATAAGGAAAAAATTAGAAACCCCAATACTTATATTTAGAAGGAAATTAATATTCTTGTGGTCCCAAATGCTGAAGTAGCTCAATCAAAAGTTTTCCTAATTTATTTTTAGAAAGAACTATTAGAGGAGATAAGAAAACTTTTCCCTAATAATTTTTAGGCTGCTTTCAAAAATACTTTTTTAGAATCAATATTTTAGAAAGCTTTTGAAGATGCTCTTATATAGTATGTACCTTGAAGGCGATGTGCCGGGCGACGAAGTTGTCTGCGAGGACGGTGAAGGTGGCGCTGCGGAACGTCGGCGAGTTGCTGCTCACGTTGCGGCGGCGGCGGCGCATTATGTGGTCGATGCCGGCGTGGGCGTGCGCGTCGAAACTGACATCTGTCACCGACGACCCGGCGCCCTCCAGCAGGATGTAGCGTTTCCGCGCCGGGATGGTAACCTTCTCCCTGCACAGATACGCGTGCCAGCAGACTGTATAAACTATTTGCTACTATATGACAGTATGACACAATGACAGAAAGAAATGCGAAATTTGGGTGTAACAAGTGATAGCTAATAATGTCGCGCGGCCGGACCAGTAGCTCCCTGGCTTGACATGGATCCTGACCCACTCGCGGTTGCCGTCCGGCACGGAGTTCACCGCCGCTTGCACCGTCCTGAAATCACCTCGCCCGCGCCAATCCACGGTGATGGTTTCGGAGACCGACGAGCACGCCGAGCTCCACGCGGATAGCCGGAGCAGCAGGAGGAGCGATGACGACGAGCTGCAGAAGCAAAACGGCTGCGGCTGCATTCTGCATGTGTTTTGATGGTCTGATACAAATTATTCTGAGATGATGTGCGCTTTGTATGTGCCAGCGTGTATTGATAGCATTTTCTCGGCCACGGAAAATCCATTGGTTCCGTCTGCCGACGGGAACTGGCAGGAAGATTTTTTTTTCTTTTTCCCCATACATAGTTTCGTCAATTAGTTGCTCGCAAAAAAAATGTTACTTATTTTTTTTTTTAAAAATAAACATGGAGCACACTGTTTATGAAAGTTCCAAGCACATATATAAGAAACAAGTCTAATGCCTATGAGAAGGTTAATGATTTAGCCGGTTGCCGACTACTTAACAAGCCCATATTATTTCAGCTATCTAATAGCCTATTTATATGATGGTTAGCTATAACAAGACATTAAACATGTTTAACCTATTTGGTATGGCTTATAGTTTGTTGCTACATAAGTAGTTCAATAAGTACTCCAATAAACCTTGCCAAACACACCCTAATTGTGTATGTGCGTGGTCATGAACCGTCTTTCCATTTTTATTTCCATTGAATTATAGTCATACAGAAGAATGAGCTTCTGGTTGCTATAGCAACATGGAAACAAAAAAGGCTTATGACTGAAAGCTTCGAGTAAAAGTTCATTCTGATCATAATGCCTCCAACGGAATTTGACCACCTAGAAACAAAATGCAAAAGATTTCTACGCCTTATAATTTCTGAATTTCCTAGACTTTTCATTGATGGGGAAACAATGACTGTTTGATATCATAACTGACAGTAAAAAAGTACAACATAGGTTCGTTGCACCATTGGAATAAAATAACTGCTCTCCCTACCTCCCAATGAATTTCCTTCAGCGTAGAAGAACGCTCTGAATTATCAACATGAAAACAAAAGGCACCAATGCACTGTCTTTAGCCAAAAATATAGTGCAATCAAGTTCGGTAGCAATGATTAGTCTTCCTAATAAATCATTTTGATCATGCATAAGTCAATTTACATTGCTTATTGATACTTCAGCTACAAGTTCTAAAGATATAAAGATCAAACTGAATTCTGAAGTACCAAACCACGCACACCATCATTTTGAACCGGCAGTTATTATTGTACATTCTTTCACAACAAATGAACTTCAGATAGGCAGTAATAAAAGAGATAAACGAAGTGATAAATTTCACTTCTTCTATGAAAATAGAGGAGGCTCACTATGCCAGTTCATCCGAACATTAAATACTTTTGATAGATAAATCACAATATAAGCAATTTATTACATAAGCATAAGTCCTATCAAATGCGCCCTTATGATTTGTACTACATACGCATGTACATAGTTTTTTTTAGCATGCATTTATGGCTCGTATATAGTTATTCGGAAGTAACAACATCTCAGTATAGAAATTAATCGACTTGGCCAGATGTAAAGCTCATGGCGATGGCGGTATGATGGTGCACAACCTGAAGCAGGAAGACCCGCACACATTGAACTGCTGGTCCCTGCAGGTCTGGTTCACCACAGGTACAGTGCAGCCGATGCCCGAGCATGACGCATCCGCGACCATCATGCACCCATCAACGCATTTTTTGCAGTTGGGGTCTACAGCGCAGCCGATGCCCGAGCATGGCGCATCCGTTGCCGCTGCCGGCTGCCACACAGAGGATAGCACCAGCATGACGCAAACGGCAGCGACGATGGAAGATGTCTTGAGC
Source organism: Eleusine indica (assembly GCA_030378355.1). Lineage (NCBI taxonomy): Eukaryota > Viridiplantae > Streptophyta > Magnoliopsida > Poales > Poaceae > Eleusine > Eleusine indica. The sequence continues at coordinate 47,113,044 of CM059500.1, forward strand.
ATGATGAAGGACGTCGTCGCAGCACCGGCTGAAGCCATTTATAGAAGGGAAGATCTCGCTACCTTGTTACCCTGTCAAGAACACGATATGGGCCAATTTATGGATCAAGAGCTAGCGAGTGCGCTGCCACCGCCGGATGGACCAGGCGCGGGGGCTATTTATATGTGCCGAGTGGCATGCAATTACTAGCTAGAACATATAAATTGGATGGATCAATCATCGTGTGTTAGACAAACTTTATCGCCCTCGAGATTATATTTTTTATCAAGGAACTCGTGTGAAATAAAATATCCTTTCCATCATGTCCTGTCGACACCTACTGACTTTTGGTTGGTTAAGTTCAATATAGCTCCAGTTGCCTACCTGGTAAGGTCCTTATGATGCCTACCGGAGCGGAGTTACAAATTTGAAACAACTTCTTCTCTTTTATGTATGTATATATATCGTGTGATAGCAGAAGCATAAGCATCCAGTGTACTTGTTCAGATCTAGTTTCACTAACAATTATTTATTTGATAAGTAACATGTAAATTAATGGCTGGTCTTAGAAAAAAGAAATTCAACGAGCACACATAGATTTTGTGTATCAGAGAAACTTTAGTTTGTCGCCCTTGAGATTCTTACTCGAGGAACTCGTGATTAAAAAAAAAACCTTCCATCATTGCTTGTCCACCTGCCAAGTGCCAACTAGCTGTTGGAGGTCAATATAGGTAGCCTGCCAAGTGCAAGTTATGGTTACGTAGCAAAACATGTGCAGTTACGGGCATCTTAATTAGCTTGCTGCAGGTTAAATAGCATTGATCTATGTACATATCTATCTCAGGCTGCCTGCGAGGTAAGCTCCTTATGGCACCTTCCAGTGTGTGTAATACCAGAAGCCAGGAATCCTTTCCGCAAGAGGGATTTACATAAATCCACTGGTTCAAAGCAACTCTACTATTTTACAATGTGATTTCCGGAAAAGAAAATCAACTACCATATTGATTTTGTGTATCAACTTGAGATTGTTTCTCGAGAAACTCGTGATAAAAAAAAACTTTCATCATGGCTTCCAAGTGTCAACTGGCTGTTGATGGTTAATATAGCCAAGTGCCAAGTTAGAGCATCTTCAGCATATTACCTAAATTAAATACGTGCACTTAAAAACTACCAAAAGAACCAAGAAACTGCTTCATCATGTAACCATCAATGTGCCAAGAGGGAGAAAGAGGAGCGGATGGGGAGGGGGGGGGGGGGGGGCGATGGAACCTTGTGATCAACAACCCAATTTTAACAAACTCCACTTCAACCATAAACCAAACTAATAAGGCCCTAGAAATGCTAGAGAGCTAAGAACCAAATTTTCGTTTATCACCCTTCAGATTATCTCAACGAGCTCATGATGAAGAACATTATTTCCATTTACCCGGCTGATAATGCCCATCGATTGTTGTGTCAACTATTAGTTGGCCGGCACATTTACACTGTTAGAATCAACAAATCAAATATAATAATATAATTTTAGATGCCTCAAATTTTTAGTTATACTGTTTTTATTTTTCTGTCACTATCATTTCCAGTTGATTGTATCCCTAAGGACACAGTCGCATAGATAATTTAAATTTATATTTAGGTAGCTTGGATTATTTTTTGTGACAACAATGATGAGTAATTTTAAACACATGGAGGGGTTTTAAATACGCTTTGTGCTAAATATGTTTTTGAGCACCTTGTAACACTTTATTGTTACGGGCATAACATGTGAGAATGAACTACAAAACTCTTACCATTATTCATGAAACATTTTACTGTTGTGGGAGCAAAGTCCTAATTTGTACAATTGTGGGATGCAAATTATGATTACGGAGCGAAACATTTACGGTACGTGCTGGATGCGAAATAGTTATTTCTTGCTCCACTTTAAATAGCATTGGTGTATATATATCTATCTTAGGTTGCGTGCGAGGTAAGCTCCTTATGCCACTTGGTGTGTATATTACAATCGCCAGTTTGAAGCAACTACTATTTTACAATGTGGTCTTAGAGAAAGAAAGTCAACTAGCAGATTGATTTTTGTATCAAATAAACTTTAGTTTATCGCTCTTGCGACTCTTTCTCATGGAACTCATGATGATAAAAATACTTCCACCTGTCGAGTGACAACTGGTTGTTGAATGTCAATATAATTGAGATAGTCTGGCAAATGCCATGCAATAAGGTCCTTACAGTGCCTACTGGATTGTGTATTATAATTCAAACAACTTCTTCTATTGTTCAAAAAAAAACTTCTTATTGATTCTTCGGTTTATCTGAGCTTTCAAGTTGGGCAATTAGGGTTTCTAGATATTGGGGGTTTTAGAATAATTGGCGAACATTCATCATATTAAAAGGTACATCCGACATTTTGGATGACCGATATTTCAGGTATCGGCAAAGTGAGCAAGGTTTGGGTTTGGGTAATCCCGAATAGTCAAGATTTCCTGCGAGAGGGGTAGGTTGCATGGCCGGAGCACTTGGCGCCGGACTCAGAAGCAGACCTAGGAGGTGACAAGGTGTCAGCTGTGTGGTAAACTTCTTACAGCACCTTCTAATGTGTGTATTGGAGCATCGGTTCAAAGTAATAACTTCTATTTTATAACATGGTCTCAGAAAAACAAAGTCGACTAGCAGATTGATTTTGTGTATCGGAGAAGTTTTAGTTTATCGCTCTTGAGATTCTTTCTCAAGGAACTAGTGATGAAAAAAATTCCTCCCATCATGGCCTAGTGACGCCTATTGGTTGATTAGTTAAGTTCAATATAGATCAGACTGCATGCCACAGCGTTGGCAATCCGTGAGGGTGAGGATCTTTCAGCAAAAATTTAAGCCCTTTTTCAGCTTTCTTGAAATATGGTCATATCTCGCCCACAATTTTCTTGAAATATTTGTCCAGTTATTCTTTTTTTTTTTTCATAATGTACTTTCATTTAGCCAGTTTATTGATTCTATGATGTGACAGCGGGGGCCTAAGAAAATTCTGTAACAATGTATATGAGAGATTTTAAGGTAGTCCCAAATAACTATGAGCCGTCCATTTAAATAGATCTCGAGGATTAAAATGATCTATTACCTCCTAGAAAGTAATAGTGAAAAATAAAAATAAATCTATTGGTTTTAATAACTAACCTATGTAAATTTGGGATGTCTTATTTTTCCTAAGACTAACTAACATTCATGACAACATGTACCAGATTTTCTGATTGCATACCAATTTTATTCTTGAAAAAAAAAGATCGTGACAAGAATGTTTTAAGCGTGTACCGCATATTCTCAGCGTTACCATGTTTAAACCGTGACATACAAATTACCATTTAAAGTCAAGTTTCAGCGTGTACAAGTTTCAGCACTGAGAAAGAAACGTGAGAATCGATCTGCATGTCACGGTTATTCTCACAATTTTCTCTATACTGTGTACACATATCCATTATTCTTAACTGCGTATATCGCTGCCTGCTGCTGCCTCGCTGACGAATGAAAATAGCATTTGCAATACCGATCGAAGTCCATTCGCAATTTGATGGAGAGGAACACCGGAAGATCCGCGTGGTCGTTTCGTCTGCAGGGAAGGGAATAGGGATCCGGGAGATTGGGGGGAAATCACGGTAAATCAGGGAATTAGATGAGGTGGGGGAGCAATAGACCATTTCCTTTTCTATTTATTATTTAATTCATCCATAAAAAATGAAGGGCCGAGATTCATTTGTTATGTTACCGCCTAGGAGGTAACATAACATCTTTTGGTCTACCGTAAAACAGCTCATGTATATACTACAAAAAGTCATGTGTCCCTCCTCTTCCCCGAGGAGCTAGGAAGACTTAAACGGCTCAAGACTGCAGCAAAACTGTTGGTTTACTGTGTCGACTTTTGTGTGACAGTAAAACAAAAGGTTGGTGTCGAAGCAAGTCCCAGGGTCAAATGAGCAGCTCCACATCAGTGAAAGAGACTATTCGTGTTTAATACATTTGTGTATAACTAAGAAGACACAATATATAGGAAATGCATTATCATCATTTAATCTGAAGCATACATGGTACTTTCTCCATTCTGAAATTGTTGTCATTTTGATAATAACTTTAGTTTATTTTTGAACTAGAACTGTTGTCCTAACAGTAATAATCATGGTGAAAGTAAAAACGGAGGGAGTACATAACACGACGGATCAATCCGGGTGACATACATAAATGCTACGTACAATGACATTGAGGAGGGAGACAGAGAGCTTTAGTAAATCATACTCGCACTATTTCATCTGTAGATGACAATTGCCTGATAATTCAATCACTTCAACTATCAGGAAAACAAAAACTCAAACCGACAATAATGACCATGGTCTATGTGGATCCACGGATTATTTATTACACTCATAGTGAAAGCAATTCCAAGGTAACGACAGCAAGACACAGGCACGCAAACCATGCCGTGGTTGGCAATGAGCTCGACGATCATTGGTTGCATCTCACCGCCGTGCACTGGGTGTAGCAGCTTTGCACACACGCGTCATGTATCCGCACTATGCAGGGCTTCTGTCCGGGTGGCACTACACTGCCGACGCCGCTGCACGACGCTTCCGCGACTAAAGAGCACCCAGGGGAACATTTTGCCCTGCAGTCTTCCTGGGCCATCGCAAGAAGACCAATCAAAGACAGGATTAGCACGCCGCAAATGGCGGCAATGGTTGTCACCTTATTCAGAGCGGCGGCAGAAGCCATGTGGGTAAGGATGATAGAGGAATGAACGTAGTGCTTGGTGCCCATAGAATTGAGGAGTGAACGCTATTTATAGGCAACAGATGCACATTGCTCTGTTTAAAATATGGCATGTACCAGAACACGAGCTAGCATTAACAATTGCATTGATGTTGGTTAGTTAAATTATATGAATTATAATTAACACTACACGGCATGAAAACACATCATGTCATTGACTTGTGAGTATATAATTAACTAGCATGCTCCATCTGTGTACTAAAATACTCCTTCGTTTTTATTTTGATATCACCGGCCAATGAACTGGTCTACAACAACATTTTAATACCGGTGGAGTATAGGGGATTTGTCGTGAGCTAAGGTGACTGATAATACTTTGTGTCTTCAGCCCGATCATGCCACACCGAGCCACTGAGGGGTAACACGGAAACACGGTGTCATTCTGCACGAAAGGATCTCAAGAAATTTTACCAGCCATCGTCGTTGCCGGCGCCACCACATTAACGATCCAAAAGCTACCTACAGTAATCGTGCAGTGTGATCTTGCAGCTCCTATTTCACTATTTGGGAGCTAATCTAGCTCATTTGTTATGTAAAACATTGCTTATGCATATTATAGGTCGAGTAGGGATTTATTTGTGATAATCTGTAACTTAAGGGGGTGTTCTGAAAAGTGCCCAAACCAGCCCAAAAGAGCTACCCGAGCTACTCTCTGTTTTTGTGGCTTGTTATTATCTTTTGAGGGGGAGAGAGAGCTAGGGTTTGAGAGGAGAGGGTGAGCCTTTGATCTACCAAATCCACCAATAGAATAGTGAAATTAGTGGGGATTTGGAGTCTCTCCAACCTTGTTGGCTTCCACCTCTTGTATCCTTCATCTCCATAGTGGATTGCTTGCTCGCTACCACCCGTGGGTTTTTTCTCGCAAGAGGTTTCCTACATAAATACATGTGTCTTCTCTTGATTCGGTATTGTTCTTGCCATATGTGTTGATTGCTCACTATCTTGCTTGCTATTGGTTTCATTTACTCAAGATGATGTATGATTATATTGGTATATGAAACATTTATGTGTCTTTGGTATGTTGATGATGATTCGATTAGGTTATTGTATTAGTGAGCTTACTCTTGCAAGTATATTATTGGTTATAAAGTTTGGATAACACCTTATTTAGAAATATCAATGTTAAGAGGCTGTCATGATTTATGCACGTAAGGTATTCGGTGAAATGCTTCTGAGATAGTAGCTTGCTGTTTTGGACGCTTCTGCCGCCCCTCTGCGCTCATCGTCGCCAACAAGGACCAGCGCTACATCGTCCCGTCGAGGAAGAGATCCGACATCGCATGAGCGAAGACGCGGCCACTACGGCCGAGGTTTTCTCCGTCCCGCGGCTGGTGGACTGAGCCTTGTCCTCCTCGTTCACTACCAGTGGAACTCTAGCTCGCACGACGACTGGTTCTCCAACCAGAACCGCATCCGCAACTCTGTGGGCCGGCCTTGGTGGGGACACCGTCCAGAGCCGCGAGGAGGAAGAGGAGAACGTGATGATGTACGGGATTTTATGCGGAAGGCAACAAGCCCGCACTACCACAAAACGAGCCTGTAGCGGCGGCAGCCCAAAGGCCATAGCGGCGCGGCAAAGTGAGCCGCCGCTACAGAGACTAGGGAGCCTGCCGCGTTGTGAGCCGCCGCCACAGAGCCCCCTATAGCGACAGTTGACATTGTCTACCGCCGCTATAAATGGCCTAGGTTTATAGCGGCGGTTGACATTGTCAACCACCGCTATTTAAGGCATAGTGGCGGTGGTTGATAATTCCAACCGCCGCTAAAAATTACCCAGGCTATAAATAGAGCGTTCCGACAGCTCTCCGTTTCACTCGAACAGTGGTGGCCCAAAAATTTGGGTAAATCACGAAAATCAAGGGAGGAAGGTTTTGAGTTTTTTTTTTTTTTTTTGCAGAAATTTGATCATTGAGGTAAGAGGAACTCATCCCATAGGTTTTTTTTTTGTCTTTTATTTCGAAATCAAGTTGAATTTTGGGTTTTAAGTTTGTTAGGTTTTTTTTATCAAATTTTAGCTAAATTCTTCTGATTTGGATGGTTCTATTGGATTGTAGTTGAAGTTTATGAAGGCATATATCATCTCTTTTCATCACTACACAAAAATTATTATATGTAGCTTGTTCTATGACAATGGAAATCTAGATCTAGTTTGGTTTTTAGAAGAGAGAGAATATAGTATTAGGGCAAGAGGGATGTTAATTTTTTATTATTTCTTGATAAAAGTTAATTAATATATAAAATAGTTTGATGTTTGTTTCATTTTACCTTGCATAATATTTCTCACTTCATGTAATTTATTTTTCAATGTTTATATATTTAGTGAATATTTAAATTTTTTGTTACACATGATTAACTAATTAATGTCTAATATTTTTTTAGATAGATGATGATAAAAGTTAAATAAAATATTAAATAATTTGATGTTTGTTTTATTTTACCTTGCATAATATTTCTCACTTCATGTAATATATATATATATATATAGTGAATGTTTAAATTTTTTTCTCACATAATTAATTAATGATATTTAATAATTTTCGGGTTTTCGTTCAAGGTTGTTCGTGATGGATAGATCTTAGATGTACGAGGCGTCAAGACCGGGTCCAATATTTTAACGCGAAGTCTCCAAATTTGTCCAAGGGGCCGCACAACATGCTCGACGTGAACGGATGACTGATATATATTGTCCGTGTTTTAATTGCAAGAATCAGAAGCTGTGGAATGATATAGAGGTAATCAAATCACACTTGCTGCGGAGGGGTTTTGTTGAGGGGTATACGAGGTGGACAAAACATGGTGAGAACAGTGTGGTCGATATGGAATTTGATGAGCATATTGAAGGAAGTCGAGGCTGTCAATTCACCTGGTGCAGATGCGATGGAGTCGCCTGGTGAAGCTAATTTTGATGTTGAGGAGTTGTTATATCACATTGAGCCACAAGTGTTGATCAATGCCGGTACAACTAAAGTACTTGATAATTTTCATAGAATAGAGAAGGCATCAAAGGATCCATTATATGAAGAATCTAAGGGATGTGATAAAGAGTTCACCATGTTGACGACGATTATGACGACGATGGTGACGTGAAGAATACAACTAAGGGGAGAAAAAAGAATAGAATTTCTATCATCGATGACTGTGATGATAGTAAGGTTCCTGCCTTAGTAATGTGATACTTACTCGTGGTCGATCGCATCATATGCTTGTTCGCCAACCCTAGGGATGCGGCAACGATGACATGGCATGTGCGCGAGGGAGACGGTAAGCCCAGACATCCCGCAGATGGAACACAGTGGAAAAAGTTCGATGAGGATCATCGAGACTTCTCTAATGAGAAAAGGAACCTACGGTTTGTATTGAGTACAGACAGTATGAACCCATTCGGTCAAATGAGGAATCCGTATAGCACTTGGCCAGTGATACTAGCAATGTATAACATTCCACCATGGTTATGCCATAAGCGTAAGTACTTACTGCTGACCACTCTTATATCTGGGTCTAAAGAACCAGGTAACGATATAGACGTGTTCTTAGTACCATTGTTCGAAGACCTGCAGAAGCTATGGTTGAAGGGGATCCGTATATGGGATGAATATCTAAGAGAGTACTTCACGCTTAGAGAAATTATTTTTTGCACGGTAAGTGATTCTCCGGCACTAAGGGCGCTATCAGGACAGGCCAAAGGAAAGACGACATGTTTTATATGTGTTGATGATACATCCCATGTGTACCTTCCAACATCCCAGAAGCTAGTGTATATGTGAAACCGCTGATTCTTACCAGCAAAACACAGTTATCGCGTGATGGTTAGATACTTTAACGGCAAAGTTGAGAACGACATAGAACCTTGACGTTGGACTGTTAGGGTCATGTTTGACCTTATTAAAAACATCAGTGTTGTTTTTGGAAAGCCAGTGAAGGAAGTCAAAAAGGCAAAAGATCTCAAGCCGTTTAAGAAGAAATCCATTTTCTTCGTATATTTCAATTATTGGAAAGAATTGAAAGTGAATCATGCCTTCGATTGGATGCATTTTGGGAAGAGTGTATTTGACAGTAGTAACAGACTTATACTCGACCAACCCAGTAAGACAAAGGATGGACTCAGTGCATGTAGAGATCTTGTAGTGATGGGAATAAGACCAAAGCTCCATCCGCAAGAAAGAGCAAATGGAAAGTACTTTCTCCCCCCGGCAGCCTACACACTTATGATTGAGGAGAAAACAACATTCTATAAGTGCCTCAGTGAGATTAAAGTACCGACGGGTTTCTCATCGAATATCGAGAATCTTGTAAACATGGAAGAGTTAAAGATAAGTGGGTACAACACTCACGATTGCCACATAATGCTTTTGGTGTTTCTCCCTATTGCTATCAGAGCTGTTAACTCGCCATGGCTGAAGTTGGTTGTAACTCGCCTTAGCTATTTCTTTAACGCGGTATCGAAGAAGGTGATAACTGAAGACGAGTTAAATGACCTATGTACCCATATGAAGGAAACAATATGCATACTTGAGATGGTCTTACCTTCATCCTTTTTCAATACGATGAACACTTCATGATTCATATTGTTGACCAGATCTCTATATTAGGCCCCGTCTACCTGTATCAGTTGTTTACATTTGAGAGGTTCATATATGTATTGAAACGCTATGTACGTACTCGTTCACATCCAGAGGGTTCTATGATCGAGGGCTACACAACTGAGGAAATCATCGAATATTGCTCAGATTACATTAATGATGGTAGCAGATCAATTGGTCTCCCCATGTCTCGTCATGACATTAGATTATCTGAAAAAGGTATGAAAGGATGTAGATCATTCATCGACCGTGACTTCAAACGAGTGGACCAAGCACATTTCAGCGTATTGCAACAGACGCAGATTGTGGGACCGTACTTTGAGAAACATCTGTTAGAGCTCCGCCGAAACAACAAGGATGCGACGGATAAATGGATCATTGACGAACACAAGCGCTCTTTCACATCATGGTTTAGCTCCCTAGACCTTCCAAGTGGCGAGTCCGTGGAAGAGAAAATATTGAGAAAGTTAGCTAACCATCCAAGAAGAACCGTGGTTACCTTTCAGGCATATGACATCAATGGTTTTATCTTCTACACCCAACAGAAGGATAAGAAGAGCAAGTATGAAAACAGTGGAGTACGAGTAGAAGCCATTGATGAAGAGGACCAGACAACCTCGTACTACGGGTACATTGAGGAAATATGGGAACTAGACTACGGTGCAAATTTACAGGTCTCCATATTTAAATGCAAATGGGTGAAGCACCCTAATGGTGTCGAGGTGGATGAATATGGTTTCACAATTGTTGACCTTAACAATGTTGGTCACAAAGATGAGCCTTGGATACTTGCCATGACAGTGGAATAGGTATTTTATGTATTTGACCCAAAGGACGAAAAGAAATACATTGTTGTTCCAGGTAAACAAAGAATCGTTGGAGTGGAGAATATGGAGGATCGAGATGACTACAATCAATATGACGAGGTGCCATGTTTCATAGATTCAAAAAATTTTAAAGTCTTAGAAGCAAGACTCTCCTTTGCCGGCGGAATGTCCTACATGCGCACCGATCACTGCCAAGAAAAAGTCGTTCAAGGCTAACTCAAGCATCATGTATTTTTTTTGTTAAATACTTTTTATTATTCGAACCTTGTATTATGTTCTATGTAATTTATGCTTATTTGAATATAAAGATTAGGTAACTTATTTAAATAGAAAGATGTTATTGAAACGGTAAGAGAAAACCAAAAATTTAAGATGCGATCAAAAAATAAGAGTGCAACAAAAAATAAGAGGACTAAAACTAAAATTTTTAAAAAGTGTCAGGGTGTTTCTGTAAAAATCTAGGACCAAAACAAAATTAAAGTGTAAGAATATTAGGACTGAAATGTAATTAATAAAAATAATAGGGTTATTTCTGGAAAATTTTAGGATCACAATTTTTGGAAAATGAATAACACTATTTTTTTATAATAAACTGACAACTTTTTAGCGGCGGCTCACAACACCAACCACCACTATTGCTTAGTAGCGGCGGTTGGCTTTATGAACCGCCGCTAAAGTGGTCACCCCCATTTAAGAAGGGGTGCGGCAGGGCCCAAACCCTAACTTCCGGCGCTATTCTTTGACGTCGATCGGCTGCCCGACTTTTGCCTCCCCGAGCGCCGCCTCCCCTCCTCTCTGAGCACCGCCGCCGTCGGCCTCCTCCTCCCGTCACGGCCTGCTCCCTCTCCCCGAGCGCCGCCGCCTCCTCTCCCTCCCCAATCACCGACAACCACTGCGAGGCCCTCCTCCCCTCGTCGACGGCCGCTGCCTCCCCTCCTCGACGTCTGCCTCTGAGCGCGCGGGCATCTCCCTCATCGACGACGCGCGCGCGGGACTCCTCTCCTCCTCGAGCTCATCGCTTCTGACCGCCCCCCCCCCCTTATCGACGATATGCTCGCAGGCCCCCTCCCCCTCCTCGAGCTCGCCGTGTGGGCTCCCCGCTCGCCGACCGCTGTGTGAGCTCTCCGCATGACGACGCGCTCGTCGTGACCTCCCCTCCTCAAGCACGGGCCTCCTCCTCTCCTCGTCGACGGTCGGCGGGCGGGCCCCTTACTCTCCCTCTCCGAGCGCCGCTGTCATGCCTTCCTCGTCCTCGGCGTTGTCAACCGCCGCGTGGGCCCCTCCCTGAGTGCCGTCGCATGGGCCTCCTCCTCCATCCGCTTGTCCGACGAGCTCCGGCCGTAGCGTGGGCCGCCTCCCTGACCCCGGTCGCTGCGTGGGCCTTCTCTCCTCATCGACGGCCGCCGCATGGGCCTCCTCCTCCTCTCCTCATTTACGGCCACCGTGGGCCCCCCCTCCTCGTCCCCGAGAGCCACCACGTGGGCCCCCTCCCCCTCGCCGACGGCCGCGCACGCCTTCTCTCTGGTAAGAGCCGCACCCTCCTTTCTCCCCTCTCCCCTCTTTATCTTTGTTGTAGTTTAACTGCTATAGTTTACATATGGCTCATTATCTTTGCTGTTTTGCCTAAATGCTCACTATTGCTGTTATACTCCCTCTGTTTTTTGAGTGGTGTCATTCTAACAATGTCGGCTAGTTGTTTTGTATTTTAATGTCACACTATGTGCTTGCTGAATATGCTTGTGTATGACCATGCATAATATTAGTGGCTTAGCTAATAAAAAAATGGAATGACTAGTTTACATATGGCTCATTATCTTTGTTGTTTTGGCTAAATGCTCACTGTTGCTCCTATGCTCACTATTACGTTATGCCATAATTTATCTAGAGGCTCATTGTTGCCTTGATCAGTTTATCTAGATGCTCACTGTTGCTCCTATGCTCACTGCTGCCCTATGTTCCCTATGTTGCCTCTGATTTTACATGCTATTTCCAATTCCAATGTATTTAATGCCCTACATGCTCTTCTACGGTATGCTTGTTAGGTTCATGTGCTCTCGGTATGCTAACTGTTTGCTGCCATTTTTTTTTTTGCTGCCATATGCTAGGATTTGAGAAATGGTATGTTTTTCCCCACCAAACTTGTCTCTCTGTACATATTTTTTCACTGTGGCTTAGCTAATAAAAAATAGAATGACTTGTTTACATATTTTTTCATCACTGTTGCCATATGCTCACTGTTGCCTTGATCAGTTACTTGCTGCCCTTTGTTCCCTCTGTTATGTGAAATGACTAGTTTTTTTTTATCATCACTGTTGTGTGCTATACTTGCTACCATTTCTGACTAATTTGTACTATTGTAGCTTATTTGCTGTCATTACTAAAATATCCATAGTATTATTTACTTGTGGCCATATATATCTCATATACTTGCATCCTATGATATATCTGTGATGTTCCTATTCTATTTTTCTTCTTATCTCTCTGTACTACTTATCTATTCTACGTAGGCGATCGATGTTCAATAATGAAAGCGGGCTAAGTGAGGCTAGTGTGGCGACATGGACCATATCCTAGGATATTGGATACATGCTGTTGTACAGGTCAAGGATCTTGGAGCGTTGGAAGGTCGTTGATTTGGCAACCCGTACTGAGAGCAAATTTTAACTTTTCTATTCTTCTCCTTGTCTCTTTATACTACTTATCTATTCTACGTAGGCAATCGACCCACGCTCAATGATGAAAGCGGGCTAAGTGAGGCTAGTGTGGCAACATAGACCATATTCTAGGATATCAGATATATGTTGTTGTACAAGTCAAGGATCTTAGAGCGTTGCAAGGCCATTGATTCGGCAACCCGCACTGAGAGCAAATTTTATTTTTCTATTATTTTCTTTTATTTTCCTTGTCTCTATGCTCAATGATGAAAGGTGTATACTCCTTGTTTTCTAAACTAGTCGTCATATCTAACATTAGGTGTCAAAGTCTTCTCGTCATGGCGGACAATATGTCCTCTCAAGAGGAAGACGCCCTCAAGGCGCACTCACAAGCGAGGTCGTCTTCAGAGGATGAAGGATCAAGCGAACACTGGGAAGAACTAGAAGATCCGCATCCTCCACTACCAAAGGAACGTCGATTAGGGAGCTCGGATCTTGATTTTGTGCCTCAAGATGAGGTATCTTGTCAAAGATTATTCCCTCATTTGTTCAACTATTTTATAAACTAAAATCTACTACTTATATCCTAGGGCCCTCGACGAAGTGCCCGTCGGCTATTTGCAGCAGAGGCTGCGACAGATGAGGCCCTCGTGCAGCAAGTGTAAGAGGTGCCTGCCCAAGTGTCCACACACAAACGCAAGCACGGTCAGCGCTCAACGAACAAGGCAGAGGGTATCTACGAGGTTACTGCACTAGACCTCAAAGATGGAGAACCGATTGAACCCGCTGGTGTCAACGCCAAATGGAGGGACCATTGCAAAATCATGTGGCAAGATTGGCGCCAAGTTCCGGATGCCAGAAAAGACGATATGTGGGCTGATGCCATGTCAGAAAAGATCTTGAGAGAGCCAAGAAGGCCACGATGTCCACTCTCAATCACATCTTTCGAGATTACAAGTCCAACCTCAACTACTAATATGTCAAGAAAAATCGAACCTCATTCGACAAGCATAGAAATACCAGTCAACAGGAATGGGATGAGTTTGTTGAGCAGAAGATGAGCAGTGCTTTGAAGGAGCTCAGTGAAAAGATGGTTGACCTGAACAAGCGGAACAAGTACAAGCCACGGTTAGGTCCGGGTGGATACAAAAAGAAGATTCTGATTTGGAGAGAGAGGGAAGCCAAGCACCGCGCGGAAGGAAAACCTGATCCTTTGCGAAACACCAATGAGCGTACTAGGAATTGGGTATATGGTCGCTCCAAGTTAACCGATGAATTAGAGATTATTATGAAGGATCCCACGACAGTTGAAGTCATGCAAGCCTTGAAATGTCCCATTGCGATGTAGACGGAGGCTGGTCTGTTTACACCGGAGTATCAGAAGGATGAGCTAGCATAGGCTATTGGGACCAAAGAACGTGGTGGTCGAGTAAGAGGAGTGTCATCATCGGCAACATGGAAAGAAGGTTTCTCTGAAACATTCTCACACCTGTACAGGGAGCATACATTGCACAAGAAAGAGCAAGAAGATAAAGCTAAGGAGGATTGGAGCCGACAACTTCTTATGTTCGCTATCGACAAAGAAAGCGGTCGTTTGGACCTCAACCTGCAGGCTACGATGGATGCCTTCTTATGCAGTTCGTCCACATCCACGTAGCCATCAGTCTCTAGTCAACCATCAGTCTCCATGCAATCAGAAATAGAGAATATCACTAAGGATACTCCTTGCGAGTTGTATGTGCCATTTGGTTACAAGGGGAAGACGATCAAGGTTGCATCCGGCATGGCATTTCCAGGAGAGATGCTCCATAACAGGGATATCCCCCCAGGTTATGTGGGTGTCACCGTGTCGGAAATAGTACCTGGCTATGAGGACAACGAGATCGAATGCCCGATATTTGAGGCGGATATAGAAACTCTCCAAGACGCACTCGGTTCTTTCATTATTTGGAAACGGCGTGATGTTGTCCTCTCACCACAAGTTTCTCCACCCCCGTTGTCTGGGCATGGGTCCTCTCATGCGAGCCAGCCAATCAATACAGGTGGACAGCCCTCTCCTATGTCTGTGGCAGCCTCGGGAAACAAGCCCCAATCTTCTCATGCGGAAGCCGACTCGACTCATAGTCCTATAATCTATAGTGACAACGAGCCTCTTCCGCAGATTGTTTAACTCGAGCCTTCTCCTATTGTCATCAAAGCTCTGCCAATTCAAGTCCAGTCTACGGCAATTCAAGTCGAGCCTCCATCAACAGCTGTTGCGGCGGTTGAAATTCAGGCTCTGGTAATCCAAGTCCAGCCTGCGCTAGTTGTCGTCAAGGCTCCGGTAATCCCAAATACGATTACCGGTTTTGACAAAGAGCCAAAGGACCCAAAAGCAAAAAATGATGCTGATAAATACTTGGCTGGATTGAAAAAACGTCTAGCAACCACCGGCAAGCTCGTCCTGCAAGAACAAGATCCTCGGGATGTATTGTCATACGCGATCAAATTTTGGACAATCCTGCGGACGATGTAGACTCCCGAAAATTCATATTCGGTAAACCCCTTATATCAAAGAACATGTACAAGAACCTGCCGTGGAAGATGCAGAAGTTGTACGACTGGTATATGATGGCGTCAAAAGAAGGGGTCACACAAATCACTTGTAGGATTTTAAAAGAGGTGTTCAACAAAGAATACGAACAAATATTATACCTATTTTGGGAGGATGTCCACTCGATGTTTCGTCTAGACAAGATGGACGTCACCTTCATCACCTTGAGGAGCATGTAAGTGTCGCGTTCGATCTACTTCGTATTTCAAGCATAATTCTGTATATTATCTTATGTTTTTTTGTAGCATGAACTTCTTTTTTTTTAAGAAAGGAGACCAATAGAAAAAATTGGAGGGTGACCTATGTTAACCCAAGCCGGATCAACCAAAGCTCGATCAACCCAACGGTAAATCCGGAAAATTATCCGGATAAGACACCAACAGAGCTTGCTGAAATGAAGACGGTCTTGACAACATAAGCAAGGACTTATGTTGTAAATTACTTGTACGACTGCTTCATGAGGTGGCAAGATAGAGAGTGCATTATGGCTCCTTACAACTTCAAGTAAGTTGGATAACTACTGTCTTGTCATGTATCCTATATTAAAATTAAATCTAATCGTAATTAACTTGTTGATAATAAACATTGTTGTAGCTATTATTAGATCTATCTGATGATATTTTCGAAAGAATGCTACCTTCTTTCGCTTGATAGCCTGGACTACGACAAGAACTTATACGACAACATTGAGGAAGTCATAGATCGGTAAGAAATTGATCTACGTGTATATGGTTTGATGATATTAATATCATCTAATGATAATCTTTTGTCGATCGCGCAGTGCTTACGAGAAATATGTCATAGCCGACGGGGCATGTCATCCTACAAAGAAAAAAAAAATCTACTTTCATCATAAGTTTTAGGTAAGACTTATATGCATCTCATACACGTTCTTACCGTACTATCCAATCATATAATTATCACAGGTATAACGAACTTGTGTTCTCTAATTTATAGTGCCATAAGCAAATACGAGGAAGTGTGCATTATGGTTACTACATTTGTGTGTTCTCGGCTGGCACTTCAACTTATCTGGACCATATCGTTGAAGAGTCTTAATAAGAGGTAAGTTGATTTTATTTATGTATATTTTATTTTATCCGGACCATATCATTGATGACACAGAAAACCGCAAGGACAAAGAGAGAATGGGCTGCAAAGATGAAAAGGAACAACGAGATCAAAAAGGGTATAATTTCTGAATCACGCGTTCACTTGAGAATAAATTCCATGTATCTAGTTGTAGCTTCTCTTTGTCGTTTTATATTAAGAGAGGTAATTAGTCTAGAAGAGAAGTGTTTTGATTCAAACAGTGAACTAGCAATAAAACATAGATCCCTTTGTGAGTGGGCTGGTTCAAGAGCACCATATAAGCCCAGTGTGTCAAAAAAAAATGATGACTATGCGTTAGGGTTCATATAAAATATTTTGTAATGTCGATTGAACATTTTGATGACAATGCTGTATATATTCTGTGATGAGATGTAAATATCTGTGATAAGATTGTAAATATCTGTGATGAGATATTGTAAATATCTGTGATGAGATTTATAAATTTCTATATATACAGAATCTATGATTTCTGTATATTTGCTAAAATTTTTTTTTTGAAAAATAACAAGTAGCGGTGGTTGATGTTGTCAACTGCCGCTACTAATAGCTAACAATAGCAGCGGCTGATGATATCAACCGTCGCTAATAGTAGCTAATAATAGCAGCAATTGATATCTTCAACCGCCACTAATAATGTGTCTGTAGCGACGGTTTATTTGAACGACAGACCACCCGTCGTTACAAACACTTATTTGTAGTTGCGTTTGCGTAGCGGCGAGATGGCCTACCCGTCGCTATAAAGCTTTTCGAACCGCCGCTACAGGACTTTTTTGCTATAGTATCAGCCGTGTCGTACATGGCCTCGGCATGGTGCGCGCACGGCTACCGCCATGACTACTAGCGCCGCTACGACGTCGCCGGCCGCCGCTCTAGAGGAAGACGAGGCGCGCTGCTGCCTTGCGCTATGGGTGCCCCAACGCGTACGTCTTGCATGTGCGCCATGCTCCGCGGCATGGTCGAATGGTTAGTTTCTATCATGGATGATGATGAGACGGCGTGTACGAGCCGGTGCCGGAACGCGTTCTGCAAGCGTTGAAGAACACGGAGTATTGGAGTGTAGGCGGAGAGAGATAACAGAGGAACAGTTACCTTCGATCCTGTTCCTCGATCCCTGTTTTCTTTTATTAATAGTTACTATGTTTGATCATCCATATCATTTTTTTGTGAATGATCATCCGTATCATTAAAAATATTAATTTAAATATATAAAAAAATCAAGTTATATTTAATTTTTCTCTAATAATAAAGTAAACTATATGGTAATTATTTTAAAAAATAAATAAAGTGAGTGATCAATTGTAACTAAAAAGTTAGCTATGATAATAATTTTAAAACTGAGAGAGTATATGATAGTATGACACAAATAAGAAATACAAAATTTGAATGTGAGTGATAGCTATGTCATGCCGACCAGTAACTCCGGCCTGGTTTGACATGGATCTTGATCCACTCACGGTTGCCGTCCGGCACGGAGCTCACCGCTGCTTGCACCGTCCTGAAATCACCTCGCCCTTTCCAATTAATTCACGATGATGATTTTGAAGACCGACGACCACACCGAGCTCTAGGTACGTACGTGGGTAGGCGGCGGAGGAGGAGTAGTGCTGACGAATTGTAGAAGAAAACGGGCTGGGACCATATTTTGTGTACGTTTTTTAACTATGAGGCTAGTCCTAATGGAATATTTTATTTTGTTATTTTTAGGAGTGTCATGCCATCTAAAATATTTTAAAACTAGAAATAAAATAATCTCTTCAACGTATCATTTTGTTTCAGTGTTTCATGTTGAGTTATCAACGATCGAAGTCACGTAGATCGATGTAGAGAACGAAAACTAATAGCAACAAAAATAGAGGAGACAAAATTCTTTATTGAATACTTCTGACGAATTTACAAAAGGGTGTCTCCTCAACTATTTATAAGGGGGAAACTCTACTTCATGTTGGGTCCTAATTCGATAACGATCCCACATGGGCCAGGAAGCCTTCTTCTAGAAGGTGGGCCTGGCCCAACAAACATTTTATAACATTTCATACACTAAATTCAATGTTTTTTTACTGGTTGTCTATAGGATGAAAAATTTAGGAAACCATGTATATCTAGTTTTATCTAAAAGAAACTTATTTTCCCTCTCTCTCTCTCTCTCTCTCTCTCTCTCTCTCTCTATAACTTCGTTATCATGTCATCGAAATTGCCATTGAAAATAAAACTCCCATTGGGAATAGCCTGATAAGAATTAGATGATGTGCATGTTCTATCTTTGGTGTATTTATCATTGTGTATTACTAGAATTTTCACGGCTAGGGATTCGTGTGCTGATCCGAACTGGCCAGAACCCTGGCAAACAAATTGACGTTTGATATGCATGCGTACACCAGTAATCAGCAAAAGACAAAATGTCATAAATTGGATCGTTATTTTCAAACATCATGTCTATTGCACAAGGAAAAACACTTTTACAGAGTATCATATGCGTATATGAAATGTATATTGTGAAATATTATAGGGAGATGAACTTACCACTAGTCAATAATGACAAATGAATCATGTTTTCCGTTGCTGAAATCAAAGTACATAACGGGAACAACCGGATTATGATGACCATATGCGTACGGTCGTTATTATTGTATAACAGCAATTCGCGAGTAACAACACAGAAACCGTTCTTATGATGAAGTAGAGCTAAGCTTATGGATTTGAGAGTCCGCCCAGTCCCAGTCCACTGCACATGTTGTAGCAGCGGATTGAACACGGCCCATACTTAGCAGTCCAGCAGGAGTTGTAAGCTGAAGGCACGGTGCAGCCGATGCCCGAGCAAGAGGCATTCGCGACCATATTGCAACCATCGACACATCCCCCGCAGTTGGGATTCAGATCCGTCGCCACCGCAGGTTGCCACAAGGATGATAGCACGAGCGCGGCGCAGACAACAGCAAAGGCGCACATCTTGAGCATGAAGGGCGGCAGTGGCGCGACACCGGCGGAAGCCATTGATGTCAAGAACGACAGAGGGATCGGGGTATGGCAAGTATACTGCTAATCGATACGGATTAGAGTATTAGATAATGCTGCTACTTATGTGGTGAGCAACAGACGATGTGATAGGGTCAGGCGATGCTATTTATATGCAGCAAAGCGGCAGAATACCAATAAGCTAGGACCCATCCGTCGACTCTCCCCTCCCCCTCCCCCCCCCCCCCCCCCCCCCCCTTCTGTTTCGGTGAGCTCTCTCTGTAACACGCACCAAGCAATGCGTTGATTTGACCGACCATGAGTATATAAGATGTGTACTAATTAATGTTCGATGATGCACTAAATTATGCATCATACGAAATACATGATGTGTGTTATTCAAACTCAACTCACAGCTGGAGAGACGTGCTCTTGTGTATGATAGTATGGTATGGATCGGAACGCATCTATCTTGTATTCATTTGTTTATTTTCGTCTTTTTATCTATTCATAAGGGCGATCATAATGGAAGAACAAACTCGATAATAGGCAATAAATGATCGGTAGTAACGATTGTGGGAGACGGTAGTAACCAAAAATTTCTTACGGTCGACAATAGCACTACTGCCAGCAGCAGCGAGTAAAATATTTTATCCCTCTGCTCCTCACCGTTCATCACCTCGGGCGGCTGCTGCTCCCAGCGTGATGATCGGAGGCAAACTGATATTTTTATTTGTAGCGGGACCCACCTTGTACCTCCTAGTAACAATAAACACTGTGAGCTAATAAAATAACTACTGCCGACTTTGTGGGGGACCCAGCTTACTACCGAGTTCTGCAATATACATTACGCACGCTCTAAGCTAATAACAGACATTATATATTATCTAAATATAAACTCTTCAAAATGTGAAATAGTAATATGCAATTGACAAATTGAAATTTTAACTGAACTGGAAGAGATAGTTTATTGTTGAATATATATGTGCTACTAAAAGATAAATTTGTACATGGATCATGTGTTTACTAGTTTAAGTAAATTAATCAAACATCCAGATGGTGGAGAGGTTCAAGAGTTATTTATTTATTTATTTGGACTATAACATCTCAGTGCATACTACCTTAGACAGTTTACTCGACTATTCTGTGAGTGGTCACCCACTGTAGTCTGTAGACCAACTACTGCCAGTGAGAGAGTTGACTTCTAGCATAGATGGGCATTTAGCGTACATCATTAGGTTCGTGAGAGTTGACTTCTAGTATTTATTAGGACCAACGTCTTATTGCATACATGTGTTAGAGAGAATACTTACAGGTATTCTAAGTAGCTCAGATCATGCGATATCTGGTGCACATGATAAGTCTCAGATAATTTATGCGCGTATGAGGTGCAGAGTTTACTTTCCTTATTTTAAGTCATCCGATACGCATTGTAGGCTCAAGAATACTAGTAATAATGATTTATTGAGACCAGTGACTCATATTTCTGTATTGTCAGAAAGAGTTACATTATAGGTTTCAATAATACACTTATCAAAATTATTGAGCTACTATATGCACTAGCCAGTTATATATAAAACCTTAAACTGATGAGAAATCCACTTATAATTCAGAAAAAAAAAATAAGTTATACATCCAATCATGATATTCTCAAGGAGAACTTCCTGTTTATTATTAAGACTACCAATGACTTGTTGTGTGTTTAGAGATTTTACTAACACATATTTTGAGTAAATCAAATCACGCGTATCTGCTGGCCGGTGCACACACATGATAGATTCAAGACAACTTCTGATTTAATTAGACCAACGCTCATGTGGAGAGAGTTTACTTTACCTATATTTTAAGTAAGTCAAATCCTGCGTCACGTGTAGGTCGTTAGATAAAACTTATGATTTAGTAGGATCAACTAATCAATGCATACATCAGAGACAATATACTTATTTGTGTACTGTGTAATAAGTAAATGAAATCTGCACCCAACATACACATAATTAAGAAGTACAGTATAAGAGAACTTTTGATACATATGGGCCAACAAATCGTAGCTTAGGACTCATAGCACATACATATATTTTGATTTTTTTTTATTAGTTGTACATATAATTAGGTTCAAGATACATTTAGACTAACAACTGAATGTATGTTTCTGAGAGAATTTTCATTTTTGTGTATTATAAGAAAATGAAAGTATGCATGCAACTTAGATGAGACTTATCCAAGACAACTTTTAATTATTTAGACTCAAAATAGTTTACATGTGTTCAAGATAACTAATTTTACTAATTTTTGTCCAACTCCTAATTTTTCAAAGGAACTTATGACTCTTTCGAAAAAGGACCTCATGAAAAGATTTCTTGGCGACGTATATATGGGTGCCGACTGGTAGGGGTGAAAACAGGGTGCATAATTTCCTATCGACGACCAAAGGCTTGTAGAGAAAGTATGGGATACGGTAGACAACATTGATTATCTGGCACTATCCTTGTTCAACTTTGAGTCCACCAAGATAAGGTGCATTTGGTTGGAGAGAATTATTAGATGGGAATGGTGATTTAGAGAGGCGAAACTTAAATTCTTTTGATTGATTATTTGTGATGCGAATTCAAGAACCAAATTTTCATCGTTCTAAACTTAGGCTGAGGATGAGTACATCTACAGTCGTTGCTTAAAGTTGTAATTTTTCACTCTAAACAAACACCACCAACAAAATAGGATAATTAGAAACTGCCAGCTAAACTACAACTCCTGTAACATGCGTACCAATGAAGCAATTGCCAACCGATTTTCCTCCCTCATTCCTTTAAGGGTTAATTGCAAAAACCACCCCATAAGTCAGTTAGAGTTTGAGATTCTCACCCATAAGTTATTTTGTTGCAAATACCCACCCACCCATTGAGTTTTATTACAAAAACCACCCCAATTTATACATGTTTAATTTATTCAACATGTTTTTGTTTATTTGAAATAGCCAATAGTGTTCTTATCAAAAATACAAAATTTTAGAAGTATAATCTTCATTTTTTTACAGAGAATATATAGCAAAAATATCAATTAAAATTTAAATGGTGTTCAATAATAAAGTTTAAAATTTGGATATATTTTTCATGAAAATAAAAATAATTAAACACACTAAAAATCTCTAACAATGTTAAACTTATTTAACTTAGCTTTATTTTAAATTTATATCGACAAAATTATATGAAATTAATTAAACATGTGTCAACTAGAGTGGTTTTTGCAACAAAATATATTGAGTGGGTAGGAAATTACCACAAAAAAGCTTATGGGTGGGAATCTCAAACTCCAAGTGACTTATGGCGTGGTTTTTGCAATTAACACTTCATTTAATCTTTTACCGTGATGAGCTGTTAGAGACTGGTTTTTGCTGTGATTCCATATACTCAAGGATCCTTCCAAAAATGAAAGCGTCGAATTTCCAATCCCAAAATCTATATGCCAAGATGAAACTTAATTGTGCAAGCTGTCACTCCGCGTGCATCGTGCATCGATCGTGCTCACATGTTTTTGATGGAATGTCCACTTCCTCAGGGACACTCAGGCTATATATCAGACGAAATTGAACATGAAAGAAAGGAAAGTAATATTGTATAGGTACGTACACAGTAAGGGACCATTCACCAATGAAATTTACGAGACAAACAGTGAGCAATGGCCGATTCATCCACGGTATTATTACACATATGGTGACATATATAGTAGATTCTAGAGCAGGAGCAGCAGCAACGAAAACGCTTGTGTGATATAGTTTGGGCACGATGAGCTGGCCGGGTCACTGATTGCATCCACCCGTGCAACTGGCGTAGCAGTTATCCATGCACACCTGGTATTCCGCATCGAAGCAACCCTGAGCCGAAGGAGGTACCATGCTACCCACAATGTGGCATGACGTTTCCGCAACCTTTTTGCATCCAGCAGCACATCCGTTCCTGCACTCTTCCTGGGCCATCGCCGCCGGCAACCCCATGAACGATAGGACAAGCATGCTGCAAAGGATTGTAACGGCTGCAACCTTAAGAGCATTGGAAGAAGCCATCGGTCCTATATATGATCAAGTGAGGATCAATAGAGCAGGCTAGCTAGAGCCGATGATCACAATCTCAGACGCACTAGTGGTCTGGTAATGGTGTTCACAGCAGGATGGGGTAGCGGACGGTATTTATAGGCAGAGGTCCAGCGCGGAGCATTCTGTATGGACTGATGGACTGCTCTCAAATACAATTATTTTAGTGCTAGCATTAACAATGTTGTTTATTTCGTGCACCATGTTACTTAGTTGACTTGTGGACGGATATGTAATTAACGCGTGATCTATTTAGCTCATGGGATGTGCAACACAGATGCTAGTACAGTACTAACTAATTAATTCTCAACGCGATGGCGCTGGGCCTGGTGCAGCACGTCGCGGCGGCGTTCGTCGACCGCCCTGGCTACCGGCGTCGTGCCCGGCCGGCACCATCCTCACACAACAACAGAAACGGCATGTAGTGGTGGCTCGTAAAGGTCTGTAGTGGCGGGCAGGTCACCCTGCCGCTATGTAAACGTAGCTATAAATAAGCGTTTGTAGCGGTGGATGGTCTGTCACCGAAACAAACCGTCACTATAAATAAGATGATGTTAACCGTCGCTATTGTATTCTAATATTAGCGGTGGTTAACATTATTAACCGCCGCTACTTTGCTTTAGTAGTAACGGTGATTGACATCTTCAACCGCCGATAGTTGTTATTTTTGAAAAATAAAATAAAATTCAGCATATATACAGAAATCACAGATTCTGTATACACATAAATTTATAACATCTCATCATAGATATTTATAATATCTCATTATAGAAATTTAGAACATGTCATCACAGAATATATACAACATTTTATCAAAATATTCAATGGATATTACTAAATGTCTTATATGAACCCTAATACATAGTCATTATCTTTCTCCGGAACATTAGGCTCATATGGTGCTCTCGAACCAGCCCACTCACAACGGGACCTATGTTTTATTGCTGGTAAACACTTTGAATCAAAGCACTTCCCTTTTGGACTAATAACCTCTCTCAACATAAAACGACAGAGAGATGTCTGAGCTTACCGTCCCCCTTGCGTGCATGTCATGTCATCATTACCGCATCCCTAAGGTTGGCGAATAAGCGTCTGATGCGTAACAAAAATATAATGGATCCTTTGATACCTTCTCTATTCTATAAAAATTATGCAAGTACAGTACACAACACGATGAACTCTTTACCACATCCCTTAAATTTCTTATATAATGGATCTTTTAATGCTTTCTCTATTCTATGAAAAATATCAAGCTCTTTAGTTGTACCGGCATTGATCAACACCTACGACTCAATGTGACATAACAACTCCTCAACATTAAAATTAGCTTCACCAGGCGACTCTATCGTATCTGCACTAGGCGAATTGACAGCCTCAACTTCAACTTCAACATGTTCATCAAATTCCATATCGACCACACTATTCTCACCATATTTTATCCATCTCGTGTACCCCTCAACGAAACCCTCCGCACCAAGTATGAGTTGATTACTTCTATATCATTCCACACCTTCTGATTCTTGCAATCGAAATACGGATAATATATATCAGTCATCCCTTCACGTCGAGCACGTTGTGCGACCCCTTCGTCAAATTTAGAGACTTCTCGTAAAAATATTGGACCCGGTCTCGGTGCCTTGTACATCCAAGATCTATCCATCGTGAACAACCTTCAACGAGAACCAAAAAATATTTTAAATTAATTAATTTATTATGTATAATAAAAATATTAAACATTTATTAAATATAAATATATATATATATATATATATTGAATAATAAATACATAAAGTGAGAAATATTATGCAAGGTAAAATGAAATAAATATCAAATTATTCTATATATTATTTAACTTTTATCAATAAATAATTAAAAATAAACATCTCTCTTGCTCTAACACTGTCTCTCTCTTTTCTAGTAATCAAAACAGATCTAGATTCCCATTGACATAAAAGAGGCTAGATATAGTAATTTTTTTGTGTAGTGATAAAAATAGATGATGTATGTCTTTATAAACTTCAACTATAACCTAATAGAACCATACAAATCAAACGAATTTAGCTAAAATTTGATAAAAACCTAACAAACTTGAAATGTAAAATTCAACTTGATTTCAAAATAATAGCACAAAAAATATATGGGATGAGTTCCTCTTATCCAGAGAGCAAATTTCTGGAAAAAAAAAAACAAATTCAAAACCTTCCTTCTTTGATTTTCGTGATTTGCCCAAATTTTCGAATCGTCACTATTCGAGTGAGGCCTAGAGCTGTCCGAACGCTGCTTTTATAGCCAGAGCACTTTATAACGGCGGTTAATATTATCAACTACCGCTATTATGCGTTTAATAGCGGTGGTTGGCATTGTTAACCGCCGCTATAGAGGGGCTTTTTAGCGACGATTTGAGTGCGGGTAGTGCCCATGGACTCTGTAGCGGTGGCCGATGTTAGCTTGCGCCGCTACGCCATTTTTACTACCGCCGCTACAGGTTCTATTTGTTAGTGTCACGCGCAACCGGCACTACAACGCTCGTGGCCGGGCGCTCAGCGACCTCGTGCGCGCCGGCTGGTGAGAGCTTCCACATCGCAGTGCACTACCTATGGAGATGTGCTTTGGCGTGGACGTCGTCTCCGATCGAGCTTATTGGGGAGACATGCATCCATGTTCCATATGACCATGGCCTCTGGGGTGTTCGTTGGTAGGTACCCGAGGATCGTGAAATGCCTTTACCCGTTGCGTTGGCTCCCCCTTCGACGGCAGCAACGCGTCATCCTGGAGGCGGAGTAGCTTTTCGCGCATGCCGTACCCCAGGACCCCGTGGTGCTTGAGAGCCTGCGACGTACGCCACCCGCCCGTGCCCGTTCGTGCTGCGCCACGCGGACGGCACTCGGCGTGCCCGGCCGGCCGGCCGCCTCCCTGACGGCGACGCGACGCGACGACCGTGGACTTCCTCGTGGGCATCAGATCATCGGCCGCGACCCGGATGCGTGATCCGAGCCCAAGTCGTTCACGCCTGAGCGGTTCATGCCCCATCAAGGTATTTCATCACGCGTGACCCGGATGGTCATTTTTTTTCTAGATAGAGGGGAAAATCTATTTCATCAATCAAACTAATTAATTAAGGTGTCCCATCAAGAACTAAAGATTAAATGCAATCATTAGGATTTGAATGACGTACAATACTGATTCCCAAACACAACTCAAGTCTAGGTATGCTAATACTACTGTCGATATACTTGCGATCACAATTCATAGCCGTCTACGTTCGGAGCTGGAATCTGAGGGCCGTTGAACAGCCACCCGTCATCGATGTATTTGATGTCGACGAACCTCTGCACCTCCTCCTCCGACAGCCTCTTCTCCCATGGCACTCTTTTGCTCCTGTTGGATCCCGGCCCTGCGCAGCTGTCTTCCGCGAACGTGACATCCCTCCTGAATGAAGAACAAAAATGAAATTAAGCTCACTAGTCAAATCAGTACTAGAACATCAAAAACAAAACGTTGCTTGCTCGGTAGCAAACCAAAGGTATTAGGTACTTACACGTCGTTCCCGGCGTCCCATGCCTCCCACCCCTGGGGCACGACCATGTCGCTCATCCGCACCCGGTAGAACACGACGGTGGCGTACCGGTTCCACGCGCGGCCGAGGAACAGGCGACCCGTCCCCAGCAGCAACCCGCCCTTGAACACGAGCCCGCCGGGGCTCCACGACTGCTGGCGCGCGTGCGCCGTCACCCACCCGGGCTGCTGGACGCCCGGCGACACGATGGACCGGATGACGCAGCCGTCGTAGATGGACTGGCCGAAGCCGAAGATGAAGTCGACGGCGCCCATGACGACGCAGTCGCGGAAGTAGTGGCGGCCCAGGAAGTCGCAGAGCGTGTCCTGGTACCCGAAGAAGGCGCAGTCGTAGAAGGCCGCCTTGTCGCCGGCCACCAGCGCCGCCACCGCCTGGTCCGGCTTCGACCGGTCCTCCATGTTGTACGTGTTCTTGAACGCGATGTGCCGGGCCACGAAGTTGTCGGCGAACACGCTGAACGTGGCGCTGCGGAACGTCGGCGACACCTCCGCGCTGCGGTTCACCATCTCGGCGATGCCGGCGTCCCCTCGGCTCATGATCTCTTGGACGCCCGGATGGGCGTGGTCGTTGAAGCCGATCTGCGTCGTCCAGAAACCATCCCCTTCCAGGAGTATGTAGTTCTTGCTTCTCGGGATGCTCACCTTCTCCCTGTACAATAATCATCAACATAAATTAAATTGCTCAGAAAAAGAAAAACCCCTCCCCCTTCGAAATGTATCTTTGAATACATGCACCAGCACGAACCAGTAATCCCCTGCCGTGACATGAATCCTGATCCACTCGCTGTTGCCGTCCGGCACGGAATCCACGGCCGACTGCACCGTCCTGAAATCCCCTGGCCCTTGCCGAGCCACGGTGATGGTCCTGGTGACCGGCGCCCACGCAGCGATCATCGTGGCCAGCCGGAGCAGCAGCACGAGGATGACCAGCGGGGACACAAACAATGCCTGCATTTTCCCCATGGTTCAGTCCTCTGCCTCCGTGGAAAGTGAGCTCTGCAACCCTCTGGGTGCATGTAAATAAATGATGCAAATACATATTTCGTTCCTAGTGTGGGATATGAAATAATCAAGTCTAGAATATTTTTCATATCAAAGCATCTTAATGTTTTTCTGCAGTGTAAGATACGAAATAATAATCAGCTGGGTCAACGGCCAACAAGGCAACAACTACGTTCCTTACTTTTAATTGGATGAAATACATGTTTCTTGCCAAAACTACGACAGCCTCCTCGCATTCGCCAAGTGGACACTCAGAAGTAATAAAACGTATATTCATCCATCCATGGACAACAATTAGTGCTACAGATTCATTCAAGTATTGGTAATATCTTGTACTAATGTAGATTTAGTGAGAAGATACGGGTCAAATTCTGGAAAATTTTACTAACATTCTATAACAAATACTGCACTTATACGGGGATACACTCTTTCCAGTCTTGCATTATTAAATCTGTCAAAAAAAATACTGATGTTATGCCGTCATGCTGGCAAGAGTCGTAGAACAGAACCGCAGATTCTTATAAAGCAAAATTTTTTTTTTGGCGACAAAGTACTTTTCTCTTTTGCTAAAAGTGTTCAAATACATCGGCTAGTTTTATGGAACTATATTCTAAAATTATGACATGTTTTAAAAATATGATAAACAAGTTACAAACATTGCTGATTGGTTTTAAGTTGACAGTGTACGGATGATTCCACTAGGCTATCAAGCCATGGAGCAACGTGCTTGAGGAATGTGGATGCAGAGATTCCAAATGAGCTAACATGTAAATTTCTACTCAAATATAACTATTTTTCACATAACTGTCATGTATACATAATATACAGATATCCTGACAAAAAAAAAGGTTTCGGTACCCACCGAAACACCCATGAAACAGGGAAAATTCACCCCTTCTTCCATGACAAACATCAGCGCTATCTATTGTAATCGCGTCCATGCCTCCAGCCTGATTGCACAATGGAAATTAAGTGAACAAAAAACGAAATAGGCCAGCTATTAATGCAAAATAATTGAGACTTAAGAGGATCGCTCAAGGCAAAAGAAAATATGAAATACCTCCATGGGAAACTGGTGGCTCCATCGAGTGCCTGGAAGCAGGAGGGTAATTAGACCTCCTATCGGGCATAGACCACCCAGAACATGGACCAGGTGGAGGTTCCGATGGTCCTCCACAGTGCAATGGAGGTTGCCCTCCAAAGTGATCTGGAAATGGGGGACCTGGACGATTGTGAAGATTCGTGCAGTCAGCAAAACATAAAACTAGATACATGTACATGTAGTTTCATGGAAAAAAAAACATTCAACTAATCATGTATTTTGGCAAACTGGTAATAACCACATGCAAGCAGTCAGACGCTGGATTGCTAGATAAGAAAAATACCTGGTGGAAAGTATGGAGGAAACCTTCCTCCCTCCATAGCTTCATGGTGCATCGGTCCCCCAACTACTCTATCATTGAAATGCGGCCCTCTATCATGATGAAAATGGTGCCATCTATCATCAAAGGGATATCCTCCATTATCGAAGGGATGTCCTCCTCTATTGAAGGGATGTCCCCTATCATCAAAGTGATTTCTCCTATCGAATTCATGTTGTCCTCTGTCATGTCCATTATACTGATATCTCTCAGGACACGAATGATTATAGTTCCAAGGTTGTGCTCTCTGTTCAGGTTCCGGTGGATATGGAAACTGGTTTGGAACAGGTGGATGGGGTGGTGGCTGTAGATGGTATGAATTATTAGGTAATGGTGCTGATGGTGGGTGATGATAGTTATTTCCATGATGTGGTACTGGGGGTCCACAAAAGTTCCCATGGGGCCCGGAAGGGTGGAATTGAGGTACAGGCTGTGGGAGCGGCGGTGGTGGCGGCGGCTGCTGAGGTGGGATCATCTGATTAGTATGTCCCACATATCCAGAATTATAGGATACTGGAGGCTGTGACGAAGGTACACGTCCATCCATATTGCCTCTGTTGTTTGCAACAGAACAAGGATGTTGACCTTCAGCATTCTGCAGAAAACATCAATGGAAAATTATAATCACCATAAGTTAATTTCTGAGCATTCTTCCTGCACAAGCAAGATAAGTAAAGAATATATACATGGGTGGCTCCTGGACGCTGTTGCTCAATGCGATCAGTTGCACCAGACAAAGCTCCTTGCAACTGCACATCTTGAGAGACAGGACATGGTGGACGCGACAGAGGTGGCGGTGATGATGGCAATGGGGGAGGAGATGGAGGTCTGTCATCAGGAAGGGGTGGAACAGAATTGACACGTTGACCAGTTCCGGCACAGTTAGCACTAGTTACATCTTTTTGGCATGTGGAGCTGGCTTCAGCGCCAGATGACGGGGCTGCATCCTCCATTTCAAGTTCACCATCCACTTCATCCAAGATGAGTTGATGCTTCGCAGCATGCAATTGATGAGATGCATCCTGCTCATTAGCACCACTAACTTCATGTTCAGGAGTAACAGCTTCAAAACTCCTTTCCTCAGGGGACCTTTCTTCCTCATCTTCAAGCACTTTTGTGCAAATTAAATTTTGAAGATGAAAACCAGCATTACTGGGGAATAATTCATACAAACATGGACAATAGTCAGCAAATAATTTTTCATAGAAACAAGATGATACAGAAGCTCAGCATGCACAAGTTGTTACTAGTACAAAATAAGAACACGCCTTGAATAAATGAGGTACAACTAAAATTCAGTGTCTTCCAAATTTATGTTTTCATATTTTTGTTCAATTCTCTAAAGCACATAACTACCTGATCTTAATTTTTTTAAAAAAAAGAACCCATTACTAGTCGGTAGACATTCATATCAGTTTAAATAGTAAAGTATATAGTGAGAATATTTTGAAAGCAGAGATGATTTACCCTAAGCTTAACACTCTCACAGCCGTCATGATTACAATTCAGACCACTGAAATTTTTATTCAGACTATTTAGTACTGAAATTCCTATGTTTCATTTATTTCCTACATATTAAACGGTTCCAAAAATACCCAACTGCTTGAAATTGTATCGCACACGGTTGGTATAATGTCAATCAGAGGACTGAAGAAAAACAGAAACTTGTCCATGTTAAGTACCAGAACACGTCACAAGTCCAAGTAGCATGGTTTTCTTGCATGTGAAATGTACAACTCATCGTGTTTACAGAATTTAATATAAACCAGCAAGTATTAGCCAGGGGGACATATATATCCAGGATATCTTGGCAAGAAGGAAAAAAAAAGAGATTGTGCATGAAATATCACTTTTCTATTTTTGGTGCTTGCTAAAAGATATAGAATCCAAACCAAAAGTGATAAAAGCCCATGCAAAGTATTTTCAGTAAGCAATTAGAACAAACAACATAAAAGGCCTTAGTGATACACATACCTTCCATACTCATCAACAAGAAATGCTTCGTCATCACGCAAAGGGTCATTCAGAGCTCTCTCTGTACCTGAAGAACGGTGAGAGCTTCCAAATGATGCCTCGTTAAGAGCTTCAAGCTCTTTAATATGATGGCGGATGATGTACTCTGAAAGTGTCTTTCTCTCAAGCCAGAGCCTCAAAACCTAATCATCAAGTCAAGATGTAAGTGTGAGAATATGCTGAACACGCACTAAATCCATCATATGTTTAACCTGATGCTAAAATCACTTGCCTTAAGGCATTGCCTCCGATTCTCCCATGCAGAATTTCCAGGTGGTGCAGAAGCATATATTATTCTTGGTAATACTGCCTGGATAAGAGAAGGATAGACATCACCAGGTCCACCTACATGATTTATGATGCATAGCTTAGTGGCTTGAAATCTGCACATTCAAAATTTGAGAGGAACATGAGAATATAGTGCAGTACCTTTCTGATTGCGGCAGTATCGTATTATGGAATCGACAAGGAAGAACAGATCCACCCGTTTATATAAGTTAGTTTCCTTTTCCAGGTGTTCAATGATGATATCCATTACCTATTTTATTAAAGAAAAAGAAAGAAAATCAAATCAAATCACATCAACCGGAGGACGGATACCGTGAAAAAGATCTGTTTCAGATCTGTGATTCTTGGGAGGGAGCAGCTCAAATCAAATCACATAAACATCAGACAACTTTGTGTCTTTGCCTATGGTTTAATGATTATAATAGAGAACAGCTGTTTAATTTTAAAACAGCACAGTCAGCAATGGTTGTTCAGTGTACTAACAAAACTACTGAATTTTTAATCTAGTGAAGCAATGATAGTGGGATAGTTACACAACATGTCCTCAATAAATTATAACTCTGGCACAGCTTTCTGCAACACATTGGAACAATACAATATACCATGAAAAAATGAATCCCCTATTCTAGTTGTGAACAAAATCAGCTTTCCAGATAAGCAGCAGTTTGTATATGGGAACTAGCCAGGAGCGAATATCATTGCAATAAGGGAAGGGATGGCAGGTGAATAAATTCACCTGTGAACTACAGAAAGCTACCAATTGTACAAATACAAGCAAGTGCATGTGATGATAGCAGAAACACATGGAAATATACAACCAAGATAGGCCATATTGATCAGCATGGTTCTAAGATTAAAGTAAAGAGTTTGAAGGCCTAACCTCCCCAGCAATGGCGTGCTTAGCACATTCCAGAGCAAGACGTGTCGCACGGCCTATACTTTCTTTTGTTCTTGTTAGGGTACCAACAAATGCTTCAAATGCTCTCCGCGCTGAATTGGCTTCACTACGGCCAGCTAATTTGCTGAAGTCTTCTGGTTGCACATTATCAAATTGCATCTCGTCACTATTTTCTTGGGTATAAACCCTATCTGATGCAGATCTTGTCGTGTAATTTGAAGGTGAACACTGGACACTTGAACCTTCCTTGACTGAAGGTACATTTACCATAGGCTTGCAAAAGACATTAGAATCTAGGCAATCGTCCATGAAAGAACTTGATCGAGAGAATATACGAGCATGTCCATCAGCTGGTTCTTTCATAGATGTCAAGTCTGGGGATAAGCCCTTATCCGTTAGGTTTAAACCATGGTTCAGTTCTTCCGGTGCAATTACTGAAGAATTATGCCTACAAAGTATTGAAACTATTATCAAGCCTCCCTACATGATTATAACAAAAACATTATATAATTAACTAAGTACAGAGGCACCAGATTAAATAGAATGTTGAATCATTACACTCAGAATGCTATCTTTAGTTATTATGTGAACAAGCATATGTTTTCCTTTCAGAGGCGAGGAGCGTGTTGGACCCTTCTTTTCTCTTTTAAATACAAAAATACGCAGCTCTCCTGCATGTTCGAGAAAAAAAAAATATGTTTTCCATAGAGTGAAAACTGGAAATTACCAAAACAAAAAGCATTGGAGCTTGAGTTTCCTATGAATGACCAATCAGCAACTCAGCAAGCACTTCCATCTTACACTTCTGGGCCATTGGTTGAGTTGAAGGTTGAGACATCAGCTCAACTTTCATCTAAATGCATAATTAACATCCATCTTTATGTGCAATAAATAAATGCTACACAGTAATCTGATAAGGATCTAAAAGTTCTAAATGCTACACTTTGATGCATCCTCAGCATCTAATCCAAACATAAAGTGACGATGCAAACATAAGACATGGCTCCTAAGATTCTAGCAATAAGTTGTGATAAAATGGAAATGTCTTGAACTTCCACATAGAAAGATGTGCTTGTATAACTGAGAATCTGAAGATTTACTTTGACGAGAAATAGAAAGCTTACGTTTCAAATGTTTTGGTGCTTGCATCAGAATGAATACATAAAACTTTGGAAACCAAAGAAGAGGTGCTTGTTGCGTCACAATCATTAACCATTTGTTCAGCCAAAACAGTTCCGTCACATGGCTCAGGATTGCATCTTCCACTAGTATGAGCATTTGCTTGTCTAATTGGCTCAGGCGTACCATCAATATTTTTTGGCTCAGCAGAACCATCAATACTTTTGTCAAAACCATTGGCAGAGCCACCAATTGATTCTACAGTATCATTCCCAGTTGCTTTTGGAAATGATGATTGACCGTGTGAAACAAAGGAAGGTTCTTCTGATTTCAAAGAATAGACGTGAGCTTTTCCACCAATATTGTTATCTATATTATTGTGAACAAACAAATCAGGATGGTTGTCGTTGTCCATGTGTGCCTTTTCACTAGCTTCGTCTCCGTCCATGGTTGCTGTTTCACTAACTTTGTCCACGTCTGCTTCTTCACTAACTCTGTCCATGTGTGCTTCTTCACTGACTCTGTCCATGTGTGCTTCTTCACTGACACTATCCATGCGTACTTCTTCACTAACACTGTCCATTTGTGCTTCTTCACTGACTCTGTCCATGCGTGCTTCTTCACTAACTTTGTCCATGGTTGTTGTTTCACTAACTTTGTCCACATCTGCTTCTTTACTAACTCTGTCCATGTGTGCTTCTTCACTGACTCTGTCCATGTGTGCTTCTTCACTGACTCTGTTCATGCATGCTTCTTCACTGACTCTGTCCATGTGTGCCTCTTCACTAGTTTTGCCTTTCGATAGGCCATCGCTAACATCATTTTCCAAAACTGGAGTAACGGTAGACACAGCCTCCTTGTTCAACATGTCAGGCAGGCCAATATGCTGTTGAGTGGCTGGGGTATCTAAAAATTGTGCTGTGACAGATACTTGGATTTTAGCTTTGGCAGATTTTGGACTCTTAACAAGTATATCCGCAGACTTATTAGGAGACCTTGATACCATGCAGCCATTCAGGATAGTCTCTGACTTTGTAACTTCAGGCAGCTTAGTGCTAGTTTCAGATGCATTAGCAGACATAGCTTCTAAGGCACGATGAAGGCGTTTCGATGGAGGCAAAGCAGCTTCGACATCTAGAGCCAAAACCTTCGGTTGGTATTCTTTATTCTTGCAAGCAATCTGAACTTCCTCCGATGGCAACAACATGTCTATTTTGGGTGAAGAAACTGTGACAGGAAGTGACTCGTCAGCTGAGTGATCTCTTCCATGTACACATATGCCAGATTCATAACCACGATCTGCATGTTTAGGCAGCTCCATTCTGTTATGAGAATCAACAGGCTCATCAACTGCAGCACTATCCAGCAGAGGTCTTTCCATCCGGACCCTTGCCCTTTTGACCAATGGCAAGTGTTCATCTCCATCTGACTTGTTAATCTCATTACTTGAATTTGGAGAATCTACAAGATTTCCATTTGACTTAGGCTGCAATTCACTATCCATATCTGTTACCCCGCAGGTGACAGGATAATTAGCATGATTAGAGATTGGCCTTCGTTTTCGCTTAAAAGTTACGGTTGTGCTCGTGGGACCGTCTTGTGTTTCATTCTGCCTGACATCTTTATCTCTGATTCCAGTTTGAGACAGTTCAGTAGTACTATTTTGGACTTTTTCTGTCACAATATCCATTTTTTCCCCATCACTACTGAACTCAGATACTCCAAGTTGACAGAAGGTTCCTTGACTGGAATGAAAGAGTGCAGCATCCTTTTCAGCAGAAGTGGAACATGAGTTAGATTTGTCAGCAATGCAATTGTGCTGAGCAGATTCTTCCTGCTTGTCACCAGGAACCAAATCAAGAGAAGGCA
The DNA here is from genome assembly GCA_030378355.1 of Eleusine indica. NCBI lineage: Eukaryota > Viridiplantae > Streptophyta > Magnoliopsida > Poales > Poaceae > Eleusine > Eleusine indica. The sequence continues at coordinate 47,148,818 of CM059500.1, forward strand.
GATTGGCACCATTGGTCAGCCCATTAGTGTCCTCCATAGTTTTTAGTTCAGAACCAGATGAAGTTTTCGAACTACATGGAGGTGTATTATTACCATGTGCGCAAGAATTTTCTTGATCTGCTTCCTTTTGCCTCTTTTTTGACCATGAACTAGCACACAATGAAGAATGCTTATGTTCATCATGGACATGTAACTTTTCAATAGGCTCACCATGTGCAGAATTCACAGCACATCGATCAATTTCAATTGCACTAGGCCCAGGAGTACTGATCATGCTGTGATCCATAGAAAAGGCAGGGGGGTCCTCCATCTTGTTGCCATTGACCAGATCAGAACAATCCTCAAGACCTCTGGTATCTAAACTGCTACTGTTATTGATAAGATTTTCAGCATCCTGTTTCACATTATTCTTGGTCAAATCACTCTTGTTATCATTTTTATTCTCTGTCTTCAAAGAATCAAAGACCTCAACTATTTCCTTGACTGCTCGAACAAAATCTGCTCCTTTGCCGTGTCGCTTAGCAAGTAAAGATTTCTTCTTCTCTTCCGTGAATGCGTCAAGATCAGCATAGTTACAGAAAGCACTACAAATTAAACTTGTTAATGTCAGAAGGAATTAAGTGTTTCAGGATGGGATTGAGAATAGGAAGTAAATTTCCAAGTCTAACAGCTAACATGAGTACGAGGTGCAGCCATGTGAAGTCCCAATCTATTTAGACTGGCCCATTTCAGTGCTAGAAATTGATGGAGCTACTATTGAAGTGTTGAACATGAATAGAAGTACGAAACAAGAAAAGAAAAAGGCTAATCTATCTAGCATTCATGAGCAAGGAAATAGAGTTTTACCAAAAGGATGCTGTTCTCCCAAACCTATTGAATCAACCAAAAGATACTTTTCTATGGTATCCTGATTTACTTGTGAGATGAAACCATACTAAGTTGCTAACATAACCACATTACAAACGGGTACAAAAAAGAACTTCTGGTAGTAAGGGAGTCAACCAAATTGGATATTTTTTTATGATACATTGATCATCATCACCTAGTCTTCTTTGATAGTTGTGTTTCGAAATTTCCTTAAACTATGCATAAATTATATAATAATTATAGCATATTCCAAGATAGATGTTGCTGACAGATCTTTAATTCTTATTCGGATCATCAATAATCACAGTTTGTCCCAAAATTTTCTTCTACATTCATGTAGCCCGAGCAAAATAGAATGATATCAACTACTGAACTCAAACCAATTTTAATAAAAAAACACAAAGAATGTAAAATACAAAGAAAAATCTAAAAACTTACTGGACAGCTGATTTACAGGGGCACTCTAAGAAAAAATTTAAAAACAATAGGCTGAAATATAGAATCCTACAGGAAAAGGTTATACGCACAGCTGGGGTGTACATTCCATGTACAACCAGCACTGAGCTGCTGCTGTGCCTATGCAGTGTAGCGGTCATAAAAGTTGAAAATGACATTATAAACTCTTCATCTCATCCAAAGTAGGTTTTCTAGTTTTACTTTTATCCTAGTGTTCCCATATTTTAATGTTGAATCAGAAAAGTGGCTCTACATACATATTGCTCCACAATAACTAAAAGACTAAAACCAATCTTTTGTGAGGTAAGGCTGTCCCTGAGAGATCATGAGGACTCGGACATCCAAGTCCCCGTCATGACTAGGATATATCAGGCAGATACTTTCGTGAACTATGGAAACATGCAGAAAAAAAAACTGAACTGCACGCAAATCAAATAAGCTGAAATGGAGATTGGGTTTGTTTTCATCAGCACCAGAAAATATGTGATAATCTATTTCATATGCATGAAACGCCTTATCCGATTCCATGCAATGCCAGGATCAGCAATCAAATCCTTGTAAATAATAAACAGATACTTGATCCAAGAAAACGATGTGCATAGGACAAAAGAGGCATAATCCAAAAGGACGGTATTAGATTCAAAGTAATACTCACATCTCTTTTGTTCCATAGAAGTACACCAGCAACTTCTTTTTAACCGGAGAAAGGTCCCATTTCCGTGGTTCACTTATCTGTAACAAATATTGGTATTCATGCATTGAAAAGTTCATAAAGAAGATATCTTTCAATTTCACACCAAAATACCATGTGAATAACACAAAGAAACATGAATCAGCTTCTCCCTAGATATGGGAACCCTTCAGAGATAAGAGGATGAAACTCTATAGGAATAGTGTAAAGTGCAGGATCTGTGTAAAGCAAAGTTGATGAACTACTTGATAGCTGAAGAGCAGAAGAAAATACTGTACATTATGTACAGCCAACAAGCATACATCTCGAGGAGAAAATTAGTCAAGGCTGACATCATTTTTATGGTAAACTCTAGTTAGTCGAGTAAGTGTAGATTGGTCACTCCAATCCTACATAGCAAGTGGCAACAGATCAACAACAACAAAGCCTTTTAATCTCAAGCAAATTGGAGCAAGCTAAATCATACATAACCAGAAGCACGAAAGTTTTTGAATCACATCATTGTCAGAAAATAATAATGAGGTCATCAGTCATCCACAGAGAAGAAATTATCCCAAAGAAATCCCTATTCACACGCATGGGAGAAACAAGTGAAAAGTTATAGATATTTGTATCTAGTTTCAGATACATCCTGATTATTATTTACAAAAACTGAATTTATTATTTACAAAATATAAAACTGTTTGAGGTCCACATTGTCAAGACCATGTCTAAGTCCATATCTGGCCTAACTTGATAACCCTCAGAAGGGATAACCATCATCGGTTAGTAAAGTTAAACTTCTACCACTTATCCATTAGTAAAGTTATGTCTTCTATATCTTGCCCTACTAAAACTCATCCAAAGGAGCATACCAACGTCACCTACAGCTCAATTTACTCAAGTCAAGTGCTGAAGATTCGATGCAATGCTACATCAAATGAGAATAAAGAAATAAGAAGGTGTTGCTTGTAGTCGAAGGTCATCATTTAATTCAAAATCCAGCACGAACATAAAAGCAAAGAAGGGTTCTATCAACCTAATTCACAGTGCCATCCAAACCTAAAAACTAAAATCACCACAAGCTACATCACGTTTGAAGAAGCTTCAATACAATCACTAAGAATAACACAAGGGTGGGGGCACCTTCAAACCATTAGAAGACTACACGCGCCATTTGAAACTCACAAAAGCTCAATGCATGAGTTTATTGTGCATATCCATGAGTACAGGTGCGAGAAGAAAAGCATGATGATAAAGTTTGAAATAAACATCATAGGTCATATTGGATGGAACTAAACAGCAGCCTAAAGGTAAACATGATCCTAGTCAGGTAATCAGTCACCATGGCCAATGAAGCATTCAATCCAATGATCCAGAAACCACTGAAACATATAATGGTAGTAACAAACAAACATTCAACACATTGAATTTACCCAAAAGGAACATCGTGATACGGATTTACATATAACATACTCCCTCCGTCCCAAAATATTTGACACTTTAGCCAACTCCATTTGTCCCAAAATAATTGTCATTCTCACCTCTGTTTTCTGAGCGTCCGATTAGGCACGCCTAGGCGTCGATTAGGCGAGAAAACGCTCGGCTGAGCCTGTTCAGGCACACCGAAGCGCTCTGCCCGCCCAGGATTCTGGGCGTCCGTTTAGCGGACGATTGAGCGCGCCTAATCGTGCGATTTGAACGTGGACGAGTTGTTTCAAATTGGCAAGTGGGGCTGGGATTTTATTAGGTTTTAGAAAGGTCTGGTTATAAATTGGCAAGGCGAATCGATTCATTTGCCAGCACTTCAAACACTTCAAACAGGTAAGTAAACTGCACTTCTATGTGTTTTTTCAACTGAAATTTACTTAAGAAATACTACTATATAAGTGTGTGTGTATCACCTAGTGGCTGGGAGGTCTGGACGACTAGGACGCCTAGAGTCCACCGTTCAGCCGCCTAATCGCCCCTAGTCGTCCACTCAGATCGACTAGGCGGCTGAACGGTGGACTGGCGATCGTTCAGCGCTTAGCGCTTTAAAAACATTGATTCTCACTTCCCGATGCAACTCTCTCTCTTTCCAATACATCCCTATCTCTATCTCTTTCCTTCTCGTTTCCTATGTACCTACCTTTTACACTTCTCCTTAATTCTCGTGTCCAGAGCCAAAACGTCAATTATTTTGGAACGGAGGGAGTAGCATATAGGACAAAAGGTAGCACTACAATGAACCTACATTTGCCCCGAACAAATATCATTTTTCTACCACATCTTCAATGTCAAAGCCAACCAAAGTCGATGCCCACTTGCCACAAGGGAGAAATCTAAACTAAATCATTCACTTTAACTTAATCTCATCACATATCAATGTTCACGAAATACGACAGATCATGGTATGCAACCATAACTAGCGCATGGTACTAGCAGAAACTTAAGGATAGCTCACAACTCATGTTCATAGTTACTCATCATTGATCTACATACCACCAAGAACCCTAAGCACGCAAAGTCACTATATGCACCATAAAATTAACGACATCAAGATAAGGGCTGAAAAGCAGCTACCTTTATCGACGTTTACTGTGAATCAATCAACGAGGTACAGTAAAAATCGTCTTCCCTCAACCAACGAAACCTAAACAAGCTCTTCAACTCATAACCCGAATCCCCAAACTCAAGATGCATAAACCAGTACGAAGGGGGCAGCGGATCAGAGAAGACAAGCGGCTCGTTCTACTCACCATGGCCGGCCACGGGGGGAAGCCCTTCATCTTGGCGAGCACGAGGTCGCCCACCTTCCACTGCGCCGCCGCGGCAGCTGCCGCGGCGGCAGCAGCAGCCCCGCGCTTCTTACGGGCCGGCGGCATCGCTGACCCTCCAGACCAGCCGCCAGCGCCACCGGCAGTTAGAGGGCGCCTTGATGGCGGCTAGCGCCAGAGGCGGCAGCGCCGCCAGATGCTGGGGCGCGCAGCGGTTCCAGACTCCGTGGCGGCTGCGTCGGCGGGTCCAGACTTCGCGGCGGCGGCGGCGGCGGCGGCGATGGAGATGGGAGGCATGCGGCGCCGGAGTGGCGAACTGGCGATGAGGAGGCCGCTCAGGCTTCGAGAAATTTCACTTTCCGATTTGATTTTACTGGCGATTTCCCCCCTTTTTCCCCTTCTATTCCGTTTTGCTGCTGATTTCAGTCGCGTGTTCTTGTTTCGCTTGGCAACAAGGAGAGAGCATGAAGCCCAAATGGCCTACTCGTGGCTTTAGGAGGCTTCAACTCTAGAAAAGAAGTGTCTAATTTTTAGTCGATTGAAAATTAAGATTTATTTTAATTAACACTTTTAGTCTTTATATTTAGATTTAATTGATATAAAAAAATAAAATTTTTCTATAGTCTATATATAACACTAATTAATATAAATAATATTATAAATAGATAAATAATAAAAAAATAAAAAGAACAAAAATATATACATATTTATCGATTAAAAGGGATGTTACTTTTTAATCGACTGAAAAGTAATATTACTGTTTCTTTTATGCATTTTTGATACTCACCAAGAGTCCAAGACGGATACGAAAGGAAGTCCATTATTACTCGTGTGTACTGTGTTTTCATTCTTAAAAGGACAAATACACGAAATCCATCTTCACAGCGATCGCAAGTCCAGAGACAGGTATTTCCTCTGTTCTAAAATTATCATTGTTATTGACGTTTTTACTTATCTTTAATCATTCATTTTATTTAAAAATTTTAAAAAATATTATATATTTTCTCATAATTTATTTTATCACTAAATAAAATTTAAATATAACTTATAAAAATTTTAAACAAAATGAATAATTAAAGTTAAAAAAAATTAATAGCAACAATAATTTTAGAACCGAGGGAATAATATACACCTAGGCGCGCACAGTACTTACCTAGATTATCCGAGTTTTATAATCAAGGTAATACTGACAAGCACTCTACTAATATTATATAAACAAATATATCTGGAAGCGGCAATTGCAAACAAAGAAAGACATGCATGCTACGGAAGCCACCGTATTCTTACACACACCGCCCACTGTTTTACCAATTTTTCTATATGATAAATATTACTCCCTCCGTTCTCTAAATACTGTCGTTAGGACAGCTGATTTAGTTTAAATTTGAACTAACTTAGCTGTCCTAACGACAGCATTTAGATAACGGTGGGAGTAACAAATAGATCAGAAGAACAACGAGCAACATGAGGTTCAAAAAGTTCCTAGCAGAATTTTGTTCAGGTGAACAACTATCAACCACCAAACATAATTAAAAAAATAAAAATAAAGAACATATAACAGCTCTAGTGCTATTAAAGCACCGCATCCGCTACCATGATATGTATACACTGCCTAGCCCATTGGTGGAGTCCAGATTATAAACATGGGAAAATTGAAGCATTCCAGTAGTGCACAGGGGCTGAAAGGTATATGAGAGATCGATGTTCTTTCCTTTCGTTTTGTTCTTCAGGGAATCACTTTGACAACACAACACCAGGAATTCAACAACTGCACAGCTCGTTGCACTGAAGACTCAAACTTTGTCAGCAGCATCCACTGATGTGCCCTCCGAACTTCTGACAGCAGCCAGCTTCTCAGCTAATCTTTGCTCCAGCGCCCTTTGACCCCTTTCTCTGCAGTCAAATAAGTAAAGTTAGATAGACGACACAACAACCAAGAGTGCAATTATGAAGTGACAAAAAAAATAATGTATAAAATTCAAGCCAGCAACTGAGCAGAAAAGGTGGAATTCTAAAAGCACAATAATCATCAGGAATAGCTTGAGCAATACAGAGTGTGTGGCACCTTAAGGTAGTTATTGCATCCATACAGAGAGTGCAGGCATCTCAAGGTAGGACACAATTTCAGGACATTAATCCGGAACTGATTTCAAAAAGTATAGCTCAATGAAGCAACATCCGAGTTGCTTGTACAAAATAATTGCAATGACAATAGATGGTATGGGAACAAATTATGCCCAAATAAAAAGAATACTAAGCCATAAAAGCTAACCTTCTCCTGTTAGCCTCGATAGAGTCTGAACCAGGCAATGGCGATGTATCTGATGCCTGGCCCCTTGAGTCAGATCTTTCAGATCTTCCACAAAGAAGCCTGTGAAATATGGAAGCTATTGGATCCAGAACTGGTCTGCATATTTTCATAAAATCATGAGATTATTTCAGAAAACTGCACAGCAGTCAGAATATTCGTGATACAATGTATTACCTTAGAAATTCAGGGAAGAAGCTTGAGAAAGAGAACTCTTCACTTGGGTCTCCTTTCAGGCCTGTCTCAAGCCTCTTTTGGAAGTAACGCAAATAAATCCAGCTCATATAAATCCCAAACAATAGTAATGGAAGATATGATACCAACTCCTTCACAAAGAAGCTTACAGCAACTGATATAAGTGCAACAAGAGATGGGATCCACTGGCCAGAGAAATAAAGGTTGTAAGTGAACACTAATAACATGAAAATTTGAGTTATTCTATTGACCCTTGAAAGAAAAAATACCTTTGCCTTAATCTTTAGCACCAAAAGATTAAGCTCGTGATCAGGTAAAAGCTGCTTAATTCCAACCAACAATCCTGATAAAACTCCATAAAAACCAGATAGAGGAGTATATCTGAAAACTTAGACAGCACTACAAGTAAGAACACCTAATATTTACCTGATAGTATCAACATTCAAAACAAGTACAGTACTTACAGGTAGCTTTCTTGCTGTGTTATATAATACAGTGCAATAGCAGTTATGAAGACGCATGCAGAAGTTGAAGAGTTGACAATAAAGATGAACTTTGATAATTCTTTTGAACCCCACAAAGGCTCTAAAAGCTTCCCAAATAAAAGAAGACCAACTATGCTGATAATCACCTGGAAGAATGTCGCTCAGGTGAGTTACATAGCTCATTCAACAGATATGTTCTTATAATTGTCCTAAAGTTTACAGCGTGCTATAAGATATATGTATGTAAACAGATCATGCATTTTGTTTAACATACAAACAGAAATCATTACAAAAGCAGTAGTCTTTTTCATTCCCTAACATAATATTCAAGTTTAGGATTTCATCTCGAAGATGTCATAGTAGCAATTATCAAGTACCAGCCTATATGTGGTTTCATAATATAAAATTTCATGCACGCCAACATTGTGATAAGAGAAATTCAATTTCTACCCAATGCCTTGCAAATCTTGGCAACCATAAATAAAGATGGAATGGGAATCATAAAGAAACAATATTTCTCCTAATGCGAATGTGACTAATTCAGTGACGGTTTACATCCAACAGGCAAACAGTGAAAAATTGCTCTGCTCCATTCCCAACCTGAATTTCATTCAGCCCATAACTAATCTGAGTTATCTTTGATTCTCTTTAATAGCTAGCTATGCAAAAGCACTATTTAGCTGATATGTGTGATTTGGAACTGCTTTTCTTTAACGTGAATGTAAACAAATAAACAGATGAAAAACACCAAATCGTTTTAGCTCTAGAGCTCTTTAATTTAAAGGGACATTAAGTGCATTTGTCTTTAAATACATAACAACAACAACAACAAAGCCTTTTCACCCCAAGCAAGTTGGAGTAGGCTAGAGATGAAACCCATAAGGCCCAATGCAAAAAGACAAAACAATAAAGATGGACATAATACAAGAAAATTTGCCTCCTTTAAATAAAACTAAAATTCTGACTGTAAAGGTGGCCATAATAAGTTACATAAAAAAACAGAACTTGATGCCCTGAATACTTGGTTGAAGAAAATTACCCCTGGAATTGTTTGCTCAACATAGCCAGCAGTTATCAGGTTCCAAGCAAAAGGGATAGTTCTGCCAAAAAAAAAAAAGGATTCAAAAATTAAATTTAAAGTTTCTACGAGAAGCTTATAGATAGGAGGGCTGTCCAATTTAATGAGCAGCTTCAAAGCCATACCAAACTCTCAAATTTGGTTTGCTGGTCCTTTCTTTAAAAAGTATTAAATAAAATTCATTGAATAGGAAATCCCAATACATCTGGAAGCAATGATTTAACCATCTAAATGCTATGATGAACAGTTCCACATGATAAAAACTAAAGCATTGTCATGCCTTGTAGCTCTGAAACTACTTAGCAGTTTGAACTAACAACATAAGTAGTCAATGGATGTCCTGGCTATTTATATTACCAGTTCCATCCACATCAGTCAATGTTGCCAAACCATTACAGATTAACAAGTACTTATAATTCATGTAATATTCTGTAAATTCATGCCATCATAAGAACTTATACATCCACTAAAAAGTACCAAAAATATTCACTGCTCATTTACTCAATGTAGAACTCCATGACAGACACTATGGACCTATGGTAATTCATATCTTGTACTTAAAATGCATTTGTCAATACGTCATTCCAGCACAATGAAGATCAGAGTTGCTACCTTGATGGAATAAGTGCGAGATAGGCAAGAGCTGATGGAAACAGCTGGACGAGTAGGTGCACAAGCAGCAACACGACAGCAAGGCCCTTGCACAGCTTTGTGTATCCTCTGAAGAAGCTCCCACCCTACATTTTGTAAAACATGGCTATTATCAGCAACAGACACGGCACACCTGTAATTCCATGCATCATTCTTGCTATAATACATCTAGCAAAAAAACGAATTGATTACGCGCCCATGGATAGACAGCAAATATAATTGGAATAAAAAACAACATCATCCCCACTGTAAACGGAATTAGTGAATGATAGAATGAATCGTCGATGGTGTGGTAAGATCCGCGCACCGCAAGTGCTGAATTTCGCCCGACGCCAATGACAAACCAAATGAATGAATGATTGTAGAAGGGCTTATCAGATCACACACCGCGCAAGGGCCGCCCGTCTCGAAGCGTCCACAACAGACTATCCCTAGATCTAGAGCGAGAGGGAGAGGGAGAGAGTGGTACCCCGGCAGGAAGCGAGGCCGGCGGCGTAGGAGAGCTGCTGCTCATCATCGTGGCGGCGGCCGCACGATAAAGTCCACGACGCTGATCAAAAAGCCCTCGTGCACCTGCGTCGGCAATTCACCGCTCGAGAGCGCCCACCTGCTGGATTTCTTTCGTGTGGCTCGCTCGGGATCGCAGCTTCAGGTGGTTCTGCGCAGTGCAGACTGGAGAGAGGGGGAGTGCAGAGCAAGCAAAGCAGATTGTTGCTGTTGGGTTAGGGATTTAGACGGCCGGCTGACCGGCTCCGTGGGCCGATCAGATCAATTGCTTCTGTTTTATCTGTTCTGTTTGCCCGCCGACGCGGCAACGCCTGATCTGTCTCGCCGAAGGCGCGACCATTATTCATCACTAACTAGTAAGATTTTACATTTCAATCGTCACGTGACTAGTGATGAATTAGCATGCGTTCAGGATTAAAAGGCCCAGGAGCGTAATCATTTGATGATTGCTGGAACGGTCGCGTCAAGCACATGTACAAAAATACGTATATAGGTTCATAACTAACAGGGTGAAATAATTATGCGAACTCTGTGTCGAGGGCATATTTACATTCACCATTAGGCCCTCGTCTTCTGATGTTGCATCCTACATCACGTACATAACGCAAATATCGGCTCAAGAGTTGCACAGGTTAATGAAAAAAAAAACAGAAGTGACAGTACCACCATGCATGACTCGACGGATACATTTCATTTCAATTGAATACAGTCAAATACAGACAACAAATCAGCAAATCTGGCCTAGCACAAAGTCAGATTTCAGCAACACGCATTCTGCACCGTTATTACTGTGTCGAACCTTGTGCCAGTCAGGTTTTTGCCGTGCCTCCTGTGTGCACTTATGATCACAGGCTGCAAAGCACCACACGCTTTGCAGAAATGCAATTGGAGCACACTAGTCAGTACATTAGCCACAACTCGCTCCACAGTAGCAATAGGGCTAGGAGAGAGATGAAAGTCCCAGCCCACACATACACACACGCTACAACAAGCACCACAAAAGCACTGTTATAGAAAGGACTTTACAACGAAAACAAACAACTCATCTAGGATTTTATATCAGGGCAACTGTTAAATTCTTGGCTTCACGCGTCTTCCATTGGCATCACCGCCATCAAGGACTTCATTCGAATACAAGCAAGGACTGACCGAATGGTCTCCTACCTTGGCCACATATTCGAGAAGTTCAGTCAAAAGGGATGGGCAACTTTGCTGCAAATAATCAAACCCATCGGTTTGCATGACAGCTGCAAAGAAAGGCATATTGTTAAGCAGATGTTTAATAACAAATAAACAAAGACAAGGTGTATCCAATACTTTTAAACTGGTCAAAAAATGGTATGAAAAGATAATACCAGTTGAGTATTAATTATGCGACCAATGTTGCATACAAGGAATAATACAACCCATAATCATTAACTGCTCAAAATGATTTTAAGGAACTTGGTTGTCGACAATAAGATGTCAAACTCAGTTTGATAGTACCACAGACAAGCTCTTTACACATTTCTCCAGAGGATTATTATGATTATTCCACGCATAAAACATCACCACTGAAATGGGCAAGAATCACTTTTAACCATGGAGTAGCCACTAGCCACATGTTCCAAAACCTACAATGAACCTTCATGAACCCACTAAATGGACCGGCTAACAATGTCGCAACACAATTGAGCACATGAGCACTGTGATAGATGCTTGGTATCTTTCTATTCACCAGCATCAATCAATTAAAAAGAAGGGAAGAGGCCATGCAGTACAGGCGCTTTGTAGTGAAAACAGTGGAACACCAGACCTCAAAGTATCACAGGTTCCTAGTTTCCAGTAGATTATTTTTGTAGTGATGTTCGAGCGATAACAATCTTAATGCTACATATTATACTTTATATGAAAATGGGCCAATAATAGGTCCATCTTTCAATATGATACAGCTATATATCATCAATTTCTTGGTTAGCTGCTACCTAGCTGCTTCTCCGAGAAAGCAAAAAACAATAGATTCAGAGATACAGTACATACCTTTCAAATTTTCAGGCAGCGCCACAAATTTCAAGCACACAGTTTTTAGCTGATAACAGTGGTGCTGTTCAGCCAAAGCCAAAGTGTTTGCAACAGTGTTTATTGCAACATCTTCACATAGCTTTAGTTCGCAGAGCAACTTTAGTCTCTCCAACGCATAACGGTCCGCCGCGGCTAGTAAATGCTGAGCCATCAAAGTGGATACCCAAGTCGTATTTACACCAGTAAGCTCTTCAATGTCAGGCAACTCATCCCAGTACATAAAATGGAGCAAGGCCTGCAAATTGAATGTGCATAAGCACAGATTGATTTAAAGCATTTGTTGAGGTTAACAAATAAGGAAAATAAGTACCATCATATTTCTACAGAGTCAAGGAGATGCAACATTTAGTGAGCATAAAGTGAAGCTACTAACAGTTAAATCACAGTGGAACAAGAATCACTGAATGGAAATGACCTTTATTCTAGAGTCATTAGATAAAACTAATGATTACATGATGCCAATCGCTATACTAAATCATCCTAACAGAAAAAAAGGAGGCAACTTATAGTATCAATAAGTAGTCCCGACAGTAACCATCAAACAGCATATATGCAGCTTGTGTTCAATATTTGACTATTTGCTACCCCTCACACTAATTTTCACAATTCCTGAATTTAGCAAGTTGGAGCATCGCTACACATTTCTAAGTCCCAGTTGTTTTTCATACTGTATGCTATGACTTCCCCTATTAGTGGCTTAAAAAGAATTTTCAGTCTCACTTTAATCACAGAAAACAATGATGGTAGCAAAGTTGTTATCACTCAGGACACTATGACAACAAAAAAATCAAAGGGAATTGACAATTTGAGTAATAGGTCAAAGAAAAATAAATAAGGGGCAGGAGAAACCTTGAATACTGGAGCCTCCATGTCCTCAATCTTTATGCAGGTCATGTTTTTATCCTTCATGGGACCAAAAAGCTGCGCCCTGAAAACTGGAGACCGGGCCGAAAGAACCACCTTGTGAGCAGGAAACACCTCTCCATCAACTTCGAATTTAATATCGGTTCTCTTTCCACTTGTAAGCAGCTGACCAGTATGTTGAGCCATGTTGGACGGGGGCACTGGGATTGTGTATATCTTTGGCCCTTCAGTATGTGATTGAACAACACCAACAGTGCAATTCACTAATAGGCAATCATCTTTAAGATAATCTGATGTTTCAAGAGCTGATCTTTTGAAGAAACGCTTGTAGCCCCTGCATCCACAGAAAGATAACTAGATAAGGTAATTCCAAAAGAGAATGACTAGGGATAAGAATGAAGGTCCATGCATTATACATGTGTTAATATGTAATACTCAACAAATAAACCCACCAGCAAGTAAAATAGGATGGCAGAAAAAAGAAGTAATCAAGGGAGCAGTGTCAGCACAGATGAATCACCAAGTACAGGAATTAGAAAGAAGGTTTGCATTGAGGAAAACATTATTTAGGATACAGAGTCTCACTGTAGATGCAAGCTGTGCAATAAACTAATGGTTACAATGAAACTATTTTAAACGCAGGTAATGCAAATGAAATTGACTCTAGAAACAACAAACTACTGGCAGTTTAGCAATGATCTTCTTATGGTAGAGGGCTAATACAAGATCTTAGATAAAATTCAAATTCAGCACCTTTAACCTAGCACTTTAGAGTGAACATTGAACAGCATATGTATGACTAGATAATATTCTGGCATCGCACAGAATAGGACCACAGTCCACAGCTTACTCAAATAACATAACTGCAAGTAAATGCTCTTCATTTTCGTTATTAAGAAAACAACAATGAAATAGATTGGTTTCTTCAGGATGCTCCGAGGATTCCTTACTTACAGGAACATCTATTTGTTCAGAGTGCATAGTGACAAAACTACCCTTATAAGATAAAAGGGGTAATTCTGAAGTTGTATTGTTTTAACATTAGTTGCATTATCCCATTCCACTGGGTTCAAAGAGAAAGACAGCCTATTCACCAACTGGTCAACTAACAATTCATAACATAACAAGCACATATATATAGTCTTCATCTGTTCCATTTTTCATACGTATGTAAGGCACAGTTCAAACACTACTGGAACTGCAATGAATTGTCAAAATTAATAGAAACAGAGAAAATATAAATAATGGCTGAACTTTAAGGTAATTGGGCCTTTCACATGCAAGTATAAGATTCAGCATCGCTTCACTCCACCAGGCTAGCCTAACTGAAACTTTTACTAGCATGGCAAACAACAATTGTAGATAAACAATTTGTTGTATATCTAAACTATTTAACTCGCTGCACATCGTCAGACTAAAACATAATAGCAACAAGGTACCATACAGTACCAGCCAATCAAGTCAGTACATGAAGAAGTAATGAAGTACATAAACCAAACCCGAATTCATCAACAAATATGCATTGATAGAACCAAGGCTCACAGAGTAATACTAACGAACTCAATCCAGTACAATTTTTTGCCATCTACTGAAAGAAACAGAAGCAAAAAAGGCAGACAGCATTGATGCTCATTATTAACTGTGGTGGCAGTCAACAACTCTATGTTTGAAAATTGAAACATTAAGAACAAAGCTTCACCTAAAATATGAACTCAACATAATCCATTCACCATCAAACCAGACAGAACACATACTGCATGCCAAACCTAAAAGTGATACTTTGTGCATCAAAATCTCTTATATCTCCAATATCCAACTAAACTCCACATATTTATTGCGACAAAGGCAAGTTCTACTAAATTATGCCATGACAAGTTTCTCAGCCAAACAATCGCATCCAATTCCCAATTCAATCCAGAGAACTACACAATCTACACATCCTGACATCACATGCAGTCCAATCCCAATGTTATTGCACAAGCCGAGGAAACTCACCACATGCTCCCGCGGTATTTGAGGGTGTACGGACCGCCCTCGAGGGACCTCCCGAAGTGGGTATGCACCTTGTCCTGTCCCTTGCCGCTCTGGTCGACGAGCGTGAGCTCGAAGAGCGCGCGCACATCGGTGCCCTCGCTGGCGAGCGCGATGAACAGAGAGACGTAGGCGGCGCCGTCTTCGGGGCTCTTCCCGTCAGGGTAGAAGTATATCGCCCACTCAAAGCCCCCAACGGAGAAAGACTCCGAGGCGATGTACTTCCCCACCCCGATCCCCTTGGAGAGCGAGTAGCCGGCGATCTTAAAGTGGTGCGACCCGTTCACCGTCTTGGTGACCGACGTCGACGCCGTCTCCGAGGGGGGCGACGAGGTGGAGGAGGACGCGGCGAGCGGCGGGAACGACCGCCCCGCGGCGGCCCCGGCGGGGGAGGCGGAGGAGGGGCCGCCGCGGCAGACACGGCCGGCGCCCATCGGCTGTCGAGATCGGGGTAGAGATCCGCCCTACGCTACGGCGATTCTGCCCGGATCGGACGGATCGGGACGAGGGGCGCTGGATTCCGACGAGTCGGCGGTCGGATTTGAGGTGCGGGGGAGCTGGATTGGGGTGGGGGATTGGGGGAAGGAAGAAGAAATGATGGCGATGACGAGACGAAGGAGGTGTTTGGTTTCGTCTGGTTTAGTTTGATTCGGGTTGGGTTTGGGTGGGTAATAAATGCGAGGTTGGGGTTGGGGTCGGTGTTGGTCGTGATAATAAGTGGCCCTTTGCCTTGTGAGACTTGTCGTCTTGGCTGTTGGCTCCGAAGAGGATGTGGTGGTGCCGTCGCGCCGACCTGGTGCAACCGCGTTCACAGGAGCGGTAATAATAACTGTTGCTAAAGTTCAGGTTCGTCAGTTCCTGCTTTCAGAGTAGCTCCTTCAATTCAAACAGGGATAAGTTCGTACTTATTGAAATCATTTTTCTAGAGAAGGTTGTGAATTTTGGATTCCTTATTAAGAATAGTTGTAATATTCATTTTTCAAGTTAAAAAACAAATTATATATGTTTCTTTCACAAAATAAAAAATAAAGCCTTGTCATGTTTGTGTGAAGATACGCAAAAGATCAGAATTCAAATCGTGTTCAAATTAAAAGTAAAATATTATAGTCGTATAAGTAACCAATAGGCTTGTTTCACGTGGCAATTGTTAAAAAAAAAAAGTGCAAGCTGCAGCTCGTCTAATGTTGAAAGGAGCTATTCCAATGTAGTATTTCACAGTGACGACTAGAATAAATCAAAAAATGCCATAGCTATTCCAATGTTGAAAGGAGCTATCTGAAATGACGGGTGGGTTTGTTATATCATTTATATAGTGTATATATATTACACTTTGTTGTTTTTCAGTATACCATCCAGAACTCAAGTCAAACTCAAACAAGCCCTAGTCTTCATATAAATTTGAAATTTACACATAGCCTGATGGCCGATGTCAAGAATAGATACGAGTTCCATGGTTACTGTTAGGAAAAGAAGACATATTAACATGTTCTAAACTTTCTAATTCCCGAAAATTATGTGAACATTGCGGTCAGATATGTCTCGGATAAGTTGCTCAACGGCACGGTCCCGCTTCTCTTTGCGCTTCGGAAATAACCATTCCGCTGGTAATCTTTCGGAACGAGGCAGTGCACCTATCTCCTCACAGTAACGACAAGACTGGTGATCTTTGAGGACAACAGTTTTTAAGTTGGAAGCTCGCTGCATGACAGCCCTTATAAATATTATTTGTTGCTCCATCGAACTAAAGCCAGTAACCTGAACCTCCTCCAATAACCATTCCTTCTGCCTTCTGAACTCAGCTACCTTTCATGAAGGATTTGTTCTTTCTCCAAAAGTCAGTCTTCTATCCTCGTTAGAGCATCTCCAAAAGCTCCCTAAAAATTGATCTCAAAAGAGTGTTTTTGGGAGCAGCCCAAAAATTATTAGGGAAAAGTTTTCTTGTCTCCTCCAACAGTTCTCCCTAAAAATAGATCAGGAAAACTTTTGATTGGGCCACGTCAGCATCTGGGACCACAACAACATTAATTTTCTTCTAAATACAAGTATTGGGGTCCCCAATTTTTCCCTCATTTCTAGCTACAAATGAGGAGAATTTAGGGAGAGAATAAATTTGTGACTTGTTTAGGGGAGCTGTTGGAGATGGTTTTTTAGACTAAACCCCATTAATTTGATTTAGGGAGAGTTTTTAGGAAGCTTTTAGAGATGCTCTTATCTACTATGCACGGATGCTCCCATATCTATATTCAAAAGTAAGCACATTATTAGATTAAAATACAAATAAACTCCTAAAAAGGCCACATATCTAATTGGTGAGGAGCACGGGTAGAATGATTTTGATTTTGAACTGGCTTAGCAATCAGGGTAAACTTGATAACACATTCAATGAAAAAATGAAGAAAACATAAGCATAGAAAGTACCTCAATATCTAATATTACAACAGATGGCGCAACTTCAAGGAGAACTATGGTCCACAATAGGTCAAATTCAACAAAAATGCCACGTAGAGATAGCTTCCGTAGTTTGCTGAATGCAGTACAGAGTTGTTTTCCTTCCGGTTTTATCCAAACCTGATAAAAGATAGATGCAGAAAATAAGAACACTGATGATTACAATGTTTTTTGTATATAGCAACTATGTTAGACCAATTGTTTCATAATATATATGATACTTATTGACAATTGAAAATATATCATCTCAATTAAAAGCAGCTATAAACGGAACTAAACAGTAGCATTACTTATGAATTATAAGACTGAGGACCGATCTGCGATCTGTGGGTTTACCTTCTCTCCTTGGAAATTTAATGTTAGGTTATGTACCAATGCAGTATGTCTTAGAACCTCAAGTTAAATCCTCGATGTGCACGTGTTGCACCACATATGAGGTGCAATTCTTTAAAGGATGGAACTACATCGAATGACGGGGGGCTATTCGGACAAATCCAACAACTCCAACGAAGCCTCTTTAGCTTTGGAAGGCAGATCACCTCAAGTTTTCCCAAGCAGCAGAAATCAAGTTCAAGAAAACTAAGTCTTGAATCTGGTGCATGTATCTTCCATGCCGAGAGCCCCCCTGCATCACAGTTGACAAGACAGAGATGCTGCAGTTGCTTGCAACAGTAAAAAAGGAGGTGATGTAAATCCCATTTAGCAAAACAGATATTGTACAATGTGAGTTTTGTGAGACAATGTAGCACACTAGGATAGGAGTTGAAAAAAACATCCACAGTACGTGCTTGTTGAAGCATTTCCTCATCATAGCAGTCATCAGGTTCCTTCTCATCCACAATGAACAGGTCTCAGGTCGATCACCAAGCATGAATGAATTGTCCTTTGCAGAGTGGTGGAGAAAGGTTGTTAAGAGTCCCAAAGAACACTAGGAAAGGGCTCAACTCAGCAATCATCATGGGCGCCTGGGTCCTATGGAGACATCGCAACGCGTGTGTTTTTGATGGAGCGCAGGCCAACATGACTAAACTGGTTCGAGTGTTCAATGAGGAGCGCCATCTCTGGTGTATGGCTGGAGCAAGAGGGCTACGGTCCCTTGGCCAGGATTAGCCGACCGAGGTGGTGGTGCCGGATTAGTGGAGTAGGAGTAGGTTTGTGGTCAGGTCTCACCTCTGTGTATGTTTTTTCATATTAGTACAAACCATCTTTTATAACCCAACCCTCACGACTTGACCCGGAATGAGGTGGTGTTGATTGTAGGGGGGCCGACCTTTCTCTCTCTTAATACAAAGATACGAAGCTCTCCTTCGTATTCGAGAAAAAAACAATGAACAGGTCTAAATCTTTTAGAGTCCCACCGTCAATTGCTTGACTAATGAAAGGGCCAATGATATCTGAGTAATTGTTGACCAAATATAGCTTAAGTTGCAGCCTTGTGATACTAGCTTCGCTCCGTGGAGTAGTCAAGAAGCTTTTAACTGCTTCAGTTAGGGAGGCCATTGCTCTATCCATATGTTCGATTTCAATGGAGATTTGGAGTGGGGCGGATAGGAAATCTTTGACATCCATGGTGAGATCATGAAGCAACCATGGCAGATGTTTCCACCGTGCTGACAAGACACTTGTCCTTGCAGCTGTAGTTATGTCAACTCTCCCCAAGATGGAGAGTAAAATATCATCAGTAAGCAAACTGATCATATCTTCATCATCTGTTTTCTACAAAAAAAACAGATGACACGGCACACAGTTAGTGAACAACTAATAGCTATATACTTTCAATTATTATTATTATTTTCAAGATTTGGTATTGCAAATAGGGTGAGCTTCAAAAGATTCTTCCCAACAGGCAACACTGAAATCATTTAGTAGATGGTGCGACAATACTCTGCTTCCTGTATATGCATGTTTGTATGAATAAACCCATCATCATTTAGTAGAACCAACGAGCCGTGGAGAGATTTTGTTAAGACTCACATCCAAATAGAGTAAGGAATTTTCTTTTTACTATTGTAAGATGTGTTGTAAATGATTCATCATTGTTAAATTAATTATATAGATAAATAATCAGTATGGGCTATTAGATGTGGTAAATTGCCATGCCATTTTTCTATTTGATATTGAAAAGCAGCACAACTAAAGTAATAATACTAGGAACGAAGATAGGAAAAGTCTTACCAGACTGTGTCCGTTATTTAGCTCCATGAATGAATAAGTAATGAATCTCAGAAACCCAAAACTCGAGTTTATACTGCCGAACGCCCCGAGCTCCTCAGGACAACGATGTTATTCTGAAAGAGTCTCAGATCTGCTCGAGTCCCAGGAGGGGGTACTAGTCCGACACGAAAATTATTCCCAAATCGAATCATAAACAAGTTCTGAAATGTTCCGTGCCAAATCTGACAAAGTTCTGTTCCGGCCTTGACCCCTCGCAAGCGGCAGGCTTCGGCATGGGCCTTCAGCTAAACCTGGCCAGATTTTGGAACATATAGGACCCGCGCCTCTGCAGATTGATTCAACGTATAGCACCGACAAAAAAAATAACCTAATTGGAATAGAGATGGATGAGTAGCAGACTACGTGTTGTTCACTTACCCGGAAATAACGATGATCGTTTAAAGTTGTTATGGATGATTGGATGCGTGCGCCAGTGTGAATGCCTGCGAAGAGGAAAATGGTGGCGTCCAGCTTGTGGTTGTGCCGCCGCCGGCGTTGGGGTGGCCGGTTATTGAGTCACAGCTGCTGCAAACTGTGGCGGCGGTAACCGGTAGGGGCGACTGGCGAGAGACGGGGAAAGGAGACCCACCGCAAACCGGAGAGCGTGGCAAGATGCCGCGTGCCGAAGCCCTTGACAACGAACGCGGCGATAAGGGCCAACAAGGCCAAGGCCTGGGAGGCTGTTCGGGAACGTCGCGTCGCGCCGGCCGAACTGCACTGCACCGCCCAGCTCGGGCCTCTGAGCCGTGCTTGAGATGTCACGTTGGCGGCGGAACAGGTTGACGCTGTCGCGCTCGCGCGCGGCGCAGGAGACGGTGGTGTTGGCAAACAAACAATACCGACTACACGCTACTGTAGCCAGTAAAAATGATACAGTTCTACTATATCAAGTAATTGTACGGCAGGATCGAGAGGCAATTTCGAACTTTGGTGACAAATTTTCACTTTCAAAAATTATTTGAACATGGGAGTAGTCCATATCTCCCATAATTCGCTTGACTACCATGTCTTGCTCATCCTAGGTTTCTGGGAATACACGTTCGGCTGGTACTTTTTTAGACCGAGGCAGAGCACCTATCTCCTGACAGGCCTTGCAGGCGGGGAAGTCTCTTAGGAAAAGCTTCCGTAAGTTGGGAGCTCGCTCCATCACAGCCCTTATAAATGTCATCTGTTGTTCCATCGGGCAAAATCCAGCAACCTGGACCTCTTTCAATTATCACTCCTTGCAGCTTGTGAACTCAGCCACCTTCCAAGAAGGATTTGATCTTTTACCAAAAATCCGTTGCCTTGCCTCAGTATCCACTATGCAGGGATGTTCCCATATCTGTGTCCAAAAGTATATTGTTGTTAAATTAAGGGTTGGTTTGTGGACCCTCAAAACACAAAACAATTCTAAATAATTCAGGAACCATTGCAAGCTATCATGGACTAAATATTTGCATTGGTTGAGCTAGATTTGGGTCAATGCCATTCCAACAATATGCTATGGCTGTGGCTAAATACAATTAAAAAAGTGACAAGCAATTCTTTATTTCTAACTTGTTAATGCCTAATTCTAGGACAATCCTAGAGGTAATCACTGCACTTAACTACATACCGAGGTGGGCATCTCTTATTGCGATGGTATGGAGTTGCCAGCATTGGTCATTGGTTCACATCCAAATCCAAACTGGGCTGCAAGGAAAAGTGTGGGAGGCAGCCAGTGGCACAGAAGGAGAGCCCATGCATGGCAGTAGAGTAACGGGGTCACACAAAGCCAGTAAGCCACCTTACTCAGCTCACATAAGGATGGGATAATGAGGTAGGAATGGGCATTTTCAATGGAGCATAACGAAGACAAGTGGTTATGTAACATAGATCATACAACCATCTTAGCAATTTGGATTGATGTTATACTATTTACACTGTAGAGAAATTGGGCCACAAAACTAAGAAAGGTATTAGTTGTGAGCTTGTTTCTAAAAAGAAACAAATTTAGCAGAAATAATCCTAAGAATAAATAAAGAGATGGAAGTAAGAAAGTTTTAGCTGTAGACTTGTTTTTGGAAAGAAACAAATTTAGCAGAAATAGTCATAGTAGGAATAAAATAAAGATATGGAAGTACCTCCATATCAAATATCTCAACAGATGGTGCAGCTTCGAGGAGGACTATTGTCCATAGAAGATCGAATTCAATAAATATGTCATGGAGAGATTAGCTTCCTTAGATTACTGAATGCGGTGCAGAGTTGTTTTCCCTCTGGTTGCATCCAAAGCTGACAAAGCAAAGATGCAAGGTATGAGGACGATATGCAAGATACAAGAACAATAATTGTTAATAGCTTATAAGTCAAGCAAATTATTCCCCTAGGAACTATTTCTAGAGATCTGGTAGTTGTTAGGGGTCGGCGGGAGGTGCCCCTGGCGCTCCACTTCTCTTAGGATCCCCATGCTGTAAAACTGTGATATCCGTTTTCGGTAAAAAATGGAAGCGGAGTAACCTGTTTTTTAAAAAAGTCAAGCAAATTATAAACAAACACTGTATTTCAAAGGACCAACTAAAACTAATATGTTTATTCGACAAAATGTGAACAATATATAATTTTATATCTCAAAAGGCACTAGCTAATACTAGCATGTTGAGGTAACTACTCGATATTTCAAGGGTTTATTCCAGCACAAGTTAGATCCTTATATTGTAATAAAAAGAAAAATGAAAAAATAAAACTCGACAACTTGTTAGGGACAAGGTGGATTTTAGTAAAGAAAAAAAGGCGCCGGAACCTGGATGGTTTGGCTGAACATCCAAACCCTTAACCACCTGAGCTAGGCTCAGTTCCTAGATCCTTACTATACAATTCATAAAATACAAGGATATACTTACAGTATATAATTCAGTATGTAATAATATTCTATATAGACTGAAACAACAATGCATGAAAACCAATGTGGATTTACCTTTTCTCCTTGGAAACTTAATGTAAGGTTCTGGATAGTTGTGGTATCGTTTAGTACCTCACTTAACTTAAATCCTTGAAAATAAACTGTTGTGCCACATAAGAGATACAATTCCTTAAGGGATGGGACAATACCAAGTGACAACGGGGCATTAGGGCAAACCCAACTATCCCAACGAAGCCTTTCTAGCTTTGGAAGGTTTAGCACCTCAAGTTTCGCTAAGAAACATAGATCAAGTTCCAGCACAGTAAGATTTGAGTCTGGTCCATGTATCATCCACACATGTTCCCCAGCATCACAGTTGGTGAGATAGAGATGTTGTAGTTGCTTGCAACAGTCAAATAGAACGTGATTAATGTCCCATTCATCAAAGCAGAGATTTTATAACGAAAGTTTTGAAAGGCAATGAAGCACACTAGGATAAGCGCTGAAAAAAAAAATCCACAAAACGGGCTTGCTGAAGCACATCCTCATCGTCACAGTCATCAGAGGCTCCTTCTCTTCTAAAACTGCAAGGTCTAGATCTTTTATAATCCCAATATCAATCGCTTCACTAAGTAGAGGGCCAATGGCATCTGAGTAACTGTTCACTAAATAGAGCTTAAGCTGCAGCCTAGCTATTGAAGCTTCGCTCTGGTGGGTAGCCAAAAAGCTCGTAATCGCTTTGGTCAGGGACGCCATGGCTGCATCAATATGTTCAGCTTCAATGGGATTTGGGTATGGGGCAGGTAAGAAATCTTTGACATCAATGGTTAGCTCATGGAGCAACCATGGCAGATGTTTCCACCGTCTTGACAAGATACCTGTCCTTGTAGCAGGAGTTATATCGACTCTCCTCAAGATGGACAGTATAATATCATCAGTGAGCATGCTGAACCTATCAACATCCTCCTCTTTCTACAACAAAAGAAGTCATCCATAATGTAGTTAGCGAACAACTATCTTGATATATTTTCCAATATTTAGACAAACAATATTTGTACGCCATTTTGTTCTTTCCCTCTAATAAGACATGACATTTGTCTTAGGAGAGCTTTGCAGCAGTTCGACTCAAATAGGACATAAATAAAAAATCATTTTAAGCTAACTGTGACAGTAAAAGTACTGGAACAGAACAGGCACAGCAACGGGTAAGGGAGAAAAAAAGAGAGCTTACCTGACTGTTTCCGTTATTCAAGTCCATCGAAAGGAATCGAAATATCCAACGAACTTCAAAACCCAACAAAACTGGAGTTTATTTGCAAACACCCAAGCTTCTCACTCTCAGGAGAACGATGATTATTATTATTAATATGAAAGAGAAACGATCTGCTCGAGCCCTAAGCCCTAGAGACTCGATGCTCCAGTTTACTTATGAAGGCGCGAACTGCCCCCCTCTCAAAAGAGGAGGGGGTACCTAGTCCGACTCGAAAATTATTCCCAAATCGAATCATAAACAAGTTCTGAATTTTTTCGTGTCAAATCGGACAAAGTTCTGTTCCTGACCAGCCCCAACTCCCAACCCCAGTTTGGTTGACTCGCCTGCTGGCCGGAATTTAAAGAAGGAAATCAAACAAGTATGAACTGGAAGTAAATGAAGGGAACAGGCACAAAAAAAAAGGAAGAACAAACGGAGGAACATGCAAGGTTAAGCACAGGTGGCGGCTGCTTAAGTATTCCTCACGGTACTACAACTGTTCTACAACGGTGAAAGGTATCTGAAAAATAACAGTGGAATAAATTTAAGAGGCACGCTAACCGTTGGACGAGTGCCTCAACGCTTGCATCTTCAACGTCCAATAACAGAATAGCCGCTGACTACTGAAAACAGAAACCAGTTTAATTGTTTGGTGTGAAAAGTTCCGCATGTAATGTGTTTCTCTTCATCAAGTAGATATCTTCTCATTTAAAAAAAATGGTAGATATCTTCCAGCTCAGACACAAACATTATAACCGTTGAAGTTAAAACAAAAAAAGATTGCAAATAGTGCATTTACTTTGTCACAAGCACCAATAGATTGTTACCAAAGAAAAAAAAAAGCTAACGCTTGAAAATTATCTGAACATCAGATTTGGTCATATCTCGGTTAAGTTGCTTGACTACCACATATTGCTCATCTTCGCTCTTCGGGAACATGTGTTCAAGCTGTCCAGAACGAGGCAATGTGACTATTGCTTCGCAGTCCTCACACGGCGGGTAGTCTTTCAAAAGAAGAGTTCGTAATTTGTGAGCTAGCTCCATCACAGCCCTAATAAATGTCATCTGTTGCTCCACAGGACTAAATCCGGTAACATGGACCTCTTTCAACAGCCGTTCCTTATGGTTCGTGAACTCAACCACCTTCCATGAAGGATTTGTTCTATCACCGAAGTTCTGACGTCTATCCTCGGTATCAGCTATGCATGGATGCTCCCATATCTATATGAAGAAACAACACAAACACAATGTCATATACAAAGAGTTACTTCAGCTTCAGAAATAATCTCAGGTTACACAAATAACATACCTCGAACTCAAATATTTCCACTGATGGTGCAGCTTCAAGGAGAACAAACATCCACAGCAGATCAAAGTCAACAAATATGTCATGTAAACATAACTTTCTTAGTTTACTGAATGCACCACAGAGTTGTTTTTCCTTCTGGTTGCATCCAAAGCTGACAAAACATAGATGCGTAGTATGAGAACAAAAATGAACTATGTTCTTATCATGATAGATAGAAATCATTCATATTCTTATAGAAAGCAATCATGCTAAACTGTTTCTATCGTCTCTGGAAAACTATTAACAGCCAGCTAAATTAGCATCACACTATGCAAAATAATAGCTGATTTCTCAGTGTTACTTTACGCATAGCACCAAGCAAAATAATAATAATAAACTCACACCTACAGATCTACTCCCTCCGTCCCATTGAAAGTGCTGTTTTTGACTTTTAGAAAACCGTTTTGACTATTCGTCTTATTCAAATTTTTTGTTTAAATATTAAAATAAAGATAATATCATTAAAGTATTTTTAGTAACAAATTTAATTATAAAAAATAAATTATATTTACATAATTTTTTTTGAAAAAGACAAACAGATCAAACACCCAGAACAATGTCATTCTGAAAAAGACTGATCTACTTGAGTCCTAGAGACTCGATGCTAAGTTTATTTACGAAGGCGAGTACCTAGTCCTATACAAAAAAGTCCATGAATGATGTAGTTAGAGAACAATAACCTTGAAACATTTGTGACGTTTAAAAAACACTTTTTAATGCCAAAAATATGCTGCTGTTTTTTGGCATTCGAATAAGCTAGAACATTGTCCTAGGAGTGCTCTACGGCAGCTCAAATAAACAATCCTGTTAGGCTAATTTAAAAGTATCACAGCAGAACAAGCATAGCAATGCAGAAGGGGGGAATAGCTTACCTGACTGTTTCCGTTATTTAACTCCATTAATAATCCAGCGTGCTGCTGAAAGCTCCAATGAACCACAAAAACCAACCAAAGCTCCAGTTTATTTGCAAACACTCGAGCTTCTCAGGAGAACGATTATTATTATTATTACTAGCAAAATACCCGTGCGTTGCTACGGACTTAAAAGAATAAATTTTATTTTATGTAAAAATATTTGTAAACTCTATTTATGTGTTCATTTGGTCATCTGCGACATTTGATCTCTCAAAAGTTGGGATCAATGAATTTAGGTATTCATCTGACATCTTTTCAATCTCAGCTTGGACATACCTTCTAATGTTTGAGATATTCTTTGTCGTTATTGTTAGGAGCAGTGTCTCTGTTTCAATAAAATTTTTACTTTTATTTCATATCTTGTACCACCAAGTAGCTTGGATCCATGACTATTATATTGCTCTGGTGAGCTAACAATCATATTGTGTGGTAAATTATAGTGCGCTATTTTCTGCAATTATGTAGCTTATTTCACACGTATCCATGGAAAGTTTCTCGTAAGTGTTATCTTTCGGTAGATGTATGGATCCTCTATATTTCCCATTGCTCTTCGTTTCTATCATCAGAAGAGGTTCGCTGAATCAGACCTGTTTAACACAACTTTCAGAACGCCGTGTCGATTTGAACCATGATTTGAATCAGACCTGTTTAACCTCGATAGTGACAGGTAACGTGTACTTTATAATATTATATTTCAAATAACACTCTTCATTTCTTACCTAATTTTTAAGGACTATAATCTTCTCAAGATTGCATGTACCTTCTGTTCCAATTCATACGCTTGGCAGCTCTGAGACAGGCAGACAATGTTGATGGTTTATTATTAATATAAGACATGTTTGCCAGCAACTCAACTTTTTTTTTATTATGCTTGACCAGCAGGATTCGATTTTGTCTGGGTTCACTATCGGAATCCAGAAATTCGTCGTGTGCCTGGATTAATACTGTTTGCACAATATAGTTAGAGCCCCGTAGAAGAAAATGATTCAGAGGAAAGATGTGTGTACCTATCTTGTGCTCTGCATGTCTACCTCTGATTTGAAAATGATGCATACGTGTACAGAGCTTGTGGCCATAGGAATTTCAGTGATCAAACATGCTGATGCGTGCATGTTTGGATTAGAGATAATAAGAAACATTATTTGAAATATCTGAACTCTGAAGGAAACTACACTGCCGGTGGCGGTGATCACCTGAAGTAGCACTCCACAGCGATGGGCAGATCTCTATGCTAATTGTGAGTCGGGTTCAACTTGGACCGGCAATCTTCATGAGACAAAGAGCATAGACGAACCGACAGAAGGATCACCTAGGTGGAGGAAAAACGTGTGCTACGCTACTACAACCAGTCCGTGATGGGCGTCTTTGGCGGAGACAACGGTCGGTAATAGTTAGCGTGGAGCGCTAGGGCCGGGTTTGAGACATCTGTCTGCAGTCCCTAATGATGATCTCCGCGTATGTCTATGTCGTCCACGACATTTGATCTTCCATCTGCTGAAACGTCTCCCCACCCGCCCAGCCCTCCATGGCACTGCAACACACGCGGTCGGCACCGCCGTGTTCCGCATCCGGCGATTCACCGGCCAGGCACTTGTTAGGCGACATTGCTGGTCCAGGAATCATCGTGGAGGAGAAGGCCCGGGATAAAGCTGAGGACACGAACTTCAGTTGCATCTTCATCGCCCTTGTCCATGCCTAGGACGGTCGCGCGCTTGAACCTTGAAGGATGCCCTCTGCAATCTTCACAAACGCCATGACCACCCCGCCGGGAGGTCAGGACCAGGTCACGCCTTCACGCCTTCTGCAGGACCGCGACCCGTGGCTCCCCAGCATCCTTGAGGAAGAGGAGGACACATTCAGCACACGTCGCAGGCTCTTCTGTCGGCAAAATACCCCAGACATCGGATTGGCACACATCGAGGCGGTGCTCAACCTTGGGTTTTCGTGGTAGCATACGAATGGAGGCGAAAGGAGGTTCATCTTTAATTTTAGGAGCAGCTGGAGGATATCGTGTAGCGCTCGGACTCATGCGAAAGTGGGTTCACCTTTCGTAGTGGTTGAGGTTCCGAGTAGCATCTCCTCAGGTATTGAGTTCGATTTTTGTTGGAAGTGAATTTCGGTATTTGAGGTTAGATAAATTTTCTCGTCCTTCTAGTACCAAAGCATACGGTAAACACTCGTGTCACAGCTCACAAACCAGCTAAGTCTCGGTGTATGACCTAACAAAATGTCCGGGGGTTATTATACCCCGCAGATCGAGTTTTTTATTTTTATTTTTATGTGGGACTCAATCGATGGAAACGGTCGTAAGGGGATATAGCAGATGCGATGCGATGCTCCAAGATTACTTTCTGAAACGGAAACATACCAAGGACACCACGAATACGCCTACGAACCTATCAACGCCTGGACGACACCACGAATACTACACGGATCAAGAAATTTGCTGGCAGAATAAGCAAGCGGACGACTCCACCTTCTTTATTAAGTTATAGAGATTACGAAAGAGAAAAGAGAAACGATCTGCTCGAGTCCTAGAGTCAGAGACTCGATGCTCGAGTTTATTTATCAAGGCGCGAGCTGTCCCCCTCCCAAGAGAGGAGGGGGCACCTAGTCCGACTCGAAAATTATTCCCAAATCTAATCATAAACAAGTTCTGAATTTTTTCGTGTCAAATCCGACAAACTTCTGTTCCTGCCAGTATCAACCCCTCGCATGCGGCAGGCTTCCGGCATGGGGCTTGAGCTAAACCCTCAAGGTGACCAGATTTTGGAAAAGAAATTGCAGCCGCGCCTTTGCAGATTGATTCAACGCACAGAAGAATAACCTGATTGGAGCTAAACCCTCAAGGTGTCCAGAAGAATAACCGGATGGTGATTTGGTGAGAAGAGAGTTTTGCCCGTGCGCTGTACTCCGCGGCTCCGCCCCCTCCGCTCGTGATTAGCCCAGCAGGCTAGCAGCCCATGCTCCAGTACGGCCCAGTTAGTGATACAGCAACTTTATGTGCGAATGAAATTTGGTACTTATGTTCATTCGTACTGATATACACCACCGGCAACCGGCACAAAGTTTCGCCCCGGATAATTTGTGATACTCTTTTTTTTTTTTTGAAATGATAATTTGTAATACTCAGCTGTAAGTTCGTCTGTGATCACCATGGACAGAATCCATTACCAAACGCACAGATTTGTAGAAATGATATTCACATTAGCTCCTAAAACGCAACGAATAATCGGTTTACATGCCCGAAATGCTCAGGATTCTTCATCCTACTAATGAAAAAAAATGGATCGAATTTACAAGAAAAGGGAAGGGAAAAAAAAAACAGCTACAGTATGTCCCAATTCCCAAGTTGACAACGCTCTAAATATCTCGAGCACAGGCCTGGGTCTGGGTCGGGCGATTAGTTCTTGAGCTGTCCAACCTGGTTCTCCGCACCCGGGTCAAGCTCAAAGCTCAAACCGTGCAGCGCCAGGTCGAGCACGGACGCCGCGCGCGTGTCCCAGCGCAGCTCAATCCACACAACGAAGCTGCCCCTGCACGGCGGTCAAGCGTGCTGGTGCGGGAAGCGCGGCGTCGGCACCACGAGCGGGTCGTGGTCCTCCCTCATCTTGTGCAGCCGCTCCGGGATGGTGGAGTCGAAGAGCCGGTTTCCCGGGTTCTCGGCGAAGCAGACGTAGTAGCACCCGACGCACGCCTGCGGCAGCGCCATACCGATCCGGGTCATGAGGTACCCGACGAAGAAGGCCAGCATCGACACGGTGGCCGTGTAGTGCCGGTGCGTGGCGAACGCCCACGACCCCGCCAGCGCCACGCACAGCGCCCCGCTGGTCACGCCCGTCAGGAAGCACACCGAGCTCGTGATGTCCGAGTCCACCAGCGCCGCCATCCCCGGCAGCGCCTCGAACTGCCCCCACGTGCTCCGCGACGCCTGCACGAACCCGCGCCCGTACGCCGCGATCTGCATATATATAAATATAAGCGTTACTATGATTGCCATGGAAATAAGGAAGGAAGAAGACCCAACACAACAGCGCAGAGGAGAGAAGAGGAACACAACACGTACGTGGACGAACGCCCAGCTGTTGCCGAAGCTGAAGACGGCGTTCATGACGTTGAGGCAGCAGTGCGCGCAAGAGAACATGAACTCGTCCTCGCCCTCAAGCAAGTTGAGCCCGCGCGCAACGATGCGGAGCGCCTCGATGGTGGGCACGAAGAGCGAGCCGAGGCAGGCGCTGCCGAGGTTGTATGTGAGCGCGCGCTGGAAGCTGAACTGCACGCTGGACTGCATCCCGCGGAGGTAGTAGAGCGCGATGACCCGGCTGGACGTGAGGTTGGCCACGTTCCGCATCACCTCCGCCGTCCACGCCAGGCTGAGCACCAGCGCCAGGATGGTCAGCCCGGGGAACCGGAAGTGGGCGGCGCCGATCACCGCCACGCACCACACGGAGATCCACGCGAACCCGGCCGCCACCATCACGTAGGCCGGGCCGTTGAGCCCGCGGAACTTGTCCACGGGCTGCACCGCGCGCTCGAACACCCGCGCCGTGAACCCGACGCGCCGGGTCACCCAGCACGCGTACAGCCCCGTGCCGATGGAGAACACCACCATGGCCACGCCCAGCCCGACGCAGGCGGGCATGGAGAAGCACATGAGAAGGGCGCCCACGCCCAGCGTCACGCCGAAGCTGGACCAGATGATCACGCGCACCATGGCGCGCGGCCACGCGCGCACCGCCTTCTGCCACGCGAACGCCAGCACGATGCTCAGCGCCACCGCGCCTTCCACGGGCGGCAGCCACGCGCGGAGCAGGCTGCGCTGCTGACGAGCCTGGCTCGAACGCGGGTGCTGGGTGATGTTCTGGACCGCCTTGAACACGAAGAAGCCCACGGCGAACCCGGCGGCCGCGAGGTGGAGAAGGAACAGGCACAGCGTGATGCCGTTGGTGTACTTGTGCGAGTTGAGCGACGGCAGCGGTCCCTGCACAGAAGAAACAGATACTCTGTCAGATCAACTGAAAATCACTACTAGTATGACAGTAGCTGCCGCTACATGATTTTCAAGATCAGAAAAAAGATCCAAGACCACGTCCTGACTCACAGAATCAATTCCAAGCAGCCGTACATTCTTGCATGTAAACTAGCAGTCTAGGACGTAGTGTTAGCGCCTAAGTAACCTAATAAGAATCAGATACTCAGCTCAACTGAATCAGTAGGTCAGTAAATCATATCGCCAGATTCAGAGAATCGATTCCATGTGGCGGTACATTCTTGCCTGTATTTTAGGACGTACGTTAAGTAACCTAAGAATCACGCGTGCGGCTGGTTAATTGAAGCTATACGTTAGGCCGCATTAATTAGGAAATCGTGTCAAACACTACCAGCACCATGCTCCTTTTCTTTAGTGGGACGTTGAGCACTTGGAGTTCTTATAAAATTGCATATAGTGTTCATCACAAAAGAAACAAGTTGCTTGTAGTGCTGGGATATTCAACCATGAATTATTTGGCTGTCGCTTATGTGCTATGTGGAAGCTCCATAATTGAAGCAGCTCAACCTAAACTAGACAACATATCTGCAAATATCAGCATTGCAGTCTTTGCAAATAAAACTACAGTGTTTTGTCAGTTGTAACGGAAATCAAACGCAACGCAACCATCAGCATCCAACTGTGCTGAAAAAATTACTTCGTGAGCACTTTAAAATAGCAGTCGCAGAATAATTCATCACGGATTAAGAAGTCATGAACTCCCGGAGTCTGAAGTACAACAGGACAAGGCCAATGCACTAAACCAATCGGTACCAAACAAAATTATTGCACCCGCGCATCTCGCCTACCAACCAGCCCGATACAGCATGCACTCGGATCACAATCCACGCACACCCACATGTCCTAAAAGACCGAGCCAATCTCACTATTTAAACCGAGCAAATGCCTAATCAATTCAGTCGAGATTCTTTATTCTTTCAAAAGATAGAGAGAGAGATAAAAAAAAAAGCGAGAATCCAGGCCAATTGACATTTCTGAATACCGTACCTGCTGTGGGGTCTGCATCATGACCGGCTGGTAGACCGGCGGCGGCGGCGGCTCGACGGCGCCGGAGGCCACGGTCATGGGTGGCGGCGGCGCCTGCGTGGTGACCTGCAGCGGCGCGAGCGGGCGCTGCGCCTGCAGCCGCGCCGGCGGCTCGTCCACCACGACCACCTTCACCTCCTTCTCCTCCGCCACCGGCGCCAGCCCTCCTCCTCCTCCTCCTCCTCTCCGTCGCGCGTCCTCCGGCCGCGGCGGCGCCTGCACGCACGACGCGTCATCAAACGGACTCAGAGGAAAATCCCGCGAGAGCAAGCGAGCGAGAAAGCAACGGGCGCGTTACTCGAGAAAAAAAAGGGACAGCGATCTTTCGGGGACAGGAAGAGGGAAAGTAACCGTACGGCGTTATCGGCGGCGGCGCCCATGACGCGCTCGCCGGAGAGCGCGGCCGCGGAATCCTTGGTCCTCGGCTGGCGTTGACGGCAGAGCAGGAGGAGTGGTGTGGTGGACCGACTGGTGGAGGAAAGCAGGGAGAGGCGACGGGTGCTGGATGGAGGATTTGGCTTGCGTTTGGGTTGGGGGACTTGGCGAGAGCGAGCGAGAGAGACAGCAGAGGAGAGAGACGAGGACGAAGGCCACCCAATCTGTGACCGTTGGTGTGGCCTTTTCGCTCGTGCGGTGGCTTACGTCTGGCTGGCTGCGCGAGGCAGGGCGCGGGCGGGGCCCGCATGTCAGTTGGCGAAGAATGGCGTACTGGCGTCTTGTTTTGGTTGGTGGGGGATTTTATGAGTTTTTTTTTTCGACCTCTCTCTTTCCTCGTCAGCCTGACAGAATGGCTGCGATGTATGGAGAACAGTAGATTGACCTTTTGCTTTCTCGCTCGTTGAAGCTTAGATTTTTTTTAAGTTTATATTTATTTATATTTTCTATGTATTTCATCTTATTTATTTAGATGGAGTAGCGAAAGGAAATGTGTTCCCTTGTTGGTCACACGTTGAGCACGCACCGTATGTGGTGCACGTGGCCCTTGGGATGCAGTGCCACCTCTGAAGTTGAAGCATGGGGGCCACGTCGTCCCCCACGGTCCTGTCATCGCGCACACTGGCACGGAACCTTTTCATCCTCTTTTACTCCTACCACAGATGAGATATGCGACGCGGATGCGAATCACGCTATGGATGGTCTTTTCGTACCGGAATCCTTTTACCTGGCGGAAAATAATGATCATCACCACCGCCGACTCGCATGTGTTAGAAAGGCATGTGTTTAGGATGAGGATATCAACATTCCTTGCAGCTTCGTGATGCTGCTGCGACTGCTGGTCGTCAGCTACCAGGGTCAAAAAAAAAGCACGTGCAGGCAAGCGAAAGCATCTCGAAATATCCTCCCCAAATTTTATGGCAGAAGAGTCTACGGTGGGCACGGAATAGCACGCGTCCTCGTGTCGTGTTCGACACTCGAACGGGCTGCCGCAGAGCTCCAGGCCCTAGTAGTAGTAGAAGATCAAATGATCAATCACATCGCGCGATCAGCCTCGTGGAGCGAGCTGAGCACGCCAGCCATGTGTTTGCCTCTTTGACCTGATACGTGCCCACGAACCGAACCGTGTTGCCGAGGAAACCCGATTGGCTTGGGCTAGGCTACGCCACCCAGCGCATCTCACCGTTTGTTCCGTGGATAACATACAACTGGGTGGAGGGGATGTGATGTGACGCGATGCCCAAGACGAACAGAAACGATGATCCAGACCTCATCAAGTGTGGTGGCACGAACTCGCTGCCGTTTCCGGGCAAGCAATGTCACGATGAGCACACACTTGGGGTACTCGCGAACTAAGCCTCGAAAGGGACTCGTGACACTTGTGTGATGTCCATGTTATGACGGTACGACGAGGAGAAAAAAGAAAGACCTTTTGAAGAATCGTCCTGGATCCTGACGGCGACGCGGTCGACGACGGCGACGGCTCGCGAATTCCACCTGCTCCCCAAGTCCCAAGCTTTTCTAGCCAATATATGAGCCTGTTTGTTTCAGCTTATTTGCAGGTAAATAAATTAAATAATTTAAGAGGATATTAAACAGATCAGCTTATTTAATCAGATTAAATAATCTAAGAACTGGATTATCATAATCCAACAAACATCTCTTTTTTAGCTTATTTGTTAAAAAACCCACTACCCTTGTCACTTTGTAGAAAATTACCCACCTATGCTATCAGATATTATTATTTTTATAGCTACCAAGTGTATTATTGTCTTCTCTCTATTTATAACCAATAATTTGGACAACAATAAGCTAAATAAATAAAATAATCCTCTCAAGTTATTTAATCTAAATTAAATAAACTAGCACCAATAATCTAGATTAAATAATCAACTCGGAAAACAAACAGCCAAATCGAGTTTTGTGGGGTGGCCGGCGGTCGGGTCGACGGGATCCCGGTCGTGCACGGGACGCTTCGGGCTCCGGTCCGCTGGCTCTCCGTCCGTGATCACAAGTCACGAGCGGGGAACACCGTGGAAATGCTGCAGGACCCAAGGCTCGGACCTGGGACTTGGAGACGTGCTAGTACTAGGAATGATTGGGCAAAAGGCGTCAGCGCCAGCTCAGGTCCGAGTCATCCATCACCGTGATTGAAAGCTGATGGGGTCGCGAGAGCTCAGGAGGATTTTGCCCACGTCACGTCTTGGTTAAGCACACCGAGATCAAGAGCGGCGGATGTCAACAAGAAATTCTAGTGGCAGATTGGCGTTCAGGCCCGGGATGAAAGAGATACTGTACCCGTGCTTGTGGCCCATGGAGCGAAGAAGCTAATAAGGCTGGATCCAATCTGAGCCACTTCACTTGAGCTGCAGAGTCACTCCTGTTTCTGTTCTTCCACGGGCGGCATCGCGAGCACACCAACGAACTGCAATTCTTGCCGGTAAATCTGTTCAACTCGGCTGCCCAGCACAGCACGGCCCAGGCACGAAAAGATCCGGTCCAATTAATTTTGGACCGATACAACATGTAATTAATTTTGAGTCTTGTCGTGTCGGTTCACGTGTCTGGCCGTCGGTCCACGGCACGCCATGAAGCGTGCAAGCCGGGCCGGGCCGGCACGTTAGGCCCGTAAACACGCATGACCCATTAGGCACGCGAGCCCGGTTATAGGTCGTCGCGGGCGGGCGGTGCGGCGGCGGAGGGGGCCTCGCGAGCAGGCGGCGAGACGAAGCGATAGGAGCGGGCGGGCGATGTGAGCGGGCGAGGTAGCGGTGGGGCGAGAGCCAGAGGAGAGGGCGGGGGTGAGCGGTGACGTCGACGACTCGCGGAAGTCGGGGGCGAGCGGCAGCAGCGATGGGGCATGGATGAGGACTGAGGAGAGGGAGGAGTCGGTCATGACTCGTGACCTAGGGTCCTAGTCTAAGCCGATTAGGCCAAGGCCTGATGCCCGCCGACTGGGCCAAGGTCAGATTTAACCTGCTAGACTAATATGTTTTCTATTGGATTGCTAAATTACATTGGATATTTTCGTGCTTAATCGGGCTGATGTCTAAACGGACCATGTCGTGCTAGCCCATGAACTCGACCAACGGACCAAGCACGGTTTGGAGCCTCATGCCGGCTCGGCCGACAAAAAATTATTCAGACCGTGCCGGATTTGTGCTGTGTTTTTTTTTTTTTTGCGTGCCTTGAGCTGGCCCACTGACCACCGGTTTTTTGGACAGCACTACTTGCCGGCGTTGCACCAAATTTTCGTGGCTGAAAGTAGTAACGACAGTATTATTCTCGTTGCTGGGTTGTACATGTTCACGTTATTTTACCTCGCACGCACTTGGAGCCTGTGTGCCCGACGGGCCACGTGAATCTGTCCGACCATTCGTCCCAAAGCACAAACTTTTTGGACACGGAATCGAACCCGCAGCACCGCTGCGAACTGGGCCGGAGCGCGGCGCCGCAACGGAGGAACGGCGGCCGAACGCGACGCGCCGTACAACGCCTCCGCTCCGCTCGTCGATTTGCGGCTCGGATAGCGTCGCGTGTGGTGCCGAGACAGGCACAAGGCGGCGCCGAACGAGGAAGCGCCGGCGATACAAGTGACGATTCCCCATGCTTGTACGCGTGCGGCGAGCCCGGCAAAAGAGTCAGCGGCGAGCGAGACTCGTTGACGTGCACGAGACCTGTTTCTTCTTGCGGCAGGCGTACGCGTGTACATATCCCGATCTAGGACATGCTCATCACAAGAAATCGCGTGCTTCCAGACAGAGACGTCTTTCTTCCTGATGTAGGATGACTCAAATTTGCATACTGCGTCAGATGACAGACTCGTTTCCGGCAAGGAACACACAGAGGTAGGAATGCCACCCAGAACACAACTGATGATGACAGCGGTAAAAACTGTACTACTAGTACTAAGCACTAACCATGTATCAGAAATTAACATGGACAAAACTGCAGTGCAGTGCAGGCCATACGGGCGAGATATTTTTAGTCCACCGGCTCACGTGCAAAAACATCCACAGAGAGAACCCTTTTCTCACAATCCGGTTGTGCGGTGGCCGCTGTTCCCAACTTACCATACCACCAGACACCAGTCACTGCTCCGGCGAAGAATGGGCTTCGGCCTTAGGTCCATCCTACGTACTACTCCAGCGAAGCATTCTGCCCGCACCTAGCGGTGAACACGAACTGTCGGTTTGGAGGAACTCGAGTGATTAGCTCAACTTTCCATTCCTCTCTTTTTTATAAGGCTCCGGAAAGCAGGGCTTTTGTCTCCGGGCTTCCTGCTTCCGCTCTGTTGTCCATGCACACCACCAAAGGAGCTCAGAGTATACGCGATGCTACTTCTGGCAGCGGCTCATGCATGTTCTGCTGACGCTGCCAACGGCGCAATGCTACTGGCTCAATACAGACGAGATCGCCATCGCTGACGTGCACGAGACCTTTTCTTCCTTGCGGCAAGCACCCATACATATCCCGATCTCCGATCCCAAGAATTTGTTCTGCGCCACCGTGCGACACAAAAACACCTGCTCCGGCCAGTCGCGTGTTCCTGATGTAGTGCTATCCATATTTGCATACTGCGTCAGTACATAGGCTCATTTCTGGCAAAGGAATACAGAGCCGGTGACACGGATACTACTGCCTTTCTGGTCCGACTGATGGTGACAATCCAAAGGTAAAAACTGTTTTCCCCCCTTTGCCGTAAGGGTAAAAAAGTAATGTTTTACACTAACATTTGCAGTTAACATTGCCAATCATTCCAAGAATGGGTCCATCAGCTGCTCCGCTTACGGGCCGTGGGTGTGACGAACAAAACTGAAGCATGAGACCATAAGGGCGAAGATATTTTAGTCCACAGGCTCGTATGTACAGACGTCCACAGCCAGAAGAACTACAGAGCACTTTTATCACAATCTGACAGGGGCCACTCGCAACTTACCCATGCCACTCCAGCGACGCAAACTCTGCTCCGCACCTCGCGGTGAACACAAACTGTCGGTTTGGAACCCGAGTGAAACGACAGTGCAAGGGCTTGACTTGGCTCCTCTAATCACCTTCTCATTCGCCTCTTTTATAAGCCTCCGGAAAGCAGGGCTCTACTCTCCGGAGTTCCTGCTTTGAGCTCTGACCATGACGAAGAAGCTCAAAGTACATGCCACGCTGCTGCTGATAACGGTGGCTCATGCTCTGCTGACGCTGCCGACGGCGCAATGCTACTGGCTCAACCCGGAGATCTACGACACCGGCGGGCTCAGCCGGCGCGCGTTCCCGGACGGGTTCGTGTTCGGGACGGCCGCGTCCGCGTACCAGGTGGAGGGCATGGCCAAGCAGGGAGGCCGGGGGCCGAGCATCTGGGACGCCTTCATAGCGACGCCAGGTAAGTAAGCAGAGGAGCTAGGTCCATCAGTTTCAAGAACAATGGAATTAGTGATGTAGCATGCCGGATTTTTTTTTCTTATTTAGAAAATGGAATTAGTGATGCTTGGAATTTGCTTTCTTGTGGGTAACCAAATAAGCAGGGACGATCCCTAACAATGCCACTGCTGATGTGGCGGTCGACGAGTACCATCGGTACAAGGTGTGTCTATGCGTTGTATCTGTACTCGGGTTATTATACTATTATGTGTTTGGGGGTGTTGGTGCCTGACTAGATGTTGTTTGAGGTGTAGGAAGATGTGGACATAATGAAGAACATGGGCTTCGATGCGTACAGATTTTCAATTTCCTGGTCTAGGATCTTCCCAAGTAAGTGGCTCCCATTTTCTAGGTGTATTTTCTCCTTGGGGCCAAGGAGTTTATGATGCAGAGTTGTTTATAATATTCAGATGGAACCGGTAAGGTGAACCAGGAGGGAGTGGATTACTACAACAGGCTCATAGATTACATGGTTCAACAGGGTATCTGTTTTCCCAATTCGCTTACTAGTTATCGTTTCGCAAAAAGTAAACTTGCAGATTCCTTACTAAGCTTTTTCTTGCGAAAAATCAAAATTTCAGGCATCGCCCCATATGCAAATCTCTACCACTATGACCTCCCGTTGGCACTCCATGAGCAGTACCTCGGATGGCTTAGCCCAAAGATTGTGTAAGTTATTCTTCAAACCAAGAACCGTGCCAGTCAAACTGCAAATTGATCTCTAAAGTTCTAAACCTTGCTTGATAATACTCTATCCATGAAGGGAGGCATTTGCAGACTACGCCGACTTCTGCTTCCAGGCGTTCGGTGATAGGGTGAAGAACTGGTTCACCTTCAACGAGCCAAGATGCGTCGCTGCTCTGGGCTACGACAATGGCTACCAC
This sequence comes from Eleusine indica, assembly GCA_030378355.1. Classification (NCBI taxonomy): domain Eukaryota; kingdom Viridiplantae; phylum Streptophyta; class Magnoliopsida; order Poales; family Poaceae; genus Eleusine; species Eleusine indica. The sequence goes on from CM059500.1 coordinate 47,187,599, forward strand.
GCACCGGGAAGGTGTTCTTCATGCGCCGCAGGAGGCAACTCCACGACGGAGCCGTATCTTGTTGCCCACCATCTGATCCTTTCTCACGCAGCAGCGGTGAAGCGATACCGCGATAAATATCAGGTCAAAATGGCAATTCAGCTGAACGTTCAGAAGTGTGCACTACACAGTGCAATTTATTTCACTTAAGATTCTACTATACAGATATCCGAGACTGAGAATGACCTGAATTTGTTTCAATTTACAGCTTTACCAAAAAGGGAGGATCGGAATCCTCTTGGATTTCGTTTGGTACGAACCTTTCAGCAACAGCAACGCGGACCAAGCTGCAGCACAGAGAGCCAGGGACTTCCATCTCGGATGGTAAGATACGAAAAGTAACTGATTCAAGAGAAATTTCAAAATTTAGATCACAAGGTCAGGTGTAGCAGTGTAGCCACAGACTGATGCTTTCTTATCTTGGGAAATTGGAGGGAAACAAACTTTCCTGCTAGTTAAAACTGAATCTGCTATTTGTGGACAGGTTCCTTGAGCCCATTATATATGGCCGATATCCATACTCTATGCTAGAGATTGTCAAGGACAGGCTACCATTGTTCAGCGACGAGGAGTCCAGGATGGTGAAAGGGTCCATAGACTATGTTGGCATCAACCACTACACCTCTTACTTCATGAAGGATCCTGGGACATGGAACCTCACGCCTGTCAGTTACCAGGATGATTGGCATGTTGGGTTCGTCTGTAAGTTGAAACTCCACAATACGAATCTGTTAAATTCTCTTGCATACTTCACAGTTCATTGTGCTTCTATGAGCTGTGGCTAATGCTCATTGTGTTCCATGTTTCTGCAGACGAAAGAAATGGTGTTCCTGTCGGAGCGCATGTAAGTATACTGAAAGTTTTTAATCAATGTCGTGAGCAGAGAGAACTGAGAAAATAGTTTCCATGGGATTGCGTAAATGTAAATTCTTCGAGTTTATGCAGGCAAACTCCTACTGGCTCTACATTGTGCCATGGGGAATCAACAAGGCTGTAAACTATGTTAAGGAAACATATAAAAATCCAACAATGATCCTTGCTGAAAATGGTACATGAAGCAAAATATCACTTTCAGTGGAGACATTATCTACAGCGTTTTCCTTATCAACTTTCTGCCCTTGCAGGAATGGACCAACCTGGTAATGTCAGTATAACTCAAGGCGTCCATGACACAGTGAGGATCCAGTATTACAGAAGCTACATAATCGAGCTCAAGAAGGCTATAGATGAAGGTGCTAAAGTGATTGGGTACTTTGCATGGTCTCTGCTTGACAACTTTGAGTGGAGGCTTGGGTACACCTCCCGGTTCGGCATTGTCTATGTGGACTACAAGACTTTGAAGAGGTACCCAAAGGACTCAGCATTCTGGTTCAAGCATATGCTCTCCAAGAAGAGAAGAGGATGACATACAAGAGAGTCGATGACTTCTGGTGTGCGTTGAAAGTTCACCGTAGCTTATGTTCTTAGCATATCAGTTTTAGCTTCAAGAAACTGTGGAGATGGCAAGTTTCAAGACTCCGCATCTCTAGCTTTGTTAGTTACCGACCACAATACAAAGGTAAATAAAGTGATGCCTCAAAAATTTGAGCCATTAACAGCACATGTAGAAGACTTCACTCAAATTCATCAACACATAATCTGATTGAAATAAGCCAAATTAACATTTCATTGCAACCAAGAATTCATAACTAGAACTCATTATACTTGGTTACATGATACATTGGCCCCAAATAATAATATCATAATAACTAAATGATTATACTTTAGATTTCTATAAAAGTTATATACTTTAAGGTTATATCTCAACTTGTCTTCATTCGTACTACTTTACAAGCTTGTGCTTAACTGCTGATATAACAACTCTTCTATCCTTTACTTCTCTACTGTAGAAAGGCAAAACTGTGACTTAAGACAACAGGTCATAGAAATAACTAAGTACTCTTCACTCTTCAGAAGATAATAACTTGGCTTCTCCGATAACTTCATACCTAACATTTGCTTTGCTATAAACACAACTTATTTAACTTTATTGTTCAGCCTGCAACCTGAAAATCATTGAAAAAAGTCAGTACACACAAAAAATAATATGATTCAGTACTACAAGACATTCTGCAAAGCTGGAAGAGCGTGATTAAATAGACTGGCTACTCATGATAAGCATATAATCCTAATTTTGAAGAAAAAAAAGGACCTACATGCTGTGCTCTGACAACCACAACATTTTGTAAACTAACACGTCTGACCAATATGAACTTATGAAAATGCCTGACTTTACAGTCAGATATTTGAACCTTCTGACGTAGACAGTAAATCTGAAATCATCGAGCTTATAATTATATCTAAAGAAGTTGCAGAAGAGCAAAAATCAAGGATGATTGATGTAAAATATGGTAATTTCAATTAAGTTTATCAGTTGGCTTCAACTTTCCAAATGTCGTTCCCAAACTTTGGGTCTGATTGATCATTGACTATTGGTTGAATCCATGTTTTACACTGAATCTTAACATCCCTGAAGCTTCATTTGACAACGATTAGCATTTTGCAAAACAAAACCAGGAATTCACCAAAGCTTGTCTGACTGTGCAGTGGGCATTACTATTATGCACAGCTTGTCTAAAATTTGCGGAATTTATAACTAGATCCATGGAAGTTCCAGAAGCATATAATCGACAATCATCAGAGAAAGCTTAATCGGGTATAGAAATCCATTCATTCTAATATTAACCTTATGCTGGTCCACTTCCAGTGAGAAATCGCTAACTGATAACTGTTCCCTTAAAAAATTGCAGACTGACACAAAACCATGCAGACCCAATCTCTCATTTCTAAAGCTAACTAGAGCAATTTCAGACAGCAAAGCAGTGCACATTTCCGCATTGAAATTCCAATTCCAGTTATAAGCCCAATCTCACAGACTTTGCAATTTCACATACCATGTACAAGTACGGATCTGCGATTCCGCCAGTGCCTGTACGGCGCAAACCGCCCTTCTGCTTCAGCAGCCTGCCAATTTCGCACGAACAGAAGAACAAAGGAACCCCAAGTACCAACAATCAGTTAACTATTCTGAAACCAGTTGAAACAAGAGTTGGAGTCAGTCTCCTGCTCACCAGCGCAGCGCCTTGCTCGTTCCCCCGTTGTCCCCGACCGCGGCGCGGATGGCCGTCTCCGTGGCCGGCACAGCCTGCGGCCGCGACAACAACTGCATGATCGCGTCCGCCCTCCCCGGTGCCTTCACACTACTCGCCCGCGGAGGCCGGCGGCATGTCCCCGACGTAGCCGTGGAGCCCGCGGACGCGGCACCCGTGACGGTGCTCCCCTCGCTGGCCACCGTGCTGCTCCTCTCCTCCGCCTCGTCGTCGCTGTCGATCCACAGACCCTTCCGCTTCTTCTCCGCCCCAGTCGGCAGCAACGCGCTTGTCGCCTTGGCAAGCACCTAGAGTCGAGCAGCAGAACCATCAATCAGCGCGTTAGTACAGATAAGACGACTTGCAATCGCTGATTAGCAGTAGGAATCAGGCTGCTGACCTTAGGGTCGATGCGGCGGAGGGAGGCGACGACGGCGAGCACGCGGAGTGGGTCGACGGGTCGGCCGCTGCGCGAGGACTCGGAGACGCACGACCTCGCCGACGCGCCGGAGTATGATGAGGAGGACCCCGAGTAGCAGGAGAACTCGTCGCTGCAATCCAAATCGTTCGATTAGAACGGAGAGCGAAGTGCGCGTGGAGAAGAGGAGAAATCAACGGTACGATGTGAGAAGCGGGGGAGACGAGGCGAGTACCTGAGGGCGGGGGCGGGAGCTGGGGGTGACGGGGACGGCGCGGGCGAGGAGTCGGCGAGGAAGAGGAGCGCGCTGGCGCCGGCGATGTCCGCGAAGGTGGGGGAGTCCGATCCCATCCCGCTGCCTCGCCGGGCCGGGGGGAAGGAGGCGGTGGCTGAAGGGGCGGGCAGCAATTGCCGGGATTGCAATTCCGCTGGGGAATTTCGGAAATTTTGGAATGGTTTGGCTGGTGGCTGAGGAGGGCGATTTGAAATTTCGAGAGGACCGGAGGCGGCGTATCGAGTTTTGGGACTCGTCGGGTGAGCTAGTTGGATCTTCCACATTCAATGGGCTCCATTGAAAATCCTATCTGTGGCCCATGATTTTTTAGACAAGCCTGTGTACTCCCCCAACAGATAAAGGCCCGGGTTCCTTTATTCTTAAAGCCCATGCACTGCCCACGAAAGAAACCTGCAGGCTTGGTCCTCAATTACTGGAGCCTCTTTGAGTCTTTGAATGCTGATATTACTAAGGAACCAGCTAGGTGTGTATGCTAATCATGGTGTTTCCAAATGTATAGAAGTATGAAGTTTTTTATATGTTCAAAATTAACTTCTCCCAGGTGGGAATCATGGTCACTTGCTCAGATGTCCCTCTTCGAGATAATAAAATTGATTCGTTCGTGAACCAACGAGATATGGTTAAAAAAGGCAGTCAACAATTTTCCATTTCATTATCAAGCTAATTACAAAATATAATTTAGATCTTGTTACAGGTATTAAAACTATAGATTTTCATTATAGTATTGCAGTCCCTTTATATTTCACACAATGGATTCTCCAACAATTTTGAATCTAAAGCTTTGATAGACCTTGTGTATAGGATAAACCTGCCAGCAAATACCACTTTGTCAACAACCCAAGCTGAAGCACATGCAGTTATGGCTTGAATGAGAGAATTTTGTAAAGCTAACCAGAGATGGCTTCAGGAGATCCACTCCTTTTGGAATTGGTGAAGGGAAACATTTGTTCGTCTTCAATCTTCATCCTACCTTTCAGCCGTAAGTTCAACTTTAACACCATTTCCTTTTAGTAGAGGATAATTTAGTGTTACTTGAACTCATTTTACTTTTTAATTCTTACTTTGTTAAGTTGGAATCCTCGATTTTCAGTCCATGTGGCAACCTAAGTCACATAAATGCTTAACGTTTTTTTACTGCTGCAACGGAAATCTGCAACTGTGTTGAAGAACACGAAAAAGTATTACGTATTTTGTTTAACCAGTTGAGACTGATATCTCTTCATGTGAAAAATACTGTATACAAATGACAAGTGACAAAAAATAAGGAACTCTGCAGGCAAAGGAACTTCAATTCATGCTTTTCTCTTTTTTTTTTTTACTGACTACCAACCTCATTGTTAAACAATGTGTTCTCTCATTTTACATGTTAAAACCTTGTTTAAAATCAGACAGGTCTAAATTTAATGAGAATCCCGGGTTGGAATTTCGGGTATTTTCGGATTGGAGACACCATATTAATTGCTTGAGTTCAGGAGTATTCCATAGGTGAAACAAAATAGTAAAATGTAATAATTGATTGTAGTTTTATGTGTGAATACATTATCACTAGCGTCTTCAGTCCTCACATCATACAGAAGCGACGTCTCTGAAATGTATGCAGCAGCTGTAGTACAAGTTTTGTTAGGTCGGTGACGGAGAAGAAGGATCTTGGTGGCGGAGGCCAAGGAAGGGAAACCGGCAGCGCCAGCCACGCCTCGCCGGAGGCGGCAGGCGGGCTTAGCTTCCGGGCTTGGCTTTTCAGGCCTCCCAAGTCCCAACAACTCTGTCGAAGCTAATTGGACTGCGTCCGGCCCACGCGAACCTCCAGATCCCCTTCATCCGATAGGATGGTACCGTTGAATCTCGATCTAACGGCTGCTATGGCCCCAGGGGTGGTCGGGGAATGAAGTACCGACCACCCCTGGTCGGGGAACGAAACGCCGACCCGCCCCAGGCGCCCGCCTCGCCGCGTCCAACGCCATCGCGTTCGTCGTGTGCATGCCTCCGTGGCCGCGCCGTACCTTCGGAATCGGCCATCGCCGCGCCCTGCACAGACGTCCGACGCTGGCTCCGTGCCTTCGTCTCCATCTCCATGCCCGCGAATTCCTTTCCTTGGTCCATGTTCTTGGAGCTGCACCTGGCCCCTCGCCGCGCCGTGCACAGACGTCCGACGCTGACAAACTGTGAAGAGAACACCGCCCAGTACGGCTATCCAAGATTCCCTGATCTTCTTTGTTGGGGGAGAACCGTCGGGCCGTCATTATATGTGTTGCTTGCTTGCACACACGATGCTGAAACGGGCGAAGGATAGGCCTGGTTGCCACCGTCGTACGTTCCAGGGTCTGCCGTTGCTGTCACGCCACCAGATTATTGATGAAGGTGCGCTTCCTGCTTATCACAGATTCCCGTCCATGAGCTCGAGGCGGTGCGTGTGGCTGCGTGCGCTCTCTCTCGGCTTGTATGGCAACCAATCGCGCGCCTCTGTTCCTAGCTTAGCGGAATGGATAGCTTGCTCCAGGTTATCAACAACGAACGAGGCTCTCTGATCTCTACAGTCACCCGGCGAGGAGGAGATCCGGAGAACAGGCGGGGGCGCCGCGCACGAGCCGACGAGGGATCGCAAATGTAAATAGGATCTAAATCAGGGAGGTTCGTGCACATAATTCGATCGCGATTTATCCGGATATTTTGCATATGGTGTCTTAATTTGGATCGTGGTGAATAGTTGCGATCCAAAACAGGGGGCTGAATGCAAATATTCGAACCGTCGACATTGGCGGCCGCCGAGATCCCACTACGCGACCAACGACATCTCGTCCTGGTCCTCGTCTACTTAAAGCGCTCACCCTCATCCTACAATGGCCATCCACGGCTGTAGATCTTCCGTATACGATGCCGCGGCGGCACCTGCGACTCACGAGTGCGCTGGCCAGCCTGCCAGGCTGCCAGGCACGACGGAGGAGCCATCGACAACGCGGCACTGACGGCGGTGGCGGAACTTGAAGAGGCTATTGATTTGGGCCTAAACCAGGGTCCGGGGAGCCTTACGAGTATGCCAAGCTCCATTCTGAACTTTGGGACAATAGTGCTGCAGGACGTGCTCTGAAGTCTGAACCACTGAATCTCAACTCTTCTGAACGAACGCTGAAGCACGCAACTATACTTTACAATGGAAGATTGGCACAATTGCTACGCGTTTCCAGGTATCGCGCATTGTCTCAAGCCGAGAAATTTGCTTTTCATGTGGCGGTGTTCTGCGATGTCTGGAACACATGATCAGAATCAGATTAACAGGACAGGTAAGGCTGCTTCTAGTCTCTTGCTATATACTGTTGTTGTTGAACCCCTGATAGACCGGTTCACCATGGAAGATCTGTTGTGTATAAATTTCTTGAGCAGAGTATGGAGCGTTTGGAATTACAAAAGGCGTTGTCATAATTATGCTCTTGATGTCTTCATCCGAAAGGTGGACCACATCTCAATTTTCATCAGATGACTGACAACTGAACAAGAAGAAATATACGGTGAAACCAATGTATATAAGAAGTTACAAAACGGGAACAAAATCCAATATTAAGAGACCTGTTAAACTGAACAGGATTGCAGAACTCTGAACTGAAGAGCAAAAGAACAGGATCAAGAGTAGAGCAAGGTTTGTTCAGGAGCGAGCCTAGGGAATAGATGTGCAGACAAACGGTGAGGTTTCCACGCTTCCTCTTTGCTGATAAAGAAGATGGAGGGGGTCACCTGAACTTTAGTTTTATGGTCTTTCAAATAATTGTGGATATCACGTTTAGGTGCAAACTGAAAATTGTTTTGACCACTCCTTGTAAGCTGACAACTGAGCATCGGCAGTGGTTGAAGTCAGACAACAAAGCTATACATAAATGAAGTTGGTTGCAGGAAAACTAGAAACTATTGTATTAGTGTACTGTTAATTAACTACTCCTCCGATCTGATTTTCTTGTCGTTTCAGGCAAAAAGATTAGCCTAAAAGTGAGCTAACTTTGCTTGTCTGAACCACACTAATAAAAAAACAGAGGAGTAGTGAGTAGCGATAGGGGGGAATCTGTGTACCATCGAGAGATTGATGTTACGCTTGATTTGCGTTTCAGCTGAGCTTGATCTAAAGTTCCATGTTTCTATTCCGTGGGAGCTGTATTTATGTGAGCAGTGCTAGCCGTCGAGCAAATTTAGGATCTTACAGACAGGAGAGGAGGCCGGTGGGGTCCATTTCAAGAAGAGGTCACTGGATTCCGTCCGTCGTTACTTGTCGCGAATCCCACTCGTGCGTCATACGAACTTGAAGTGAATTAACCAGGACGGTGAACTGAAAGACTGTGTCTGCAGGGGCAGAACCAGCCTGTGCAGCAGCTGTGCGTCCATTCTATTGGTACAAGTTTTATTAGGTCGGCAACGGAGAAGAAAGATCCAGGTGGCGGAGATCAAGCGAAGGAAACCGGCGGCGCCAGGCACGCCGATCATTGTTGCGAGTCGCCGAAGGCGAGCAGCCGGTAGCCTTTAGCTTGCGGGCTCGGCTTTTCGGGCCTGCGCGACAACTCATCCAATGCAGCAGATCTGAGACAATACAACTGGAAACAGAAGCTTATTGGGCCGCGACTCGGCCCACGCGAACCTCCTGATGGCCTTCGTCTGATAGGAGGTGACCGTTGAATCCCGATCTAACGGTTCCCGCAACCCCAAGTGTGATCGGGAAATGAAATACCGACCATCCTTGGTCGGGGAACAAAGCGCCAACCGCCCCAGGCGCCCGCCTCGCCGTGATCAGCACCCTCGTGTTCGTCCTCTTCACGCATCCGCGCCGCCGGAATGCACCGAAGCGCGCGTCTTACCACCGGCATTAGTCGTCGAACAATACGTGGTTGCGCAATCACCGCCGTGTACGGCTATCCCTTCTTCTCAGCTCCGCCTGCGCTAGAGAGCACCGCAGTGCCGTCACGATGTGCATCGCACAAACACAGCTTGAGATGCTGAGGTGTCCGAGGAAGAACAGGCGTTGCAGCGGCGCCACCCGCCGCCGTCTGGTTAATGCAAATATTCAGAGCGTCGACATTGGCGGCCGCCGAGGTTCCGCTGCGCCGCTGGCGGCATCCCGCGCTGGCCCTCGTCTACTTAAAGCGCTCACCGGCATCTTCCCGTGGCCATCCATGACCTTAGATCTCCCGGATACGCTGCTCCGGTCACGCGGCCCACTAGGAATGGCAGTGGGTCGGGTTCGAGTCGGGTGGAGCAAAATCCATTCACTACGAAAAACGTTTTGGGTGGAAATTGACACTCACACCCGCACCCAGGGTGGGAATTGAGACCTACACCCGCATCCACCGGGTTTCGGGTGGGTGTCGGGTGCCCATCGGATTTCATATGTAATATAAAAAACATCTCAAAATAAGTATTTTAACGAGATTAACATTAATGCACAATGTCTATATATATCACAACAATCAACAAAAATGAGTCATGGGTATGTACTTAGGTAATTGTACATAAAATCTTAATAATTTAGTCATTACTCTCATCACATTTATATTTATTTAGGGTTAGTTTATTATGAAATAATAATAAATTTTATATTTGAGTATGTTTCAGGGTCCAACGGATCACTCATGGATAAGAAATAAAACCCACACCCATACCCGTGTTTGTCGGATCGGGTGCGGGTGACACCCATGGATAAAAAATTAGACCCACACCCGTACCCATCGGGTGCAAAACCCATCGAGCCCCGCACCCATGGGTGAAATTGCCATCCGTACAGCCCACGCCTTCTATTTACGAGTGCGCTGGATAGCCAGCCAGGCACAGCGGCGGAGGAAGCATCAGCAGTGCGGCGCTGACGGCGGTGGAGGAATCTAAAGAGGCTATTGATTTTGGCATAGACCAGGTTCCGGAGAGCCTTACGAGGATGCCAAGCTCCATTATAAACTTTCAAATTTGGAACGGACAAACAGTGCTGCAGGACATGCTCTGAAGTCTGAAGACTCTGAACTCTTCTGAACGAACGCCGAAGCACGCAACTAGACTTCGTGCTTACAATGGAGGATTGGCACAATTGCTGAGCATTTCCAGGTGTCGTGCATTGTTTCGTGAAGCCGAGCAATGTGCTAGTTTCCATGGTGAGCACTACAAAGGCACCATCATAACCTTGCTCTTGACATCTTCATCAGAAAGAGGACCACATCTGAATTTTCATCAGAGAAGATGACTCACAACTGAACAAGAAGAAATATACGGTGAAACCAATGTACAAGAAGCTACGACAAAACTGGAATAAAATCCAAGACTCTGATGAAAATAGCAGTGCAAAGGTTCGTTCTGAAGCAAGCCCAGGGAATAGCAGTGCAGACAGACGACGAGGTTTCCACGCTTGTCCTTCGCTGAGAAAGAAGATGGAGGAGGTCAACTGAACATTAATTTTACGGTCCTTAAAATAATTCTAAATACTGAAAACTGTAACAGGGTAATTAGATACATCTGAATGGCAGAATACGGATGTATTCCCTGATGTGACAAGTATCACCTTCTGTTTTTTTTCTTCTTTTCTTCCCCTGGAAGTGGCAACTGAGCATCGGCAGTGGCTTCATCATCATCAATATCAAGCATTGTAGATGGCTTATAGGTTAACATAGTACTTGCGTTGATTGAAACTAATAAACTTAGCTACAACATGTCGGGTGAGTTCTATTGATTTCCCTTCTTAACACCTGTATGTACATGAACCCACACCTTTGTTTTTTCAAATATATTGTAATCAATGACCAACAATGGCTTCAGATTTGTAGTTTTCTGGTAATAAAGATTCAGCACAGCCACAGGAGTTGCACAGTGGCAGGAGCTGACCTTCCACATTTGCAGATTCAAGTTTTTTCAGATATTGTGCCTAAGTACACCTTTGCATTTTGCACAAAATCAGATACAATGCCGGTGAATGTTAGGATTTTGGTCAGTAAAGGAACAAGCTGCGTCGTCTCGTCACCACGCTGGAGAGGGTTGGAGACTCGCAGAGTCGCACGCCTGGGTCGGGCTTGCAAGAAAGCAGAGGAGGAATGTTCGACAAAGAAAGCAGAGGAGCGCCGGATCTTGCCGAGGTTAGGCCGCGCTTGGGCAGGAGGTGAAGGACATGCCTGCTTCGTCGAGTTCTCTTCTTCTCTGTCCCGGGGAAGACGAAGACGCGCCCGCTAGCGCTAATGGCCTAAGAGGCTGGGACCGCGCCACCATTTTCCGGCCGCGTGAGCTTAATTCCGCGGCTTCTCTCAGTTTGGACAACAACAAATTGCCAATTGTTTGTTCTAGGGTTTCTTTAAGGTATGGAGCTTGGCGAGGAAGGCGGGGAAGACGGCAGCGAACAGGCAGGCGGAGGAGCGGGAGAGCGACCGGGGGGAATAAACATAACTGAACTCAAGACCTTTTTGCAAAATAGTAGGAGGGTTTATGCACATATTCGGATCGTGACTATTAACCATGATACTAATATTTACAGATAAACCTTAATATAGATCACGATTAATAGTCGCGATACAGATCAGCAACTTTTTGCAAAACCTTGAGCTCAGCGCCATGGCAGCCGGCGAGGCCGCGCGGCCGTCCGATGTCACTGCTGACGTCCGGCAGTCGTTCTCGTAGGCTTCAAATGTTCCGCCGTGGCCTTCGTCCCCGCGTGCGCCACACACGAACGTTGACCTTCCGCAAATGCTGCCGCTAGCTCCCGCGCTGCGAGTCGCGAGTTCGGTGGTCAGACACGGCGAGAGGAACCATCGATCCTAAAGCTCCGAGACGGACCCAAGCATTCAATTGGATACACAACCGCGGAGCGCTCAATTGGATTTTATCTGTGTAAAAATCCAATTCTGGTCCAAAGTTCTTGGATACACAACATGAGTCACATGGTATTTCATTGAATCAGATAATTCCCGGTCACTAAACCTAATATAGCTTCTGATCTCGTGAGGCACAACAATAAAAATTGCAGGCTCAATTGGTAGAGGTAACAGGAACAACTGCAGGCTCATTTGGTAGAGGTAACAGGAACTGTATTGGCCTGCATATCACCTTTTAACAGTTCAGAGATCACTTTTTGTGGCGACTCAAAAAATTGATTGCAAGCTTTACTATGCAGTAGTGCCAAATAAGCAACTGGGAATCTCATCATAATTTGCATAATTTATCGATGTTTCAGCAGTACAAATCTGTAGTGCCAAATAACTGACTGCATATCACCTTCTAACAGTTCAGAGATCCCTTCATTTCTTGGCCATCTGATGAAGCCAATGTTTGAGCAGTACATATCTGTTTCCAGTTCAGATATAGTTATCTTCCTTCCCTAGTAAATTGACTTGACAAGTATAGTGAAACAAGTTGGCATTCCCTCTCGTATTGTTGACAAGTATTGGCCGTAGCTTAGTTGTACTGCCTGATTTTACAATTGCTGGCGGTGGCCATGGTTGCTGCAGGCTGGTAGCTACTAGCATATTTTGTTATATTTCTGTATAGTCACATAGGTTCACTTCACAGTTCCTCCAGGTTCTCGGATCTGTACTGAAATTCCCTAATGGAACATAATCTTCCTTGAAATGTACTAATAATAGTTCTAACTGTGTCAGCGGAAAACTTTTGAATAGTTGCTTTAGCGGTGAGTTGAACTTGTAATAATGAGTGACCGACCAACAGGTGTGTTCGTTTCTTAGGTCTAAATTTTATTATTGTCATATCAATCATTTAAACGTTAAATATAGTAATTAAATATAAACTAAATATAAAATTAATTACATAATTAAATATCAATTTATGAGGCAAATCTATTAAACTTAATTAAGTCATTATTAAGAGATGTTTAGTGTAACATCACATTATCTAATCATAACCTAAATAGATTTAATAGATTCGTCTCGTCATTTAGTGAGTTAGTTATAGACTGGATTTTGATAATAATTATATTTAATACTTCTAATTAATATTTTAATAATCAATAAGATAGATCTAAAAATTAAAAGGGAACGTCTATACAGTGCTCATGTGTTTTGAGGCAAACCAACATCCGATTTTTGGACCCTTCAATTCAGATCAGACGGTCGACGCGTTTTCTTCTTTCTCCAGCTCTCTCCTTCCTCCGCCCACAGCGCCGCCAACCGCCGTCGATCAGCGCCCACCTCCGAGCTCTTCTACAGTCCCACGGTTAAATTAGCCCCGCCAACCCAGACCCCCTAACCGTCGGCGTGAACCGCCGACCGGCGGCGCGGCGGCGCCCTCACCGCCACGCCACACCACCCGCCCAGCCGCCGCGCTCCGCCACCGCTCCGCCCCTCTCGCTCTCCTCACCGCCTGCACTAATCCGCCACCGGCGACGAGACGGCGCCCTCGCCGCCGCGCCGCGCCGCCCGCCCGGCCTCCATGCTCCGCCGCCCGCCGCGCACGTCAGAAAATCGAGTGTTCGCCCGCCAGAAAATGCTCGAGTGAGCTATAGCAAAACCGAAAAATTAATAAGGAGGAAGCGGGCACAAGTAAATTTCGTCATACCCGTACTACGGGAACACTACCCCTGCCTTACGTTTGTATCTGGTGTCGTTAGGATTCCGTTAGTCGGTTAGTCCCTACTCCCTAATCGAGAAGAGGCGGCGGCCGCGGTGACGAAGGAGCGGCGGTAGTGGCGGTGGAGCCAGGGCGATTTTGATCCGAGCGCCCCCGTCGAGCAGCTCATTATCGTCTCGGACCGAATCGGAAAAAGCGCGTCAGGTACAATCGTGATTGTGATTTGGTTTCGGAATCCGACACCTTCCGGACTGCAAAAATTGATGCTGCAGAACACTGCTGCCTCAGTCAGGCTGTATATATTAACAATGCCTTGTTTTTGCATCGGCAGATCTATCCGCAAGCACAGGGAAGGGGAGGAGGCATCAACCCAACCCGCCATCACAAACCCCCCCGGCAGCCGGAACAGAGTTTTGGATCCACCGCGGTGCTTTGGACTTGGGAGGGGCGAGATGCCTAAGCGGCGGGGACAGGATAACCAAAACCAGCACAGCAACGGCGCTTCTGCGGACAAAGGGTCAAGGCCAGCACCGCGTCGGAAGCACCTCTACTTGGTTCTGGATGACTGGAAAAAGGGGTTCAGTGTCTACAAGATTGACACTGACAGTTTCGACTCCGATTCAGATGACGACCAGAGCCCGAGGGTTCCTTTCGCTGATCGCCTCCCCGATCCTCCGGCCTTGCGTTTAGAGATACCAGGAGATGGAGACATGCTCTTCACAACCATGGGCAGCAAGATCTTCGCTGTTACTGATGCATCCTATGGACAGACCCCTGCCCTAGTCTACAACACTGAGACGGCGGGACTGGCAATCGGCCCTGCCATCCCTGCCCATCTGCAGTGTGGCTTCAGCATTGTCGTGGCTGTCACTGAAACGCTCTATGCATTCTCGTCTCCTGCTTTCAACAACCAGCAATCCTTTCAGGTGATGTCCTGGGCACTCAACAGTTTGCACGATCAGAACACACGGTATCCAAGTGAGGAGGGCCGGTCCTGGAGAAGCCTGCCGATGCTGCCGCCCCCTTACAACATCTACGAAATTGTCACCTCCTATGCTGTGCACCCAGATGGACAGACCATCTTCATGACCACTTCCTACAGGGATCGTCCTAACCTCCAAAGGAGCACATACTCGTTCAACATCAAGTATTGTGTGTGGAGGTGGCATGACTGGGTTCTGCCTTTCCGAGGTCAGGGACATTTCGACAGCGAGCTTGATGCATGGGTTGGGCTTAACATGGATGATGATATTTGTTGCTGCCAAGTCCCCTCCGACATCGGTAGTGAAACTCCTGTAGAGTTGGGCACAGCACAGCTGGATTGGCAGATAGTGCAGGACAGGTTCTTTCCCAAGAAAACCGAAAGGCTCTTGAGGGCTTCTCTCACCTACATGGGAAGGAACAAATTCTGCCTTGTCCAGAGTGTCATACGCAAGGGAGCCAAGGACAGGTACCCCGTGGATGACGATGATGCATGTGTGCTCCATCTCACCATGTTTGGCCTCAAATACAGTCGTAAGGGAGAGCTGTGTGCCACGAATCGCCGGTCAACGTGCTCCTACCAAGTATCTAGGCATAAAGATTACTTTTCTCCTCAAGCATTCTGGGTGTAGAAGCAGTAAATTTGTTGGTTGCAACATCTGAATCGCTATTTTGTGTCATACAAAAGATGCATGTTGTGGATCTCAGATCTCATGCCTGTATTTTGTATTTTTTATGCTACAAACTGGCACTATAAAGATAACTTGCCTGTTCTGGAAAGGCATATTATATGATACAGGCATCTATTATCCTATGTTTTAACAATTTTGCCTATTCTTTTGCTTTTTGCAAAATCACGCTAAATAGCAGTGTAGGAGTTCAAACTGGATCATATGATTGGTACTGATTATGTACTGTAGGTGTAAAAGAATTAACAGTTAACATTGTTGATGGCAATTGAGTAAGAACTGGAGGTTGGACAGTCCTTTTCAGATTAATACTTATTTGATTTGAATCTTTGTTGCTGGTTTTCCATGACAAGACAGCTTAATGATAAACTACACGACAGCGCTCTGATAGTTGAAAAAAGTTTCCCTCCACATTTTTGGATGTTCCAGGGCTGATTCAGTTTTTTTTTTTCCTTTCTGCTGAACCAGGTATACCCACCCTACTTCATTTCACTTCTACATAGCACATACTTCACATAGACATAGATTTGCTGGTCTGATGTCCTTGTGGACAACTTAGATGCAGTAATGTGGATGAAACTGCTGGCCCAGGCTCTAGGCAGGTCACTGAACTGCTATACTGGATGAGCCAGTTATGATGAACAACAGAGAAGAGGAGCCTGAGATTGAAAGGCAGCAACAATGGAGTTTTCATATTCTGGTTCAAAAAAAAATGGAGTTTTCATATTCAAGGCCTTGTGTGGCTGACAGAACAAGTGCCACAACGGTTGCATAAAAAGATCCAACAATATAGCAGAAGGATAATGAATGCCATCACCTACAGTTCTTCAAAATTTGAGTTTTAACAAACATTTCTGCATTGAGGAACAAAAAAAAATAAATCAAACAATGAAATGTACCAGCTGGTTTGAAATCTAAAATGAATAGTTGCAATCCACAACTATCAAAGATGATTCTTTTAATTTTTCTATTGCGTCTTCACAACTCTATGCTGCACCTTAAAATTAACATAATAATTTATGATTATACGCACTGTCTGGTCATTTTGTTGTCATACTTTTTTTATGCAATTTCGCTGTGGCATCGAAAATTTTGGGACGGTGGCGTTGCGGGGTGCGGGGGAGCAGATTTTGAAATTTCGAGACGTCTTTCGTGGGCTGAGGTTGGATCTTTCACCCTCAGTGGGCTGCATTCATAATCATAACTATCCCATATATATTTTTTTGTCTAGCCTTCTCAAGCTGATAAAGGCCCATGTACTGCCCACGAAAGAAAAGCCCACAGGTCTGGGTCCGAATCCCTTCCAATCCCCTTTCCAATGCCAGTCTCTGGCTTCTGCTCCGGCCTCCTCGCCGGCCGGCCGAACCACCTGAACGGCCACGCCCACACCGGTGGTGCGGGCGCGCCCGTCGCGCTTGGCCTGTCCGCGACGGCGTTGACTCCCACTGCACGCCACGAGCACCATCAAGTCACCTCACCCACCATTCCACTCCAACACCGAGCAGCGCCGAAATGCCATCGCTCGCCGCCCCCTCCTCCGCCACCAAGCGCGTCGCCTACGTCCTCCTCGCAGCGCTCGCCTCGGCGCCCTTCTTCCTCCTCCTCCTCCACGGCGGCGCCAACCCCGGCGCGCTCTGCTCCACCGCCGCCTCCCTCTACTCCCGCCGCGGCCTCCCCTACCCATCCGTCCTCTGGTCCCGGGTCCCCCCTCTCCCCGCGCTCCCGACCTCGCCGCACCCGGGCCTCCGCGCGGCGCGCTGGATCGTCTTCTCCGCGTCGCCGCTCCACCCGCGGCACCGCCCGCTGCGCGCCGTCCCCGGGTGGCAGCTCCTCGCCGTCGCCGACGAGGCGACCCCCGACGGCTGGTCCCACCCGGGCGCCGCCCTGCTCACGCTCGCCGACCAGGCGCGCCTCGGCTTCCGCTCCGTCGCGTTCCTCCCCGCGCGGGGCCCCGCGCGCAAGGCTGTGGGGTACCTCTTCGCCTTGCAGCGCGGGGCTCGCGCCATCTACGACGCGGACGCGCGCAGCGCCGTCGTGGGGGGCAACCTCAGCAGGCGCTTCGATGTCGATCTGGAGCAGCAGCGCCAGGGGGGCGAGGTGCTGCTGCAGTACAGCCACGCGGATGCTAACCGCACCGCCGTGAACCCGTACGTGCACTTTGGGCAGCCGTCGGTCTGGCCGCGGGGGCTGCCGCTGGAGAAGGCCGGGGAGGTGGGCAACGAGGAGTTCTACACGGAGGTGTTCGGCGGTGGGCAGTTCATACAGCAGGGTCTGTGCAACGGCCTTCCGGATGTCGACGCTGTGTTCTACTTCACTCGGAAGACATCAGAGATGGATCCATTTGATTTCCGGTTTGATGGGGATGCACCCAAGGTTGCACTGCCGCAGGGCATGATGACACCAGTCAACTCTGTCAACACACTGTTCCACTCACCGGCGTTCTGGGGGCTTGCGTTGCCGGTCTCGGTCAGCCCAATGGCATCAGATGTCATTCGTGGGTACTGGGCGCAGAGGATACTGTGGGAGATTGGAGGCTACTTGGTGGTCTACCCTCCAACGGCGCACCGAGTCGATGATGTGCACTCTCACCCATTTGATGATGAGAAGGATATCCATGTCAATATAGGGAGCCTGATCAAGTTCCTAGTGGAGTGGCGGTCGAGAAAGCAGACACTGTTTGAGAGAATTCTTGATTTGAGCTATGCAATGACGGAGGAGGGATTCTGGGGTGAAAAAGATTTGGATTTCATGTCTGCGTGGCTGCAGGATATGGTTGCTGTTGGGTATCGGCAACCAAGGCTGATGTCGTTGGAGATTGATCGGCCAAGGGCGACCATTGGACATGGGGACAAGCAGTACTTTGTCCCCAAAAGGCTGCCTTCTGTTCATCTCGGTGTTGAGGAAATTGGGGAAGTAAGCACGGAGATTGGTAATCTCATAAAATGGAGAAAACATTTTGGTGATATCGTGCTTATTGTGCATTGCACTGGACCTGTGGACCGCACCGCACTCGAGTGGAGACTGCTGTATGGTCGGATATTCCGGGCAGTTGTTATTCTCTCAGAGCAAGCAAGTTCTGATCTTGCTGTTGAATTCAGCAACTTGGCACAAGCCTACAAGTGAGTGAGCTATATCTAACCCTGTCAAAAATTATAATCTCGTAACTATCTCAACAATCTTTTCCTTTTTCTGAGCAAATTGCTCTCCATAGATATTACTATCCTACATGCAAATGTGTATTGATAATTCATATTGCAGGTACTTGCCAAAGGTGTTCAATAGATTTGCAGGTGCTGAAGGATTTTTGTTCCTTCAGGATCATATGGTCCTCAACTACTGGAATCTGTTGAATTCTGATAAGACTAAGCTCTGGATAACAAACCAGGTGCACATCAATGTCGTAATTTCCATAGAACAAAATATGAATTATGTGTTCTTTTGATCTAATCAAATTAACCTTTCCTCAGGTGAAGGAATCATGGTCAGATATCCTTGTACAAGGTAACAAAATTGATTGGTTTGCCAACCAAGGCGGTATGGTTAAAGAGGCAGTTGGCAGTTTTCCTCTTCATTATCAAGCCCTTTACAAAAGAAATGTAGGTGAAAATAACATAATACATTGTAGCAGTGAGGTATTTTACATACCTCAGCGGCATATCAGTAGCTTCTCACATCTCATTGAAGTTATCAGAAGCTTAGACATTCATCACAGTATAGCAGTCCCCATGTTGTTCCTGGCAATAGATTCACCGAGCAACTTTGAACCCAAAGCTTTGACAAAACTTGTTTATAGGATCGATCTTCCATCAAATACCACCTTTTCAACAATATATACTGCTGAAGCACATGCAGTGTACCCTGTGAAGATTCAGAATGAGATGGATTTTGTAAAGCTAATCAAAGTCATGGCTTTGGGTGATCCATTTCTTATGGAATTGGTCTGATCTAGTATTCCACTAAAATTTGTATACATCAGGTTGGAATGGGAAAAAACAAAACAATGTTCAAGATACTGTTTTGCTCCACTCCGTCCGCTCTTTAAGCTGCAAGTTATATTTAATACCCATCCTCTAGAGCAAGGATAACCTAGTGTTACTTTAGTTGATCTCATTATACGTGTCAATCAGATAATATAAACTTACTTTGTTTTCTTTTAGTGGAAATAGGAACTTACATTGTTGAGCTGGACTCTTTGAGCTGTAAGTTCAATGTAACACCCATCCTTTGGAGGAAAGATAATCTAGTGTTACTTGATCTCATTATACGTGTCAATCAGATAATAAAACTTACATTTTTTTAGCAAAAATAGGAACTTACTTTGTTGAGCTGGACTGTTCACAATTCAAGTAACAAGGTATTCCCACTTCAATTTTAGTCCCATTTGGTCACCCAAATAACATATTTTAATATTAGATAAATGTCTACTTTTCTTACTGCTAAAACAGAAATGTAAACTTAGAAAGAAGAATGCCAAATTGGATTATATGTTATACTAGTTGTCTATACTGGCATTTAAGGTTGGTACTTAATTCGATGTTCCTGCTTACTAGGTATCTAGGTCTTGAATACTATTATAGTATTATGTAAATGTATAAGTGAGAACAAGTAACAAACCCCAAGCAAAAGAATTTACTTCATGCTACCCTTTTCCACTCACAGCTACCCACTTTGATTAACACTGTATTCTCTTGTACTACATGCTATAATTCTTTGTTTTTTTGGGTCAAATACATTGTACAGGTGCCAATTCAATGAAACACAACTATTCTTTGCTCTTGACTGAATGCAGGAACTGATCTATCAAATTAATTTACCGATTAATTCTCTAAATCATGTCTTTAACTTCTGAGTATTGCACTACATTCAATCATATTAGCCTCTGCCATTGGCTTCTACAAGGTCTGGATCAGCTTCCTCAATGTATTGGGGTTGCTGTCTATGAACCTCTTCTAAAATAAATGTGGCATTTACTTCTCATAAAACCAGTTATCGGACGGTGTTGCACTACATTCAATCCTATTAGTGAGCCTCTTATCGAATCTCTCTATTCCAGTTATGGCACCACATGAAGCTTCAGTTTGCCTGTGAAGTTTAACATCAGCCACCCTTGTTACTTCCCCTGTACACATCCTTGATGTTTCTGCCCACTCTCACCTAGAGCAAGTATTCTGATTGATGACCAATGAGTGTATGCATCCTACAGGCAGTCAAGGGAGCTGTATTCACCATTTCACTAATGTGGTCACAGCCTCAGTGACATCTTTTTACGGTAACTGGCAGGTACTCTGCCGATGCATTATAGAAGGAATAAAGAGAGTACAAACTTAAAAATTCACACAAGCAGATTTAGCTGCTGAACAAGCAACAGCAATAACTGAAAACTGAAGGAAAAAAAAAAACAGAGAAGTAGAAACAGAATCTAAGAACTCTCAGCAGTCCGGGGAGTTACTGGACAGGAGAAGAAAAGGCTAGCAACTTCAGAGTTCAGACAATGCTTCACATGCAAAGATCACAGGCGGTAGCCATGATTCTATTCCCAGATCTTTGTGTATGTCTTTCCAACAATAAGATCACACTCCTTTTGTAAGAACTTCTTGCCGTCCTAGGGCAGCTTATGATTAAGGTGCCCATTGCAATTTTGCAATAGGAGGAGCTGACATCTGACAGCTTCTTGAATCTCTTGTATTCTGGCATTCTCAAGCAGTGGTTAACAGGTAATTATGGTGTTTGCAAAGCTTTGACACTTGTCAAAAATATTGTTTTAGTGCATAGTAGTAAATATGATGTTGCCTGTCTAACTGTCAAAAAAGCATGTGTCACACTCACACTCATCCTCTCAGCTGCTTGCCTCTGGCATAAACTCAAGGGACCTGTGACCTAAGTGCAGAACAACATCTGGCTGGAAGATCTCAGCTAAGGTGTAGCATGCAACAAAGCCATGATGGGTCTGGCAGATTTTTTAGGCCAGCAGCCAAATTGGATCATCTTTCATGGTCAAAAGCGGACTGCACTCCGGCGAAGGCACTACAGCAATGCCTCCCAGACAAGTAGAGATTAACCCCTTCAAATTGAGGTGCTGAGCTGAGGTGGTTTATTCCAGATGTGAGACTTCAGAAGTGAGTGCCTGGTAGTCCTGCATGCACTATGCAATATTGATGCTGGTACTGTTGAACTGGGCTTCCAAAAATCAGGGATCACTTCCTCTCTGAGGGCATCAGATCTGGAAGGCCCTCAACGTTGTATCCATCCTTCTTGAGATTATTTATAACAGAGTATATGGAGTCGAGAGCATTCAGATATGCTGCATTCTGACTTTACCTTGTCTTGTCAATTTGAAAACAGTATTTAATGGCGAAAAATTTTCTCCAGCTGTAGATTGACCACAAAGTCATTCTTGAAACTTTTGCATATTAGTGTTGATAACCAGATTCATAAATAAGCATTGGTTATTTACCTATCAGTTACATTATTTGAATAAAGAGCTATGCACACAAAATGATGAATTTTATCCTTACATTATCTATTTTGCAAGTTTGTCCGCAATTATAATTCTTATACTATGAACACATAAATCAAACTTTAGCGGTTCCAGATAGTAAATTCCCAGTATTGTGCTGGATGTTTTATTCAGAGGCTGTAAACGTTTTTCCATTTTTTTTAAAAGAAGAGGGCAAAACTAAACTGCTGACAGCCAATGTTAGAGAACTTCAGGCTAGAATTTTTTTTTCGTCTCTGCTGCGAGACCATCTGGAAACCAGAACAATAATCTAACTGCCAGATCTGCATGGTGTGTAATGTTAAGGAAGAAATGCCTGAACATTTCTTATCCACTGTTCCTGCTCGCATTGCTTTTTTGTGGGTAGGTTTCCCAATACGGTCCCTGGCTTAGTAGTGAACAAGTATTTTTCTGAAGAACTGGTTGCACATCCTAAAAATGCTTGACAATACAGTTACATTTATTCTGCTGTAATAGAGGGACTCAGAAGTAAAAGAATGGAGCAATAACAGATCTTCAGATTGATCAAGACAAGACAGTATGTGTTTCCAGAAAGAAAAAAAAAAGACAAAATAACTAACTGATCAAGCTAAGTAACATTGAACTTGGAAGCTGATGAAACCTATGTATCGATTACATCACCAGAATCTATAAATTAATATCCAGGATACAAGCTGGGTGGATGAGGAGTGCAATTTCGCAACATGGTGAGATGAACCACGCAGTCGTCGTCGTCGTAGTTCAGCGGGTACCTCTCGTTGCCGCCCTTGGGTATCACGCTCTGAACGAGGCAGAACTTGCTACTGCCCATGTAGGCGAGCGAGGCTCCCAGGTGCTCCTCACTTTCCTTGTGAAGCAGCTCGTGGTTCCACCTTCTGCAAGTCCAGTTGCTTTTCTGCGACGAGCTGCGGAGTAAAAAGACCGCCGGTGGTGTCAGAGGGCACTTGGCAGCAGCAGATGTAGCCGACGTCGCCGGCGGGCGTCCACGACATCATCTCGAAGGCGACTGCGAGGGTAGAGTGAGAAACCCTAGAGCGTGCTGCTGCTGCCGCTGCCGCCTAAGGAATTGGCCCCATATAAAAAATCTAAAATCCCTTCCCAGAACGGAAAGGAAATGTACGCGGACGAACGTTTTGGTACTACGGCGTACGAACTCGATAGCTACACAATGAAAAAGTGGAAAAATCTTGTGCTCCGATCTCACGAAAAATACATGTGAAGACAGTCCTGATTACGGCAAGCAGACGACGATCTGGGAGTGGGAGGGGCGTCCCGTTCCGTGGACCAACAAGCAGCAACAAGCTTGTCCGCTCCGGAACCGAGGAGTCGTCGTGTTCCTTGGCTTGGAAACGGGCGCCGGACTTGTGCCACGCTGCAAAATGCGCAACGGCTCGTGGTCGTGACCGCCCGACGGCATCATTCGTCCGGCGGCGGCGTCCGTTTCTCGCCGACCACTGCGTGCAAAAACCCAAGTCGGATTTGGGAAGAAACGTGCGATCCAGGAGAGAGTCTCCCTCTGTCACGACGACACGCCACTCGCACATGGTTCCGCGACCGCGAGTGATGGACTGGCGTGTTGCGCTCGCCAAAGAACAAACCACGATACTGATACAGCTAAGCAGGCTGCGCGCGTGGCCCGCCGGAGAGCGACGCGACCCGCCCGCCCGGCTGCCGCGACGCCAGGAATATCATATCACACACAGTCTGCTGATGATGATAGCGCTGCTCTGCCCTCATCTCCTTCGCATCACTGATTCACTGGTCCTGCTCCACTCACTCGAGCACGTGCGCCGCCGATCTCCAGTGACTGCCCGCCCGCCCGCCCACCCGCGTTCGCGATGACCCTCCTGCTGCGCGGCTGCGTCGTCGCGCCGGTCGGCCACGCGGCGTTCCGGCGAGCCGAGCAGCTCCCGCGCCGGCGGCGATCGCCGTCGTCCCGGCTCGTGGCCGTCGCGTCGGCGGCGGCTTCCTCCTCCACGTCGCCGTCCGGCGACGGCGCGGCGACGGTGGCGCCGTCGTCGTCTTCCGAAACGCAAGCGCGCAGCAGCTACGGCGGGACCAACGGCGCCGTCACGGCCGCACCCACCAAGTCCACCATCATCGAGACCACCGTCGAGCGGGTACGCGCGTTCGTCGCCTCTCATCCCAGTCCCATCTGATTGCTTCGGTCGCTTCAAGATTTTGGCTTCGCTTTCCCTGTGATTCCTCTTGGTGTCTTCACTGACGATGCTGTTCGTGCGTGCTCGGCGCAGGTGATCTTCGACTTCCGGTTCCTGGCCCTGCTCGCGGTCGCCGGCTCACTCGCCGGCTCACTCCTCTGCTTCCTCAACGTAAGTTTGTTCTTGTCTGTTTATTTGTTCTGTTCGTAATCAAACGATAATCTTGGACTCATCATGCATCTTGCCTCTGCTCATCATGACCAGGGCTGTGTCTACATAAAAGAGGCATTCAACGTTTACTGGACGAGCTGCCTCAGGGGAGTCCACTCGGGGCAGATGGTCCTCAAAGTCGTCGAGGCCATCGGTGAGTTCTTCTTCTTGTCAGTTAGGACTGCACTTATTTAGCACCAATAAAAAAACGGCATTGTTAGTCGACTCGACATAATGCGGTCCGTTGTCTCTGACGTCTCTCTAACCGCTGCTTTTTTCCGGCATGCTTATACCTTCTGCAGATGTGTATCTTGCCGGAACAGTCATGCTGATATTCGCGATGGGTCTTTATGGGTTGTTCATCAGCAATGCTTCCACTGATCTTCCTTCGGAATCCGATCGAGCCCTCCAGGGGTCGTCCTTATTCGGGATGTTCGCTATGAAGGTAACTATCGCTCTATCAGTGTTATTAGTCTCATTCTCATATATTTCATAGGTTTCTTTTAGAACTACTACTGTAGTATTTCTTTATTTAGTCAACTGTTCAATTCAGACTAACTGCACTACTAGTGACTACTGAACAAAAAATTCAGGCTGCCGGCCGTTGAAACGTAAACAGACTGCCATGCGAATAAACATTTCCTGCACCGGCTATACCGTGTCTTTCATTTTTGCTCTAACTAGAGCGAAAAAACAACTGCAAATTCTAAGAGACACACGATAAATCGTTTTCTTCAAGGGAAATCGTACGATGAATCTGAACTGTTTTGCCTTAATACGCAGGAACGGCCAAAGTGGATGAAGATCACCTCCCTGGATGAGCTCAAGACGAAAGTCGGTCATGTCATCGTGATGATCCTGCTGGTGAAGATGTTCGAGAGGAGCAAGACGGTGGCCATCACTTCAGGAATGGACCTCCTCAGCTATTCGGTCTGCATCTTCCTGTCGTCGGCGTCTCTCTACATCCTCCACAACCTCCACAAGGACCACGAGGACGGTCCCTTGCCACACTTCAAATAACTTTGTAAACATGACGTCCATACGCCAGATTTCTTGTAGCTATGAAAGGAAATGAGAAAAAAAAATGTGAAGGAATTATTGGTCTCACATCCTCTGAGTGATGTAGCTAGTCGCCTTTGTTGCAGCGTATTTTATCTCTAGCACAAGCATACGAACCGTGGCCGCTGGCAAGCCAGTCTTCAAATATAGGGTACAAGGCACAAAATTAGTAAATGATCGTCACAGAAAAAGAATGACTTTCCTCTTTGGATTCTTGAGCATTCAACATTCAGCAATATTTACACTGATGTCCACAGGGTTGTACATTCAGCAGCGCTAACTTTGAACTGGGCCTCTTTCCAATTCAAAAGCTGTATGTTTCTTTCTAAGGTTTAATTGACGAAAGAATTCCCCAATTCACCTCCAGGAAATACCATCGCCATGTGATGGTTTCAACATCCAGTCTATGAAAAATATCAACAAAACATGAATGCTGGGATCAATTTCTGTAACTATTTTATGAGCTTAACTTACATAGGTTTACATAACCATCACAGCACAGGTCCTCTGATCCAATACAAACTTTATGTGAAGGAGAACATGGACCGTCTGGAACTAGTGGCAGTAACTTGTGAATCTTTTTGGCACTTGAACTAACACCTTCAGACAAACCCAACTTGTTCATACAGCTCTACACTATTTAGTTGCAAGGCTACATAGCTCCAATACTGTTTGCTGCAACAAAGAACAATGGGATATGGTTCAGTGAACCACAGTTATCCAGGGCACCACACCAATAGTCCCCTACTACAAGATTCAGTAGAACGATGAGAAAGTTTGGTCCCAGAACACATTTCGGTTCAAACATTTCATATGCATTCATTCATCATGAATAAACATATAGAGGACCTAGAAAACTAAAGTAAAAAGTTGCACAAACTCACTAGAAAGGCCAAGACAAAAGATCTAGATTATCAATATTGAAACACAATGTACCAGTTCAAAATAAATCTCATAAAAGCCTAGGGTACTTAGTACTTACATGCATGTCTCCAACAACTTTCTTGCAGCAGTAAATAGACCAAAAGCAGAAAGTACATCAAGGATCAACAAAATGAGCACTTAATTCCACAACCTAAGATTTCTAGTAGATTTATCGAACTTGCTAGGTGCACCATGCTTGGAAGTTTAAGTTCTTTATAAAGATTTGGTAGTATTGCAAGAGCAATGATTTCAGTACTTGTTAGCAACTGCTGCCAACTCCATGAAATAAGGAACATATGGAGCGACATATAGAAAGCCCTGTCCAAGAGTACCGAGAGCATGCAACTTCCCGCTATCCATGTCATATGATACCAGTTTCTTGTTCCGATGCTGAACAAAGAAAACCACATTGCGATCTGGATGAATACCAACAACGTCGAAGTCAAACATCGAGCATCTCACTCCAAACACCTCTGAACAACTCATACTGTGCTTCAGGATCCATTCTTGTGAACCATAGTCCTTAAGAACCCAAAGTGACAGCTTATCCTCGTAGAGCCAGTGATGGAAATGATCCATTTGTGTATCTACACTGATGCAGTGCAAACGCCCTTGGGACTGACCAATGAAAGCTGCATTAGAATCTTCATGCTTCTGATGCCAGCGGATGGTCTGACATGTCTTCCCTTTCCCATCAACAGCAACGATAAGAGCCTCCATTTTCTGAACGTGGTAGACGAGAAAATGCAGCATGTCATTAACAAGGGCCCTGCCAAACATGGACTTTATCATGGCTTTACCCCACTGTTTCCATTCACCGCCCTCTTCCCCACGCTTCCACTCACTTGACCTATCACTCCATCCTCTGGTTTCAGATGAGTAAATGTGCACACCTTCCACATCCTCCCTATCCATGGCCCCCATCGAAGCAGCCTGCCACAGCTGGACCAACCGAAAATGCGAGGAGATGGCCGGGTCAAACATCAGAAATGTGTATGCGTGTCTTTCCCCTTCGATGACACATTTCTTTGCCAGGTGAGCCGGAGGCGGAGAACCGCTGGGGCTGGGAATGAGCACCAATTCCTTGGTTGCAGGATTGCACACAATGTACCCGAAGGTGTCCTGATCCCGCGCGTAGCCAAGGAGGAGGAGCCCGTTGCAGGAATCAATGAGGGCGATGCGCTCGATCCAAGGCAGCTTGGTGAGAAAGGAGAAGGAAGGGTCGACCTCTGGCAGGGGGCTCCCGAACATGCTGGTGAAGCGCCCGTAGTTTTCGTCGCCGCAGCCGTCGCCGCCGTGGAAGAAGCCCTCTAGGGTTTGGGGGAGGCTCCTGCGGTGGAGGGGGTCAGCGATGAGGTCGCGCCAGGCCCTGGCGACGAGCTTGAGTTCGCGGAGCGTCTCGGCCGGGACGCGGGAGAGGATGTCCACGGCGATCTCGTCCGGGAGGCCTAGCACCGCGTCTCCCTTCGTGCAGTCCATGCCGCCGGATGCGAGGACGGGACGAACGGCAAGCTGCGAAATGGAGAATCAGGAGAGGTGAGGGGACACGCGCGCACGAGAGAGAACGATGGGATTCAGACAGCGGGGACGTACCGGCAGCCGGAGGAGATCGAAGTCGGCCGCGGCGGCGGCGCTGGTCGGAGCTCGCGAGATTCCTGAACCCCTGTCACACTCCGCAACCGCAACTACAAGATGAGAGTGTGGTTCTTTTTTTTTTTTAAGATTAATGGAGAGTGTGGATTTGGGAGCAGGATGGCTGTCCGCAACTACAATGATTTTATAGACATTTTAGCGAAACTCATAATTTTTGTGATTATTTTAACAAAGTCTTCTTGTTTCTTGATTAAAATAGTAAAAATCTCGTTACAGTCAGATTTACTCTTTACATCATGAGATAAAACCATTAACATTCAACACTATGGTAACCGTAACTCAACATTCCTCCATTACCCTGTAGACACACTCACAAAAATTCCTTCCAAAAACACCACCGTTATCTAGATCACGAGCCACCTCTCCAAACAAAATAGCCTCCGTCAGCCTCCCTCCCTACGCATGTGAGGGGTAGAGAGGTGTGATCACCATCATAACCCACGTTAATAACTAGATTGTTTAGAGCATTTCGAGTTAGGTTCAAACAGTTTTCTCAAAGCCCGGTAACAATGCTAAGTCGTAGAGTTTGATGTGTCGATAAATTCGTCAAAAATGGGGATAGATCAAGCGCATGTTTAATTCAGATTCTGTTGCCATCCAAGATGAATTTGCTATGGATTTAAAGTTTTCGGGAGAGTTGTTGTCCGCAACATCATGTCGTGTTCCTCAAGATCTTTGACATAATTAATCTCTTCGGTTTATGGTGTGGGCTGGGGACTCTTCTGTGGAGAAAGGATCTAACCTGGTTTATTCAGGTTGGAGGGCTTACATCTTAGATTTTATTTTTGCATGTGACTGGATTTAAATATGACAGTGACAAAATTGAACTATTTCATTCTCGACGTCGTTCAATTTCAAACATAATTGAGATTTTGTCTCTATTTGTGTCACTCACCATCGAGCTTCAACCAGATGACATGCTGAGCAAGAAAGTCCATAAAAAAAAAACTCGACAGTACTCCAATCTTTTGCTATTAAAATAGCTCCAAGTCTTAGTGCAACGTAAGAACAAGTATGTTTGTGGTTCAGAACTACTCCTAAGAACACCTACAACATAGGTAAAAAATGAACTGTGGCTGAGCATAACTGAACCATCAACATTGTGGGCACCGAACCAAATGGAGAGAGAAGGGAAAGCGAACCAGATTTTCGATTCAAAGCGAACCATGGCTAATAAACAAATCAATCTTAGCTGTGACTTCGGGGAGAGAGCGTCCGGTGTCCGCATAAATATCTTTTTCTATTCTGAAAACAGGTCCTACCAAATGCTTTTCACATTATAGCAATCGAACTATGCTAGAGTTTGATTTTTATACGGTTCGCTGAACCACCGTTGCAGTTGCTCTAATACAGGAAGCTGTTTAGAAATAATATTGCAAAGACTGCAGCAGCACAATAAGTACTCTTTCTAGATTAGGTAAACTCGGATTTCCAAAGTATGAACAAGAGGCGGTGCCAGGTGAATAATCTCATAAACATGTCTCTCTTCCCACGACCTCCTTTCTAACTTTTCTTGTGGTTAAGAGCGTATTATTCGTTTGCACTACGAAAGGAACAGTTTGGTTCTGAAACATAACCTCCAAATAGAACGTGGTTGTGAACAACACCAGGGGCGGGCCCACATGATTCAACTGTATTCAGTTGAATACAGATTATTTTAGACAAACAAAAGATTATACATAGCATATGTGTAGCAAAAAAGAAAAAAAAAGACAGGCCACCAGTAAATCCAACAAAAAAAGCCCATTTAGTCAATTCTTAGTTCAATTCCCCCTCAGTCCATCTGGCTTACTAGGAAACTTGGTCCATTTGGTCAAAAGCCGTATTCTCCTTCAGCAGTTCAGCGCCGCCGCCCGACGCCCCTGGCCTGGCATCGCACCGTCGGCCTCGCCGCCTCGGCCGTCGCCCGTTGACCCAGCATGCACCGTGTGGCCGTGCGCGCGAGCCCGCCCCTGCTCTTGAGCTCCTCCCGCGTGACCGCGTCCTACCGGCGCCTGCCGTCACCGCATTGAAGCCCGCGCCCAGCC
Organism: Eleusine indica; assembly: GCA_030378355.1. NCBI lineage: Eukaryota > Viridiplantae > Streptophyta > Magnoliopsida > Poales > Poaceae > Eleusine > Eleusine indica. The sequence goes on from CM059500.1 coordinate 47,217,199, forward strand.
TTAGCCCCGACGCCTCGAGCCGGCCTGCTCTGTGCTCTCGCCGCCGCCGCGCCGAGCGCCGCCGTCCAGCTCTGCTCACAGTCCAGCTCAACCCACAACGCCAAGGGAGCCCACCACGAGTCTGCCACGCACGCCGCCATCTTCTGTCCAGCTCTGCTCACCCAATCTGCGAAGCATCGTGCTGGTAAGCACCCAATTGCAGTTGGATTACTGTTTTACCATTATGTTTTATAATTTAGAAATTGTTTGATTTGTAAAGCATAGGTAATTTAGATAGGAAATTTTTAGGTCTGTAATTTTAATTTTAGTTTTAATATATTTTGTGACAATTTTTTGATTTGTATGATTTTAATTTTAGTGTGAAACATGAAGAGGAAGAATAGCGCCGTTACTGATTTGAGCTCTTTCTTGGCAAGACCTGCTGCATAGAAGAAGCAGCCTGAACCAGAGAGGGGAAGTGTTACTGGACCGTCTTCCAATAAAAGCCGGATGTAAATGGTGGTATTCCAAGGGCAGAGTGATAGTGAAACAAAGACAACAGAAACTGAGACCCCAATAATAGAAGATGATGAGTCCATACCACCCCTAGATAAATCTGAATGTAATGATGATGATAATTCTGATGAATATAACCTTGAACATGATTCTGGATTGAGGGCTCTAATCTCAAGTTATCCTGTCAATGATCAAGATTCAGTTAGAAGAGCATATATTACAATGGGATCATGTCGACCAAGCATGAAGAAGGAGAATTTCTCACAGCAGAAGTGTGGAGGTATGTGTCACTTCCTCCCTAAGTGGTTTGATGAATTCAAGTGGCTTGAGTATAGCGTGCAAAAAGATGTTGCATTTTGCTTTTATTACTATTTGTTCAAAGGTAGTTATAAATATGCTGGTGGAGATGCTTTTGTTGATGAAGGGTTCCAAAATTGGAATATGAAAGCTAGAATTCGTATACATGCTGGTGCTATTAATAGTGCTCATAGTGAAGCTGAAGAGAAATATACCTTATTCATGAAACCTAAATCTTCAATTCGTGAGTCAGTTGTATCAAACACAGCAGATTACAAGGCTAAGTATGTAGCTCATTTGACATGATCACTTAAGTGCATAAGATATATTTTACGATAAGGGTTGACTTTTTATGGTCATGATGAATCAAAGGATTCATTGAATAAAGAAAATTTTTAGGAACTTTTAGCATGACTGGCAGGAAATTTTAAAGAGGTAAATAGTGTTGTACTAGAGAATGCTCCAAAAAATTATCAGATGATAGACCACAAGATTCAGAAACAACTCATTATTGTTTGTACTCATGAAACAACCAATTTTATCATAGAGAAACTTGGTGATGAGTGTTTTGCAATTCTTGCTGATGAGTTAAGTGATGCATACCAAAGGGAACAATTAGCACTTTGTTTACGTTTTGTTAATAAAACAAGGCAGACGGTTGAGCGATTTCTTGGTCTTGTCCAAGTTAAAGATACTACATCATTGACTTTTAAAGAAGCAATACAGTTATTGCTTATGAAATATCATTTGCTTTTATCCAAGGTACGTGGTCAAGAATATGATGGAGTTAGTAACATGAAGGGTCATGTTTCTAGCTTAAAAAAACTAATAATGGATGAGTCCCCTTCTGCTTATTATGTTCATTGCTTTACTCATCAACTTTAACTAACCCTTGTAGCAGTTGCTAACGAGAATATAAATTATGATTGGTTCTTTGGGCAGCTATCATATTTGTTGAATGTTTTAGAGATATCTTGTAAAAAGATTCGTAAGATTCGCATGCTTTGCATAGCTTAAGCTGAATATATGATTGAAGCATTAAAATTGAGTGAAATTAAAACTGATCAAGGTTTAAACCAAGAGATGGGCTTAGCAAGGCCAGGTGAGACACGTTGAGGATCTCACTATAGAACTGTCATGCATGTGATGTCCTTGTATACTTCCATCAAAAAAGTTGTTTTTAAAATTGGCAATGATAGTAAAGGGACTGAAACTAATGGAGCTCAAACTATGCTGGCAGTATTTAAGTCTTTTGAGTTTGTTTTCTTACTGCACTTGATGAGTGAAATATTTGGATACACAAGTGACTTATGCAATGCTTTACAATAGAGGGAACAAGACATTGTAAATGCAATGGATCTTCTTGAATTGACAAAAGTTGAACTAAATGTTTTGAGAGATGATTCTGGATGGCAGGAATTTCTTAATAAGATGACTTCTTTTTGTGAGAAACACAAAGCTAGAGTTGTTGACATGAATGGCAAGTACATTCCTATGCAAAGATCAAGACAGTTCTATAGAGGTGCTATTAATTACCACCGGTTTCATGTTGATATGTTTTTGGGTGCTATTGATAGGCAAGTTCAAGAGCTGAATAATAGGTTTGATGAAGTAAATACTGAGCTACTTAAATGCATGACTGCATTGAGTCCAACCAATTCATTTTCTGCTTTTGATGTTGATAAGTTGGTTAAGCTTGCTCGGTTTTATCCTCATGACTTTGGATTTGAAGAAATGAACCAACTTCTTTTTTAACTACAACTTTATATCGAGGATATGAGAAGTGATGAAAAGTTCAAAAATTTGAAAAGTCTACCAGAATTGTCTATGATGCTAGTTAAAGAAGGGAAGGTTTCTAGGTATGACGTTGTTTATAAGCTTCTCAATTTGATGCTTATTTTCTTTGTTGCAACTTGCAACTGCTTATAAGCTTCTCATATTGATGCATAACTGCTTATTCTCTCTGTTACTAGGTATGACATTATTTATAAGCTCCTCAAATTAGTGCTTATTCTCCCTGTTGCAACTGCTGGTGTTGAGATGGTATTTTTTATAATGAATTTTATCAAAAACAAGCTAAGAAGCAAAATGAGGCAGAAATATTTGAATGGTTGCTTGATCACCTTCATTGAAAGGGAATTCTTCTTACAAACCAAAAATGAGAATATCATCACTTACTTTTAAAGCATTAAGAATCGCAACGTCAAGTTGTAATTGTAAGCACTCTTCTCATTTTGCTATTTATTTTATTTATTGTCACTTAGATATGTTGATTAGTTAGTATATCTATGTGTTGACATTTAATCATGCATTACGGATACATAATTTAGGCTGTCAAAAAAAATAGGCTATCAAAATAAATTAGGCTGTCAAAAATAAAATTAGACTATCAAAAAAAAAATAGGCTATAAAAAAATTAAACTGTCGAATTTTTTTAAAAATGTCTCAAATTTTAAATACACAAGGGTCAAATCATAGCCCCGCCACTGAACAACACACGAGCCATCCCGTTCCATTTACATGGCTTACAAGCTACTCAAGTGTTCCATTACATGAGGAGTATATCTCTTGCTGGCTGTGGTTGCTTGACGTGCAGTGAGCGTTGAAGGGAGGAGGACCAGTTCCGTTCAAGTGTCCTGTGACAGACGAGCTGTGCGCTGGGGCAGGCCAGGCCATACCACACCACCTTCCCAAGGTGGCAAGGTCCCTCCCCGTGCTTCTATTGGCCCACCAGATCTCGTCGTGTCGAATGGTCTTGGTGGTCATAGTGTTATCTTCGTCTGGTCCGGCACGTGCTTCAGGGCAAAGGGACCGTTCGTTGGAAGGCGATGAATTGTGGTCGTTAACGGTTGCCGAGTTGGGTTTATGGCTTGTTACAGCTTCAGCCAAAGTTTAGGGTTAAGTGATTGGAACATGACGAAAGATTAAGCTCGTCACATCTGAAATCTGAAAACACACGGTCCTTTCACCGTCGTGTTGGGTACTTGGGTTTACGGATCTGAATTTTTATAGCAAACCGAAATGAATGCCGCAATTGGCAAGAAGAAGTTTTCTAATCATAACCGGAACCATCAACCATCCATCCGTACCACTACCATCCACTTGCTAACACATGCTTGACACATGACAACAACACATTAAAATGCTTTGACTAGTAGTAGGAAAGGAAAAAGGATCATGTGAATCGGAGCAAAAGTGGAAGAAGAAACAGAGGTGAAAGGAAGAAGAAAACTGAGCCACATAATCACAGTGCCAATACCCACAAAACGAAAAAATGGCCGTAACCCCCAAAGAAAAATATAGAAATTAATAAAAAAATGGTGAGCAACTGGGCAGGCGACGACGGCGACGTGTGGTGGCGGCTGGTCCCAAGCCCGGCGCGAGCACAGCACCGATGCCGATGCTCCGCCCACCTCCTCCCCCACCACCTAATACCTTCCCTCTCTACCTCCTCGCAGCTCACTCCTGCTCCTCCTCAGGCTCCATCCCCCACACGACTCCCCGACGCGCCGGCGATGTCGTCGTCGCCGCCGCCGACGGATGACGATGGGGCGGCGGCGGAGGAGGGCGGCGGAAACGGCGGAGGCAGGGGACTTAGCTACGGGGAGGCGGATTACTGGGACGCGCGGTACGTGGAGGAGGGCGGCGCGCCGTACGACTGGTACCAGCGCTACGACGCGCTCCGCCCCTTCGTCCGCCGCTTCGCGCCGCCGGCGTCCCGGCTCCTCATGATCGGCTGCGGCTCCGCGCGTACGTGAAATCCTTGCCTTCTCTTATCACCTGCGGTTAATTGCTCTTTGTCTAATAATACTTCAATACGAAGAAGCGGGGTTACTGTTGCTTCCAGTTCCGGCTCAGAAAAAAAGCTCGTTTCGTTTTTGTTCAAATGCGTGTATGATTTTTTTTTAAGATAATGAAATGCGTGGATAATAGCATGGGAACGGAGTCTCTGCATGAGTACTGAGTAGGCAAAGTTGTCATTGCACTAACGGTAATTGCTGTTTGCGCATAGCCACGCAATAGTTTGTGAAAAGGTACTTGACTAGGTTGCGATTCTGCTGCACTTCTTTTTGTAACTTTGCTTACACATCATCATGGCAACCAGACAAGGCTATTCTCTAGCCAGTTCTTTTTCTAGCGAGTCATTTTCACAGCCCACGTGTTGGCATAGCTCACTCTGTCTGGCTAGAATGGGAACTTGTTGCTGTGAGATTCTGTAATCTGTAACGACTCCTGCCCTTAATCTCCTGTCGGGCTGGAATGGAACCTGTAAATTAGTTAGACAGAGACTAATATGACAAACTCTTGGACTGACGGATGCCAAACACCCAATTGATCTGTGAAATGGCCTGATTGGGCAGGAGTGGGGTGCCTTTGAATTTTCACACGTTGAGTGCGGAGACACAAATATAAATCCTACAGTTCTCTGTATGATAATATTAGTCAACTCAGATCAGGCTATTTTTGCATTTGTTAAGTAACTCTTGTCTCGATGTTATGTTGCATGCCCCTCACATGAACTTTTCCTTGCATCTCTATGAAATAGCAGATGTTTGACTTCCATTGCTCTCACAAACGACATGCAAACCGTCATTCTCATTACTTTTACCCTTCAAACTTAGTATAGCTTTTTTCCCCTTAGAGTGTTCATGATAGAGATAGAGCTCATTTTGTGCTTGCCAAGCTAAGTCCACACATTCATAAACGTCGGATCATTGTCTCTTTTTCCTTCAGTTGTACTATGTGCTGATTATAGCTTTCCCACTCTGTTCACTGCAGTTATGTCAGAGGATATGGTCAATGATGGCTATGTGGAGATAGTGAACATTGATATTTCATCTGTTGTAATTGAGATGATGAGGAAGAAATATCTTGACGTTCCGCAGCTGCAATGTATCCTTGATTGTTTATCATTTCCCTTCTTGTTTGAAGATGCAATCTACCGTCACTTGATACCCTTATGACTATCAGACTTGCGCATGGATGTTAGAGACATGAGTATGTTTTCTGATGAGTCATTTGATTGTGCCATTGATAAAGGTATGAATTCCTATGGTGGTGTTCTATTTCTGGCAATTTTAGACATATATGTGGCTTTACTTATTTAATTATTCTGAATTTGTAGGTACTCTGGACTCATTAATGGTAAGTAGGTAACATATATGAATGTATCCTTATGCTTATTTCTGGAATTGTTCAACATTGCGGTCTTGGTGCTTTCACAGTGTGGTGTGGATGCGCCTCTCAGTGCAGCTCAAATGGTCCTCGAAGTGGACAGGTTTTTAGTATCTTGCTGCTCCTCTGAAGTATCACTCTGCAGTCTTGCCTGCACGAATGCATTCTGTAAATTTCAACAGTTCTGCAAGACTAATGAGTTCTTGCTTTCATTGTAGGCTTCTTAGACCGGGAGGAGTCTTTATTTTGGTAAGCACCTCTAATGCAATTGTTCTGTGTACCGTTGTTTAGGACAAATTGAATTTCGGATTTTTCTCTATTCGCACTCATGTTTATTGGCCTATGGACCTTAGTACCATACACTGCCCAGCCTCAGCAGTTGTTAATATGTTGCAAACCCTTGATATAGATTGTTCTAATCAGTTTCATGTCTAAACTGCTAGATAACATATGGCGATCCATCAGTGCGAGTTCCTCACTTGAAGCAACCAGGATGCAATTGGAAAATTGTATTGTACATTCTACGTACGTATAAAATTTAATTTTAACTAAATAATTGCTTTACTTTTCAGAAATGTGTACTATGTCATTTCTTACTTTCTTTTCTGTTATTTTACACTGCTTAAAAGGTTTTGGTCTCTTATTTTATTTCTACATCATGCAATCGACTAAGAACTGAGTATGTATTCTCTTTTAGTCATGTATACTATTTGTCCAGGTACATAAATTCAAGCTATAATGTATATAACTTGATTCACTGAACTCTAGAGTGTCAAAAGTTTTGGTCATCATATCAAGTAGCAGATTAGCAGCAGATTAGCTATAAACCTTTGTGCTCCATGTAGTCTTCCTTTGGACAAGGCCATCTTGTCTGCTAAGAATTGCTAGGCTAAGTTATTGTAGCTAGTCACTCTTCAGCAATTAAGTCAGCAAAACAGATAGGAAATGTGGATTTAAGAATTGAAGCAAAACAGAAAAACAGGTGCTATCTTAGGCCTAATATGGGAAGCCTATAAACCATGTAATATTGCATTGACAACCTTAGTTTTTTTATTTATGTTAACTTCCTCACCAAATTTTATTGTTCATCTTGGTTAACTGAACTTTTTTTATTTCATCACAAAAAGGAACTATAAATTCAGGATAAGCATCTTGGAAGAAAAATAATTCATTATCAAGGTTACCCCACATAATGATAAGAAATAGTTGTTTAATTCCCTGTGAGTATCTTCTATCCATATCTTTATGCTGGGCCTCATCATTAGGATTTTATGGTATTGCAGCGAGACCTGCCTTCCAGGGTATGATAAGAAGGTCTGTACTGGATCCTGTTGCACTGACAGAGAGGGGTATGCTCCCTGATGGATTTGTTCTGGAGGATCCTGACTCCCATTATGTCTATGTGTGCAAAAAGACGCAAGGATTAGCAGGGACAAGTTCCCCTACAATGAACCACATCGAGAAAAAGAAGGGAGAATAATTTGTAGGCTGATTCATCGCACACCATCTGTGCATTGTTGTGATTCAGACAAGATTAGATGACGTGATGTTGCCGCCATTATGGCCATCCCAGATATAGAAAGCATGCCATTGCATGCATGTATATTTTAACAGATCTTGAATCAGCGAGGCACAATGTATTGTGCAACCATTGGTTCCTTTAGTGTCTGGGAAAGCACAAAGAAAATTGTTTGGAATATTCGAGGAAGAAATTTTTTTATTCGAACCTTTGTTTATATCCGTTGTGAAATGTGGATTGCATTAACCTTCTTTGTAAGAATTTTGTTTGGATATGAAACAATCTCTCTTTCATGTACTAAATCGTTATTTATTTCTCTCATATTTACTATTTACTGTTTCTGCAAGAACTGCTTTACTGATACCTGCTTGAGATTTCTGAGATTCATTTAGCAACGCTTTAATGCTCCTTAACTCATGGAATCAATGATACGGTACCGCCAGCTCACAAACTCTGTAACCAATTCGAATTAGTCTTTGTGATACATGGAAGAACCCGTTGTTGTTGTTTTTTGAAATGGTCTGGAAGAAACAGTTTTGCAACACGGCTTTTCTCATTTGGGGAAACTCAAGATTTGATGGATTTCATCTCCACTCGTACAGATTTCTCACTATATAGCTATATAGCTGTCTTTGCAGTTCTGCAGTCACATGATCTACGTGGTGCGTGCGTTTCTATTTTCTAATTTCATTCTCTTTTGCGTTCTTCTCTTTCTTGTACTAAATGAAATTGTCACAACTTTTTCATGTTGTCGATTTTCTATCTATACTTTTAGTTGTGATAAATTTGCTAATCCTGTTCACATTTTTTGCAGTCAGGGAGCGGTTTGCCTCCTAGGAAAGACTGAACAAGCACCAGCGCTCGCTCCGGCTGGTAGCTAGGGACCTCATGGCCTGCTCCTCTCACGGTTACGAGGCTGAGGTTGCCCTTGTATTGCACAACGTATCCGCCCACCTCTCCAGCACCCTGTGTTCAGAAGATGTAACAGATCAATATAAAAGACATACTCTAGTATGAAGTTAGGATTCATGACATCAGAACTCCAGAATTTTTCTTCATTGACACAGTAATTTCGTGCTCTTCTGTAAGAATTAGAGGCTGTAAGCACCTGAGTGTTGCTAAACCATGGCCTCCATTTAGCAGCAACTGGGAGCTTGAGTTGGTTGACAGAGTATCTGCTAGAAGTAATAGGCACTCTTCCATCGGTGTCCCCGCTGCAAAACATCAATGACACCAAAGATCAGCTTAATTCCGATGAATTGTCTGCATCTGAAAAGCTGTTGCACATATATACCTGTACACCCAGACCCTGATGTTGTTCTTCAGGAGCTCCTGGATGATCGGCAAGACCGTCGAGGCAGAGTCAGTCCAGCGTTTCAGAACTTCACTGCAGCGGATCAATCAATCCCTCTTTGTAAATCATGACATGGTTTGGACAAAAAAAAATATTGTTGCAAATTGTAAATAACCCCTTCTGTAAATCATATGCCATGGTTTGAAGAAAAATTATTTACTGTAATCATGTGCCTCTAGATGAAAGCATCTGTACATGGGTCCATTGGATTGTTGCAAGAAGCATGGGCAAGGGCCAAGTGGCCGGATCAATCATAACAGACGTCCAAGATGCACAAGCAATGCCAATTGGTCCGTCCATGCATATGGTGTGTTGTTGGGTAATACGTGGAGCACACTGCTACACATATTAAAGAATTATAATAAAACCCCTAAGATCATGGGAGGGAATATATGAATATCCAGTTTGCCAATTCGGCATGTGCATCGTGGATTGGATCTCTCCATGAATGAATTAAAACCATGCAGATGGTGATACCAAATCTCGCACAGAATCATAAAGTCAAATCTAAAATTGAAAAAAACTATCCCCATGCATTCCTTGCCTTGACTCTTTTCATTTTTTTTAGCTTACAAAAAGAAAATTTATCAACTCGCCAGAATAATAAAGTCAAACCTGAAATTCAAAACTATCCCCATGCATTTCTTGCCTTGACTATTTTCATTTTTTTTAGCTTCCAAAAAGAAAATGCATTGGTAAGCAATGTCTACAGACTAAATGAAACTGGAGGCAGCAACAAGCAGTGCATGCCTGTACGCTTGGGCAACTCACTGAAACAAGTTTTGCAGTTGCTGAAAGTTGGAAGGCTTTCAGCAACCACCAACCTTTTCAGTGGCGCCACCCTTGTTGTGCAGCACCTACCTTCAGAAAAGGCCTATATAATAGAGCAGGCATTATCATACTGTCACGGACAGCTTAATCGTGCGTGCCTGGTAGATGAACACTTTTCGTGCGGTTTGGCGGCGCACTGAACCTAATCCTATCATCAATGGCATAGCTAGTCCGGCGTAAGGTTGACGTATCCCTTGATGGAGGTTGTGCAGGGAGGGAGCAATCAGGTTAAACAGTTGTGGTGACAGGTGAGTGATGATTCAGCATCAGAGAAATATCTCAAGCGCATTGATGTGCGTTGAATCTAGCTGGTGTGATCTCGATCGGTTTCGCTTCGATAGTTATGTCCAAATCAAGAGCCGGACGAGGTGTTTATATAGCTCAAATAATTGAGATGAAGTCAGCTTCGTTAGACAATTTCAGATTACTTCGTATAGCAACACAAGACGTACACGGTGTGTGGAAGGTTTTATACTGATGAGTTCTTAGTAAGTGACGATTCGTTCCAGCATGTCGTGCTCATTATTTTCAGGGGCCAGCCCACACACACCAAACATGTTTGCTGCCTAATTGCATTTCTAGTTGGGGTTCAAAATTAAAAGAAACCTTTTATTTATTTTTTTAGTGGAATTGTGTACGGCGGTTGTACCTGCAGGCCGACCAGGGGTGGTCGAGGCGGGTGACGTTGGCGTGGAGCGCCTTCTGCACTGCCGGGTCGTTGAGGTATGCGTCCACGTAGTAATCCGTGCACGGGTCGAAGTTGTCGATCTGCAGTCATCACGTACTTACAATGTTAGCTAGAGGCTAATTGACATTATTGATCATCGTAATGTATTAATTAATTATGAGCTGGACAGAAATTAATTAATACCGATGGTTTGATGGGCGGCGAGGTGACGAGGCCGGTGGACTGGCAGTTGGGCGCGTAGATGTTGTAGATGTCGATGTCCCTGAGGCTGTCGTCGGCCTCCGACATGGCGTCGTCGCAGAGGTCGTTTGAGTCGTCGGAGGTGAAGTTGCAGTGCGTGTTGATGCCGTCCGCCGCCTCGTCGGAGATGAGCGCGTGCGTCCAGAAGTAGTCGTACATGCCCTTGGCGTCCGTCCAGTCGTTGATCACCGCGTTCCCGATCTGCCAAAACAATGCAAACAAGCATTCATTCATTAGTTCCAAGAAATCATCAACCGATCATATATTACTAACCTGATGACAACAACGCGTACGTGTTTCACGCACTATGATCAGTGAATGATATACCATGATGCCTTTGAAGTTGATGTGGGAGGCGGCGCTGCCGTGGCGGAGGATGGCGTGCGCGAGCTGCGGCACGTAGTGACCCGCGTAGCTCTCCCCGGCGATGTAAAACTCCCGGCCCTTGTACTCCGGGAACCGCTCGACCCAGGCGAGCAGGAACGCCACCGCGTCTTCCGCCGTCTTGTTGTCCCCTGCCCGTGCGTAGTCCGCCGTCGTGTTGGAGTAGGAGAAGCCCACCCCGGCGGGGCTCTCCAGGAACACCACGTTCGCCGCGCGGTTCCACGCGTGCGGGTTCAGGTACAGCGTCCGCCCGTCGCTCATCACCCGGAACGGGCCCAGCTCCTCCATCGCGCCGTACCCCAGCGACGAGCAACCCGGGCCTGAGTGCACACATGCAAAGCTGCAGCTAAGTTCGTCAAGTGAAAAGGTCAACAACTGCCAGCTAGTACTAGTGTGTTACCTCCGTTGAGCCAGAGGAGGAGGGGCTTGGAGGCCGACGCGTTGCCGGGGGCCTCGGCGAGGTAGTAGAACAGCGCGCGGCCCGCGGCGGGGTCCACCGTCACGTACCCGGCGTACTGCGCGAAGTCAACGCCCTCGGGCTGCCCGGGCAGCCGGTCAACGCGGTCCGACTCCTTGCTCCCCACCGGCGCCTTATGCGCCTGCGCGGTCGTCGCGACGGCGAGCGTCGTCTCGGGTTCCGGTTCCGGCCACGACGACGAGCGGCGGGAGGAGGACGGCGAGCCGCGCAGGCGGTTCAGGTAGTCGCCCTGCCGCGGGCGCGGCTTGGCCGTGGCGCCGGAGACGAGGCAGTGCGCTGCGGCCAGTACGAGCAGCAGCAGCGCCGTCGTTTTCGTGGTGCCCATGGTGCTCGCCTGCTCTGTCCGGTGGGTGTGGAGCTTGAGGACGACGTTGCAGCGGAGGGCGTCTTCTGGTACATATATAGGCACTGCAAGTGATCATGCGCCGTCGCTGATTTCTGTTTTTTTTTTTTCTTTTTTTCTTTTTTGGATGGAAGGATGGGTTGATGAATTCGAGGTGGTGGGGGAGATCGATGACAGGGAAGAAATTGGTGGCAGGATTCCGTTCCGTTCAATCATCTATGATCATCCACTAGCAGGCGATTATGATTATGATTGCTCACTGTGGCCTGAGCACGACGCCTCTGTTCTGTTGGCGTCCATTTCGCGGCCTCTGTTTTTCGCTTCTTTTTTTTTTTTTTTTTTTGAGGAACAGCCTCTGTTTTTCGCTTGGAAAAAGGAAACGAGGGAGGAAATGTTTGCACATTTCTGCAAACGTAAATAGACCTTTTTTCATTATCAGTTTTGGCCAGAAAGATGGTCATCCTCATGGTACCAGTTGGGTTAGGATGGAACGTTCTGTGGTTTTATGAGTAGCCCACCGAATTTCCGCTTGGTGGGCTAGGATTTCGTTCATTGGTGACCACTGAAAGTCCCGAGTCCGGAACAAATGTCACCAGCAAAAGGACCTTAATCCTGAAGATTCCGACTAACCCTGGAAAATGCTGCGTAGAGGAAGGACACGTAAAACAAAAGATACAGCCATGAGAGCCAAGGACCAGGAGTTCTCACTTCTTGTACCAAAAACAAAAGGAAAAAAGGGAGGAAAAAAAAGAACTGGCATTCGTCACTGGTAGCTCTGATTCAAACATTATCCGTGGACCAATCCCGGTCACAATTATGTACAGTACTTGAGATGACAACAATTATGTCCCAATCAATAAAGCAATAAGCTGAACCATGGATCATCTAGAAGTTGGTTTCTTCAAAAGTAAAGAGATTTTTTTTTTCAAAAAACAACATATTATGGATTAAACGCGGCGGCGACGTACCACCCACAGTTCTTGAGGAGTAGTACACCTCAGGCGTTGAGTAAACATGCCTTTATATTGCCTTCAGTTTGGTGGGGAAGGAAGTGAAAAGTACCTTCTGGCCTTTTGAATATTCACTAATCCAGCGATGCTATCCATAATGTGGTTAGGCAAGTACAAAGTCAGGTAATTACCACGTGATTCTTCGCTAGCGCTTTAGTGTCTTCCACTAAAAGATAAATGTCATGCACCTTTTGACGGTCTGATATAAAAAGTTAAAATCTCGCTGACTGCTATCCCAAGTGGATCTGCAATCTTTTTTTTTTTTTTAAAAAGTGTCGGATAAAAACTGTGATGGCCTTGATCCGGTGGAAAATGCAAGTCATTCTAGCAACCTGCAACCTTGGTGGATTATGTTTTCATTCATATCTAAAAGCCGCCCTTTTTACCTACCATTACCATGGTGGCTATTGCTCGCTTGTGATGATAACTGTGTATGACTGTATTCCCACAAAACAAATAAATTTATTTCTAACATAGTCCTAAGTCCAATTATATTAAGTTTGATCAACTTTGTATATAAAAATAACAATATTGACGGCATCAAAATAAGTACACTATAAAAATATAATTCATTATGAATCTAATGTATTAGTTTGATGTTGTTACTCATTGAATCTTTTTTTGATAACTTCGATCAAACTTAAATGAACTCAGAATGACATGAGATGGTTTGATCAACTTTGTATAGAACAATATCAATATTTATGACATCAAACAAGTACACTATAGTAATATAGTAATTCCTTATTATAGATATTAATTTGATGACGTTAAATATTAATACCATTTTCCATAACCTTAATCACTTAATAAATGTTTGATTTGAGACAGCTCTGGAAATGAGCTCAGAGTGCGTAGAAAAAAAAAAGACTCGGCGCTGAAGCCTAGGTAAGCAAAATTTAATTTATTGAATGGATGAAAAAGAGGGCTCAACGTGTGATGAGTTCCATGAACGTCAGTACAAGTTCCATGCAGCTCGTATGTGCGCAAACACAAATTCATGTAAAAATTTCACCGAAGGACTCATCCAACTCACTGGCTGTGCAGCCTGCCTCGAAACTCTGTACCCCAGCCAACGAGTATCTCTGAATCCATCGATGCAACTCGGTTGAAATTAGCATAGTGGTGCACAGCAGCAGCACGATGCCTGCAATTTGAGACCCCGGAAAGGCATCGTGTGATTCATGCGGCTAGCTAGCTAGATAAGCCCAATTTTGGACCCGTGAATGCGACGGGTTGTTCGTAATGCCGGCCGGTGTGGGCGTGTGGCGGGGGCCTGCCTCAACCGACGCCCAAATGCGGTCGACGTCGACGCGAATTGGCAAGTGAAACCCGTCGCCGTCGCATCACGGCGCACAAATAGGCTACGCAATGGAGTAGATGGTGCCATCAGAGGCAGAACGATGCTGTAGCTCACTGGAGCAGACGAGACCAAATCATCGTCAATCTCCGTCGGATTCACTGGTGAGGTCATTTTGTATCGAAGGCTTTACTCGGAGTCGGCAAATAAAGGAAGAACAAGGTAGGGCAAAAGGGGCCTGGATTCCCTAGGATAGCGCCATCAGCGTAACTGCAGAGCACATTGGGATTGTGAAAATTTGACTGATGGAGAAGGTAATAACATGCATCCGTGGTGGCTCTTGCGTCCCTTTCATCATCTGCGGTGCCTTTCATCATCTGCGGTGATATGAAAGATTGATGCCACTCATGTCATCTCCAGCCGCCACGCTCTGCCGGCATCGTCGACGAGCTTAATCATTCGGCGCGGGTCTTAATCGACGACCATAATAATCCACTCGCGCCTAACGCAGCCACGCCTGTCGTCCATCAGTCCATGGTGCATGCTCGCGCGCGTTGATCGGGACGATACGGCTGGCACAGAGCCTCTGAATAATGCGTTATCTGGTCGACGGATAACGCCTGCAGGTTTTGAATGACACTGTTGCAGTTATGTGTTTTCCTCCAGCAACAGGATGAACTATGAAGGGCAGGCATGGCAGCTTCTGGTTATACCATGCGCTGTCTGAGCTCTGAACCTACTCGCCATGTTCTCCGTAAGGATTCAGAGCTGTGGGAGTATCCTACGGCTATATGTTTGAACTCATCGTCAGCAGTGTCCATTTAGCTGTCCGTTGTTCCACTGACATTGGAAGCTTGTGTAGTCTGAACTTTCCGGTGGTTAGCGGCCGCATCTCCTTTTGAGTTTTGAGGCACGAGGAGGTTGCAGTTTGGCGTGTGGTCTGCAAGAGGACGGGACAAAAGTTGAAACTTCTGATCGCCCAGCGCGGCGCATTTGTGGGCGTGGACAGTTAATCTCTGCACCCTGGTTGAGGTTTTCAGGACGCTTCACCACTTAGCTACTTGTTGTTTGGACCAGGGGCAGTTGGCCACCTTTGTACGTCCTCCTGAGAGGTCCAGTACAGTTTCACAAAGAAAACCAAATTCAGATCAACGCATCTTCCGGTCTCTCTAGCAAATTCGATTATTTTGGCACACCTCAAGTCTTGGACTGTAGTCGATTCAGAAATGGAGCGGAGAGGCGTGGACATGCACGCAAAAGGCGCATGCTGAGAAGATACATACAACCATTGCAAGTTGCAACGATATTGAAGGAACGTCCATGGACGCGAAATGAGCGACATACCTTGTGAAGCAGAGCATCAGTTGGACAACAGAAAAAGCAAACAATCTATGCAACGCCCCATATTGCTGTTGCATCTTATCGTGAATTTATCACGTCACTGATGGAATCTCGAGAATGCGGCCTACTACATCTTTATTTGAGTTAGAGGATAATGTAGGGGCCATAGAAATGCATCGGCTCCATTTTTCAAGTATTCATGAGTGGACAATTTCTCTCTCATCAATTATCAGTGTCTGACATTATTTATCGATCAGAATGGGCACGGAATATGTCAACAGTTTTAGTATTTTTTTATAATTTATTGATAACATGAGGTATAGTAGATATCTATTCAATTGAATTTTACTTGTTATTTTCTGATGCAAAAGTGCAAAACACCCCAAGTTGCTGTTTGGGTTCAAAGCTTTCGTACCTTTTATCTTCCACAAAGTTCAAACAAAAGTATTCAGAGATGCCAAGAACACCCCATGTCCGTCCGTTCGCAAGGACGAGGCCCAACCAGGACATGCCTCAGGCCTGTACATCATAACAGCCCAAATAGCTTGCACTCTACAGGACCAGCAAAGATCACAGAGATACCTCTCAAAGGGGAAAAGGAAAAAAACCAAAAATCATAGGTTTTTCAATGAAAGAAAAAACACAGATGTAGCAACCTCTTTTATTCTTCTTCAGGGCAATAAAGTACTTGATCACACCCACAATCCAGGAATGTATATATATTCATTGTTGTTCTGATAACACACGTTACTATTATAGTATTACTGGTTCAGAACCAGATATTATGCATATACGGCGCGAACACTGCCACCGAATTGTGTCCACCAAATCCAAACGAGTTGGAGATGCCTGAATGCAAAGAGAGCGAAACAAGAGCGTGAGCAAGAGAGGGGGCTGGGAAGGCACTAGATCCGTGTAGCACTACCACTCACCGACGTTTACTTTGTGCTTCTGTTTCACATGAGGCACCGTGCCAAAATGATCGACCGCGCATGCCGGGTCAGGATTCTGCAGTTGACAAAGCAGAGATACATACAGCAAAAATCTTTAAAATTTTGTTTATAAGAAAAATCTGTACTGGCATATCACATTGGGGATTTCTCGCTAACTAGTAAATTTTGGAAAATGACCCCTACTAGGAGACATTTCTTGAACGAACATAACTGGTACTGGATTCTTGAACTAACATAACTAGTAAGAGTACATAACAGTGGTAGCAGAAGTTGTGTGCACTTACAAATTGGTTTATAGTTGGATGCACCCATCCGGTGGTTATGGCTTTGATGGTGGCGACAACCTCCAAACCTCCAGCCGCGCCAAGGCAATGCCCGATCATGGACTGCAGGGAAACAGATCAACAATGTCATCACACGCGCATCGATCACGCGTGGTTCATTTGGTTCTGTACCTTGGTTGCGTTCACTTTGATCCTCTGCTGCGAGTTTCTGAAGACTTGCTTCAAAGCATCCACCTCTGCCAGGTCCCCAGCGGGCGACGAGGCTGCATGAGCGTTTATATAGTTCACCTGCAATATTCCATCCATGCAAAATTCAGCCAGCTAGGTTCACCAAATTGATTATGTTCGGCCTAACAAAACAGGCGGGAGAGTTTGACTCACCTCCTCTGGCGCGACGCCCGCGTCCTCGAGACTACGTGCGATGCACATGGCAACGCCACGGCCGTCCGGCCTCGGATCGGTCAGGTGATACGCGTCGCAGGTCGACGCGCCGCCCAAGTACTCCGCGAAAATGGGAGCTTCTCGCTGCATCGCGTGCTCGAGGCTCTCCATGATCTGGTCGGCGGCGCTGAGGAGGCAGTGGTTGGCCGTGGCGCAGGCCGCCGAGATCGAGTAGCTCGGGCCCATGAACCCGATGCCGGAGTCCATGGAGATCATGGCCGACGAGGCGTTCGGCATCGTGAGCGGGATGGTCAGTGGGGGGTATTTCCATGGGCCCGCTCGTCGCGAGGGTCTCGATGGCAGTGGAGAACTCCTTCACGCCGCCTAGGGCGGAGCCCATCACCACGCCGGCACGTTCCTTGTCAATCTGTTAGCTCGTGATCATCATCGTCAGGATGGTGACATCAGTCGTACTCGTACTAGTAGATTGATTGCTTGGGATTATGGCAGCAATGGATGGATATGATGAGTGCGTGGGGAATGAATGAATGAATGAATGATCACCTGCTTCATGGTTTTGGAGCCGATGGCGAGGGCGGCGGACTCGAGGGCCTTCTTGGCGGCGACAAGGGCGTAGCGCTGGCAGTCGTCTAGGCGGGGCCTATTGCGGCCGTCGACGAGGCCCTCGGAGTAAAGTCGCGGATCTGGGCGGCGAAGCGGGTGGAGAACCCGGAGGCGTCGAAGCGGTCGATGCGGAAGACGCCGCTCTGGCCGGCGAGGAGCCGGTCGTAGAAGGCGCCCACGTCGTTGCCGAACACGGAGACCACGCCCATGCCCGTGACCACCACGCGCCTCTTCGGGTCGGTCGCGCGGACGGCCACGCGGCGGGGCCCGCATGGCGGATGGTGGGACGACGGCGCCACGGCCGCGGCGGCGGCGTCGGGGATGAGGAGGCTTTGCATGGTGACTGGGGGTTTGGAGGAGGTTTTTGGGGTGGAGCGAGACGGAATGAAATCACCATCTGCCGTTTATCTACAAGGGACGTACGCGGACTGTGAGATCGTAATCCTGGCAGGCCATTATTTATCAGGCCCATTAGTAAATGTTGTTAACGGCACGCGACAACAGATTCTTGATTCTGTATTTCTGTGCTAGCTACTCTATCTTTGAACATGGTCAATTCACGTTGTTCTGGAGATTAATACGTGCAAACTTCTTGCTGGCTTGGAGTAAAGGCTTGCACGGCGCAGCTGGTGCTCACCACCGCCGTCGCTTTGAACCCCTCTATTCATCGCTGTTCTCCAGCTTCGAGGTGCCTTGGCGAGAAAGAATACAGGAAGAAACCGAAGCTGCCCAAAATCAGGACCGAATCATGGATTCATGAGTCGGGAATCATCGCTTCCGCCCAGTCGGACAGAAGCCGTCGTTCGCCCACCCCCCTCTCTCTTCCTCCTCGCCGGCGGCCCGGAGGATCCCTTAGGGGGTCCGGGTTGCCGGGGGGAGGGGGGGGTCTGCGCTCCCCGGCCATGGAGGAGGGCCGGCCGGCCAGGGGCGGCGGCTATGACCCGGCGGTGGGCCGTGGCGGGCGGCAGGAGGACGATGGGCTAGGGTCGGCGACGGGGGCGTCACGTCACCGATGAATTAGTTGGTGGCGGCGTAGCGACGGCGGTGGCGTGGCGAGCGACGGCGGCGGTTGCGGGCGGGGGAGGGGCTAGTGCAGCGGGTGGCGACGGCGCCGGAGTCCGTGAGGACGGTGACGCGCCGGGGCAGGGACAGCAGCCGTCATCAGTGAAGGAGGAGGGGGGTGAGCGGACGGTGTCTTCCCTCCGACGTGGTCGGTAGGGACGGGCTCCCTTCATGAGTTCCAACTCGGTCCTGCTTTCCCGGCATGGTGAACAAGCTGCGTGGGGAAACTGAGTTGGAACTTGGAAGTGACGATCATGGACTGTCCTTGGAAACTATTCCTGATATTCTTCTCCACTTATTTTGTCAGTTGAAAATACGCTCTGTTCTTCCTAGTAATCTTTGATTTCTATGGGCAAATACGCGTGTTATGGCCAAAAAAGGTTTGGTATTTTTTTCAATCAGATGCTTCAAAACAAGTAGCTAAATTGAGTGAAAGATGAGCGAAAATTAAGTGTATATTTTTTTGATTCAATGATACTCTCCAACATTTAAATTCTCACAAGAAAAAAAAGGATACTCCAATGAAATGTATGAACTGATTTTCTACCCCGCAGAGGCCAACATGCTAGAGCGTCGTACTCCCGTCGAACGCGCCGTCCATCATACGGAACGGGCCTGCAACGTCTGCATTTGCGGTGCGCATGGATCGTCTGCGTGCATGGCGGCTTGCGGCAACAAGCAGGCTGGAGAATCGCCGTCGTTTGCGCGATGGAGTGCCACACGCCATCACCACCGCCCGCAGCTGAGCCAAGGAGCCCAACGCGCGTATCAAACATCTGTATCAGTTATTATAGCCCAACGCGATCTTGTGCTGCACCGCTACAAGCATCTTGATCAATATAGCAATGAAGGAATATATACGAGGATCAGTAACCATGCACACGGTGATCCGAAGAAGCACCACGTACGTGGTGATCGTGAGGATGTCTGTGGTTTTCCGTGTTCTGCAACGACGACGACGTGGGCGTTAATCTTCAACAAAATCCTTCCCCGGCTAAAGAGATACACCGACTTGCAATACGAAGCAGGTCCAGTTCTTCCCGTATTTGGTTTTGGACACCGACTTCCATCCGAGGTTCAACGGAATCTAAAGATACACCGACTGGCAATCGATAAAGACGATCAAATCATTGCTGTTGCTCTCTCGTATTTCCAAAAGGAAAAAAAAAAGAAATCAAGGCCTCAACGTTGAAGCATCAACAATGGCCTCTCCCAAAGATACCGCCGACGACGAAGCAATCGAGTGCACCATGAATGTGGAGACGTTTGAGGCAAGCAGACGACGCTACTTAGACGAACTGGTGAAGAAGTTTGGCGGAACCGAGGGCTACATCGGGCACGTGGTCCTGGGCCCAGCGATCGTAGAGGCTCGACCACCCGGCACTCGCATTGTCACGGTCATGACCGGACCCGGGTCGTACGTGCACCCTCCCGTCACGCTGCCGCCTTGTGCTTCGCTGCCGCCACTGCCGAGCCCCCTCGAGTCGTCGATCCTGGACGCCATCCACGGCCACATCATTCACGCACTGGCCCGGCTGCCGAGAGACGCCGTGCGCGCGCACGTCCGCGGCGTCGTACTCGCCGGCCACTGCTACGGCTGCCTCGGCTGCGACCCGGCGTCCAACGTCCTCATGAACGCGCTCTGGTACGACGCGACTTTCCCACCCTGCAGCAACGAACGCCACCTGCTAGACATGGTCGGCGCCGCCGCGCTGTACCGGTGCGCGCGCCGCTCCTTGGACGGGCTCGTCGCGTTTATGCGCAGCTACTGCCCTGACGATGAGAAGACGCTGCGGTGCCTGGCGGCGAGCGGGGCCGACCTCAGCGCCGCCGTCCGGATGGCCACCGGCGGCGAGCTGTTCGGCGCCGGGGCGTCTCCGCGCGTCCGCGACGCGTTCGAGAGCGCCGCCAAGGCCGCGCGGCATCCTGACCCGGCCATGTTCGCGCGCTTCTCCGAGGCGCTCATGGGACCTGACCCGGGCGCGGCCACCGTGCGCTTCGTGTTGATGCTGGCCTGTTCCACTGGAACGCTCTCGCCGGCAACCGTCGACACCATCTCCGCCGCTCTCCGCCGTCTGATGCACGGCAGAGTCCACATGCCGCCACTCCCCGCACCGCAGCTGAGCCGAGGCGCCCAGCGCGCGGTGGGCCACACAACGGACGCCTTCATGGAGCGGCAGGCGTCCATGGCCACCATTGTAGTCGGTGTCGGTCTCGCGTTGCAGAAACACGCAATGCAAACCGGCGAGGCGCTCAGCCTCCACCTCATCTACGGCGCGAGCCGGTTCCGAAGGGGCCGCGAAATTGTCTACCACATCAACTTCTTAGCAACGAAGGGGATGTTTGAAGCTCCGACGCTCTTCTTCGCCGAGTTCAACGCGCTGGTCAGGGATGCCGCCTCCGACGTGACGCTCTGCCGACGCGTGCCGGCGTCGCAGGGCCCCGGTGGCTGCGAGGCGTGCGAGTTCGTCGGAGGGCAGAGGCTCGTGCACCCTGCCGGTGAGGAGTTCAAGGGCCGCGTCATCGAGTTCGCGCCCGGGGAAGAGAGCCTTAAGAAACACCCTGATAACGAGATCTTCGGCGGCCCGTTGGACGAGGACTACGTCTTCTTTGACGCTGGACTACACCCAGAGATGGCATGCTTCTTGGAGGACCGGTACTCCGCCATGGACGATGACCACGTAGACCTCACTTTTATGAGGTTTTGGTAATTACGGGCGCCTCTGTGGGGTAGAAAATCACTTCATATATTTCATTGGAGTATCTTTTATTTTTCTTGTGAATTTACATGTTGAAATATCATTTGAGTCAAAGTAATACATTTTATTTTCGCATGACTTTCATAAATATTAGCTTGTTCTTTTATGATGATACTAGCTATAGGTGTTATAAAAAAAAGTCATCATAAGATAATATCTATATCATTATAGGGTCTGAGCTACGCTCCCCAGCAACCCTCCGATGCTGTCTCTACGAATCATATATTGACACATCACCTTAAATGCATATGAGCCGTACGATGCTATCGGCGACGATATCTCGTCCTTGGTGGCTACTCGATCATGGTTGGTGACATCTTGTGGTAGACGACAAGCCACGTCAATGCAGCACCGCATTGTCTCGCGTAGTCAACGATGTCCATGGGTGGGACGAGGCCATCTCACCATAGCAGGCACCGATCAGAGGAGGTTCCACAACGAACGGTTGTTTGGTCGCCGACCATCGATTTGATGGCCCAGGCGAGGCAACGACTAGATAGGGATGAGGAGGGGAGGACTTGATGGTGTCGCGTGCGGTGTTGGGGAGGGAGCAGCAGCGTTGCGTGGGGCGTGGGGCGTGGGAGCGGCAGCAGTTTGAGGAGGGGGCGCCGTGCCGCCGTGAGAGTGAAGTGGCTTCAACCGTGAGAATGGAGAAGTTGGGGATAAGAAGAAAAAGGCAGAGAAAACGAGGAATAGGATGAGTTGGAGAGTATTGGCGCCTGGACGGTGGATGGATTTAGGATCACAACGCTGACGGCTGGCAAATGAGTGGAGGGGCTGCCTCCACGTATGCTTGTGAAGTAAACAAAGCGTGTTATATGAGGCCAAATGATAACAAAAGAGCAAGCGTGGCAGGATTCCTCCACCAAAAACAAAACACTAACGCCAAAAAAGGGATGTTGTGTGTGCTCAGTTAACAAATGATAACAAAAATTCTTGAACACATGAACCAGAACAGGCGTGGCAGGATTCGTCATTAGTGCTGCTCCAACGAAGCAAAATATGTGACTTGCAAGCGGCAGAGCAAAATTGTAAATTTAGAGAGATAATAAATTGATAAAACAAAGAAAATTTTTCATTCATTACACATGCAAGCGGCAGAGCAAAGAAAAATAAAATACAAAAAGAAGCACCCAGGTGGATTAAGATGTTTTGTTTTTCGGTAATGCTACTTTTCAGTCGATTGAAAAATAGCCTCCTTTTCAATCGATGGCTGTGTGTATATTTTTTATTTTTTATTTCTTTTGTTATTTATCTATTTATAGGATTATTTGTATTAATTAATATTATGTATAGACTATGAAATTTTTTATATTTTTATATCTGTTGAATCTAGATTGAAAGGAACCCCCATTTTCAATCGACTGAAAATTAGACACTTCTTTTGTTTTTCTTTATCATTTAATTGTGGGACCTACAATTATCACGACTCCGTTGCTGCTGCAAAATTATCGCTGCTCCGCTACTGCTACATAAAGTTATGAACTTTTTTTATTGATAATTTAAAACACATTTATTTTGTCAAGGTCACGAATATATTTTTTCCTATATGTCTTTTCACTAAAATTCCAGCTTCATAATTATAATATAATGAAGTAATTCCTAACGGGCGCAGCGGTAGCGCGCCATCCTACCTAGTATAACAACAGCTCGTGAAGCACCTGCCACACGCTGTTCGACTTAGTCTACGACTGAAGCGGTTAAGTGAAAGAATAACCGTATAAGGATCGAGAAAGAAACGTTTTGTTACAGAGACTGCGCCTTCTTTCAAGACTCCATATGGATGTATCTATGCAAAGCGGACTCATACATATACGAACCGTACTCGCATGAGTCACTAATAATATATCTAACACAATACATAAAACCAACACTAAACTAAACAACAAAGACAGCGAGGTTCCGGCTTCCTCTCAATTCCTCACCCCGAAATTGCCTTATGCCCTAGCTCTCAAGCCGAGTTTTGATTGGCCCCGTATTTTTCAAAGCACACACGTCTTGGTTGCCGCCGGCGCGTTCTTGCCACGCAGGGTTGGGTGCATGGTTAACAATTCCGCGGTTAACCGGCCGATTAACCCGGTAACTAGAAAACCGATCCGGGCCAGCTATCCTAGTCAGCCGGTTAACTGTCAGTTTTGATTTAAATATTTTGAAAATTAAAAAATAATATATATTAAAATCGGTAAAACCGACTGGTTAATCGGAAAAACCAATCAGTTAACCGTATAATCGATCGGTTAACTGTCAAATATGAATTTAAAAATTTATTTTTGAAATTCTATGACAAAAACCGGTGTTACCGACCGGTTAACCGCAAAAACCGGTTACCGATCACCGACTCTCCAAATCGATTTTTACCAGGTTAACCGGCCGATTAATCCAGTTTTCCGGTTAACCAATTAACCGATTTCAACCGGTTTTACTGGTTCGTTCGGTTATGTAAACCTAACTTGGGTGGACTCTAAGGAACTCACGGTGGTCCGATGATTGAGAGCATCGTGTGATCCACGATACCCAAAAGCAGCCATTGCTAATTCACCTTATTTGCTCCCTCCAGCCTCCACTGTGCACGACGTGCTTCACGCCGCGAGCGTCGCCGCCATGCGGCTACGATGGCTTGAGATGTTCAACACAGTGAAAATCACAGTCAACATGGGCCTGCCCGAACTTCTTAACACCGCCCGACGTATTAGTCTCTCTTGTTACTAAGGTCACAATTGCAAGGTCCACCCCAGCCATCATGACGAGATCCAAGGCCGATTCTCGCTCTGACGTTTTTCCAGTTCTGGTCTCTTTTGGCCCTTCCTCTTATGGACTTGGTGTGCATCAGTGATCTGAAAATTTTCACAAAGGTATACTCAGCGAGGATGGTGTCAGATCCATCAGTGACTCCATGGTGATTCAAGTTCTTAGCACTCTGTGTCTGTGGTAACCGATTCTGCCGTGGTAACCGATTCTGCCATGGTCATTGTGCATTTGCCTCATTCTTGTACCGTGGGGCATTGAAACTTGTGTTGATTTGGATCATTTTATCATCTGCAGCGAGGAATGTACTTTATGAGAAACATATCGAGATCAGTTAGACGTCCAAGAGGCTGTAATTTGGATGGTTCAACAATAGGGATGACGTTCCAGCTGCAAGTTTGATTATTCCATTTTTCTCAAAAGAAATGTTTCTTAATTACTTAACCAGCTTTGTTGTGCACTTGTGAATCGCTTTCATTTGGTTTCAGATCCTTGTGAGTGACTTCATGGATAAATTTGTTGGGCATATGGTCATAGTAGTGGCTTACATCTGGTCGGACAACCAGACGTTATCCAGTGAGCAGGTAGAAGGCATCGATCCTAAGGAACTTTAAAGGCAAAAGGATCAGAAGCGAGCACAATTGACTGATAAATAAAGAAATGAAGGAAAGAAGAAACATCTCGTGATGATCTATCATATGAAGAAGACGCCACCAAGACTGAACGGTTAGTTCCTAGATCAACATCTATACTACTTCATTCACATCACATCTTATAGAATTGTTTAATAACAATTTGGTCTATATGTTTTTATCCTGTGTTCACATCAGGGGTAGGTTTACTCATTGTCAGAACAAGAATAGTTTTTCATATTGATCAAACACATTGAATTAGTTGTATGCACTTTCTTTTATGTATGCACTTCCTTTTAACATTGATATGTCTTTTATCAAAGTGAATGGAAGCCATTCACAAAGTAGTCATGGATATACGGGCCAAAAAAATCGGCCCAGCATGCAGCCCGTTGAAAAAAAGCCCGCCCCAAACATGGCCCACACAGATATAATTGGGCCTGGCCTAGCCCATGGCACGGTATGGGCCATGCTCTAGGCTCACCCTTAGGCCCGTAGCATGGCACGCAGCCCGGCCGGGAAAGGGTGCCGGCCCTATAGGCCCGCAACCCAGGCTGACAGGCCCAGCTCTCCCTCTCCTCAAAGTCAATCCTGCCCGAGCCCGACTCACACTCTCCTCCCCGCAACCCCGCCTGACCCTGCCCGAAGGCCGAAGCCGCCCCTCCGCCTCGTCCCTCTGCTCTCGGGCTCTCGGCCACTGACCTCGTCGCTCCTCCTCCCTCTCCTCTCAGCCGCTGGCCCCGCCGCTCCTCCTCCCTCTTCTCTCGGCCATCGGCCCTACCGCTCCTTCTCCCTCTACTCTCGACCGCCGCCGCCGCTCCTCCTCCCTCTCCTCTCGGCCGCCGGACCTGCCGCTTGTCCAGTCCTCCCTCTCCTCTCGACCTCTGGCTCCAGATCTGCTCCAGCCGCCGTCGACACTGCCTCTTCGGTGGGCCACCGTGCCCCCAACGGGCCACCGTGTCACCGGGCTTGCGGGACAAACGGTCCCACACAACACTGTTCATGCCAGTCTGAGTCATGCGTCGGGCTCGACCCCAAGCCCGAAGCACGCCCAGAAGCGGGCCAGACAGCCCAGATGCCCACCTATAATCATGGATGGTGGTGATGAACCTAACAACGATGGTGATTGGCTTCGTCGAGATAATTCCTGCCATTGTTTTTTTCATGTTATCGAACTAGAAACAGTTTCACTTATGCATGTTTTCAACATTATAGTTGTCGGTGTTTAGATCATCGACTAGTAGAATTTGTTCACGGGAATACGCGTTTCAGGCTCGGTGATGGCTAAGCAAGGGGACACACGGGATTATACTGGTTCGGGAAAGGCCCCTATGTCCAGTTCACTAGCCTACTTGTGTTACTTACTCCGGTGAGGGGGTACAACGGTGGTGAGAGAGGAGGAAGCTCCAATTCTCCGGTCTGAGCGAAGTGAAGTGTCTGTGTGTTTTTATCTTGCCGTCTTATGTGTGTCGTGAGTTGCTATCTCTAGAGAAGAGCGTGGGTCTCCTCTTTTATACTTTAATGGAAAGGGTCCATTTACAGAGAGAGAGAGAGAGAGAGAGAGAGAGAGAGAGAGAGAGTTGATCTACACGTGCGGAGCCGGTGGAGGCGTGCAGAAGAAGGCGAAGCTCCTGGTTGGCGGCGTGGTCTTCGGTCCTTGCGGACCTGCTGTCTAGTCGTCGTGCCAGGGGGTGGCACTGTGCTCAGGCGTGCCTCTATCTTTCGTCGTTAGGCCAAATCCCTCTTGTTACCGTTGATGGCATGCTCCGCCATACACGGTGAGATGCATCATGGGCGCTGTCACGTTATCCAAGTGGTGGCAATCTTGCTGTCCATCGGCTGTCTCATCGCCACTATTTGGGGTGTCATCGGACGATGGCGTCCCAGTTGTGCCTGCTTTTGTCAGCGAGCGCGGGCGATGATGAGGGCGGCAGGTGTACAAGAAGATTTGACCTCCTGATACTGTGTGTACGTAGCGGGTAAGACATTTAAGGCCGGGTGGTTGGCGGTTGTTGACCGCCTGCTCGCCCGACCCTCTTCGTCCGGGTCGTAGCGTCGGGGTAGGCTTGTCCGGGTCCGCTTGGAGTTGGGATCTGTCATATCCTGGCAGGGCAATCGAGTTTCCCCACTCCGCCATTTTCGGATCGGTCGGGGTTCCATCACCCTGTACCGTCTAGGTCCGGGTCCCAACGGAGGTAAAGTTTATTCGATGGTTACGGGGGGCCCATACTGTCACGATCGTAGTGGTAACGGAGAATCCGTCCTTGCTCCGGAGTGGATAAGCTCGGTCGGATTGCCAAGTCATCCCCTTGGTAGGGCGAGGCGTGCTCGAGTTCTGTTGGGCGGGTCAGCTTGTTCTCGACCCCCGCTGGGGGTCAGGCGAGTCGTAGCGGATCTCCGACCCCCACCGAGGGGTCGAACGAGGCGCATCCGACACCCGATCACTTAGTAAGTCAAGCGAGTCGGGGTAGTAGCGCGACTTCGCGGCCGCGGTGCGACTCCCGTGCAGACTTTGCCCGCGGGGGGCCCACACAGGTGGTACCGGGTTGGTGATCCAGCTGGTCCCCTGGGTCGGACGCGTTTGGGTCTTTAGGAGGTGCCACGTGGCACCCCCGAGCTTTTCCCTCGACAATAGCTGACCTTACATGGGAGAATTGATGCTAGACTATGTAATATTGAATAATTTAAAATATATAAATTATATTTTATGTAATAAAAAATATCTATCAAATTTTATCTATAAAAAATAGGATGTCTATAATTTATTATACTATTTTTTTTAACCGTAGCATCACACAGACACTTTACTAGTAGAAAGTATAGATATATAAGTAAAGTATATTTGTCGTATTAAGGGGCGGCGAGGACACGCTGTTCCGCGCCTGTCGACGACGTGCCCGTTGCTCTCCGCTGTCTGATGCCCAACGGAGCCTGCACGCCCGCGCCGCAGCTGAGCCGAGGAGCCCAACGCGTGGTCGGCCACGCGACGAACGCCTTCATGGAGTGGCAGGCGTCCATGGCCACCACGGCAGTCGGTCTTGCGCTGCAGAAACACGCAATGCAAACCGGCGAGCGGCGAGGCGCTCAGCCTCCACCTCATCTGCAGCGCGGACGGCCGCGAAACATGTCAACCGGAAAGGCGGAAACCCTCCACCGGATGGCCGAAGCGTGGAATCTGTGTCCGACCAGAGACACACACCCACGTCCCACCAACATCAATTAAAAAGACTACTGTAGATGGTAGAAAGCAAGATCCTATAAGTTGTGAGCTGCGTGCGACATTACTGGTTCACAGGAGGATTTGCGCAACAACCTTAGTAACATTAATAAAAAAAACTACAAAATAACAACTTAATCTCTCTAAAGAGGATTCCACCAAGCTGTGGCTGAGCTACGACACTGACTGGTTCACAGGACTTACACAACCCTAACATCAATAACAAGACTACTAAGCAAGAACTTAATCTCTCTAAAGAGGACTCTGCCAGGCACAGCATCAAAAGCATTCGAGAGCTTGATTTGATATCAACTGCGACAAGTAAAATATGCTCTTCAATATCCCTTTGTTCACATCCCCCCTGGGCACCTGACAAGCATGAAAAGGGAAATAAACAATTTGTACAGAAATCTAAATGTAACCCAGGAAAATTTATTGGGAAATTAACCTTAATAAGAACATCACATACATACCAACTGCAGCGTTAAGGCACGTAGTTCTCGAACCATAAAAAGCTTAGATCAACTTGATCAAGGCTCATAAAGGAATAGTTGGCCTCCAAAAAGTTTGCAATTTCAGGGTGCTGATCAAGCTCAAAAAACATATAATCCTCATTCAGCGGAGCACTGAATTCTAAGGTATGGTTTGTCATACGGCAATCTACTTCAGAGTATTCAAGGTCATTGAATTTCTTATTATCAGGATGAAGGACTTTCGCCCCGTGATACTCACAAACAAGGCATCTACCTGATTATTAAAATAAAAAAATGTCAGAATCTTCATAATGAAAAAAGGAAACATTTACTACTCCGAAATAGCATATGTGAATGAACTTGTATTGAGATAGCAGCATTATTATCCCCCATTTAATTCACTTTTGTCCTGGCCTGAGTTATATTCAACACGAATAACTATAGTTTGCCATGCAATTTGGTAAGTTACCAGCAGATCCTTACAATGAAGTTTTGAGACTGACTACTATCATTTTTAGCACATCAATTTATTGCAACTGGAAAGCATATCCGCTTAAAATTGGGATTATAATTTATCTGGCTATCCAGAGACCACTAGAGTCCCAATTCCAACAGGTATTTAAAAGGATGAGCTTTCAAGTTTCATACTATATACAGATATAAGTGAAGCACATCTTATTCGATCTTTGGTTCTGGGTCATTTTCCTTGATCTGTACATGTTTGGTATCTTTTGGAAGTTTCGAATCCTCAGGCACTAAATGCAGAACAATTTTTCAATTATGAATCAACTTTTTTATTCATTAAGATGACACTGAGGTTTTTATTATGCTATTAAGAAATTGCATGCCTGTATCAAAGGGATCTATGCATTACAAGTACACAGCCACTGGCTGGGAAGATGACACTAAGATTTTTTCAATGATAAGCAGTCTCAGTGGTTTATTTGTTTAATTTGATAACAGCTACAATTGGTTATCCTAAAAAAAAGAAACAGCTAGAACTGGCAAACACTATATCCTCTACCGTTTATTTTATGTACAAACTGAAGCAAATTTTCTTCATCCAAGTTTCACTTCTCCACAGAATATGCAATAATTTAACATGCTGCAAGATAATCCACTACGACTGTAAAAGAGATACTACCTCTGGCAATGTTTTGTTGACGTTTCAGCAAAGAAAATTGATCTATATTCAACTATACTTTGCTGTCTCAAACGTAAAGGAAAAACAAACAGAGGGAGTACTATTTATGCTGGGATAGTATATTGTAACCGAAGAATCTCTCATCTTACTGAGAACTAATGCATATCATGGCAACATCCAAAGAATCAAGTTTTACCGATGGTATTACTTTAAATAAGTATCTCAACAGCTACCGAGCTATGCCATTTTATCTGATTCAGACTGTTTTTTGTGCTTGTTTACATTATTGCGCTCACCTACAACTTCATTACTTTAGTTTTGTCTAATGGAACGTTAGGTTGGTTAGGCAATTTTAATCCATAAGTGAAAACAATTCAATTGTAGTTGGGATCAGATACATGCCAGTGCAAAACAAAAATAGCAATAACGACTTCAGTTTAATGCCGCTGAACATTCATATGCACTATTACTTTGCAACCTACACCAAGTTTCTGGCACTCCTATCATTTCATTATTTTTTTACATCTTGGGACAGTTTCTGTGAGCAGAATAGATAAGTGCAAATGTGCACGTTGAGGACAAGTAATCCTAATGAGCCTGGCAGAAATATGGGTATGACTAGCCAACAACATGGAAGACAAAATAGGCCACAAAGGTGGAACAAACAGCAAAAGATGAAACTAATAGTTGATGACATGGGAACTTCAACTACGACCAGCTACTACCCCAAAATATGTGACTCAACTTTTGCTTTCAACATTACATGTCATATGATCGAATCTACACGAGTTTTCAGCAAATGTGCTATGAGATGTGATGAACTGACCTACAATACAGCAGCTCACAAACCAAAAACAATTTATCCATTGCTTCTTTGTTCAGAAAATCTACTGTGACCTCCGGTGATCGCAACACAACAGGAGCACAACAGTGTCAAAGTGGATCAGCTTCAGTCCAACTATATAGTTAATGTTATGCCTGTACAAATATGGCTTCCCTGAACTCAGTGTGCTTATTTCATAGCATCAGTGAAGGTAGGCACCAGCGTGTAATGGTCTCTTATGTAATTACATCTGATCAATATACAATACAATCATCTAAGCACCTTCAACTAATTTCTCGAATTAGATTAAAGGAGATCAATCTTAAATTACTTTTTTTTAATAATGTGATTATCATCACATCCCTCATCAAACTTGCATTGTAAATGCTCCTAGAACTAAAAGAAATAAAATCAGAGTGTGAAGCAAAAAAAGTCCAAAAGGATTAATTTTGAACTTTCTAAATTGTAATGCTCCTAGAAGTAATACAATGGAAAACAGACATATTTCACAAGTGTTGACTCCCGGTTATTCTACTTCGAACTTTCCCTTCCTTGATCTTTCGGTTAAGAATAATGACTTGCACAGGATGAAACTGGAGATAAAGAAGCAAAACTCAACATACCATTTCTTTCAGTGACAGGACAACATAATGTCACATCATTCACATCTTTATGTGTGCCACGAACTTCAGCAAAGAAAAGAGTTGGCATATTGGTGTTACCCACTGGAGATGCAACGAAGTTGACGTGATAATAACTTTTAGGAGGCAAGACGACAAAATTCTTCCCACAGATCATATGAAGCTCATAAGGTTCCTGGATCAAGGGAAGGTTCATATTAGCAACAAACAAAAGAAGACGATGAATCTTTTATTTTCAAACAGCAAGGTGCCGTCAAATGAAGCTCATGTAGCTACTCTTTTGCAGCAAGTTACGGTATGAAAAAGACCAGATAATAGAAGGTTGTGTTTTGCAGTGCATCCCCTAAACTCTAATATAAAAGGCTCCAAACAAACTTACAAGTAACAAAAGAACTGATCTTTCTTGCACCTAAAGTGCATACTCATTCTTTCATTCCAGTGCCTTGATGCTTCAGTTTGTCAAACGTAAAGAGCAATATAGAGAAGTGGAACATAGTTGAGTATGCATGACACATAGTTGACTCCAACTTCCCCTTCTTTACCGTATCATGTGTAGAGACTAGAGAGGTTTACATTTGGTGGGAATCGAGGAGTAATTCTGCAAAGGCCTGCTAGGGATGTATATGCATGTAGAAAGTCCCACATTAGAGTGACCAAATTGCCATGTCAGCTCATTTACAGTCAAACAGATGGTTCAGCCTATATTAGCATGAACGTAGGGAACTACATCAACAACTTCACACATTATGGGTCTGAGTAACGATCAATGAACTTTCAGGAACCTACTAAAGGAAAATTGAGAAAGCAATGATAAAGCAAGAGAATCATACCCCATGTAGCAATGCAAGTTTTTCAAGTGCTCTGCTCACTAAGGCAAGGGAGAGCTCCTCCTCCATATTGTAGGAATGAATCTTCAGCCTTAGTGCTCTATTTGCTGCTGGGCTTAGGCTCGATGGACTTGATGCCAAGCTTCCATGCATTGCTCATGCATCCATATATGGCTTAGAAAAAAACTCAATTTCTGAGGTCCGATGGTAAAAGATTCTAAGCATTGATGGGTTAATCAAGTGACGATGGTCTTCAATAAGTGTTCGGACAGAACTGTAGCAGGTTACGAAGGAGAGATGGGCCTCTCGGACTGCCTCGTTAGGGAGGCCAGCAGCCATAACAGCAGCCCTGAAGGCGCCTTCTATGCTCCCATGTCCTTCGCCATCTTCAAAGAGCTGGATGGCAAGCTGAAGATTTCCATTGACCCAGATCAGGAACGAGTAGATTTCTTCAATTGGTAGAGTGGGCAAGAAATACTTCATGAAAGCGAGGATTGCGTCCCGAGAACGGACAGCCATTCGGAATATTGCCTTTCCACTAAGCATCTTCACTCGAGCCTCGCGACGGGAAGAAGGAGGAAACCTGGAGTCGTACCAGAGAGAATTTGCCAGAATGTTGAAGACGGGATCAGGCAACAAACCATAGGTGCCACCCGCAAACAACAAGCCGCGGGCGTGCTTACCCACGAATTCCTTGCCCATCGCAGCGAGAGCCGTGAGGTACTGGCGATGGATCTTATCGAGCAAGATCTCCGCGTTAGCCGACTCAGGCCCCGAATCCCGCGCCGTGTACGACCCTTCCGCGCCTGCAGGGACGCCGGCGGGTGGGAACGAGGGAGGCACCTCGACGATGCGGGTGCCGGGGGGCCTCGCCTCAACGATCGCCGGGCCTAGGACTACTTGCCCTATGTAGCCCTCGGTTCCGCCGCACTCCTCCACCAATTTGGCCACCCTGCGCCGGTTCTCCTCCGGGTCGAAGAAGTCTATGGTCGTCGTGGTCATCATGGTGATCGCCGAACCGAAGGCCACCGGAGATCGAAATCCTTCTTTACAAGGGGGAAGTGGAAGAAGCTAGGGATTTGTGCCTAAAAGAGTAGTACTGAAGAAGAAGCTATAGGGATTGGGGATAAATTATACGTATTCGTTTTCCTGTAGTCTTTCGTTCGAGAAGGAAATGCGAAAATGGCAGAGCATAAGTGATCAGGTGTCTCGGTCTCTTACAAAATGGTCCTCTCTTTCCTGGCAAAGTGAAGATCGTGTTAGGGCAAGGAAACTTCTAGAACAGCAGTTGGATGGACAAGATCAACACAGGAGATCGGACAGTCCACCTCGCCCCAAAATTCCGAGCAGCGTCCGGTCGCTCCACACTGACTAAGATTACATGCACGTTGTCACATTCTAACCGTTGCTGAGATGACCGACGGGGCCCCTACAAGTCGGTCCACAACGCAGTCACTGTTAACACCATAGGTCGGCCCACAAATCAGCTTGCTGCGGATGGTGATTGGCCTTGACGCTGGTCAGCATTGCATGTCATGGCATTTTGTCGTCTTCGCTTTCCCAGCACGGTAGCACCAGCCACAGCCCTTCCCCCCTCGCCCACGAACAACAGAGTCCTCCGAGCCCGTGTGGGGGCTGGGATTGTGAAGGAAACAGAGGCGCAGCCGGCAAGAAACGGGTCCCACGCCGCCGCCGACGAAGCTGATCGAGTCCACGTCCTTGGCGCCAACCTGGTGGTGTTCCCGATGCGGCGAAACCAACACGCCGGTTAATGGTGGGGCTTTTCTTCTACCGAGATAGAGCTGCAAGTCACATGTGAGTATTTATCCCTCTCCCTCCTGGCTTGAAGCATAAAGCTGGAATTTTTTGTTGTTTGTGTCATTTTTACATGGGCGTGTGATCTGCCGAGAGCATCAGCCTGTTCATTGACAGATTTGTTGGGGGTGTACTACTGATGTTTGCATCCTTCGCCTTGAAATTTATTTTGTTGTTCGTGTCATTTTTACATGGTCGTGTGATCCGGCTGCTTATTGACAGATTTGTTGTACTGATGTTTGTAACTTAGCCTTGCTGTTATATCTGAAACCAGCTCCTGGTATAGCCTTGGTCAGGCTTTGATTTCAGAGATACTTTATATGTGCGATAATGGTCAGCTGTTGCGGCCCCTGGATGTGAATGCTCTGTACATTTGCACTCGTGTATAGGAATTATATTATGTTGTTGATCAGTTTGTAGAATGTCAGTTTCTATCTACTGGTATCCTGTTCAAAAAAATCAATGCTTTGTCCTGTTCAACAATGTTATATCAACTCACTACCCGTATCTCTGAAAACGTAAACAGAATCATCGATTGATCAGTGGCATCCCTGTGTTCCATTGTTTTCGTCTCCTTGACGGCTTACCCTTGTGACCATTCTCCAGAAAACTTGTAATGCTCGAATCTTCACACGACATATGTGCTGCTTCCGAATCTGTGTGCGCAATTGACTTGATGACTTCACAGAGAACTTTCAACTTCACATTGCTGTTGTGCAGGCATGAACGCATAAATTTCATCATCCAAATGTACAGAATAACTGCTATCATTATTTACTGCTCGGTGCATTAGATGTACAGAGCGTAAACTAGACTCACCACACTGTCATTCTGAGCAATTTTTGTCTTTATTTGAAGGTGAAATTATACTTCAACTTTTCTTTTGTGACACTGAAAATTCATGGGCTTCCAATAATGCCGCGGGCCCGTAACCAGGGAATTTACCGTATGCACCTCTATTCTCTATTCTATTTATGTCAATTTGCAATAATGGACTGCATACGCTAACCTGCTCCTATTTGCATATCTTTTATTCATCTAATAATTTGTCTATTCCATTTCAGCAACGTGTACTATCCACTCTGGACTTGCTGTCATGGAGATACTCCTCCGGCTTCAAGCCGCCTTTCAGCATCAAGGATTTGACATGACACTGTCATGGTATGACGTGTTCTTGAAATATCAAATCAACATGAAGTGTGAGTTCGACAAGCAGGGAGATAAATGTTGGGGGAGACCCAGTAATATGCTTAACATTATGAGAGATACTGGGGTTGTGGATGAGGTATGATCCAAAGTCTCAGTAGCGTAAATGAACATACTTGAAATTACACAAGAACGAACTTATGTTATTATCATGACCAGCTTCATGGAAGATTATTCAAAATCAAAGCATGGACATGGCTACTAAACATGACGTTCATCCAGGCTTGTGAGATTCTAGCGAGTGGGGTGCCACTCTTAACAATTATCCGTTATTTTCCTCACATGCTCGAGCTTAAGGAAAACGATGTGTATTCAACTAGAGGATACCCACTCTCAAATCTAGTAGAGTACCATGTGGTGGCCTTGATAGGTGGTGTTCAAGAGTTTGGCGATGAAATGTTCTGGTTCTTGGATTCACACAGTGAGAAGTCGCAGACCAAGGGGATAGGAAAGGTGTTTTATGAGGAGTGTTTTCTTGGATATGGAATCTTAGAGCTTTGAGTGTAGTTCATAAGGGTGGAACGCATTAACCAGTAGAAACCTTGTTTCAAGATAGATTCTTACATGTTTGGAGTTTTGTCTGGATCCAGGTACCTCAACTATTGGCCTTACATGGCCTGACATGGATATTCCATCTCCTTCCCCTTGAGCTAGAAGGAAGAGAGAAGCTGTGGCTGGCTTTGTTCACTCCGCTGGCTGGTCTATTTATTGATATTTTGGA
Source organism: Eleusine indica (assembly GCA_030378355.1). Taxonomy (NCBI): domain Eukaryota; kingdom Viridiplantae; phylum Streptophyta; class Magnoliopsida; order Poales; family Poaceae; genus Eleusine; species Eleusine indica. Next base: position 47,252,961 of record CM059500.1, read on the forward strand.
TTATTTTGAGCACAAACTTCTTCGATAAAGAGGAATCAGACGATTCAAGTGGAGTTTTTTGTAGCTCTCATTTGTAACTTATAGCTACTGTTATCAAGTCAGAATACACTGGGTGTACATTTGCCTTAATTATCCTTATAATTAAACTTTATTTTAAATTAAGAAAGCTGGGTATTACTCTCTATGTGTTCATATCAGCTAGGTACTCGCCTAAGAGATAGTGTGGTAAATCTATGCATACTCCTTGATATTTATTTGAGGAATAGTTCAAGAATGTTTTGGAAACATAGATTTTGAAACCTGAATGTGAGAATATGTATTATGCTTAGCACCTTTTTTAGAAACACACACTTCGGAAACTTTGCACATTGCACATACGAGTATTGAGATGGGCGTGGGAGTGGTGGCGCCTCAGGTCTACGGCTCATGGGTTCCACTTGTTTTGCAAGGCGAATGGGTTTTAGTTGAGATTGTTGCTCTCTACAGGGTCTCATGAGTTTCTCAAAGAGCAAAATGTTTCCGTCACTCATGAACTCGCATGTAGAATTATAAAAACTAAGTTATTTATCGCCTTATCGGTTTATAATTTTGACAGGTTAGAGTGGCGAAATTCCTCGGTCAAACAACCAAATCACCTTCATCTTTCAAATTTTAAGGTTTCAAATAAAAATGAACAGTACAGTTTAGATAGTGGAACACCCAAGACGAAAATAAGCAATACATGGCGGGGCAGGAAAACATAACCACTACCGGTGTGCTACGGGTTTTTTTTTTTCCAAAGCCAGTCGAGTTTAGGATTAGACCGACTTTGTTGTGAGCATAATAAATAAACGCATCAGAACTAAAGAAGCAACCGCGCAGCTCAAAATTACATGGCTGCACTAATTAAGCTTCATGCTAATTCTAGCTTCGCCCATCTCCTTGAGCTCATCACCAAATGGGCACGAGAAGGGCATGGCGCCACACACAACGCGCGCTCGCTCCTGAACTACTCATCGTCGTCGTCGTCGCTGAACTCCATCCGTACCGGCGGGTTATGGCGGTCGCGCGGCAGGCGGAGGCGGCCGAGCGCGCCGGCGGGGACGAGCTCGAGGTTCTCGCAGTTGCAGATCTCGATCATGAAGCCGTCGGGGTCCTTGAAGAAGAGCTGGTCGATGGGCGAGCCTTCCTCCTCGTTGATGGTCCGCTTCATGTACTTGATCTTCATGTCCTTGAGCCGCTTCTCCATCACGCCCATGTCCTCGCACTGCAGCCACAGAACAGAGTCCTGAAGTTAATCCGCTGTTTACCGTATAAGCTAAGCTCCTTGTTAATTACTGGCGGACAAGACGATGATGTGAACCTGAAACGAGATGTGATTGTCCATTGGGTCGAGCTTGCCGGCGGGGTTGACGTCGGGAGCTCTCCTCGCGTCGTCTCGCTGCACGAGGTGGATCCCGACGCCGTAGTTGAAAAGCCTGATGAGAAAGCAAAGAAATTAATCACGATGACATTACAGACGTTTTCAATAGTCGATTGAGTACTTGCTTTGCTTCGCAGCAAGCAGAGCACACTGTTTTGTGGTACCATACCATGCGCCGGAGAAGTCGAGGGCGGGAGGTCGGTGGATGAGCACGAAGCCGAGCGCCTTGACGTAGAACCGGACGGAGTCGTCGACGGACTTGCAGAGGCGGGAGATGTGGTTGAGCGCCATCAGCGGCACGTCCTCGTACAGCTTCGCCGACTCCTCCACGTCGACCCTCTCCGCCGCGCCACGCCCGCCGCAGCAGGCTTGCTTGCACGCTTCTCCCATGGTTCCCGTTCTGACTACTTAACACTTTTCCTCCGCTCAAACTCTCGAATTAATCTTGACGACTGCCGCGAAAAGCGACCGAGGTCCTCCTCGAAGGCTGGCGGCGCCCGCGCGGGCTTTAAAAAGACACGGCGCATGGCCGCGTGGCGTCGCGATGGATTGCCACGTTTGTTCGCAGCTTGCATGCCACGGGCAGCCGCGACGGATGTGTCAACCGGGGAGGCTCGCCACGGCAGTCTGGGGGACTGGACGTCAGGTCGGCACCAACGCCGCCGGCGCTGACACGATCTCTGCTGTTTGTTCACTTGGCGATGGTTCCAAAAAAAGTCGGAACATGCACACATGTGAGCGCCCATGCAACAGAGGCGCGGCGGCTGCTGCGGCAGGTCTGCATTTGCGGTGCACGCGCGGCGTGATACGGGTGCGGTCTATGCTCGGGTCTGGTTGGGCCTTGTCTTCGGTCCAGGCCTTGAACATCAGAGTGGGCTCTAGCTAAGCTTAGCTTCCGTTTGGGTACCGCTCGAAATTACAGATTTGCTAATACAGTGCCCTCCCCTCAAAAAAAATAAAAAAAAAATACAGTGCCCGAATTTCTTCATCTGTCGAGAAAAAGAAAAGAAAGAGTGCACGAACTCCTCCGTCTCATTTCAAAGAAGAAAATAAAAGGGGCCATAAGAACAACCATAATTTTGTGGTTAAACAAATAAACTATAAAATACCAGCATCACTCATTTGCTATTCAACATCACACAATGTTGTCATCACATTCATTTTCTTCAAGAATCAGAGATAAACATATTTTCAATGATGTTATTATACAAATCATTCCTATATGATATTATAACCAGTCTGTATACAAATCTAAAGCTTTCATACGAACAACAATCATTTTAGAATTGTCCTCAAGATTGTTGAGGGAAATATCAATCATGGCTTCGTGTTTTACCATAAGTCTTACTTTTTATTCAAAAATATGTAGGTTTCAACTAGGAACTACCAACTCAAACTCTATTGTGAGATGAAAGTTCGCGCTTATTGCTACAAGTGATATTTGCTAAAGTCGATATTTCCTCTCTCCTCCATGGTAGAATAAAAATTGCATGTGGCACCTTAAACTGTCAACGTTGTGAACTCACTAAGCATAAAAAATAAAAAATAATAATTCATAATAAACAATTCATAGTCTTTTTCTTAGATGCTGATAAGGAATCATCATATGTGTTCTAGTATTATGTCACTTACAGTTAAATATTAATAATTCAACTAAAGTGGTTCAACACTATTCAATAATCCTACACATATCGTGATTTAATGCAAGCATGTTATAACATTGAAAATACACGCAACATTTCCTTGCTGCTGGCTCAGAAAATATTTAGCTAAAATATATTCAAAATAAGATAAAACATGATTGTATTACACTTACAAGTAATTTATATTTCAAAATAATATAAGGAGATATTATGACAAATAACTCCAATAAGACACAAAATAACATAATACAAAAATATTGTAATTACCACCTTCATTAGATCTCATTTAAGTAAAAGTAAATTATGGGATATGAAAAACTCAAAACCGCAAATGACTTGTCAAAAATCTATGATTCATTAAGAAAAGCTCAAAAAATCTGAATATAATACCAACTTGTTTTACACATCTGGTTCGTTCGCTCACACTGCTATAACATACAACAAGGTGTAGTACACAACAGACTACTTCTTCCAACAAACCGTGGTTAAATGGTCAGTACTCGGTAGTTAGGTTGAACCAAACCAGATAAAGGTCCCAAAGCAGTTGTTGGGAATACAAAGAGACATAACTCGTGTTCATACCTTCATGGAACAACCTTGTTGTAGAATTCAATTTGTCATCAGACTGCAAATGTCAACAGGATGCTAGAAACTTTGTAAGTGGCTAATGGTTACCAAGTGACAAAATGGGTTAGGAAGGAAATGAGGCAGCGAAGGGATGTGTTAGCTGCCACCCTTGTTTGTGAGTGTTTGTGCGCATTGCTGGTGTTCAGTCTGTCCTTGCAGCTTAAGTTCCCATGCCACTATAACCAGATAGCTATATGATATATGAATCACCAACATAAAGCATGCCACAAATTAAACCATGATTGTACTCTTGAAAAAATGGACTGCCCTTTTGATGACTTAAATATTGCCTCCACATCAAAAATAGTGATTGTCAAGTTCCTTTTTTTTTTTTGAAAATGCTAAAATTCAGGAATATATGCGCATCATTAGAAGAAAGATGTGCGTTAAGAAATGGAGTACTCATACACCTCGAACTATGAAGTTTGATTTAAGAGGAACACAATAACAATAAGTTTTAGATAGATTAGTAGTTAACTTTGACTTTCCATTCTACGTAGTACTCTCCTTGTACTTAGCTAATAAAAGCATTCTCACATATGCTCAAATATCATGCATGAATGTAATATTCATCTGAAATGTACAATAAGTTCTCATCTCACGCTCTCATGCAATTCAGGGGCAGAAGAACTAGGATACTTATATATGCTTTTTTTTTCTTCTAAACTAATTCTAGATCTGAAAAGGGAGAAATCAGATGTCACTAATTCTTGTTCTGAAACCAGTGGTACACTATCAGAATAGGATGACAAAATGAAATAAGAGATATTTTATATCTCAGAACAATAAGAAGTATCCCTTAATGATCAAATCCTCCATAACCCCATATTTTTAACCTAATCCCGGCAATCAATATGCCTAGACCTAGAATCCACATTAATCCCATGATTTGTGTGTACATCTAAACTATTGCATTGTGCTGGAAAAGATGGATGCGTAATAAATACTGTGAAACCTAACCAACAATCCTTCAATACTTCAATGCATAATAGAACATAGCTAGTAAATTGGCCTTCATCAACTTACAATGTAAGGTGTAGAAACAATTTAAAATCTTACATCCTTGCTAATGGACCATAATAAAAATTCAAATGAAAGAAAAATGATTAAAAGTATTATGCGTTGTGATCAAAGTAGTTCATTGTAAACTGAGATATAAAAATAGTCGGTGATCAAAGTAGTTCATCGTAAAATCAAGTCCACTAAAAGTATCATGCAACACACATTTTAAATGAAAATAGAGTATAGATGCCACCAATGTTTTTTTAGCCTACGAGCTATAACCAGATAACACATCTTGTTAGTTTTTGGACAAAAGAAAACACAGGTTGGTTCTGAAATAACTCTGAGAAATCATATATCTCACAGGATAAACTTTTAATGTTTCCATTCATTTTTCTTGCAGTATCACATATAATCATGTGAAAGATTGCAGTCGTTACTTACCTATGTACATGCTAGGTCTCTGCCAAGAACCCCCTACAAGAAAATGATTGAAAATTTCAACAATGAAATACAAGCGGACAAGAAAAATCTTGAGTTCCTAGTTTTTGTTTCATAAACGTTGTACCTAATTGGTTATCATCTATGCTAGATGATAAAAGATGTTTGAGCATGTAAGTAAAAGTTGAATCGACATGTATGTAATATCGATTAGGATCACAAATGGAATAACTCAGTTGAATCGATGTGTATATCACAAAAGACACAAGCATGTAAGTAAAAGTGATGGAAACATCACCACTTTCAAATACTAGGTTTTAATTTTGCTGGTTGGTGCTATAATTTATGGATGGAGATATTTAGAACAAAAAAGATTGTTCATGTGAGTTTACAGCTATTACAACACCCTGATGATCAATGGATATGACAATCTGCTAAGGCACAAAGATTGACATTTTATAAAAAAGACAAATACGGCTACAAACTCTTATCAGATTCTAGAGATACTGACCGATTGTAGAAGAAAAGAAGAAAGTTAGTTCTAATAAACTTTACTATATATAATAAATAATAGATATCATACACAAACTGATTTAGCTAGGGATAAATCACAATATTTTATTGCAATATTACCCTCAGTATGGGTAAACTTGAATTTCATTGATCTAGCTTCAAAGACTACGGGCTTTTCAACTCCTCGTTCAGTATAGCTACCATTGGCATGTAATACTAATAATAAACATCCTAAGATCTAAATAACCCAGTCTTCTAATACACAATAACAACTATTGAAATATGGGGTCCATATTATCCTAAAAGTGTGACACATCATCCCAAATTATTTACTCAACAGTTCAACTGCAATATATACTCCCATTTTTACACACACAAGAGCTTGCTACAATTTGTAGATAAAACTCATGATAGTTTACCTATCTCACTGTCCTTAGAACCTGACTTCAACGGATACACAGAATCTGGTCTTAGTCACTTCTGTTGCTGACCCAAAGAGAGCAGTTGGCCCAGTGTGCTAGAATTGATGGTGGATAAACTATGATGAGAGCAGTATGCACAAGCACTTTTTTATCAAAGAGATAATAATCTGCTATACATTACTTCTAGAGCTTAACACAATCAGTTCACAGCACCCATACCTTGACTTATTAAAATGCCCCATATCAGAAAATATTACTCACGAATATGAAAGGATAGCACTAAATAGATCATGCCATAAAAGGTTCAGAAGCAGTTTTCTTCTAAAAGCAAGTAAAGAACATTAAAGAAAAAAAAAGGAAATCTATATTTTTTTCACGGTGCTAAGTTACCTGAATAGGATGTTATGAGCAATTGCAATCTCAAACCTGAATATATGAAGCACATAAATTTTTTGCTAACTACCAAACTAGAGTACAATTCCTCAAATTTTTTACATTAATATGAAACAACACTAAAAAAACTTTTATTATACATGACTTGCATCTTGAATAGCAAGGTCCAAACTATAGCTAACTCTGCTACTTGTGTTCATCAGTCAAATGCCAAACCTGTATGCGTTGTTGCTATGTAGTGTATTGAGTTTATATTGGATTAAAAAAACAACTCAGTTAAGACATCACACAATATTCTTATTTTCCTCAAATTATGTATTATAGAAGTAACATTAGATACTGGAACCTGAACCAGACCAAAGCCAGTTGCTTTTTTTTGTGTGCTTCCTTTTTGTTTGGATATTTTTTATTTTCAGTCGACTATAATGTTTCATTTGTTGTGGTCAACAAAGAAAGATCAAGAATATCAAGAGATTTGGATAATTTTAAAATAACTTATCAATGAGTTTATGTGAAAGTACATCAATTTGATTACTTAGATGTAAACTGGCAGTCCATATTTTTGTTTGGACATTTTTGTTTTTAGTCTACTTTAATGACTGATTTGTTGTGGTCAATAAAAAAAGGTCAAGAATATCAAGAGATTCAAAAAATTCAAAATAACCTATAGATGACTTTATTTGAAAGTATATCACACAGGTTCTAAATAAAGGACCAAGGAGTACTCCATGAAAATCTCTCATACTCTGCAGAGCAGTTTTCATACTAGTTTCATGTGTCTTTTTCTCTGTTGCTAAATCAATGTTGAACATGGGGATTATAGTTGTAGTAACTATTATCTCATAAATGTATGCCATTTTCCTATTTTTTTAGCAGAAAGGAATATGTGAGAGATTTTCTTTTTATATGAATGGCAGCTGGAGCCCCAAACCTTTCAGCAGTTTAGACGCCTCAAATCCAAAAGATATTTTGAACTTGGGAAGATTAAACTACCCAACCTCAGTCTTTTACTTTGGGATATGTTCTCTAGGAACTCAGGTTCAGAGCTCATTTTTTTAGGCAAGCTCCACATACCATTTGTGGCTTCTAGGAGAAGTGTGGACATGGAGAATAGTTTCTTGCCCAAGAACCAGCCTGGTAGTGTTGTCAACAGAACCTGGTGGAAAGAGTTATTTGATGAGATCTGATGTGATCTTCTCTATCCATGAGTTCACTTGACCAATAGATTTAGCAACCTAACTATTAATAAAAAATATGCTGCTGCTTAGTTCTAATGTCAAGCATATAGCAAACCAACCTGATAGTTACAAAATGGATAAAATGATGCATTGGAGAAGATCATGTAACACCGGGGGTGTTCGTTTCCTAGGATCTAAATTTTAGTGCTATTACATCAATCATTCGAATGCTAAATACGATAATGAAATATAAACTAAATATAAAACTAATTACATAGTTAAATGCTAATTTGCGAGACAAATCTATTAAACTTAATTAGGTCATCATTAGAAGATGTTTACTGTAGCATCACATTATCTATTAATGGCCTAATAATTAGGCTTAATAGATTCATCTCGTTATTTAGTGGATGGGTTATGGACTGGAATTTGTCAGTAATTTATATTTAATATTTCTAATTAGTATCATAATATTCAATGGGACGGATCTAAAAATTAGAGGCCTGAAAATAAACACACCCATCGTATAATTAAAATGCCACCAATAGAGAGAGAATATTTCTTATCAAGCATGCTTTAGATAATGAAAATCGCTTACTAAATTGCATTATGACTTGAAACATACATAGTGTAAATTACATTGGAGAACAAAGTCTCTTGGCTTAGTTGTTTCTTTGATTTTTGGTTTATCTAACACAAAAACATAGGTAAATTCGATAACTAAAATATAAAAACAAACCTCACTTCAAAATCTAACTGGTAAGATAAACTATGTATCTAAACTAATCATCTCATGGACTTGAACATCTCCACATAATCTCATCCAATTGAGGTCTGACCAATCAAGGCCTGCAAAGAATACCAAGTGTCAGTATTGAAATACATTATTCCTAAATTGCAAACTTAGACATCTCAGCGTGCCCCCCCTAAAGAGTATTCGTGCACTCCTCTTAGGAGTCATTGGTGAATGTCTACAAGATGTTAAATTGTAGAGTCTTCCTACGTATTCGAGAAAAAAAGTTAAATTGTAGGGTCTAATATATTAAAGAGAGAAGTTATTTTGTCTGAGATTAAAATGACACTTATTATATCTCACATGTAAAATGTAAGTCAGAAAGGTAAAAACTGATCAATCATCATGAAGATTTCTTTGGTATTTTTGGAGTAGACAACTTAAGTATTTTGATACAAATAGTTGAAGTTAATTTTATGAAAGAAATGTGTGTGTGACTTGCTTGAAATGTTGATTTGGTTTTCAAATGTTTTTTTAAAGAAATATATCATTTTCAACGCATAGATTTCTCTTTTTAAAATTGCCAAGTTGCATTCTAGCAAAACAAACTTGATTGGAACTCAAAGGCCTAGATAATCATCTGACATGCTAGAAATGAAACATTGACACACATGGTTCATTTATCTAATCTTATGACAGCTAACATTTGTTTGCCTTTTGGCCTAAAACAGACTTTAGCTAAACATTCATGCACACATTAGCCAAACATCATTGTTAGTGTTACTGTAATACACTACATACATCTGTACGATTAATATTTGTCTCTTCTCAAGCATCTATTTCAATCACAAATCAACAATTAGAGCAGCTAGTGATGGTGATATTTTACTCGTTTAAACAACATATGGGAAAGAACAACCTGAACGGTCTAGATTGCCTTGCATCAACCGAAATAACCAAATTCTACTAAAAAATAACAGTTCTACTACTTGGTCATGTGTTGAAAATTTGAAATCTTGCAATTGTAAACAAGTTAGTATGGAAGCAATAACTACAGTGCAAAATGCTCCCTCTAATCTACCACCAACCAACATGTGAATGAAATATGCAGTCAATGGATATTGAAAATAAGAAAAGAGGGCAAACAATCTACTGATTTTGTGATGACAAGTAGGTTACCTGCAAGTTGAGTTCCACCAATGGTAAGTAGACAAATCTGAATTTCATACAAATAGAATGCTTTGATCTGCAAGATCAGAACATCTCATTGTACATATATGCTCTCATAGAATCATGCATCTCATTGTAAAAGAAAAATTAGAAAATAAAGGCCAGATCACTTCATTACAATGTCTAAAAACTGAAACAACATTACAAGTATATGAGTGGCATGCATAAGACAAAACGCTAACTTCAAAAATTGCTATTTATAGGTGAAAAAACAGAAGTTACCCTAACTGAAATCAGATATCTTTATTTGAGTTTTTTTGTTTTGATTTCTAATTCATAATCATCAGTTAAGGTCTTTCAAGAAATCAGATAACATTATTGTATAGATTTGACTCATCATAAAATTGCACTGTACTCCAGTCTCAAATAAAAAAAACATTGTAAGGCCCAAATATCAATATGTAGTATCACTGTTGAGCAAATACAAAACAAAGAAAATAAACATTCAGAGCAATTTAAATGATACAACAAGTAACATAGCATCACTGGAAACAAATTTGTAGGAAAATCTGCCAAATATTCTTTATTTTAGCTTTCCTGTTAATTTTTAATTCGCAATCATCAGTCAAGACCTTTTCTAGAAATCACATAATATTCTAGTATAAATTTGAGTAACTGCAAATTGCATTGCATTCCAGCCTCAATGAAAAATACATTGTATTAAGCCCAAATTATCAATATATAGTACCATTGTTGAGCATAAACAAAACAAAGAAAATAAACATTCAGAAGAATTCAAATGATACAACAGGTAACATATAGCATTATTTTCATTAAAATAAAACTACAAGAAAAGGTGATTGCCCATTCAAATTAAACTCCTAGAAAACTCTTCCCATATTCTTGTCTCAATCACCAAATACTACCTGTACCTTGTACCTGAGCAGCAAGACATGTCCACACCAGATACAGGGAATATGACATAGACTCAGCTCTAATTTCTTATAAACAGCCACCTAGTAACTTGATAGGCCGATACCAATATATATCTGCACCAAATCCATGATTCAAACTGGAGCACTATTCAAACTTCAAACAGAAAATCGGATAGGAGAGGTCTCTCACTGATGGCATACCTCCTAGGTAACAGGAAAACAAGTGATCTTTACTCTCCTATTATATCTGGCTGCACTAATATGCCGGGAAAAAAAATTATGCATCAAGAGAAAATGGCAATCATCATTTATTAGTTAGTGTCCCTAACCTAAGAGATAAATAATAGAGAAGCAAATTTGCGAGTCTAATGAGAAAAACATTGTAAAAATCACAATTGCGATCTTGCACAGATGATCCATGAGCTGGAATTATTAGCCTGATTACATTTAATACCATCTTAGATATACAATGGTAAAGCTAAAAATAACATGAATTAAATATACCTCTACAATCAGAAGACTAACAAAAGAAACTACCAATGTCATAGCTAGCAAAAGCTTCCCCAGTGTCAAAAGCAGGTGCTCCCCACTGAAATAGATAAGATACTCTCAGATCCTGCAATTGTTGGTCGATCCATTAGTTTAATCAACGCTAATGGAAAATTACATGACATAGAATTCAAAATGAAAATGCAAACATACAGAGCTATTTTGTAGGAGAATCAACAAGCATAAAGATACAATGCATTACAAGAGAGTATGGCAGTGAAATTGAGTCTTTAGAGCACACATGTACGAATTATCAAACACAAATTTAAATTAAAGACAACCAAAATTCTTTGATTAATAAAATGAACTAAAAGTAGCAGCATCACTCATTTTAAAGTTCAAATGGACCATTGTAGCAAATTTAAAACAAAGAACCAAAATCGCATTGACAAATCTCAAATATAATACACATGCCATTTTAGGATCATGATATTGGTGAAGTATCCATGATGTTGTCTCTAGGATCCTCCCTTTTAATATTTTTCTTGTTGTCCACCTTCTAAAACCACATAAACAAGAAACTGTCTCAATTAGATCTTCAGTTATGAGCGTGATTCAGTGTTTCAGCCTATATGATGATGATGTCAACCATAGGACAACAAGCATGCCAAACAATCTACAATAAAAAGGAAATTATACAATGGAAAATAAGATCGTGTAGTGGTCCAACAACAACACACAACAATCTGTAGAGATGAACAAAACTACAAGGTCTAGGCCAAAGAATATCAATTTTAAATCATCAACCTAAAACCTACTTAAAATAGGTTCAAGTTATAGAAGTAGCCTATTGTAGAAATGCAGGAAAGGTTGCGTTTAAAAGAGCCAAGTGATCAGACACTACACAAGCATGAGTTACCGGACTGCCCTTTTTAAATAAAATCTAAAAGATACTTAAAAGACGACGATGTCGAAATTCAAAAGAAATTATCTCACCTGTGAGCTATTTTTTAAAAAAATCCTCTATACACCTGCTAAAACAGGACAATTGAAAACTCAAAGAATGTTGCTTATTTATCAAAATACCACCATAATAGAGCTGAACTGAATCAACATAAAACACGTGATGTCAATATTTAATACACGTGCACAATAAATTTGTATGATTGCCAAGGACTCCCACCCTTCATCCATGTGAAAAAATAGAGAAAACTATCCACCATATACCATGTAGACCTCCTAAATCTCATATTTTACCTCCTAAATTCATAAATTACCAGACATAAGAACAATGCTACCATTCCTAATGGATCATAGGTTTCTTTTAGTTGTAACTAATGAACATCGATAAGCAAAACAAAACCACCATCGATGACAAAACCAAGCAAACGGAATGCCAGTTAACTTCTAGAACCCCGTTAAAGTTGAAACATGTATAAATTGCAATAGTTTCTAGACATGAAAAATGATCTCAAATACGTTGCAATATTTAAGGTATTTGCATATAAACCAATCTAAAAAATCAAACAGAATTGACCTATAAAAACATAGAAACATAGAAGTCAAGATAAATAATATATTTTTACAATGCCTGGAAACAGAGCAGCTACCTGACTTCTAGGAACTCGTTCTAGATAATCATTGAACTCTTGCCTTCTACTCCTTTATTGCAGCCCGACCTTTTCTTTTAGCAACTGATCAAGGGCTAATAACCTCTAAAAGAGAAAGGTAAATGAATTTAGTACTCCAACAAACATGTGTAGCAAAGATATACTTTGCTATTTTGATAACATTTAGAAGTATAAAACTTGTCTCTTCCTCTGAAATCCTAGCTTATAAAAAAACTTGTAATTTTTATTGTAGAGCTACATATATCTTATAAAACACAATGAGTACGGTAGAAAAACCATGTGACATGTTTTAAATATGGAACAAAAGTGGTGATTGTCAAAAGTTTCAGTTTCAGAAATTAATATTACAACATGAAGAAAAGAGCAGCAGAGCTATTTCAGAAATTAAATAATTTGACGGATGGTTAAATTAAGTTTTTTTATTGCAACTTGAGAAAGGAGCATATCAATAAGTTAAAGTTGGCATAAATTTATCAGGTAACCACTGGAGCGAACAAATCAATCTCAATGCATAGAATAATTAAAACCCTGCAACTACATCTTTTTTCTTTTCCGGAATCCTTGAAAGAAACAATGTAGTAAGAATGTCCAAAAATACATGCAAAGCTTGTGGTAGCCAGAAGAAACATTCATAGTCTAATTGTATCCTATGGCTTGAGCCAAGTAATAGTCAAGTATATAATGAATCAATTGTCAGGTCAATTCACCTTGTTTTTGTAATTTCTAACTAAACCGATGCAACGTAATAAGAAACAAAAGTTTTAAAAGGACTCTGTTACCTCATGGTATCACAAACCATGTCTTGTTCTCCCTGCCTCACCCCTCCCTTTTCTACCCTGACTAACACACAACACGATACAACATTACCACTTTTTCATGTAACAACTGAGCAAGTTCAATGGTGAAGCTTTAGAACCTGTCACATAGTCTACTTTTATTTGACTTGGTTGGTTATGTTCAATAAAAACCATATATGAAAAAAAAGCGAGGGAAAGAATGATATAAGATTTCTACTATTATTTGACCTGCCTGGTTATTGGAACATAAGTGAATCTATATGGTTGAACATGTAGTATTTCAAATAAAATATATACAACTGTCATTGAATAAGACCATGTTTTCTGATATCTGAAAATTTTATGTTGGATGCTTAATGATGTTAACTTCAAAATTTTGATAATGTCTAATTAAGATGCAGCTAATGCTACACGTACTTCTATGCAAAATACAGAAATATTTTCCATCCAAAAATCCATATTGAATGGAGGGGGCATTTAAAAATTCCACAAAAAAAAAGACACCTGGTCATTATAAATGCAGGTACCTCTACACTTCTATGCATAATCCAGGGCTATTCTTCTCCGGTTCTCCAGTCAAAAATCCATAATGAATGGAATGGAAATGCGGGGTCTTTTGCGCCCACCCCTATCGCCTGTCGCTCCTGTTATCATCGACAGTCTTGAACAGGCTGACTTGGTGGTCCCACCCTGCATGGCCCCACCACGCGTGCCAGGGCGTAGCTCATGTTGGCCACCACGATGTGCATCCTCACCGCGAAGAGAGTGATGGCCTGCGCAGTCTCAAGCGGCGGCGACAGCCAATCATCGAGGTTGGAAGAGAGGAACAACCGAACAACGCCTCTACCAAGGGTACAAAAGTTTTTTGGTATCCTTTACCAGGTCAGCCAGGCCAAAGAAAAAGATAATGCCACGTGGCTGGAAGAAATAGCAAAATAGTGGCACACGAGAACTAATTGTGGGGTCTAGGTGGTATTTGTGAGTGTTCACTCGGTATGATGGCTTTTGGGAATGACCACTTTGGAAGGGTGGTAAAAAAGTAAATAGCCCATTCTTTTTGGGGATAAATATTTATCAAGTTGCCTTGATCAGTTGATGATGAGTTTGCAGCACATCTCCAGCTAAAATCTATTAGCCTTCTCAACTAATGAATATTTATTGAGCAGTGATGAAAACTGTGAAGGAAAAAATCAGACTGATATGGTCCCGTTGGAGTTGCCCATCTCAAGATTGCTCAAAACTTTCGATAGAAACTGAATTTTTCATAGACAAAAAATAAGTTCGCATTCGGTCAGGGATTACCTTGGTTCCAGGCTTCCAGCGTTCTGAGTGATGGCCTCCGCCATGGCAAAAGTTCCTCGGACAAGATACAAAGTGCATCGAAGGATTCTGCGATGGCCTCGCCTCCAGGGCACAGAGATGGAGAGCACGGCGAGGCTACGCTGCAGGTCGATGAGCTCGAGGTCGGTGATTCCGCCTCGGATGCAGAGCTGTCGGCCTGCCAGCCCTCGAGATCAGTCGTTGCGGTGCCCATTCCGCCGCCGCCACTCTCCGATGCCGATCCACTCGCCTCGCGCGCACGCATGTGAAAACTAACGATCCAGATTGAGATAAAGAGTTAGGAAACACGAGCACGACCTGGTACAACAGTCTAGGAAAATGGAAAATGCAAGACAATGAGTTGGCGGAAACTTTAATAAGACAATGAGTGTCGACCATGGCTACCGTCGTTGTGTCGTCTGAAGGCATCCATCGTTGCACAACCGACCATGACTGCAGCGGAGGCGTGAAACCAGGGCAACACCGTCTCTAGATCCTCCATCCTCATCCTCGCTGGCAGGGGCGAACCTCTTCCTCCATCCCAGCGGTGGTTCATGGTGGGGCCACAACAACATGCCCGGTGGATAGGGCGCGGGCAGGGGCCGGGGTGGCGGCGCAACACCGACGGCAACACATTCAAGGGAGCATGACGGGGGCGGGCTGCTGAGCGTGGAGGAAAGAGCTCGAGGTGGCGCGGCAGCGCACGGAGGAGGGATCTCATGTAGGGGATGCGACTTCGATTTGAATATTGGGGCAGCGTGTCTATTCACGGCTGGACATCGACGTGCTAGACGTTGGCAGGGCGTGGACATGACATAGGATTTCGGAAAGAAAAGAAAAAAAACCTATAAACGGTGGGAAGGGAAGGTGAGAAATTTTTGAAAAGAGTTACGGTATGTGTGGAGGTAGAGACAATTTTGGAAACAATAATTACGCTACCTTTGGAATTTGGAAGTGGAAAAAATTAAAGAGGAGAAAATCAAGACAGGATAGGAAATATGTGGGTAGGTGGGTATAGGTGGGAAGGGATGTGAGAAAAAATAGGATGGAAGGGGAGGGATGAGTGAATTTTATAAAAGAATGAGTGTAAGAAGTTTTACACATACTGGGTCCACACACATTTGTGGTTGGATAGAGGTGGCCTAGACAGAACGGAGGCTCCAGATCATTGGGTAGGTAGCTGTCTATGATGATAAAACTGATCCGGTCATTTATCCTTTATTAGTTTAGATTTGCTAGTTACTAGAGCATGTGTAGAGGATTTCACTAGAGTTTGGTTACACAATGCACCTGACTTTGTTGCTACTACAGTAGCAACATAATGTAATTCTATTGAGTCTTAATAAAGCTCACTGTTTCTTTAAAAAAAAAGAATGTACAAGGAAAAGACATAGATCAAAACCATCACATAACGGATTAATTTCCTCAGAATTATTATTTATGATCCTCGTTTGTTTTTAAATACGTATACATATTTTTTTTGAGATCAAATAGGAGCCTTCATTAATTAACCTGGACATGGTTACAATCTTCGTTAAGTTGGTTTCGCAAGACCTCTGGGGGATTATATTGCCACTCCTGTCATGTTTGCTCTTCCGATACCAGTATAGCACACAAGTGAGCTACCTTATTACAAGATCGATGCGCACTATGAGTAGGAGCTTTATTTACATAGATATATAAGGATTCGTCTTGATAAACATATACATACAATTAATTATGTATTGTTATTTTTTTAGTATAAGGTAAATTCATTGTACAAGTTTTTCGGTTGAAGAGTTTATGATGAAATCCTCTTTATTGTACAAGTTTTTAGGTTGAAAAGTTTATGATGAAATCCAGGAGGAAGTACTTTTTTTTTACAGGAGGAATTGATTTCGACAATGAGATTAGGACACTGATCAGTCTTCAGATCTAACGGCGCACGGCGACCCACTCGACCAAATCAACAGCTGTGATTGCTCGCATGACGCGGCCGGAGGCCACAAAGCCTTCCAAATCAAGTCTGCCAGCACAGCTCGCGCCGCGCAAACCCCTTTAACCCGAGATCAGATCCGGCAGCTAATCGAGCCAAAGCCCAACCCACTCTTCCTCCCTCCCGCCGCACCACCCTTCTCCCTTTTCTCTCTAATCCGGTCTCCAGATCGCCTGTGCGAAATAGGATTCCCCGTGTAACGCCTTCCCTAGCCTAGCGGCGAAACGCGCCCAGATCTGCGCGGTCGCCGGCGATGACGTGCATCAAGAGCGCGCCGCGGGCGGCGCTGACGGCGCTCGCGCCGGACGCACCGTACCTCGCCGCCGGCACCATGAGCGGCGCCGTCGACATGTCCTTCTCCGCGTCCGCCAACATCGAGATCTTCGGCCTCGACTTCCAGTCCGACTCCCCCGACCTCCCGCTCCTCGCCTGCGCGCCCGCCCCCGACCGCTTCAACCGCCTGTCCTGGTCGCGCCCGGCCGCCGTCGAGGGGGACTCCTTCTCGCTCGGCCTCCTCGCTGGTGGCCTCAGTGACGGCTCCGTCGCTGTTTGGAACCCGCTCAGCATGATCAGGTATGGATCCGCCTGCCCCGCCCGTCCTGCACTCGAGATCTGCTCACGTTCTGATCGAATTGCCGCTGTTTCAGCTCCGAGGGGCAAGCGGAGGATGCTATGGTCGCGCGGCTGGAGAAACACACCGGGCCGGTGAGTGTCGCGGGGGTTGGCTTGCGTGCTCGTGTTCTGGGGTTTGGGTTCGTGTGCTGATTGCGCGTCTTGGGTTTTCCAGGTTTCTGGATTGGAGTTCAGTGAGCTCACGCCGAACCGGCTTGCTTCAGGGGCTGATGAGGGGGACCTTTTCATCTGGGATCTCAAGAATCCCAGCGAGCCAACCGTGTACCCGCCACTCAAGGTACCCAATGTTTCTGCACACAGTTTTTCATTATAGAAGATGACTGACTCACTGACCTGATTAGTAACTTGTGGGATGCCTGGTTTCTGCAGTCCTCTGCTCATATTGGTTCGGGGGTGTTTTTACCTATATTATGGCATTGTATGCTTATTGTGGTCCTAGCATGATTCCTCGATTTCAGATCACCATCTTTTGAGTTCAATGAAGTAGCATTGTCAATTTGCTTTCAGAATAAGCCGAACTAGTAACACTTCTTGATGCTGGGATCATACTCGGGGCTGTAATTTGGATGTTTCAGTCACTTCACCATCTAGTTCTGCCCAAAAGCTTTGATTAATTACTAATTCTTGTAATTTTAGCAGAGTGTTAGCTCCAGCGCCCAAGCTGGAATCTCTTGTTTATCCTGGAATCCCAAGTTTCAACATATAGTAGCATCCACTTCTAGTAATGGAATGACAGGTAAAGGAAACTTTGGTTGCTTGCGTGGCATCGCTTTGAACTTGGGAACTAACTGACTATTTTGCTTGCCCTGCAGTTGTCTGGGATTTACGAAACCAGAAACCACTGACCAGGTAATTTTCGTGTGTGCCGAAGCCACCCTTGCATTTTTATGATGTTAATGAGAATGTCTATGATTTGGATTAATAAATTAAAAACATGCTCTTGAACAGCTTTTCAGATTCAAATAGAAGGCCATGCTCTGTTCTGCAGTGGAACCCAGACATGTCTACCCAGCTTATTGTTGCATCAGATGATGACAACTCACCTGCTCTGAGGGTAAATACCTTTTCTCAATGCCCCAACCCCCACTCCTTAATGGAAAATCTAACTTACATTCATTTGCCACGTGAAGCTCATAGCTATTTAGTAGTAAATGAAACTCGTTTCTACTTTTTTTTTTGTCGCTCTAAAAAATGTCTATTAGTTCAAGTGACAATCCTAAACTTTTTATGTTGTGTATATTTTTGTTGCGTATATCAATATCTTTATTTATACTTTTGCAGGTTTGGGATGTCAGGAAGACAATTTCACCAGTAAGAGAATTTGTTGGTCATACAAAAGGTTTGATTTCTCTCACTGTTCTTCAGTTCCTTTTAAAATGCATGACGGTGTACACAAATTTCTTATTATACTGGTGATTCTTCTGTTGTCCAGGTGTCATTGCTATGTCATGGTGCCCTTATGATAGTTCATTCTTGCTTACCTGTTCCAAAGACAATAGAACAATATGCTGGGATACTGTTAGTGGAGAGGTAAACTATGAATATCCAAACATTTGATAAAGTAATACCTATGCTATTTGCGTGCCTTTTTTTTTTTTTTGGTTCTTGCTGAGCCCTTTTTGCTGTTACAGATTATTAGTGAGCTACCAACAAGCGCTAATGGAAACTTTGACATTCACTGGTACCGGAAGATTCCAGGTGTCATAGCAGCAGCGTCCTTTGATGGGAAAATTGGTGTACACAACCTAGAGGTAATGAGGGTGGCATACTACTATACATTCAAATAAATATTTCATCGATCATTAAATTGTCTTGTGATTGACTTAGTTTTCTAGAATCGCATCCATTTGTTTAAGAGCTATCCTAAGATTTTTCTAATCTACTGCAATGAACAATTGTATTGGTCGTTGGTTGATTGTACTGCAAAGTCATTGGTTTCAGTAAACTAGGTGCATTTTTATGGTTTGTTTGTCTTAGTTACGTTTAACTTACAAGCCAATCTAATGTGCCTTAGTAAATAAACCTTATAAAGTAACTTTCTTGATTGGCCTTTGCAAAATAATCCAGCATAGACCCTTACCAGTTGCTACCTTGAGTGGTAAATGTCACAGCTAATATTGGCAAAAAAAATGGGCCCTGAAGCCTCTTAAGACCTTAAGATTCTTTGATTACATGGGCATTAATATTGTGCCAGAACTGATCTATTGTTTTCTCCCTGATTAATGATATTTTTGTTCTGATATTTATATAGATATGTTAAGCTGCATTATTACTCAGCTGTAGGTTAGTTGTATCTGGTATAGTTTCTTCATTCTTCGTTATTATAATAACTATCCTGCATCACCTAATAACATTTGTGGGTCTGGCAGAGTTCAGATTTGACTTTCAAAGTTTGTTCCCTAAATTCCTGTTTATGCCTTACAGTTTTCTGGCCTTTATGCTGCTGGTGATGCCATTGGTGCCCCAGGTAAATTAGCATTCTGCATATTGCTAAGTTTCTAAAGAAAGTTCAACCATATTGATCCTTATTACATCTTTTCTATTTTCAAGCTTTTGTAATCTTTTAATCATTGTGGGTTTAGTTCCCCTCGTTATCTTGTGTTCAGTGTTGGGCTTTTCTGGGTCCCAAACTCTGTTATTTGTCACCTCATCAATTATTCTATGTGCTTTGCTTTTCTGGGATATTATTCATCTGATGACGCATATAATTGTATTCAGCACGTCCAAGAGCCCCAGCTCCAAAATGGTTGAAATGCCCCACTGGTGCATCTTTTGGCTTTGGGGGCAAACTTGTTTCATTCCATCCGGCAGCACCCGCTCAAGGTGCACAAGTGGCTACTTCTGAGGTTGGTTTTCACTGCCCTGTTTTGTGCTCTTCAAGTTCATCCGTGTAATAATTAATATATTTTTTTTCTGTAGGTCCATGTACACAATTTGGTGATTGAGCAAAGTCTGGTGAGTCGGTCAACAGAATTTGAAGCTGCTATGCAGAATGGTGACAAAAGTTCTCTCCGTGCTCTATGTGAAAAAAAATCACAAGAATCACTGTATGTGTCATTTACTTTGTTAGAACAGTTGCTTTTTTTGCATGACAACCAACTCTTATGATGTATGTTTGTTATTAGATCCGATGAAGAAAGAGAAACGTGGGGCTTCTTAAGGGTTATGTTTGAAGATGGGGATGTTGCAAGGACCAAATTGCTTGCCCATCTTGGCTTTGAACCACCTCAAGCACCAACTGTGGATTCAACTGATGAACTGAGCAAAACTTTAGAAGATACACTTAATCTTGATCAGGGCACAGTAACTGATAATATGGATACTCAGTTTCTTGTTGATAATGGGGATGACTTTTTCAATAATCCTCAACCTTCAGAACCTAGTGTGCCTGAAGAATCAATTTCCTCAAATGGTGAACAGAAAGAGCAGGAAATGCCGGCTGATGTTGTGCCATCTGATCCTTCAATTGACAGAAGTATTCAACATGCATTAGTAGTTGGAGACTACAAAGGAGCAGTTAACCAGTGCCTTGCTGCAAATCGTATGGCTGATGCTTTGGTCATTGCCCATGCTGGTGGCACTGCTTTATGGGAAAGCACAAGAAATCACTATCTTAAGAACAGTGTCTCGCCATACCTTAAGGTTTCCTTTGTTCTCTGTTCATTGGATATCTATATTTGTTGAAGTTATACTTGAATTGATAATTACAATTATGTATCATTTTAAATTCAGGTTGTTTCTGCTATGGTGGGCAATGATTTGACGAGTTTTGTGAGAACTTGGCCACTAAGTTCATGGAAAGAAACACTTGCTCTACTGTGCACAGTAAGGCTTTGCTGCAACTCCTTTCTGTTATTCATTCATTTTATCTTTTCATTCACAATATGTGTACATGGAGAAGAGTTAGGTGGTGGTTCGGACTTCCATATATGGCCTGAAGTGGCATTACATTTATTAATTATTATTTTTGCATAACTTGACTAGTATGCCAATTCAGAGTTTAAATTGTCTTTTGTATTCTACCACCATGTGGGTGGTGCAAGTTATACGGATGTTGGGGTGGACAAGTATTTCAATAGAAAAAGAGTTAGCACTTGGATGTAGGTCAGCCCTATCCTGATGGACTAGTTGTGTCCCTAAGTAATCTCATTATCACCTAAAGCCAGAGCTGTCAGTTAAAAACGTTACATGCAAACCAGTTATCTGACCTGCCTTCTTAAAGCCCTCTTTGGCACCTCTTATATCTCAGCCTTCCTACAGAAATTAGCAGAACCTGTGTCAAACATCAGGGTTCTGCAACAACTTTTAGTTAAGCAGATTTTGAGAAGGAACTTGAAAACAGCATAAGTGGAAGCTACTTTTGTGTGTCCTACCACCTGTGCAAACAGGGTCCTGAAAATTTTGCTGAGCCAAAAACGGTTAGTAGAACCTTATTCAAACATTTATTGTCTAGATGCACTAATATTATTGTTTAGAGAATGGTTGGTTTAGCCAGTGGACTGACTGTGGCTCCAGTGAAGCAGTGGGGTAGCTGGATTGGGGACCTTTGAGGTTACTATCTATAGCATAGGCAGTATGAGCTTGTAATTGTGAACTAACATAAATTGTAAACTTGCAACAGTTTGCTCAGAAAGAGGAATGGACTGTTTTATGCGACACACTTGCGTCCCGACTTTTGAATGTTGGAGATACACTTGCTGCAACTCTCTGCTATATTTGTGCTGGAAATATTGACAAAACTGTGGAAATATGGTCTCGCAACTTGAAATCTGAAGATGGTGGGAAGACTTATGTTGATCTTCTCCAGGTATAGATGGAAAAATAGAAGTTTCTTGTCTATGACATGCTCATAAACAGGTCTAATCAACTATTGTATAAATGAAGGACTTGATGGAAAAGACGATTACTCTAGCCCTTGCCACAGGCCACAAGAGGTTTAGTGCATCGCTGTCTAAGCTTGTTGAGAACTATGCTGAGCTGCTGGCCAGTCAAGGTCTTCTTAAAACTGCAATGGAGTATTTAAAGCTGTTGGGATCAGATGAACATTCACATGATCTAGCGATATTGAGAGATCGAATTGCGTGTTCTACGGAAGGTTGCGACAAACCTTATCTCTACTTAAAGTTGGTTTTCTTTCATGTATGCTGTGTTTTGCTTTCTTTTTCACAGATTGGCCATCTTCACCTTCACCAATTACTTAACACCATAAAGTATATCTTAAAATTTGGATCCTGATGTATAAGTTTCTAATGGTTGTTTACTATCACCTGTTGCATTTGTTCATTCAGCTTTTGGGTAGCTTTCCATGCTAGATTGTTTATTGATGCTGTTGCCAGAACTAAATTTAAGCATGCACTTCAACATTATCACCTGTCGCATTATTAATCCTATGCCTGTGAACTAAATTTAAACATGCACTTCAAACCTAGACGTTTTATTTTTTGTTCTATGAATTCGACAAAATTGTTTTATGAATGCAACATGTAAATAAAGGGACTTTCCCCTGGTTTATAGTTGGTGAATCAACATTATTTTGTCACCCCCTATGCCTGTGAACTGTAAGCTTTCGAATTTGGACATGTAGCTGAGTAGCTCAGTACTGTTTAACCTTCCTTTTCTGTAGCGAGTAGTTTTTTACATGTTGATCTATCATAGTATTGATTAGAGGTATGCTTTTCAGAGAGTGCTGCTGCTGGGAGTTCTGCTTCTGACACCAATGCCTCCTATGTTGTGAATCAATTGAGTTATACAACCCCAGATCCTTCTCAGAATGTTTACCAGGTTCCTGATTTCACATTTTCCCCCACTTAATGCGGACTAGTAATATTTTTTTCCTGGAGATATTTTGTATTATAATATTCTAACTTCCACGAACTGCAGGTACCTCAACCATACAGTGTGCCCAGTAATACATATTCGGAAGTTTATCAGCAACAACCTACTGCTGCCTATGGATACAACAACTCATATCAACCTCAACAGCCAACCCATATGTTTGTTCCACCAAGCACACCTGCTATTCCCCAGGTATATATGATTGAGAAGCTTTTTCTTTAACCTTTTATCTTTATGGTTTTAGTAACATGTATTGAGTTATGTAGTGCTTAAACATAGCAGGTCATATTCAGTATACATTGGTAATTATGTTCTTTTTTCTGTACAGTACGAGACTATAGTGGCAAATCTTAGTTTGCATTTTATTATACATTGGTAATCTGGTGAAAGTTTGAAATATAATTCTGGATTAGGATGTCTATATTGTTTTTCGCACATGTAGCAAACATCCATGTCTTCATAGTTTCTGCTTCCCAAATATCTGTTGATTTTTTATTAGCTTATTAGCCTCATTTAAAGTTTGTGAATGTTTTGTTTTCACCCATTTTAATTAGTTGCAATATTCACCATTCTCATTGTTTTGTTGTTTTTCTACGAACAGCCAACTCCTGGTCCTGCACCAGTGTCACAGCAAACAGTAAAGACATTTACTCCTGCAAACCCAACAGGTCTAAAAAACCCAGAACAATATCAGCAAGCTAATACCTTGGGTTCTCAGCTTTACACGGTAAGTGAACTGGGGGGCACAAGTTTTTCATCTGGTATTTGTTTAATGTTTGTTAAACTAATCACTCATTTGAACAGGGTTCTGCAAATCAACCATATTCTTCTGGACCAGCTGCTCCGTATCAAAGTGGACCTCCAACCACATACCATCAACCTAGATCACCTGCTCAATACCAAACTGCTGCACCAGTCCCTCCATTTGGTGCTGGCGCTTCTGTACCAGGAACTGTACCTAACCAGATGTTTAACCCTTCTGTCGGAGCGAACTCAACAGCCAGGTTTATGCCACCAAGCAATCAGGGCTTTGTTCAGAGGCCAGGTTTGAGTCCTGCACAGCCATCAAGTCCCACACAGGCACAGTCGCAGGCACAGCCAGCTCCTCCTGCACCTCCCCCAACTGTTCAGACAGCTGATACGTCAAAGGTGTCCGGTATGTGTAATGATGATGCAAGACTTGTATCTTTTTTTTATTTTTGTTAAACTATTTGTTCTTGTTCCATTTGCGGGCCTAAGTGACACTGACAAGACCATTTCAACATATCCAGCATGCTTAACAAACTTCATTTCATTTTCCTGGTTTCAAGGAACATTTTTGCCTTATTGATTGAATTGTTTCTGCATTTGAACATTGCCAAACATTTAATTTATGATGATGCTACAAAACAGAATTGTGTATATTCTGCTGTGTTGGTGTTGGCCTGACTTCTCTAATTGTCTTTTGCAGCTGAGCTGAGACCTGTTATTGCAACACTGACTAGACTATTTGATGAGACATCCAAGGCTTTGGGAGGATCACAAGCTACTCAAGCAAAAAAGCGTGAAATTGAAGACAATTCAAGGAAGATAGGAGCTTTGTTTGCAAAACTAAATAGCGGAGATATATCTCCTAACGTGTCATCGAAACTCATCCAGTTGTGCAGTGCACTTGACAGTAGCGACTTTGCCACTGCAATGCACCTCCAGGTAGATTTCACCTTCACCTTACTAAATTCTGCAAAATTCCTAACATGTGACTTATTTCAACTGTCTAACATTTGTTCAATGGTGTCAGGTGCTTCTGACTACAAGTGACTGGGATGAGTGCAACTTCTGGCTTGCAGCATTAAAGCGTATGATAAAGACAAGGCAGAATTTTAGAATGTAAACCTGTGTCAAGACCTCGCCAGTTCTGTATACCACCTTCTGTTTCTTGTCAGAAATGTTAGTGTTAGCAATTTCAGAGGGTTCGCCGGCACAGAGGTGTTATCCTGCTTCTTTGTCCTCGCTAAGCTTGTTGGTGAATGTGGTGTGTTACTTCGGTGCCATTATACTTCTTCAGAATAGATTTTTTGATATCTCTTTGTAAAAGATGATCAGCTGTTGGATTGTTGGTTCTGAAAATTAATTGTAAAAGGCCACTTAATCTGTGTTATAGCTGTCCGATCATCTTGTCCTTTTCAGTTAGAACTCATCACTCTAGACATTTGAAAAACTCGACGATTAATACAAGGGACAATAGCTTGTGTTTTTTTCTTGTGTTCTGTGGAGTATATGAACATAAATCAATAAATTTCTGTAATCTAGTGCCTGTTGCTGATCGTTGTTTGACATCCATTTGGAACATTTATATGCATGATATTTTTATCATATATCCACTGAAACCTTTTAGTCGATAGTTTGTTACTTTATTTTTGTTTTTTCTTTTGTAATTATCTGTATAATAATTATAAACTGTTGGATCTAGTTCGAATGATTTAAAATGGTGATTGAAAGTTTTTACTAAACTTTTTGTCAGTTTTATTTTTGAAGGGAACCCTATTTTTTATATTTCCATCCTATGGGCTTGCTGCTAGCACATGTTATACGGCCCAGTAAACAAAATTGTGTAACTGTTCAAGTTTTTGCGTTCTGTAGTACAGAAATTTTTGCATTAACCATTTTGTATGTTTTGTTTGGTAAAAAAAGTACTATTCGTTTATGGATCTTGATGGATGCTGCCATCCTGGATCCAAGTTTACATGTTCCAACGAGGAAATCTCTGTGACTGGGAGAAACATAACCATACTTCTTGGAAAGTTCAGCAGTTCGTGTTCGTCATGACCTTCAGCACTAGCCTAGATTTGACTTCGTAGCTTCACATGACCGTTAGATGCCGCTATTCCGAATGATTGAGCAACATGGTCCCCGGTCCGGTCAACTAGCGCACCCTCCCTGACAACGCAAGCAAAATTCTCTCCTCTTCGCAGGGCCAGGTCATGGTCAGGCCACACCCCCCTGGCGCCCTTGGTGGCTTGGAGCTGTACCGTCGACCCGAGCCGTCCACGGCCGCCTTCACATGGCGCCTTCTCCTCTGCATCGGCGTGCTCGCTTCGTTGCTTGCTCCCTGCTCCACGAACCACCCGGAGGCTCAAACACCCAGAATAAGTCGTCGTCGTAAGCTGTTCCAGGAGTAATAAAAATACTGGCGGTATAAACTACACTCCTAATCCACTCCCCGCAAGCAACGCGCATCCAGTGATTCTCAAACTAATGTATCTTCATGTTCATGTCCCTCTCTCTATCTCTTTGCATGACTGCATGTGGCCTGCCAGTTCGATGGCACGCCAGCTCGTGCTCCTTAAACTGGATTCTGGCATTCCTCCTGCAGCCTGACTAGGCCACTAGTACTAGAAATTACACTTATGTTAAAAATAATGTCTGCAAATTCCCCTGCCCCATGACCACGCCATGAGGAGGCCCATGGCCCTACCATTCCTTATCTGTAAGCGAGCGCGGCCGCCCCCCTCTTTTTATCCGTCAGCTCCATCATTTCGTGCTGGTGAACCTGATCGGGGAACATTCGATTCTGGCTGCTGGTGCCTGCTCGACAACAGAAATACACATGCAGATACCCCGGCCCTCATGATGCAGCTGGTGGTAGAGAGACACTGATAAGGTTCCTGCTTGTTCTGCCATCGCCCTAATTTCGTTGGAATCTGCATCATTAGGGTATCATATCATTTCTGAAAGCTAACCACAGTGGCACAGTGCCATAGAATTGCCCAACTGAATTGGCTCAAAAAAAAAAAAAAGAGGAAAATTGCCCAACTGAAGTATCAATAGCTAAAGAAAATAAAAGTACAGGTGGATGCAAGTGTAACTAGTAGTTGCACCCGAAGAACATACTCGCATGTTCGTTCCCTTTCTGCAGTTGGAGTATGTGCGATCTGATTGCTCTGTTGGACAGTTACAGAACGTACGACCTGAATCCCAAAAAGGAAGAACGAGAATCTAAGCTATAGCCGCCGGCGGACAGAACACCAGAACCAGTAGCCCCCACTGGACGAAGCCTGGGACAGGGAAAGCTGCCCGGTTGTTTCAACTGTCCTCCTACCTATCCAAAAGATGGGGACCAAACTGTCGCCCCATTATAATATAATAATATCACATACTGCTACTAATAACAACTTAGCACCCCCGAGAACCACCAATTAAACTACTAAATTACTTATGGGTTCCCAAAACACATTATTTGCAACCAGAGGCAGATAGCTGATGCAATCCAAGCCAATCCGTTCCAGGTCATGTCCAGATCTCACTCACTCAGACTCACTGGTGGTGGTGGCAGCATTAGGTCGGCTGCATCAAATCAACAGGTTAACTTCATCAGGCCACCCAAATAATCTCGATTAGTACAGTTATCACGAGGTCACGGGGATGCATCGTCTCGTTCTCCTGACCTTCTCATCCTCTTCAGCTCCCAGCTGTACAGCACTAGTTTATCATCGTCTGCTAGCTCAACAACCGGTCCCGGCCGGCTGCCCCTACCATGCAGGCTACCACACCTGCTGGGAACTCACCTGCTAATCCGACTTAGCTGCAGCTGTGCAGATCATAGACGATGTGATAGTCACGGCAGCAACAGTACTGCACCATACTACATGTACTAGCCGAGCGTGTTGATCTGAGAGAGAAAAATATTTTATCACCAACTCGGTTGCTTATAGCAAAAGTGCTCCGGTGGTGCCAGTCCTGGATCCCAAAGCAGGCGCAAGTACACATTGACTTGTTGTTAACATATCTTGAGGAATTTGTTAACATGGTGATGCCAGTTAACATATCAAGGCAGCTTCAGGGGCATTCCTGCATGGATGTACCGTCGATCGTTAGGCTGCCAGTGCGGATGGCACATGAACACCACATGTAGGAGCTTGGAGGAATGGGTATTGTAATGGCACTTGGATTTTCTCCATGATCCTTTCAGCTAGTGATCAAATATATAGGAATCTCCCTGATCAACAATCCAGGAAGGTCAAGCATTTTAATTGCCGATGCAATAATTGTTGAAAGAGATGATTGACAAACGGCGCCGATCAAGAACGGATCAGGTCAACAGGGACAGCAGGGTACTAATTACTCCGCAACTTAACTTCATTCCGTGCTATAACTGCATATTGACAATGCTTGACACTTCCGTTGCTAATGAATGGTCTTGTCAAGAAAAGGTAACTTGGGTCCAGATGGAATTACTGTTTCTTGGGCTGTAATAAATTGTTGGAGAAATAAATAACGAAGCGTAGCAAGGTAGTGCGAGTTTCAAGAGCAGCCTTGCCACCTCATGTTGAAACATGCGATTCAGCTCTAAGCTGGCCTCGTCAGTTGCCAGTTGCAGTGCACTCCATTATCAGTAGCCCCCCAATTTCGGATCGCTGGAACAATTGTTTGTTTGTGCACTTTGAAGCAGATGATGGGATAGGGGGTCTCAGTTTCTGTTTCCTCAGAGTCCAAGTTAAGACTCTGCTTACGTGCGGCGTTAAAAAGTCGCTCCTCGCTTTCTGCTGCGGAAGCAACAGCTCACATCACATCTCGTTCTCAGGTACGAGGATACTGCTGGAAGCTTCGATGTGTCATGAATCGGGAGAGGATCCCATGTAGAGAGTCCCATTCATTCCAAAACTGTTACTAGAAAACACGGCAGAAAAACAGTAAATAAGGGCAGAGAAACGGGACACAGAATTTCAGGAGGGATGGAGTGACTGCAAAAGGAGAGTTGTTCTACGCACCGAACTGTCAATTCAACCTTCCATAAAGCATACTAATGCATAATGAACATGCGAAAGGTGCATTTCCTATGAGAAATGAAGTGTCCGGTGTTCAGTGGATAAGCGGTCTTGTCCAAACCCGAAAGCGACGTCCCCAATGGCCAAAGCCATAAGGAATTATCACAAATGAAGCCGGGAGCTCCAATCATATGCGTCCAATTATTGTCGTTTGATTGGCACTCAAAAAAAGAAGATACGATACCATTGGGTAGCTTCAGAGAAGAGTATCTACTACATGGAGGAGTACTAGAATACGTTTCAAATACTACCTACTTGGCTTTCGAAAAAGAAAAGAAGAATACCTACATGGTTTGGTTTGGTTTGTTCTTATCATCAGGCCACGGAGTTTGGCCGGACACTGAAAACACCAGCGCGGTGCAGTGTTCCAGCTTACGCATGCTTCCAACCGGTTGACTCGCCGTGGTGCCGCCTGAGCGTGTCACGAGTGCGCCGAATACCTTGCAGGGCTGCACGAGACACAATCACACGAGTCAGGACACGAAAGCCAGTAAGTTGTGTAACTGTGTTGAGTTAAATCAACAAGGTTGTGCACAAGCAACCAATTAGTAGAAACGCATGAATTTTTGTACGAATTCACCCGCGTTCCAAAATAGACTTGCGCGTGCGCCGGGCTGACCCCTGTGACGCCACGAGTCGCCGGAACTAATTATTATTTTTTTCTTGAGTGAAATAAAGTCCGGTGACTGGTGAGGTTCTCGCTCGTACGTTTTTTTTCTTTCTTTCTCCTAACTGAAAGTCTTGCTAAATAAAGTACCCGCGTACCGTGCCGGTGCACGGCCGGCCTGACCACTCCGGCAGCCACCCACACCCATGCATCGATGGACGACTGCCCATCAGAAAATAATTAAGAAAACGAGTTGTTAACGCTCGATCCATCGCCATCACACGCGCGTTAGTTCGTTTCCGGTGTGCATCCGTGACGCCGCGTGCTCGATCGGGCGGCCGGGGAAACGAAGGACCCCGCCGCGCCGTGACGTCGCATCGCTATCACGAGCCGCGCCACCACAACTCGAGTTGGCCTCTCTCTCTCTCTCTCTCTCTCGCTCCCCAAGTTATCCTGGAGCGCTCGGCGGCGGCATGGCTAGTTGCTGCCATGTCATTCTCGCACCGGGTTAGGACGCGATCGTGTCACGGTGACAGCGCTGGTTAGCTCCCTTATCCTACTTTAATGGATTCACGAGCGATACGTTCGTAACCACGATTAATATTTTACTTTTATTTTAGTTATTAAAAAAGTGAGTTTGTGTGGGTAGTAGGTTCGGATTAGACCGTGCACAGTGGCGCAGTGGAATGGACGTGAGCGGGAAAGGTTTGGCATGGCTTACCCTTGAGAAGCTTGCTTGGACAGTGACAAGGGGTGGATATGGGTCAGGGTACTGTCATCAGTTAAGTAATTAGGCTTGATGTTTTATAGGTACAGAGACAGGTATAGTGCCCAAATCGATCGGACTAACTGGCCAATCTCTAATTTGTCTCAGCTTGCGCCCAGTTTGGATTTTAATTACACACGTGAGTTATTGAAGTTTCTACGATAAAAGAAAGAACTGTTGAAGTTTCTTTTGATAGTTTTGATTTGGTGAAATTTCGGGTTCCAAACGTGGCCGGTCACAGAGGATGTAGTTCTACTATTCTTTGTTTTTGGCAGCTTCACCCCAGCTTCCAGATTGGAAACATTCATACAGTGTAGCGGTCCAAAATCTCCAGTCAGTGAAAGTGAACTTACTGGTTGTATCCATCTTTGGAGGTTTTCTACGTGTGCAACACCCGGATTCAGCTGAGATTTTATCCGCCGACTCGAAGTGAACGTGTGTGACTCTGTTTATCCCGTCCAACTTTTGACACGGTTGTTTTCGCAAAATTCTACATACATACATAAAAAGTACGGTCCTTGAGCAGCGATAGCGTAGACGCGGGTTTGTCCTCGAGCGGCAAGCACGAGTAGTGATCGCGGGGATCCAGCGAGGCATCGGAAGGCTCCCCTTATCCACGCAATCGCACGCATCCTAATCAATCCAGTTTTCTCCTCCGATCCATGGTGTAGCTTACTTCCAGAAGCAACCAGAAGCCAACAATGGCGACGAGGATTGCGACTGCTGAATACATCATCAATCGTCCGCCATGTATAATTTGTGTGATGAGGCAATCGATTGAGGATGACATGTGGGTCTAAGCGAACACCTGTGACTTGTCAACGGAAGAACCATTCACCTACGCGACGCTTGGACCCTGTCGCTACACACCTGAGACTGAGTATGCGTGCATGCCAGCTTGCATTGGCATGCCGCAAGGACAAAAAAAAAAAAAAATCATTGGTGAGGTGTCTGACTATTTCCAGTCGTCGCGACAGGTCCGTTTCCGTGTTCTTCATCGTCAAAAAAAAAAAAAAGCAGGTACGTAACTTTCCCAAAATGTGATCGTAATTGGTCCTGGAAATAAAAAATGTGATCACAGCTACAGAAACGTGTTGCGACAGGTCCGAATGAATAATAACCCGAACATTTTAATTTAGCAGACCCCTTTTTTTTGTATCCCCAGTTTAAGTTTTTTTCTCAAATAATTTTCCAGGCCGCCCATGTAAAAAGCGACGGCAAATGGCGGCGGTCCACGCACGCAACCGTGGTGCCCCGACGCACTAACTACCGAAACCGAGAGAGAGAAGGGCGGGTGAGTCAAGGAAGGAAGGGAACCATCGAGAGTGAGCCGTCGCCGTCGGATCCTGGCTACAGCCAGCAGTGCACATCCTTATCTTTGCTTTCGATCGCCGAACGCTTCAAGTCGACGCAGCTTCGTTCATTCGTTCTTGGCTCTGCCCCGTTGCACACTTCTTCCTTAAGCTTGAGCCACTTCCGGTGCACTGCAGCGTAGGTCCAGCTCATGCAAGTGAAGCTTTGGTCTCTTTCTTTCTTTCTTTCTTGGAAAATCAGCTCGGGTCTCTTTCTCGCAAGCAGCTATATCTTGGTGGCCTAACCATGTAAATGTCCGTGTGGTCAGTAAGCCAACCGCTCCTGTGACGACCCTAACTAAGCCCGGTCTTTGATAACCATATTTATTACATATGTGTTGATTAAATAATGAACAAGTCTGTTGAACTCGTGTATTGCTTGTGTGTAGTCATGGAGGGAGAAGGGAACGAATCTTGTTCTTGTGTCTATGTATGTTGGAAAGTGTAAGTACCAAACCCCTGCATTATTATTTCCTACTGATTTGAATAGGTGGTCACCTTTCTCAGATCACAAATCACACGACTTTCATACAAGTTAATGACTCGTTCCTCACATCACTTTGCTCACAGTTTCTTTCAGAAGCCTTTAGACTTTGTTAGAGTTGAACTACTTTAGCGACTTTATCATCATCATCATCTTTT
Source organism: Eleusine indica (assembly GCA_030378355.1). NCBI lineage: Eukaryota > Viridiplantae > Streptophyta > Magnoliopsida > Poales > Poaceae > Eleusine > Eleusine indica. Next base: position 47,285,271 of record CM059500.1, read on the forward strand.
TTTTTTGTTTAGAAAACTCTTTAAAGTCTAAATGGTTTACACGGTTATGTTAAGTTACTGGTTTCCACTAGGTTTCGTTCCCTTCAAATTTAATGGTTTCCACTAGTTTTTTTCTTTGCAAGATGATTATCGGTGTCTTGTAGGGATATGATTCGATCGGCCCAATAATCAAGCTTGACTAGTGGTATAGGATCTAACAAAAAGTGGCACGGAGTGCTACTTCATTTGTCAGCATCATAGGATCGATACAATATTTGTGAGCCTGCATCCGGAAGCTAGCTCACGGAAAGTGTACTTCGTTGCTTTCTTTCTCCAAAAGCTGGCATTAGAGGACACTTAGCAGGTCAAATGCGTGCTCTCACCAACAAGACAAAGCATCCGTTGCTTTCTTATACCTCCTCCTCAATTTCCAAGCCACATGCATGTCGTATTGCTCCGATCCGATCACAGGTGCTTTGGTACAGAGAATTTTTTACACAAGTATTTTTTTTTTGCAGGAGGATGAGGTTACAATTTCTGTATTTGTAACAAGCTAAATAGTGGTGTGTGTAACATTGCATTTACTAGTAAGTTGCAGGAGACGATGACTCCTCTTGAAATAGGTTAGCTTTGTACTTCCTCCGTTTCAGAATATAGCTAGTTCTGGGTTTGTTCTAAGTTAAATTTTTATAATTTTGACCATCCATAATAAAAGATTTATAAATATTAGTTACATAAAAATTATATATTATAGTAATTTGATTTATGATCAATCTAATAGTACTATATTTTTGTTGTAAACCATTATAAATTTTTTGTTATGGTTGATCAAAATTAAAAAAATTTGACTTAGGACAAAGTCAGAACTAGCTATATTGAGGGAGTACTAACACAAGTTGGTGCTTAATAAGGTGCCAACTGAATAACTTTCTGAAGCTCATTGGTCCATATGGTAGGAGTGCAGTACCAAGTACTAACTATACTTCTAAGCGCATCCTTAAAGCATCTTGTTGTGTGCAAGTACCGTGTTTATTATACTGATACCAATGTGATATTACCTAAGATCCGCCTTATTATGCTGGTTTTGAATGCACCCTTAGGTTTATTCCTCGTCGTGGCGTTCTTGCTTTTCAGAACATGCAATTTGTGGGTGCTTGATCAAATCAAACTGAGATGGCTCGGTACCCTCCTCGAGAAATAATTCCGAATGGACCCAACAACAATGCTCAAACCACCTTGTCCAGCCTAGCACATGCCGATGCATACTCACCATCGGTTAGTCTCCCCCAAGCGAAGGCACAAGATCCAGACAACACATTGCATTGCACTATCCTTTTCAACCATCAGCGCTCGTAAATGTTTTGTCGCATGCGTGAGTCGTCTATGACCAAGCAGTCTGATGCAAGACAGGTAAAAAGTCTCAAGTATATGTCATAAAATGTTTAATTATCCATGTCACAGTTTCTCCTTTTGAGAAGGGACAGTATATGCCAGCATGTTAAAACAAATGTATGCACGTCATAATTTTTTACCCATAAGTGTTTATTTTTAATAAGCAATGATATACACTGTAAATTTGCATGATTGTATTTTTTGCTACATGGGCATAGTTTATTATTCAATTTGGACTAAGTGTATAATATTGTAAGATAACTATTAATTTTGTTTGAAACCACAATACAAGTGCAACTCACTCTATATCAGTGCAAGGGATATAAGGATCCCACTACACCACCAGCTAAACGCTGCAAATGCAATTCTTTTTTGCATATGCGAGGCATTCTAAAACCAAGCACAGTTTGTAAAAGCCTCAAGTACACACCATAGCAAATTAACCTGTGACATCATAATTTCTATTTTCTTTAGAGTAGCAATAATATATCCTAGCACATTGTAACAAATGTTGCACATCAAGTTATAAGCTTTCATGTATGCTAAAAATAGTTCATTGAATTGTCTAACTTACACTTTCTTCTTTTCAGAGATTAAAGGGCTGTTCTTACACTAGTGAAGGTAAAAACTAAAGTTGTATGGAAGGTGGATGGTCAAATGTTTTTTTTCCAGAGCACACAAGTTAAGTATTAGATTATATTAGAATGATATTGTATAGAATTCACCTATATGTTATTTTCTTGACACATCTAATACATTATAGTGTACATGTTTTGTGTGTGACTATGCAGTTGTATGTAAGACAAAAACACTTAAAATATATGTTGGTCTTCAAAAGCACGCATCACATGTCATAAAAGGAAGAAGAGAAAGAAGAAGAAGCAAAGAGTCTCAATTGAACTTATAATAGAAATATCACAATTCTTAAATTGGTTTGTTTTAAGAGTAAATATGATAGTGTACTACAACAGAGTTCTCATGACATTGTATTTTTAGTTGAATGTGTTTGTGCAAGAAGTGGACGTACATGGTAGTATGCCTAATATGTCTCACACGCTGTAATTTATTGTTTTAATTAAAACGCAACTATGATGACGTATCTCAAAAGGATACGACAATGTATTAGATTGGCATTAATTTCTTTAGCAGGAAATACTAGAATAAGGCTTCATTTATTGATGAGCTAGATGCTCAATTTTCTCATATCTAAGTAGGATTATATAGATTTGATTTGGAAATTTAAATTAATTATCAGAAGGGATAGACTCAAGGCAGTACCCTTTTAACTTCCGTTGCATCATATTTTGTTGTATCCGTTAGTTGGCTATGACGAAGCAGTCTGTCGTAAACGCAAAAAATTTAAAGCATACGTTACAACAAGTTCTCCGCACGTAATAATTTCCTTGCAATAGTTGTTTTAAGGGGAAGTGATATATATATCACTATGATATAAAAATATATATCGCACACGTCATAAATTCTTTAAGATGAGACTGTGACGTAGATACAGCTGCAAATTGGAAAGGTTTAGTTTTGTACGGTGTGAAATTAGAGGATATAGCTTGATTTATTGTTCTAGACTTGTCTTAAAAAGAAATCATCTGCAAAGATATGCTGCAGTTTTGATTCTAGTAGGAGGACCCACGGAATTGCTGCTCAAGATGTTTGTTCCATCACTGACGGCTGTGTCGCTGTAGCCCGGAGTTGAACCTCTAACCGCCACTGGTTTTCTATACCCTTCTCCTGCGCCTTTTATATCTCTGCGGGTCTCCTCTCTCCTCCTCAGTCCTCCGAAACCTTCTTTCTTTCTTCTCCCTTTCTCTCCCTCAAGCAAACATGGTGCAACAACAGCAGCAGCACAGGATTTACATCTTGCAGTTCCGGAAGGGCGAGCCGGAGCAGGAGGTGGCATGCAAGGTGTCCCCGTCCAAGGGCGGCGGCCGCCGGGTGATGTACTACTACCAAGACTACGGCGGTGGCAAGACCGGCGGCAAGGCGGCGCAGTCCCGGACCCTGAGCCTCCGCCGCTTCCTGGCGATGCTGACGCTCTCGCTCCTCTGCGTCGGCACGCTGTTCGTCGCGCCGGTGTCCTTCCTCTCCTTCGTCCACACCGACGACGGAGGCGCGGCGGCGGCGCTGGCCACGGCCGCCCGCGGCGGCGCCGCCGGCGCGGTGACCGGCCCCTGCTCCTCCGTGCGCAACGGTAGCATCTGCTGCGACCGGTCGTCGGAGCGCGCGGACATCTGCTTCGCGAGGGGCGACATCCGCATGCACTCGGCCAGCGCCTCGTTCCTCCTCGTCTCCGGCGACAATTCGTCGTCGTCGGCGGCGGCGGCGGCGGAGGAGGAGGAGCGGATCCGTCCGTACACCCGCAAGTGGGAGGCGAACGTGATGGCGACGATCGACGAGGTCCGCCTCCGCCGCGTGTCCTCTTCCTCCTCCTCCGCCGCGTCGTCGCGCTGCGACGTGCGTCACGACGTCCCCGCCGTGGTGTTCTCGACGGGCGGGTACACGGGCAACGTGTACCACGAGTTCAACGACGGCGTGCTGCCCCTCTTCGTGACGGCGCACCACCTCCGCCGCCGCGTCGTGTTCGTGATCCTCGAGTACCACGACTGGTGGGTCACCAAGTACGGCGACGTGGTGTCCCGCCTCTCCGCGTTCCCGCCCATCGACTTCGCCAACGACCGCCGCGTCCACTGCTTCCCCGAGGTGATCGCCGGGCTCCGCATCCACGGCGAGTTGACCGTTGACCCCGCACGCACGCCCGAGGGCAAGAGCGTCGCCGACTTCCGCCGCCTCCTCGACGACGCCTACCGCGGCCGCATCCAGTTCCTCGAGACCCAAGAGCGCCGCGCCGCCCGCAAGCAGCAGCGCCACCACCACCGCCGCGGGACCCGCCCCGTCCCCCACCTAGTCCCGCCACGTCATCATCAGAACCACCAGGAGGTTGTGGAGCGGCCGCGGCTGGTGATCGTGTCGCGGACGGGATCCCGGGTGATCGAGAACGAGGCTGACGTGGCGGCGGTGGCCGCAGCCGTGGGCTTCGAGGTGCGCGTGGTGCGGCCAGACCGCACCACGGAGCTGTGCAAGATATACCGGGAGCTGAACGCGAGCGACGCCATGGTGGGCGTGCACGGCGCCGCCATGACGCACTTCCTCTTCATGCGCCCGGGGACGGTCTTCATCCAGGTGGTCCCGCTCGGCACGGACTGGGCCGCGGGGGCCTACTACGGCGAGCCCGCGGCCCGGCTGGGGCTGCGCTACGTGGGCTACAAGATCAACCCGGAGGAGAGCTCGCTGTCAAGGGAGTACCCCGCCGGCGACCCGGTGCTCACGGACCCGGCCGGCGTCGCGCAGCGAGGGTGGGACGTCACCAAGAAGGTCTACCTGGACCGGCAGAACGTCAGGCTCGACCTCAACCGGTTCAGGGAGGAGCTCGTCAGGGCGCACCGGTACCTGCTCGACGCCAGGAGGAAGGCAACCGTGTGATCGATCAAATCAAACAGACAATTTGAAGCTGGTTCAATCACCAACAACATTAAAAAAAAAAAACTGAATAGTTTTACATCTTTCTTTGTTTCTCCCCTGCTGCTGCTTCTGTGTGATATGCTGCTAACTTCCCCTGACAATTCTTTGCATTAGTTTTCTGTTCATCCTCCTGTACTTAGTACATCGATGATGGTTTAATTGATACTGAGAGCTTTGATTGATGTGCATAAATACATACCCAATCAAAAGTCAATTACAGAGAATAGACAAATACAATCGAGTGCGGATTCAATTTCAGTGGTTGGTGTCTCGGTGTCTGTTCTTAGCCTGTGAGCAGATGGTACAGGTTGGTGCTTGCTTTGCAGGGCCAAGAACTTTGCACCGCTACGGTTCATCTGGAACGCATGCGAGGATCCCTGCAACTGCAGTGCTGGCTTTGAGTACGAGCTTGGCGGGCTCAGGAGGGAGGGATGTTCCGTGTCTGCTCTACCAGAGCCAGCCTGTATCAGTTGGTTGGAACAGAGTAATCAGCTTTCGTTAAGCGTCGTCAATAAAGCCAGCCCAGCTGATTAGTAGTGCACTGGCCTTTGTAAAGCCTCACCTATCGGACATGGACAACTCCAACAGAACAACAGTACCATGGTCAGGTGACGCGTCAAGCATACCGTCTCGCGCTGAGCAACGGCCAGCTAGTGGGTGGTAACACGATCATCACGGAACAGTTTTTGGCACCCGTTTGGCAGCTGCGTGAATTTCACACGAAACAGTTGTGTTTTTTGGGTGATCCGGAAATGAATTGTTCCTGCGTTCTAAAGGTGGGGTGATTTTTAACTCGCAAGTCACTCAAAACCGTACGTGCAAAGGAAGACGCGCACCAAGAAACAAAAAAAGAACAGATGGGATGGCTCGTTGCAATAGCTGATGATCCACGCACCCATAACGGTGAGGATAACTTAGTGGTGATGAAGTTCAGTGGAATCTCACCATCTAGCAGCTCATGAGAAAGGCCCTCAAGTGGGCGGCCTGTCTTCTTCGTTGTGCAAGGTAAAGAGGCTTGCAGTGGAATGCTTGTGGAAAAATCAGACGGATTGCCATATGGCTTCAGGCGCACGCGCACTGGCCTTTTCACATCAAAGACTGAGGCGGTGAACATAACATCAGCTTATGTTCCCGGTTGTGCAGTGTGCCAAAAATTTGGAGATTTTCTCACTTCGCAGTTTGTCACTTTCGGTTATCCTCGCAAGAATTGGAAAGGAGAAAAATCGCCAGGGAGAGTTTAGAGGCCAGAGGTGTGAAAGAAGAGAAAAGGTACAGGCCGACAGACCGCGAAAGCATCGTCGGCCCATGGAAACATGTCGAGCACAGCATCACGGCCCATACACGAGGCCGATCGCATCAATCCCGTCCCGCTCCGAGAAAACAGCCCATCATCAATGGTATCGTAACCAGCCTAGTGTGTCCTGCCGCATGATCAAGCCCAACTAACGGACTTTGCTGGCAAGTATTCATTGGAGACAGACAGGTGGGCCCCTTCCAGGAGCTACGCGTTGACGAAACGATGCTCACGAGCGCAGAGCGCTTCCCCGACCTCGAGTCCGTCTCCGTCCCGGGCTCCGGGCCCCAACCAAACCTGGGGCCGAGTCCTCTCCCTGCTCGCGGCTCGGGAGTCGGGAGTCTCTTCCATACTTCCGATTCCCCTTCATCTCCTCTCTCTTCCGCCGCTCCCCACCAACCACCTCCCTTCCCCGACGACCGGACCTGAGCCGCCGATTCCGCGCCGGCGAGACCCGGATCTCGGCGGGGCTTGGTTGATCTGTCTGCGCTAGCGAGTGAGCGAGCGAGGACCATGGCGGCCATGGACTCTGACCCCGCCATCGCTACCTCCACCTGCGCGCACTGGTAACGCACCCCTCCCTTCCGGACGATCCTTGTCTCCCATACCCAGGGAGAATCGATTCTATGTGAAAGGTTATGGAATTGATCAGGATTGTGGACTGCTATATATTCTGCTGCACTGTTGATTTGCCTAGCCAGTTGTATGTTCTAGGCCTTTTCTAGTTATAAATATTTTCCAAAAATAATAAATAAGGAGAAACATGCCACGCAGTAGCTTTTCCTTTTTTTTTTCACCTAGGGCGAACCCCCGTGTTTCCATTCCTTCAGAGAAAGGGATACACAGTTTTTTGGCGGTTACAATTTGAGCGTTACCTGGTGCCAACCAATGGCTTAAACCAGGGAATCTATCACTATTTTTTTCAAAGAGCTGGAACAAATCCACTCTCTGGTACCAACGATCTTCCTAAAAGTTCAAATCCGGCTAGCTAATATATCCAACTAACTAGTTTAGCTTATTACATACTCCCTCCGTCCCAAAATAATTGACGTTTTGGCTTTGGACACGGGAATTAAGGAAAAGTGAAAAAGTTAGTTGCGTAGTAAAGGAGGAGAGAGATAGAGATAGAGATGTATTGGAAAGAGGGAAAGTTGTATTGGTAAGTGAGAATAACAATTATTTTGGGACATTTAAAGTTGGCTAAAGTGTCAAATATTTTGGGACAGAGAGAGTAACAAAGATCTTCTTTCTCAAAAGCGAGAAGCATCCTCGATCACTTGGTGTAAGAAAAGTTCAGGCAGAGTTACATCTTGTGTATTCTTCAACTTAACCTCTCTTCTTCATCTTGGAACAATAGCCTTTCCTCCTTCACTGTTTGCCAGAATTGGCAAACATTGCTCAGTCTTTGCAGTAGCTTTTCCTGGTCTGCTAATAATTCTCAAACATTCAGTCACATGTAAATTGCCAAGTAAAGTTTCATCCGGTACATGGCATCTTCTAACATAGTCATGCCAGATAGTTACGCTGTTTATTCAACTTGTTTCCTGGACTTGTGAATTACTGACCATAACTCTTTGCCTTTTCTGCAGTCAGCGGGAAATTCCATCTTCAAACATTGCATTGCATTCTGTGCATTGCGCTCGCAACCTTCAGAAGTGTGAACATTGCGGAGATATGGTTCCGAGGAAGCTAATCGATGAACATTATGGTGAAAACCACGCCCCAGTATGTTTCATTCTCCACTTTCTGAACCGTGTTTTGTTTTCACTGCCACAGTGTCCCAGGGTCTTCTGCTAGATTCAGGTCATACATGAAGTGAACACTGTTCCTTCCACCGTCATGTTAGTTTCTTCTTATTCTGTTGTGCATGAACATGCTCTAACATCATTTCCTGTAACCACTGGGTTAATGTGAACGAATGTGATAATTTTCTGTAGACGCCAAATTAACTCGACGAATGATAGATATGACAGTAGATGTATACCTTCCTGGAATTTTGATATCTATAGATTACTAACTTAGTTTCTGTGTCTTTAATCATATTATGGACACAGGTGAACTGCTCGCTTTGCAAAAGTTCTATAGAACGTGAGTTATGGGATCTTCATACAGGCATACAATGCCCGCAAAGGATGCTTGCATGCCAATATTGTGAGTTTGAACTGCCTGCAGTTGATCTTTTTGAGCATCAGGTATGTATATATCTCATTCTAAGGTATAACCTTGGGAACTAATTTCAAATACAGTTCTCTGCATTTCAGTTATGATGGTTATGTACTTATGTGGTACAGGACGTATGTGGAAGTCGAACAGAATTTTGTCAAGAATGCAGGAAGTACATCAGACTCCGTGAATGGATTGGACACGAAATTCAGTTCCATTCAAATTCAAGTGCTGATGCAGAACTTTCAAGGTAACATTCTAAATAATGCCTGTCATTTATTTAATTCTATAAATGTGTTTCAAGATTACTGATTACTATCATCTAGCTTAGCGCTGTTGAACACTTCTTCCTCGATTGAAGTTACTGACTCTTTCAAACTACTCATCCTGGCTTTTAAGTGATTTCACTAAGACAACCTTCTTAGTTCAAAAAAGAACTAAAAACGTTGTCTGAACATCATAAACTTAAAACTGGAGGGAGTGGTTCTTGTTGAAATAATGAAGTCATATGTCTTTTGTTAGTTGATTCCTTCATCAGATGCTTAAGTTTCATCTGCGTTTACAATGCTCGTTCTGCAAGAAAGTTAGGCTGTTACTATAGCAAGTAGCAGTAACGGATGACATATTGTGATAAAATGAAGCTAACCTTGTCGAGGATATAAATTTCAGTGATGGAAGCACACTGGAATGGGAAGAGCATGCTACAGCACCAGGGCAACCAGTACGCCATGCTGCTCATGGTTCAAAACACAAACTTCTCGTGACAATCGCAATAGCTGGAATTGCAGTTTTGATTGGATCAATCCTGTACCAAAAGAGGGGGTGATGGCTCAAAGTCTACTAACCAAGGGCTGGTCAATTGTAATTATATGAGGAACATTAATATAAGTCAGTCTTTTGACTTCTCAAGATGTATGTTTTTTCATAATGAATGATGTTTTACAGTGGTGTCCTTGTAGAAGGTACAGCTTAGATTACGCATTGCGGGAAGATCAGATTCTGCTCGTTGTTAAAGAGTATTTTCCTTCCAAACACTCTTGTGTCTGGTAACATATGCAAAATTTATTTTCTCATTGACATTGCAGAACTTAACTTTAGATATCAAGAAAGAGATCGCAGCAATTCATTATCTCACTTGCAGTGAACTGTTTGCGCATGACCATTTTACACTGACATGTTTGTGAGTTGCCGCCAAAATGCTAATATAATTATCAACCATCATTTTTGACAAAAACCTGCCTCTTCTTTTGCAAGAAGTTTGTACGGTCGTGCGCAAAACATTAGAAGCAGCTAGGGACATATTGCTCTGAAAATTTAGGAACTCAGGAGTCAGGACTCTTATCGTTGTATTGTTAGTCATGCGTGGCAATTGGAATGCATTGTTTTCATAGCAAATGTAGTTTCTTATAAAATTCTCTAAAGAAAATACATGCATAGACAAAGCCCAAACGCAGGACTCTGCTATTAGAGAAATGAAGATTCAAGAACTTTGAACATCGCCCGTCTTGGCATCTTGTCGCCCTCAGGTCAGGTGACTTCTGGATTGTTTACGCAGAGTTGAAAATCTGATTGCTTATAATTAAGAGAATTTGTAAGCAAGATATTCATAGGTATGCATGAAACAATTCACTGGATTCATTACAATGAACTAGCAAAATGCCCGTGCATTGTGACGGGCTTAAGAAAAATAAAACATTTTATATAATTTAAATAAAAAAAATTATTTACACAATATATTTATTAAACATATATAGTATTATTAATATTTTTTACATGAAAGATCATATTTATATTATTGTTGATGTTTTTTAGTGTACCATTTTATATGCAGAGACAATCATTTTCTCACCATTTTCCACCATATACTCATCATAAATATGTTTTTTATCTCTAATATTGACGATTTTGACATGTAGTGTTGTTTGAGATGTTGCAGAATTAGGTGAAATAACACTAAAAAGGTTCAAAGATGAGAAGTAGTGATATGAAGCCCGACTCCGGATTTCTCATAAGCGCATGACACCTACAAGATACCTCTGTACGTACATGAAACCCAACATACAAGCCTAAGGTGGTGACCCAATGAATAAGGCTTTCTAGAAGGTTTATCTGAAAGAAAAAAAATAATTTACACAGTTCAGAAATAGCACTATATTGCGTCGCAGTTTTGGACTTCAAGACGTGCTACAATGGGAAACATGTGACTATGAAAGTTGTAGATCTCATTGAGAGCTTTCCGGAACATATATGTATCATATTATTTGAACTCCGGAGCTATGAGGTATAGGTCTCACAAGGAGACATGCGTAGAGGAGTCCGAATCGGAACAAATATTTTTGCATCGTATATTTAGACAGAACAACTTTCGAATCTGTGAATCCATTGAATACCAATGTTGTAGAACTTTTTGAGTGCTACGAGACAGAGTCCGAGTTTGTTTCATTTGGACTCTGGACGTGGGAGTTATGATTTTTGAAAGTCAGTGCTTAATATGAAAGGTATAAAATCGACTTATATTCAATCTCTAACTTTGTGGACACGAAATAAACAACCGCAGCTCAATTAATAAATTATAGAGATATGAAATTCATTTCAAGACAATTCTTATTAATAGCATGGGCAGATCATTTACTCCATTTGAATGGTGTCCTCGGCACACGATTCCGATACAAAGGAAAGCGTAGAGTCCTTAACGTCGTAGACGAGTCGCGTATCCATCTGCTGCAGTGCGCCAATGACGGTTCGGTGACCTGGTGTGATGGCGAAGCATGCGGTCTTTCCTTGTTCGTCTTCCATCATCAAGAACAACTGCTCCGGCGATAACACCATCACTGTTTCTTCCTCAGGAAAGTGAAGTGATATTGATTGAAGGTGCCTCATTGTCGTGTTCGTCGCTCGGAAACAGAGGCTGAAGCCAGGTCGCTTCACTCGCTCCGCTCCGTATCTTTGAAGGTCAGACCACACAGCCTCCTCGACGATATAATACGCCTCTCGGACCATCATTGTAAGTGATGTGCCAAGGTCAACCACGCACCCACCTTGGCCATCCTTGGAGCGGGCAAACATTTCCGGGCGAATCTTGTCGAGTTTGAGTGTGCCCAAGCTGATGCCGACGAGTCTTACATAGTACTCGAAGTCATGATCGTTAAGGGCAGGCAGGATCTTGGTGGTCTTATAGTGTGGATTGCGCGGGATGTCTGTGCCGAAACGCAGAAAGCCCTGGCGATTTGTTGTTTTGCTGCTCTTGAAGAGGCAGTATGAGAACTGTGTCACACCTTGGTTCGCGACCTGCATTACGAGCGACGTCGGTGCCGCTGAAATAGACATGATGCCAGCATACCTATTCTGGCTCTGAAAATTCTCAGTCGAGTGGGAGCAGCCGAAGACGTAGTTTTCTCTTATGACTACGTGATTTACCGATAGTTTGTCCTGGGCGAGGAAACCTTCAACTAACATGCCGCTAGGGTTGGTAAGCTGAAAATTGCATAGTCTCCCAGAAAACACGGAGTGGAAAGGTGGTACGCACAAATGGCTTGTGCCCGTGACGTTGCGGAAGGTCGACGAGGTAGATGGATCAAAAATAGGGTTATATTGGTTGGCATGCGGCTGGCATGGATTGCATTGCAGCCATGACATCCTGCTCGAGCTATCGACCTTGAGGATGTATTCGTGAGGATTAGTGTCCAAACGAATACGCAACTCGTGTGGCATACGTACTACCGGGGTGGTCATATTTGGTGTTAGGGAGTTGACCTTCGCCACCGAGCAGTTAGTGTCTGATGATGGTAGCAGGTCAGTGCACAGGTTGTGTTGTAAACGCAGGAAACCATCATTACTACGATGGACGGTGTGGTCTAGGCCCTCGTTATTGGCGATCAGTGGGAAGCTAAAACCGGTCGAGCTTGTGTTGGACGCAATTGTAGTATGGTGCGCTGAGAGAACCATAGGCAAAAGGTGAAAGTGAAACAGTAGTGCCGTGATTATACCAAGACTGGTCGGGACCTTCATCTCCACAATGATGGTGTTGTCGTCGATGGTGCAAAGTACAAATAGTGAAAGAATATATAGAGAGGTTGAGCTCTATCTTAGAGATAGCATGTATATGAAAGATTTATGTGGGTTCAAATGGACGGCAGGAGCTATGTGCAAGATATATATATGGATACTGAAAAAAAAATCTTGGGTACAGATCATTATTAGAGATGTGGCTGGATGCATGCATCATTAAAAACTGTCATCATCAGGATATAGAGCTTTATCTAAGAGATAATAATAACATGCATATTAAAGGTATAATACATGTGCATAGTTTTATATCTTAGTGATAGCATCCGCAGCAAAGATTTGTGTTGGATACCCTGGTGATTTGGTTGGATACTTGCATCTTCCAGAGTAACATCTTAAAGATTTATTTATGTGGGGTGCAAATAGGCGATAGGAGCTTTAGAGTAAATATTGGATATAAATAGGCAACGCGAGCTATCTGAAGTAGTTGTTGCCAAGATATATGGATAGTTTCTGTGTTGGAGATAGCATGCATTTTAATATCCAGAACAATACAACTGATGGGTGACGACCTGTCTGGGAACTGTGGTTGAATGCCTGCAGCTGCAATTGTTGTAAAGTTGCAGTCATATGAGTTCTATCTTGAAGATAGGAGTAGCACTCCAAAAATTCATGCTGGGTATTAAACACTCATGTTGTCACGAGTTCTATTATTGGCTGCAGGAGCTTTTATAGAGAACCATTTATATTGCATACGTATGTGTAACAGCTTTCTATAGCTATCTATGTTCACATTTAAATTACAAAAAATAAAATTGCAGAACCATAAAATCTAGAAAGATGGCAACAATTCTTCTCCATTGCAGCCAATCGTTGCTCGAATAATGGCAGGCTTTATTGAAACAATAGTGATGAGAATATTGGACAGCATTTTTTTTTTGGTCAAAATGCTAATCTTCACTATCCTTTCGACAAAATCTGCTTGTCAAAATTTGCAAGATATTTGTACTGCCGTAAGAGAAACATTTAAAGCAGATTGGAACACCTCTGAAAATGCTACTAGTTCAGGAGCTCAGGACTCCTCCCATGTCATCTTTGTATTGTCAGTCATGCGTGGCAATTAAAATGCATTTTTTCGCACTTTCAATTGCACCAAAAAATAGAACATTTTTTTGCACTTTCAATTGCACCAAAAAATAGAACATTGAGAAACTACAAAGGAACTACAGTTTTCCCCCGATCCTATTTGCAAAAGAGAGCACCTCATGATCCATGGTCTACAATGCTAACTATCATGAATTGCCTTCTTCAAGTTCTTTTTTAGAGAGATTGCTTTCTTCAAGTTGCTTGCAGTAAATAGCCTGTAGTTGGATGGATCCATATCACTAATCCTCCCAAATTGCTTGTCGTAGAAGCCCCATAACTCAAACCTGAAGATAGATCAAATACTCAGACACGGCTTTGGCAACAGGCATGGCAGGCACATGTCAACAGGTGAAGAAAGGGGGATTAGGAATTATCAACCTTCGGCATCAAAACACTGCACTACAGCATCTTGATAAATTTTTTCAACAAAAGAGATAGCCCGTGGGTCAACATACTCTGGAACACACACTATAGGAATGGCAGACTACCACAAGCAGCAAAGGACAAGGGCTCATTCTGATGGAGGGATGTTCTCAAGCTATGTGACACTTTTAGGGCAGTTGCACAGTGCAAGCTTGGTGCTCTTTCCAGGGTCCTGTTCTGGTCTGACATATGGAATGGAAACCTGCTCCAACAAAAGTTCCCAAGGCTCTACTCCTTTGCTAAAAACAAGCTAATCACGGTGGCCAACTTCACTCTCCATAACACAGTGCAGGAGCAGTTTCACCTGCCCCTATCGCAGCAAGCACATCAAGAATACAATAAGCTTCAGCAACTCCTTCAGGAACTACAAATGGAGCCCGATGCAAAAGGCACCTGGCATTACATCTGGGGTTCCACAAAGTACTCCTCTTTAGCTTTTTACCACTATCCCTACAAATTTCTACAGCCACCACAACCATTTCTCTGGATATGGAACTCCAAATGCAGTAACAAGCTTAGAGTGTTCACCTGGCTACTCTTCATGGATAGACTGAACACAAGAAGCATTTTTAAAAGGAAGAAACACAAGCTTCAGGACGATGACTATAGGCATATCCTCTGCGAAGGCAATTATGAAGAGACTGCCTTTCACCTATTCTTCAACTGCACGTTTAGCCAACAATGTTGGGAATACATTGGCATCATGTGGAACTATGCAGCCAACTTCTTTGACATGGTTCAACAAGCCAAAAGAAGCTACCAGAACAAACTCTTTATGGAAACCTTCATTATAGCGGCATGGCAAATATGGAAGGAAAGAAACAATAAAATTTTCAACCGAAGCAATCCAAGTCTCCTTTCATGGAAAGGCACTTCAAAAATGAACCCCCTGCTTCAAGCTCATAGAATCCCAGAGAAAGATAGGCCCTGTTTTCTTCTTTGGGCAGATTCCCTCTCTTAGTAGGTGTTGTTGTTTAGTTCCACCCTTTGGGTGTTGTTGTGCAGTTTCCAGATTTCTTTGGTGGTCTTGTACAGTGTTGTTCTTGTACAGTTTTGTCTGTTGTTTACTTGTTTCCTCTATTTTTAATACAATCTAACAGTACCTCAAAAAAAAAAATACTGCTGAGTACCAGAACAGGACGTACCAGTATGCCAAGAACTGGAATGGTGCATATTTGCCATATAGTTTATCTAACTCCTCATGAACGGAACTCATGTTGCTTGCTCTCTTGTGAATCTGCAATAAATTTTGGACATAGTAGGACCAGTGCAATCTATCATTCAAAAGTCAAAGGTCTCAGTAAGGATGAAAAAATTACCTGCTTCAAATGTCTGATTGTCTCAGCATCAGCTGGGATAGTGTGGAAATATCCCATACACATAAGCACATTGGCACAAGTGAAAGGGCCAAACCCAGAGAGTGCAGATAACTCTTTATTCAGTCTCTCATATGTGCCCTGAATGGTAGATACTTCTTTTGTAGCTGGTAAAGACATTTTATGAATTTCTTCAAGCTTTTGTAAGCACACATTCCTATCTACAATGCGACGTGCAAGCATCACAATTCGCCTTGCGCGATATCCAAGATTGCAGTGCTTGGCTAGAAAGTCCTCATCAAGACTCGCCAATTCTTCTGGCCTAGGGAAATCACCTATGCAATCTTTGAGCGCAGAATTGCTCAAGCTAAACTCTGAAAGATCTAAAGATTCACATGTGCTGCCTGTTTCACTTGCAACTGAAGGAACGCTAGACAACTTTTCATCTGTTTCCAGATGTGTTATGTCACTGCTAGTATATATTGCAAGTGTTGGATCCTCCAACTTATCCGCTACAAATCTTGTTTCTAGCTTGACACAAACACTCTGCTTCTTGCTGCGCTTCCTCTTTAGTTCCCTAACTGGAGGTGTCCTTGACTGAAAATTTTCGACACTGGAAGAATGTTTCAGCTCTAACTGAAGCTTGCATAGTGCAGAAGCCATTGATAAGGATCTTGACCATCTGCAGGAACAGCCAGCTGCATAAGATATCTTGCAAATGCAGTTCAGAAAAAAAAAAAAACATGTACATTTGATGCATCTGATTTCATATTTTTTTCTGGCTGTTATTCAAATATACCCAGACCCAGCTACTGCCTTCTCATCTTGGAATTAAACATTGAGCTGCCTCTGTATGTATTAACAGATGAAGCACGATTTATACTAGAGATTTGATGTGCGTTTGTGCTGTCACCGGACTACCACAGATAAACGTTACACAATAGGCACATTAAAACGGAGGAATGGAAAGGGAATGCAGGACTACTCAACTGGCAATTGCAGAGGAGGATGCACTTGACCATGTCCTCGAACAGCGTGGGCGAGCGGAAGATGCGCCCGAACGCGGCCTCCCGCGCCGCCGCGTGCATCGCCTGGAACTCCTCCACCGCCCTCTCGTCCTCCTCCGACAGCCGCAGCATCCGCCGCACTTGCTCCTGCGGACCAAACCTAACCATCAGCAAGCAAACCTACACGCAGGAAGCAAACAATATAATCTCTTACGAGGATGGCGTCCCGGTCGATTGGGGAGAGCGTGCCGGCGCCCTGGACGGAGACGAGGAGCGCCGAGTCCGGGCGCGCGGGGTGGGCGGAGACGCGGGTGAGGAGTGAGACCGAGCGGTCGGAGGCGAGGCGGAGCGGGCGCACGAGCTCGCGGGCTGCGGGATCCCACCAGTTGGGCGCCATCATGAAGAGCCCGTGGCTGCACACGGCCGCCGCCAGGTCGAACGGCGCGGCGGCGGCGCGGAGGGGGAGCTCCAGCTCCAGCTCCACGCGGGGCGCCTCGGCATGCGGGCGAGCGCCGGGGTCGCCGCCATTTGGGTTCGGCATGCTGCGTCTCCGGTGCCAGGGATACGGAACTGGGTGCGCAGGTGGACGCGTGAGCAGGGAACTGATCGGAGTCGGAGCAACGGTCGGCTCAAGGGTTCAGTCGCCGCCGTTTTGGTGTGCAACAGTGCAAGTGCCTTCGAGGCTTTGACTAGGGGATTGACTCGTCCGGCGAAGAGCAAGTAATTTTTAGCTGATAAAAAATTTGGCTAATTTTTAGTTTTTTTTTTGAGTTATTAAATTTAGATTTAATAATTTATGATTATTTTACAGATAATTTTATAAAAAAATTTCAGTTGATTGAAAGTTAGAAAATATAATATTTTAATTAACAAAAAGATCCATTTCGAATCAATCAGACTGCTGAAAATTAACCGAAGGGCACAAAAAATACAACTTATCGGAATGACTAGTGACCACGAATTTGTAGAAATAGTTATTCTAAGGCAAGCAACTGGCATGGGAATAATTCATATGTTATGTTGTTGACCAGCAAATGGGAACAGTGATGATTCCCTCTACATTTATTTCCTCATTTTATTTTTAATCAAAGGCCTACATCATTCGTTCATTAACTCAAGTGGTTTGTCATTATAACCCAATTGGGTGGTTATAGGTTAAATCTTTAATTTTCCTGGTTTACTCATGCATGGATTAAAGTGAATTTTAGTTTGTTTGTGAACTTGCATCCGTGAAACTCAGATGCCAGGTGCGATCTGCTTGGAGTCATTTGCGTCCCTGTTATTTGTGTTAGGGCACAGACAAAAGAGAAGAAGGATCTCGGTGAGAAGGGAGGAGATTTGCTGTGCGATTTACACGAGTTTAACGGCGAAGACGACAATGCAGAGGTGGGGCCGTGGGGGCACGCCCGAGCCCGACGCCGGCAGAAACAATGGCTGTGAGCGAGCCAACGAACCAGAATCCCGCCCGCGTGCTCGAGTTGGGCTTGGGCAGCAGCAGCCGCGAGCACGAATGCGATTTCTCCCGTTGGCAGCCGTGCCTGCGCTGCGCGCTCCCCCTACCCACCAAACCCACACCCCCTATCCATCTATTCATCCACACGCCCTCGCTACCAACGCACCAGCCAGCCGCCACCGTCCCCGCCTCCTCCCGCTCGCGATGGCGGTCACGCGCGTCGCCGTGGCCGCCGCCCTCTCGGCAGCCCCGCTCTCCTCCTCCCGCTGCCGCCACGTCGCCCTCCCCTCCTGCCGCACTCTCCCCACCGCTGCCGCTGTCGCTTCCTGCAGCACCCGCGCGTCGAAGCCGCTCCAAGCCGCCGCCGCCGTTCCCGCAGCCGGCGCGGTCGACGAGGAGACTGCCTCCTCGCCTCCATCAGGTGCGCCTGCACTCTTTCTTCCGACGCTTCAAGTACTGCTGCCACTGCTAGATTGGATTGCCATTAAAACGGCCAGCCGCTGCATTTGATCTGAGAGCTGTCGGTGTAGCAGTGGAGTACTCGCAGTGGACATAGTAGAAAGTGAAAAGCGTGGTGAAGTAAATGTTACTTTGATTTTTGTCACAGATCCTGGCAAGGGTGTGGAGAACTTGGTGATCATCGGCTCTGGCCCGGCCGGATACACTGCTGCCATTTACGCTGCCCGGGCGAACCTGAAGCCGGTCGTGTTTGAAGGGTACCAGGTGGGTGGTGTGCCTGGTGGGCAGCTGATGACCACTACCGAGGTGGAAAATTTCCCGGGTTTCCCGGATGGTATCACCGGTCCTGATCTTATGGACAGGTAAAACATTCATTATCACAGCTACCTGAATCTGTTTGATAGTGCTATATATGTTGCTGTGCTTATATCAACATGGTGCATTGGTAATCCAGAATGCGGAAGCAAGCAGAGCGCTGGGGTGCAGAGCTCCACCAAGAGGATGTTGAGTTTGTGAATGTAATGACCAGCCCATTTGTTATTCGTAGTAGTGATCGTGAGGTACTATTTTTTGTGCTCTTCCTCCTGTATTCCACAACCTTGGAACATTTATTGTGTGGTTGTTCAGTGGTCATTAGTATGATCTTATGATTTAGTCCATAATTCAAAACTGTAGCCCATAGGTAAGAGGAAAAATAATATAAGGACATGGGTATTTTTCTTAGCTTCAGACCAATGCATTGTGTCATTATATTGTTTACTTAATTAGTTTGTACACTATTGCTTAATGCAATGGTTTACGTCTATGGCTAGCAACTTCAGTTTTTCTGTTATATATTACTTATACATACAATTAAGTGCCCATCTTATGTTACAATCAGCCAATCAACTCTTGTAATTCACATGAACTAGTTCATACATTTTTTTCTCTGCGCTCATCTCAGTGTCATATATAGGTGAAATCTCATAGTGTAATAATTGCAACTGGAGCCACAGCTAAGCGCCTCAGGTTGCCTCGTGAAGATGAATTTTGGAGTAGAGGTATCAGTGCATGCGCGATATGTGATGGAGCATCGCCACTGTATAAGGGCCAAGTTCTTGCAGTTGTTGGAGGTGGTGACACAGCAACTGAGGAAGCAATATATTTGACAAAATATGCTCGTCATGTTCATTTACTAGTTCGAAGTCATCAGCTACGGGCATCTAAAGCTATGCAGGACAGGTAAACGTAAATCAATATTGGTCTTTACCCTCGAAATTCTATTCTATTCATGTACACATATTACTGATGGATTGGTGGACTGATTTTCTCAATATAGATTATGATAGCATTGTAATATCTAATATGCTGCATTGAATGTTATACTTTAGCCGTCTCAAAAAATGTTTTACTCTAGCCTGCATTAATTTCCATAATGCCTGATGCATGCTAAGCCAATTTCGCTGCTTGATTCGTTCTTTTACATATTCACCAAGCTATTCATAGCATTGCCTGAGTCCTGAAATAACACCTGGACTGTCATTCTTTTGAAACATTTCTGTAGATGAAATTATTATGTTCTTTGAAGGATGTTAGCTCATCTTCAGTCACATGAATATTAATGAGGTAAAACTTCAATTCCCTGGATGTTTGGTTAACAGGTTGATTATGGCGAATGTTTCAGAGTACTCAACAACCCCAACATTACAGTACATTTCAATACAGAAGCCATGGATGTTGTTGGCAATGACAAAGGCCAGATGTCTGGTATTCAACTGAAGAGAATTGATACAGGAGAGGAATCAATTCTTGAGGTGAAAGGCCTATTTTATGGCATAGGGCATACTCCAAACAGTCAGCTGTTACGAGGTCAAATCGAACTTGACACAGCTGGCTATATTTTGGTTCAAGAAGGTTCAGCTAAAACTTCAGTTGAAGGTGTATTTGCTGCTGGGGATGTACAGGTGACTCACCCTTCATCTACTGAATGGCTTACAATGTTGCAATGTATCTTACTTTTGAGAATTTGAATTGAAATTTTGTTGCAGTTCATAATTTCTTATGCTATTGTCATCCATGTCATATCTATAATATCACCTAGAATATCAATTATTGATCACTCAAGAAGGACGCTCCCTGCCTGTTAATGCCTAGAAAACTCTTAGTACAAATACATATGTGTTGTCATAGACATGTATCCATAAGATCGAGATATTGTGACTTCCTTTTAGCCATTTCATGACCAATTTGGTTTTATACTTGTAGGATCATGAATGGAGACAAGCGGTTACTGCAGCTGGATCTGGATGTGTTGCTGCTTTGTCAGTTGAAAGATACTTGGTTGCGAATAATCTTCTTGTTGAATTTCACCAGGTATTGTTATACTTTACTTGGGCACAAATGCCAAGTATGAAATGTTCGGAGTTCAGACTTTCATTATTATCTAACATAACTAGGTGAAATTGTGATGGATGACACAAGCCATTACCATTGTCTGGACACAAACTTTGAGTCTTCTGTTGGCTATCTAGATTCTAGAAACCAATTATTAAGCTTATAAGATATATTTCTTTATTCTGATTCTTTTTGCAGCCTGTCCACGAAGAAACAAAGAAGGAAATTACAGATAAAGATGTTTCAATGGGCTTTGATATTTCTCACACGAAACACAAGGGACAGGTATTCACACAGTTTGGCGCATATGATGCAAATATTTCTCTGAAAACTGATCCTGATTTTGCTTTTTTTTTTTTTGGCAGTATGCACTCCGTAAAATATACCATGAGAGCCCACGGCTCATTTGTGTACTATATACATCTCCCACATGTGGTCCCTGCAGAACCTTAAAACCAATTCTGAACAAGGTTAGTTTCTGAAAGTTGAAAACTTTGAACATCATGAGACATCATTCACAAAAAATGATAAATGAATTAAAATATCTAACTTTCAACTTCATCGTGAAAGTAACTTTATTTTTTCTACTGTCCTCTCTTATTCCCTTTGATCGTACAATGACAATCCAGAAATCCAATATGCAATTAGTATCTGCTAGAAGCATGCTGGAGCTCATTTATCAATTCTTCTAGAAATAAATGTTGAATCCTTAAAGAAAGGCTAAGCTAACCAAATAGGGATTCACGATCCCAACACTTCAATTTTTAGTTGATTAGTGTTTAGGCCTTATCATGTTTGCAACAGAATCTATCACCAATCTTAAACGACAGACATTTTAAAATTAGAACTTGGAACCTAATCATTTGGTTGTTAAAAGCAATGAACAGTTGCTTGATTAGCATTGTGTGCGGCACTGCAACAGCCACACAACACTGATACTGTGCAATAGAAGCTCTCATCCCATCAGCTGAACATGTATTAATATAGGATTTCTTTTTTGCTAATGATACTATTTCTTTCAGGTCATTGATGAGTTTGGCCAGCATGTTCATTTTGTTGAAATTGACATTGAGGAGGATCCTGAAATAGCTGAAGCCGCAGGCATCATGGGAACACCGTGTGTTCAATTTTTTAAGAATAAAGAAATGATCAGGTTTGTCATCTTTACTCCAATTCATTTCTCTTGTTATAGCATCTTTTCATGTGTCTGTGCTCTTCTAGGAAATGGTAGACCGTATATTTCTGAGGAATACTGAACCTAACTTGTGAGCCTAGCACTCATCTTTGCTAAATATTGGATTAAAATTTTGAATCCTTTCAAAAATAATTATGTTTGGTCGATCTTTCCGCTCCATGTTTGCTACTATTTTTATGCCATTTTCACCACTTTTCAACTGAAAGTTTTGGTACAACAGCAAAAGTCTGTAGCGGGAGAGTACATTGTTAGTTTACCAGAGTTGTAGACACAAGCTGAACCTGTGATATGCCCCGTAAATGAGGCCAAATCACATATAACCGATACCACGCATGTTTCCTACCTAAAGTTTTTAAGGCCAATTCTTAATCATGATCCTACAAATCTACAATTGAATTCCTGTCGATCATGCCAAGCTTCTTTGACCCAGGGAGTACCGTGGAGCTCCTTGGTGCGAGTTTGATGTGATGTCAGAGTTACACCCGTCCTCATCTTTTCTGATTTTGGAACATGCAGGACTTTCTCTGGTGTGAAAATGAAGAAGGAATACCGGGAGTTTATTGACTCGAACAAATAAGCTGAAACCAGCACGTGTCAGTTTTTTGGAGTGTCACGTTTCTTCGTTTGGCCCTCTTTAGATGCCACTGGTGGTGGCCAATTTTTGATGAAATTTTCAGACGAGCCTGATGGAATCCCAAAGGAAATTCTCAGATTGCTCGTATTGAATCCAACAGCACAGAAATATATTCTTTGTTGTACAAGTACGATGTATACGGAATTGACCGCCAGCTGATCACTGTCTTAACAATGTGCAAACCACTTCACGTAATTATTATCCCTCTCCAATATTCTGGACGTGGAATACTGTGTTACTGTTGCAGTCTATTACTAGTATGATCTGAACGAAATCACTGGACAGATGTTGGGAACGATCATCGAACGTTTTTCTGAGTCGTCGCATGTGATTTATGAACTTCTTTTGTTTCCAGTTGTCAGTGGACATGCGCTGTCAAGAACACAACATATCCACTAACATAAGTCCTTGGATGTGCTCTCATCTCCTGCACGACATCTTGCCGTCAAACCAATCTATCCGACTTTCTCCGACTCCGGCGTCGATGTGGCCCCTCCGCGGCTCCGCCGCTGCCAGAAAACTGAGCGCACAGGCACAGGTAGACCCCGGTTGTCACCTGAGACGAGTCACCCCACCACGCGTCACGCCGCCCACGCCCGACAGAAAACAAAACCAGCGCAAACCCAAAATTGAGGCGGCCTCTGCTTCCGGACCCTTCGTTTATCCGCTACTCCCAAAACCGGCGAACCGACCGACCGCACCGCCGGGCCAGCCAATCCCCGCCTCAAATAACTAGGTACGCCTCCCTGGCCCCACCCACCGGTTGGAGAGAAAAAAAAAGTTAACAAACCGGTTCCCATCCACACGCCACCGCGGCACCGCGCGGCCTCCGCCGGTAGCAGCGTCCTCCCAAACAGCCGAAGACGCAGCGGAAAAAACGGGCCCAATCCCCCACCGCGGCAACGGCATCGGCGGCGCCCGACGCGGCAATGGAGGTCGCCTCCTCCTCGTCCTCCCCGCCCTCTTCCTCCAAGCCGGCGCTCCGGCTCAACCCCGCGGCCGTCCTCCTCCGCCGCCTCCCCACCCCGACCTCGACCACGGCCACCCCCGTCACCGCATCTGCACCGCCGCCCACCGCGACCAACCCGCTCGCCGCGTTCCTCTCCTCCCTCCTCCGCCGGCGGGAGCGGCCTTCGAAACAGCCGGCGGACCCCACCGCCACATCCGCCTCCGCGGAAAGGAAGGCGGCCAGGGCGGCGGCGGAGGCGGAGGCGGAGGCGGAGGCGCGACAACTGGTGGGGTGCGCGGTGCCGCTGTTCCGCCCTTACGTGGCGCAGCTGCCGTGGCACGGCGGCGCGCGGGCGTGGCTGTCGAAGCTGTTCCCGCGCTACGGCCACTACTGCGGGCCCAACTGGTCCAGCGGCAAGGAGGCCGGCTCCGTGCTCTGGGACCGCCGCCCCGTCGACCACCTCGACTTCTGCTGCTACTGCCACGACATGGCCTACGACACCCACGACCAGGCGCAGCTCCTCCGCGCTGACCTTACCTTCCTCCGCTGCCTTGAGAGCAGCCGCCACACCACCGCGCGCGACGGCGTCGCTGCCGCAGCCATCTACCGCGCCATGTGCATCTTCGGTAAGTGTTTTTTTTATTATTATTATTCAATTGTGCCCGGTCCAGCTTGTGCCTGTTGCGAATATGGAATGGAGGAGGTAAGATTGGTGCGTCGTTCATCTGCAGGGCTGAAGACGATACTGATCCCGTACCGGACGAACCTCGTGAGGCTGCAAACCGGGCCGAACTACGCCGACGCCTTCGCCGATTTCGTGAAGAGGGTCGCGTCGTCGTCCGGCAGGCCGACCGGCGGTGAGAAGCAGAGATTGTGAGGTGATGGTGGCAGCACCGTATTGGCTGGGATTTGAGGATTTGAGATCCTAATCTTTGTAATTGTTCATACAAGTTTTGATTCGCGTATGGCGAGTAATTGTAGCAACTGATACGAGATCACTTATATTGTGAATATAGCAATTCTGAACACTATCATGTTCCTCGTGGCTGCTGTTATTTCTATCTGTGTTCGTGTCTTTGATGCTCTTATCTGAATGTTGGAGGGAAACATTTACCAATGTCAATGCCATAGCTTGAGCGTGTCATATTGCTCAAGACAAAGGGCCGAAATATTTCCTGTCACAAGTTCATTATTTATCGGTTCTGTGATTAGATTCGGTGACCACCTAGACAGATGTATTCATGTGTATGCGCATGAAAATTTGAGAGAACTAAATCATCGGCATGGTGAATAAGGTGACGTCGGCGAGCCCCAGGCGGCATGATGTGGCCCATCGCCATGAGCGGGAAAACGGCGACGTGACGCTGCTCGCGAGCATGGAAAGCTTTGCGAGAAACAGCAGCGCTAGGAGCCATGCTCTCGCTCCCGTGCAAGAAGATTCAATGGCCTTAATTCTGTTAATAGTATGTCATCTGCGGTGAAGTATGGGCTCGTAGTAATTAAACTGTGGCATGGTGCCGTCCTCCTATGATCGAGACAGACTGTTTACTCCATCTAAAACAGCCTAGCACGTGGTGATTATTATCGTTTTCTTATATGTAGTCGCTGGCACTCAATAAGAGTCGTGCCGGCAGCAAAAGGCGCAGGAGAGGGGAGCAATAAAGAGCGTGGTGCCCGTCTCCTCTCTCGCCAATGTGTACATTGCTTGTACGCATCAATCAACAGGTTACATGTACAAACTGTCTGATAACAGTAAACTGCGCTAATATATGATCCAAAATGTTCAGAAGTTAGAGATGGTACTATATGCTTGACATCTTCAGAATTCAGAACTGGGTGTTGTAAAGTTGTCTATCGAAAAATTTATGCCAAAAATTTCTGATCTTTCGAAATCAATCAACAGAGGAAGACTCCACTGTTTCTGAATGTATATTCTGCTGCTATAGGAAGAACGAAAGGAGGGACACGATTTCCTCCTTTTGGTGACTCAAGGATAAATGGTTCAGGTACTTTTTGAAATTTAATACTCAAAATTTGCGTTCCCGAGACGATAGAACCGTTTGAAATTCGGAAGCACTCCAACGGCTACTGAACACTCTCGAGCACAGAGGCACAAAGCAGAGAGCACCTCCCAGTTACCCCCTTCCACTTCGAGCTCCGCAATTCCGCACGCTGGTCTTCATCCTAGATTCCACGTCGGAGCTGGAGGCCGCAGGCTTGGCCGCCGCAGCCGCGCGCGCCACCCGCCCGACACTGTACTGGTACCGAATCTCACCCGTGTTTTCTGGCCGCGGGCGGAATTTGGGTCGACCCGACGCGTTGCCATCCGGACCGCGGGTCCGCCATTACCGGCATCGATGTCGACGGAGGTCACCACCATCGATTCGGTCCCCGACGACTCTCTCAAAGAGATCATGCTCCGCCTCCCGACGCCGGCTGCCCTCGTCCACGCCGCATTCGTCTCAAAGAGCTGGCGCCGCATCATCGCCACGCAGCAGTTCCTCGACGAGTACCGTAAGCGCCACTCTTCTTCGCCCTTCATTGGCCTCTACATCCCACAGGAGTTCGGCGGGCTGCCGTCGTTTCAGATGGCGGATTCGATCCGGCCGGATGACAAAGGTAAGGGCGGCGACGCCGACCTCTTCCGCGCCGCGGAAAGGGCCTTCAGTCTCCGCGGCCTGGGGAGACATCCGGAGTGGCGCATCCTCGACTGCCACAACGGCCGCCTCCTCCTCGCCAGAGGCGACGAAGCCGTCGAGGTGTACAGCCCATTTTCTTGCAAAAGCATCTCAGTGTGCCTTCCGCAGGACGATTTCCTCCCTGCCAACTTCTCCACCTGCTTGCTGCAAGGCCATGGGGACGACGCGGCGTCGTTCCGAGTGGTCTCCGTGCAGCACTGTCGCCGCCCCAGCCGCATGATGCGAGCCATCGAGTACGACTCCCGTACAAAGGAATGGACTGAGCACCCATGGGAGACTCTGAAGAACATCGAAGTGTCGTCTGGAAAGGGCAAGGTGATGCACGCCGGCGAGCTCATCTTTTGCAAGTGTAAGGGTAGTTCTTTGCTCATGCTAGACACGAGGAGTATGGTGTTCTCCCCACTGCCACTACCGCTAGACAACAATAAAAAACACTGTGCTATAGGAGAGATGGAGGACGGTGTGTGCTGCTTTGCATCTGTTGATGCTGTTGGCTTGTGGAACAACATCCACTTCAGAGTATGGAAGCTGGAGAAGCTGGAGTGGAAGCTTGAGAAGGACATGCCAATCAAACAGTTGCTCGGCGATAATGCCGATAACTCGTACTATAGTGTCCGTGCGCTGACCAATGGGATAGCTCTGTTGTGCTCGAGCAAGCGTCAGCATTTTGCTATCGACTTGAAGACATTCAGCGTCAAAGACAAGTTCCAGTTCGAGGGTAGCACTGCTTATCCTTTGGGTCAGCATTTTGCTTATCCTTGGCAGATGCCATGGCCGCCCACCTTTTCGATGCCTGTGGGTAGTTGTTCAAGAGTAGATGCCGTTCTACTTGATTGCTCAGATGTTAATCAAACGTTGCCATGTGGCTCACATGATAATGGCCTAGCACCAGCTCAAAAAGAAGAATGCCTTGACAAGGAAAAGAGTGTTCTGGACAGCTATGATCTAGAAAATTTGGTATATATCTTTTGGTTCAGCAACTAGAATCACTTCACCATGACCTTTCTAACTAATTGTTTCCACCATCCACTGCAGGTTCCTGATCAGGATATAATTCTGAGTGACCAAAACTTTGTTTTGATGCATCTTGAAGGTAAATTTCCATGTATTATGTCAATGCAAATGTTGTTCAAGATAAGCTATATCGTCATTACTATATGTTTGTAACATGCTTTCTACTTATCAACATTAATATATGTTCGTAACATGCTTTCTAAAATATATTAGATGGCAACTTGTAGTCAACGATGAAAATACACATCCAGCTCAAAGTATTGAATGGTTGTGTAGGAATGACATAATACAAAATCAGGAGATGTTAAAATATTCTAATAATTTGATTTATCTCGATTTACCCAACTTATGTTTAAGATTGTTTTACTCAACAAATGCAAAGAAAATTTAGTACCAATTCCTGGCCTTGTACAGTGGTGTATGTACAGTTTCTTCCCTTTTCTGGCTGTCTCGGCAGCCTTTCTCTATTAATAAAATTAACAGTAAGGGCTTCCCCTACTGTACATTGCTCCAAAAAAACACTGATATGGTGATACGCCTAAATATATATGTCAGCTCATGGCAGCTAGGATTGAGAAGAAGGTAGCTAGGGTTCAGGAGACGATGTCTCTCCTCGATTATGGGAGAATGATCAGGTGGACCGTGGAGATCAGGTTTTATACGTGTAGAGGGTCCTGTACCTAGTCAAATGAGGGGTGGGTTAGGGTATGGAAGTATCCAGAAAGAATCGGAGTATTGGTATCTGATAATACATGACTGTCCAGAAGTATCCTGTGCAATACAATTTTTTTTTTTTAGAATTGACTACTTTCAATGTCCTCAGCTGATGTTGTAATAATTTGATTTATCTCAATTTACTCAACTTATGTTTAAAAATGTTTTACTCAACAGATGGGAGACCCAGGAAGAGTTCTCGCGTGAAGCAACGGAGCGTGAAGATTGCGGGTCCAGTGTGGCAGTTATAAGAGTTCAGGACGAGAGGCGTGGAGAGGCATCGAACAAGAACATTATCGCTATACTCTGTTTACTCTTCTTCTCCTCCAAGTCTCCTTCCTCCTCTGAATTCTTGCCTAAGTGAGGCTATTGTAATCCAGATCTAGCACTAGATAGTAGAACTGGAGACAGAGTAGTGTTCGGTGTTGACAGAGATCGTCAGCAAGCCCAAAAGAGCCAGCAGCTGCAGCAACTTGTTGTCCATCGATCACAACCGAGTAGCTGATTTTAGTGACAGGGTATGCCCTGTTTGGAGGTCTTGTAGTAATGGAACCTCTCCTCTGTGTCAGCTTTTGGTGAGCTATGTTCAATCCCTGGAATTTGGTCAGGAGTCTGGTTGTGTTACTCCTAGGACTTGTAATTGAATCTGTGATTTATCAGCCGGTAGAAAACTTGGTGTTATGTCATGCCCTGGTGAATTGAGAAGCTGCTGCTGCCAGCTTGCTTTTGACTTGGGCTTGTAGTGGAGCTGCTTTGACAATTTGTGTTTGGGCTTGTGCTTGCATTACCCATTGTGCTCAGATTGTTTTGCTTATAATTTTGATATTAGTCTTGTACCCTGCTCTTGAAAAACAATGCTATATATCATGTTGCCCCATTTTAGGATACAAATTTAGGTATCAGTCTTGTGCGTACCTTAAAAGAAGCAATGACATTTATCATGTTTTGCAACGCCAGTTTTTATTTCTGTTTCTAAAGTCACTCTTTGATTTGTATTTAATTCATGTTTTGCTGCCAACCATCGCAGACGTCTTTTGTTCTAGGATCTGCAGACTGACATGTGACGAGGACCAGCTATCCAGGACTGTGTTCCTGAAACCTGAATGTTCAGACTTCAGATTGCTTAGTGAGACAATGTACCGCATGGGATTGCTTAGTGAGGCAATGTACCGCATGGAAGAAGACAACAATGACATTGCAAAATTCATAATAACAATTTCTAGATCTTTTCTTTTACAATTGTTTTTCCTGCTTCCTACGATTTAGCAGGCACCCAGAACTTATCCCATGTTTAGCAGCCATAAACTTTCCCGTGGTCTGTAAAACTAATTCGTCACTTTGCTGCAGAATTTAAGTTTTCACTTTGCTTCAGAATGTGCAGTTTAGAGAGGAGAGAGATATTCTAATTATGATTCCGCATTTCTTTTTCTCTTTCAATCCCAACCCAAGAGCTTTGAATTTTTCCCTGTCCATTGAGAGAAAAAGAGAAAGCTTCTATTTATGATCCCACAAAGCATGGCAGAATATATAATTATCTACTCTTTCAGAAAATGCTACGATGGTGATGTCAAAGGCTTCTAATGGTTCTAGTAACATTATGCCGAATACTGTCGGATGATTTGCCATCTTCAAAGCAGCCAATGGTACAGATAATGTTGATTCGGTTGCGGTGTTACTTGACAAAACTTTTGTGGAGCTCCAATTAAGCTGCAGCCTTCTAAACAAGTACCGTCGCTTTCTGCTCCCAAATTGTTGATTTAGACCACAAGCAAAAACCAACGATTTCTGCTCCCAAATTAAGAAAAAAAGCGCAGTTTTGTACCTCCGCCGTCGGTGGACGAGCACGGAGGCCACGAAGAGGACGCCGGCTCGCTCCGGAGTTCACACCCTCCGGAATTTTAGGCGGCGCGTCCCACAGGAAGCTCTCGCCCTCCAGCGTCATCGTCCTAGGAGCGTCCCCGCCTACTTTTGGAGGCGGAGAAGAGAAGGTAGGGGCGGCGGGTGCACGGATGGGAAGACGGAGGAACGGCTGAGGATTAGCGACCGCGTGGCCATCTCGCACCACCGGCCGAGGCTCTCCGGCAAGTCCATGTCGCCGGCGGCGGACTAGATGGAGCAAAGGTCACGGGGAGAGGGCGGGGGAGGATCGAGGGACTATAATGTAATAAATTGGCTGTATTAGGGGGTTTTGTGAAAATATTCGGAAGGCGGAGGATAATTCCATCCAAATTAAGGGGTTTATGAAAATATTTGGATGGCAGAGAATAAACGCGATCCAAATTAGGGGTTTTCGGTTGCGGAGAATAGTCGCGATCTGGTTCAGGGATTGTTCGGCTGCGATTAATTTAAAGCCGTTGATGAATCTAAGGTTTGCGGGCCCCCCGATTGAGCCCAATCGACATCACCGCTCCCCTCCCATCGCCGGTTATCACTGCTGGCTGACGCCCGGCGTCGTCGACGAGCCCAAGGAAGCGCCGACGACTTCGGCGATGAGGACGAGACCGAGGAAGCCGCCGAGGACCCCGGCATCGGCGACGAGCCCCAGCCGAGGATCCCGTCGCCGCTCTCTCCGATGGAGAGCCCGTTCAACGCCATTGGCTCCGGAGAAGGACGCCAGCAAAAACACCGACGCAGATGCTGTGGTGGGATGGGGGAACATCCGGTCATGGGGATGGCGACTCAGCTTGCCCGTCCCCTTCTTTCAGTAACGCAAAGCAACCCATCCAAGGATAAAAAATTCTGGCATTTCAAATTAGTAACCAGCATCTAAACAGCAGATGAGATCACAGGACAACATATGCTAACTGAATACACTCGGCAACAGGGCAAGTTGACAATAGGCCTCCGTTTCATTGAACAAGACATTGGCAAGATATTGACCCCGGTGGGCTCTGAGCTCAGCACCATCTCGAGGGAAGTGAAAAAAAAATTTAGACTACAGATTTCAAAGAAATTCGGACCCAACCAAGGGGGGCAAGTTGACAATAAATATCAGTATTTCATTGATAATACTGATCCCGGTGGACCTCAGAGTTTAGCACCATCCCAAAGGGACCAAATTTGAGGGACTATACAAGTTACACGTATACATTAAGACCTAGCAATCGTGGAAGGAAATAATTACTTCATGATTTTATACAGGGATATCCTAATTAGAGGAAGAATCTTAGCTTGTCCTCGCATAAGCATGCGGAAACATTCTTGGAAAGTAAGTGTGCTTCGCCTTAACGATCAGCCAATACAGAAAGAAGCAGGGGATGTGAGCAATGGCCATGCCAAGGTACCTGCACCAACAAGCATTGTTATGAGAGTCTTCTTCGATGGATAAATGCACCTGAGGAACCAGATAGAAGCAAATACCATAAAGGTGCACCAGAAGACGAGAGGTCCAGGAATGGATAAGGCCACCTGAAGATGGTAACCAAAACACAATGTCATCATCAACGCTGAAACTCAAAATGTATGTTTTCTGATGTCTAACACCACATAAAACCTTATTGCATGCATACATAACTAGATTAGCAACATCAACTTTTAGCATTAGAGAAATTTCTCAAATTCCAAATTTTGCCAGAAGATGGATAGCATATCATGACTGTCACCATGCAGCAATTCACATTCTACAGGTAAAGATTCAGAATCATTCACAACACATTCTAAATTGCTTCAAGAAGAAATATGTCACATATGCATAGATAGCAGATGTGTCACATCGCAAAATTTTCTCCTTTATTCTGTTCTAGATTTTTAGAAACAAATGGATCAGACTATGAAGTGCTATATCTTTTCATGATGAGTTTACTATACACGATATACTAACAGTCTGCATCAGATTCAATTCTCTAAGTAAATAATATGGGAGAATAATTACCAGGATATGCCTCCACAAGCATGAAGGAGCCACTGGAATGTTACATAGGTGCAGCTCCAGAATACAAAGAAAGCCATTCGGTACCAGGGAAAAGGCTGAAAAAAATCCACATGTTTGGAGTAATTAAACCATTGAACACAACAGACAGGTCTAATCTTTTTATGACCAATTATCAAGTAATCTTACCATATTGTTTAGAATTGTGTCTACGATTAGAAAGACAGCATTTAGAGAGTGCATGCCATCAGAGACCTGCATGATTTTTTTCCAATGGTCAAGAAAGCAAAATATTAGGCATTGTATTGAAAACAGTTGATTCAGTATAAATAAAATCAGCTTAAGCTTCTCTGTTCATTTTATATGCCATGCCTCATAGCGATATTTCAGTTTTTCAGGATTAAGGTGGTTGTAACCTAAGCTACACTGTTAGAGATCCGATAATATTGTGTTATTCTTAGCCTCACCTCCATAACAGATTATTTCACATAGTAGATCAGACAATTCAATTAGAGTTTCCACAATGGTTATTATCACTCAATATATTACATAAAAGGTCATAGTACATAAGCAAAGCATTTGACAACAGAGGTTTATGCCCTTATCAAGTCAGATAATAGCATGTGCAAATGAGGCTTGCTAATGTTTGCTACTCAAGCAGAATAGGAAATAATATGCACACAGCTCTGAACATTTACATACCAATGCTAACCCAAATTTATCGCGGTAAAAAAGTGGCACGAGGAGTCCCCAAAATGTGACATCAGTCAACATTGTTGCGCCCGCGCTAGTCTGCATACAGACAGAATATCAGACAGCAGTATGTGTGCTCAATCAGGTTTTTTACCAGGAAGAAGCTTAACATTTCAGGTGCAAAAGAAAAACCTTCAGGAGGCGAGTGGTAGACAGTAAAAAAGAACAAAATTACAAGAACATCAATTCTACATTTTTTTGTCTCGAAAATTTGCATTGACTTCTTAATCAAATGTAACGACATGCAGAAATACAAAAGGTAGCATAGGAATGATATGACAAAATGGACAAGCTCACTACAGATATTTTTCAGTACACACACTGAGTATCAAATGTGATACAGAATTAATGATACAGTATGAATAGCAAAATTACATGGAAAAGAAATGAGTATAGGTTCAAAACAAATTGCATGGAAAAGTGTGTAGTCCAAACCTGATAGATTATTTGCATACAGCGGCCCCAGAACCCAGCTCTTTTCTCATTTACGATTTGTTCATAATAGCTCACCATCTTGATTGTTTCATCCTTTTTGCTCTCTCCAGAAATTGGAGTAGAAATGTCACGGTTTTCAACATCAACATTCAGAAATCCATGGGACTCATCAGCTTTTCTCAAGCTTTTCTTCGAGTAAACCCAACATCCATGAGCTGATATGGCTGTTGCAAACTAAGAGGAATTCACAGGGAAAAAAGAGTAGTAAATCAATAAAACGCAACCAAACTAAAAAGTAATGTTTTGCCTTGAATAACCAAAAGCCAAGGCAGCTATAATGTGGTCAGGCAGCAGGGAACAGTGAACGTACCGCAAAATATATTGTGACCAAGAGAAAGGTCCACCTGTAAATTCATTTGGAGGAATGAAGTTAACGCAAAACATAGGTTAAGAAACAGGCTTGCCAACTGGCATGGGGGCCATGAATTCAGTTTAGCTGGGTCAAAACTAGCGCAATGGTCTAGCAGAATATTATATACTAACTGTTTCGAATGTCAAACGAAAGGCCTATTGTTTTAATGTGCAACGTGCTTCCAATTAGTTAAACTAGTGTCGTAGTAGCAGCCATGTGATTTGTTTTAGAGATTCTACTAAAAATTGCTTTGCCGAAACGCTAGTTCCACTACACATTGTATTTGTAGAGAAATCCATAGTTCCATATGTTTGTACGAGCGGTTTGTGTAAATTGTCTCCGCGTAGCAAGCAAGCGAGTCTGGAAGCGTACTGGGTGTAGAAGTAGAAGACCGAGAAGCCGTGCGTGACGAGGAGGCGGACGAGGAGCGCGACCGCGGCGGTGAGCGCGAAGGCGCGGTAGCCGAGGAGCCAGCCCGGGTGGAGCCGCGCCCAGCAGGGGACCCACAGGTCGGTGGCGCGGAGGGGCGCCGCCGCCCTCCGCAGCCGCGGCAGCAGCGCCGCCGCGGCCGCCGTCGGCAGGACGATGAGCGCGCCGCAGGCGAAGACCTGCCACCGCAGCCAGTAGGCCGCCCCGTCCGCCGGCGTAATCGCCCCCGACATCGGTCGGCGCCGGGACGGTAGCGGCTGACCTCGATAGGTTGCGGCTTAGTAGAGGCTTGGAGCTGGCGGAGAGGGCGAGGCGCCGCCCCCGGTTAGGACTTAGGCGGTGTGTAGTTAGCTCGAAGTGGGGCGGCGACCGCGCGAGATGGTTAGGGAAACAAATGAACAGAACGCGGCTTGTTGTGTACGCATCCCCGCCGTAAGCAGGATCGGGCGGGGGGACGTCGGCTCGACGGTGAGAACGTCGGATGAGTTTACACGGACGCCTAGGCATAACCGCACAGTTATGTTCTGATGACGCAGTACTGACGTGTGGCGTGACGTTTCCTGTGCTATCCGAGCGTACACGAAATTTTGGTGAGCCAAACGGGAATCGTACAGTTAATTCTGGCCCAGAGAGCCTGGATCCTCAAGGAACTTATTCTAAAAAAAATGCGTTTGCAATGTGATTGATTAATTCACCAATGCGCTTGTTCTCAGCTAATGGAAGATAAGTTTCAACTTGTTACCAATTTGAATTGTGGCCAAAGTAACTCTTGAACCTCTTAGGTCGAGCAGTGGAAGTGCACCGAAATGGTGATCTAGAAAGCTTCAAATATCAACCAAGGAGAGCTTCAAGAACTCATGTGGCTATATAGAATTCTCATTCAGATGTTCAGCTCCAGCAATTTAGGTGATCTAGTGATTCAAGGATGAGAATGGATCACACTTAAAAAACTCACATCTCGATTGTGAAACGGGTCGTATCCTCCCGAATTATTTAAGGCATAAACAGGCCACATACCATTAATCGTCCTTTAGCCAAACAAAATCGATACTGTAACCAAACAAAATCGTACTCTAGCACTTTCTATGCAATTAAAGATGGAAAATTTTGATAACTAATTATTAAAAATGGATGCCATCAGTTAACAAAATCATGCTCTGTGAGCTCTACATCAAGTTCCATTCGTAAGGTCCATCTTATTGACAGCTCATTGCGAAGTAACTTCTGGTTCTTGATAGGTCGAAGTTTTCCTGGACCATTTGCTGTTTCGTCATTTTTCAAATAAAGAATGCTAAGTACCACATGATCCCCATGTCGATACAAGTCGAAGTATCTTAGTATCAAGCTCAAAAGACCTTCCACAGAGTGACAGCAAATCAAGTGCGAGTACAGATCTGTGTAGCCTAGTAAAAATCCACAACAAACAGCAGAGACCTGCCAGAAAAAATACAGCAATTCTGCACATGGCCCTGAAATGTTAACAAAATCACCGTCATAATCCCCCTATAGTTTCTATCAAACCAAATTTCCCTGACAACGCAGCAACCAGAGAGAGTTTACCTGTTACCGCTTGACCCATTGGAAGCTCTTTCTTGCTTTGGCCTTTCCAGGCTTTTTCCTTTCGACCACACGTGAATCTCTTGTTAAATATCCAGCTGTTTAGTGCATGTATGCAGATATCAGCAATTTGTAGAAGACCATATATAAATGTAAAACGATAGCAGTGAAAAAGTAACAAGTCAAATATGGCGTGGATGCCATGAGGCCTATCACTAAAATAAATAAGTAACAAAGTGAAAGGTGCCAGCAATCATCTATGGGGTCATTTGGTGAGGGGTACAAATTGAGCTTCGAAGGCCATCTGCTTTACCTGCTTTGAGATATGGACGCAGTCCTGGTTCCCAGTTCTGCAAGGCCCTACTGATTCCTAAGCGGATAGCTCCTACTTGTCCTGCGATTGACAAACAGAAACTCAATCTGGAGGCCATGTCATGCAATATATGACCAAGCATGTAGAAAGAGTAAATTACAAAAAAGAAAGGAGTCTCCCATAATATAGAATAAGAATGCAAGAACCCTGCAAACCTATGAACAATTAACCAAGTACAAAACAGTTAATGTGCATAGGAAATGGTAGAAGATGAGCAAACAAAATAGAAAAGCAAAGTTAGAGAATTCGAGGAGTAGGTATAATTTGCTAAAACACATGCCATAGCATATAACAGTACAATACTCCCTCCGTTCTCAAATTGTTGTCATTCAGACAACTCTAGTTCATTTTTGAACTAGAATTCTTGTCCTAACGACAACAATCTAAAAAAAGAGAGTATAAAATACATGTTCACACATGCATGAAAAATCTCAAGGATCAGTGTGCAACAGTAGTTTTATACTAAATACTTGCAAGATCATACCTAATCCAGCATATCTATTACTCCAATCGCCCAGTCCATAGAAAAAGGATATTTGAATTTTGAAGCAACTAACCTGATACACCACCACCTTTCACAGTACATGCGACATCCCAAAGCCCCAAAGTCTTGGTCACAGTGAAGGGACGAAGAAGGTCAGCTCGATGGTCCAAGATTGGGAAGTATGCATCAAACTCTTTATCATTGACAATAAACTTGCCATCACCAGGCTGTATCCAAACACGAGCAATGCTGCATTTCCTTTTTCCTGTACCATAAGCCCTTCCTTTCTCATCAACTTGTCTAACGCGTGATTTAGCAATTTCCTCTTGCTTTTGGCGTTCCACTTCAGCTCTGCTTGATGTTGCATTCAGTTTCTGGATAGCTCTATCTTCTATTTCACTTAGGGGAGGCAATCCTGGAACACCCCTGACATCCTTCAGAAGGATCAAACTGTCGATCATATCATCTGTAATCCCAGAGGCCGCAATGAGATCGCCAAATGCACGGTTCGGACCTGCAACAAACGGATGTAGTACTGAGTTAGATAAATCTGTTGCTGCTCAAGAGGAAGGAGGGGAAGGTGGTGTAAAACCAGATATCAGGGGCAACTAACTATGGTGACACTAAATTTTTGGACAGTCAACAAAAAAAAACCAAAATGTATATCACAATTTCTGCACCAAATTGTCTAGTACACAGCATGGATAGCCTACCTAAAGTGAAACTCTAGAGTCAGTTAGAAGTGAACACTGACCTCCACAGTTAAATCTTCACAAGTTCCCCAAGCTAGATTTTAATAGATGACATCGACACTAGAAGAGTAAGGAAATGTATGCACAAGTCCTCTGGCATTTATGTACCCAAAAATTAGGTCAGCATATATTGGCAGTATAGTATAGAGCATCTAAGTAACATTGCAGTTCTGCCAAAGTGGAGGAAACTACTAGAGTTCTAAACATGATTCTACAACTTGAAACATTGCCGCGATGAATTATAAAACTAATCAACTACTAACAGTTATGAACATAATCACATCATGCCACAGGACTTATAACTGCACTACCGAGAGATTCATGCACGTGTGGAAATGGCTAAGTTGCAGATGATCACCTTTGAGCGTCTCCATCAGCTCTTTTTCCCTCGCCATGTTCTGCTGCCGCTCCAGCTCAGCATCAGCGTCTTCCCCCGTATTAAGCTCCTCGAGCCCAGCACCCTCACCTTCAATCCCCTCGATCCCCTCCCCGAGCACTGCCGCCGCAAAGGGATCCTTATCCTCATCCCCGCTCAGCGTCCATTGCTCCTCATCGCCGGCGGGAGCCGCCTCTCCACGGGCAGGGGGCGCCGACGCTGCCTCCTTGTAGATCTCTTCGAACACATCGCCATTCTCGCCGTCCTCAGCGCGGAAGCCCTTCGCCCAGGGTTCATCAGTGGCGGACGCAGATCCCAACGGGGCGTCGCTAGCGCCTGCGGCGTCTTCGACATCGGCGAAGGGATCGGGATCGCCCGAGTCCGGGGCGAAGTTCCAGGGCTTGTTGGTGTCGTCGTCACGGCCGGAGGTGGAGAGGAGCCGTGGGGAGAGGACGCGCGAGTGCAGCAGGTCCGGGACGCGACAAAATGGAAGGGGATAGGAAGAGGACGCAGCGGTGGCCGGAGCTATGGTTTGGAGGCCGTGCCGGAGATGGCGAGAGGAGTGGAGGAGGCGGCGGAGCAGCATGGTGGCGCGCTGGAGAGGGAAGCGACCATTCGTGGAAGGCTAGGGTTTTAGCAGATTAATTCGTCTTATTTTCTATTTCTCCGCTTTTTCGGTAGGACGGCGCTTATCTAAAATTTACGTGTTTGATTGTTAAAGGCGTATATTCATATTTACGCTTCTTAGTTTCAAAACGAATTAAAGAGTACGCAAAGGCCTATGGAATCTTGGTGAGCGTCTCCAACAAGTTCTTAGACTCCTAAAAATAGCTTTCTAGAAATTTTTTGGTCCAACAATTCACACAAATTTTAGTTTTTTTAAAAAAATATTAAATTGCTATGTCAACCATTCGTGGGTCCTATGTAATCCATTAGTTTTCTAAAATGGTGTTAATTTATGTACTGAGAGTCCCAAAAGGGATGACAAATTTGGCTATACTTGTGGACTGTTTTGGAAGTATGAATATACAGGGATTTAGTTTCGAGAACTGTTGGACAGCTATTTTATTGATCACGTCTAAAAAACAGATTTTTGGAATAAGTTCTAAAAGTTGTTAGAGATGCTCTAAGCATAGTCGAAGGCGTGCTATCTTCTTTTCAACCATTATTGTAAACATCACAGTCATACTAAATCCACGAATTGGAGACGATTCTGCCTTAGTATTGAAGGTGAAGTGAACGAAACTTTACGAGTCATGTTTTTTCTAATTAATTTTGGATGGATAGATAACAAAGATCTCTTTGGAATGATTTTAGACAAAATGTAGAAGTATCCTATATGTACCACTATCCTTTAGATTCTTGCGAGACATATAAAAAACTTACTGCTCTCCACACTGGTAGCTGAGCAACCATGCCATAATGTTATTTGTACACTCCATTTTCATCTACTGATTTGTTCATGGACAACAAGGCAACAGGACATACTACCATGCTAGTCCAGTGTTACGGTTACTTTCCTCGTAAAAGTAAGATCTGAGAACGGTAAAATCTAACCAAACGGTGGATTACCTGCTGCGCCTGCAAGATCTTAGTCGTACTAATGCCATGATGTCCGGAACCTTGTTTTTGGACGAATATTGTTTGAAAGCGTTTGTTGCAATAGATTTTGTTCTGCAAAAGGTTCATGTGGCTGCTTTCTGAACAAGGCCGAATGTGACAAGATTGACGCATTGAGCCCATCAGCACGTGAATGTACTACCCTCCATGTCCACTGGAAAAAGGGCTTTACGGCAATGTGATTTTTCTGCTAACGTTCCGAGAACAATCTTCTACCGAAAGTACACGAGTAATTCCTTTCAATCTGTGGTTGCAGTGATTGTGAGTGATCCAGCACATCTGGAAGTTTTACAGTCTGAAATAGTAACAAGATGATCTGAAAAATGATTGCATGATATGCTCTGACCTGCTAGGCCATGGAACATGCACTCATTTGCAATCATGTACTAGTAATCAGATGTAGTTTGCGCACATTAACTTTATGACTGAACTATAGCTAGTTCATCCAGACTATA
Organism: Eleusine indica; assembly: GCA_030378355.1. Classification (NCBI taxonomy): domain Eukaryota; kingdom Viridiplantae; phylum Streptophyta; class Magnoliopsida; order Poales; family Poaceae; genus Eleusine; species Eleusine indica. The sequence continues at coordinate 47,324,531 of CM059500.1, forward strand.
ACGTCATGTATATGCTTTATAAAATCTGTCGGAATGTACCATCAATCCGCAATGATCGCCCCTCACAACTCAACCAAAGACGCCAATCCAATCGAAATAGACTGAAATTCAGTAGTCTTCAGATCCCAAGGGATATGCACTGCAGATCTCAACAACCTGCTAGTTACAAACTTCAAAATAGAGTGAATCCAAATCTTTGTGTCACCAGCCAAAACGAAAAACTAAGTCCTCCAAACAGTGGTCCTGTCACGCAAATGGCCCAGCCTGAAAGGACCCTGCTCCAATCCGGCATGCTGTAGCAGTTAGAGAGGAGAGGAGAAAAAAATGGCGGAACATGGGGGAAAAGGCAAACCAACCGAGGGTGACCAGTGACCACCATGGGGTACACTAACAAAATAGTTGAAGTCCACTTTCATCTGGCTACTCTCCACACCTTTTTACCGTAACCTAACACCGAATCTCCTGATTACAAGTAGTTGTATCTCTTTCGTGTCACACCTACTCTCTGCCTAACCATTGCCGTCGCACGCAATACCAAGAGCAAGTGTTGGGAAAACGTATATATTCATTCACTTTACACTTCATGCTATGTGTTGTTAACAGTTCGGTGCCTATCTTAATCTTGGATTGTATCATGTCACTTTTAGTGCAATTAGGCCTAACTAACATTTGGCTACTATCAGGCAGGGGATAGTTCTGTCCAACCACATTTGTTCCCCCTTTTAGGGAACCAATTTGTCGAATGCAATTTATCATGCTATGTAAATAGATGCTAGGCACGCCTCGCTAGTATAATTAGAAAGTTATGGTCTACCCCACGTAACTTGTTTCGTATTTTTTTAAAAACCAAGTGCTGAATTGATTAGTTTTAAGCAAATCGATATCGATCGAATTGGCTAGTCTCCACTCATATCTGTTTTTTTTAAAAAAGAGACTGTACATAGTAATTGTGTGTTATGTTGGTGATTTCGTTACATAAATGAAACTTTAGGAATTATGAAAAAAAAACAGTTTTTGTTGTTACGATATATTTGACAAAATCCTTCCCCAATTATAATTTTAGGGACTTGCTATCCAATCAAGTGCGCCATTAATATTTGTTCTAGTATATACAATAAACTTTAACTGTTATGATACGAAAATAATTGTCTATATTAATCGACTGTCTGCCATACATACATGTTGTATAAATATGAAGCTAACGTCCACAAGGACTAGCTAAATCTTTTTTTTTCTTTATTTGAAAGACGCGGGTAACTGCTAATCAATTTAAAACACAATGATTTTTGTTTGAAATTCAAGCTGATTATACTTTTCCTTTATATAGAGGAACCAAATTGGCATCTCACAACAAATCTCTAAGATTAGACATCCGTGTAAGGACAAATATTTCATTATCATAAACGAAATAAACGTTCTTCACACAACGGACGACTGATTTTCGAACCGTTGTGACTTTGAAGCGTGACCACGTCGTCGTGTTCCATCTATCTAGCGGACGATGGGCACATCTCGGAAAGGGTGCGGTGTCACGTAGCATCCGAGCTTCCCGATTAAACAACGGGGCGAGATTAAGGCAGATACAGAGGCGGATCATTAGGTAATTAACAACAACAACAACAAGGCAGGTTCAGAGCACGGCACGCCTTGATACGCAGTGGAGGCTGCCATGTGGACTCCGAATGACTCCAAAGTGAGTCCATCCGTAGCTGTACAGCGAAAACTAGAGAGAGAGAGAGAGAGAGGGGACCGGCGATCGCCGCAGCGGCAGCGCGTGTGCGTGAGCCCCGGGACCGCCTCCTCGCGTAATCTCCCTGTCGCTTTCGCTCACGGAGCAGCGCGGCGCCACGCCCACCACCACCATCATCTCCACCTCTGCTTCTCGGCGAGCCAAAAACCGGAGCCCCAAATCCTAACCACCGGGGCCTAATCCCATTCCCACGCTTCCACCGCACGCACGGGCGGGCGCTAGATCGGCCTCGCGCGGCGGCGGCGCCCGCGCGCGGATCCAATGCGGCGGTTGGAGGTGGCCGTACTACCGCTGCTGTGGTAGTAAGTAGCTAAGCTAAGGCGGTGATTCCTGGTTGATGCGGACGATTTGAGGCGGAGGGGATGGCGGCGGCGGAGGCGGCTGCGCCGAGGTCGGCCGAGCGGCAGGCGCGCGGCGGCGCGGCGTCGGCGAGCGGCAGCGCGGTGAGTGCCCGCTTCCTAGCTTGCGTATTCTGGAGCGAGCGGCCGCGTCGCGGGAGTTTCGGCGTGCGTTTGGTATCCGATGCCCCCTTCCTCGGCGTGCGGATATGGTTAGGTGGTTCGCTGTTTCGATGGTTGGAAATTTTTTTGGGTTCGAGATGCGGCGCGAGATGGCGAGGATGAGCAGTGCTGTTTTGGGTGGACGACGTGGTTTCAATGTGTGCCGGGGAGCACGGGGGTCGGCGCTGCTGCAGCTGCTGGATTTGGGTTCGAGAGGCGGGTACGCTGGGGCCCATGGTACCTCGAATTTGTAGAATGGGCAGTTTTCTCTGTAGAATGTGAAGGGCTAGTGTTTTGGGGTAGTTTTAACTGGCATAATGATGGATTGCTGGCGTTTACAGTGTTTTTATAATGAAACAGTGACCTTGGAATTAGTTCCAGTGTTTTTGTAAGGAAATTGTGACATTGAAAGTAAATGATGACCCCACTGAGTTGTTTGGAGGACCCTAACGTCGTGTGAGATATTGTTTAAAATCCGAGATATCCTGTTAGTTCATATTGTTGGATATGGAGTGGAATGAGAAAGAAAAGACCAAACATTTGCTTTGCTTATGTGTGTTGGTGCATATGGTGGCATAGGAGATGCATAGGTTCATATGATAGCATAGGAGGTAAATTCATACCATCGTCTGATTTGTTGTGATGAATTTGTGCTAAGGATATCAGATTGCTGTGTCCATTGAACTTGAGAATTGCAGTGTTATTTACTATTGTTTGGAACAAGACTTATGAATTTTTTATTTCAAACAAGATTTCTGGACAGATATCATTTGGTGTTTTCTGAAAAAAAATTTCTTTCACCTTCATTAGTACCATTTCTCACATCCGATGGCCTCATGGGCAGGTATTTAAAAGTGGTCCACTCTTTATATCATCCAAAGGTAACATTGCTCTATTACATGATATTTTTCTCTTTGGTGTCATGGTATGAGACAAGAACAATGTCATCATTACAATATCTCAGGGATTGGATGGAAATCGTGGAAAAAGCGTTGGTTCATCCTCACACGAGCATCTCTAGTTTTCTTCAGGAGTGATCCGGTTAGTATCTTTATTTCTGTTATAGTGCAAATCATGGCTACCTCATTCCTTAGTAAGTTTTTTTTAGTGATTGCCATATTTTACTTTTATTTCATTGTTCCTATTTATTATTTATACCAGTGGCACCTTGTTTTAATTTCTTGATTTGTGTGTATATTCTTGACTTTCTAGAGTACATTGCCACAGAGAAGTGGTGAAGTGAGCCTCACTTTGGGAGGAATCGACTTGAATAATTCTGGGAGGTGTGTATTGACAAATAGTGTTTGTTTTTTGTTTGACCATGCAGAATGTACTGTAGATATTCACTGTTTGCTTGTATTTCTCTCTCTGAATGAGTAAGCTTATATTTTTCATTAACTTGCAGTGTAGTAGTCAGGGAAGATAAAAAGTTGCTGACTGTCCTTTTTCCAGATGGCCGTGACGGTCGAGCATTCACCTTGAAGGTATACACATTGTTATGTTATGTTTCACCTACACATATTAACCCAGTCAAACACACCCAAAAGTGAAATAATATAAGCTTTATGATTATGAGTTATGCATTATGGTTCTGCTTCTTTTGGAGAAAAATTACCTCCTTATCTATTTACAGGCAGAAACTTCTGAAGATTTATTTGAGTGGAAAACAGCATTAGAAGAAGCTCTGGCGCAGGCTCCAAATGCAGCTCTTGTGATGGGACATAATGGAATATTTCCTAGCAACCCAACAGATGCATATGAAGGGGCTATTCCGAATTGTTGGTTCCCATGCATTCGATACTTGTTTTTAGTTATTGGTATCTTAGTATCCATCTATTTTTAAACCTTTCTTCTATTGACTTCAGGGAGAGAGAAGCGACCTATCAAATCACTAGTTGTCGGCCGGCCAATACTTCTTGCACTGGAAGATATTGATGGCAGTCCCTCTTTTCTAGAGAAGGCTTTGCGTTTCCTTGAGAAACATGGTAAGATATAGCATTCTAACTAGCTCGAAAGTTTTAAACCTGCTGCATTTCACTGATGCAAGTATTTAATTGGAAATGCAAATAATTTCTTGCAGGGATAAAAGTGGAAGGAATTTTGCGTAAATCTGCAGGTGCAGATGAGGTTGACAAGAGATTGCGAGAATACGAGCAAGGTTTTATGGCTACTTCATATTTGGAATGCTTCTGATTTTAATTTTGGTTTCATTGTGCATATGATTTAATATGTATTCCAGGAAGGACGGAGTTTGCACCAGACGAGGATGCTCATGTTATCGGTGACTGTGTAAAGGTATCATGCTGTAATATCTTCTTGTTACAGAGATTCCTAGATATCATAGTCTCAATAGCTTGTCTTATGTCCACCAACTATATGAATGTAATTACGTATCTGCAGCGTGTTCTCCGTGAGCTACCGTCATCCCCTGTTCCTGCATCCTGTTGCACAGCCTTATTGGAAGCTTTACGTAAGTAATTAATTAATGTTTATGTACATCGGTCCTGCCCTGGTTTTTGATGGAGGATTATCCTTTTTGAACATCGTGATTGTATGACTTGAGTTGCTTTTTACCTACTTACATTTTTTCCATCTGCTTCTTAGCATGTTCCTGTTATGGTTGCTGATCAGTGTTCTGTTCCTTAGTTTAATGGATAGTTAACCTATGAGATTTCCATATTTTGATCTTGGAATACCTTTTTCCATTTCCTTTATACTTCTCTAGGTCTGGAGATTAAGGAATCTCGGATAAATTGTATGCGTACTGCAATATCTGAAACTTTTCCTGAACCTAATAGGCGACTGCTGCAAAGGTTTGTATATTTCTTTTTGGACACAGGGATATTTTTAGTGCTTGGATTTGCTTTGCTTCAATAGTACATAATCCTGACCTGAACAAAACATTCCTCTATCGCATCAAAGTATATAGTGAACTATTTTTCTGCATTGGAACTTGAAAGCATGCAATTTGAAACCACATAAGATATATATGTCTCCACAATTGAAGTTACTGAGTGTACATATATTATCTTAAATTTGCTTAGAATTGTACTTCTCTTATCTATCTATATTATTAAAGACTGTCATAACTCCTGAACCATGTTTGCAGAATTTTGAGAATGATGCATACAATTGCTTCTCACAGTACTGAGAATCGAATGACTCTGTCAGCTGTTGCTGTTTGTATGGCTCCGCTCTTGTTGCGCCCCCTTCTAGCTGGTGAATGCGAAATGGAAGATGACTTTGACATGAGTGGTGACAGTTCTGCTCAGCTTATTGCTGCTGTAAATGCTGCTAACAGTGCTCATGGCATTGTCACTATCCTATTAGAGGAATATGAGAGTATATTTGATGTAAGTGTATTGTCCTGAGTGTCTGTGTTTTACATGCCCAATTATAGTATTAGCATAGAGAATATAACATGATTAAATCTTTGAATTGTTTCTTTACTTATCGTTGAATCTATTCTCCTCCTAAACTAGCAATATAGAGTGCTATACAGCGATCCATTTCTGGTGCCATACATTTCAAGTGATAATTTTACGAAAAAACCGATAACGCTTTGTCACTTTACAGAGGCATTGTATTTTAACCTTCCATGTGTTGTAAAACTCATTTCTGTTCCATGTGCATACCTAATGTTTCTGATGTCTAACCAAAGTTGCGTGTGATAGTAATAAAAAAATAACTTGTGTGTGATAAACTTAAATACAGTGATTCCATAACTTTTATGTCTATTATGTGTGCAGGATGAACACCTTAGGTGCTCCTTATCACCTAATTCTCAAACTGGAGATAGTTTAAGTGAAGAATCGACAGATGATGAAACCGTGGATGTCAAGGATAGTGGTTTCCATGACGCAGAAAATGATGTGGACCAGGAGCTAGATGATGCTGAGCGTATATTAAGTGGAAAATTGAGTGAAAGTAGTACATGTACTGGTGGTGACATTTATGACTGCAAGGTTGATATGATTTGCACTTCTGTTCTAATCTGTAGTACTTTCCAGTCGTATGCTAATCATTTTTCTGCATTCCATATTGTTTTAAGGTAATAAAGGAAAATTGTTAATAAAGTTTACATCTATGTTCACTGTAGTTTACATATCACAGCTGATGTTTTGGCCATACCAGTATGTGTACCTACTACCTAGTACCTATATTTTCTCACCCTACAGTTTTCTTCTATAACATCGTTATCTGAACAGTTCATGTAAATTTTCATACATCTTTTGTTCATGTAATGCCCTCTTAGTCTTAGTGGTTCAGTAAGAAACCAGTTGATGCCATTTAAGTAACGCATGCAATTCCATGTAGCTTTACTGCATGTTCGAGAAAAAAAATCGAGTAGCATGTTCAACTGTTGATGCCATGACATTTTTATTTTTGGCTTTCGTGATGTGCACAGCAGGTAATTCGTGATGTGGATTCAGATGGCAAACCCTCTGTAGGGGATAAGGCTTTGGAAGCAAAGATAGATTTAAATGATGCTCTGCCAAATCAATCAACCGAAAATGGCTTAGCTAGTGTCCAATCAATGAATGAACACGATACATCAAAATTGGTGGACAGCCATGGTACTCCATTGTCAATGGGAGATATTCTTTCATCATTGGATGCTGGAATATCTGTGGACAAACACTCCAGCAAGCCCAATGGAACTCAGCAGCATGTGAAGCGTTCTAATATTTGGGGACGGAATAGTGTAAGTAATGAGTGCTATTATATTTGAATTCTGTTCTGTATTGCTTCTTATTCTGTTGGATGTTACATGAGCAAGCCCAAGTATGCTTGTGATTGTTGACATGTAGTTTCATGAAATTGCCTACCAAAAAAGTTTGGTTTTCTAAGTGAAATCATTACAAGATATATGCTTCTACACCATATCGAAGTCTTTTAAATGATTATTATAGCATCTTGGCCTTACTGATTTGCAGGCGAGAAAGAGCCAACAATCTGAATTAGTTGATTCATCAGGTGAAGAAGAGTAAGTTCTTTGTCACCCTACAGCCTAAATTTGCATGTTTACACAATTGTTCCATGCAAATATTTCTGAATTTTCAGAGGAGTTTGATTCTTAAAGTTGTCTCGATTATTTATTTGCTTATTACAGGCTTGCAATCCAGAGACTTGAGGTCACAAAGAATGATCTACAAATCAGGATTACGAAGGAGGTGAGCAAAGAAAAGGCATATGCATATCAAACTATCATTTCTTGCAAACTAACTGGATATCGTTCTAGGCTAGAGGTAATGCAATCCTACAGGCAAGTTTGGAAAGAAGAAAACAAGCACTACATGAGCGTCGCGTGGCTCTGGAACAGGATGTATGTCATATTCCATCATTATATAAGTTTGACTGCTTCAGTTTCTGTCCCCAAACTATATCAATGCAGCCATTTGTTGTGTATTGTTTATTATATTATGTTTTCTTGCAACCGTCATTAGATTATTTCCCATATAACATTCTAGAACTTCAAATTACTCATTTGTGCCACTAGGTGTCAAGATTGCAAGAGCAGCTTCAGGCTGAAAGAGATCTTAGAGCTGCACTGGAGGTTGGATTGAGCATGTCATCTTCACAATTTTCTAGTACACACTCCATGGATTCAAAGGTACCCTAATTTTAAGAAAATCGACCTACAGTTAGTGTACTTGCTAGGCCTATTTGCGGTATTTACAGTATCATATCACTTCTATTAAGACGAAGGCAGAACTTGAAGAAATTGCTCTTGCGGAAGCTGGCGTTGCCAAACTAAAACAGAAGGTGGCAGAGCTGCATCTCCAACTGACTCAGCAGCGGCAACACCAGGATGAATCTTTGATAGATGTGAATGATCATTCTCAACATCTTCCAAGTCATCTCCCGCAGTAAGACAGTATCTACCGTTGCTCGTATAATTTGTTTCAGTTATATTTGAACTTAAGTACAGAGATCCAACATACCAAACAGTTGGAACTGCATATTTTAGTAACATTAGCAGAATGTTTTCCGGTCAAGAAAAAAAGTATCATTTTGTTGGTAGTTAAATTCCCTGATCATGTGTCCGATAATTTTCTTTTCCATGATGTCCTTCCATGGTGCATTTCATTGACCATGTGAATATTTTATTTCCACCAGGAACTTTGTCCAACCAGGATTTGATATCAACGTTGCATTTTGTAATCAAGGAAAGAAGCAAAGAAATGAGGTTTGCTCTTAGCTGAAATTTCCCATTTCTATGCTTAAATGCATAAAACTGAAACATGAAAACTAAAGTGTAATTTTGCTGACATTAGCTCTGCTATTCTCTGCACTATAGTAGTAACAATGCACACGTGCAATCTGTTCTCGTTGTAAAATTGTCAGGACTAGTAATCTGCCACCAGAAAGCTAGCTCTAATAGCATATCTTATACTCTTGTGTGGTTCTGTGACTTAAGTGCATCCAAGACTCGTGGCCAGATGCTTAGTCATGTTAGTATGGCCACTGATGTTTAATTCTCCCATGATGATATGGAGACACTGAGAATTCACAACAAGATGATGCTATTGAACATAACGGTGCTCTGACAGGAGAGTTTGATGGGTACATCACACTGGAGAAGCATCAAGCAGCATGTGCTAACACATGGTTCTTCAAGACCCTTCTCCCGCAAGCATTCCTTGGAGGTGCCTTTAGGTGATCCAAGGGAAGCATCAATAAGCATGTCAGCAGACAACGGTTTGACGTCCTTAAACATCCCAAGAGCAGCCGAGGTAGGGAAAATCACTGCCTCTTAATTCTCATGGCTGATGTTGGTGTTGGTACTATGACGAATCAACTTTCTTTGTAATTTATAGCAGGGTGTTGAGAATGGGAGGCAGTTGGCAGTGCCATCGTCTACTCTGGTTGAACTGACCACTCGCCTAGATTTCTTCAAAGAACGAAGGTCACAGCTGATGGATCAACTCCACAGCCTCGATTTAGGGCATGGGTCTGCATCTCATGGTTTTCCATACAAGTCTTCATCACCCTGGAACGGTCCAAGGTAGGAGGGAGGAGGTTGCTCAATGTTGCAATTTCGCATCTGTATATTCTTGGTACAGAATTTTTTTGCCTTATCTTTTGTAGAGGCTGCTGGTGAGAATGTATATGTATATCCTTTTTCCTTTCATCCTCATTTGTTCTTCTGTTGCATGCAGAAGCTTGTAATCTATCATATGTAGGGAGTTAGGGGACGCATGTTTTCCGGGTGCCTTTTTGCAATATAGATGTGTTCTTTTTTGGGCAATCTTTTATTTCGTAATGATATTGTTAAGCATTAGACATAACTTGGACCGACTCATTGCCTCACAAGTGGGGCATCAATGAAGTGTTTACCTCTATATTTGAGATCATCAATGAAGATGACGCTTGACCATAGAACTTGTGTGATTCGTGAATAAGACAAAATATACTCCCTCGGTTTTAGTTATAAAAAACACGTTGCCTACTGATTCGTTTCTCGAGCAGCACGTTACAGAATTCGCATTTTCCACGATACCAGTAGAACCCAAGTGGCCCATGGCCATTAATCCACAGCCAAGCATTGGATTCATCCAGCCTTTTGCTCAATGAAAGGAAACATTGGATTCCATGTTTGTGAACTATCACACGACGGGCATGAAGCCACAAACAAGAGTTCGTTCATTCATGAAAGCAGACTGAGATACCCTGCTGAACCGTACAACTTATTATGTACAAGTACCACATGCTCATGCCGCTTGCATGCCTCCACTGGATCCGTATAAATTTAACAGCTCACCAAAACATAATTACACGGGACAAGAGCTAAGAATCATGTACAAGAATGCAACAGTTCCAAAGAGCGCCCTTGCAACCTGGCGCCAGTTAACCAATTTACAGGGGTTACCTAGGATGCAAGGGCGTCAGAGATGAATCCACGATGGTTCTGCGAGCTCAGAGCCTCCAAAAAGATGACTTGAGCAGAGCCTCCACAAAAAAAATTGCAGCCATCGGGCACTTCGGTGCTTCAGAAGTATGCCGGTTACTTTTTTCTTGAAGCGGTCAGCGGAAATCACTATGTGAGTGTCAGAAAGAGCACACCTTCCTGTTGCCTGATTTGATCACTTCGCAGATAGCTGGGTGGTTGCTTGCTTAGCGAGTACTCTCTCAAACTCGGCACAGGCCTCAGGTGAGTCTTCTTCGCTGGGCGGTACCAGTTGCCAGAAGAGTGGCAAATATGCCTCCCATTCCCTCAAAATCGTGGCACCTTTCTCACTGCCCGTTTTTTCCTTTTAAAAAATCACATGGGAAAGATTAAGAAACTGCATTCACAAACTCTGAATAATAGATTCAGTCGATTAATTAAAACAATAATTCACTTACAACGTAAGCCTCAATCAAACTCTTCAGCTGCATCTGCCCAGCTGGAGCATTCACTCTCTGCATCTTGACAATTTCCTTGTTGACCTATTAAAACAGTTTGCAAGCTAAAGTTATAACCTTTGAGAGGGCTAAAGTTATGCAGACAGAAACATAAAGGCCCTTTGGCTATTAATCACTATAGTTATGTCATAAAATTTCATAGAAAATCGTGTTACTAGGCTAGTCAGTGTCGAGCCAATGGCAAACATGATAAAAACAAACATAAATATAGTGACGGAATTAAACAGCACAGACCCAGCGACATGCTACAGAGTTTACTGAAAACTTTCAAACTTGCGAACAGACAAAGAAACATACATATGCAGTCATGCAGACAGAAACATATAGGCCCTTTGGCTATTAATCACTACAGTTATGTCACAAAATTCCATAGAAAATCGTGTTACTTGGCTAGTCAGTGTTGAGCCAAATGGCAAACATGATAAAAACAAACATAAATATAGTGACAGAATTAAACAGCACAGACCCAGTGACATGCTACAGAGTTTACTGAAAACTTTCAAACTTGCGAACCTTTGGTGTGAGTGTATCATCCTCATCTAGAATGTAAGCAAGGCCACCAGTCATTCCAGCAGCAACATTCCTTCCCACTCTGTAGACAAAGAAACATGCATGGGTAAGGGTTTATAGGGAAAATAAGGCAACTGATAAAAAGAAAAAAATGCATTGCTAAGGTTTTATGTCTGTTCTCTTTGTTCTTCATACAAAGAAACAAATTCTCCCGTGTGTTTCAGGAAAAAGAAACTTGGACTTACTTGCCAAGTACAACTACACAGCCACCAGTCATGTACTCGCAGCAGTGATCTCCAGTGCCCTCAACCACTGCCTGACCTAGAGAGTTTCTAACTGCAAATCTTTCTCCTGCCTTGCCTCTCACAAATACTTGACCACCTGTGGCTCCATACAGACAAGTGTTTCCAACTATAGTAGCATCCTCAGGAACAAATCCTGTATTTTCTACAGGAACTACTACTAGTTCTCCACCAGCCATACCCTGAAAAAAAAATCAAGGTCAGATAAAGCTGGCCAGGAAAGATTTCAAGTATTGATATGTCATACCTTTCCGACATAATCATTGGCCTCTCCAACTAGCCGAACATTCATTCCTGGAGTCAAGAAACAACCAAAGGACTGTCCCGCACTTCCAGTGAACCTGAAATGTAAAAATAATTATGTTTCTTCCACTTATAGTCCAAAAGGAAGTGTTAAACATATTCAAAACAGAATGAGGTGAACATACGTGACGTTAAGCTGCCCTGCAAAACCTCTGTCTCCATACTTCTTGGCAATCACACCCGCTACTCGGCCACACACAGCTCTATCAACATTATGAATTTGAAATGTCTTTGAAACCTCTTTCTCATTCTCTATAGCATCAGCTATCTGCAAAATTGATAATATTTTTTTGACGGTAAATAATTGATAATATAACTAATGTTAAATCACACGTAATAAGCATAACATAATAGAGCTTGAGTTCCTAGCAGCTATGGACTTCGCACTAGACTACAAGTACACCTATACATACCACAAACACTGCAGTTTGGTTTCAATAGGATGGAACAGTAATAAGTCATAAGTTTCTTAGATGTTGGTGAAAGAGCTTTAGTTGATAGACATAGTCAACTTAGTCCATAGATAACTAAAACATCACCTCAGGATCCGCAAGGATTGTCTCATCAAGCACAGGGCCATTAGTGTGGACGTCCTGGCTCCTAATCTGTGAGCTGCTCCATTTGGGTAATCCAGCATTCTGATAAAAGATCATGTATCAAATATAGCAAAGCATATGTATCAGATGCCAATACATTAAATGACAATGGCTGTCAATTACTTACTTCTAAGAGGTATCCAAGGTTAATGTGCTGTGTTTTCACCAAAGAGACATGCTTCGGCTTAAGCAAATCTGTACGCCCAATTATATCATCCAGCTTCTCGAAACCCAGTTGGGCTAATGCAGCCCGTACCTAAATAAATTATGCATGGCTACTTAGATAGAATTAACCAAACCAAATAGTGCACCACAGGACTAGTGAATTCAATAAAGGAACAGGTAAGTTAAAAAAAGCATCAGTGACAAGAATCATGCCATACCTCCTCTGCAACAAAGAGGAAATAGTTAACAAGATCACCGGGAACACCAGGAAACCTGGCACGAAGCTCTTCTCTCTGCAAGGGCATAAAATATAAGAGATAGTCCAACAAGAGGTAGGCAAAATAATTTGTGTTGTTACAACCTGACTAGCAACTCCAACTGGGCAATTATTTGTGTGGCAAATGCGTGCCATGACACATCCTGTGGCTATCATAGCTACAGAACCAAAACCATATTCGTCAGCGCCCATGGCAGCAGCCATAAGAACATCCTGGCCACTCCTGAATCCACCATCCACCCTAAGTACCACCCTCTCTCTCAATCCATTTTGTATAAGTGTCTGGAAGAAGTTAACCAGCTTTAGAAAAATAAAATAGCTTGGTAGAATAGAAACTGATTACAGCAAACAATAACCTGATTCGTTTCTGTAAGACCAAGTTCCCAAGGACCCCCAGCATGCTTGATTGAGCTGATTGGGCTAGCTCCTGTACCACCATCATGGCCTGATATCTGTGTAATATATAATTATTTTTTAGGAATATTGCAATAGCTGTTTTGACAGCCATAATAAGTAAACAGTAATTTCTAATTCAGCCAAGCTGCGAGCAATTAACTAAGAGCTTGTAGCGTGATTTGTCACAAATTCTACAATAATAACCCATCAATTCTGGAGTTAGGAGTGAAGTGTAACGAGATTAGTTCATTTATCGGGTTGTTGTGCTAGTTCAGCTTGTAGGCATATAGTGACATATTGCGTTGTTGACATTTTCCAGAAGATTAGTACATATATATATGAAAAATTTACTCAGAGTATGCCCTCTTCCTACAGTCTTCACCATATAGAGGTCTGTGTTCACTAGAAAAACAAGGGCATTATAGCAACAAAAACATCCAGATATTTAATATCACAACAAATAGAATGCAGATTAGATATCAAAACAAAAACAAACTTTAATGGGGAAGCTCTACCATTGTGAATACCACAGAGCAAATGATAATATAAATACAAAAGAAAACACAGAAAATTAATACCACACAAAAAAAATGAAAAATAATTATATAAAAAAATAGTATTCAATTGGGAACATTGCCATTGAGATAAAATTTTGTAAACAGAAGTTAACTACAGGCAGTTATAAAGCATGAGTCGATTAAATGAATTATACATAAAAAAAGCTCAACTGACCTGAATAATATCTGCATTTCCCTTGGAAACTCCAGAAGCTACAGTTCCAATCCCAGCTTCAGCTACAAGCTTTACGGAGACCTTGGCTTTAGGATTGATCTGTTGAGACGGATATTTATTCCATATATTTATTAGTATTAAGAAAAGATACCATAAGTTAAAATGTATAACTTGTTGACTAGTTAGCCTAGTGCCAGTATGGCTAGTTAGCATTCTAGCAATAGTTGCAGAAGACAAACCTGATGAAGGTCATAAATTAACTGTGCAAGATCCTCAATAGAATAGATGTCATGGTGTGGGGGTGGGGATATGAGAGGAACTCCAGGTTTGGAGTTCCTCAGCCTAGCAATATATGCACTGACTTTTTTCCCAGGAAGTTGACCCCCTTCACCAGGCTTTGCACCTTGTGCAATCTTTATCTCAATTTGTTGAGCATTTACTAAAAAGGTTGGTGTAACTCCAAAACGCCCAGATGCAACCTGTAAAAGTACAGATGAAGACCAAATACATTAATACACTGGAAAATACATAATGCGCCTGTAACTAAGAACTAACAAATGAGGACACTGGGAACACTGCATATATAAAGCATAGGATGGTTCACTTATTACACTCATCTTTTATTTTTGTAAGGGAGAGGATGTGCAGAGTTTTGTGTTTAAAGACATGCCACTTTGTCTTACTAACATCTGATCTCTACAGACTCTTGCATGACCAGGCATCTTAAGTCTATGCACAGATAGATGGGCATTCAGATCCCTTATCTCAAAAGACACTCATGGCAAATTGCATAAAAAACATAATAATATAATATCCAAAGTAAATTGAAAGGAATAAAGGCAGATAGAACCAATAAAGTATATATAGCACTAGGGAAATGAAATCAATAATGCTGCTCTACCTGCTTAATGGCGCTTGTGGCAGTGTCACCATTCTGAAGACCTTTGAGATGAGGAAGTGTTGGAGAATACCCATCTACAACATCTGTGAGGGGATTCCAACGGATCGGGTCCTGCCAAATGAAGTCCATAAGCAACTCGATGTACATGTTTCCACTTGAGATTTTTGAAATAACTGAACAGATATGTTCATATAAAGGATATTTATCTGACCCACCTCACCACCTTCTCCCGAGTTAGATTTACCGCCTATTCTATTCATTGCGATTGCAATAGCTTCATGTGTTTCTCTTGAAATGGCTCCTAGGGACATTCCACCTGTACAAAAACGCTCAACAATGGAGGTTGCAGGCTCAACTTTGCCAATAGGAATAGGTGCACGATCACTCTTCAATTCAAGAAGATCTCGAAGAACCTGCAGTATGAAGACTCTCAACATCATGTTAACAAAAAGAAAAAAAATCAGCTGGTTGGCAACCTGAAGGATCACTAACATTGACAGGACGACTTGCAAGGTGTTGTTGGTAGACGGTATATGCGTTATCTCTTTTTTCGCGAATTGCTTTGTGCAGCAGCTTTGACATCTCAGGATTATTTGCGTGGTATTCACCTGTTCAGAAAAGATAAAACACCACAATTGAGTACTATTTCAGTACAAAGCAAAAGACACACAAAAAAAAAACAAGTACTTTATGTGGCAATGAGTACTGTTGGAGAGTACAAGATGATATGACTAGGATTACAAAGGCGTCCATTGCAGAAGAAAGCATTAAATTTATCATACTACATGACGAGAGGATGAACCAAGGCACTTTGGTATTGGCAAATTTCAAGAGCGAGCAACTTTGACCAGAGTTTGTAGAGCCTTAGCATGTCTTAGAACATATATTACCACACAAAACTAGAATTCAGGTCCTAGAATAACTACATTATGATAATAATAACATAGTATTATAGGAAAAAAGGCAGATTACATGCATCTAATCCAAAAAAAAATGCAAGAAGATGAGTATTACCTCCAGGTCTGGATTGAATGAATCCAAAGTTCTCTAGCCTCTTTGCAGTATCTTCTGAGAATGCCTTCACCCAGAATGACAAAGTTTCTCTCCCCAGCTTTACAAGGATAGGGTAATAATATTGGAAGGGTTAGTAAGTGAAGTCACAAAAGAGATAAACTCAAATGAACTACAAGCGACTAACTATAAGGTGTCCTAAACAGTTTGCCCCAACAATTGAAAGAAGACAAGCGAAAATATACAGATTGGGTAAATGTACGACTGTGTTGGGGCATTCAAGGTAATTGATGCCACATATTGAAAAATGGTGAATAGCTGTAATAGGGTTCAGTTACCTCGTCCAGTGTGAGCCCTCCAATTTTGGATACACTTCCACAGAAGGCAAGATCAACAACTTCTTGACCAAGGCCATAAATTTCAAAGATCTGAGCTCCACAGTAACTATCCAAAAGTGTGGTTGAGTTAAACAATTGCAGTGGGAAATTCACACGTCGCAATATTGAAAGCATAGCTCTACTAATTGGATGGCCGAGATAGACAAACCTTGAGAGCAGTGAGATGCCCATTTTTGAAAGTATCTTGAGCAGACCAGATTTCACTGCCTGAAAAAGACGTGAATTGAACATATTAACAAAAGTATACAATATATGAAACGTGATTCATCAAAACATTGAACCAGGACAATAGGACATTAACATGCGAACATGGATCTAACTCTAAGGGATCAAATTCCTTATTGGATCTAGCTATATTCAGACACAAATGGATGATAGAGCAATTAGCTAGAGCAGCAGGTGCTGTAGCGAAACTAATTGCAAAAGAGGGTAAATTGGACACTTTAAGGTTACCATCTGGGGAGGTCCATTTGGTATCCCAAACCTCATTTTCCCTATGGAGCGTCTCAAAAAAAAAAGGCGTGGAAACAGATAGAAACTCTTGAATGGAAATTGGAAAGAAATGCTTCACAAACCAAGAACTACGAGATTACCCCTTTCATTCTGGGGTGACGGAGGGATCCACCCTATCTCCTGCTAAGCACACCACTTTGTGGTGAGATAATGTGAAAAGTGGCCAGGGCCAGTACAGCAACATTCAACAAACGAGCTATGAGACCTAGCTCGTTTCCCTTAAATCCCTCAAAGGAAAAAAACATTCAACAAACAAGGTAGTGAAAAACATACCTTGATAAAGTTTCTTTGAGCCTGCTCGATGGTCACAGTGGGCATTTTCCCATTTCGCATCAAATTAACTGTTTTGTTACTCAGCCTCCATTGCCGGCATGTCTCCAGTGCCAGATAAGGACACACAGCACTAAAGTGCAATATAAGAATTAATATTAGTAAGTTTGGTAAGAAAATATGACAACAATTTTTCAAAATTGTATGATTCATGGAGGAAGCAATGAATAAATACTACTCCCTCCGTCCCAAAATAATTGACGTTTTGGCTCCGGACACGGGAATTAAGGAGAAGTGTAAAAGGTAGGTGCACAGGAAACGAGGAGGAGAGAGATAGAAATAGGGATGTATTGGAAAGAGAGAAAGTTGCATCGGGAAGTGAGAATGACAATTATTTTGGGACAAATGGAGTTGGCTAAAGTGTCAAATATTTTGGGACAGAGGGAGTATATTGTTGTATGCCAGTTCTATGTATTTAAGGTTCACAATGACTTCTATCCCTTTCCTATGTTTGTTCAGATTGGGAGCATGCATATGCTTCTATGCAGGATGAGACAATCAGGTAAAGCAAATATAAGCACTACCTCTGGATGTCTTTTGTTGATGTCGGGAGAGCTGAGTTTAGCTCTTCTAACATCAACAGAAACATATGGAGGAACTAACAAACTGCCTGTTATTGAAAGAAACCTATTGTTACTCACAGCAACCTTTTACGGTCATACCTGGCTCCATATCCAATCAAACAGGCGAAGTGATGGGTGCTGAAACACTGAGCAGTATCAGCAACAATAGAGGCCGACATTCTAAGGCCATTCTGAATCAAATGCTGGTGGATGGCACCAACAGCTAGAAGTATTGGTATGGCAGGCCGAGTTGGTTCCTACATTATACAGGATATAAAGAATTCAAGAAGTGTAGAAAATGTGTAAAATGAAAAAACAACGCTCCCAACTGCATCTTAAATTCTAACATAAACAATCTGAATTTGAATCAAGGAAATTTTGATACTATATACAGGAATATATATAGGAAAAATGAAACATTTAGAGTGAATTACCAAGCATGCGCCATTAGTAGCACTAGTTTTTTCTAGACATGGGATCAGAAACTTTGAAATAGAAATAATACATGCCAGCCAATGGTTCCAAGATATACGAATCAGAACATTTCACATAGGTGGCCAGGTTTTTTATGGTACTTCCAAGTTAAAAGAAAGGGCCAAAGTAAAGTGAATAGGATGTACCAAGAGTGTTATGTAATAAGAGCAAATTGTGGTGGCGATTTGAAGCGAGTACAGATGCATTAGTGACTGTGGGCATCTCATATTGATACACAGGTGTATTTTATTATTTTCCTCTTTATATGCATGCAAGTAAATTGTTGCACAAATGCAGTTACAAAGACATTACGTTATCCACTTTGTTCTAATGCAGTTTCTATGCTTAACTGCACAATTTTGCATGCATCTATGAATGAACATGTAGAAGTTAAAAAAATAGTAAACATTTATGCATTTCGATCTTAATTAAAGTTTCAGCAGAAACGAGAGACAAATAAGGAAAATATTGTGGCAACTTTCTATCCACTTTGTTCTAATGCAGTTTCTATGCTTAACTGCACAATTTTGCGTGCATCTATGAATGAACATGTAGAAGTTAAAAAAATAGTAAACATTTATGCATTTCGATCTTAATTAAAGTTTCAGCAAAAACGAGAGACAAATAAGGAAAATATTGTGGCAACTTTCAAGTACTGTGGTAACATACTAAAACATCAATACTCACAGGTTCTTCAGAACGATCAGAAAGCACAAGAAGTTGAGAACCACTCCGCACAGCAGCATCAGCTTCTTCACAAAGAGCCTTAATTGTCTTGTCAAGAGAACCATCTAGACCTTTACGAATATCAAAGTACGTTGAGAGTACTTTGGGCTTCAGTGTCGGGTCCTTCAATAGCGATTCTAGTTCACCTTCATTCAGCACAGGACTTGATAGAGCAACCTGACATGGTCAAAATGGTTGTATTTTGATATTACCCAAAAACAAATACAACGGTCGTACAACTAAACTTCAAAAAATAACTGACCTGATCAGCATTTTCAGGCCCAACCTCCAAGATGTTGCCTCTTTTACCGATATTAACTTCGAGAGACATAACTAAACCTTCTCTGAGCGGATCAATGGCAGGATTTGTTACCTAGAAATGGGAAAGAAAAACATCTAATAAATTGTCACAATGAGGGGGCAGGGATACTGATAATAACTTCTCCAAATAAAGAAACCAAATTCCACCAAAAATGTCACCGTAGTTAGAGTTACAAAGTAAAGTTGAAGGCACTTGTGACTTATAGATAGCTGATGCTCAATGGATACAAATTATATTCTGTTAAAATCATTAGTTCCATGCAAGGCTACTTAAGAGACTATGCACTTCGATTTACTTTTGTGGAATTTTCTGTGTTAAGGTATTAAACTTCTTCACAAAACAGTGATGCAAGCTTGGCATCTATACTGATTAGTAGAACGTGATTGAAGGTAGACTAAATGGTAGGGTTCTTAGTTCTTACTTATAACTTAAACAAGGAAAAAAATTACTTGACTGCATACAGAAAATACAGATTTGAGTTTGGATATAGCAGTCCATATGCGGTTTAAAGGGTTCAAGTAACTAACTACCATAATATCTTTGACGATTTACTAACCTGTGCAAACCGCTGCTTGAAATAATCATATAACAGGTGCGGCTTTTGTGACAACACGGCTAATGGAATGTCATCGCCCATGCAAAATGTTGGTTCCTTTCCTTGTGAAGCCATTGATTCAATTACCAATTGCACATCTTCACTAGAATAGCCAAATGCCCTAGGGAAATGACAGTATGTTTATGTCAAATATTAAGCTGAAATATAATAATCCGATACCTCTAATTGTTATACTGCCTGATATGTCTATTGTTTGACTCCTTATCTATAATCAACATATCTAGGTTGCGCAACAGCATGCCAAATCATGCCAGTACTTTACATAACACCTCGGTCGTTCCAAGATCAAATCACGACAGCATTGTTATGGATGCATCCTCCGGAAAATTGTAGTGGGATGTTTAACAAAAAAAAAAGGTACAGAATATTATACTGTCAACATCATTCTCCATTACGTACCAATGCTATTTTCATGAATAGCAGAGTATTTTCCAACATAAGCACATAAATATCAGACATAATGCACAAAAAATCATGGATAGCAAACATACGAGCTCCACAAAGCCAGAACTTGTACAAGAAAATAATGTGACAGAGTTTGATGGATCCTTACTGTTGATGTCTCAAAACCGTCTCATTGTCCATGATGGTTGAAGAGAGGAAGTTGACAGGTTTTATATAGCGTGTACGTTCCTGCAACCAGGTTCCATAGGGGTATGCAGAAGCCACATTTTTCTTCACCTCTGTGTTTTCAAGCACCTGAATGATTCAAGAGGTTTAAAATCTACATTAGAAATATATGTAGCAGTTAAAGGCAAGAAAAAGAACAAAACACTTATTTTTACCCTAACCTGTCCAGTCTCTAGGTCAGCAGTTATCATCATTCCAGGTCCTAATCTTCCTTTCATTACTACCTTTGACTCATCCATTGGTATAACACCAACCTGTAGGTGTCATTGACAAAGCAAGTTGTCAGTACAAACTCAGCATGAAACTATAGAGTTTCACATATCATTTTTGAGAAGATGATCAAAAATCACTTCATCAACTATTAGCACATACTTTATGTCATAATTATAAAAGGAATCGCATCATTTTCAACTAATTGGTCGGTGGGTGGGTGTGGGAGGGGGGGGGGGGAGGGGGAGGTGCGCGTTGCCACAGTGCACACACTCTCTAAAGTACAACAGAACCACTGCTTATTTCTCTGTAAACTTGTATAATCAAGAGAGAAAGCTAAGGACTTTAGCCAACTACGTTTATGTACATCATAGTTAAGTACTCTCTTGTGCATTCAAGCAGTGGCGGACACAGAATTTTGAAATTGGGTGTGCAAAGGGAATGAAAAAACTGCCCGCACATAGCATAGAAAGACCATAAAAGCAAGACATAAAAATATATTAGAGCAATTTGCTGCATTTAGATCAAATTCAGTAGTTTTAGCCTCAAATATGCTTATTTTCATCTAACTATCAGTGCATATGTGACACCATGCTAATATATTATGCCATTTACAAAAATTATTGGGTGTGCATTTGCACACCCTTGACCCACGCTGGGGCCGCCCCTGCATTCAAGTGGAAAGATCTGACCTAAATGATAGTTCATACATTAAAACTCGCCTAATGTTATTCGCTTAGGACTGCAACATGAATCTGAAGCCAAAGGGGCAAGGACAGAAAGCCATACAAAAAATTTAAAGCTTGACACCATGCATACATGAGCATGCACGTTATTACATTCAGATAGGTACGAATCACTAACTCAAAGTTTTCTCCTAATCACCTAGCTTAGCTGTCAGACATACACTTTTAGCAAATGTAAATACTACATACTGAATTTTACATTTATTTTAGCTTGTGATATCTGAAGTCTGCGATTTTGGTATAGAAGGGTGTCAGTGTATCTGCAACATAATATTGGCAGATAAACCAAATGCTCCAACTCAAGTATTTCAAGATAGGTATTTAAATATTTCATTACATATAAGGTAAAAAATAACTCTATCCCATTACACTGTTGATAAACGTCCAATTTTCTACAGAAGAAAGTAGAATTAGAACCTACCTCAGATGCAACATAAACAAAATCATCTGATGTTCTCCAATAGCGTGCTGGACGGAGCCCATTTCTATCAAGAGTTGCTCCTACTGTCTTTCCATCACTGAACATAAAAAATTACCAAAATAAACTATAAGCATTGTCACTGTTGCAGGCCATTATTCAGTTGACTTTTATGATACAATGACACACAAAAGAAAGGGAAATTTCTGCTACAGTCTACAAATTGCCCGTGTGTGTTTTTACTGTGTCTATTCTTCTTTTTATCTCTTTTGCTTTATTCTTCTGGGGAACTTCACTTTCTTTGCAATCTCATGGCTGAGAGGGTTCATACATACATTCAAATAAGCTTTTAGGGGGAGGAAAAAAAAGGTGCGATCAATACCACTTGTAATGACAAAACAAAGCCATCTCTAGTCTGATCTATCGCTTCAGAATTGGATACCTATAGATTGTATATTTCATTCCTTGGATCTGGGTACATACACAAAAAGCAAAAGAAAATAACAAATAACGATAACCAGTTCCATAACAAGCTTACCTGAATAATAGTAAAGCAGGTCCATCCCAAGCCTCCATTTGGCCTTTGTAGTAGTCATAAAAGTCAACTGCCTGTAAATAAAATAAGGTAAGTTTCACTTGTACAAAATTGTTTGCATGTTCATATGGAAAGCGCAGAACCATTTATTTGAAAAAAAAAAGCGCAGAACCATACCTCAGGATATTTTATTGATAATGTAGGATGGTTCTTATATGCCTCAGGAACGAGAATCATAAGAGCTTCAGCGGGACTTCTACCACTCCTTAGCAGTAACTGATGCAAGAGAAGATGGATGACTTAACAACAGCAACAAACTGTATTGAAATAAAGTGGACCAGGAAAAAGAAAATACAACAGCAAGCTCAGTGAGCAACTGTGAATTTCTTCTCTAACAGGTTGCAGGTTTTATGCTCTAATTATAGTGAAAAGTTAGTGATCACTTACTTCAGCGGTGCTGTCAAGATTTGCTGAATCAGATGCTTTAGGGTCACCAAACGGACGTATTTCAGGCTCACGGCCCCGCCATACTGGAGATTGTAGTGTGGCTTCCCTCGATCGCATCCAGTTCAAGTTCCCCTGCAATGAAAATAAACACTGTAAAATAATGTCCAGGGATGGAACTAAAAATAAAATAAGATACAGCAATAACAGTAATAATAACACAGAACTGTCTGAGGGCGTTAATGCAAACCTGTATTGTGTTAATTTCTCCATTGTGTCCAAGCAACCTCATAGGTTGAGCAAGAGGCCATCTAGGATTTGTATTTGTACTGTATCTTCGATGATATATGGCAAAAGGAGATTTGTACAGTTCATTCTGAAGGTCCAAATAAAATTGCCCAAGAACCTCAGATCGGAGCATTCCCTTGTAGACAATGGTTCTGCTTGACAAAGAGCAAAAATAAAGTTCATCTGACCAACTTTCAGATTTTGCAGCCCGCTCTATCAGCTTCCGGGAGATGTACAATTCCCTCTCTATGTCATCAGCATTATCTTCTTTTGCAACTTTTACAAATACTTGTTCAATATTAGGCATGGTCTCTTTTGCATTGCGACCTACCACTGCTACATTAAAAGGAACACCTCTCCATCCAAGAACCTCAAGGCCTTCATCCTTAAAAACCTTTTCAGTTACTGCAACATGATATGCACTTTTAGATCACACACAAGAAAATAATAACAGCAGTTATGTTAACTAGTAGATACCAAGAAAAAGTTACAGATTTCAAAAGGAAAGATAAACAAACACCAAGCCTGTTTTCAGTTTTGCAGCAGATGTCAATGAGTGTTATTTTGAAAAGGAAAAAAAAAACTCATGTTAAATTAGGCAAACTAGCACACTAGAAACAGCAACTATATTTTTGTGCACATCATAACTGTTGACAGTGCTTACTTTCCAAACATCCTATATGAAAAGAAGGTGGTATTACAGAGAAAGTGCATTCAAACAAAGGTTTTGAGTTTTACAGATTAGCATCGTGTGAGCATGCATAGTATGGAAGCCTGAATATTTAACAAAACAATTGAAGTAGGCTGTAATAGGACAAGGATTGCCAAGTATAAATATCTGATCCAAATTTGCATTCAAAGTGCTGTGCTTTGAAGATAACAAAATGATCCCCAGTGTGGGAAGCATATTGCGAATAGCATTAAGACATTACCGGCTTTGGCTTCTGCCATGGACTTCTCATCTTTTGGAAGGAAAACCATGCCTACACCTGTATTTCTTCTGTCAAAGGGAGCAAGTCCTTGCTTGTTGGCCCAGTCATCAAACAAGTCCCATGGAATACCGCTCATCAGTCCTGACCCATCACCAGAGTCATTGTCTGCTCCACAGCCACCACGGTGCTCCATGCACCCAAGAGCCATAAGAGCATCACGAACAATGTTGAATGAAGGCACATTCCTCAAGTTTGCAACAAAACCAACACCGCAGGCTCCACGTTCAGATAAGATATCATTCAAATCTGTGGCCTGGTAAAAAAAAAAAAAAGGAATTCCTGATGCCAAGCAGCATTAAGCACAGTCCCTGATTTACTATTTATTATACAGCCCACTAAAACACATTCCAGAAGGTACACTGAGAATTACTATACATAATGATTCCACCTATGCATTACACAATGTGGTAAACTGACGCCCCTGGAACATATCGTGATCAGTACCTACCATACCGCCACAGCTGTCACATATCATCCCCTTAAGTTCAATTGTTTATCACCCCTGCATTTGGTGTGTTTTGTTCGCTAGCTACACTATGTATTTTTAATTCCCATGAAAGGAACGCATCAAAAGCGACAATTAACAGCTCAGAGACACTGATTATGTGAAACTAGCATTTGCAAACGACCTCTGCTTCCACACAAAAGCTTATCAGTTACGATAGACAGAAGATGTCAGAAGAATTGACTCGTCTACTGAATCCACCAATCATCCAGAACAATCGGCAACAGTACAGCTAATGCGATCACACACAAAAGTCAAACCCAATCTCCAAAGTCCGAAGCGATGAACGAATCCATCCAACAAATTCGTAATCCAATCTAAACAATCGCGAACCTGCAAAACCCCAATCACGCCCTCCCTCCCGCTCCCACACGAGTCACGACGAGAGTCACGAGACCAATAACCCAACCGCGTGATCGGCGAAGGATTCCCGTACCTCCTGCACAGGCTTCTGCGGCGCGGCCGGTCTCTCCCGCCGTGCGATGCCGCCGAGCACGGCGCGGGCGGGGAGCGCCAAGTTCCGCCGAGCCGCCGCGAGCGACGACGGGCCCCGCGCGCGCAGCCTCCGCGCGGCGGCGGCCCTCCCCGCGAGCAGCAGCGGCGGGGTGGCGCGGAGCAGCGGGGGCCGCGCGGCGGCCGCCACCGCGGGCCGCGGCGCCGCGCGTGGGACCGTGGCCATGGGGCGTTGACGGCGGCGGCGACGACGTGCGTGATCCGGTTCGGCGGCGACGACGCGCGTGATCCGGTCCGGCGGCGGCGGCGGCGCGTCCCCGCACAAGAGCGAGCACCGGTCCTGTCTGCCCGGCCGCCTAGCTAATCAGCAATCAACAACAAACACACCGCGCGCCCACGCGGTACGGTGTGATATAGCGCGCGCGGAAGCGGACAAGGGAGGGGATCGTGTGGAGAGGAGGGGAGCGAAGAGGATAGGGCGGGGGCGGGTCGTGGGAGGGGAGGGGAGGGGAGGAGATGGATGGACGCGGAGCCGAGTGGAGTCGAGGAGTAGTTATAGACGACGACGAGGGCGAGCAACGCGACGACGAGAGCCCAGCGTGCGGAAGGCTTCTTCGCCACCAGCCTCCCGCTCGCTCGCCTGCCTCTCGGGCGCACGGGGGGGCGCACAGCGAGTGACACACAGAGGAGAGGGGCCGGTCGCAGGGGGATTGATGGGTGGAGCAGATCGAAGGGGAGAAAGGCGGTCGGCTTGGCGCAGCCCGGTTTGTGTGGTTTTTAAAGCAGGCAAATGGCCTTTTGCGCTTTGGCTTTTGGTGGGACCGCTTGGGGGGGCGCATAGGTGGCTGTGGGGGATTTTGATCACTAGAGAGGGGTTTGGGGAGGTTTGTTTATTTAACTCTGAATTATTGGGGCAACTGCAACATCCTGTTCTTCTCATGTGGATGGTGGTTATTTTCAATCTCAGGATGTCATGAGGACTCATAATTTTATTTAAAAAAAGTGCAAACAGAGGTGGGAAATTATTGTGTCGGTATCTTTTGCATATGTTTGGTTGTTTCTAGACTTTTTTTTGTCTTGGAGTCCTTGGTTGAAAATCCATTGTTTGTAACTAAACAAGGTTTGATAGAGACATCAACCTTAACATAGTATATTGTTATAAAGAGTACAATATAGACTTGAATCTTTATAAGCATAGTCTCATGTTTTACCAGGAGGAATCTTGTAGTTTATAGAGCTATAAGGAGAATCTTTTGGGCGAATGCACATGAGCTTGTAAGATAATAAGCATTTAAATGTTTAGGTTCTCAAATTTACTCTGTATGGAACATGTGATTCAAACTGTGAACCAAAAAGAAATGCCGTTTTCATGTATGAGGGCTGAGTACGCCTAGAAGCCATAGTCTTTATCGAATAATCATATCGTCGACGAAGAGAACTTTCAGTTTTAGATGCTCACTCCAGTCCCAGCAACCTCATAATCAAAGATGCAAAGTACTGTCTACCTTCTTCCACGACGTTGTAATTAAGATTCCAACGTCCAAATTGTGCTCTTCCAGTGCCCTGTATTCTTGTGCCACTTGTCATTGTTGTTGACTTGTTTATTGTCTAAGTCATGCCCCACCCTAACTTCAATAGCTACGTAGTTTTGTCAGGATGAGGAGGAAATGAGGAATCTCGCTAATGACGATTGCCAGAGACAAGAATAGTTTTGTCAGGATGCAAAAATGTTAAACTGATAAGATGGACTAAAATTGGTGAAGAAGCAATACTAGCATTGCATGGCATTTGCATCATGGTTCATTATATTGTATATATATGTATTCTCCTGGCCTGTCCCAACTTACGAAAAGGACTAAGCAAGGATAGAAACTCCCTTGCAATTGTCTTGTTTACATGTCTTGTAATAACTTCAAAAGCATTTTTTTATGTACCATATATAGCAAGAATCTGGGATGTTAGAATAGATCCAAAAGAAGAGATGCACGGAAGTCACAGTACGGGTGATGGATTTCAGCAGTGCTCGGGAGGGAATATATATTCTTTTTTCCGACCGTGATGACAAAAGACCATACGTCATTCGAAATGGGAATCTCAATCCAAAAGTTATATAATAACAGCAGTTTCGTATCTTAAATCTTAATTAGGCACTGAGCTCTGAGTACAGCCACACATGCAACTGTAGTTAAATAATCCAAGACTTTGCTGGCTCATCGACCATGATATGGTATCACTTATGCTTACGTATATGCATGTACTGCTAAACGTTTAATTTAATCCGCTTGACTCGTCAATAATGATTATTCTATGTACTTGCGAGAAATAAATCAGATTTTACAGGCCACTTGTCATAGATACCAGTATTGCTTTTTCTTCCGCAAAGACAACAAGTAACAAATGAGTCTGTGTGGAGGAGTAACCAACTTGTCTTCCTTTTGGTAACACATAAACTGTAATTTGCTGTAGTACGTATGCGCCTTAATGCCTTATCAATTGGGTTATCTTGTCCGTGCACTTAGATAGATCATAGTATTGTTTAATATCTGTCTAACTGAATAATATTGATATGGCGTTTTCAGAAGAAAATTTATCTTGAGGGCTAGCATGTTGGGCGTTTTGCAATTCGTCAACGTCTTACGACTGAAATAAAGAAGTGAGGAAAGGAGATAAGAGAAGAAGGCTGCCTCGCCTTGTCCTCTGAATATTCTGTCCTGTCCGGCTGTTCGGTGGACTCCGCTTGCTCAAGAATCCGGAGATGTTGCCGTTCAGATATGCGAGATACTCGCACGTCACACTTCACACTGCACTGCGCCTCTCATGATCTTGGATCGTACTGCTTGCGCAAACCATGTTTGTTGCGACTCGCAACTTGTTCGAAGGTACTACTATGTGGTGAACTCATTCTGAAAACGGGGGCCGGCATTGAGGAAGCGAGCAACGTCAACTTGGTATGACCAGTTTTTTGTTTTTGGTATTTGGATTGGTTGATATTCGTCATCTTTTTTCATTTCATGTCAAACCAATTTCCAATATGGCGCAAGAGGAACTAGTCTTTACAATTTACATCATCAAGATGGTAAGCAAAAGATAGCCAGGCATAATCGAAATCGTAAGTGAACCATGAGCGATCTATGAAAGAGTAACTACTAGATAGCCAGGCATTCGTCTGTTTGATGACAGGTTCATTATTTTTCACTGTTTCATCCTACAGAATCGGCGACATGCGAAAGCTGGTGAAGGGTGTTCATGCCTCAGGGGGTGTTCAGGCGTGTTCAAGGGGTCCATGAAATGGTGCCGTGCATCGTCGGAGCTGGGAACATGTCGCCGCCGGCTGAAGAAGATTTGGAACGTCAGTTCAGCGTGGAGCCGTGGACAGTGGACACAGCACAAGAACAGTCAGACGTTGTAGAATGGACTAGTGAGACAGTAAGCTGCCGAGGAGTGGTGGCCTGGTGGGCTATGACCTTATGAGAAATCTACAAACCTGTCGACCCAGAACTCTACATTAGTGAGCCCACAATAGCTCCCAGGTTCTAGGCCATAGTAGCCCACAATAGATGAACCTGGGAGCTATATTGTAGGCCTATCCATAATTCTGCATGAGTAAGCCCACAATTACTCCAAGATGCTACACCAGCCCATGGGCCTATATTACAGCTAGCGCGATCTCTCCGGTCTTTGATCGCTGGTGAACATTTCCCGCGGCCGCCCTCATCGTCTGCGAACAGGCCAGACGAGAGCACAGTGCAGCGCTTTCGGCAACAACCTCTCTCACAGGCCACTGAGGTATTGAGCTACCCATCGTCAGTGGTTATGGTTACTGAAGCAGATGAATGCATAATTAGGTTTCATTATGAAAAGCAAGAATGGATCCCTCCATTAGGAACATGCCGCAGATTTACTGAATTCGATCCAAAGATATGTGCGTCCATGCATTCCGAAATCTTGAGCATGTGCTGCTCTTGCTCTAACTTGTTGCGCCTTTCAATCGAGCAATTGAGATGCTCGTTCCTTTTAACTAGCCACCAAAACGAGTTCTTTGCATTTCTTTACGCTTCCGAGACTTTATATGAGATTAAGGAATAATATACGATAAGCAAGAGCAAAGGAATAAAAAAGGTACTCCTCATCTCATACAATTGGTAGCCTACAATCCATCCCTCAACCCCGAACAAACTATGTGATTTTAAAAAGTCACTCTTGTTTCAATGAGAAACAATCTAGAGGGTGCAAAAAGTATTTTTAACTTTCTTCGATGTTGTCGTAACTCTCCATCTCATACAATTTCACACTGATTGCTTTAAAGCTGAAGGGTGAACTACCAATGTGCATTTTTCCCTATTACAAAAGAAAATAAACAATCGTATATTTCTCTTAAAAATGATTTGGCTAAAGTCATTCTATATGATTTTGTAGGACAAAATCTTAGAGTCAGAATAAGGAATTATTTTACAGTATCAGTATAATCTATGTTTTTTAACTTCCATTCCCTTAGATCATTTAGAATTAGTACTTCACATGATCACTTTAGAATCACTTCATCTAAATAGACCGTGATACAAACTTCACAGAGTTAACAATCAAAATAGAGGGGTTCGAATCATCTGACATTGTAAAGCAATGTTACCGTGTGACTTCCTCCAAAGTCCAAACAACGTGATTTCAGAGAGTTAAAAAGCATGACCTCCTTCGTCCCAAAATAATTGATATTTTGGTCTGCTACATTTTTATCAAAATAATTGACATTCTCATATCTTGATGCATCTTTCTCTCTTTCCAGTAAACCTCTATCTATATCTCTTTATTTTTTGTTTTCTGTGTATCTATATTTTACACTTCTTCATAATTTTCGTGTCAGATTTTAAAGTGTCAATTAAAATGGGAC
The DNA here is from genome assembly GCA_030378355.1 of Eleusine indica. Classification (NCBI taxonomy): domain Eukaryota; kingdom Viridiplantae; phylum Streptophyta; class Magnoliopsida; order Poales; family Poaceae; genus Eleusine; species Eleusine indica. Next base: position 47,354,431 of record CM059500.1, read on the forward strand.
GAATGGAGTACATAATTTCAACTTAACCCTAAACTCTAAAGGGAAAAAAAAAATGACTTACGAATTGCCTGTATGGGGCAGCTATGTTTGGCAGCCCGTTCCCAAGTGCGGTGCTGTGCTTTGGATCCTAATGCACGTCGGCACAGAGCGCACACCCCTCCAATGCCCGAAGGACCATGGCGTGAACGCGGGTACACGAGCATGTCCGGCGAGATGCCCGGAACAACCAGAAGCGGACGCCGGTCAAGCCCAAGACCCAGAAGACGGTGAAACCTGACGCAGCTCGTTCCACTGCACAAGTCACGGTATCAGGTTTCACATGACTGCTGGCAGTCTTTGCTCTTGCAGCCCCGGCTCGTGGTCATGGACGCGTTAAATCTCTCCAGACTCCAGCAGTGGCGGTGCCCGCAGTAGACTCGTGTCTAGTGCCCGCTGTACATTATGCAGGGTGACAGAACCAACCAAATGCGGTGGTTGTAGCCACCCATCTACCGCTGCCATGGAGAATTACACCGGGTCGGCCCCGTTGGCCCGTGTTGCAGTTAGGAGTGTGCCGAGCCATTGAGGTTTGGCTTGGCGTGCTCGGCAAATCATTCGTGGATCTAATTCTGTCTCTAATCTAGGCTGTTACCGCACAACCCCATTCTCAGTCCGGCATCTCTCGTGTACGGAACAGGATATCCGAGTGACTAGTACATCGTTAAAGTACAATAACCTTGTTATTTCACCTCGGAGACAGACTGCGGCTTGTAAACCAAGTTCACAACGCCGGCCGGTCACACACCAAAGTCGTCACACGCTTTCCCAGCAGGAACCTCGCTTGGTAGTCCACAAGCACAGGTTCATCCAGAGTTCTCACACCACTCGTACATGCGACGTAAGAACCGCCGCGCAAAGACAAGCCTCCTGTGATTGTAAGCCTGGCGCAAGAGATGGAGTGGAGCCGACGACGCAGCACGAAGCCCGACGCACGCGCGTACGTGGATCGCGCCGGTTGGTCGAGGCGCCGGCCTGTGGTCACGAGCCGGTGGTGCAGGCTTTGGTCCCCGGCGAGCGAAACAGGCAGAATCACAGACGCGGCCAGGCATGGCAGCCGAGCTCGCTAGGTCGATACGGCGATACGTCCACGCGAGTCCTCACGGGCGCGCGCTCTCGCCTCGTCGTGTTGCGTCACGGCCCGCGCGCTCCGCCCGCTATATGCCTATATACATACACACGACGGCGTCCCGCCACCTCCGCACTCGTCGCCACGCTCCTACCCACGCCTCCTCTGTCTCTGTGTGCCTGGTACCTCAGTTCCGAGATGGGCGGCGCGATGCTCAGCAGCATCGTTGCCGTACTGCTGGTGGTGGCCGGCGGCGCATCGACGGCAGCATCGTCGTGCCCGGCGACGCCGCCGGACACGGGCGCGACGCTGCAGGTGTCGCACGCGTTCGGCCCGTGCTCCCCGCTGGGCCCCTCAGCCGGGGCGCCGTCATGGGCCGGGTTCCTCGCGGACCAGTCGGCCCGTGACGCGTCGCGCCTGCTGTACCTCGACTCCCTCGCCGTCCGCGGCCGCGCGTACGCGCCCATCGCGTCGGGGCGGCAGCTTCTGCAGACGCCGACGTACGTGGTTCGGGCCCGGCTCGGCACGCCGCCGCAGCCGCTCCTCCTCGCCGTGGACACGAGCAACGACGCGGCATGGATCCCCTGCTCGGGCTGCACCGGCTGCCCCACCTCCGCCTCCCCCTTCAACCCGTCCGCCTCCTCCTCCTTCCGCCCCGTCCCCTGCGGCTCCCCGCTCTGCACGCAAGCGCCCAACCCGACGCCCTGCTCAGCTAACAGCAAGGGCCCGTGCGGGTTCAGCCTCACCTACGCGGACTCCTCTCTCCAGGCCGCGTTATCCCAGGACGCCCTCGCGGTGGCCACCGACGTGGTGAAGAGTTACACGTTCGGGTGCCTGCAGCGTGCCACGGGCACGGCGGCGCCGCCGCAGGGGCTGCTGGGCCTTGGCCGCGGCCCGCTCTCGTTCCTGGCCCAGACCAAGGACACCTACCAGTCCACCTTCTCCTACTGCCTCCCCAGCTTCAAGTCGCTCAACTTCTCGGGCACCCTGCGGCTGGGCCGGACGGGCCAGCCGCAGCGCATCAAGACGACGCCGCTGCTGGCCAACCCGCACCGCTCCTCGCTCTACTACGTCAACATGACGGGCGTCCGCGTGGGCAAGACGGTGGTCCCCATCCCGCCGTCCGCGCTCGCGTTCGACCCGGCCACCGGCGCCGGCACCGTGCTCGACTCGGGAACCATGTTCACGCGCCTCGTCGCGCCCGCCTACGCCGCCGTGCGCGACGAGGTGCGCCGCCGCGTCCGTGGCGCGCACGCCGTGTCGTCGCTGGGTGGGTTCGACACCTGCTTCAACGTCACCGTGAGGTGGCCCGTCGTCACGCTGCTGTTCGACGGGGCGCAGGTGACGTTGCCCGAGGAGAACGTCGTCATCCGCAGCACGTACGGAAGCACCAGCTGCCTCGCCATGGCCGCGGCGCCCGACGGAGTTAACACCGTGCTCAACGTCATCGCCAGCATGCAGCAGCAGAACCACCGCGTCCTCTTCGACGTGCCCAACGGACGCGTCGGATTCGCGAGGGAGCGATGCACCGCCGCCTAGTCTCGGATTCTGTAGCTGGGCAAGGCTCGGATCATCAGCCTGTGCTGCGTTTTATCAACTCCTCGCTAGCTCGCCGTGTGTTTCTGTGGGCGCTTTATTCATTTTTCTTCTACCTACCGCCTACCGGTCAGGGCACGCTTCTGTTCTTCAGACTGATGCATGTATCGGCAGAGGTGACTGCACGAAGCAACATTTATCGCGTTTATTATTATTATTTATTTAGAGCCTTATTAATTCGGGGGGGGGGGGGGGGGGGGTTAGAACATGGAAATGTACGTCCTGCGTTCTGTGTATGCTGGTTGCTTTGCTGGAGAGTAATCCACAGCTAACCCCGTTCCTCAATTACAAGTTCCTGCCTTATCTCGCTCTCACCTGCCTGAAACCTGGAGCAGCGCCGATCCTCAATTGATTACTGTGGGCTTAGCACTTCATGAATCCTGTCCTACATCGCGTCCCTACCCATGGAATGACTGAACTGAGTGGGCTTTTTGATTCAGAGTTTAATAATGTTACATTAAGGAACACAGGTGGATCATCTATACTCTCCATCTGTTTCATTAACCCATTGGTGAACAACGCAGGTATTAGAAACAAGATCAAATAATGTGCGATTTGTTTAGGTTTGAAAACCAGTCGAACATCCCATGGATCAGAAGCGGCCTAGAGAGAGGAGCGCCCTCATATACTGAGCTTGCCAGATTAACAACTTTCCCTCGTCTCTCCCTCCGATGACATGTCTACACCTTCTCACATCACGGGCTGCCTTTTTGGAGACTGGACTACATGTTTCCGTACACCTCTCATACCCACACATGCTACTCCTTAACCACTCCATATTTCATTGTTGATACCAAGACAGATCAACAATAGTACAAATCAAAAGGTTTGTAGTAGCTAGTACTAGTAGCATACATCTGTAGAATGTTTGGACGCAATGACAAGCTATATAGTGAGCCCCTCGGACGTAGGTTGTTGGAGACATTATTATGACTTTATGACATAAGGGACAATTGTGTTTTGATCACAATTCTGAAGGCTAATGGTAATCTAGATCTAGATTTTGAAACTTTACATTTTTACCATAACTTTTTTCAGTTGAAACCACCGTTAGCCATAACTTTCAACTCACGTCAGTTTAGATAGAATAAATGTTAAAAAGAAAAAGAAAAAAAATATTTCTAGGAAACAAAGTGACCAAACTACCCTAAGCTTGTTGTCTTCCTCTCTCTCCCTAGCGGCGATCAGTGGCAGACCTAAGAATTGGGAGTTGGGTATTCCTCATCCACAGAGGGAAAAAATTTATTGAGCATAAAATAGAGAAAATAATTATGAAAAACTTGTGTATAGTACCTCAATTTAAAATACACTTTTTTAATAGGAATTACGAAATATTACACAAATAACAACACAATTTTGCATTTCTTTCATGTCATGGAACCGCTTGAATGTCATATTGACATCAAGTTGGCTGCTACTGAAATTGCAACTCAAAATAAGGAAAAACACTCTGATTTTGAGCTTAATAGCTCATTGATAATTAGTCGTGGCGTTGGTGATGTGTAATCTAAAATCTGTTACTTGGTATCTTTCTTTGCAACCATTTCAAATCAGGACTATACTTTTCTTCATCACTTGTCTCTACGAACTAAAAGAGTATGCATCAAAACCTCACAACAAAGAACATATATGGCTTTATTAGTCTATTTGTGCAAGAGCATAAGAAAGATGGAGTTCTTCTCGCCTGAGACGACAGTAAGCTCGTCCGGGTCGAACCTGCTGGCTAGTGAAGAGAGCTGAGATAATCAGATAGGTGCTGTCTGTCACAGCTGATCCTAATGTTTGACGATTTGGATGATAGTCTAATACACTAGTGCTGCGAGGCACACAAGAAGTCAGGAGGAGCGATGCACCTGCCCACGTGGGCAAGGCCATGATCATGGTAATATGCTACTTTCTTCGTCCCAAAATAATTAGCATTTTAGCTCTTTCTAGTTTTCCTAAAATAATTAGCATTCTCACTTCCCAATGCGTCTTTCTCTTTTCCTAATACAACTTTATCTCTATCTCTTTCCTTCTTGTTTTCTATGTAATTACCTTTTATACTTCTCTTAAATTTTCGTGCCGAACTCTAAAGTGTTAATTAAATTGAAACAGAGGGAGTATGATGGAGCCAAACGCAGGGTCTGTTGGAAAAAAAACTCTGACACAACGTGAAGCAAATTCAATCCAGCATGAAGTATACCATACATATATTCAATTTTTGAATGAAATAGTTAGGTATTCCTGGGAATACCCAGCCATCATGCTGGGTCCGCCAGTGGCGGTGACTCGTGCGGTGGCGGGCGTCGGCGACTCGTGCGACGGCTGGCGGCAAAAGGAGGCCAGGCGGCGCGCGGGGGTGTGGAAGAAGGAAGAGCGATGCGGGCGCTCGGGCGGCAGGCGGCGCGCGAGGCGGGTCTGAGCTGCTCACGCGGGCCGCTTGGCTTGACCGGCGCTGGCTGAGGCACGACAGAGCGCAGGGGCGATAGGCGGCGAGCGAGGACATTCGGAGCTGCGCGCACGGGCGGCGTGGACGAGCGCTTTCGGAAGGTCTGACGGCGCGGCCGAGCGCTCGTACGGCAGGCGACGCGAAGCAGCGCGCGTGGCAGCGTGGGCCGCTTGGCCGAGCGCTCGCGTGGGCACAGAGAGGCAGGGCGGGGCAACGCACACGACAGCATCAAATTTTTTATGAGTTTTATTTAAATGAAAAAGTATGTTCAAATTTCAAAAATGAACCAAAATTCAAATTTATTTGACAAATTCAATGTAATTTTGTTTGGATGTTCTATTTCAGTTAGATAAAAAACAATTCTAAAGTTACATTTCAAAACAATGGTCAAAACATAATATTTGGCATCAAAATTGTGGTAGTATCATAAAGGGCAATTGTGTCTTTTTATATCCAATTTAACACCATTAGGAATGTGATACGGACTTGTGGTGAACTGCAGGCTCTGATTCAAAAACTTGTGGTTTAAACGCAAAGTCTCAAAATCTAGGTCTAGATCACAATTGGACATGAAAACTATGGTTGAAATGCAATTGCCCCATGACATAAACATGCATTGAGTTTTTTTTTTTTTTTGCAAATTATGTATCGAGTTCTTTTGGAAACGATAATTTACACCACGGTGCTCTGCCATATATAAGGAGGCGGGCCTATATGTATGGCATGATGATGGATCAGCCATAATGCCATATGCCCATATTGTTGTAATTTTGCATATGCGCGCAACATTTCCTATAACAAGTCATAGAAAGGAATTATTTGAGTAATTCTTTTTTTCTACGAATAAAAATATTTAAACCAGTGATTCCAAAAGGTACAAAATGGATTCCAGTTGCTCTTGACAAATAAGACTCAAGTCAACCAATATAGGAGAAACTGAGAAGATGGGGCAAGTAAGTTAGTATTTCAAACTGATTGCCTTGAAGTGGTGACAACGATGCAAGATGGGGGCTTCTCGGCTACCCCCGCTGCGGCTATCTATGATGAGTGCATGGGAATGTGGCGAGATATGACTAAAATCTCAATCAGACATGTTGATCGTGAAACAAATATGGTAGCTCATGGTTTGGCTAGGCAAGCTTTTATCACAAACACTTTTTGTACTTGGATTGATGAAACCCCAGGTTTTATTTTGGGTACTATCGCATATGATGTAACTGTTCTATATGATCAATAAAAGCTTGCCTTATGGTGTTTCAAAAAAAGAACTGAGAAGAAACAGACAGACATCCAGCTCCTTTCACGTTGATCGGGGCTCGAACTGGACGTTTGTTTCTGTGGGCGCTTTATTATTAATTCTTCTTCTAGCTAGAGATCAGGGTGGCTCGTGTTCTTCAGACTAATGATGTATCGTCAGAGATGATTGCGCGAAGCAACATCTCTCGAGTTTATTATTTTATTTAGGTCCTTAATTCGGGGGGTTTAAAAGTTGGAGTAGAAATATATGTCCAACGTATGTATCCCATTCTTCTTTTCTGAAAAATTAGCAGGAGCACTGTCATTCATTAAGATAGAGAAAGAGATTTATAGCCTAAAATGTAAAAAGCCTAAGCAAAGAGAAATGCAGCCTATAATATACAAATACTAAGTAAAACAAACAGACAACCATATCACTCTCGACATCCACATCCCAAACTTCATCTGAACTTCACCGATGTTTAAACTGTGCCAATAGACTTGTCTGAACCTCAACCTCACTGCCATCAACCTCCACAACTCGTCGGTGCAACGTTCAACTTCACCGTGCTATCAACCTCCACGACTCACTGGCTTCTTCACCTCTAGCACCACAAACTGACTTCCACAACTCGTCGGAGAAACATTTGGTCCAAACCGACCTCGCTGAAGCTTCCACTGCGCAGCACGCCGTCCGCAGCTTCCCTTCCATGCCACATTGTAAAGCATCGTGACCCAACTAACTGTCGTCCATGGCGCGAGCCCTCTCCACGATGCCCCGATGCTCGCGGCGCGCCGACACCGTCGCCGCCTGCTGCGGCCTCCTCTAGACCCACTACCGCTGATTTCGAAGTGCGCCTGTGTGCGCTCCTGCGCCAACGGCCGCAGTCCCCCACGGCGCCGCCCTGGTGCCCCTCGCGCTGCCGCGGACCTCACGCACGACAGCCTCGCCTCGCGGCCGCCGCGCGCAAGCCACGCCCGCAGCCGCCTCTTCGTGCCGCGTGCCCGCCGCGCCCCGACTGATTGACGGCCGGATCCACCACTGGGTCGCAAGATGCAGTCGACAAGGCACCGGATCCGGTCGTTGCCGTCGCCATTGGCGCCTCTTCCGCTGCCGCGGTCCTTACCCACGACAGCCTCGTGTCGCGGCCGACGCGCACAAACCACTTCCGCAGCCGCCTGCTCGCGCCGCACGCCCCGACCGATTGATGGCCGGATCCACCGCCGGGACGCAAGATCCGATCGACAAGACACCGGACTCCGTCGTTGCCGCCTCACCGTACGCCTCGCCGCGCGAATCTGGCCGCAACTAGGGCTAGAGCCTCGCCGCCACCGTCCCGGCTTGCCACACGGCCTTTGGCGGCTCGCTCAGGCAGCGGCGCGGCAGGGGAGAGGAGGGAAGGGGCTGGCGGCGACCTAGGGTTTGGATCGCCGCTCGAGACGCCCGCGAGGGAATGACGCGAGGGCGTTTGTTTTGGAATGATTATTGCTTCTGGCTTAATCTTATTTATCCCATTCCTCAATCAGAAGTTCCTGCCTTGTCTTACTCTCACCCGTCTGAAACCTGCAGAGCAACGATCCTCAATTGATTCTTGTGGGCTTGCACTTCATGAATCTTGTCCTACATCGCCAGAGTTTAATGTTGCATTAAGGAACATAGGCGGATCTTCTATACTCTCCATCTGCTTCATCAACTAATTGTTCAACAGCGCAGGGATTAGAAGCAAGATCCAAAAGTGTGCAATTTGTTTAGGCTTCGATTTTCTAAAAACCAGTCCAACTCCAACATACCACGATTTTCTGAAACCGGACCTAGGATTCGACCAAGACTAGGACCGAAAACTAAAGGCCAAGAAACTACTGTCTAGGTTACACCTAAAAACTAGCAAAAGTACGAACAAATACACACAATATTTGATATTTAAACTTCATATTTAACGGTCAACATAAAACTAAAAATTATAGAAACCATGGGATATTTGATATATTCCCTTTTTGTGACATCTCTTTAAGTTAGGATCCATTTTCTCGATTGTTTTTCGAAGCCCAGGATCAGCAATAATGCCTTCATGTTCATCTGAATTAACTTAATTGTTCAAATCTTCTTCCTTTGAGACCGGGTTACAATCGCTAGCAACAGTTTCTGATATTTCTTGCTGAGGATCCGTAGAAATTTCTCCATGATTAGGTGTATCTTCTTGATCATGTAACTCAGTATTAACACTGATTGGAATTTTCAGTTCTGATTCTAGAGCAGCAGCCTAGTTTTGGTTTGATTGTGAGGCAGAGAAAAATAAGATACTAATGTCCTGTGTATTTTTATTACTAAATCCTATCACAGATGGAAGAAAACGAGGCTTCAGATTGTAGCTGGAATCCCAAAAGGCAAAGCACGGTCTAACTCTGATAAATAAAAATAAAATTACCTGATGAGTCGATGATAATCGGAGCCGTCGAAATGCAAGAGGACGGAGGAAACGTGCAAGGCCGATCAATTAGGGCATCAGACGGCTAGTGTTTTCTGTTTTATGTGATTTTGATTTGAAGAGGATCATGGTGACGAGAGACTTGAGAGGAAACACGACAATCACGAACTCACAATGTGCAGCGCGGTTGCTGTTGCCTCTCCGGTAGATATTGTCATGGGTAGTGCCTTTTTGGGCCTGATTATGTGGCCTGCGATGCTTTGTACTAAGGCCAAAACTTCACAATATTTGAGCCTAGGTCTGTCCTTAACGTCTTGGCTAGAGAGAGGCGCACTTTTACATTTGTTTTTATGAATTGAACACAATACAGACGTAGTCATTTATACATGTGTGATTTCTCATCCTTATGAATAGCATCCTCGTACTGATCCTGTTAGGTAAACATGTTTGCCTCGTCTCTTTCTCCGACGAGATGTCTACGCCTTCTCACACCGACTTGTGAGAGACAAGAACACAAATTGGACTACAGATTTCCCAATGGCTCTCACACCCACACATGCTACTCACGCACTCTATATTTCTTGTTGATATCAAGACAGATCAACAATAGTAAAAATCAAGAAGTTTGTAGTAGCTAGTACTAGTAGCATACATCCGTAGACCATAGATAGAATGATTGGACGCAATGGCAAGCATATATATACTCGGCCTCTCGGCGTAGGTTGTTGGAGACATTAATAATATGTAATATCAGTATGATGTGATGACATAAACATACATTAAGTTTTTTTTCTTGCAAATTATGTGCCGAGTTTATTTGGAAACGATAATTTATACCGTATGTGAGCAGGCAGGCCTGTATGTATGGCATGACGATCAGCCATATGCCCACATTGTTGTAATTTTGCATATGTGCGCAACATTTCCTATAACAAATCGTACAAAAAATTATTTGAGTTATTCTTTTTTTCTACGATTAAAAAGATTTAGACCAGTGATTCCAAAAGGTACAAAATGGATTTCATTTGCTCTGAAAAATAAGACTCAAGTCAACCAATGTAGGAGAAACTGAGAAGAAACAGGCATCCAGCTCCTTTCACGTCGATCGGGGCTCGATCTCGACGGTCAGCCTCGGTTTACTGAGAATGAATCATATTGGCTAGCTATTTGCATGGAATTGGTCTGCATTATTTGCGACAAATTTTGTTTTCTCAGCAACCTATATCAAACAACAGCGACATAGTCCCTAAAAAACAGGGGAAAGGATGTCAAGAGAAGAGAGTAATCGCCGTGGGTTCCCAGTTTACAGCACATGTAAATTGATTTTTTTTAATGGATATAAGGTGAATGTTATTATTGTCTGTACCTCCACCCGCGGCCCACCTGTGTACTGTTTTTGCCATTAGCGACTAGCTATTCGCATAATCATGTAGAGTGTGATTTTTATTACTATCTCAGAGGCATCCATACATACGTGATACATTTACATGGTCTATTTATTTGAGCTAGAAGTTAGTGCATATAGATCGTCATCTTTTTAGTGATCTCAACAGATGTGTTTGGTACACTGTTCAATTCCTGCCTTAGTTTGACTACAATCATTTGTCATAAGAGGCTTTCAGTCTGACTTGATAATTTTTTCCTGAATAATGTCTTTAATTTATCACTGCCTTACTTGTTCTCGATCAAAATAAAAGAATGCTACCTTCCCATGTGCCTCTCATTCGCACCATATAATTAATAAGTGTTCCTCTTTGTTATTCCTTTATCCATTGTTATCTACGACTACTACGAGTGTTGATGTAGGAGTAGTATATATGGTCGGAGGAGGCGTACGAGGTTAGTTGTAGCATTCATATAGCTGTGCGAACGGTGAAAAATAAAATCACGTATCCATGGCATCAACTTTCAGTCATTGCAGCGCACCTGTCACGCTATCAACATCGTTCCGCAAAGCTTTTCACCCGTGAAGCATGTCATTATGTAGTGTGCGCCTGTCGCCTGACTTCGAAGTTCAATTGCACTCGCACCGGCTCCTTACAATGCACTAGTATGCCGCCGTAGAAGGATGGTAGCTCAGTTCAGGCAATCCCAAAAACAACCCCCGTCTCCTCTCCCACGCAATGACGCAAGTCAAAGACATACTAGGATCGTTTCTACTACGTGAACATGACCGGCAGCCTGCGGGACTCCTGCACGATGTTCACGCGGCTCGTGGCGCTGGCGACCGCCGCCGTGCGCGATGAGGTGCGCCACCGCGTGTCGTCGCTCGGCGGGTTCGACACCTTTGCTTCAACACCACGGTAAGTGGCCCTCAGTCACACGGTGGTTCCTGTGCTTTTTTTCGTTGAGAGGCTGGGCTGTTTGGTTTTCGCCAGTGAGTGCCCTACCAAATCGTTCGCGAGCCAACATTTGGCGTCCGATTCGGCCGCCGTCGTTTTAGTCAACATTGGCGTAAAAAATAAACTAGCACAGCGTACAAATGCATTGGCTCGTCAAATTACTGCTGCAATCCAAACGCATACTTTATACACGGTCAACGATCAAATTTTGGTTTGGCAGCCATTGACTGCAATCCAAACTGTCCCACGTGAAAGGGGAGATTATCATGCTGCTCATCCCACGATGACGGAACGTGCGACCCCCCCCCCCCCCTCCGCACAGCCTCCACATGTCCCCCGACGGCCATCTTTCTCGGAGCCTGCCACCGCCCCCGCCTCCGCCCCCGCCCAGGCGCGCCACCGCCCCAAGCCTCTGTCGTCATCGCCGTCACCAGCTCGCCGAAACCGCCGACGATAAGCCATCACCGACGACGCGATGGCGCCCTCGCTGTCATGTCGCCCGCCCACGCTTGCTCTCCGCCATGGCTCCGCCACCACCGCCGTGTTCCATGGCTGCCGCGCATGCGCTTCGTGGGCTGGGCCACGGGCGACGGGGTCCGTCGCTTGTTACACTTTCCGCTTTGTGAAGACCAGGCTTTCGTGGGCTCGACAGCTTCGGTAATTGGGCCTAATTACTGGTTGTGCTTTATAGTTTAATAGGCCGTATCCGATTCATGAGCCCATAATCAGAAGTGGGCTCCAAAGACTTGCATAGACGCGTCCATTCTTCAACCTGCTGGATCCCTTTATTAGGCCAGTCCATGGATGCCCTGGTTCACACCTCTGTTTCTGTTCGGCAAGCAGCTCCGTTGGCATCCGCGTCGTCATCTCGTCCCTTCCATCTGTTCTACGTTGTCCACATTACCGTGTTCTACCCATTTGTCGTGTCCCCTTAGACATTTCTTCGTGCATGCCCACCATTGCACCGTGACTTACAATTCTTCACACAATAAAACGACACGCGAGTCAAGTTCAAACTCGAGTACTCGCCTCGAGGATGGGAATTTTTCTTCCAACGAACGAAGAAAAAGAGCACAAGAGCTTCATCGTTCAGTGACTGCGTTGCACCTGTCACGATAATGCTATCAACATCTTTGCACGTACGGAGCTCTCTTCACTCATTCAAGCATTGCATTGTGCAGTGTGCGCCTGGCTTCAACTTCAAAGTTCAAATTCACCTGCTCCGTGTTACAAGGATCGGAGCTCACGCAAGTCGCAAAGCAACCCCCTCATCTCTCTCCGCTTTGCCGTCTCACGAGGCCAACCCGATGCAGTGATCCTGGTAACTTTGTCTTTGACGCCACGATTTTCACCTCGGGGGTGAAGAAAGCTTAGCAGCGGCAGTGGCTTCAGTACCAATGTACCGGTACCGCACCGGACGAAATGAAACGCAAGGCGGGTCAAAAAAGGTAAAAGTCGGCGAAGACAGCAGCCATACGGAAGGTACAATGTCGCTTTACGACCGTATTTTGTAGCTTCCAAATCCGGGCGACCGTCGTGCGCAGCAGTCTCTTTCTTCATGCATTATTTGGTACTCGACGTCATTAGGAAACATAACGCAGCAAGCCGTATGAATTTGACAGAAATTTCACATAAAAACTTTATAAAAACAAGTTGTCGCGGTCGACCACTGTTTCGTCGTACCGGCAAAATTTGCACAAAACGGGAACAGAAACGCCACCAGGCACTGGCTCGGGTCATGTGACAAAATAAAATCATCATACGGCTAAGACAGCTTATGTTTATCTGGTGCTCTGGGTCACCATTTCTGGCCCTTTGCTTGGCTTGCCTTTTGGCGGCAACAATCCTTGAGCTGTGCTGCTACTGACAAATGCGAGCGAGACGCACAGATAGATGATAGCTGTTGGAAAGGAAGAAGAGGCCTTTAATTAATTAGAGTTCTTTTTTAGGTGCTTTAATTTGGGGTTGTGATTGTTTACAAAGATAAATGGAAGGATATGATCCTGATGAGCGGTTACCAAACAAAACGATATGCATGGTTCTAACAATATTATTGCTAACCATGTATACGACATGAGAACATGCACGCAACACACAATCATTGCAGATTCTTTTCAGGTATTTATTTATGGTACAAGATCAACATGCACTACCGTATACTTTGTTGCCCGTAAAGAAATTGTCCACGCTGGCTCATTGGATGCCACTTTATGTTCTTTGTATACTCGTAGCTTTTCGTTAACAGGATCCCCGGTGACCAATCGACGATGCTCCTGCGTGCAAGAGAAGTTTCGGTGTTGATAGTTGCCGGCCACAACTCCTCGACGACCCATAGAAAAAATGGAGAACACAACTGTCTCATCTTTTCAGCTCCTGCCAAGATTTTATATACTTTCTGGTTGTTAGGATGTGCATGGAGGGGCAAGTCATGGTGCAGCATCAGGAGTCCAGGAGTTAAGAAAAAGTTCAGAGGCCAATGGAGAGATACTCTGGTACTGACATCAGCTACAAGCATTCTGCAGTGCAACTTTACACTGCTGTTTCTACCTGGCAAAAAATAACATTCTTTGAAAGTTGCTCGGTGCACACACTACACATAGCTGAGTCCAAGAACTTGGATCAACCTCATCTCCAAGATTTTCATGGGATTCACCAACATTAACCAATCGTTGCTTCAGAAGCAGCATATAAATAACAACTAAATTTTTGTGCACGACTATGACAGAAAGGTGCAAGCTGACATGTATATCCAAATCGAATGCAATCCTCCGATGGCATCAGAGAGCAAAAATAAGTAATGGATAGTGACTTGATAACTTGCATGCAGATTGCCAATTTGTCACACTAAAGTTCAAATCAGATACTGCTTGTTTTGTTTTGTTATGAACAGGTTGAACACCAGCCTGATGAATATGTCCTTTTCATTGCAGGGAAGCAAGTTACACAAAATGCGAAACATTGCTCCATCCGTGTCCTGGCTCAATACACACAGGCCATCATCACCAGCTGACTCTAAAGCACACAAAATGCTGATGCCTCAGCAGCCACTAACGCTGAGTTGGCCCCACCTTGGTGTTACATCATTGGAAGTTTGCAAATATCCAGGACATGATCATCTATGTCAAGGAACAAGAGCAAAACTGAGTTATCACTGCTAAGTCCAAAAAACTCTGTACAGTACAGTGAACTCCAAGGATTTCCTATGGACTGGCCTAGCTATTCATCAGGACAGTTACAAAAGAATAGCACCTCATGCTAACCTCATGTAAGAAACATTTACATCTCTGGACTGGCTTGCGCTTGTGTTACAATCTTTCTATCTGTGAGTTGAAGCATTAAGTTAACTTCTCCTACCCTACAAAATATTAGTTATCTCTATATATGTATGTATATATATATATATGGCCAGCTATATATACGTCAGAACCAGACAGTTCCCAGAAGACAATCAGAATGGCTTGGAGCAACTCTGCCATCCAGATGGCTTCCACTGAAGGTCCGATTGAGCCATCCATTCTAGTACAGATAACTCACGAGTGAGAAAAATTGGCGGCGTGCTGGGGGGCTTGAGCTTTCTTCTGACAGTTGAAGTTCGATTACACGTAGAGGTAGCTCTCAAACATGCGTCTGTTTCAGCTGTCTGACTTGTCCTCTTGAAACGCTTTGTATATGAAATCTCTAAAACGTCTGGAATACTGCCTCGGATCTACAGCTGATATAGATGTTGAGTCATATTGGAAAGACTTGTATGCATGCTCAAGCTTCTTGCTGATATCGTAATCTTGAAGTATGTCTATGATCCCAAAATACAATATAACATCATAGTACTCTCCGGTTGGCTCTCCAATGAGCTGCAATTCACAATCACTCTTTCGAGCAGTGAGCTCAGCTATTGCAGGCAGGTTCGCCCCAAGCTTAGTTTTAGGACATCTGTTAATTCAAAAATTTCATATCAAAATTTTGAGAAAGAAAGCGAAACATCGCAAATCTTCATAGTAGATAACTATCTTTCCTGTTAATTCACAGCATACAGATGAAAATTTCAAGCTAGCTCTCTTTTCCATTAAACTATATTACCGGTTTTATAAGTGTGTGAGAACTTCAGATTCTCTATACAAACAATTTTCTATAAGGAACTGATAGGGGAATAGGGGGACCTCACCAAAGTTGCCTAAGTGTAGCTAGAAGTCATGGAGGACATGAACTAAGTGGACCCATTCTAGATTTTGAATAGGTCTCAGAGGAATAATTGCATGCTTACATTTTCAATTATTCAGTCTCATTTCTCATGATCGTGCCGACAATTACTTTGCTTCTTATATGTGGTTTACCAAGACAAATGATAGAAGAGCTAGCTATTTTCTTCTGGGTTTAATTCCTGATTAAACAATATGTTTGAATATCCTGGAACCAACATGGTGTCAGCTTTAACGTATAAATAATACAAATGGCTAAGCTCAGCATTGGCATAGAATATTAAGATTGCTGATATGAAGCCTACCAACTGACATAAGGAACGTGACAAAGTCATAATTTTTCCAAATATTGTAGGTTGCATTCCAATAACAATAAGTATAAAAGAGGAGATAAATGTCGTTAAGTATCCAGGACTCTGGGTTACCTGTTTGGTTCAGCAAGAAATTGATCTGTCCTTCCTCTTGAAAAACGATGAGTTGATATGTTGTTAATATCAAAATCCATGGAACCTTCATAAGAGCAATTGACTCGTAAGCTACGACCTTACCACACCATGAACTTGTTACGGTTTTCTATAACTAAACTGCTAATCTATTAATGGTTTATCAACTAACCTTGAGTCAGAAGCTTCTCTCTATCATCTCTAAAATGTACACCAACCAGGAGACTATAATCCATAATTTTCTCCTGCTCAAGGAATTCACAATCCTTGTCTACTTGCCTGCATCAACAGATTTTTTAAGATCATTATTGACATCTAGAAAAAAAAATGGCATGATTTCCTAAGAGCACTAAGCTAACGAATACAAGACAAAGTATAATCACCTTTGGAACTCTTGAAACCATTGCTTCTTCAATCTAAATATAAAGTTCAGATCGAGGTCTTTCAGAGTTGTGTACTGATCAATCTCTGTCTGAGGCTTATCAGTTGTACGGCCAAGAGATGAACCTTTCAGATCGAAACGCCTATGAATAGAATATTCCGAGCAGAATAGATTTCCCATTATGACAAAACGAACCTGGGTTGTGGCACAGCAGTGAAAAGTCAGTGCATAAATTCGTTGTCAAACAAAGTGTATCCAAGTGCCAAATATGGAGACAAACTATGCAGCTGCATTCATCTCTAACCTTCTTCTGATTTGCTCCAGCTAACTTGACACAATGAAGACCAAAAAATTTGGTTACTAGAGTATTCTCAAATGCCCGGACATGGTTGTAATAAGCAGGGAGCATCTTCAGAAGCATCTGAAATGTAACCATGTGCATTTATTCAGTATTAAAGTTCTAGCCTTAGCATGAAGCCTTAGAAACATATAGGCAAAAGAAGCCACAAAGGACAAACCTTCACTTCGGATTTCTTCATCGTCTTTATCATGTAGCGATCATCGTTTGTGAGGTAGAAAAAGCTTCCACTCTTACCAGGAGATGAGAGCTCCCGGAGAGCCTCATTTCCACAAAGGGATAACATATAGTCAGCAGCGTCCACCTTGAACAGCTTGCGCAGCGTCCTGCAATTGAGTTTAGAGCAGATGGCTTAAAGATGAGCATAATGACACATGAACTGTGTGCGTCATATATGTTTATCGAGGGAGTGGTGACGAACCGGAACACCTGTGGACAGTAATCCTTCCATTTGAATTCACAAGAACTGTGAGGAGGGGTGTGTTTTGAGCCTTCCGGAGGGAACTTGGTCCAATACTTTTCCTTTGGGTCGAAAGCTGATGATTTCAGATCAAGCACAATTGAGCCTTGCTTCCCCACCGCATGCCTGTGTCAAGGCATAAATGTTGGGATAAGAGCACTCAATCAACTATAGGGAAAAGACATGAAACAAAAATTATTGCAAGAGGTTCAGTATATTGTCTTATTATTGGGCAATTTCACACTGAAAGTTTAGGCTTTTACCATATAACAAATCAAATTCAGATCAGCCACACAGAACAATCTCTTTGATAATTCGCATGAAAATGTTCCCATTAAAACTTATTTATCAGCAGAAGCATTAGTTAAGTTAAATTTCAATCTCTCTAGCAGTACATAATGTCAGAG
Organism: Eleusine indica; assembly: GCA_030378355.1. Classification (NCBI taxonomy): domain Eukaryota; kingdom Viridiplantae; phylum Streptophyta; class Magnoliopsida; order Poales; family Poaceae; genus Eleusine; species Eleusine indica. Next base: position 47,371,813 of record CM059500.1, read on the forward strand.
TAACAAGGCCCGAATCTAACAAATGCACAACGAAAAATGAGAGAAGCCAGAACTCAGCGCACCTGACACCAAGCTGCAGGTTTAGCATGAGCTCGTAGTTCTTGTGCCCCTTGGCAATGATCTCCCCCTGCCGTTTCACCTCCGGCGGCGGCGGCGGCACCCACTGGGCGATGCGCGGCGCCGGCGACACTGGGGCCATTTCCCGGCCCTCACCGCCGTCCTCTGTCCTCACGCTCCTCCGCGCCGCCACCGCCTCGTCCCCCAAGGCGAGCCCATCCACAATGTCGCACGTGATGTCGCCGTCAGACTCCCAAATGCAGATTTTGTCGTACTTCCTGTCGCCGCCGGAGCTATTGCTGAGCCCGGACACCGAGCTCGCCCGCCCATTGGCCATCCTGTTCCCTCCCGACGACGGAGGAATCATCGATTTGCGCGGCGACGCGGCCTCGGAGCCGCGGCCCATGAATCCCGGCAACTCACTCGCGAACACGTCGCGGGGGTCGCGCGCCGTCGGCGACGACGCCGCCGGCGACGGGTAGTAGACGCCCTTCTGCTGCACAATGCCGGTGGGGCTGTCGCGCGTCCAGTAGCCGACGTAGACGCTGCCGTCGGCCCAGCGGAACGTGCCCTCGCCGAAGGGGCAGCCCTCCTTCCAGCCGCCGTCGTAGCGGTTGCCGTTGGGCCAGGCGAGCGCGCCGCGGCCGTGGATGAGGCCGGCCCGCCACTGGCCCGCGTACTCCGTGCCGTTGCGCCACGCGTAGCGGCCCTGCCCGTCCTGCAGCCCGGCCCGCCACTCGCCGTCGTACTGGTCGCCGTTGGCGTAGCTCTTGCTGCCGCGGCCGTGCTTGAGGTTCATGGACCAGGAGCCGCGGTAGGTGTCCCCCGCCGCGCCCGTATAGGTGCCGGAGCCGTCCATGAACCCGTCCTTGAACTCGCCCTCGTAGGTGGCGCCCGAGGGCCACGAGAACTTGCCACGGCCCGTCGCCTTGCCGTGCCGCCACTCCCCTTCGTACATGCACCCGTCGGTCCACAGGTACTTGCCCGACCCGTGCGGCGCGCCGTCGCGCCACTGCCCCGTGTAGAAGTCGCCGTTGGGGAGGCCGCGCTCCACGTAACCGCCGTGGTGGTCGGAGTCGTCGCCGCTGTGGCCCGACGACGAGGAGGAGGACGCCGTCTCGGAGTCGTCCGGCGCCGACATCGGGGACACGCGGCGCCGGCCCACGGGCTGCGGATGCTGCACCTTGCGCACCGTCGCCTCCCACGCCCTGGCGAGACTATGCTCGTGCATTGGACGCCCCAGCCTGTCCCGGCGGCCGCGCGCTTTCTTCTTCGGCTTCTCCGCCGCCGCAAGAGCTCACACCGCGAGAGTGGATCTAGCACCGCCGGAGGCCGCAGGCGCGCAGCCTCCCCGGCGGCATTGCTGGGAGCGGGGGACAGAGGGGTGGATGGGTACACGCAAGCGACTCGAGCGAGGAGGTAGGAAAGGGAGGAAGGAAAGAAATGTGTTTTGGGAGGGGCGGAGGTGGGGGAAGAGAGGCGAGGGTGAATGGTGGTGGGGGAAGAGCAACTGATGAGCAACGGATTCGTTTTGCTTCTCGGCTGGCTGTCCATTTCGTTTCCTTTTTACCGTGTTGTGTTGTTCAGACTTCAGAGTACCGGGATCGTGTACGAGGATTGCATTAAATCCAAGTAAATTCCTACTACTTTTAATAAAAACCCAAATTAAAGGTTGCTATAGTTTTCCTACCCATGTAGTACTACTATGCCAGTTATTTTCGATTTTGTTGCTCGGTTGGATGTTCTCTGAAGCTCACTCAACAGTGAACAGCACGCGTGAAAGGTACAATTTCTAGTCCATAAATGTTTGCAATAGAAGTTTTGGATTTTATTTCCAGTTGAGAGCTGAAGCTTGCTTAAATTACAAGATCCAAGACATTTCATACGGACATTTTGATTTGAACATCATGAGACTTCATCCACGCGATTTTGCGGTCTGAATAGTTACCAACTTTTCACCGCTCGGCCTCTCAAAAAAAAAAAAAAAAAAAACTTTTCACCGCTCGGTGGTTTTTTAGCAGTTTGTGCCGGCGCCTGTCCTCTCAATTAGTACGTCAAAAGGCTAGAGATTTCGGTTCTAGTGCTGTCCCCGTGCTTAATTAGCCGCGCCAGCCAACTAATTAACCAATTCCTGGCTTAATTTAGGAGCCCTGTCTGTTTGGGAGGTGGCTGGGCTCCGAGTCTTTCTCCCAGGTTGGCTAGACGCCCCAGGTCAGGGACCTCAACAGTTTGCAAGCACCAAGCCAGTAGCCTACCCCCTTGTTCCCGCTCCCTAGCCTCCACTTGGTTTGTTGTATCTTCTCGGATATCTGCCGGGCCAACCATGACAGATTCAGGTGGAAGTGCTGCCTGGTGATGACCTGTTGGTCTAACACACTAACCAGCTGGTTAGTTAAAGATTATCGCTAATGGCCGGCCTCTAATCCTTGCTTGATTTGGCTAACCTAGTGGTCCTAGCAAGGCTTGTCAGAGAGGAAGAAAAAGGGAAGCTGGTATCATATGATAAAGTACTAGCCTTCTCTTTCTTTTTTTGAAACTTAATTAATTAGTATTCTTCGGGAAGACGTGGATCTTCTGCCTGCGTGAGACGGAACTGGTCGTGTTGTTGGACGTTCCCCTGTCATGGCAAGCATGTTGTACGACGACCTGTCCTCCAACTTCGGTATTGACAGATGGAGATTTTATTTTTGTTTTAGGAGAGCTTTGGGTTGACATTTGGCCAAAAAAGTTCAATTCAAACCGACGTTAGGAGTACCATATTCATTTTATTTCGAGGGAGGATGGAGTACTATATTCAGCGTCAATGTAATGATGCCTGCTGATCTGGTTGAAGAAAATTGATCGACAGGTGGAGGAAAATGTGATCCATGCATAAATATGAGAGAAGAGCCACATTGCCAGTTTCGTTGACAACACGTTCCTTTTTAATTTATGTCATATGATTAATTAGGCGCCGTTTCTGATCCTGATCTCTCCGTAATGGTGCTAACAAACATTTAATCTTCATATGTTGCATGATTTTTCTGATTTTTTTTTTGGGGGGAACCATGTAGTAACTGTGTTGAAATCGCTATCCTCTCCTTGTCCCATCTTCATGATCGACCATTGAAGGTACAGTGCCAAATTTGCAAGCTGGGAAAAGTCCAATGTATCATTTTTGCAAGTTGTGAAAAGCCAAGTTAGGTACCAGCGCCACAAAACTCAGATCACTAGAAATAGTAACAATTGTCGTGCGCCCAAGTAAGTGACCATTTTCTGAAGGTGCCTGCAGGCAGATGTGCCCTTTACACTTGTAGCGTTTTCTATGGCCGGTGCAGAATTTGACCGGTTCTCAACAAGCTACTACTAGTTCCACAACATAAACACCACTTCCCCGGTCCATGAATCCATCCAATCACAAGGCGTCAGATAGATGAGGTTAGCGGCAAAAAGGCCAAGCCAAGGGCTAAAGAAAAATGATACTACTCCTAAACAGGAGACAACCGAGGTCAACAGAACAGTTCTCGCTTAGTTTACGCCTTGCTGTCAGCCTGCAACACTGTTAATTTCTGTTTCCCCGTGGCGTCTCAGACCATTTTGTTTGTTGTTCAGTTGTGGCAGTGATCCCTTATCTGCTGTAGAGTTAGAGGTCCAATGCTATCTGCTTTGTTCTTATTGCCGGAAATGTCGTAGACCGATGAAAGCATATGGTTGATGAGGAAGATATTATGACGCACTGTGCAAGGATCGAAAGGAATCGATGGGTGCACCAGACGTCGACCTGATGAGGGTCGTCGGAGATGTGTGTAGGGGAAAACGACGAATGACTTGGACATCACAAGGTGACCACGAAACAGTTTTATTAACCAGATTATCAGAAAGCTAAGCACGCGTGATGGACTGGTCGCGTACGTAGCCGGAGCACCCACTCGTACTATATATTATATTAGGACAGTAGTTGTCGTCTTTGTGTATAATAGCGTTATTATTCAGATTCTATCTAAATTTGGCTGCTGTTAATTATAAGAGCGATATAAAAGTAGTAGTGTATTTTAACTGACAAAACACATGCCGTTCTGTTCATAAGGCAAGCTGAGGCAGAAGATCATCCTTAATGCTGCCGCCAGCAAATTAACACTTTGACAAAGAGGGACGACACGGCAAAAGAAATTGAAGGACGGGCACCACACCATCCTACGACCTATATCCAACGTGTCCGAGAGTGAGATTACCCTGCGTTTTATAGGCGTGATTTAGGGCGATGATGAGATGACGACGAAGGTGGTGGTGGCGGCGATGTTTATCCCCGTACACACACCGGTGGTTCCGTTGTTGTTTTCCCAGGACCATGCTACTATGCACAGGAACAGCGGCTCCACTAGCGCTCGAGATGGAGGGTTTGGCCTTAGTGGGACGTGCAACAAGTAACAACACGGCACCCGCCAAATCACACCAGCTCGCTCCCCGGCCCGTCTTAACACCCATGATTTGGAGCTCCACTAGTTCGTAAAACACGAGAAAAACGGCAGAGCTGGAAAACGCTGGTAGTACCGTACGACGTACCGGTCGCTAATAGCTGTCTGTTCCCTAGCTAGTAGCTAGCGATCGTGTCAGCGCATACTTTTCGTCTCGTCTCAACGGATAAAGAGATCCGGGTTTGTGCGAGTGGGGGTTGGGATTCCGGTCATCAATCTCGTCTTCTCCCAGGAGTGGAAAGGAAGGAAGGAAAAGAGCAGGAAAGGGAACTGCAGGATCGTGAAACGACGAGAGTGGAAAGGCATCGCAGCGTATCTTGCTATATCTGGCTGTTTTCCCAGGTGCAGGAGGAGGAGTAGGGCCTGCGACACGCACGTTTCCGCGCCCTGGTTGCGCAACTGGGCACGACACGTCCAGGCCGCGACGCCACCACCCCCGCTCCACTTGCTTGGACACTAAACACTTGGGCATCGTCAGCCAGAGCTGACTCCGCGGGAGCAGCCAGTGATCGAAAGCGCGGTCCCGTTCGTGTGGCCGTGGCCGGATACCCGATCGAAGTCCGCCGGGTTCGCCTGATGAGGAAGCGCGTCGCGGTTGATGCGATCTCGGTATCGGATACTCGGATGACCCGGGTTGGCGTGGGGTTTCAACTCCGTCCCTCATTGTACTCGTATCGTACCTGCCGCGCCCGAGGACACGCGTACGTAACGTGGTGTCGGGTGGATTACGTCTAAAACCGTGTAAGTATAGCATCCTCTCGGCCTCCGGGCGGCGGGGCATGACGAGCGTGCACGTGAACCGCTGATTTCTTAGCACGGTCCGCCCCACTCGCTCACTCACTAGTCGTGGTGATGATGATGATTAGTCACCGTGAAAGCAAAAAAAAACAAAAGTCAATCCCTAGCTGGAATGCCGTGACTAGGTTTTCGATGGCGCCCTAAAGCGGTGCTGCTGTTTAGGAGTAGGACAAACTACGCTGCTGCTTACACACACACTACGACGTGTACTAGTACATATCTTCATGATGGTACTCACGTGAAATAAAAAAGATCGAGCAAGGACGCGATGGATGGATCGATCGGTCAGGACAAGTTCCGAGACAGACCATGTGTGTTGCAGGTCGTGGCAGCAGGCTCGCTCACTGTCTAGTAGTACTCGCATGCGACTTGGTATACGGGTTCAGACTTCAGAAAACATGTTTAGGATTCAACCAGTCCCACGTGGAGCACTACCGGGATCCCGGACAAACCAGCCCTTGTGTCGTCTGTCCTCTCATGGAGCTCATATATATATATATATATATTCAGAGACAAACGAGTTTAAAGATCCGCATCTAAGGTGAATGCACGCAGGCATGCCATGCGGCGGCCGGCGTTGACGCCCGGCGCATCAAACACTAGTAGTAGCGCGCCAAAAAAAAAAAAAAAACACTAGTAGTACAGTGTACTCCCTACAGGTGGTGGATGGGCGGTTGCCGTCACGCGCCCTGGAGACGCGCCGCATCGCCAGTTCGGGTTCGGGGGGTGGGCGCCCATGGCCAGGGCACACCTGCCGCCGCCACGCCCAGCACCGCGGGCTCCACGCCGCAATCCCCTGTCCCCTTCCCTACGGCCCTCCTTTCCTTTTGCCCGGCGGCCCCGCTTCGCCTCATGACACGCCACCCAATCACAGAGACGTTGGTTTTAGTTCCTCTACTACATGGATCGGCTTCTTGCTGCATCAAACAAAGCCTTGCTTATTCTCTCCGTTGCCAAGAGACGTTGGTTTAGTTCCCCAATAATACAGAATCAGTTTTATCCACCTAACTGAGTAGGAGGAGGAGTACAGGAAAGATCCGGTGGCGCGTTGTACTCGTCTCCCAACCTGCCAAATGGCAGGACGCTAACCCTGTCGGCGATGGTTACAGAGCTGTTGACGTCAACCAGGTGATCCTGATCCACCACCAGGCGGTGTGCGTGTGCGTGTGCCGCGAGCTTTTTTCCCCCGCGCACTTGCGTGCACCTGCGCCGGGCCGACAGATCGGGTTCATGGGAATTAGCAAAACAGGTGGTGGTGGATCCATGGCGCCGGCCGGCATATTGGCCCTAACCTAACTCCCAACTCTTTCTTATCTTTGATGGAGGAGTAGAAAGCATGCGATCCTCATCGAGGGGAGGAGTCTCCGTGGTCCTAAAGGCGCCAATCAAATCATCCTGTTCCAGACTTTTTTTTTTTCGTTCCTCTCTTCTAGACTAGAGGAAGAGGGATGAAATCTAATAAGTCTCCCTACTTTGCACTACTAAGATTTTTCTTCTATCGTAACTTTCAACTACACAATGTGACATGGGATTACATATACTGATTACTTAAAGAATAAGAGGAACAATTTTCCATCGTGGTGCCTGGTGGTCCCCAGGGATCGAGTGAGCTAATGGCCAACAAAGAAAACACTAGGGCCATCATCGTAACCAACTTGCCCAAAAGGCGCGGGGTGGTTAGTAGCTTAATCACCCTTTGGATTGGTGCTAATTGGGGCATTCATCCCCATGCATGTGGATGTCCTTGTCCCACCTAGCCACATTAGTGTCGACAAGATGGGAAGATTAAGCTGATGTTACTCCTTGTTGTTGGTTGCTAGTACTAGATCCTGTGCGAGGGAGTGGCTCCACATCGTAGGATTTTGATGGGGCCCAGCTGACATCCTCCGTCCTATGCATAGCTAGGACTAGGACTAGTTCCCACCCTTCAGCATGGCAAGCAAAGTATACACAAATTTTGGTAGCATCTGGATGACATATTTTAAAGCTTATTGGAGTTTTCGTTTCAACGTTTTCATGCTTGCACGTAGCAAAGCACAAATTTCTGTACCACCTATATAGATGCTCATGTCATTCCACCGGGTGACGATTGTTTGACTATTAATTAGTATCTCTCTCTGTGGTAGCGTCTCGATCAAAATGTCAAAATGCGCAAACTCTGATTAAGCAACGAATAAACTCCGTACTACTAGAATAGGACGATTAGATGGGCGCAAAGACTTCACTTTTTCGTATTTCCGGTAATTGTTTTTAGGGATTAAACTACCAAAAAGTAAGTACCAGGATATTGATAGGGGACCCTGTGGTGTATGGATTCCACGATCGCTCAAACGGGCCGGCAAGATGGAGACAATCCGATAAGTGCCGCGAACAGACCGTCCGACATGACGACTGTTTCTCAACTGCCTTCTTGCTGAAGCTCAACTTCGTTTTCCCATGCCGTCGTGCCACCAGGCTGAACCTCTCCCTCTCAGAAAAAAAGAAGAGAGGTTCCTCATGACTGAAACTTGTTGAATACTACTACAGTTTATCGAGTTCGCGCCCTTGCCCTGAGTCTTGACTGTTGCGTCAGATATTAGTTTTCAAAGAAACTTATTAGCTAGTAGTACAAGGTTTGATTGAATCAAGTTGCAGTTGAGTCCGTTTGAAGTTTCGGTGAATCTCTGATCCAGAGAGTAATGAAAAATTTGGGGACGGCTCTGTCTGGACCCTTTACTAGTACCACTGTTTTGGGATGAGGCGCTTCAATGGATGACGCTGTAAAGTCGCAAGCAGCAATAATACCGCGTAAAAGAGAGGCGCGGAGTGGATCATATGGGGGTGATAATTCGGGGGGCCATATGCACGGAGCTGTCTGTAAATGATGAAAGGCAAAGGCCAACGCGTGCGCTTATGCTAGCTATAGCTTCCACACTGTACACATCACTCAGCTCGCAGTACTGTACCGGCTAAAACTGTTTAAGCTATAGTGAAGCATTTTGAATGAGCCCATGCGGCCATGCCAATGCCATTCCTCTGCGCATCGCCGGCAGAGAACAGCTCTCGCAGCGTAGTTCAGGCTGCAGCCTGCACAGTATCAACTCTTGTTCTCATCAAAGCCCATAAAAGATTGAAGGGAATGGAACTGTAGGAGGGAAAAAAAAAAGAAAAGAAAAGAGATTGAATGGAATAACGACGACCTTGTGCCGATACACGCCCATGCGACCCTGTGCCTTAAAGCCCGAAGCTTGTCGTGGATTTTGCACGCAAAGGACAGCCTAGCTATGACTACGAGATCGATCGCCGAGAGAGGGATGCGTCGCCCCCTCGAGAGAGGAGAGCCGGCGCTCCGGCCGGCCGGGCCCACGCTTGTCGCCGGCACAGCTTGCACGACCGGAGTTATGCCCGTGTCTGTGGTCCTCCGTTCCGAAGCGCGTCATTGCCGATGGACTGCCGAGCGCATACTACAGCACGCTCCATCGGACGTCAACGACGCAACGTGGCCGTGTCCCCCAGACCACACGCTCGCATTGCATAGGCAAATGCGGGCCCCGAGTCTTCCGGCTTCGGTGCAAACAAGAACAGAGATGAAAACCGGCCGAGAAGCAAACAGCAGTTGCGGAACTCGGCGTGATCTTGTTCTTGTGGTTGTGATTTTGTCCGCCGCCGGTGCGTTGTTTGAGAATGTTCGCAGCAGGGGCGTCACGCTGACGGCTTTACCTACATGCGGGGAACAGTGTCCATTAACTCGGCGCTGTTTAGCGGATTGTGACAAATTACCTGCACGCATTGCATTAAGTGTGGCTTGTGTAGAGTGATCCAACATACGCTGATGTACTCGCGTATCCTGGCTGTACCCCAGTTACTACTGCGGCAATGCAAGTGAGCAGTTGAACAGTACGGGTTACGGGCCATCACGCACGCATTGATCATCAATCTCGCACAGTTGGAAGCTGCTTTCCTCCTGCTCCCATCCAGGCTCTGACTCCCTCACACACGCGTACGAACTGCTGACGGCTAAACAGCGGGCTAGGGACGAGCTAGCCGGAGCTCCAGCAGCAGCAACATGAATCTAGTGCCAAAGATAGCCCTGATCCAGTACTCCAAAAGTAGACACGCGAACGTACGCGCCCTGCTGCTGGCTCTGCTGCTACCAAGTCCTGGCACACTAGCCGTAGAACGATAATGGCAGAGAAATCCCGTCCTCGGATATTCCACGGACGCGGAGTAATGAAATGTGGACACCTCTAGTTAAGCTCCTGAACACAGGACATGCGCATTCGGTGCAAGATCAGCATGTGACACCCTTCTCGAGCATCTAGCGCATGGATTTTACATGACGTTAGGGTAGTAATTTCTGGCCGCCGGCGATCCTCGCGCGAGCGGTGAATCGCCTCAACCGTTTTCCTGTGAAGCAGCGGCGTCTGCGTGAATGCGACCTTAGAGACGTGTCGAGACACACACAAGCTCCTGCTGGTGCGCTACCACAACTGCTCTCAGTAGTGCGCTCTGCTCACAGGCGGCGTCGCGGCCCATCTCGTGCACGCTCATTGCTCGTTCGTTCCGGCGGCATCAGGCGACGAACGCACCGAGCATTAAAGCGGCGCCGTTGCCGTCACACGCGGGGCATTTGTGGCAGGCAACCCAGATTACCTGAAGAAGAAAAAAAATGCACACCCCACCCGGACTCCAGTAAATTCCACGATCGATTCGGTAAGTCCGCGTCACGGGCCACCCGTGCCATTTATTTCTTACCCCCAACGCTTTCCTCGTCGCATTCGCGTGAGTGCCCCGAAGTAACCAGAGCACGCGAGACGGCGATGGCCTCGTGCGCTTCACGCTTCTGCGATGCCGGGTCGGCTCGCCAATGGAAGACGTTCTGATCTTCACTGCAAGGTTTTCTTTTGCCAGAGGCTCCACCTGATCGGGCCACTGAGACTGACCTCGGAGAGCGATCAGCGTCACTGACGAGCGAAATGTATGGGAGCTATCTGAACATTTGACCTGGTGAATGGCCTGTCCATGGAAATGGCTCGGTTGGTTTGGTTGTCACGGTGGAAAAGATCATGCACCTGTAGGCATCAACTCGTTCTCACGTTGGATAGATTTTTGAGAAATCGCCAAATCTCAGGTCCTCAAGTGGATGAAGTGGGCTCTGCGACAGTGCGCTTTCACGGTGGAGGCCCGAACAACAAGTCAGCGATGCAATGGAAAACGAAAAGTCAGAACCACCTGAACGGTTACTTGCAGTCATATCCAAGAACCAAGTGGATGCTCATGATTGCAATGCAACAAACGATCAACACTGATGCTGGAGTGAGGCCCCGTTACATTTCGAGACAAACTCAGGATTAGAACACACAGCATAGGAACAAATTTAATCTCACGGAAACTCGGAGCAAGGAAGTCATAGTTGAACCACAAGAATCGCGACAAAAATATAAGAAAGTCACATCTGAGAAAGCTGCGCATCTGGTCTATATTGGTCGATTCGCACGTCCATACTAATACTCTTATGTCATTGACATTAACAGGTGATTGCCGACACAAAAGATAAATCGAAAATAGCAAGTCACGCTACAATATTGTAGTATCAGATAGTAGCCGCACATCAGAATCAGAGGGTGACATGGCACCGCTTGGAGATGAGAACAAGGTTTTATGTCATTCATAGCTCGAGTTATTCATCTATCCTTCAGGAGACAGTGACACCATCGAGCTCGGCTTGAGCTACTGCTGCACCGATTGCATCTATCACCTCCATCTTGCCTTTGGTCACTGCTTCATCCATAGGTGTTTTCTCATGGCTGCAAAATTTGAACCATATGCCTCAACCTTGTTACTCGAGGAAATCTAATACAGGATGACCGGAAATGTGTTCCTGATAGTGTCGTGTTGAGACACGAACATTTACATTGCACATACCTGTTAAGAGCACTCACACTAGCACCAGCAGCTATCAAAGCCTTGATTACCTGTATTAGTTATTTTTAGAGGCAGGAGTGTATTTTAGAACTTAATCAGTATATAAGGAACCAGACGAGCAAAATAGTTACTATTAATTCACCTCTATATGCCCATTGAGGCACGCCCAGTGGAGGGGAGTGTTCTTCTCCAAGTTGGTGGCATTAACATTCTGCATCATTTACAGTCAGAAACTGAACTCATCAGTGCCCTGAACAATAACTAAGCAACTTAAAAGAGTTGCGACTACACAGGAGCCAAGGTTCAGTTGAAATCACGAAACAATGGCATTTTATCTGGCTCAGTATGGTGAGTAAATATACAAAGTTTATTTCTTACTGCTCCATTTTCAATCAGGTATTCCACCACAGCAAGATGACCATTGGCAGCAGCCATGTGAAGAGCTGAAAGTAATTGTGAAAGGTTAACTAGACAATTCTATAAGTCATACATAGTAGCAGTTGATATAGACCCCTAATCAAGCCAGTCAATCAGCTTAAGATGGACTCGAACATACCCAGCCTTCATTCATCTAAGCAGCCAAGGCAGTTAATTGGTGATTTGCAGCTGATGATATTAGTTTGATAAGAACAAGACACTGAAGATGGCTACAAATGAGGCAAAAAGGCCTATTGATAGACGATACAAAGGAAATCTTCTGAAAACAAAGCAATTGCACCTCAATTAACGAAATTTTTATAAGTTCATCGATAACAACTTCTCCTAAGCTTCTTTGTTAACCAAACACATAGCTATGTCATCTCATAATTCCTCCCTCTACTATTCTGAAATGATACTATGGTAGCACGCCCCCCCCCCCCCCCCCAAAAAAAAAAAACTATGTACACCAAAGTAAGATCAATTCAGGCAGGAGAGGAGTTAGTAAAACGAGTCAACCTGTGCGACCCTGCGAATCACTAGAGTCCAATGGAACACCGGCGGAGAGCAGGAGAACGAGGTCCTGCAGGTCATCGTACCTGGCGGCCTGGAATTCAGCAAACGAGCACCGCGCGCATAGTTAGTGAAGCGAAGGACAACAAGGAAAGTAGAAATCGCCGACCGCGACTGGGTGGGGACGGCGGCGGTTTGGGGGCTTACGTCGATGAGATCCTGAACCTGCTCGGCGGTGACCGCCGCGGCCGCAGCGGGGGCTGGCTGCGCCGGTTCCGCACCCATCTCCACACGGCGTAGAGGAACTTAGGTGGAGATAGAGGAGATGATGCTGCGGTGCCGCGCTGCCGCCGGCTGCGCCTAGTGGTTGCTACGGTTTCAGGTTGAGCGGCGGGCGGCGGCGGCGGTCGGTCGGGTTGTCCCTAGGGAGCAGCGAGCGCTTCTGGAAACATTCAGCACCAGAGATGATTCGGCCCAACCCAAGTGCTGCATTTTGGGGCTCATTGTTTTCGAGGTTATGGGCTTTAGTTGAATGGGGCCTACTCTTTGAGCCTCACTCACTTCTCTGTGTGTAACGAGAGCTCATCTTAGATCCGTTCCCAGAAAATATCCAAAGGCACTCTTAATCTGAATCTTACTGATGAAAGCCAAAGGCACGACTGATTTGGCGTTTCTCTTTATTGGCTCGAAATCAACCCCATCCGTGCATTCAGATTCTAGTGCTATTTGAAACATTCTTATGTTCAGAGACTACACTCTGCATTATTCCAGCTTCATCACCTCAACTTCAACTTCCTATGGTCGACGCAAAGAAAGCGTAGCATTCCATTCAAGGAGTACATGCGCCAGTTTCATCTCAACAAGCAACATGCGCCAAGTTGGATAGTACATAGTAATACATGGATCATGGACAGTGGTACATGGACTCTTTTGTTGTTGAAATCGGAAGTTTGCTGGCAATCTTCTCTTTCTTTGCCCCCTTGTAACAAGGCCTACCGGTGCTAGACAGTCTTCAGGGCGGAACGGGAACGGTCACCATCAGCGATGACGGCCGGGCTTGGCGCCGGTGCCGGTTCTTGAGCCGCTCCGTCGGGCGACTGTGCCGCACCAACGACCGCACCACGAGGATGGATAACAGTACCTGGTTGGTCCACATTTTTCCTGCAGGTGTTTGGAAGTGGCCATGAATCCCTCACCGGCTTCAGTATTCCTCTAACATCTTAACTACTAGTCTACTATGGTTCTTCATTTCTAGAGCCTAAAATCAAAAGCACTCGTCACATATTACTAGCATGAAGTTTGGAATTCCTCTCTTGACAAAATCTCAAAGCGTTCGTTATTTATCACATCCGAGGCCAGCCAAACGACATGGTGAATGGGATTTGTATGATGACCACGACCTTTTAGTGACTCACATTTCTAGGATGATTATAATGGAAGGGGAATGGGATTTGTATGATGGCAGCAATCCTCATGCGAGCCGCCCGTCCCGCGCCTCCGCGTTCCGTATCCTTCGCCGCCGGCCTTGATCTTTCCACGACCCCGAGCATCCGCCCCTTCGCGGCACGGAGGAAACCTAGCTGGCGACGCCGCCGCCTTGATGAAGCACCGGTGGTTTGGAAGCACCTGTACCCGTAGCGTGTGGGAGCAAATATTTTCCTCCCATGAGAGCGACTTATTTCGGACAAAGAACGACTTAAAAGGTAATAATCCGAACTATATATCTTAAACCCATCTGATAAATTTGCCGTTTCTTCGATCTTAGGCGATGAATGTATCCAAAAGCATGGATATAACTGCGGGCGCATTTCATTACACCCATGTCTCATGATGACCGTGTGCCATCCACTTTTTTTGGTTATAGATGAGTACTATGCTCCGCGCGTGCGATTCTGGATAGTGAAGACCAACCTCGAATCCGATGAAACCCTGTGGGCGCGGTATGAGTGCTGGTGCAAGTTTTTTAGCGTGGAACGTGAGCGCGACGAGATGATGCGCCGGTTCATGTATTTCAAGGATGCCGTACTGCAGTCTAAACAACGGGACCTTTGTGATCCAGATTACGGCTTTGTAGACCGATACGCCGATGAGACTCAAGTGGAGCTCGCGCTCTTCAAGTTCATCTGGAAAAGCCGCACCCCTCGTATGGTCAAGTTGTTTATGTGGTCGCTTGCGAAAGGCCGCGTCCAGACCAAGTCCGAACTCTTCAAGGCAGCAAAAAAGACAGGTAAACGCTTGATAAAATATTCGGATGATGATGACCAGTGTGAAGTTTTGCAACGTTCACATGGTTAAGTGATCAGTAATTTGTCGTCCAAAGAGCCAAGGTGGCCTGGGGATAATCAACACAGAAATCTTTAATGAATGTCTAATTACAAAGTGGATCTAGAAGCTATATAAACAGAAAGATAGACTTTGGTGTAGACTACTATATGCTAAGTATATGCCAAATGGAGACTTCTTTAAATCAAGGGATAAAGGATCCCAATTTTGGAAGGGACTTCACAAAGTAAAACATCTCTTCCAATGGGGTGCCATCCACAGAACTGGTAATGGGGAAAAAACCAGACTGTGATATGATGTATGGCTACATAAATGTCCTTTAAGAGTTAGTTTCTCCAGACTTTTCACATACTATCAAGAACCAAATATTTCAGTAAAAGAGGCTGCCGACAGTGATTGGAACCTTGATCTCAAAAGAATGCTGAGCAGCAGGGAATCTAGAGAATGGGATATGCTACAGGCAGAACTGAAGGAAGTCAAACTAACATCTATGAAAGATGACATCGAATGGGCTCTGACCAGCAACAAAACCTTTACCACTAATTCACTTTACAAATTCCTTATGCATGGTGGAATGAAGAACAATCTGGAGATGAAGATCTGGAATTGTAAGGTGCCACTTAAAGTGAGAATTTTTCTATGGCAGCTCTTCCAAGATCGGGTTCAAACAAAAGCTCAAATGAAATACAGAAGCGAAAGAGAGTATAAACTGCACACTTTGCGGAAACATAGAAACTGCGAACCACTTGTTTGTTCGATGCCCACTTGCGAGATTTACTTGGTGTGTGGTCAAGGAGACCTTTGGCTGAAACGACAAACCAACCTCGATAGAGGATATAATAAAAAACTGGATACCCAAGAAATTCGGTGTAAGCCAAGACTTGGCCTTTTTGTTTTTGCAGCTTTAGCATGGGCGCTCTGGCTAACCAGAAACAAAATCACAATGCAAAATAAGTTGCCAAATAAACCAATGGATGTTATTCACATAACTATTTCCCATATGCAGAGATGGAAAATCCTGATGAAGGAGAACAACAACAAGAAGGTGGAGGAGATTGCATCAAGACTATGACAATTTACTAGGGACTTCAAGTAGCTGGATAGCGAACCTTCAGATATAGAACTCATCTGAGCGTGTAGTCTTAGAGTTACATCCCGCTGCGTCAGGCATCTCTGTAATGCTTGTTTTTTCTTAGATTCTTTCAGCTTGAGACGTATGCTTAACATTTTTCTGTAAACTTGTGGCGCTTTCTATAAAAGCGGGGTGAACCCTTTTGTCTAAAAAAAAGTTTGCAACGATGGGGTGGAAGACTCCACGCACCTCATCTTCGGCTGCTCCTTTGCGCGGCGCTTCTGGGCGTCGCTTGGTTTTGACATCAGCTCAGTAAGTTGCGATACGCTCTGGAAAATTTAGGCTCCCAACACTGCGCTCGAGACCCACCTAAATACATTGGTCATCATGTGCTGCTGGGGGTTGTGGAAACACCGCAATCAAGTGGCCTTCGATTCTATGCCCCCGTCTCACCACCGTCTGCTGGAAGGGTGCCGAAAAAACGTCCGGATGTGGAGCAGCCGCATATTGCCTAAACGTGATCGCCATATTGCTCCTGTGTGGGATGGACTCTTCACTCCCACTGATTCCTTATAATAAAAAAGTTTTAGTTTAGTTTGTTTTCAGGTGGCTGGTGGCGTTCTACTTTTTAATTGTCTTGATAGGCAATGTAAAATTTCAGGTTTAAAATCCGACATTTTGTGTGCTAGCAGTCATGCTAGAAAATATTTGAGCAGTCATGTAATAACGGATACATAAACAGACGCTATTATAGTATGCAAATGCTGATGTCAGCAGATCAAGACGATATTGTAGTGCATGTAACAATATCGAACGACGATGACATCAGCGAGAGCGTTAATATTGTTGTATGGGTACACTCTAATATCAAACGCCGGATCGGATATCATCACCAGCATCCGATATTGATGTCTATCACTACAATATCGGACATTGGCACCAATTTGCTTCATGTGGTAATTACGTCAGGCCTTGCGTAGCATGCAAATCGATGTGACCTGCGAAACAAGTCAATGAGAGTTTCATTGACCACTTGTACCACTTGGTGGATCGAGCTGGTGTTCACTCATACGAATGGAAGTTTCAAATGCTGATCGCGTCTGACATAGAAGCCTCTTTAATATTCCCTCCGTGCCGTATATGTAAGCATTCTAGGAATCCCGAGACCAAAATAGCAGTCAAAGCAAAAGATGATTTTACACCTCTTTAATGCTAACACTTCCATCCCCAACTCTATCTACGCAACACAACAGCGTTGCTCAACCTACCGCCAGTGATGCCGGCGTTCATGGCCCGTGGCCACGAGCACCGGCGAGGTGGTTAGCTTGCCACTGCGCCGGCGACACCCATGGCCGCGAGCTCTTTTCTAGCTCCTTCCTTGGTGTCCGATGGAATCGAAGAGATGTTGCGAAACAACGTCCCCTCGTCGGTCTTGGATGGAGTGGTGTCCGATTTGGAGTGGGAACTCTAGATTTTGGGACGATTCGTAGAGAGGAAAATGCGACAGGGAAGAAACAAGATGGATGCCGTGGGGAAGGTTGGGAATAGAGATAAGTGCGGTGGGTCCCACGTACTCATGAACATATTGTTAAGTTTGCTCCATTAGAATCAAGAGTGAGATGTAGCTGCAAGAAATTTGAATTTGCTGAAATCCTATGCTCTCATGCACGGAAGATATTGGACATCAATAATATCAAATCAGTTCCTGACGAATACATATTAAAGAGGTAAACCATTGATGCAAAGGTGCTGCATATATCTAACAACCATAGCAGGAATGAGGATCCAAAAATCCAGCTCTCAAATCGCTACAGCACATTGAGCAGAATTTTCAATCGAATAGTTGCTCGAGCAGTAGAATCCGAAGAAACATATTCTATTTCTAAAAAATTGCTGAAAAACTGGCAAAAGACATAGAGAGTTGCTTGAAAATTAGGTCTAACACAAACCAGAGGACCACTCCACAAGGTTTACATCTTAAGTTGCACTATTATATGATTGTCAGTAATTTGATTAATTACTCTTGTCATATCTCACCTCTGCACCTTCCAATATTGTTATTTATAGGTTCAAAAGAAAAGGTGAAGCCTAGTAAGCTAAAAGGTATCAAGCTCAAGGCGAAGGAAATCCGTGGGTCAGCACGACCTATTGGTGATTTAGAGAAATCATCACGAGGAAAAAAAAAAGGACAAAAAAAGGTTCTAATAGCATGGCACAGTCACCACCATAGCCACAAGCCTCAGTAATGGTATAACAATTCTAAAGCATTGCTAACTAAGCAATTTTTAGTTTTGTTTTCATTCTTACATTCATTGCCCCTTTTTCAGGGTCACTTGGAGTTTCCTAACAACCAACATATACCACAGTATTATGGTGGTGTAGGTGCGTCAATGCACCTGTCCTGGGTTAATCCAACGTCAATGCCCCAGTGAAACCAAGGACTGCAATAAATTTTAATATACAAAATATATGATGAGGTGTATTATTATGTCCAATTATGAATAGAAAATCTTTAGAAATTAACCTTTTTGATGACAGAAAAAATAGCACAAACCAAAAGATATCTTGAATACGTGATGGACCTGTGGAGGTGCTTCTTGCAGGCCATGATCCAGATGTAGTTGTCGTCATCCTCGACCACTTCTTGTGATTGATTCAGTAGCACTAACTGAGCTCAGACCATCACGAATGAAGGCGCCAAAGGTATAGCCTTTTCATGATGGCGGTAGAGGATTTGGACGAGCAACCGAGCCAGCTCGATGCTCGAGCTACTAAAATCGACCAGAGCAGTTGCTTGAGTGAATCATTCGGTGAAGTAGAGGCGAAATCTATGTGGGTATCAGATAATGAAGGATTGGGGACGAACGGCGGAGGCAAAGACGAAGAGCGAGCTGTCGAGTTGACTCACGGACCAGAGCTCGAGCGGATAAGGCAATGAGAGACAAATCGTTTTGTTTTTTTAATTATTTTCGTGGGCCACAGAGCCTTGAAGGCTAACGCTGTTTAAGTCTTGGTAGCCCGTCGTTAGACCCAAAGTAAAAAAGGTGGAACCAATTGGAAGAAGCCACGTCACAGGAGCAGGGAAGGGAGCAGGAAGCGGGAGCATGCAAGCCGCATCCTTCCGTTGGTCCACTAAAAAAAAGTGGAACCAATGGAAAGAAGCCACGTCAAGGGAGCAGGAAAAGGAGCAGGGAGCGGGAGCACGCAAGCCGCATCTGCAGCGTACGTGCTTGTCGTTAAATTTTAGGTTTCTATCTGAAATTTTGAGTGGTAGCTAGCCTTGTGGGTCTACAGAACCAAATCCAAAATCGTTGTCACGCTGCAAAATGGTTCTTCAGTCAGTTTTAATATCTGTTCCGTGTACTGTTCCGTTGTTTCCGGCGTCAATACGCCGTCGGTGCTGGCCGGTGGTGCGACGAGCCCGTTCGAGTACGTGACGGACAAGGACGGCTGGAGCCTGACGATGATCAGAGTTACGGAGGAGTCCAATGTTGAAGGCCCGTCACGGGAAACTAATAAACTGTGCATGAAGGAAGCTAAAAAGCAGCACTTCCTGCCAATGTGCGTGAAGGAAGGGTGCCAGGAAGACGCCCGCCCGCCTCTTTCCAGAACGTGCTCTTCGTTGATCGTTAGTGTCTCGGCGGCGTTCACCCGGCCGTCATGAAGACAGCATGACGCACTCTTGCGGCGCGGCTGGTGCTGGAAAACGAGGAGACGCGCGTGACTGACTGTGACTGACGACGGGATGGGATGGTGTCACGCGCAGAGATTTGGATCAATGGATCAACGGCTTGGCTGCGCGCCGCCGTCTCGACTTGCCTGCTCTCACCTGGACCACCGTACGTGTTGCACTGGTGCCCTCGCCCGGCTCTACTCGTCGCCGGTTAAAAGCCAACGCGCTGCTCATGTAACGATTAAGTACATCACAGGAACACGCGAGCACTTAGGCACACAAGCGATAATAGCAAATTCATGTTTACTCCCTCCATGTTAGAAAAATTCAGGTTGGCACCAGCAGTCTTCAGGACACCACGCGAGCACTCCGTCTCCGTGTCACACGACACGACGACTCCGAGACACACACACATCAGGGCAGTCATCAGCCGTGGGCGGTAGGGACAACGGTGACAGTAGAGGGGGCCACCGACCATGGCACTGGCCACGGCCACAACCTGCGCCACCAGCATGGGCGGAACTGCCATTATACCTGGGTATGCACGGGAATACCCAACAATTTCATGCCAAATATTGAGTACACATAACCTACGCTAGAAGGTACTCTCTCCATCCTAATTTAATTGATATTTTAGAGTCCGGCACGGAAATTAAGAAGAAGTGTAAAAAGTAAGTACACAGAAAACAAGGAGAAAAAAGATAGAAATAGAACTATATTGGAAAGAGAGAAAGGTGTATAGGAAAGTGAGAATGTTAATTATTTTGGAAAAACTGAAGAGTGCTAGAATGACAATTATTTTGGAACGGAGGGAGTAGTATATAGTAAACTTGATCAAATCCATCACATTTGTACCAAAAACACCAACCAACACGCAGCAAGCTAACTCGAATCCCCAATTTAGCTGAAATTTCTATAGGATGAGTCATTATTTGCAATCACTCATTGATATGTTTCCCTTCAGATTAACACGTTTTTATATTTGGGAATACCCAATCTCAAGGCTCTAGCTCCACCACTGGTCACCAGGAAAGCTTAGCGGTGGCGGTGGCGGCGGCCATGCTCGGCGCCGGTGCCTGTCAGCCGTCATTTTGCGCAGCGTGCTTGCCACAATGATGATCAGTGTCATGGGGATGATGGCCCTCCACATTTTGTGTGGAAGTGAGACGTTTACCCTCTAATATCTTAACTACTACTATGTTTCTCATTTGAGCTTTTTTCCAATGCTTCACCAGGTACCAGGTACCGGAGGTACTGAAAATAGGGGCACGATGGACATTCTTTCAAAATGATTCGAGACGAAGACCCCTCCTGTGTTTCCTTCTTTCATGCCTCACATCGCTCTCTCCGCCGACAACACTACCTCTAGCGCGCGACGACTGGTAGAGCTGCGCAAGGAGATACTAAGTCAGCGCTACCACAGATCGTTTTCTAAGTCTCGAGTCTTGACCAGAGCTGGAAGAGAGAGGCTGTTATTTTATTGCGCTACCACATATTAGCATAAAATTCAGACTTCTTCCTCGATAAAATCTGTTGCCCTATGCTATTTATACATCCTGGGCTTGCCACAACAAGATCAATGGGCTTTGTATGATGAGACGCGATGTTTTGATAACTCACATTTATAGGATGATAAAAGAAGAAGGTCTGCTATGCATTCGAATTCAGAAACCAAAACACAAATGTTATGGCCAGGAAATACCGGTTCAGTTCAACTGAAACAAACATTTCGTATGAATTGAATCCAGATTCACTGGATCGCTAGAACTAAATGAGGTTGGCACTTGGCACGGCAAGGCAACTGCGCGTAAACAAAGCATGCACATGATCAACGAAACGACCATGGCATGCAGTCGCAGCAGATCACCGTCGTGATCCGTGTTGTCGACCATGCACGTCCGTCCTGTCCAGCTCCGGCTGTCCCTTGTGTACAACATTATTGCATCACGTCACCGTGCCCACCCAAACGATGTACCACGCCCGCCAAACGCCTCGCGTCGAGTGGAGTCTCTACTTTATGATGCCAATAAACAGAGCAACCAAACACTTGATCTTTACTAAATTAGTTAATTTACTACTCCCTCCATCCAAGAGTCTCCAGCATATTAGGGAAAATAAAAATTCCAAGAGTCATCCGCGTATTTCCGTTGGTTAGTTAAGGCTATCGTAACTAGTGCTAGACGTTTAGTTTTTTTACGTATAATGAATACGTGCGTTAACGGCTAAACTACCATGGATATATAAACGACTTGCTTGCACATCGTGACTCTATCGGTGACTCCTACCTCCGCCACCACACTTCTTGCCACCACTGCTCCTGCCTTGCACCACCGTGCCCACCAACAATGTCAGACCCCCTCGTGAACTTGGCGCCTGACTCCGTCGAGTGTGAGGGCGCTAGAGACGATGAAGACAACACAGATACGATGGTGCCTGATTTCTTTGATGGCGATGCGGTGGCTGCCGTCGACGAGGATGCTGAGACCGTCGACAAGGATGCCGCTGCCATTGACGAGGATGGCGAGACCGTCGACGAGGATGCCAAGACCGACGACGAGGATGCTGCTGCTGTCGACAAGGATGCCGAGACCATCAATGATGAGGATGCTGAGGCCGTCGACAGCATGGACAAGGCTTTTCATAAAGTCCTTCAACTCTTCATGCCAGTCATGTTTCCATTCATGTATGGTGAGCACGATGAGGATGTTCATAGTGGTGCACTAAAACTCTTTTAGATCAGAGGAATGCATTTCTAGTTTCAGCAATGCATGCATTACATAGTTGGATCGTCATGTTACATTTGAGTCAAGGTGTGCTAATGAAAAAAAAAGGAATCATTAAAATCTTTTATTCATGCTCCATTGATAAATTGAGAAGCTTGATTGTAGACCTTATCAGGACACTATAAAGTAGTAGTCGGAAGAGCACCCATCATCTCCAAGTGCTTCTTCTTCATGTGTGGGATATTGTAGTTGTGCTCCATTTGCTTTCATGACCTCAATCATACAACCTTGTTGGGTTAGGAAAATTTGGTTGCACCTGTCATCAGGGTATTCATTATACGCCTTACCGATTCTTTCCACGATTTGCTCGATGTTGTTAGGTATACCCTTCTGAAACAAAGATTGTATTGCTGCGAAGAAACCAAGGTCTAACACGTTAAGATTAGGTGAGTTCGGCGGTTGGCAAGTTAGACGTATGCCCCACCCATCGGATTGAGCAGCTTGAACAAATTCTAGATCATTGGCATCAACATGTGTCTTAGCATTATCCTGCTAAATGTATATGGGCATTCCTCTTTCTTCAGCTGGCCACTTTGCCTTGATTGCAGGTATGATCTTGTTCATAAGAAAATCTCGACTGACATCCTTAATAACTGAAGTCATTGCCTTCATGACCAAAGTGCCTACTCAATAAAAAAATAGGTTAGTAT
Organism: Eleusine indica; assembly: GCA_030378355.1. Lineage (NCBI taxonomy): Eukaryota > Viridiplantae > Streptophyta > Magnoliopsida > Poales > Poaceae > Eleusine > Eleusine indica. Next base: position 47,394,417 of record CM059500.1, read on the forward strand.
AATTGGAACATCTTAAACTAAAAATTGGTTTAAATAAAAAAAAGCTACGTTTATGTTCATATCATACCTCTTTGCCTATTCCGGCTTGATCTCTTTGCTGGTTCACTGTATATGAATGGAACCATGCCAATTTACACCTTGATCATTCTTCCTAGGCCGAGTTTGTCCCACAAGCACCGTGACTTTCTCTATAAAATTCTTGCTTTTGCAAGTCCTATTTGGTCTTTCTTCATCATTCGCGAGATAATATTTCTGATTACGCTTAGTTCTATAGAACCACTTCTCGTCAATGTACACGACATTGAACATTGAATTGAAAGTATGAGAATTTGGGTTGATCATGGACAAGCAATATTCAACTCGGGCCTTCTTGTTTTCATCGGTTAAAACAGGTTTGATATCATTTGTGTGACGACGAAATAAACCTTCCTTAAAACGGTTATGAAGCGTTGACTTTTTCACATGAAGCTTATCAGCAAGACGAACTAGTGTAGTGCGATCAACCAAATCAATGGCTTTGATGGCTTCTGGATCTATTTCTATCCTTTTGCGGCCACAAATCTCAACATACTTGTTCTTAACACCCTCGACACCACCATGGTGTTGTCCATTGTACCAAATAGTTTGCACAATTCTAAGAGGCACCCTAAATTGAAGTGCACATGCCTTAGTGACCCCATGGTGCATGATGGGAGGGTCTGTTTTTGCCAACAACTCTAGGTAAATGGCAATCTTCAAGTCGTTTGGATAAAATCTTCTTTTTCTCCTAGTTGGAACTGTAAGGTAAAGTAAAGCTAAGATATATACAAATTATCTACAAGCTTTTTTTCTAACTTGAAAAAACGAACATGAAACATGAAACAATTATGCAGAAGAGATTGTTACCTTCAGGATCAGGGACATCATGTGGCACCGTGTTCAGATCAATTTCGGCCTCACCAGTAGCTTCTTCCGGTAGCATGTTCAGATCAAACCCGTGTGCATCTTCTTACGGCAACATTCAGATGATAATCTTGTTAGGCAGCAAACAATGATACTGATGGAAACACAAGATAAAAAAAAAATAGGAAAACATATACCCATGTGATCAGCAACTTCATCGTCCTCAGCTTCTACAGTGAGATCCATGATCTCATCTTCACTCCAATTGATAGAATCATTGCCATCCGTATCAGGCATGGTGTACAGAGGGAGGTAGGGGAAGAACTCACGAGTTCCTTAGTTGGAATGGTGACCAATATATAGGACCTTATAGCGGTAAGTTTCGATTTAGAGCGGTAAGTTTTTGAGCGGTAATGAGTTTTCATTTTTTGTTTGACGCGGGCAAAGAAAAATGAATTTACGCAAGGCGGGATATGTTTTCGCGGCTGCAGTTTCGATTGCATGCAGTAGCATGCGGGAGGAGAAAATTTGGTGCTTTTTTTTCATTGATTGCATGTAGGCTGAGTAAATGTGTGTGGGTCCGTGAGGCCATGCAGTCATGCAATCCTTAATTCTAGGAGCTGAACCGAGGAGGCAAGTTAACACGAGTCGGTTGGTACCTTGGTCATTGTGTCTCTGCCAAATACGTTGGAGACTCTTGGATGGAGGGAGTAATAGATTAGAAGACACAGATCCCGTGGTCTTTCCTGGCTTGGGACTCGACCACGCTGTTGGCGTTAAACGCGTGAGGCACAACGACACGAACAACGCTCATCAGTCTACTCATCAGCGCCCTTGTTTTTACCTTGGCAGTTGGCACTGCTTTAAAAATAAAGACAGTGCTGAAGCACATATTCAGAATTGATTTTTTGGATTTGTTTTAACTAGCTTGTTGAGACTTCAATTGAAATATTATATCCACATTGGCAGGGGCGGGGTCTGTGCCACCAAGTCAGTCAGTCGAACTCTGCTCGGCTTGACGCATGCGTCGGGGCAGACCGGGGGAGGGGGCACCAGCCACCACATGCGCCATCAGGAAAGCTTGGATGGAGCTGGCGGCGGCCGTGCTTGGGGGGCGTGGTCCGCTGGTGCTGCAGCCTGGTTCGCTAGCGCCGCTGTGTGGGCCTGTTTCTCATTTATCTTTTGGTTTCCTCCAATATCGTAATCACCGTGTCCCTCGTTACGTGACATGCATGTAACTAGGTTAAAAATTTAGACTTCCTTCTCTGATAAAATCTGTAGTCGTGGGTTATTTATAACATCATCCTATGCCTGCCACAACATGGTCAATGAATTTCGTATGATGAGCATGATCCTTTTATGATTCAGATTTCATAGATAATAAGAGAGGAAGGCATGTGATGCATCCGAACTCAGAAAATAAAACATAAATGTCATGGTCACGAAATGCTGATTGAGTTCAACTGACACACAATCATTTCGCATTAAAGGAATCCTGCTTCACCGGATTGCTAGAACTAAATGAGGTTGGCAGGTCTACAAAGCATGATCGGCGAAACGGTCATGACATGCAGGATAGCAAACCATTGCTCTTGTGTCTCCCACCACTAAACACTTGCTCCACATGACGATACATCCACTTGATTTCAGCAATTTTGTGAACACTGGCGCAATATGCGTTGTCGATCATGCACTTCTGTCGTGTCCAGCTCCGCTCATCCCTTAGCACAACGTCCAGAGGGTGATGGCCTTCTATGAAGGGGCGGCAATGCGATGTTGACTGCGCTCGTGGAGTCCATCAGGGACACCGTGGCTGATGGTGGATCATCCCTGCGAGACCTTGATGAACCGACCTCCCATATGTTTAGATTAAAATGTAGAGTTCATCATCCTTGTTTTGGATACATATCATCGGCGCATATTATTCTTAAACTTGGAAATTGAAGAGCAAAATACGAAATTCATCATCCTTGTTTTGGATCTTACTGATGAAAGCGAAGCTCGGAGGTGTGTGAGCGAAAGGCTAGACTGTGATCTGGTGTTACTCACTTGTCGGCTCCAAATCAACCAACATGTTAGTAGCAGTTCGTGAAACTTACAACAAGTTGCTGAGCTGCAATACAGAAATGCAACCACTATTTAACCAAGCCGTCCCACCAAATTTGATCTTGTTGATCAATTTAAACAAAATTTGGTAAAGAACAATGGGGAACAAATATCTACGCCAAATTCGAAGAAACATACAGCATTGTTCGTTACAAGTCAGCGTGTGTAGGTGGCACTGTACTTGCAACTCGGCGTGGCAGCACACGCGCAAGGCAGCTGGTGCTGTGGAACGAGGAGCATGCTTGGCTGAGAATTGGATGCAGTCAAATCTAATCCCGCAACATCGACGAAATCAGGATCAAGGACGAGATGGTTTGGTCCATTCCAAGAAGAGAGCACGCAGTTCTGAGTTATGGGCTTATGGCAAGACCACCGTGACTGAGAATCAGCAACTCGACACTGGAGGTGTGCGAAATAAATTTCCTTCTAAGAAACGATGCAAAACAGTCTTCACTTCCGTTGTACAACCACCAGGCGTGGTGACATTTGAAACACATGACTACCCATGCCTATACAATGACTTCAATGGCACTGAAATTGCCTAACAATAAATTCGACTGAGCATTCATCAATATGGGGTCAATAGCAATATGGAGTAGCATCTCACATTTCATATAAAAAAGAAACAGTAGCCAAAGGTTGACATGCTGAGAGTTAGAAAGTTTCGGTTTAACAGGTAGCAGTAATGGCGCTGGTAAAGTAGCAGAGGTTGCAAAGAGATAGTTGTATTCTGTATTTCAAGAAATTACTGTGGGCTGTGGCATCGTCTGCAAATATGATTTACTTACGGTAGTTATATGTTTATTTGAGTATCGCAAAATCAAGACAATATGAGCATAGAAACATTGAAACTTGGACAAAATCTGTGAAAATATCCAATGAACTGAATGAAATGTCTGTCAGAAATTTCAGAATAACTGAAGTAAAAATAACCTGATAGAAACATACCAATGAAAGATAAATTTGAGTGACTAGAAGTAATCGACTAACTGTATAGTACTATGGGGAATGAAAAGGCCATACATCACTTTCATTCATAAAGGGTTAAGTAAAAAAGAAACATAAGAATTATCATGCATGGTTATCAAACTTAAAACATAGACTTGGTGTTTTAATACCTTTGTGGAATCTTCAGGTAAATCAACAAAGGAAAAATAATAGCACAATATTGTACAAGTAGATTATATAACAGTATAACAGTTTCCTAGAAGCAATATACCTTGCAGAAAGAAACGAACACAAACATCTAAATATCTGCGCGTCAACCATGGTGGATGCAATCATGCTACCACAACTCCACCAGCACATCAAATGAGTATTGGACATAACTTACTTGGGTAAATGAGTCTGGGTAACAGAAATCCAAGACCGGCAGCTAACCAAGAGGCGGACTGAAAATTTTAAGTGCATACATATACATCCATATTTTACAGAGAAGCCTGTCATACGAGACACTGGCACTGGTTATTCTCTGGGAAAAATATGTACAAGACTTCAGGCAAGAAGGGGTGGCACTACTATGTACAAGACGGCAGCACCTCCCAGCCTTTCACTTGTAGCCCAGGAGACTAAACAAAGGAGCACTGTAGACTATACATCAACCCCAATCCTCTCTGCAACCTGCAAACAAACGTGCACTGTATGAGTAAAGGACCACACCCGGAAAATGATGCAAAGTAATATAACAAGCTGTTCCTAGATCCTACTAAACTAAGCTATGAATTCCTTAATAATAAAAAGAAAACTAAACTTTGCAGCTAGAGTTTAGATTCCATGAATGGAGTCCACAAGAGTGTTGAGCAGAAGAGAAAAAAGGATAGTTTGGTACCTCCTTGAAGGAGTAAACATCACTGCCCCAAAGCCAGGCGTCGCAGCCTGCATCCCTAGCGCCCCATAGATCATTCCTACGATCATCACCGATATGCACAACTTCTTCAGGTTTCACGCCTAGCAACTCACATGCCTTCAAGAATATTATTGGGTTTGGTTTTTCTGCTGCAACCTGCAACTCAAAGATCCAAGCAACAGAGTTCAATAGACAGGATTATTAGTAAATGGCAGTTCAAGCTGAGATACAGGTTTGGTAAATATAGGAGCATGGCTTAGCTTTGATGGATTCAGAAATGGAAACTCACCTCAGCAGATACAGCAACTGCATCAAACCAGTGATCGCATTTCAGAGCTTGTAAAAGCGGACGAAGACGAGTGTCGAAATTGGACACAACAGCTGTTTTTACACCAGCCCTTCTCAACGCCTGGAAAACACGTCCTGCATCTGGATCGCAGAGATGCCAAGCCTAACAATATAACACATTTTGTAACCCTTGCACAAATAGATCAAAGAACGAAAGTTCATAGTCATTCTGATTGCACACTGCATCTCACCTTTTCAGTTGTATAGTAATTGTAGAGTTCCTCAAAATACTTTAAATCTGAGCAGCCAGTGGAGGAACTGACTATGTATTGCCAAAAAGGTCTTCCATCATTGACATACCTGGAGATACTCAGACATATTAAGATAGGAACTTGAGTTGCGCTATATGCAGCAGCATAATTTTCCAAAGAGTTTGAATGTAACTATGAACTATCCATGATAAATTCCATGTCTGGAGGGCTGCAAGGCACACAGGCTTACAGCTCTTTTTAGTAACAACACAGTCCCGGGGATTAGTTCTAGTACCTGAGTGTGCAGGGAATACAAAAAATAAAATAAAACTATAAAAGCCTTGCAACAAACCAGCACAATTCCTATGGCAGCGAGATGGCACCAGATGAAATTTGGAAGCAGTCCTGTTGTTCGATCTAGATCTGAAGTAATTCTGACTTCTGAGGATTATAATTCTCAGAGATGGAAACTTGTGCATGCAACGATATGTACAGTGTTTCATTGTCACATTGATTTACAACAGATTTTTATCTTTGCATAAACATTCTTAATTCACTAGGTACCTGAAATTCAAAGATATAGAGATAGCTCTTTTATATCACTGCGCATATCTACATGTTGGACAGAAGTATATGTTGCATATTTTAAGCACATGTCAAATATGCTTACAGCAAAAATTCCATCTGGTTTTCTTACAGGGTACCACTTCGAAGCTGATTTTGAAGGGTCCAACCTCTATGAGGCAGACAACAGTTGTTAACAGCCACTGTTAGTGCCATAGCTCATTTAAAAGCAGTAGGCGTATTCTGTACCACACAAACAAGTAACAAAGCTATGCACTCAACTGATATCATACAAGACATAGCTTCGAATGAGGAATAGGATTGCCACACGTGGAGATTAGATGGTTCAGGTCAATACACTTCTATATCAGCCTACCGTGCTTTCTTCAGCTTTTTCAATGGCAAGGTAATATTTGAACCATGGAGGAGAATCTGGAAGTCTTGGGCACCTGCCAAGTGCAAAGTTTTTCATTGGTTGGCGATGTGCAGTAGATGCTGGACTGTGAATCGTCTAGCCAAGAGAGGCATGCCTCACCCCAATCCCGCCCGTTATGTGATCAAGCTGATGAGGATATCCGATATTTGCTTACTACTTGTGTTTTTGCTCAGGAGTTTTGGTTCAAAGTGCTACAGCCTCTGAGTTAGCAGCCTGAGCTCCTCGTTGACATGAAGCCTCTTTTGCTAGCTGGTGGAACTAAGACGATCAAGAAAGTACCAAAGGACAAAATGAAGGGCCTGAATTTGATGATTGTGCTGGGGACGTGGCTACTATTTGAGCACCGCAAGTCTTGTGTCCTTGAAGGAAACAACCCGTGCACGAGGGAGCTGCTTAGAGCGTTCAGCAAAGAACATCATCTCCGGTGTTTTGCTGGAGCTAGTGGCCTGCGTGCTTTAGGGTCTGGTCATGTGAAGGTTCCTTCCAAGGCCAGGTTTCTAGTGTGGTCGGTTTCAACCAAACGTGTGTGTTATCAGTTAGATTTTTTTTTTTTTTTGTTTCATTCAGCCCCTCACAGCTCAGAGTGAGGAGGTGGTGTTTGTAAGGAACCATTTTCTCTTCTCTATCAATACAAAGAAAGATAAGCAGCTCTCCTGCCTAATCTAGAAAAAAATATACCAGTCCCAGACGCTATTTTTTCACTGCATCAATGCTTAATTTCCCCTCAAAAGAATCATGCAGGATCATCGTTCAAAAAAAAGAACCAAAAATCCAGATTCCAGAATAGATCAAGCTACATGCAGACATTCAGAATTGTAGAGTAGACAAAAATTAGATACTGTACCTCAGGCGTGATTTACCCCATGGTCGCGCATACGCCCTGCGATATCTATCAAGGATCTCATCCTCTGAGTACTCCACTCCATATTTTTGGCCGATCGTTCTGTAGACCTGAGCAAACATTTAAGACAGCCGACATCAGAATCCAATTATCACCAGACCGACATTTTCTGCAATTCATTATGGAAGATGGGACCAGACCACTCAAGGCCACAAACTCCTGAGAAAAACACTAAACAGATCTCCACCTCCATACACCAGTCAGAAACTACGCATACGCTAGAACGAAACGAATGCAGATCAGATCAAGTCCAATCGCGCGATACCTATGCGCGAGCACAAGGGACAATTTGACTTGGCAGAAGCAGCCGCAATCGGCTTCTCACAGCACGAAATGGAATGGAAACACGCGGATGCGAATTTGGGATGCACGACGGAGGTGTGAAGCCGACCTGCGCCATGGGCTCGGTCGGGGCGAGCAGCGTGCCGGCGGCGTCGACGAGGATGGCCTTGTGCGTGATGTCGCCGTAGATGGCGCGGCGGTAGTCGTAGTACTCCCGCGCCCCCATCGGCTCCCACCTCGCGACCCCGGCGGCCATGGGCGCCGCCGCCCCTACCTCCGCGACCTCAGCCGCTGCCGTCGCGAGCAAACGCCTCTCGCCGCGTCCGGCGACATGCGCGGGCCAGAGCCTGGTCGCCGCCGAGCGCAGCCGCGCCGCCGCCATTGCTGCCGCGGAGGCGAGGAGGAGAGCGTGCGCGCAAGGTGGTGGATCCCGGTGGCGTCGTGTGCCGTCCCCAGCGTTGCGCGCGCGGTGTGGTGTGGGTCTGTTTGTGTCGGGAAGACGGAACTGGTGGTGGCAGTTTATAGTTGCAGCGAAGGAAGCAGCAACGACGATTTTCTCATATAGCTTCGAGTTCTCTCTAATATCTTAGTCCCTATATATGTTTCCCATTTCGAAGGTTCTCATTTCAGAGCTATAGTGGGGTCTATCTAAAATAAAACATAGTCCTCACATATTCAACATAAAATTCAGACTTCCTCATTCGATAAAATATCTATCCGCATGCTATTTATAACATCTTAGCTTGCCACAACATGGTCCATGAACTTTGTATGATGAGCACGATCTTTTCATGACTTCAATTTCTTAGATGATAACAGAGGAAAGCTTGCTATGCATTCGAATTCAGAAAATAAAACGCAAATGTCATGATCAGAAAATACCAGTTACGTTCAACTGAAATCCAAACATTTGGCATGAATAGAATCCAACTTCACTGGATTGCTATAACTAAATGAGGTTGGCAGGAAGGACACTACGTGTCTACATTTGACCCTTTCCGCCTTTCGTTATGCTCGTTAGACAATCCGGTTTCAACCTTCAGGTGTTTTGTTTCAATTTTTATTTACAGTTAAAGTGGAAACCAGATTTGGTTAAATTTCTTCAGCAAATTCATCCATCTACAATTCTTGTTTGGAAGTGCATGATAGGAACATGATAGCGTTCGGTAGTGTGGTTTCAACCCTCAGGTAATTTGTTAGGATCTTTATTTGCAGCCAAACGGTGAACTGAGTTAAGTTAAACTTCGTCGACAAATTTATCCACTTAAACCAGGTTTTTAAGTGCGCGATGGGATCAGGATAACATGTGTCAGAGTACATGTCAACGAATCACAGCATACCCAGTAGATTAACGAATTGTGTACTCGGCAACTCGGCGCCGGCCGGAGAGCCGAATCTGGTGCAGCGTGACTGCTTGTCTACTCAAACGCGGCTTGCTTTACCGGAACACTGCTGATTCGCAACTCCGCAAGTGCCTTCGAGTCTCCACTGCTGCTTAATAAAGAATTACCCTGGGCTGATTTGCAAGTTTTTTTTTTTCGAATAAAATTATTAAGTGCTCTAGAGTCTCAAGTATTCAAAGAGTGGAGTGGCTTGGAGCCACATGCGCTGGTGATATTTCTTTGAGTCATGATGTTCACCTTAACGTATGTTCCAATAGACCGCGGATGTGACAGGAACCGTTTTCGTTTCGGTAAAGGCACAAATCAGTCGCCCACAGAGCCAGTGGTCTTGCGTCGTAAGTGAACGCCCTCCTGATTTTTGGACACACGTGTTCACCACATATATAGCTTTATTACGATGCCAAACACAGAGTAACACTTGATCTTTGCTAATAAAGTTGTTAATTTGGAAGACACAGACTTTTGCGCGGTCTTTCCTGGGTTGGGGACTCGCTCGACATAGCCCATGGATTCGCCTCGGTGGCCACCGAATCTTCGTCCACGCTGTTGGCGTTACACGCGTGACGCACAACGCGCGCGAACAACGCCATCAGTCTACTCAGCTGCCCTTGTTTTTTACCTTGGCACTGCTTTAAAAAAGGAGATGTCACCACTCAAAAAAAAAAAAAAGGCTGGAAGAAAGGGGGAATCGATTCCCTATCTTGCTTCCTTTCCTAATTCCTCGATGCGTGGGTGATGGGAACCAACAAATAATCCTCGGAAAACAACCTGATTCTGATTGATCATCTGTCAGGGTCAGGCACCGGGTTCCAAGAAGAGAGTGGGCATGATTGGCCTCCGTCACGTACATCCAGGATGCACGTTAGCGCCATCCCGCCCAGGTTTCCGCGCCCGCGCCGAGGATGTGCCGCGTCGCGTCGCGGGCGAGAGACCGGCTCCTCCTTCAACTTGTCTTATCTTTCGTCAGTAGAGATAAGTTCTCTGTCCCGTCGCTTTGCCCGGGGATACCGTGATCAGCCGGACACCGATCGCGCAGAGTTTCAACGTGGCACGGCTTCGCCGGAACGGGTACTACGCTCCGGTACACGAAAACCGTTGTCATTTTCGTACCTCAGTTTCCATGCTGAATCTCAGCAACAAGGGAGAGGCAGGTTCAGCTTCAGCCATGCTTCTTCGGAGACCCAAACTCCCGTACGCGCTACGGCATAGCAGTTGAAAACGATACCTGAAACAGCTTATCCCCGGCCGGTCAGGTCGGTCCAGACCGCACGCAACATATGCAGGTATAGATCTTTGAATCGGAGTCGGGGATCGTGTGGCTGCGACGCGGCGATGCCACGGGCGCTCGCGCTCCACTGATTGTATTGCACCGCTGGAATTGACTTCTGAACGGAAGAATATATATCGTGGGCGTGAATGATGACCAGCTAATAATCAACCATCTGCCTTGCGCGAGACGAGGCGGTAGGCGCTGTTTCCTGGCCACATGCCCTCTCACCTGCTGCGAAATAAAACACCTGGAATTATTGCAAAGCTCCGTCCGTGCATCTGCGTGTGTGGGACTGAAACTACGTGAGTACGCGACCACGAAATACGCACGCAAAGTCCAAAACGCAAATACGTCGTGTCCCACAGCCAACGATCTGGTAGTTTGTTTGAAACTGGGTTTGGATCCTAGCATGAAAAATCTTTAGGCGGCCTCATGTAAATTTGTTCTTTTCTGTGTCTGGACATTTTGTCGCAACACGCTTCGATGCAGGGACAACGAGAAAAAAAATCACCTGCCACTCGAAAGCAGTGGCTGCAAACGAGACCCGGGAACGTGCGGCGGAGGAGCACAGTGCGGCAGCCGGAGTCGCCGTCGCCGTGCGGTGCGGGTCGAACCGTGCGATCAAATTTTTGGAGGAAAAAAGAGGCGCGCGCACTCAGTTGTGGATGTGAGCGGTCCGGGATTCGTAGCGGATAGCGAAAGAGATGGCGCAACTAGCCCGTCACTGGGACAATGCCTATCGTCGGAGTTGCTGTGCTGGTAAGCTACTCGTACTAAGCTGGTTCCAGCTTTCCTGGGGAAATGCTCGTGGTCGTGGATGATTTGGGGCCCTGGATATTAACCCGCTTCCTATGCTTGGTCGCCTATTGATTCTGATGGCCTCGTACGTGTAAGTGTTGCCAACAATTACAAGTCATGGCTTGTGAATGACGTCAGATTTCACATCGGATCGGTTGTTGAGTTAAGAAGGTTGCACGGCCATTTTCTACATCCACAGATGAGCAGTGATGATTGGTATTAAACTCGTACAAAACACATATCAGCACTTCTAGTTATAAAGAAATGTTATGAATCATTTGAGTTTGATTGGTACAAGCATGGCATCAATAATGGTAACATGGGGGCAGAGGACCAGACCAATCACACCTCAAGTCTTTAGGGAGCATGTAATATAGAATCAATTAGAGGAAGAACAACACATACAAGTGAAGCTTACAACGACAGTTAACATTCTTCCCAGGGCAGTTCCTTGCGAGATCAGGACCGGCCAAGACTTAGCCAGTCAGAGTAGGTTAATACACGTCATGCTACAACCTACAGCAACACACTAACATAGGATCCAAATGTTCAGTTTGAGACAATCATTAAAGGCATGGGTGCGATCAGAATTATAGGATCTCAAGGCGAGATCATCACGCTGCTCATCGACAAAAGTTGCCACTTGGTACATAATACGCAGAAGCTGCAGCTGCAATGAATCTGGGAATGTAGCACCATCACTTTCCTTGCCTGCATAGTTTGTTTTCAAGGACAAGGATATGTTTTAGTAAATCATCATAGCAAAAACCAATTGTGATGCAATTAATATGACGTACCATATGAAGAATGCACCATGTAGCTTCTACACGAAATAAAATACAAAGGTTACTGAACAGAAAGATGAATGTAATTACTTCCTGCTTGAGCGTCCCACACGTCTAACTGGAGCAGTGTCAGCTGAGTCCTCCAAAACAGGATCTCTAGTTTTCTTTATCCTTGATCGTGTCATACTCACACCTGCAGAATACATGAAATAAACTCCTTCAGACACTTGATGTGATGTGTTCGACATAACAAAAAAAAAGAAGCTAGATGTGTTGTACAGATATCAAAGCAGGAACAAGCAACCTTTGCGAGTAGTTTGTACTGAATGAACCGCTGCACCATTATCTTCTGGTACTGTACACGTGGTTGATGCCTGGCAACTTTCGATAGAATTATTGTCACTGGATTCTGGCATGTTCTCCTTATCTACAGTGATGCTATCCTCTGAAGGATCAACAACATCGCTACTTTCCTCTGTCAAGGTCAGAAAAATTGGCAGATGAGAATCTGGGTAACACAAACGGTGATAATGTGATATCATCTATTGCATTGATTGAGGGACCATAAAGAGCTATTTAGTCCTCAGCCAAAGAAAAACCGCAAATTTGTATCACAATTATCACATGATGGACATATGAGACGCTGATGTGGATACCAATCAACTTATGCAGTTATGCAGAACAGAGGACAGTGAGAATCAGAAGAAAAGTCCCCTCATCAACCTTATGCAGTTATCCAGAACAGAGGACAGTGAGAATCAGAAGAAAAGAAATTTTCTTATGCTTACCTTCAGCAGAGTTGCCACTGTTCTGCCCGACTTCCTGGGTAACCAGAAATTCATCAAGTGAGCCAATTCTCTGTCTGTGTGCCTCCGCATTTTTTGTTGTTGCTTCTTGTTCTTTCTTTTCCTGATGAACCTTATTAAGTTTCTCCTCAAATTCCTCAATGCAAACCTTGAGCTCGGGTTTTGCAAACTTCTTGCACTGATCAGAGATAGAATAGTAATTTTCAGAAAATTTAGTCATGCTTTATATAATATATGCTACTAAAATAAAGAGAAACATACACAGCCATCCAGGCTATGCTGCCAACCTTTGATATCACACTTCTGAAGTGGTTCATAACAGAATCTTCAGACAATGCATGCTCAAACATCTTGAAATTGTCGATGAGCTTCTTCAAACCCTTTTCAGTGAAGGTTAACTGAGAAAGGCAATAAGAGATATACTCCCATTGCCTAACATCTGAGACATGCAAATAAAATGTCAAGCATCCCAGATCAGAATACATCTAAAGATACGATGTAAAGACAATTTTCAATACTGGTCATCCAGTTGGACCATAATTCATGTAAAAAAAAATACAAGAGCACAATATAGGAATACATGATGAGTGATATCTAGTATGACATTTCCATTTCGATTCATCTAATGCTTTTCTCATTTGACGACTTACAAAATGTTGTCACTTTAGTACTTTACCAGTTCACTCTTACTCATATGGTAAGCTTTCCAAAATACAACCTTTCTAGGTATTATCACAGAATATTTTATACCAACATTATGCAAATCCTTACTTAGCCTTTTCGTGACTAGTGGTTACAAACAGATGGGGAACAGTTTATTTCAGCATTTTATGAACACAAAGATCTTATAAAGCATATTTCTGCTAGAGCATAATACCATTTACACCAGCAAATCGATTGCAGAGCTTATCCACAAGAGCTTCCATCTGTTTGTCCTGGGATCACATATAGAGAAGTATATAATAACTGGAAAGTGGCAAGTAAATGTCAAGTACTCTAAAGATGTGCAAATAATGAATGTAAATTTTACCTTTTTAATAGAGCTAATTAAGAACTGCATAATATTGCAAAATGTTTCTTCTTTGAGATGTTGATTGCACAGTCTGCCCAGGATATCCGGAAGAAGATTATAAATTGGATTGCTTCCTTCAGAGGCCATCAAAGAAAAAGAAAAGAAATGTTAGAAAGAAATCCCGTGTTCAAGATTGTTAATGTCAGCCAATGCTTCTGACAAAAACAGTAGTACCTTTCTTTGACAACTCATGAAAGAAGAGTTTTGCAAGACTTGAGATCCTCTCATCTTCATCTTCTATCCTAACAGCCATTTCATTTATATATCCTTTGACCTACATTTTTTGAAAAACATCAGAAATAAAATATAATGGTTGCTAAAAGAGGAGCTTTGTGTGTAATTTTGTCGAGTGTGAAAAGAAATGAAATGATGGAAGGGAGACAAAGTGAGAGAGTGGGAGAAAGACCTTCATCATATCATTCAATATAAGATGAGAAATAACCAGCACAGCATTCTTCCTCACAGATCCCGATGGATCACGTAATCTAGCATATATGTACTCTGTCCAAGGTTCTAAAAGGTTTGGGAAGCGAACTGCTAAGTCACCAAGGGCTATAGTGCAATTGGAGCGGACAATTTCTGAAGGCGCGCTTTCAGCAACTGTAAACAGGATTTGAAGATTTGCTTCGCTGAAAGTTGAACATTTATTAATGTGATGGATTGCTTTTATGAAATGTATCAACCCATGATGAACAAGAGCAGCCACGTGAAAGAAAATTAACTCACCAGAATTCTGCATCAATAATCATTAACTTGCAAAGAGCAAGCATTGCAGAAGCTTGTAGCTCCGGGAACTGCATTAAAAAAAAAGAAATTGGTACAGATATTAGTGAAACTAAATCTAAGAAAATACCAGAAGGCCAGTAGATTCTTAACCTTTTGTAGCAAAGTCAGATTCCTACAGAGTTTTGAGAGGAATGGTCCACAATATCCTATGAGATTCTTTTCAGAACAGCAAACGATTTCCCTTTCTGCCCTTTCCGCAAGGGACTCTATTGCAATATCTACTGTTGCACCAAGTCCCAGTTCAGCATTTATGCCTTGTGCCTGTTGCACAATAAGCACAGCCAGTAACAATCCAGTGAAACAATGATTAAGCCTAAATTGGCAAATGGAGAAAGGGTAGACATTTAGAAATCAAGAAAGAATTACCTCTGAACTTTTAGGGCCATCTGCATGAATGTCCTGAGTGGTAGACTCTAATTTGTCATCCTTCCGTTTCTGTTTCTGAATTTTCCGTACGGAAGTCTCGATGTAGACCAAATGATTCAGTGCAATATGACTAATAACAAAAAGAAATCTACCCAGCTTTGAAGGTGACACTGATGACAGAAAGGTATCATTCTGAGTCTGATCTCCATTTGACATATCTTCCGTTCGTGAAACACCGAATACAGAACTGAGGGACTTCTTCGCGATCTCAGTGGCAAAGATTTCTGGTGTAGGGTGCAAGGCATAGATTGTGCTTATCGCTTTATCTGCAGCTCCGTACCATATTTTATCAGGAAGTGAGAAGCTTGTTATCAAACCATGCAATGCAGCAAATACTCTATTGTTTGTATTTATCAGCTTCCTTTTGTCTTCTTCTGATAATCTCTGCAGGGCAAGACATGCAGTTCTAGCAAGCAGAGGTTCCTCCTTAGCCCAGCGTCCAAAGCCAATGTCAATAATATCTTGCAAGTGAGAACCCAAAATGCTGGGAGATGATTTTGCAGCCATGCAAATAATTGATAAAGCACCCCGGCTTTGCACTGGTCTCACTCCATTGATGTTAAAGCAAAAGTAATCCCACAGTGCTGATAACTGCAAGATGTGATAAATCGTAAGTATCCATCCCGAAAGCAACAAAAAATAACCAAATGGTTACACATTAAAAAGCTACAGTTCAGAATCAGATGAGGACAGTGATCAATGAAAGAAAATGCTGCATATTGCAAAATTCAATCATTCTTATAAATATGATCCTTGTCTTAGGTTTATAATTAGATTTTTTTTTAAAAAAAAAGGAAAAACTCACATCAGAGAGTAGAGAATGGTGAAAAAAAATTGACACAAATCATCATTGTTTCATGTTCAAAAGCTTTTGCGATTAACTGGGAGTCTGTATTGCCTTATCTTTTATTGTTGAGTCATAGTTTGGTAGCAGGAGAAAGTAATCAATCCGTGTAGCAATACTTTCGATCATATGAAGATCCATATGCAGAATTTGCAGAAATGCTTAGAACTTAGCCTAAATATTACCCTTACCCTTATCATTCAACTAGAGCTATGAATAATCACATTCAAAGTTGTTGCAAAAGCCAATTTAAAAGGGAAAGAAAGTTGCACCGTGCTGGATGAAATTTCTGCTTTTGAAACTAACGAACTGATTAAGCTCTCCAGAGCAGCAAGGTCACCGATGCTACAATCAATGACAAGGTTCAGCAAACTTTTTGCTGTTTCATTTGTACTATTCCTTGTGTATATAGTAATGAATGCACTCTCCACTGCTTCATAAATTGACTTATCCTGAGAAAATACCTGCGAGAACCAAAAGGTCACAGAAATGTTAACAAACACACGAGAACAAAAGCCAGACAAGAGCTTTTTTTGGGAGGGGACATTACCAGTGGTAACATTTTCCTGAGTGCTGCTTCTGATCCTTCAATCTGAAATTGCCTGCATCTCATTAGTAAAAGAATGGTGTTCTCAACATCAGAGGCTGAAGATGACGCCAACAGCTGGACAAGAGTTGGCATTAACGACGTTATGCACTTAGAAAACCGCAGACCAGCTTCAAGTGATGCAACTAAAGCTCTGATCTGTTCCAAGTTAGTTATATCTACAATCGTGGCATCATGGTCGTTCTGATCCTGACTAGAAGCTGCACAGCTATCACTGACACTCTCATCTTGCCCCATGACCACTTCGCCAAGAGAAGAATCATTTACAGGCTCATCGTTGTCTTGATTTGGGGGCTCCATTCCTTGCAATTTCTCCTTATACTTCTCAAGAGTTGCCTCAAAGGTTGCAGTCTTTAATTGAGGCCCAAAAGGATTATGTTGCAGCATTGTGATGAGAAGTTGTAATGCTGACTTTCTCACAATTGCACTTTTATCCTCCAATCTACCGGAACCAACTGACGCTACTTCATTCCACAAGCCAATTGAGATAGAATTTTCTTCACACAGTTCTGCCCACACCTGAAGAACACGACTCCTTGTGTATGCTGACACATCCCTACAGCGCTCAATCAAAATTTCTAGCATAGCCTGCTTACTTCGGAGTCGAGCATTGTTATTCCCTTCAACATCCTTGAAAGCCTTTGCAGCCAGTTTTCCCAAAACTCCAACAAGTGCATTTCTGATCTTGTATGACTCTCCACCGAAGTGAGGTACAATAAGACCAATATTTGTTGACATAAGCTTTGGCAAGCGATCTGCAAGTTCGACAAGGAATCTTCCAACATTATCAGCACCAACACCATCTCTTGTATAATCTTTTGGGTCAGTTCGACCAATTTCTCTGATCAGGGAAATTGCGAGGCTTCCATCACCGAACCTTTTCTCTGCAGTGGCAACTGCTTCCGCAAGATGAGCAACAGTAAAATCAAATTTATGGATCAAATGCAAAACAGATGCACTTATTTGAGAAATCCTCTGATGTTTTGTAGCAATTGTTCCAACTATCCGGCCCAGGCCATTCCTTGTATCCTCATCTTTCAGTACATTTTGACTCTCCCAGAGAACAAAAATGCACCTACACATTATCAAGAAAGCAATGTCATTCAAGAAATGAGTTACTGTAAAGAAGCATAGCAGGCTTCCAGAACTTACTTTGAGATAAAAGAGAGATATTGTTCATCAGCACCACTTGGACCAAAAAGGAGCGAAAGATCAGCTTCAAGAGAATTAGCAATCAGATTCATGATCCTGCCTCTTTGTGCTTCCCAATTCCAAGTATAAACAGGATTCTTCTTTCGTCCATGTGCTGTCACCTAAATCCACATAGGAGAAAAAGATAACTTAGATAACAACAGCAAATAACCACAATAAATTGTTGCTTCTGCACAAAAATCACCTTAGCAACTGTGCAGCTTTCTGCAGAAGATTCCTCTGTCAGAACTATAGAAAGGAGAAAGAAGGAGTAGATCTTGAGAGCATTGCGATGTGAGGCAATGCGATCAGTGACTGAGGTAGCATCTGAAGGGGATGACAGTGATGCTCGAGACAGTGAGTCTATGTTGGGCAGGAGAACACTAAGGTTGGAGCGCAAGCTCTCAACAATATTAAACTTAAGGCCTGGGGGCAGGCAATTGAAATCACGCACAACAGAATAGATGCCATCAAACACTTCCTGGTCCTCAATGCAGAAGAGTTCTTTATCAGACAGATCAAATGATGCGCCTACAGTTTAAATCAAATGAAGAAAACAGTTAGTTCACATCTTATTCCTTTTTGCTCATAAATTAGCAAATTAAACTTGCTTGATGTGTATTGATTCGGTACATACTATTTTAGTTTCACGTGATAAGAAAGTAAATCAGCCAAACATTATTAAAAGTAAGAGGATAGTACGGGGACAAGGGGAAAATACCATATTATAGTGTTAAATGTGACAGTGCATAATTATGAATATTGAGCTACAAACTTATTTTGAGCTGTTGAGGCAAAACTTATACTAGTTATTGGATGTTACCATCTGAAGATACCTTTGCAAAAACGAGTAATACTCTACTCTGGGTGAGTAGGTGAATCGAATCAAGCTGCTTAAACACCAACCATATCAAGTACAGTACAGTACAGTAGAGAAGACAACCGTAGATCATGATTTCAACGGAACTGGTTGGAGCAAGCTCCAAAGGTTCGGCGGGCGTGGCTGCGAGCAGTAGCCTACAGGCTCAATTTTGTACATATATGCACCGATTTGCTTGGGGAAAATCGCTAGGATTGCAAGGTAAGTTTGAATTGTAAGCACGCAACAATCAAAATGTGACACCAAGCCAACACACGAAACGCGCGCTGCATAGGTACCCAGGGGAAGTGTGGGTGGTGGCGGCAACACGTACCCTTGACGAACTCCTCGAGGGCGGCGGCGCGGAGGGCGGCGATGGCGACGGGGTTCTGCGGCCTGAGGGACGGCTCTTCGTCGCCATCTGTATCCCGCTCCAGATCCCTAAGGTTCGAGGGGAATACGAATGGCGGAGCCATCTGGTAGCCGGCGGACGCCGGCGAGAGGATGTGGGGTTTGGGTTGGGGAAGCGGAAGGCGAGGGAGGGGGAGGAGTGGGGATGTTTTCGAAATGAGGAGCGGGAGGCGTGAAATTTCGTGACTAGTGAACGAATCCCATAGGTTGGAATAACTGACCGGCCGGCTCGGTTTGTTAAAAAACCGCCCGGTTAACCGATTGCTACAGTATCAGATCCGGTTTTTCGGTTAACCGGCCGGTTATTTCCGGTTATTCCAACCTCTGATGAAGGCGGGCCCAGCTGTCACGTGTGAAAGTGTCAGTGTCCCTCCCTAGTTTGAATAGGCTTCCGTTCCGTTCCGCTGGCGTTATCAAGGTTCAAATCATCTTGTCTCAGAAGAAAAAAGTTTCAAGTCATCTTAGATTGATCAAATACAACCAAGCCACCACTTATATATAATTCTAATTAAAGGTGATGCCAACAGAGCGGATGGTATAGTTGAATTGAATAAACGAAACAGTTGGCGAACTTTTGACATAGCGAAAATTTGTCTAAGAGCACCCACAACGCGAACCGAATGAGCATGGTTAGGTTCCATTTTATTCAGTTCGATCCTCTCAATGTGAGTAGGTTCCATACAGAATAAAGTAATTCTTTTTCATCCACTCAGCTCTGCGCGGTCACGGTGAAATCTCCTCTCCATCTTTTTTCAAAAAATATTTTTTATTAGCCTTGATGCGGGTAGAACTGAACCGTGTTTCTGGTTCGCTTTGGCCATCTGACACATACGGTTCGGTAGCCGCAGTGTTGTTGGTTCGGTGTTTTTTACCGATGGTTCGCTTTTGCCCAACACTACTGGTGTTCTAAGAGGTATTGAGAAATGACGGTTTCGTTCACAATACATTCATAATCGTATTTTTATCTGAGACACACTATGATTTTGGATACTCTCGTTAGTGGCACACTATTACCGTTTTATAATTATTTTTAACTTTTTTATCTCAACGCATATAACATATTAAAATTTGAATCTTTGCATAAATATTGTATTCTCTATTATTAAAAAATAGAGTTACATTTTTTGATTGTTCACATGATTTGCTTATTATTTTAATATTTAATTTGTTGAGCAAGCCATGCTAACAATAACAAAAAAATATGTTCATATTTTTTATGATAGAGAATACAACAATGTATGTTTGTACAAAAATTTAAAAATTAATATATTTGTGTATTGAGATAAAAAAAGTTAAAAATAATTATTAAACGGTAATAGTGTGTCACAGATAAGAGCATCCAAAATCATGATGTGTCTAAGACAAAAACATGATTATAAGTGTGTTATAAATAAAATCATCGTTTATCAGTGTCTCTCAGACAAATTTCCCTAGCGTATACGCATTTTTTTAGATTTCTGAGTTCCAGCGGGGTGTAAGAAAAGATAAGGAAAGAGATCCATGATATGATTTTCATTTGTTTTGCTACTTAATGGTCTAAGTTTCTTGCATTTGTAAAAATAAGATGAGCTTACACCACAAGTTAGGACAAATATTATCTAAGATCGTCTTATATGTGACACTTAATTGTCATACGATTTACCAGACCATCTATATAAGAGAGAATTTTTTCTATATTATTAAAAATTTACTTGGTTTTTTATTTGTTATATGAAAATATTTTAAGATTCTTATTTATCATCCATATAAAATTAAGATTCCTGTAATGCCATTTTTGTTAATTTAGCCCTCTAAACGTGTTCACGTGCATTGATAAAAATTGCTCTTAAAATAACACATATGTTTTTTATACCAAATAACACATATGTTATTTGAGGAAGAACATTACATATGATTTGTCAAAGAAAATAAATACATCAATGCACATATTAGCAGTAAAATGTGTAAATATTCTTCCAACAAAAACTTTAAAAATAGCAGTATGCCACCTACTGCTACAATATACAGAAATTGACATGTTCCACTAACAAAAACAAACAAAAATTTGATGAAAAGTGGCATTGAAGGCACCAATCTCGATGGTAAATAAGGAATTTTAAATATTTTCAAGTAAGAAATCGTTTCAATGTCATAGATATATATCGAATGGTTGTTTTAGTTGTCTTATAGTAATGTCGTGTTTTCTTTGATTTGTGGATGAAAAAAAAAACTATCAACATATTTACAGGTGTGCGAGTATACGTTTGCATTATCTTTATTCGAAAAACCTTTTAGCCTGCCAAATGAGCTGAAAATAAAAATTGCTTTGATACATATATTTGCTCGAGCTTTTATTAGTACTTTGTGCAAACAATCTTAATGCACGATACAGATCAATTTACACTCCAAGCATAGCAACACACGGCACATTCGCATTGGGCGCGGAACGAAACGAGGCACACATCATGGCTCTTCCTTCCCCACCAGTGCCAGCAACATGTCCCTGTAACTGAAGGAGGTGTCGCCGGTAACGTCGCCGGTTACACTGCTCTTGTACTTGGCCTTGTACTCCTCCTTGATCTGCTTCATGTCGATCTCCGCCCGCGACACGATCACCCTGGTAAGCATGTCCTCGTACGTCCCCAGCCCCAAGATGGAGTGCCTGATAACCTGAAAACAAAACAACACGAACTGAAAAATGTTAATGCCATCTTCGACAGCAACGTACGGCGGCTTTACGAGGCAT
This sequence comes from Eleusine indica, assembly GCA_030378355.1. Taxonomy (NCBI): domain Eukaryota; kingdom Viridiplantae; phylum Streptophyta; class Magnoliopsida; order Poales; family Poaceae; genus Eleusine; species Eleusine indica. Next base: position 47,415,956 of record CM059500.1, read on the forward strand.
TTCAACGACAACACGGCGCACCTCTACGAAGTGCTTTTCAGGCGATGTTAAGCACCAGACGGCGCTCTTCAGCATCCTGGCGAACTTGCCTCTGCAATGGCTGTTGACATCCTGATAGAACACAAAAAATTTCAACGTCTGAACCTTCATCCATTTTTTTTTCACACGGTAATAACAGATTTCACTCACTGCTACATTTTGTTGGTAAATCTCGTCGATCGTACCTCAACGATGTCTGTTCCGTATTCTTCTTTGTAGCGCTGAAACGTGGCTCTCAGCTGAGCCTTGTTCCGCGTACTGATGATCCGTGCAATTTCATTCCCATGCGGCTGCTTCTCTCTGATGGCTTCAGCCAGCTGAGCCGCCTCCAGCTTCGCGACGTCCATGTCAACATTCTCTCCGGCGTAACGGTAAGAGGTCACGAGGCTCACCAGCATCTGTGGAATAATACAGCAGCAACAAATTAAGCTAGGTACCTGCTGTGCTTTACGAAATCTGAACACGTCAGGTTCATTAGTTCCAGCAGATACAGACGACGGTTGATTAATGATTACTATCACCTTCTTCAGAGGTTCTCGGAGCGCAGTAGAAGACGCGACGTCTTCCTCGACTGAGCAGCCGAACAGGTTGCGGTAAAAGTCCCTGACGGCCATGAGATGATCCGGCGTAGAGGCGCACGACACCTCGACCAACACCAGTGTGTAGTTCTCGTCCTTCTGCCTCTTCAGCGCCTCGTGCACCAGGTTCGCGTCCCTTTCGGCCGGATCCATCGTCCAGAAGATCATCGCTCTCTGAACCGAAACCGCATCAGGATACATTGTGCATCGTCAAATGAATCGCAAGCAGGCCGAATGCGATGCGAGTACATACCCAGAAATCGACGGAGATGAGGCGGCAGTGGCGGGAGAGCCTGTTGCGGAAGCAGTTGAGCAGCGGCTCCCTGTAGAGGAAGGCGTACCCGCGGCGGATCGCCGCCCTCTGCGCCGCCGTCCGCCGGCACAGGATCTCGATCAACGCGCCCTTGTCCGCCCGCCATCCTGCTCACGAGCAACAAGAGACCGTCTAATCAGTTGCAATGCGTCAGCTGCAACGGAAGAAAACCGAGGCAGAATAAATCAAGCAAGCATGAGGCATTGCCTTGGAGCGCCTTCCTCAGGCTCTCGGCGTCGTCAGAGGCGGTGGGCGCGGGACTCGGGACGGCGACGGTGGACATGCCGGGCTGATCGCTGAACGCGGCAGTGGTGGTGAAACTGAGATATGCCACGAGCAGCTGAGATTTATATAGCTGGTAGGATGACACTGGCATGTGCGCTACCTACAGATTAAAGCAGAACAGCAGCTAGCGGTAGTGTTGTTCTGAAAGAAACGGGAATAAGAATGTTGTAGCACAGATCATAAAGGCGTGCACATCTCGGTTACTTTATTCATCATCTGAAAATTAAGAATATCGTGGCGCAAATACTCTGCAGTTACTGGCAGAGTGGCCGGCCTCTTTACTTATGCACTAAGTTTTCTCGCATTTTTAAAAGTTAGTTTAGAGTTCATATGCACCATACACCGACGAATCTGTCAGTGACGTGCATCTTTATCTGTATTACTACTTATACAACAAAGTTTTCTTAAAAGATATCACTCGTACATATAGGCATGCAGCACATTTGCATAATCTATTCGGACCACGAGTATCATCCTGAGCAATGGGAACAATAATTTCTTAAGCAGAGATCAGCAAATTATAATTGTATCTGAGATTATACACAATGAAAGCTCAAAGCAATCAGAGGGTGGCTCAAAAAGCTTTATCCATTTTTTTTCCACCTTTTTCCTCTGGGGTCTGAATTCTGAAGCATTCAGCAATGCGATCAAATTTGGTATGGGCCTAGTCTGGCCCGGCCTGGCGAAGTAAGCATTTTGGGCCTAGCATTAGCGTACACCAGTGGGTAGTGGCATGGGCCGATGAAATAGAATCACGAAGAAGGCAACGTGGCCGCTTCAAAGGCGGGCTGCGTGCCGCGTGGACATGGCCGGCCCGGCGTCGTCAAGGTACCTGACTGGTGGGTGGGATCCACAGAAAGGGGAAAAATCGTGGGTCGCTATCCCGTGCTCTTGCCGCCGTCGCCGACCTACCCATTCTCGGCGGGGCCGGAGGGGAGAGAGGGGAGGGGAGGGGACAGAAATGGGTAAGCGCCGGCGAGCGGCGGCGCCGGCGGGGGAGGAGCTGATCTCGTTCGTGAATAGCCTGGACGACGGCTGCCTCATGCACATCTTCAGCTTCCTTAGCCCAATCCCAGGTTCGATTCGCTCCTTTATCTTGTGCTTCCACTCTTGCCTTGGATAAATGGGTCGAGTGGATAATCCGTGACTGTTGGGAACCCAAGTTTCTTTCCCAATTCGTCGAGGAATCGGGTGGATGTCAGAGGGGAAGTAGGATGCGTTGAAATCCCATTTTCACCTGTTTCTCGTGTAGAGCAAGGTCGGGAAGATCTACTGAACTGGATAGCGAGCTGGTGTGTCCAGGCTGAAAAATTGTGTGGAGTTCAGGAATTTCTGTATAGTGACACTGTTACTTCTTTTAAATCGATTACCGGTATGCTTTCCAATATGGTGCAGATGTGCAGTTATGGCCTATGGGCAACATAAGAGGGTGGTACTAGGAGTCATACAGTTTGTTGTACTCCTCGGACCCTTTACTCTTGTCGCCGGCTAGCTCATTTTTGAGCTAGCCGACGACAACAAACCAGAACGGAGGAGTATATTGTTTTGTTAAACAGATAATATGATGATATATCTGCCTTGTCATGCAACCAAGTATAATTTGGTAGCGAATATAGTTCCACAGAGAAAGAGGGTACACAACATCTTGTTCGAGCTTTCAAATCATTAATTAGAAAATTCAGGAAACTGTAGTTTGCATCTCTCTTTTCCAAATGCTGTCATACTGTGGGATTCTTGACTTCTTGTAGAACCTAGCTTTTGCTTATATATCTTCTCAGGTACTAAAGCACTAATAAGATGGAAACTATGTCTTAAACTAGAGAGATTTCAACCATGCTAAGAGTTATCCAGAGTCAACATGATTAACTTCAATGTTGTCTAGCTACGAAGCACATAGCTTTACCTGTTTTGTTTGTTGTGGCAACCCTTTTAACTTTATTTTTGTTGCCATGGACTTGCTTTTAAGATGGAACTCCTTTTAGCAATTTCATTGTTGGACCTGCAGATAGGTATAACACCGCCCTCGTTTGCCACAGATGGCGCTTCCTTGCATGTCACCCTCGGCTTTGGTTGCGTGTTGAGAGGCCAATAAGAGATGTGATGGAGCCTGGAGTTTATCCAAGCCTTGAGGCTGCTGTTTCTGCTGCTAGGTTTGTTTTTGTCACTCTGGATCTTCATTGTGAATTGAGGGTGTGATGGTTGATCTCTGTTCACCATTTTGAAGGCCTGGTGACACCATTTTTATTGCTTCCGGTGGTACCCATGTTGCATGTAACATCCAAATAAAGAAGCCTATCTGCATCGTAAGTGTTGTCTTCCATGTTGCTGACTCCTGACGATATCTATGGAAATTTGATCTGATGAATGCTTCATACCTTCTGCACCAACTTATCCCTGCTCCTGTGGGTGGCTGGGTGCAACATTTGTTTATCTACTATTTCATCAGATTGGCGGGGGCAAACTTCCTGATGACACTGTATTAACCTGTTCACGTGGCTCTGACAAGTAATCTCCTTTCTTCTGTGGTTACATTCCTTGTGCATCATGTTGTTTTTCCTTGCCTTCCACTGCTGCCCCCTGTTACTTCTGGCATTTCTAGGTCCATCTTTACAACTTTGACTTATTCTTCCGTGCTTCATAAGCCATTTAGAATTATTAGGTTTGAAACCTTTTCTCCTTCAAAGGACTAATATTTAATCTTCAAAAGTAGATTTACATTAGCAGCATGAAGACTAGGAAATTTATGCTAAGCACTGGAGCCTTTTAGTATAACTGACTCGTTAAACTTATGATTCATGTGGTGCAGCAGTGTATAGAAAATACAATTAAATATGCATATGTGTTTGCCTTAAGGTTATTATTTCATATATCGGGTTTAGAGCAGATTCAATATGCATGATATTGATGTGGGGTGTAATTTTTGAGCAGATTATGTCTGCCTGATAACCGAGCAGATAACTGTCTTGGTCTTACCACTTTTTTCATCACTCTCAATCTTATATGTGATTTTTATTGATTATTGATATAGTGCGCTGGAGCTCCTATCGACATGCAAGATTGCAAATTTGACCATTCGAGCGGAACTTGGATGCTGCTTGCTCCATAGAAGTGGGAAATTGACAATCGAGGAGTGTTTACTTCAATGTGAGCAAAACCCTCTGGACTATCTGTCCTTTCCAATAATCAGCACTGCAATCGAGTATGATTCACTCTCCTCCCTTAAGGAGGGAGGACATGGTGTTTCTGTTGTTCGCACCCGGATTGAAGGGGGTGCGAAAGCTGTTAGGACTAATGGTACACTGGCACTGCAGCATGTGCGGGCCATCTATTCTCGCAGCTCTGTTTTCTTCTGGTTTGAAGTAGGAGAAAAGTAGAGGTGCCTGTAGACTTATCAATAAGCTCATGTATTGTAGTCCTGTACTTGTATCACCCACATAGCTGCTTGGTCATATGCCTGTCTCTTGTTTGTTGTAACTTCTGTTTTTTTTATTTGAATCAACAAGTGACATGTACTATTTGGAAGGCGACCTCAAGAATTTGATGTTGTGTTTGGTCCAATCTTCTGTATTCCTTTCAGTTACGGGACAGATCAGGTTGTTGATTGTCAATTTGTTTCATGCCTTGTGCGTTGGATGTCATCATTTGAACGAAGTATATATGATGGGACCATTATGTCTTTATGAAGTTCTTTTTCTCTTAGCTCATCTTTACGACACTAATTTTAATCCTTAGTGTTGAAGCAAAAAAAAAAAAAAAACTGGTACTGGATGTACCTAATTTATCTAAGATTTACGTTGAGGATCTGTTGATTGCTGGGTGTATGCTGTACATGTGTGGTTTTAGGAGTGGGGATTCCATTGGGATAAGTCTGGCAGCACATTTCGTTTTCCATGTCGGAAGCAGTGACAATTGAAGTCAGGTTGATTAACTGTACTGTTACAACGTAAATGCATAATTACTCAAGTTGTACGCAGCGGTCGCCGGCCGTTGTCCTTTTCATGGTACTGAGGGATCGTAATGGTAAGTTGCGTACGATAGGTGAAAGAGAAGTGTCGGGATTTCAGATGGTAATCTGCTGTGTCGCGCTGTAATTTCAGCTTGTTACTGCATGCCGAAATACACGTAAACACAAGGGTTCAGTAGTGGATCCGTTCTTGTTAGCCGTGCCCTTTAATAGAGAAACTTGTGCTGAGGTTGACAGTATCCATTCAAACAAGTTGCTAACGGTTATCTCAGACCAGTGGACCAGTAAGGTTTACACGGTCACGTGCATACAGCTCTGGCAAAATAACTACTACTACTACACACCACTGCCCGAAACGATTCAATTCATGTTGATCCGTTCTTCTTGTTTTCATTCTGGAACGGCAGTTGTTCATGATTGACAGTGATAATTCAAAAGGCCCTCTGCCTTCTTTGTTTTTCCGAATGGGCACTCTGCAAAAGCTGAACTTCCACTTTCAGTTTCACCATTTGAAATGATGGATAACTCTGACCTTTCAATTTTTCTGTACATGCACGAGGTTCACTCGGTACACTTCAGGCTTCAGTTTCTGTCTATACGGCGCTACTGTTTTTTTTTTGTTACAGTAGCCGTAGATTACATCACTGCTGTTCTTTTTTTTTTTTGAAAAGATCACTGCTGTTCGTTAAGCGTACATAGAAAGGAGTAAATCAATCTACCGTTTGATTGCTTCATGACCTGCATCAAGCAGGCCCACACCAGAGGCCCCACATAGCCACGAGTATATTGATGAAAATACAGTAATGGTAATGGCCAAGTAAAAAAAAAACACTTGTGTTAATTACAAAGCCCTAGTACCTCCAAAGCCCGAGGAGGAAAAAAAAAAGACACCCATAACTTTCTCTGAGAGAGCTCGGGGACAGGGAGAGGCTTTAATTCGAACGCTCTTGCCTCCTCCCTCGAGCCCTTCAACACAGTGGCATCACGCCACTGCCCGACCGCCGGAGATTGAATCCTCCGTTCTGGCGTTCCGGTTCCGCTTCGATCGCGCGTCTTGCCTCTGAGGTGATGCGTTATTCCTGCTTATCTTCTTTTTGTTGTTTTCAGCGAGGATGTTGGAGGAAAGTGTGGATCTTTTTTCCTGGGCGAAAAACTTGAGATGCTGGTGTTTGGTTAGGTTTTGTTCAAATGCGGGCGTGAGATAGGACGCGCGCGCATTGCGGTTGTTCGTTACGGTGTTTGCTCAATTTTGGAAATTTTGCGGCGTTGGGACTCATCGGACTACTGGTAGTCTTGTCCAAGATGTGTGTTGTTTCTTTGTTAAAAACTTTCCTGATTAGCGTGTTGTTAATAGGAGAGAATGTATTGCAAGCTATGGATGGTAATCATCACATTCCCTTGATCCCTTGGCGGCGCTTGTCAGAAGCTTTGTTATTACTATTATTATCTCTTTTTTTGCAGTAACACAATGATTTGCAATTTTGCATAGGTGTGGACCTTTTCCAATTTCAATTTTCAAAGACTGGTCTTGGATTTTTTTATAGACATTTTAAACTGGTGCTGCTGTCAGAAGATTATGATTGTTTGTCTATCCACAGTTTTTGGTAATTTAACAGTCTCTGGCCTTGTTTAATTTTGTTTCCTTCTTAGAAGTTAGAAAGTCCTTTCCTTTTAGTCATAATGTGCTTATTTTGTAAGATGGCCATTCCTATATCTTTATGGCACCATGTTGCCATAATTTAGTTGGTCCACTGTTTCTGAATCCGCTCTGCCAAAATTCAGGGTTTCTGATAGCAATTATGAGGGATCCTGTGTTCTTCTTGGCATTCTTTACATGAAGAATAGGAAACAAGTTGTGTATGATGAACTGCATTTCTTGTGTGGGTGGTTGATTGCAACTGTAAGAAGCTGCCGGCCATCTGCATTCGGAGCAACACAAGGTGTAGTGGAGTTCAATGGAAGTGTCATCCCTTTTCCCTTTCATGTTCTACCACTCCATCATTGGCCTCCATCACCAACTTTCCCCCATTTACATCTTTGTTCCCCTCAGAACGCAGCTTTCTTTCTCTTTCCAGTGAAAGAATGGGGCCTGGATTCGCTGACAAAAAAGCTTTTGTTTTCTTTGTTACATTTGAGAAATGCTAGCGATACATTTTCTCTGAGAAGTATCAGTAATACAGTTTTCTGATGTTGTGCCTATGTTTGGCAGTTTAGTTTTCTCTTCAATTCTGATTCTCAGTAAAATATAGGCGTAGTGAGTACCTGCACTAGAAAATTAATTCAAATATGTATTGAAAATGCAAGCAAATAATTGTCAGCAAAGTTTAAACTGAACGGCCACTGAATATCTGAATGTTTTTTTTTGTTAAATGTTCACCTATAAACCATGTGCATATACCAGGTAACATGGTACTTCTCTGTGTGAAGTAACGAAACGTGCAAGTACTGCTTGGTTAAAACTTTTGGAATACCTGCTTTTGAAACGTTTTCTTGTTGGGTTAACATTTCAAAGCATTATGTAAGCACCATCAAGTCCTTCAAGTGCTGTCCAATTAAATTATGTTAAAACCTTTAAATTGGACGAAGGGATGTTTTGTACTTCAAAAGATATTGTGGTGGTTTGATTAGGGAATGATTCAATAACAACAACAACAAAGCCTTTAACCTCAAGCAACTTAGGGAATGATTATTTTTTAATTATAAAAGTATGATTATTGTATTTATTATCTTCAAGATTTCTGCAAATGGTAAAAAATTGCTTCCAACTTTATTTAATCTTTCCTGTTAACCTGTATGCCTAACTGTTTCACCCCTCCTCTCTTTTTCCCGCAAACAGGATTCTGTACCTTTAGGTTTGAGCATGGCATCAGTTACTTATATCGACGACAGCCATGCTGAGGTCATTGATCCTCCAAAGAATGAGGAGATGTTGGATGTGACTGAACTTGTGGGTGACCATATCCAACATTCACCGAAACCAAATGTGACGAGCTATGGTAATGTGCGTGAGCTGCTAGAATGTCCTGTGTGTTTGAGTGCCATGTATCCTCCAATTCATCAGGTACAATTGCTCACTGAACTAAAGTTACGATTAAATATTTTATTTGCAATATTCTGTCCTTGTTCTAGAATTTAAGTGTCATCTGTATGTCAATATATATGAACATTGGGATTTTGGGATAGTTCAAGTTTAGGCAGAGCATGTGCTGTTGCGAGGCTTCCTCTTATGCCACATTTAATTACATATTTGCAGACGCTGATAAACAAGCTAAACTTGTGTGCATATTAGTTAATAATGCTTTCACATGTGGTTGTACAGTGCTCCAACGGACATACTCTGTGTTCTGCATGCAAGCCAAGGGTTCATAATCGCTGCCCAACATGCAGGCATGAACTGGGTAACATAAGATGTCTTGCTCTAGAGAAGGTGGCTGCATCACTGGAGCTTCCATGCAAGTACCAGAACTTTGGGTGTTTGGGCATATACCCTTACTATTGCAAGCTGAAACATGAATCACAATGCCAATACAGACCATATACTTGTCCATATGCTGGATCTGAATGCACAGTTGCTGGTGACATTGCATATTTAGTAAATCACTTGAAAGATGACCATAAGGTTGACATGCACAATGGAAGCACATTCAATCATCGTTATGTCAAATCAAATCCTCATGAAGTTGAAAATGCCACCTGGATGCTCACGGTAAGGCTCATGAGTCTCTATACTATTGTCATACTAGCACAACATTCATGTTTTTGTATTTTCTTTTACATGTACGATTGACCTGGACTTATTATCAGTATATATTCTTGTCTCTAGGATGTTGTTTTGAGGGCACACATGAAATTCTGATTGGCCCAAATCTCTGGATAGTTTTGCGTAGTATGTAGATTCTGATTAGTTGATTATTGACACAAACTCCAAGCTTCATTCTTTTATTGTTAATCAAGTGCAGGTCTATCAGTACTACTAGGCATTATACTCGCTACTAGAAAAAGTGTGTAGTTTGCCATCATCAGCTCTGCCCCTCATGATGCTCACTAGTCACAGAAAGTGAACCTTTTCATTATCACCTCTATCCTTTTTCTTCTGGGTGGAAGTAGAAGACGATTATACTATGTTTTGAAGCCTGTGTTTCTGTTTTGAGTAGAAACAAGTTTGCGGTAGCTAACTGTAGAATCAACCTGCAGGTTTTCAGCTGCTTTGGCCAGTACTTCTGTCTGCACTTCGAGGCATTCCAGTTGGGCATGGCACCTGTGTACATCGCCTTCCTCCGGTTCATGGGAGACGACGCCGAAGCCAAGAACTACAGCTACAGTCTCGAGGTCGGAGGCTGTGGCCGTAAGATGACGTGGCAAGGCGTCCCTCGAAGCATCAGGGACAGCCACAGGAAAGTCCGGGACAGCTACGATGGGCTCATCATCCAGCGGAACATGGCCTTGTTCTTCTCCGGTGGCGACAGGAAGGAGCTGAAGCTGCGGGTTACTGGGAGAATCTGGAAGGAGCAGTGAGTTGCGATTAAGTAAATGCAATTGCTCTGTCGGTGCTCATGAAGCATATGGTTCCATGATGAACCAGAACTACTACTAATTCATTAGCGAACCGTTGCAGCCAAGATTTAAGTGACCTTGTGGGCTGTGTTAGCTGGTAGTTTCAGATTTATTCTATGTGTATGCTTACTGTGTGGTACTGATTTAGAACTGAAGGCAAATCTCTTCTTTGCTTTGAACTTCTCTGCTGATGGCGACTCAGGAATGTAATGTAAATGTTGTAGCTCAGCTCTTGTCTGTATGAGACTCATTCCACGCCAGACCACCACTTTTTCTGAATCGTTGAGATGGACGAGACGACCACTAATAAATCTGCAGCAGCTGATAGTCAAGTTGTTACAGGCCAAAGAAAACGAGAGGAAAAAAAAAAGTGAAAACGAGCTCATGCGCACAAGATTTGAAAGTGAATTAAAAGGAGGTTATTATCTCTGTCTTGGTCAGTGACACAACTTGCAGCTGCAACTGAAATACTATTTGGGAAGGATGATGATGGTGTGCATGCTATGCACTTATAAGTTCGAATTCAGGCGCTGGGAAATCTGGAACGAAGATACTGGTGGCTGTGGAGCCATGCCCTGTCCACAGAGGAGAGGAAACCAGAAGCAGAGCGTCCTGGCAACGGGGAGCACTTGTCAACATGCGCAAGACCTACGCATGATCTTTTTACGGGGCTGCGTGTGTGATGCAGGTTCTGATTCCAGCAGGCGCCCTGAGCCCTCGCGTTCCTGTCCTGGGAAACGAAGGCAAAGATTTGATTGCGACTGCTGCTTCATCAGTGCTCAGTGGCCAAATGGCCGCCGCGAAGCCCACGCCACCCACACACCTGGCGCCGATTGGGGAACCGCAGTCTCTCTGCGCTGCGCCCAAGCCCGACGAAACAAGAACACTTCGATGACGGCCATTCGCCGGCTTCAGAATCAATCGGACAGTGAGAATGCCCTCCCGGCTTTCTCTGCGTCGGGCAAACTAATCTGGCTGTATTTATGGTCTTCAGATTCAATGGAGCCGGAGGTGCGGAGACTGGGCTGAGAATGAGAGATATTTGTTCTTGCCTTTGTTCTTCGACATGAGGTGAGAGGATGCACGTGCGATTAAACTACCCAAACAAACACACGGAACAGCGAGCCATGTCTGTGTGCTCGTCGTGCTAGATTGCATAAAACAATGGTCCGGCTGTGGAGAGGTTTCTGAACGAGCAAGGTGCAGGTCCAAACCAAGAAAAAGTCCCTTTGGATAATCGACAAATTCAATAACAATTGTATGTAACTGAGCCGTCGAATGAGATTTCACGAGACTGACATTGTCATCAGAAGATGTTTTTCTTTCCCCATCCTTTTATTTTTTGGTTATCCATGACAGCTAGTTTGATTAAAGAAACTCCAACCTGGAACAGCTGACATTCAGAAAACGAATTGTCTGTCGGAGTAACACCCCTATTGGAACAGCTGTCATTCAGAAATCTTTATCAATAAACATGAAGCACATAATTTCCTCATGAGTCAGTTGTTTAGACAAGAGAGGTCCATTCCTCCCTCTAAAAACTGAATGCAGAGTAACCAGAATTTATTTTTGTTCAGTTTTAGCATTCAGTAACCAGAATTTATCCTTGTTCAGTTTCAGAGGACAAACTAATCAGGGAATATACACATTTGAATATGAACAAAACAACAAGGTAATGCTATACAAAAAAAAAAGGTAACTCACGTTCTACCAAACACTGCATTTGCAGTACTGAACAAAGCAGCTAGTAACTCATTTTTTTTACCAAGCATTCCACTGCTAAATATCCTCTTTTTTTGTGTGTTTATGGCAAGGAGGGGAAAAATCATGTTTAACAAACAAACCACCTTCTTCAGACTTAGTTAATGCCACTACATAGGTATGTGAGAAACCTGCAAGACGCAATGATCTTATTCCGAACGAATTGAGAAAAGAATCTGTAATGACTTTATGCTGGGTCTGTGGCCGCAAAGTTGCATTCAGGATTAGTGCCCTTCCACAAAGAAACGAAAAGCTGTCCTAAGTTAGAAAACAGTTAAGGACAACATGATGACAGTTAGGAAGCTTTAGGTTAGCTGTACAAATGGAGATGTAAGTTAGTACAGTTGGATCATTTTCAGATCACATTGGTTTGTTTGAATCGCATCCTTGCACGCATGTACAACCCATCTATCATTCAGAAAAAAAAAGAGGATTCAAATCTGGAGCTAGTTGAACAAGAAGGAAGAGGGTGAAACGAAGAATTGGACAGAAAACGAGTCAGTGATCACTCCAAACTTAGTATTTACATTAATTGGAACTAATAGCAGTGTCAATCTCCCAAACATCACATACTACATATACATAGAAGCCCGGTTCTTATTCTCTCAAATCGCCATCACCATATGGCAATTCTAAAGCAAGGAGCCAAGAACAATATGTTCTCCTCCATGACCATGAGCAGCGAATCCAATACTCCAAATGATCGGACACGCACAAATCACACGCCAAGAAAACGAAAGGCGCCTCTCTCTCTGTTTTCTTTTTCAATCTACAACCTCAGTGATTAGCAGGACAAATGAAAAGCTAAAGATCACATGTTCCGCGATCAAGAGCAGCAATTCACGCATCGTACCAACCCGTTCTCGTTACACTCGACGCAGCGGAGGACGCGATCCTCCTCGTCGTCGTAGACCTTGCGGCTGCCGCCGCATCCTGTGCAGGGAACGAACCTGACGCCGCCGCATGCGTCGCAGACGAAGGCCGGGTCCTGGCCGGCGGCGCCGTCGAGGAGCCGGCGGAGCTGCCCGGTCTCGTTCAGCTGGCGGACCTCGTCCGCGCCGCCGACGAGGCGGCCACCGATGAGCAGCTGCGGGAGCGCGAAGGCGCGGCCGCGCGCGGAGAGCAGCGCCTGGAGCTCCCGCCGGAACGCGGCGTCCATGGACACGTCACGCTCGTCGATGGCCACGCGGAAGCCGCGCAGGATGGCGCGCGCCGCGGAGCAGTCCGTGAAGGTGCGCCGCACGCCGCGCAGCGACGTCGTGTAGAGAACCACCGACTGCGGCCGCGCGCCGCGGGACTCGTCGTGGTGGCGCCGCCACTGCTGCTTGGCCGCCGCCGGGCGGTGGCCCTGGTGGTGGTGCCCGTACGTCAGCGACCGCGTGAACTGGAACGGCTTCTTGGGGCCGCGAGCCGCCACGCCGCAGTCATCCTCCATCTCGCGCCGCCGACGGGCGAAGCCCGATCCGCACGCCGCCGTAGGAGAAGGTGAGGTCAGGTTCGTGGCGGTTACCCGGAGACGAGGAAAGGGGAAGAAGAAGAAGAAGAAAGCGAGTTGGGGAAGCAAGCGAAAAGCAGGAAATGGAACTGGCCCGGGAGAAAGGGTGGTGGGTACAGAGCCGTATATATATATTTTCTAGTGGTGGTGCCAATTTTGACGGTGGCCTTGACCGCTTGCTGCTGTTTTGTTCGTTTTCTTTCGGTGCTGGTGTAGATGCATGAATTAGGCAAAACTTAATGGTGTTTAGTGGTAGTTATTAACCACTACTAGTAGTAGTAATTTTTGGGGGTAATTAGTTATGCTTTATTATTGACTTGGTTGGGAGTTGTAAACTGTTTAGAGCTGGAAACGGAAATAATAACTGATAACTATTTTCTGTTTGAGGCTTCGTTTTGAAGCATTTGATTCCTTGGTTTAGCCTTTTTGTTAATTGGAGTGGGCTTGGGTTGGGTGTCACGAGTTGGACCCGTTATAACCTTGTGTGTAGTGGGCGGGCGTGACTACTGACTAGTAAAAACAGGGTGTAGGAAGCTTCCAGAACGTGTGGCACTTCAGCTCGAACTTGAGGCCGTCATTTTCTCCATTATTTGTTTTTCCTCCTCGTTTTCTCTCTCTGTTAATCACGTTTCACTGCTATCCACGAAGTACATATGGCTGTTATTCGAGGTGATATGTTACACTGAACTCCTTCGAATCATAAACTCTCTTCCCCGCAAATTAAAAAAAGGAAATGAAAAAGAATCATGTACTCTCTACGGACTAATTTTACAGAAGAAACTGGAATTGCACAAATCATTTTATGAAAGACTTTGACAGTGTACAGATATGCAGAGAGATATGCATGGTCTGCCAGGCTAAACATGAAATTTGTAATTAAATGCGCAAACGGTGTATGTCCACTGCTTGAGAGACATAACATACCGGCATCCCCACACGAGCTGGAGTACTTACAGCTACAGCAAGGTTCTGTATCTCGGACAGAGATGTATCCATATCCATGCAATTCCCAAGTCATGTGGCAACCTAGCTGTTCCTTAAAAATGCCGCTCCACGACCGATTAATGCGCGCTCTTTAGTACTACTAACATTGCATCGTTGGCAGTTGGAGCTTCATTCAATCAAGACTGGATCGAAATGGGAAGAGACTAATAGCCTGCTGTCTTTGCGCTGCTATTGTCGTTCGTTCGAAAAAAACCAAATAAAGGAAGATTTGGCGGTTCAGATTTACTTAATCTAGTGAATTTTTAGTTTGTGTGAACTATCCAACAATTGAGATACCGTTTAAAAAAAAAAGAAATAGAGGAATATCTGAAACTTGAACATGAAAGGTGTTTTTCAGACAGAGTTAAGAAGACAGCACTCTGAAAGGGGGAAACCTACGAGAGGCGAGTCGACAATGACTGTAATGCTCATAAAAACATTCGCAACTGGCACCAGACTAAAGAAAATACAGAAAGACCTTTCACTTATTAGTTTTTTAAGTTGATTTTGTTGTTTCACGCGTTTGAGTTTGCTATACTTTTTTTTTTCAGAAGCAGGAACAGACGCCAGGTGAAAAATCAGCCTTCTTTTGTTCATTGATTTGTCAAAAGCACTGAAGAAGCAAGTGGATAAATAACACAATATATATCATGGATTTTTGATGCCATAGTCAACGTAAGGTGAATGCCTATGAAAGCCTTGACGCAAGTTCATATGTCACTGTCCATTGCATCGTCGACGCTGAAAATTACCTTTTCAAACATTACCATCATTCCTCTTGCAACAAGAACTATTCAATTTTCGATTAGGGAAATACACCAATAAAAGTCAAAATATTTTAGTGCTTAGGGAAAGAGACAGATTGTCTAGTTAGATCCGTCCAAGCATATCTTGAAACTGAAGCCTGACCTATAGTTTCTTCTTACAGGTTTTGCAACAGGACTTTTTCTTACGTTGATCACTGTGACGAGCATGCACGCATGTTGTCAACTAGAAAATGTGATAAACACCATTTCTTACTTCATGCATCTAAATTTCATAGTGAAAGTTAGGAAAGTTCTGTCATGCAAAGAGAAGGAAAAAAAAAAAAGGGCTTGGCTTATAGGAAAAAGAGTAAGGCAGGGGCTTGGCACAAATTGGAGCATGCCTTGTAAGTAAAGCTACAGAAACCGAAAGTTCTTTGAACCACAGGGAAACAATGAAGGCAAAAGGTGTAGGTCATGGGTCATGCAAGTCAAGTGGTAGGCAATGGATAGATTTATTGAGCCGGGACACATATATTCCACTAATCTTGAAGCTTAAGTCATCATAAGAGCGCACACAAGACTCTGGTCTCATTGGTCATGCAACCAACTCTTTTGATCAAGAAATCTGAATCAGGGCCGTAAACAAAGTGGAAAGTACTACTGATATTGGATTTAGGTGACATGCATGTATGTGGTACCTACAAACAAATCAACATATCCATCCAAGTCATGGACAGCTGCAGGCTAACCAATTTATGAGAAACAATCTGACAAGGAAGTCTTATTTGCACTTCGGCATCTCTTCAGAGAAGATTTAGTAGTGCTACAGCTGCAGGCTAACCAATTTATGAGAAACAATCTGACAAGGAAGTCTTATTTGCACTTCGGCATCTCTTCAGAGAAGATTTAGTAGTGCTACATCAATTGGTTGAACCATGTGTTCAGTGTTCTTCCATTCCACTTTTATCGAACTCTGTCTCTTTCATCCAAAAAAAAACCCCTGCCTCGGAACCATGGACCATGGCGTTCCATGCCTGCGTGGAGCTGCAGTATTTGTCTGGTCGCCATCACTTCCATCTGTCGTGGACGCCGTGCTACCTTCCTCACATCGCCTAGTGTCGCTGGACCAGATGGATGGCCCTTCTTCTCGGTCATGCCTCCCTGTTTCGGCGGTACAATGCATATGACCAGCGATCGATATCGCCTTGCACTGATCCTCTTCAATCCTTCCAGATCGCGCATTGCGCAACGTAGCGCTGCAAGAGAGAGAAATGTGCAGCCAGCGAGGAGTGTGTATCAAGGATCTGAACGAGGCGCAAGTCTCCGGCGCTCCGTTCCGTCGCCGGGCTGTTGTTCCCCGGCATCTCGTCGCTGGAATTCTCCGCCGAACCCGGCAAAGACCCCTATCCAGCAGCGCCTTCGCGATAACCGGGTTCTCCGGAAGAGGCGACAGAAGCATCCGGGCTTGTCGACAAGCGCCGACGTCGGGCAGCGGCCACCGGCGACGGGAAGAGGAGCGGATCCGGCCGCGGACCCGGTCCAAGACACTTTACAAATAGGCCCCTCAATTCGATCGCGACCATTTTCCGCGATCCAAATAATTTACATAAATCCCCCTAGTTTGGATCGCGATAATTCTCCGTGATCCAAATATATGCATAAACCATCCTACTCCCTCCGTCCCGGAGAAAGTGACGTTCTGAGGTTCAAAAATCGTCCCAAAGAAAGTGTTCCTTTACCGCTCGACTCCACGCTTCCACAGTCGGAGCCTTATCCACTCGTCTTCTCTCCTCCGCTCACCCACGGCCTTTCTTCTCCAAATCGCTGAAATAGATGCCGCCTCCATAGCTTGCACGGAGACCAGCAGCACTGCAGTCCTTGGAGCACCTATCTCACCCACGTCCCCTTCATCACCACATGATTCCCTGCCTCTCCCACCCTGTCCCCAACCAAATCTGGCCACTCCCGAGCTCCACGTATGAGTACAACTCTCTAAAAAATTCCATGATGGCGACTTATACGGAGACCTTTAAAGGGATGCCCCTCTGGACCTACGCAAGATGATACAAAGCGGCTTGACGGAGCAAATGCTGGTCGGCCTGCATGCTACGATGGGAGAGCGGAGCGATTGCTGGTCGGCTTGCGCGAGGAATGAGTCGAGCACTCGAGCGTCTGTGCGCCGAGCTATTGGTCTGCTCCCTCGACCTCGCCACAAATCTCATATGGCGTCCTGGTCTCCATCTTCTTGCCGGCGACATCTGCATCGAGCTGTGGGAGCAGAACGAGGAATGGATCGATAGTGTCGGCGGAGAAATCAATATGGGTATTCTAGTCTTTTACCTCCATAGCTAATTTCGAGATTTGAATCCTAGAACGACACTTGAACGGGGCGGAGGGAGTAATTTGGATCGCGATTATTCTCCATGATCAAAATATATGCATTAAGCCCCCTATCTCGAAACAAATTTTACAATGTGATCCCTCTCGTCTGCTATCCTCCTGGGCTCCTGGCTCTTCCCCATCGCCATGGCTGCCATTTCCGTCACTACTCATCCATGGTTTTTTCCGCTTCCTCCCCTTCTCCGGAAGCCTCCAGAAGGAGGTGCGGGCAACATCCTCGCCGCGCTTCTCCTGATCAATCACCATTCCTTCATGCTCCGAAAGCATCCGACCTTGCCGCCTCCTGCGCAGCCACCTGGAAGCGGAGGTGAAAGGTCTCGCTCGCAGCTTATGCACTCAATTTGACCAAAAGGGTTCTATGCGACAGAACGTCGTAAGCTGGTTGATTTTGATGTGGTCTACATCTGCACATTTTGCTTCCTCCTTGGGCCCGGCAAGTTGAAATCAGCAATCGATTAAGAGTTGTTTGGAAGGTGATATCTGTACTTGGGGCAATCTGATAAAGAAATCTGACCTGCTTCTGCATGGAAAGATGAACTGTCCTATCATCAGAGCCTGTCCCCATGATCGAGTTCACAAGAACATTACAACGACATAGTGGCATAGTGCAGAAAGTGATGCCAAGGAACAGTTGAAGGCAACCGGGCCGGATTACTTAAACATACGAGTTCACATCAATGGGTTGAACCATGCCAATCTTCCACAGCTCTCCATCGAGATGTTCTCCACACCATGGACATGGTGCTGTCTGCTGTCCATGCCTGTCTGCATGTGTTGCATTATTTGTTCGGTTCACCACTTACAAATCAACGTCGCGTACCATACCTGACGACAGTTTGGCTGTCTCCATCGTCAAGCTCCTGTAGATCAGAGTATCTGAGCATCTGCGCTGCATTCTGCAAGATGAAATCGGCGACAATACTACCACTGGTCTTGCAGCAGAGCGCAAGACAGCCAGGACCCCCGAAAACTCACTCGGAGCAAGAACACGAGTCATGATCTCCCACAAGGACGAGAGACAACAAGCATAAGCAGATTCTAGATGGGGAGAGATCACTTTCCCATTCGTCTTGTGCACTTTCACTTGGTCGTCCAAGACTATTGCAACAGAAAAACTTCACAAGCATGCCTACGGCCACACGCAGCGTGACCACTTCGGAACAAGAACTAAAGGAACCTGACAAACAATCGAACTAAAGCATATCAGTCTTCTTTCTGAAACTAAAACACAATCTGACATGGATGACGATATTAGCTACGCAAACGATCAGTCGACGGACCGATCTGCCTTTCTGAAATTATAAATTGCATGCGCACTGTACAAAACGCAGCCTCCCCCAGGGGCAGCCAATTTCCTGTTGAAACAATGTCTACCGAAGTAACAGCCTCTTGAAGTGGGGCATCTTCTTGTTCAGTAGACTCAGATTATTTTTTGTTTTCAAAGAAAACAAAGCTCTCAAATATTTCTCCTCCCCAAGGAGCAGCTGGTCTAACAGAACAGCCATCACCCCCAATTCCTTTCACTACTCTAATCAGTGGCATAACCCAGCGGATATTAGTTTAGAATTATGATACATATGCAGATTGTATGTATGCATTTTCTTTACGCTTAGAAATTTAGGTCACCCTTTTAGCCGCAACAAATATACTCAAAACATGACGAAGGGGCAGTTAGACATTGCAGTCTGTATGCATTGCCAAGTTGACACATAAAACGCACAAAACCAAAATGCATACTTAAAACAGTGAAAACAAAATTGTATCCATGCTAAAGACCCCATTCAAAAGCGATTATCGAACACAATACTAAAACCAGTAAATGACTCAACGAACCCTTTTGAGACCATTGGAATCTGGTCAGTCAGTGTTGTAAGCTCATTTAGAATCACTATGTAGTATGTACAAAAGGTTACAGACCCTAACGGAAGTGCTAGACACCAAACAGCATCAGGCAACCTCAAATAGTTGGCTTTGGCTCAATGAAACTTCATCGTTTGTAGCATCCTCTGTAACATTAACAATGTTTTACGATCACCGCAAAAACAAACCAGCAATGTACTACAGGGAACCTCTCTAACAAGACATGATTTCTCACAGTTCACCTGCACAACAGAAATATCAAAATGTAAATAAGCTAAGACTAACAAAAAGTAAACAAAAAATATATAAACCCACCTGATTCTCACTCTTCAATAAAGCTGCCTCAGTTCAGCATAATATGAACAAGCACACATCCAATTAAAAGAAGCAGAATTAACAACATTTTTGTTGCCTTGATATAAA
The DNA here is from genome assembly GCA_030378355.1 of Eleusine indica. Taxonomy (NCBI): domain Eukaryota; kingdom Viridiplantae; phylum Streptophyta; class Magnoliopsida; order Poales; family Poaceae; genus Eleusine; species Eleusine indica. Next base: position 47,435,358 of record CM059500.1, read on the forward strand.
ACCAGCATTTATAAAAACATAACATTTAAGAGAGAGAGAGAGATAGATAGAGAGAGAGAGAGAGAGAAAGATCTGAACCATAATTGATTATATCGCAATGTAAAAGATCATACATGTATTGAAATTGAACTATAGATCATCGTTGAGACGAACTTTTTGTAATGAACCCAACTGAAATATCTTTCTATTAGATCACAAAACTGATCCGACAAAATTGTCTCGACTCTTCCTCCAGGCAGCTCACAAGCCCCCATGTACTGTATCGGACTTTTGGTGTCAGAAGAATCTTCTGTGTACAATTGTTAAAAGTACCAGCTTCTCCTTTGAAATCCTGGCATTTTCTTTGATGCTCAGAATACAAAGCTGTGATCCAGGTCAGAATTGGCTCTTTATTCCTTTCTGTAGTACAAAAAGAATTTCAATTCCGACGGAGTTGCACCACTTCCCTGAGTAGAAGCTGAAGATCCATGGAAAACATCTCTGGCCATGTGTCAAGGTTGATCATTTGGAGTACTTCAGCTACAGCAAAGGTCCATGCCCCGCAGGGAAATGACTGGGATGAACACCCCGTTTTGGCCTTTCATTACCATACCGCCTCATTTCGACTGGACCCCAACCAAGGATACCAGCAGAACTGCTAGATTCCTGCAACCTGTTTCCATTTGCTATCAATGGAGGAGGTTGATACAAAGGCTCGGTGTCAAATTGATTATCTGGGTCAGCTCTCCTCCGACGCTTCCAGGCTTCAGAACTCCCAGAGCTCTCAGTATTATTGAACGAATCGGATGCATAGTGGAGAGACCTAGTTGACCTTTGATTTCTCAAAGGATGAAGCTGATTTGAGCTACCTCCCTTATTGGGTGGAACAGATGCAAAATTTCCACCATGGGACGGGCCAACTCCAGCTTCCAACTGGTCTTGACTAAGCTTCAAATAGAGATCATGCAACTGCTCCCCAGACATATTTGAAAAGGTTGCCACATAATTCCATAGTCTCATGGTCATGCCTGCAAACAACACAATTATTTAACAAATCCTCTTTAAGGGAAGCAAACTATATAGACATTTTAAATTTCCAATACAATTTTTAATCATAGAGAGTGTCATGATATATACCGCAAAAGGAAACAGGTACATCACGTATGTCTCGGACATGAGTTTAAAGGAAGGAGCGATATACTTACGGGATTGCTTGTAAGATTCACTGTGTTGCCGGACAACAGATACAATTTTGTCCCCAATTATCTGAAGGTACTTGCGAATTCTTGAAAGGACCTAAGCATAACGTATTAAGGTAAGTTTTGGGCAAAAGGGCAGTTCAAGAATATACTGTCCAGATATAAAGTAGAAACCTTTTCTTTTGGTAGGTTTACACTTGTATTCTGTAGCCTATCAAGACGCTTCAAAGTTTCCTGCTCCTCATCCAAAACTTCAGTGCACCATTCAAGCCACTTTTCCTCCTTGTCCAGACGATATTTAGTCTCTGCCTCAGATTCTGAAATTTCACCTTCTTCTCTTGCTTCAGCTTCCACCACCTTTCGCTTCTGAATATCATCCTTAATCGACTTAGTATCATCTTTTCCTTTCACATCTTTTTGTCGGCTTTTCAATGATCGAGGACCATTATTGCTTTCACTATTGATATTCTGACGAGCACCTCCTTTAGCTTTTGAGCTCTTACCGCTGAACTTAGCATATTCCTAAAAAGAAATAAACTTCTTGTCAACAGGAATGCAAAACTTGAAGGAATGTAGAATACCTAATTCCTGAATTCAAAAGTAATGGTATACCATTCAATATGGAGCACTCAAGTTCCATGTATACTCTACTTTTTATTCTTTTATTAAAAAAAACTCAAACATGGCTCCAAGCAGATAAAAACTATATCGAAACCACTCTGCCAAGTTGTTCCTGTTTCAGATAATCCAGGATGTATACTAGGTCATCTAGGTCATGGTGATTTTGTGTGTAACTGCATGACTAACTTTGGTGGATTAAGAGAAAAGAAAAAGGAATATCCCCACAAGTTTGCCATTATATGTCTTCCAAATCAATATACTTAGAGAGGATGTTTTTCAATATTTCTTCTTTCCACATGCAAAGATACAAATGATTTATCTGTTTGAATCCAGAGTAGAAAGTACTATATTCAATTTATAAAAAAGGCCTGTCAATACAGTTATCTCTTCAAGGTAGAATCTAAATTCCACTCCACATGATCCATCCTAAGGTATTTCAACAACTCTGCTATTTGAGAAACTATACATGAACACAACCACACTAATTTATGTGATACCAATGGTAAGAAAGAAAATATTTAAAAATATCAACGGTCTGGACAATCATGAAAAGAAGGCTGCAACTATTAATACTATCACTACATTATTACTAAGATAAATGCACCTGACACCTGACCATACGCACATTTCAACTGTACCCAAAGATACCTTTATAAAAATGGGCACAGGTGAGGGAAAAGAGTACCTTTTGCAAGAGAGCACTAGCACGATTATCCAGGTTTGGTGCGCGTGGTAAAAACGTCTCTCTTTCACCAAGTGTTGCTGGTGCAATTTTTGTTATCAGACCCAGCTTTGGATCCAACCGAATCTTTTCCCAATTTCCATAACCATACCAATGAATTCCAACCATCAATCTAGCATCATCAGCTAAGAAGATACAATAACAAACTATAAGACCCTATATGATTTGTAAAATTGTTAAAGAACCAGAGGATTGAAATGCAATTACTTTCAGTCCATCCACAGCTAGCTGACCACTGAGGCTTTTTGTAAGGTAGTTGGATCCGATATTGTCTGATTGGATCTTTGTAACGTGCAATACGCTTTGCCAAGAACTGAAGCTCTTCAACACGAGCCAACAATTCATAGGCCTTCACTGCTACACCAAAAAAATCCAAAACTGTGCCCTACATTCAAAGAACAAACAACTTAACAATGGTGAAGAAGAAGCTACAATCTGCCTCCGTCAATAAAAAAAGGGAGAGAGATACTTTGATATCTGTATTCTCTTTAACAGCTTCTTGACAGCCATCAATGAGCAAATCAAACAGCTCTATCTGTGCTTCATGTGGCGCCTTTGCTAGTACACCACCAACATCCTCTACAATTGAGTCAATCTGGTTTAGGTTCCCAAATTTTTTCACCTGAAAAATTCAAATAACAGGATGAGAACAAAGCATGTGCATATTGATTCACAAATATAATTGAACGAAATTTACATCATTTATGTGAAAAACTATATGCAAGGAAAAGCACAAACAAGATGTTAGCTGCTATGGAAGGAATAGAACTTGCAGAATCAACAGCCAGAGGACTTGACATTACAGGCCCATAGAACTCCGTTCTATCATCACGCTTTCATGCTTACAAGTGCATCTGTGGAACAACATGACCTTTTCTAACTAAACATCATCAAATTATTTAACTTCAAGTGGTACTGTTACTAATAACAGTAAAACTTTCAACAAAAGCAAGTTGACAATGCAAACTACAGAATCCCATCAACTCAAAGCACGGGAGATGAAATATATCATGCCTACCATATGAGAACAGGGCCCTCAGCTCAAATTTTGTGCTGAGCATTGTGTCCTAACATCGAGTATTCCCATATGAACAGGATATGTAAGTTATTATGTGATGTATTAATAGCATGTTTCTAGTTTTTTAGTCAAGGAATTGGACAATAGATTACAGGAGAGAAATAAATATTAAGATTAGACAGTAAAAAAGGCAAAAAAAAAAAAGGAATATTACCGCTCGAACAAAACGAGAAGCGTCCTTCTTTGGCATATTACCGAAAGACCATTCTCGTACTTGAGCTACTGCTCCATCCACCAGTGGTAATGAGACAACTGGGTCAACTGTTCTGGCAGAGCGCCTCCTTGGCTTTTCTTGTGCCTCAGCTGCACGCCTTTTCCTGTTGCTGTTTTTGTTGAGTTGGGTATCTTCAACATAGCTCTTGTTACTTCGTGCAGCACGTGGTGCCAAAGTTTCCTGAAGAACATACGAATTACCATTCTGATTCAGTTAATGGAAAGCAATTGACTGAAGCAAGCCAAACAATACCTGAACTATATCTGCAGGATCTGGCTGTATTAGTCTACTCCAGAATGTGGCATCATCCTCGCCACTAGAGAAGTTGGCAACCTACCCCAAATATTTATAAAGATAATATCAGTAATAGCCCCATGATTTATATCAGTAATCATATATGGATGTAGTATCTACAAATCCACATTGCATACCTTGAAAGCACTAAGAAGCTCATTTCCTGCCTCCTCTTCACCGCCCTTTGTTTCAATTTTCTCAGCCCTCTCAAGAATTTCATCAATGTCCAAACTTTCAAGGTTTCTCTTCGTCTCTTCATCAGTCTTATCTTCTTTGAACAACTCCTCTGCTCCAAACCTCAGTATAGCCGAAAGTTCATTCTGGCACATGAGATGCATCAGAAGAGGAAACAAATCAAACATAACACTACAACAGAGTCAACCAGAAAACTAGATATAGCCAGCATCGTGATAAAAGGCATTGTGATAAGAGGAAACAAATTAAACATAACACAAAACCTCAACAACTGGACGGGCATCAATTTTCAACATTATAGTAGTTTTAAGATTATAATCAAGCTGTATCAACAAAAAATGCTTAATTTAGAAGTTACAACCGGTTTTAACCGTGGACATAAATGTGTAAATTGTTTCATTTGGAACACAGAAGAAATTTCACAGGATATCATATAGTTCATGAACGAGCCTTTGGTAATTTTCATGCAGGACTCCCTAAACCAGAATCGCCATCTAAAATAACCCAAGAAAACTAAAAAATTAAAACGAAAGTCTACCTTGTCAAACATGGAGCCACCCTTTTTCGATTCTTTCTTTTCTAGCCTGCCCTCAGCATTTAGTTTCTGAATGACTAAATGATCAAGTACCTGAAATTGGAAACGTTAGACAAAAAATATCCAATTGTCCCACAAAAACAACAGATGAACTGTGCCAATGTGCTCACCATCTTTTTCTTTGCACGTTCCAATATGTCCTCTTCAACACTTTTGCATGTGACAAAACGATAGATGTTAACAGTCTCTTGTTGGCCAATTCTATGGGCCCTACTCATTGCCTAAAAGAAACAGAAACATATGGGAAAGATGAGCAAATATTTCAAAATAACAAATTAACACACACCACATACACGCAAACAAAGAGCGCAGGAGGAAGGGGAAGGGAAGCAGTACCTGCAGATCATTTTGTGGGTTCCAATCTGAATCAAATATTATCACTGTATCTGCAGTTGCAAGATTAATACCAAGTCCTCCAGCACGTGTCGATAGAAGAAAACAAAAGTCGTCACTTCCGGGCGCATTAAAATGTTCCATGGCTTGGTGTCGAAGATCAGCTCTTGTACTACCATCAAGCCTCTGAAACTGGAATCCTCGAAGAGATAGGTATTCTGCAAGGATGTCCAACATCCTAACCATCTGTAAGGTATAAAAGGCACTTAGAAAATTATATAACATGAGGTGCAGATGCTTTCAAATTAAATAATATATTTTACTTCCTCCATATTTCAGTATTGGATCAATAATGTGGTTTGTACATTAGTTATGTTTATGTCTTGCATACACAATTCCAGATGATCAATTTATAATCCATGAGGTTGCTAGTTACAAACTCAAAACTTTCATGTCTTGCTCTAGTTACATTAGTTTGTCAAGGGATGTTAGTTCTGATTTGCAATATGTCATTTTAAATTGTCTAAGAAACATTTTCCATCCAGTATGCAAGCAAGCCTGACTTCCATGCCTTATTTCTTAGATGTGCCAGTGACATCTCCTGAATGAACTTTATAGAAAGAAAATATGATGTTATGATAACTCTCAAGAAACATATTCAAAAGTCAAAACTAACAATATACCCAAAACAAAAGGCTGCATAACAACGATACATGATAAACAAAATATAAATACAAACCTGAGAGAATATGAGCACACGATGGTTCGTCTCTCGCAGTCTCACCAACAGTTTATCCAATAAAACCAGTTTTCCGCTACTCATAATAATGCGTTCAACTTTATTTCGGTCACCAATGCTATCCCCACCATAACCATGATCAGCACTTTCAAACAAGAACGGATGGTTGCAGCATTTTTTCAGTTCAACAACAATATTCAAAAGTGAAACCTACATAAATTATGGCCAAGTCAATTAGATAGAAATTTCCCTTATGCAGTTTAAATAATGTATGCCTTTAGAAAATAAAAGTTGTTAACAGTATACCATGGTATTTTATGAATGTATGGATTAAAACATGAAAAATTAGGAGCAATCAATCCTTGCTGATATGGGAGAACCAACATAGGTCTCAATGGACAATGGTTGACATGTCCATGCAAACAAGTTTGATTAGCAATGTACTGATAGGAATCGGCTGTTATCACTGCTCCAAGACAAACACATCCAACGCAAAAAAGGAGAACAAACAGTCACAACAAGCAATATTACCATATATGATACAGCATGGATATTAGACTTTCATTAACAAATAAATCTCCGACTAGCAATCCAAATATTTCAACCAAGCACCATAGAATTTTGCAAAAACAGTAACACTAGACTAGTAGCATGATATTTATGCACACATGTCATATCTCCAAGATTCCAACAAAATTCAGCTATAAACTTAAACTAACATTCTAAACAAAGAATCAAAGATCCCTATCAAAATAACTAAACCTATAAGAAAAAGCATACGAGATGTTGATTTTGAAATAATAAAATGCTAGAGATGCAACACAAACCTGATTCCCACGGACTCCTTTATTCAGATTCTGAAAATTCCGTTCTAAAATCCACTTGTAGTACCTAGTAAAAGATCAAAAAGATTAATCTTGATGAAAATTGAAATAAGCTAGCAGTCTTAAAAACAGAAGTACTCACTGTTTCTGAAGGGGTGACATTTCAACACGTAGAATCCGCTCAATTTTAGGAGGTAAAGATTTCTCAACATCTTTTATCACACGCCTTAGAATGTGCGGCCTCAATTCTTTGTGCAGGTTAGCAAGCTTCACAAATTTTAGGACAAATAAATCATGGGTGTTCAACAAGGGAGTAGTTAATACTGCACAATATTTCTCCATCATGGATCAAAATTCAACTAAAACTTACCTCCGTTTCATTGAAGGAACTCAAATTTTTGTATCGCTCAACAAAACTATCTTTGTTGTTGAATTTAACTGGATCAAGGAAGTGAAGTAATGCCCTACATGAACATAAAAAAGAAATTCAGCAACAAGAAACGAATTTATTTAAGTCAAGGAAAAAACTGAAAGAAGTACATATAAAGCAAGAATATCAAAATGTAACTTATTACAATTCCATATAAAATGGCATACCAAAGCTCTTCAACGCTGTTCTGCAAAGGTGTTCCAGTGATTAGCACTTTGTTCTTAGTGCTGAATTCCTGAAGGGTAAAATGAAAATAGTCTAAGCTTTCTCTGAGTAACGCAAGAAAGCAATCATGCTTACTTCCATAAATTATTTCATACCAAAAGAGTTGTATAAAGTGATGCTTCACAGTTTTTCAACCGGTGGGCCTCATCAACCATAAGATAATTCCATTTGATCTTGGAAAGAACAGCTTTGTCCTTAAGGATCACCTCATATGTAGTTATCAATGTGTGGAATTTTACATGTCGCCCACCCTTCTTGCTTGAATAAAATTCATGCTGCTGGCACATCTGTGGCAACAGATCGAGAAAAATGAATAACGGAAAAGGGTAAAACAAGGTAAACAAACTATGCCAAACTATATAACAAATGGTACTCGTTATAATCTTGCCCCTTCATAATTAATTTAGCACTAACATTTTGCAACACATGCATACAGAATGGGAAAAAGGAGCCAGGAAAAAGAACATAGTTCCAAACCATAGAGATGGGCACTAAACAAAACGATAAGGGTGGTAACCAAAACATAATATGTAGCCATAGGTGTCATGCAGTGTCAAGTCTGCTCATGTCCATGATCATCAAAAGGTTTAAGCCAAGCAGATAATGATTTATCATAGGATATGGTATATCATAAATGTATTCAGATGAACATGGTAAAGCAGAACAATGCTTTTCAAAAAAATATCAGTCAGTTTTAATGGTCATCAAACTTAACTCGGTGGCTCAGTTTGTATCCAAATTTCTGACTCTGAGAAAGTGGAAAGGAAGTAATACCCCTACATATTATTTCTTACCCCTGTTTGGCCTAGAAACCAGGTATGATCTAGTTTAAAAGTCAATAAATAGTCTGTTTCTAACAAAATTATAAACCAGGCAAATTTCATATATAAAAATATAATTTAGCTTTCTAGCAGCCCTGTCCCATTTTATCATCCTTCCTGCTTATTGCCTTGGAAGAATAGGCAGCCTTGTGCTGAAGTCGTGTATAGGAAGTATATGTGATATATCAAGGTTGATGAATTGCTGATACTACCACAACACACTTATTGTAACATGCACACAGGTGTCCAGAGCTTGGCCCATTAGATGCTGAACCAGCAAAACTGAAAAATATTTGTTATCTACAAGGTGTTATATGTATAAACAACAGATGTTCATATTTTGAAAAACAAGAACGTATCAAATATCTATACCAGAGGGGCTCGTACATCCAATATAATATTAGTGACAACAGTAAATAAGTCGACATAATCGCAGCTATGTCACATACCAACTTCTTGGAAGAAAAAGAAATTCAATAGTAGACTACTACTGTTACCTCTCTACTGGCACGGTTTCCCACGTAAACCAGAACATTCATGTTGGGCAGCCACTTCCGAAATTCCTTTGCCCAGTTTGACAATGTTGACAGTGGCACAACAACAAGAAATGGACCATTGATTTCTTGAGCATTCTTCAAGAAAATTGTCAGATGTTACTAACCAGTATTTGGATGTGGTATGATTCGTCATAAAGACAGATAACAGAAAAAAAAAAGTTTGAAGCTTTTACATGAAGGAAGCCAAGCATTGAAACGGATTGAATGGTTTTTCCCAGACCCATCTCATCAGCAAGTATAACGTTAGTGTCATTTCGCCATCTGTTTCACCGATCATAAATGATGAGGTTGGATGCAAACAAAATGGTTTTGTTGGGCACATATGCATAACAATTTGGCATACCCATTGACAAGAAAGTTTAGTCCTTCAAGCTGATAATCCCGAAGTTTACCTCCTTTCAGCCATTCTGGTTGGTCATCAAGCCTCCTCAGGCTAGCTGAAAAACAAGAACATGGATTCATTTGAAATGAACATACGTAAACATTGAATTCCATAAAGGTGAAATGACATAGATCCTAAATTAAATCCAAATGCAAACCATGAACTAAGTGAAATACTTAAAATTGGGCGAAGGACCATTTTATAGGATAGCATCACATCACGGTAAATACAGTACTCACTACACTTCAAGATATAACGCATTGTAATTTTTGGCCATGTTTGGAACCACTAGGGATAATAGTCATCTACTAAATATCCCTAGTTGTTCCAAACAACCTGGCTCACCTAATTGTTAGCCAACACCCTAGATAACTATTATCCCATTAGTTAGCCCAAACCTAGCTAACTCAGCTGATAGTTACCCACAGCCTATTAGCTACAGGCTCCAAACAGCCCAGCTAATAATGAGTCAGCTAATAGTTATCCAGTAAAAGATTAGCTATTACCTGGATAACTATTATCCCTAGTGCTTCCAAACATGCAGTAAGTGATGCATTCCCTCTTTTCCCCTAATTAATATCATCTATGTTACCTATGAGTACACATTCACACCACTATTCTCTCCCTCTTTTATTCTCAGGACATCAACTCCAGAGAACTATGGTCATTTCCTTATAATTAATTTGGTTAATGCACTTTTTAATCCTCATCCCCAACCAAATTACACCTTATATAAAGAAGAGGCCAAATTTTCAAGGGCTAGAAGAAACACTTCCAAAATAGTATGCCTTATCTATAAAATATTTTCTCTAGCTAAAATAATAAGGAAAGCATTACCTTTGCTTTTCTTCCGTTGGAAATCAACTGTTTTCCCAAGTATAGCAGTAGCAGCTTCACGGGTCTAAAGAGTAAAGCCATTCAGCCTATTCTCTATGCAACAAAGCAGGCACAGCTACAGAAGCTCATATCGATTACTGAGTACATTACCTTATATTCATCGATCGCATCTTGAGCAAATTCAATATCTGTATCTTTTTCCCTGCAACAGAGCATCAAAAACAAGGTTACAAGAAAAGTTATATTAAATAAATAATAACTATGTACCATGAAACTGGACACACAAAACCATGTGATGAATAGTACCAGGTGGATTCTGCATAAGGAAGTCCTTGCCATTTAACTAAATATTCTGGAACCAGATCATCTTCATCCACTTTGCTCATCCTATCAGCAAATATCCGTTCAACCTGAAGATTGAATGCTCAGATAGCATATTTAAACAATGAATAGGGATATCAACAGTCAAAAGTGGCAACAGTGCACAACCTGACTATACTGCTTAATAAGATCCAACTCCATTTCCTTGCCCACATCATGCACCTCAACCTGATATATGAATAAATTAGCATAAACACTGGGATAATCCAAAAGAGAAGCATATCACTGCTGCCATTATGTTCAAACACTGCTGTCGTTAGGTTAAGAGCGTATGGCATGAGAAGTTGTGATAATATTCACTTTGTAATCAGTATTGAACACTGAATAATAAAAACTTAGCGTTTACTTTGTTATGAACAACATTAGCTGTGCCAAAATCGGGAATCGTAGATTAACACCATGATAACAAAACAAAGATGTGCAAGCATTTCTTGACCACTTTCAAGTTTATAATCTTATAGTTATCATTGATCCTATGGATAAAAGATGCAACACAATCAACACATTTATAGCTGCTTCAGATGAAAAAAAATTAACACAATAAAAGAAATTTAAAGTACTGTGGGTTTACCTCTTCACGTGATAGTGACCTCTTGTACCTCTGTTCCTCTGCAACTCTTTTCGTGTAATTTAAAACCTTTTTAAATCCACTAACCTGTGTCATTAAGTTATATGACAAAAACAGATTTAGATTGAGCCATAGTGAACATATTGAGGATATATACATAAAAATTAAGCACATCATATGCAAACAATCCAGGTAGATGCTCACGTTTTGAAGCTCTGATAATGTCTTCCACTGACAATGTAAGTAAGACTGGCCTTTCCATTTTATATAGAATTCTACATCATCCCACCGTTGATCAGAATCCAACGTTATGCTGACCACAGTAGGTTGAGTAGATTGATTATTCCTCATTGCCTCTTCAGCAACACCTTTTGGCTGATGCCAAAGAACTCTTTCAATGGTTTCTCCATCTTCCTCTTCCTGTTCCTCCTTCAAAACCTAGGTATTTTTAACTTTTAGAGGTGTGGCCAATATATATGAATTGGTTAATAAAATACAATTAGCAGTGCGATAATCATGATATACAAAATGAAACCAATGGGAGTTTCAATCATTTGAACTTTCTGGTCCAAATAATCAATTATAAAATTGAGACCCTAGCACAAGTCAACAATAACACTAAGGACAAAGACCTATGCAACTTGAGCGCCACAAATCAAATAAGGTATGTGTGACACTAGTTATATGACCTAAGGACAAAGACCTATGCAACCTGAGCGCCACAAATCAAATAAGGTATGTGTGACACTAGTTATATGACCTAATGACAAAGACCTATGCAACCTCACCTTTTGTTGTTTAGCTGCTTTCTCCTCGCTATCATCACTTTCTTCACTTTCAGCATATGAGATCTTTTTCACTGTCCTCCTCCTCCCAGAGGTCCGAACCTCATTATGGGAGTTAATTGGGTTAGCATCATTCCGGCCAACAGTTTTCTGATGTAATCTGTCAGGTTTTTTTGATCTGTGACTGAAATCAGCATCACTGGCCTCATCAGATTCTTTCCCTGAAGAATCATCATCATCAGTGAAAGACATCCCTCGTTTCCGTTGAGCTTGTACAGGCAACTTTCTTCCCTTGGGAGGTTTAGTTCCTCCAACCTTAAGTCGTTTAGGTTGCCTCCGATTCTCAACAAAAACGTCATCTTCATCATCTGATAGCTCGAGCTCATCGTCGTCTTCGTCATCAGAATTTTCACTATCCACAAACTTCTCCTGAAATTGAAGAGTAACATTCAGCAACATAGATAATTAAAAAAAAGCTCCAAAAGCTCAAATATGACAGAGAAATTGGATCACCTTAATATTTGCATGGAACACAATTAAAAAGTATGCAACTAACAAGAAAAAATATCTAGGACTAAATTGATTAATTCTTAGATAGAAGAGCACAAGGGGAAAAAAAGTACTTTACTATGTTCTTGGACTATAAGAGTCAAACAAAATAAATACACATATGCTCAGCAATAGTGAATAAAAATGCTTAGCCATGTCACAAAAGAAACTGAAAAGTACATCCAAATTCTTAGTAAAGAGAAGAATTGAACTATCCTGGAAATCAGTTAGAACTTTACAACTGCACTGATGCAAGGCTAACAGATGTGATAGTTAGTACGTATTATCTTCTTCAAAAATACAAAACAATATTCCTTCTTCCAAGCTTCCGACAATTTGCACTAACTCTTGTTTGCATAGGATTCTACTAATTTTAAGCTCTCTGTAGATTCATGTAGGGTACTCATCTAATGCATTTCATGTGATATTTGTGCTCTTTGGCTATTTATTTATCTGAAGAAACAACCACCTTACATGGCTCAGTATTCATCTAGGGCACTGTTTTTCATCACGCTTAAAGAACACTAGCAATCACCACCTCAATGTAATGACGATATAAATACATAGCACACACCACATGCTGAGTGGCGGCAGGAGCATGTAGAACTCAAATATAAATTGACAAGCATTTACTATAACAACTAGCCTGAAGAATAGGTAGCTGATGTAATTCAATATGAGGACAACTAGCTTCAAAGTAATATGTTATTTGATGCTGATAATTAACTGAAGTCAGTAGGTGACCTTTTCAGCAACCTTGTCAGGTTCACTGTCCGGCTCAAAATCCACGTCATCTGGATCATCTTCTACAAATAAGGAAGAAACAAAATGTCAATCAGTAACGGGTTGTTTTACAAACACAAATAAAGCAAGGATGCATTAGTTTATTAGGCACAAGGCTCCAGATTTGAATATACCATCTGCGTCATCATCATCATCATTTTCATCATTATACTCATCATCATCGTCGTCATCCTCATACGTGTTGTACTTTGTTGACTTCTTCTTTTGTCTAGAAGCAGACCTTGCGGACATGCTAGAGGTGGAACAGCTTGGGAGCTTCATCCCACCACGATGCAATGATTCACTCTGCTCCTCACCATCTTGCTCATAATAGTCATCGGAAAGCATTTCCTCAGCAGGAACCTCTCCGTTACCTCTGTTCAGCTCCTCGTCCTCTCCACTCCCATCCATGTCATCATGCGAGCTAGCAGCAGAACTGTCTTCCATTCGCCTAGCACTATTCAACGGTACTTCGGCCATCTGTTTGGATCTGGAATCCTTCAAAAAGTTGGCACCCCATGGCCCACCAGATGATCCGCTGCCTCCACGGGCATGCTGCCCGGATGTATTTTCAGAGGAGTACCGTCCTTGACCAGCTTCATGTTGCTCCTCCTCATTGTGGTAGTCCTCAGCCTTCTCGTTTAAGTTCCACTGCCTAGAGTTCAAGTCAACCTCATCATCCCTGGCTGATTCGTAGACGCTCTCATCCTCTGCCTTCTCATTCAAGTTGTATCCTCCCGAATCAGCCCTGCTCCCAGAATTGCTGAAGAATGCCATCAGTATTTATGACATAACATGTGAAATGTCTCACAGCCGCCTCAGCAGTGTCACTCCCTGCAGTTTATGAAACGAAATCAATTTAGAAGCCCACTCAAGTAGCTCATGATCAGCATAGTGCCCTAGACGATGCATTTCAGCTAGAATATTATTAGTTTTTTATGCTTCTGTTAGGGCTTGATCGTTTCATTTCAATGCCAAATGGATTCCACTCGTCCCGCGGGGGGGGGGGGGGGGGGGGGGGGGGGGGCTCTACGCAAAGCTCACCAAAATCGGGCACAGAAAGCAGAGCAGTAGGGGTGCAAGCAGCCTCGAGCGCGCGGAATTCGTATTGAATTCCGAAACCCTAAATCCCGGCTTAGTCGCGTGTCGCCACACAGATCGGCGCCGGCGGCGGCCAGATCGAGCCAGCGGCGGCGCGGATCGGACGCGCGGCGTTCCAACTGACACCCCTGACGCGCGCGCCCGCCTCAGAACCAATCACTGCCCACAAGTCAAAAAAACCCGCGAGGTGGCAAGGGGACGCACCTCGTGCCGGTGCCGCGGCCAAACAGAGGAGCAGGAGGTGGAGGGAACGCGCCCGCGGTCCGCGACAGGGACGAGCGTTCGGACCGCGAGGAGACGAGCTCCGGCTCCGCTGGGAGCGCTTATTGGCTGGCGCGATCACCGTCGCCGGCGGCCGCGAGGGAAGGCGGCGGGAGGGAGGGGATGGGAGGGCGAAACGCCCGTGCGATTTATTCAAAAAGGACCGGGCGAATTTCTGCGATTTTTTGCGGTATTTTCCGCGATTTTTCGCCTAGGATTCGGATCGGAAGAGGGGGAGAAGGGGGATGGACGGCGGCGATCACCGGAGACGGGCTCCGTCAGGGGGCGCGCGGCGGCGGCAGCGGTGGCGGCGGCGGCGCGCGGAGAGAGAGAGGGGGTGGTTATCTATCAGAGGGGGTAAGGGCGATTAGGGAGACAGATAAGTTTTTTCCTCTCTCTCTTCTCTCTGGGGCTCTCTTTTCGGCTCTGTTTTGTTTCCGCCTTGTGGGGGTGCTGTGGTATTTCGGGGCTTCGTTTCTGGACACCCCTGATTTTGCTTTGGTGGGGCCAACCAGGAAGCGACGCGTAGGAGGGTGGGTGCTGGCAGCCCTGGCGGCGAGGTGTCACGATGGAGTTTAGTCACTGGCGTGTGGGGTCGAAAGCAATGGACCTGTGTATCAGTGTCTGTTACCTTCGTGGGTGTTCAGGTGTGCTGTCATGCCCGCATGGCGCGCGGCGTCGTAATTTTTGCACGGGTATGGGTATGGTAGGCCCATACGAACGCCTCAGGGCTCCACGGCTTATACGACTCCATATACGGCTTGGCATGCTGATACGGTCCTGTGGGGTACGGGCTAGGCCCATCAATGTTTTTTTTTTTGCTCTTTTTTTAAAAAGAATGCTCTTATTTTTACATACCCTTGGCATTATGAGATTGCCATTCCAATGTATTGATATGGTAAATGGGGGTTGTGTTGGACGACATGACATTCTTGTTGCTGACCTGTTGACCATTTGCAAGGATATTGGTAAGTGATAATTCAGTTACCCATTTTTCAAACTTGCGATATACCTAGTTTTTTATAATTAATTTTATAGCTTTGCATGGTTCTAGTACTCTTCTCATGGTAACAGGGCATTAAGTCTTCCTGATGCGAAGGATTTACAAACACATGGAGTATACACCATGGCGGACTCAGGGACGGAACTTACGCAAGTCAAAGTAGTTCATGTGCTCCCTCGGTCTGAAGTTTTATTTAGCTAAACAATGCTTGTTTAGGATAAAGTTGTTGTATTTTTCTATTATTTCTCACTATCGGGCTTTTGAGTTTGATGTCAAACTCTGTTACTGGGCACACCTTGCTGTATTCATGGGCACTTAGTTGAATACCTGAAATTTAGAGAAAATAAGTCAATGTATAGTTTGTCTATTATATATGCTTAAACATTGAAAATAAGATTAGATGGTACATAACTACATATATACATGAGCGGAGCCAAGGAACAACTATAGTCGGTGTTGGCACTTGTTGTAGAACTAAGACTTCTAACTGATTTTTTTTTTCTACATTTTATTTTTTAATTGGGTCTAAAGTTTTGAGAGCTAAGAGGGTGTTGCAACATGGACAATTGCATATATACTACCTTTGTCCCATTGAACATATCAATCTTTTACTTTTAGTCATTACGTTTGATCATTCGTCTTATTCAAAAAATTAATATAAATATTAAAATAATTATATTATGATTAAAATATTCATGATAACAAAATAATTTATAGAAAAATAAATAATATTTATATATAATTTTTAAAGACAAACGATCAAATATGATGTTAAAAGTTAAAAATGACACTTTCAATTTAAAGGGACAGATAGAGTATTATACTAAAGGATGCATAAATAATTTATTAAGCAACAATTTAAAATCCTATTATATACATGTAATATGGTAAAAAAGTTATATTAATTTGTTAATTTTCCTAAATTTGTTTGCTTTGAGTGTCCATCATGAGAAAACCGTGTCCATCATTCTCTCTAGAGCAAATTACTTTTTTCTTCCTGTTTTACAACCCTATCCCTTATTTGTCCCCGTTCAACACAGAATCCAGCACATACCCGAATATTTAAAGGCCTTACCCTTTCATGCCCTTCTGCTGTTACTGCTCCGTTTTTTCACCATATGGTCCAAGTTACCCCTTGATGATACATTCCTTATTTACCCCAAAATGAACACAGTGAATAATACATGCATTTATTAACATTTTTTTGATCATTCATTCAACATTTCTAGTTAGGTATTCCAAATATTAAATTACAAGATAATAAATATTATGAAACTCCCAAAATCATGTGCAACGCATGCATACAAAAATAAGGGATGGCAGGGAAGAGAGAAACGCGACGGGGAGGCGACGGCGGCGGCGGCATCCGACCAACGCCGCTCGAAGCCATGGCACCGTGCGTGGAAAAATTTCTCCCGTGCGGGAACTTTTGTCTTTTTTTTTTCTTTGACTCTATCGTTGTAGTCGATAAAAAAGGAGGACGAAGGGTAACTTTGACATTTGACAAAGGTTAACAGCCTTTAGACGGTAACTACTTGGTCAACTACAGTTTTTTCAGTTTTTTCTCGTTGACTCATAGAAAAGGGCATGAAAGGGTAAGAGTTTTAAATATTCGGGTATGTGCTAGATTATGTGTTGAACGGGGACAAATAAGAGATAGGGTTGTAAAACAGGGGGAAATAAGTAATTTGCTCTTCTTTCTATACACTACACTATTCTATCATTATCAAATATCTTTTATGTGCCTGTTAGAACAACATATCGCCATAAGAAAAGACATTTCGGTGTTCGTTTCCTAGACCTAAAGTGTTAAAGTGGACTAAAATGCTAAAATTTCGCAAAGGAAAATGAACAAATATATTACTAAAGTTTATGCTAAAATCTAGCATAAAAGTGCTAAAGTTATAATACCTCAACGGGGGTGGGGGGGGGGGGGGTGGAGTGCCGTGCTACGCCGGCCGGAGTCGCCATTCCTGCGCGTTGCGTTAACTTCAGCATCTAACAACACCACCGCCCAAGCGAAACAAAAAGCCGCAACCTCAACTTTCCCTCGTCCGTCGTCCCCCAATCTCTTCTCAACACTGCATGCTTTTTATCCAGTTTCTTTTCGCCGATACTTTACTTCCTACCGAGCAGTTCAATACAAACGTCAATCCAATCGGGTAACGAGGTTACTCCTACGCTGGGGTACGTCATAATAAGGCCCTGTTTAGATCTTCTAGTTGGCTAAATTTTAGCTTTTTAAAGTTTAGTTGCTAAAGTTTAGCCAATTAAAATTTAGCCAACTAAACTTTAGAAGGTATATGTTTGAATCCATAGCTAAAATTCTTGACTAAATGAAAAATAGCCATATCTACTTTTTATTAACTAACCAAAAAGTGGATATATATGTGGGTTGAAAAAAAATATCACATGTAAGGAGGGGTGGTTTTAACTTTAGTTACCTTTTTCTAAGTTTAGGAGATTTTAGGAGGGTTAGAGTGACTAGAGATCTAAAGTTTAGGAGATAGACTAACTAAAGTTTAGGAGATTTTAGAAGGTCATATTTAGAGCAAAAATAACTAAAATTTAGCCAACTAAAATTTAAGAGGTGAATCCAAACAGAACCTAACTCCTCAAACGTGTTGGCGTCATCACACCACGTACAAGTGACAAGAAACCATACGTTCTTTTTTGGTACGGGCAGCTATCTCGATAATTTGGAAGCCGCAAAACTGCAGAAGTATGACTACTACCTCCTTTTTCGAGAATCCCAACGTGGTGGGAAGAGACAGCGAAAATGGTAAATTGCATAGATCCGGAGAACTCCATCTGTGCAGCTTGGGCCCAGTTTCTCCTCTAAAAGCCCATTTTCATTTTGGACCTAACTCATTCGTCAGCCCATGAATATCTACACGTTAACTAAATCAGGTTTTTTTTTTCGAGTTCCAAACCCACAGGCCACAGCAATGTGCCAACGTGGTACAATGGGTCAGTACAAACTCTCATAGCCTAGCCGTGCTCAAAAGCAGGGAATAACAACAGGCTTGTGTCACCTTAAATTAACAGCAGTAGCTCCAGTGACCTTAACACGCCCTATCTAGAAAGATTCTGTGTGTTACAAGATAGTTCCACTGCTCGTCGTGAGACATCACGAGCCAACTATGTATCTGTGAACTTGGACAGTTGTTTCTGTTTGGCACACAGTGTTCACTAGGGGGTCCACAAAGCAAGTCAATGCAGATTTCAGGCTTGAGATTCTCATATACCATTGCTCATACCAAATCAGAGTCTACTGAATGTTGCCGCCACCATGGAACCGGCGCCTTGTAATAGTGATGCTCACCTTCGTAATCCCACGAGATCTCTGATGCTTGCAGACCGATTACAGATTTTGGTTCCTTGCCATGGGAAGCGATCCATGCTTCAACAGCAGCTTCTTTTTCTTCTTCGCTATCGTAACTCAACCTCTCCCTACTGAATGGGTTTATGCTTGGGTTAGCCATCGCTGCCTTTGCTGCAGTCATGTACGCAGAATCCCCTATAATTGGAGTGCCTATAGCAGCAAGCTGTGCCCTTATCTGCAAAATAATATAATGCCAAATAAGACCTGATTGTGATAGGACACTATAAGAAGGCAAACATATTTTTGGCAAAGAAACAATTTCAAATGAGACCCTCCAGAGAGTCTGTTCGACAGAGATTATATGATACCTGATGAGTTTTCCCCGTCAAGAGATTGATTTTACATTCGTAGGCAGCTTCTTGTTCGGGCCAACCGCAGTCGTTCACATTGTGCACTTTCCTGATTGAAGAACTTGGCCATGGTACCTTCGTACAATCTAGAATCTCCATTTGACAGAGGTACCATCCTCCAATGTGGTCTGAAGTATGATGAAAACATACAATAAATTAATAGCAGGATTTTAATTGAACAACTAGGGCCCAACAGATAAAAATAAGCAAGTACAGACTAATCTTGAAAATTTTGATGGAAGTACTCAAGACACAGGTTTATGTGGAATACTTGCCTTAACCAGGTCAATGACTTGGAGGTTCTAGTTTTTTTTATAAAAAAAAAAAGAAAGAAAATCTTCTAGATTTCTTTTAATCAAATAAGCAATTACCAACATAATAAGAAAGCAATGCTCAAAGAGAGAAAAGCAGATGGCCAGAACTTATCAACAGTGGTGTGAGTAACATGTGTTTAACTGTTTATAAAGACAGTATAAACAATGTCACCCAAAATTGAACATATGTGAAACCCAGGTATATGTATGATTGAATGATGATTGATGACAAAAAAATCAAACATGAAATAAATATCAGTTGAACTTGTAATCTAATATAAGAAACAAATTTCAATTCAAAAGTCACCTTCAGAAACTAATCGAGGAGCACGATTAACAGGACGCATATAATGCGTAATAATTCCTGCAGACACAGGTGCAGTAATAAGTGCGAGATAAAATTTCTTAACCTGTTTTTCCTGTTACAAAATGGAAAAAAGAAAGAATCATTGTCTATACAGATCCATGATCCAAAAGTACGCTACATTGCAGTCATGCTGTAACATACCCTTATCAGCCCATGGAAAACTGAGCAGAACTCTTTTGTTTTAGACAATATTACACTACAAAGTAATGAAAAAAGTTTATATTAGCCACACAGTTTTCACATTAAAGCATACCAACTTTATACAAACAGAGGGATACACTAACCAGCCTTCCGAACAGTTGTCAATTTGATGAGTCGTCATTAATGGTGTTTCCAAGCCTAATGCACGTGAAGTGAACACCGCACAGGATTCCTCAATATTATCAGTTGCCCCTCCCACCTAAAGTTCAAACCGCAGAATATTATTGGAATGGAGATTTTTTTGAGAAAGAAAAGTAGACTCATTGAATCATTAAACAATACACCTGATCCAAGAACTACAACTGAAAGCCTTGCATTCTGAATAATCCTGTGCTACAGCCAGTGCTCTATGTTACATTTTCAGTGGATTCGAATTTTGTTTCAGTAAATGTTGCTTTGTGAAAATAGCATTCTAGAAGAGAAAATTCTATAACATGGCCAAAGACAATTTGAACAGCCTCGAACACATAAGCATTTCAAGGAACTTGATGCTATCTTGCAGAACACATTCGATATTCTCATATCTGTGGCAGTGTGGCGTACCCAATTTAGCCCGCAAGATCTCAAGTAGCACAAACTGATAAATAAGAGATAAGATAGACATACTGATGTTGCAGCTGGTTTATTGAGGACAACATAGTCATCAGTGACTGCTATTACCCTGGATTTCCAGTCAATTTCATAACACCTGACAGGATTGGATAAGGTTATAACTCATAATCATAAGCGCTCAAACAGATTCATTCATTCACCCTAATAAGAGTTGACAGCACATATCAGAGGAAGAGCATCAATCTAACCTCGGAAACCGTTTGGGATGCACATGGACCCGCAGATACGTGCCGGCCTCAAGGCGCTGGTTGGGGTCCGTCACCCTAAACGTCTTCTGCGCCTCTCTCACCGTCTTCCCCTTAATGGACGCCCTGCGGCGCAGGACTGAAGGCTGGGTAACTTCTCTAAAGATTCTAAAATGCTCCGGAGAAGAGTAAGGAGGCGGCTGCGGCGCAACAAGCGCATAGTATACAGCTCCAAACTTGATAAGATCTTCAACATACCTTCACATCCACAATGTCACTCTTTACTGAATTACATCGACCAATTTACTTATACTATAGTAAGAGAGCGTGATATAGAGAACAAGGGAATGGGCGCTTACAGAGGAGGAAGGTCAAGAGACCTGGAGATGAAATCGGCGGCCACCTCGTCCTCCCGAGCGACGAGGTGCTCGATTCTCGGAGGGTCGTCTATCGGAGGGCACGGTAGAAGCCTATCATACACTGGATACCTGCGCCACAGTAGATAAACCAGCGTGTCACCTAAGAATAGCTGCTGATTAAGGTAGTATTAGTGGATATGAAGAGTCTTACGCTGTGGTGGTAGGGGCTTCCAACGCGGCGGCGGCTGACCCTGCGGCAGCGGCAGCGGCAGCGAGGGGCGTGGTGTGGAAGAGGGGGCGGCGCCGTGGGGCGCTGTGGGTAGTAATGAGCGGGGAGAAAGAGGAGAGGGCGCGCCGAACGAGGGAAAGGGGAGCGATAGGTCGGTGCCATAGCTGCGGAAGGAGGGAGGCGACGGAGGCTGCCGGCTTCGGCATCCCGGCGTCTCGCGGCGGCGGCGGGAGTCCTCTTCTGCGGTTTTGGGCTTTTGGGGGTGGGAGAAGGCTTGCTGCCGCGCTGGGCCAAAAGGTCAGATAAGGTGGTGATATTTTCGCAGCTTCTGATCGTTTTCCCTGTTTGGCATATAAGGGTGACTTTGGTATGATTTGTACCATTTTCAGCTGAAATGTTGCATGTTATATATTCGTTTCGCATTGCTCTTTAACCAAATTTTGCTTAAACTGATCAAACAAGATCAAATTTGGCGGGACGGTTTGGTTAAATAGAGATTGCACTTCTATATTGCAGTTCAACAACTTGTTGCTACTAACGTGGTGGTTGATTTGGAGCCCACAAGTGAGTAACGCCAAATCACAGTCTAGCCTTTCGCTCACACACCTCAGAACTTCGCTTTCATCAACAAGGGTGCATGTCAATTAAATCATATTCGAACAGCTCCATGTAATCACCTCGTTATGTAAATTGCGAGTTAATCGCAGTGGCGGACCCAGGGTTTATCGGTCATGGTATCCCTGATGGCCTCCACGAGCGCAACCCCTTCGTTGAAGGCCATCACCCTCTGCACATTGTGCAAGGGACGACTAGAGCTGGGCACGACAGAAGTGAATTGTCGACCATGCAAATCGCGCTAGTGTTTACATAATTGATGAAATCGAGTGGATGTACCGTCACGTGGAGCAAGTGTTTAGTGGCAGGAGACACAAAAGATAGCGGTTTGCTACTCTGCATGCCATGGCCGTTTCGCCCATCATGCTTTGCAGACCTAGCAACCTCATTCTTGTAGGGTGGAAATAATATTTTAGTTCAAGTCGTGTTCAATTTGAATCTCGACTAGCTAGCCAGTTAAAACAAATCCTAAAAATCAATTCTGATCCATGCCTGGTGCTTGGGCCGTTTCATCTTTTTCCTGCGCGCCAGCCCAACACGGCCGGTCCCGTTTCAAAGGTTGCTAAACAAAATATTAATCTGTCAAAAGAAATTTAACTCTAGCCATGGCAGCATTGGAGTCCCCGTCCTTCTACCGAAGAACTGGCTGAAGCGTGTCATTTCCACAAACACGTGCGGTGGCACTCTTCGCTGGCCAAGTGAGTCATCAATGAATGAGCGAGCATTATACCATTGACAATGACTTGTCATTGTCATTGTGTAGTAGGCATGTGTATTCATGCGTTTCAAATGCCACAACATATCTGAGTCTGCAATCACTGCACACTGAATAAGTGGTGTTTTAGTACAAAGGAAGGATTGTTTTGCTTCTGTTTCATTGTCATAAGTGGTGTTTTAGTACAAAGGTGAGCAGAGGAAGCGCCACCAGCACCTGAGGGGGCCCGCGTGCTAGAAGGATCGGAGGCGGTTGTGGACCATGGTCTCCACGGCCCACCTTTACCAAGCCCGATGGCTGCACGTCTCCATTATGATGGTGCGGCTCTAATCTAACTCCAGAACAATGACGAAGATTCAAGTGGCCGCCTTTGCCATGAAGACCCAGTGGCAACTGGTCCATGGGAACAAATAGCACGCACGTTCTCACACGGCCTCAAGGTGGTCTCAGGTCCAGCGCCATGGTCGAAAGGCGGAATGGCCGGTGTTATCAAGAATGATCATCCAATTTTTAGCGACTCAGCCAAGCACGTCTTCTCGTTCCATAGCACCAGCCACGGGGCCACGCCGAGTTGCACTACTGCAGGGCCACCTACACACGCTGACTTGTAACGAACAATGCAGGACACGGACGATTGTTACGACTTACTCCACTCGACTCAAGGCGTTTGCGCGAGCTGATCTGGTTGAGTAATTAGGAGGAAGCAAATTACGTATTGCCAGGAGCAAACGCTCCACTCGACTCAAGGCGTTTGCGCGGGCGCAGGTGTCGCGATGGAACGTTGTACAAGGGACACTCGATCGGAGCTGGACGGGATAGAAGTGCATGGTCGACAACACATATTACGTGAGTGTTCATAAATTTGTTGAAACCGAGTGGATGTACCAATACCATCGTGTGGACCAAGTGTTTAGTGATGGGAGTCACAGCGCGGAGGACGATCTGTCGCGCCTACATGCAATTGCTGTTCCGTCGATCATGCTTTGTAGACATGCAATTGCCTTATCGTGCTAACCTTATTTAAATCTAGTCATCCAGTGAAGCTCGATTCCATTCATGCGAAATATTGTGTTTCAGTTGAACTCAACCGATATTTCTTGGCCATGACATTTGCGCTTCATTTTCTTAATTTGAATGCATAGCAGACCTTCCTCTCTTATCATCCAAGAAATATGAGTCATCAAAAGATCATGCAAAGTTTCTTGACCATGTTGTGGCAAGCCTAGCATTCGATGATAAATAGCATAGGGCTACAGATTTTATCGAAGGATGAAGTCTAAATTTTACACTAAGTATGCTAGGAGTAATTAAGATATTAGAGGGAAGCTGAAGTTAAATGAGAAACATACTATGAGGGGTGGGGGAATCTATCCACCTTGTTTAGACTTGCTGGCATACGCCCGTTCATCTTTTGCTTCTACTTCGGAGGCATAAGGGCATAACCTCAGACTATTCTTGATGGTACTGATTGGTTTCAATAGGCACTAAACAGTCCTCCGGGCAATCATGCGGTTACGGCGGTTACTGCGGGAACCCCCGATCCAACTTGGGCCTCGCAGAGTATTTCGGCAAAATGAAATGAGATGAAACAGTAATGGTCAGGGGCTGTTTCTTAACACATACAGTATGTACGTACCAAGTTGGTATTCACTACACAGGCTACTGGTCGCTACTTCATCTTGTTTTTTTAATGACATGGGATTCATCACTTTTTTTTTAAAAAAAAAACAGTGCCAACTCCCAAGGTGAGAAAAAAAGGCCATGAGTAGACTTATAGACCGATAGCGTTGTTCGCGTATCTTGTGTGTTACTCGTGCAAGTTATACTTTTGGGACCCTCTCCCACATCACTGTTCTTCTTTGAGATACTCTCCCACTTCTCGTCTTTGAACAAAATCTTAGGACCCTTTGGTAGGACTTTTTATAAAAATGGATTGTCTAGAAATCAAATTATATAGAAAATAGATTTTCTAAAAAATAGATTCTCTAAAAAAATATTTGATAAAACGGATTCTCTCCTCTGTTTTGTTTTCATTTCGTTATGACAGACTTATTAGTACAAATTTGAAGCTAACTTGTCCTAACAATAAGATTTTTGGA
This sequence comes from Eleusine indica, assembly GCA_030378355.1. Classification (NCBI taxonomy): domain Eukaryota; kingdom Viridiplantae; phylum Streptophyta; class Magnoliopsida; order Poales; family Poaceae; genus Eleusine; species Eleusine indica. The sequence goes on from CM059500.1 coordinate 47,460,285, forward strand.
ACGGAGGAAGTATGTTTTTTTGTGATTTTAGATTCTAGTATAAATTCGAGAATTGTTTTTCTTTTTACGAAAAAAGGCTTTCTTGAAATCCTTTGACTAGCTTTTTAATAGAAGAAATAGATTTAGGTCAAGAAACTATTTTAAAATCCTTATCAAACAGATCCTAAATTAAGCTACACTCGAGACTCGAAAGCACTTGAAACCCTATGTGTTCTGCTAAAGCAGGCACTATGGAAAAAAATCAATCTTTATCGTGTGGCTAAGTAGACGAGTCATGCTGCACTAGATTCGGCTCTCCGGCGCCGAGTTGCCGAGTACACAATTCGTTTACCTACTAGGTATGCTATCATTCGTTAACATGTACTGTGACACACATGTTATCCTGTCCCATTGTGCACTTAAAAATATGAATCAGGATGAATCATGAATTTGTCAACGGAATTTAACTAAACTTGGTTCCCCGTTTGACTGCAAATAAAGATCCAAATAAATTACCAGAAGGTTGAAACCACATTGCCGAACGAAGCAGAACGAAAGTGCCAAAAGTTCATTCTAGTTATTGTAACGTGCATCGTTAATTTGTTCTATGACACGCATGTTATCCTGATCCCATCATGCACTTCCAATCAAGGATTGTAGAGGGATGAATTTGCTGAAAGAAACCTAGTAAATTGGTTGTCGGATGAGAATTCTTCATTCATTTCTTGGTGATTAAGTTTGCGCAAGCAGATCACTAAAACTCAGAGAGCAGGGTTTGATTCTCTAGTCGTCTTGGTGGCGTGGTTCCTTTGGAAAGAGAGAAATAACCATGTTTTCAGTTTCAAAGCCCTGCAACCGATGATCCTGGCATAGCAAATCTTAAAGCGCGCTTCAAGAAACTTAGAGTTGAAACAAAACACCTCAAGGTTGAAACCGGATTGCCTAACGAAGTCTAACTAAAGGGCCAAATGTGCCAAGCCAAGGAAAAGGCAGTCTGTCCTTCGCTGCAACTATAAACTGCCACCACCCACCAGTTCATTTGGGTTTCATCACTATAGCCTTTTCGCTCTCACAAATCTTAGAACTTGGCTTCCACTGGTAAGATCGAGATTAAGAGCGCTGGACAGCATCAAATCTGTCATATTCGAACAGCTAAATGCACCAACAATTAGTTCACCTGGTTATGTAAGCTACGAGGTCATCGAGGTCCCGCTGGGACGACCCACCGTCGGCCACGGCGTCCCGGACGGCCTCCCCGAGCGCCGCTGCGCGACGCCGAATCGCCGCCCCTTCGTCGGAGGCCATGACCCTCTCGATCGCCTCGTGGATGGCGGACGCCGGCGTGACGTCGTGCCGCCGCTCCCAGGGCCGCACGAGGACGCCGGCGCCGAGGTACTTGCAGATGAGCTCGGCGTCCCAGGGCTGGTCGCTGTGCATCGGCCACGCCAGCACGGGCTTCCCGTGGCTCAGGCTCTCCACCGTCGAGTTCCACCCGCAGTGGCTCATGAACGCCGCCGTCGCGCCGTGCGCCAGGATCTCCAGCTGCGGCGCCCACCCCGTGACCACCACACCCCGCGCCGACGCGTCCTCGAGCTCGGACGCCGCCGCGGCGAGGCTCGAGGCGCGCGCGCTCTCCACGTCGTCGCGCAAGTCAGCGCGGTCCGCGTCGCGCAGCGCCCAGACGAACCGCTGCTTGCTGTCCCGCAGCGCGGCGGCCAGCTCGCGCACCTGCTCCTCCCGGAGCGACGACGTCGTGCCGAAGGAGACGTACAGCACCGACGCCAGCGGCTGCTTGTCGAGCCAGTCGAGGCACTCGTGCCGCTTACGGGCCGGGTTGGGCCGTGGGCCCCGGCGCGCGTCGGGGCCCGTGAGCACCGGGCTCAGCGGCCCAACGGCGAACAGCTTGGGCCCGTCGGAAGAAGGGATCCCCTTGAGCGCGTCGAGGAACTCACCCTCGAGCGCGCGGCAGGTGTTGACGACCACGCCGGCGCCGGGGGCCCGCCGCCGCTCCTGGCCCATCCGCCTCGCGAGCGCGACGAACTCCGGCGTGGCGCAGGCGGCGGGCGGGTGGAAGACGAGGCCGTGGTCGCGCAGGATGCGGTGGGCCGGGTCGGCCCACCCGACGTTGTACGACGCGGCGAGGCAGTGCACGCCGAGCCACTCCGCGTTGGGGAGGCGCGCGGCCTCCGCGGCCGCGAAGGCCGCCATGCGGTCGTGGAGCACGACGACGCGGCGGTGGGTGGCGGAGAGGCCCGCGAGGAGCGCGGCGAGCGGGGCCCGCGCGCCGCCGTCGCCGCAGAAGGCGTCGAAGAGCGGCTGCATGTGGACCGGGAACGGGGAGGTCGGGTCCGGGGGAGGGGAGGCGCACGCGGGGATCTCCAGTGCGCGGAAGCGGACGGCGGCGAGGAGAGCGCCGTCCCAGCCGTGGAGGCGCGCGCGGGCCTCGCTGAGGTGCGGCTCCGGCGCGGCGAAGTGCACGGGGAGGCCCCTGGATGCGAGGAGGAGGGACAGGTGGAGGAACTGGTTCAGGTGGCCCTGCGCCGGGAACGGCACCGTCACGACGGCCACCGTGGATTCCATCGCTTTTGCTCGGGATCGGAGGGGAAGGGGAAAGAGGCGGAGAGGTCAGTGGGGGCGTGCCGGCATAGCATTCTTGGTGAATTTTTTTTTAACACGTCGAACAGGAATGGTTGGAAAAGGCATCTCAGGCTCAGCTGCTGCTTGCTGGATTGTTAAATATGTTGCTTGCTCCAAACGGAACTGAAAACTTGTTGGTGCTGATGCTTATCAGTTATCAGCACTGCTTCCTTCGGCTTCCATTCAAACCGGACGAACTAGAAGGAACAGGCGGCAAGCGCTAAATTTGTGTTATGCAACCATGATCAGACAGAGAACGGCAGGTGTTTACAAACCAACGATCAGTAAAAATGACAAACAATGCAACCGGGGACAATTGCCAAAAGGCCACTACTAAAGACAATCAGCTTCAAAACGTCCTTAGTAAATAAAGTATCTCCAGAACGCCACTGTTAAGTCTCTCCGGCATCCCAACATAGCATTATCTGATTTTCTATTTTTCTCTGTACCCAAACAACGAACGAAATGACAATATTACTCTCTGCAATCAGAGAATGCACGCTGGTGAAGAAACGAAGAACCCAGCTCGTGCGGCAGCGGCGCAAGCTCGCGACGGTGGGGACGGCGACGGCGCGCCAGGGCGGCCGGAGCTCGCGACGCGAAAGGGCTGGGCTGGGTGCGGCGGGCGAGCAGACGGGGCAGGCTCGCGCCGCGGCGGGCGCGCGTCGCTGTGGCCGGGCGGGGCGCGGCCAGGCGGGCCAGTTCGTGGGCGAGGCGGGGCGCGGCCAGCTGGCGGCGAGGAGGCGCACAGCCAGAGCACGGCCAGGTGGACCAGAGCTCGCGGGCGGGGTGACGCACGGCCAGAGCCCTACTAGGAAGGCGGTGGGCAAATAGATGTTCTCGTCAGGCCTCCCTGCCGACGCGCTGGTCCGCCCTGCAGCCGTCGCGAGCTCGCACCGTCTAGACGCGCCGTTGACCTCACCGGCGCTCTGTCTCATCGGGCTCTGTTCGGTTGATTGGAGAGGAGGGCAAAAGAGCCATTTCGTATGCAGTTTAGGCATTTTAAAAAAGAAAAGACCATATAATACTATGGTCTGATAGAGAAGGGACTTAGTAGTGTTTTGGAGATGCTTCATTTACTAAGGGCGTTTCGGAGCTGGCTGCCCTTAGTAGTGGCCTTTTGTTAATTGCCCTATGCAACCGTAGTGGCAAGCTGTTCGTCGACGTGCTCCCCTCTTATCTGATCCCGAATATAGGATAACGTAGCTTATAGCTGTGAACCGAAGATAACAATAAATGTATAATACAGTAATATTCTTCTTGTGAACTTAGGGAACAGATATGTGCAGACTAAGGGGGTGTTGGTTTCTTCCGGACTAAAATTTAGCCCTATCATATCGAATGTTTGACTATAAATTAGGAGTATTAAACATAGACTAAGTATAAATAACTGACACTACACGATAGAAAACATTATGGGAATCAATAGTAATTAAAACTCGGTAGGAACACTACACCAATTCAACACTTGCACAAATGGATTCGAGCAACAAAGATTGACTGAAATGTTCAACACTTTGGTATGACTATGATCTATACCGTTTTCTGCTAAAATGTTGTATGTTTCATCGAATTTGGCGCATATATTTGTTTCCCATTGCTCTTTACAAAATTTTGTTTAAACTGATCAACAAGATCAAATTTGGCGGGATGGTTTGGTTAAATAGAGGTAGCATTTCTATATTGCAAAGTTCAGCAACTTTGACGTAAGTTTCATGAACTGCTACTAACATGTTGATTGATTTGGAGCCAAGAAGGGAGTAATGCTTAATCACAGTCTAGCCTTTCGCTCAGACACCTCAGAACTTCGCTTTCATCAGTAAGATCCAAAACTAGGATGACTAATTTCATATTTTGCTCTTCATTTTCCAAGTTTAAGAATCATATGTGCTGCATTTTAATCTAAACATATATATGCTACATATTTTTAATAAGTTTCTGAGCATTCAACCGTTGAACAATGGGTGGTCCGCCGGTGCTTCATCGAGGTCCTGCAGGGATGATCCACCATCGGCCACGGTGTACCTGACGGCCTCCACGAGTGCAACTACGCAACATCGCATTGCCTCCCCTTCGTCGAAGCCTCGAAGGCCATCAGCCCATCACCCTCTAGACATTGTGCAAAGGGACGACCTAAGCTGGACATGGCAGAAGTGTATGGTCGACAATGCATATCACGTCAGTAATCACATGACAAAATTGCTGAAATCGAGTGGATGTCATCACGTAGAGCAGTGTTTAGTGATGGGAGACACAACAACCGACAGTTTGCTATCCTGCATGTCATGGCGTTTTGCCGATCATGCTTTGTAGACATGCCAACCTCATTTAGTTCTAGCAATCTGACTCAACTACTGGTATTTCGTGGCCATGACATTTGCATTTTATTTTCTGAGTTCAGATGCATAGCAGTCCTTTCTCTCTTATCATCTATGAGATGTGAGTCATGAAAAGATCGTTCCCATCATTATACAAAGCTCATTGACCGTGTTGTGACAAACTTAGATGTGATAAATAGCACACCACTGTAGACTTTATCAAAGGAGGAAGTCTAAATTTTATGCAAAAGATGCGAGGACTATTTTTTTGTTTTGGACCCTACCATACATTCAAAACGAGAGACACGATGATTAGGATATTTAAGGAAAACTAATAAAGGTTAATGAGAAACAGGGGCACTAGCGAACTAGGTTGCAGCACCAGCGGACCACGTCCACACAGCGGCCCCATCACCGGCACCAAGCACGGCCGTCACCGCAGCCAAGATTTCCTGGTGGTGCATGTGGTGGCTGGTGCCCCCTCCCCTGGTCTGCCACGACGCATGCGTCAAGCCGAGCAGAGAGTTCGACTGACTTGGTGGCACGAGCGCCGTTGGTGGCCCGATCCAGATCCACCTCCGTTGCCCCCGCCACACGACTGCCCTAAGGACTGTCTGGCTTCTGTGGGTTAACTCCGGATCCGAGTCTCCGACGACAAAATAATAAATAAATAACTTAAGTAGTACTGTTTTCTCCACTGATTAAATTTAAATCTCGATGAGATTCTTGTAAAAGGAGAATTTCAAATCATGTATGAAGTACATTATTATTATGGACCAAGACTTGTGGAGAAGTAATAATATTTGATTTCATGCCTGTGTTCAATTTCCATTTCTATTTGGCCACAACTCAGTTTAAATAAATCCCAAAAATCAATTCTGATCTATGCCTGGTCCCTGGTGCTTGGGCCGTTTCATCTTTTTTCCTGCGTCAGGGCAGCATGATTTTTTAAGCGCAGATCATGGGCGTCACGTGGAGAAGTGTCATGGCCGTTTAGTTAGCAGTTGAAACAGATCAACTGCAGGCCTGCTGCGTTGCATGCCATGGCCATTTCGCCGATCATGCTTTGTAGGCCTGCAGTTGTCTTACCGTGGCAACCTCATTTAGTTATAGTAGGAATCCAGTGAAGCTTGATTCGATTCATGTGAAATGTTGTGTTTCAGTTGAACTCATGGCCATGACATTTGCATTTTATTTTCTGAGGTCGGATGTATAGCAGGCCTTCCTCTCTTATCATCTATGAAATCTGAGTCATGACTCATGAAAAGATGGTGCTCATCATACAAAGTTTATTGACCATGTTGTGACAAGCATTGGGTGATAAATAGCACACGGTTGTAGATTTTATCAAAGGAGCAAGTCTAAATTTTATGCAAAATATGTGAGGACTATTTTTCATTTTAGGATATTGGAGGAAAGCTAAACATAAATGAGAAACAAGCCCACGCAGGGGCACTGGTTTCTGTCCACCTGAAAACTTGTTGGTGCTGATGCTTACCAGCACTGCTTCCTTCGGCTTAAGCTCAATATGATTTCCTCCATTCAAGCCGGACAAACTAGAAGGAACAGTCGGCGCCGCGGCAAGCGCTAAAGTGTTATGCAACCATGATCAGAGAGAGGAGAGCGTGTTACATCTGAGAGAGAGAACGACAGGTGTTTACAAACCAACGATCAGGAAAAAGACAAACAGTGCAACCAAAAGTGACAAGCTGTTCGTCGACGTGCTGTAGCTGTGGACCGAACAGAGGATAACGCGGCCTGTAGCTGTGGACCGAGGATAATGGCAAGTATACACTACAGTACTATAACATTCTTCTTGTGAACCCAGGATCAGATGATGATCCTGCGGTGAATCCTTGAGTTGGAGTGAAAGGTCAGGAGGCCCAGGACTAGTGGTGAACTCACCAAATTCGTGGTACGTGCAGACTAACTAATTCTACTTCTACGCATCAAAATCAGCTGAAAGACAAGAAGAACTGCACTCTGAAAGTCGAGAAGAACTGCACCTGCTATGGAAACGGATACGGGAACCTGAACTTTTGCTGATTCAGTGGTTGAGGTCAGGATACTGCTCGCCGAATGGTGTTAAAAAAAATTTCACTAGAAAATGAAGCACTGATGAACACCGCACTAGAAAATGGGTACTGATGAACCCAGTAGCTGGCTAGCACCAGTACAGCCCAAAATTAAAGGGCACTTAACACTGCATTTGGCTCGGAATAATTTTGCATGGGGCTCGAGGCCGCAACAGCAGGTGTGCGTGCTGCATTATTCATGCCCCACACTCATCGGACAAGCAACCAGCGATGTTTGTTTTCGTACTATGATTGCATATCTTATCTGTACCGGACATGCCATTGTTCTTGATTACTTTAAAATCCTCGAAGATCTCCCTGGCAACGATTTCGGGATGCGTTCTGAAGAATCTTTCGTGTATGACAAGGTCAGGTAGGAGCGGTCTGTTCTTGACACTTTGTTCTGTCCAGGTTCCCCCTTTTTTCTTTAAGTTTTGTTCTGTCCAGGTTCCCCCTTTTTTCTTTAAGTTTGTTTCAGGTTTCGTGATCAGGCGTGACAGCTAGATTAATATTAAGGTGCCAGCCTTGCCAAATCCTCGGAGATATTTCTGCATTTATTAGTAAACCAAAGCGCTATCTGCAATCATGCAGTACATGTCTGACCAACCTAGGGATTGGGTTTCTCTTTTTTTCCCCCTCACCTTTTCATTTTTTTCTTTTTGTTGATTTTGTACTATACAGTTTGTTGTCTGCACATTACCCAATTACTAGGCTGCTCAGGAGAGATTTTTTTTTTCGACTGCTCAGGAGAGATTTTATCAAGCTGGGCTACAATTAATCTTGAGAGATTGTAAATTCTGCATTAGGCCCTTCACATGCAGATGCAGGGCCTCTGAATAATAGTGCACAGATAATATTGTCCCCTGTCCCCACTCTTCAGTAATGCACTAGCTTCTGATGTTCGCTACTGTACTCGCTGGTACATTGCGAAGAAAAAAAACTCTTCAAGACTCGCTGTTGTCAAATTTGGAGTAAAACTTTAGACTTGTTGAAATGTTGTAAACTTCTGAAGAATGTTTGTGCTCTTCAAGGCTCAGTGTGAAGTGGATGTGGATTTCATTTTGAAGGATGTGAAGACTCTCACTAGCGATGACAAAAGCAGCCCAAGCATGGTGTGACCCATGTCATGCAACCTTTTTCAGTTGCAGTTTTTGTCGCCTAAAAATTGTGTCTTTTTTTTTAAAGCCAATCAAGCAACGAAAAACAGCTCTATATAGCCGCTTATCGCCAATGCTTTTACCCGTCCCATCCTCCAAGACTGGAGCAAACCGACAAGAGTCAAACACAGAGCACCGGCGGCTACGCAAGCAGCCGCCGTCATGGACACCGAGAGGAAGGTGGCGGCGGAGAAGGAGATCAGGGAGTGGTGCGTCGCGCTCCCCAAGGTTGAGCTCCACGCCCACCTCAACGGCTCCGTCCGCAATTCCACCCTCTTGTCAGTACTCAGCACAATTCCCCATCTTTCTCCGCTCATCTCTGTTGTCATCGTCCTATCTGGCCTCCTCGTTCTTGATTTTCCAGCGTTCGGTAGCTAAGTTTTCTTGATCCAAGGCTAGAGCAGCGCAGCTCTCTTGGACGATAGTAGACTGCATCCATTGGCGGCATGCCGGCATCTATTTTGAGTCAGTTATGAATTGTGAGGCAAGGTTGAGAGAGTAAATTGTTGATATATTGATGGTGTTTAAGTGTCAAACTGTAACTGCGAGATGGTAGAGCACCTGAATTTCAGGAAGCATGGTCAGGCAGGAGGAATATGGGATCATAGCGCGCAAACATGTGGGTTCTTTTTTTTTTTTTTTCTTTTGAGGGATGCAAACATGCAGGTTCATAGCATTACATTAGTGTGAGGGCTGATGTGTAGGTGAGAATCTTTGTCTGTTTCTACATTTTTCTTATGGAGCTTTCCTTCCCAAAATCACAAATGGCTTCGCCTTCATGAAAATGACCTTATTAGGAAGTCTTGGAAGATAGACCTGAAAATTATCTGTTTTTCCCGTCAACAAATGTATCATTTGTAGATTAGCTCGACCTTTTTTCTCGGCCACGCAGGAAAACTATGCAACAGAAGAATATGAGATGTTTCATGTTTAATTCAGATATGTTATATTCCCTTTTCATTTATGTGACTACATTTTTAGAGGTATTGCTAATTCACAATTTTCCTTATTAATTATTTGTTGAATATATAGTTCTAAGAATCAACTTTTTTTTATCTGTTCTAAATCTTCTGCATATGCTAATCTAATAAATAGTTTTTTGGCACCTATCCATCTATCACATATTCTACCCTGAATAAATAATCAGGCTGGGTGCAGTAACTGCTTATATTTATCATGTACGACATCTATGATATTTTCCATTTAACTTATTGGTAATTTTAATTTTATATGTTTAATTTCAGCAGTGCTGCATGGACATCTTATTATCATTACTCATACAAAAACTTGACAACTGCCTACTGAAATTTTGAACAGAGAACTTGCAAAACAATTAGGTGACAGAGGAGTCATTGTCTTCGAAGATGTTAAGGATGTGATCATGAAAGGTAAGTGGGATATTTCTTTAACAAGTTCTTCCGAGGCAGTTGCCCGCTATAGTGCTATGAAGCACATCTCAGTTTTTTTTTCCCTGTGAGGCGTCTCAGAAATTGTGAACATCTATCTGATAATCTCATATGGACTACCGAGACTTAACTACTGCAGTTTTTTGCTAGTGTGACAACTTGTTGCTTCTAAACTGTGACCTTCGAATTTATTAAGCAGATGGTAGATCACTCCCAGAGTGTTTCAAGCTTTTTGATTTGTTTCATATGCTTACAACAGACCATGATACAGTAACAAGAATCGCTAAGGAGGTATTCTTCAATAAGAAATATAACGTCCTTACGTGCTGTTATGCACTTGATTTGTTCAGTTCATTGATCGAGTGAAAATTAACAGGTTGTGGAAGATTTTGCTGCAGAAAATGTTGTATATTTGGAAATCCGAACGACACCTAAGGTGATACTTTTGAATATTTTGTTACATACTTCCTATTTACTGTTTGATTTGTCTCTTCAATGATAATGTGACTGGTAACCGTGTCATTCTTTTGCTCATATCCTCTAGAACAATGCAGCCAAAGGGATGACCAAACGGTCTTATGTAGATGCAGTTATCAGAGGTCTGAAAGCAGTAGAATCTGTGGATGTTTTATTTGATTCTAACTTGACAAGAAGTGAACCATTATCTTGTACACCTATGACTGAATTGGATAATGACACAAGGAAAAAGAAGATATATGTTAGGCTCCTCCTTAGTATTGATCGCCGGGAGACAACTTCGGCCGCACTAGATACAGTATGTTAAAATATCTCACACCGGCTGATATTCTGAACAAACATAGGCACATACTGAGAATCTGCACAAATATTTTCTCTCCCTTGGTCAGGTTAATTTAGCCATGGAGATGAAGGACCAAGGCGTCATTGGCATCGATCTTTCTGGCAATCCAGTTGTGGGTGAATGGTAAATAATTTATTTTTATTTGTCTTAAACAAGGTGGAAACATGCAAAATGTTAATGTGCTAATGTTCTTTGGTATTTGCAATATATTTTAAGGGAAACATACTTGCCTGCTCTACAACATGCTAAAGAGCTAGGAATCCCCATCACAATTCACTGTGGAGAGGTATGGAAATATATACTATACCAGTAACTTCCGGACACTGTTTCTTTCTTGATCATTGTTTTCTTTCAGCAGCATTGGTAAGTCTCGCATTATACTATTTGACCAATGAAGTAAAACTCAATGAAAATAGGTACCAAACAGGAAGGAGATCCAAGCAGTGCTGGATTTCTGCCCTCAGAGGCTGGGTCATGTCTGTTGCCTCAATGATGACGAGTGGAAGCAACTCAAATCATTAAAAATTCCGGTAAACTTCTTCCTACAAAATTTACCTGTGTTCAATTACGTGTGACATGTAACTATGTTTACCTCCATGATAAAATCATGCAGATAGAGATATGTTTAACTTCGAATGTTATGACTGGAGGTGCTCCTTCTCTAGAGCTGCATCACTTCGGTTAGATTCTAAAAGTGCAGAACATGGAATCCACGCGAGAAATAAAACATATCTCTAAATGTTTTGTACTGAATTTATGCAGCTGACCTCTATAATGCACGGCACCCTTTGTCCCTGTGCACAGATGACTCTGGTCTGTTCTCAACAAGCCTCTCCAATGAGTATTACCTTGTCGCAGCCACTTTTGGTATGTTCCCTTGTTGTAATAATGATATAAAAAATGCATTTAAACACCGGATGTACTTTGACCCTGAGCTGAGCTCATAATCTGCGAAGTATGTAGACTGAACCCAATACATGCTTTTGGTAGGTCTCAGCAAGTCTGAGCTATTTCAGCTAGCTCAGGATGCAGTGCACTTTGTTTTTGCTGATGACGAGGTGAAGTCGTCTCTGAGGAGGATGTTGAAGATTGCTGAGAAGAGACTCATGCCATAGGCTGAATTTGCTGCACCGAATTAGTGCGTGTCTGTCTCTTTGTGCTTGTTAATATCAAATTGGTCTGAATTGTAGCGTGTGATGGAAAAGAAAACTACGTAGCTGTGTGGTTTCTCTTTGATATTGGTGCTGATTTTTTTTAGATCTGATATTGGTGTTGATGTGTGTGTGAGAGTCGGAAAAAAAATAAAAGGCCGTAGAAACAAATATAAATGAAAAATTAAGTGTTTCATTTTATACGAAGAAAAAAAAGAGAAAGGTTTCTGGGAGGTAAGAGCCCATATCCATTTCGATCTGGCCCATTACCCGAAAAAAAAAAAACCGATCTGGCCCAAATGTAAGCCAGACCTTTCTCTGGCCTGGCCTGCCTCGCAGCTCTAACCCACGCTTAACGAGTAACCGGTGCGGTGCCGCTCGGCGGGAGTAGCCGGCGCCGTTGCCTGAGCGCGCCTCCGCCTCAGGCCTCACCTCGATGCCGGTAGCCTCCCCATCACGTGTATCCTCCTAATCGAGCTCTCCGGCGGCCTCGTTACACTCCCCTCCAACAAATCGCGCCTCCGCCTCGCCGCCGTCATCCCGCCTCCGGTTCCCAGGCAGCAGTCCGTTCGACCTTCCCGGCGACCTCACCGTGCTACACCTTAAGCGTCCTTCGCCATCATCGCCCTCGAGCGAACCGGCGCTGCTTCCCTGTGCCCGCGGCGACTCGACGCCGACGCGCTTCTCCCCTCCGCTCCAGCCCTCGGGGTTGCCCTACTGCCACCACGCCGCGCCGCGTCGCCAACCTGGACGAACCCGGTGAGTCTCGTCACGTCATCCCATCCCATGTAGCATCCTTCTGCTCTCTGCCACCCTATCAGGCTGTCTCTTCTGAGAATCACGGAGATTAACAACTTTCCCCTTCTCTGCCCAGAGAACGCGCACCTAATGGATCCGGCACTTCCTTTGCTTCGTCACAAAAACACTCCAGAGATTCTGAAATCGTATTTGCATATTGGCAATACTGTGGAGGTGGTTGAACAAGACAAGCTCTCCATTGTCCAAGGTGAAATCCAGGACGTTAGAATTGGTGACGACATGATTCTCGTCCAGCCACCTACAGGAAACAGCATGTTAGTGGAGAGGAGAAGGGTCAGGCCAGTATCAAGTAGCAGGAGGTAAAAGTCGAAAGAACTTTGGGGTACCGGTGAGTTCAAGCTGTATGAAATTGTGGACGTGTTGATTGAGGGGAAGTGGCTAGTTGGTGCGATTGTGCAAATTCCCACTAGAATCGAGGAGAAGTATTCTGTTCATATTTTCAGAGATGACTTGACTGTTTCTGTCACTACTTTAATGAGAAGGCATCTTGAGTGGGATAACATCAATGGCTGGACTTATGATATCTGTAAGCTTGAGAGAGAGAGGCTATAGACACCAGATCAGTTTGAGGTGGGTCTCGTTGGTACGCATAAAGCCAAAATCCTTCAGTATGTTGATGATGAGCATGTCCTTGTAGAATATATGGATTTGAAACGTCCCAATGGTACTCATGCCAAGGAGATTATCAGGAGAAAGAAATGGCATAGAAGTATCTTAAGGAAGAGGTGGGAGGAGCTGAGGGCTTGGATAAATGCTGATGACCCAGTTGCAGAATTTGGCTGCTATATGCCGGCATACATCTGCCTAGGCATTTTAGGAGTGGTCTCTCCAATAGTGTTCACCGACTCAGCTCAACATTGGCCAAACGACTTGGTGGTGCTATTTTATACTTTTGGAGGCATCTCATTCTTCTTGTGCCTGTTCATTCTCATCGGCTTGACGTGTCGGCAACCTAAGACAAGAGCAGAGCTGAACAAATGGAGAGTGATCTGTATCATTGCTGTGGCAACTGGTGTGGTATTTCTGGCTCTTCATGCTGTCTATGGGCGCTTGGATCTTGTTAAAAACAGGAAACCAAAGGGACAAGGTACTGACGTCGTGGACTGATCTATCTCATTGCTGTGGTAACTGGTATGATGTTTCTGGCTATTCATGCCTTGATGGGCAAAAGGCTTTTGTTGTAAGAAAGAAATCAAGATGACAAGTCTTTAAAAGTTTCTAGTCTAATTGGTTAAACTTTTCTATGATTGCTGATAGGTTACATTTTGTTACTGTTTCAAGTACATCAGTTTTGTACTCGCTGGCTTGTGTTGTTCTTAGGGAGTCCACCGGAGCATTTTCTGGAGTTAACACGCACAGTCCATCTGGCATGGTGGTCTATGAACTGGATTATTTGCTGCATAGAGCTTTCTTTTTTTGCCTTTGTGCATTGAATTATGCCAGTCTGTTATTCAGGATGCATGGATGTGATAGGCAATTTTCAGTCTTGACTTTACGTGGAATGGTGCCAGTTGCGTGGAATGGTGCCAGTCTTTTTCTCACTCTTCACTGATCTTGTACTCCTTTTTTCCCGGGGGTTGAGAGCTTCGTTTTTTCTGCACAAGTTGGATGTGAAACTGAGGTCGCTGTTAACACTGCTCGCTTATAGCTACAGTATTTGATTGATGACTTCTGGCGTCTGGGTGTCTGGTTTCAGTACACATGAAGCACGATTTGGGCCTACTTCATTCTTGAAAGCATCCTAACAATTCGCACATTGTCTAATCATCGACCTGGCTGTAGTGTGGCGGACTTTTCATCTGATGATCTTCCTCTTAGAACACAGAAATGACGAATCAATCTCCAGTTCTCCATATTCTGCTGCTTTCGTTTTGACTGTTTCTTACGTTTTGTGCCCTACCAATAAAGCCGACAGCTCTGATCAACTAGATAAATACATCCGCTGATCGAAAATTTGCCCGTACTGCACGGGAACATAGACCACCAGAGGCGCGGGGATCTCATCAAGAGAGAGAGAGAGAGAGTATTAAATTTTGCTCAAAATTTCACCGCAAGAAATATGGCTATCCTTTCTCTCTCTCTTTTTTTTATATCGTCCACAGGAACTGCATAATGTTCAGCACAACCCAAGGCTGTCGTACAGAATTTGCATACTGTATATCAATACACCAAGATTATGTCTGGGTCTCGAATCCCGGCTCCCGACATCACGAGTGGAGAACATCTCAAGTGCTATTTGTCATCATTCTGAAGAGGAACTCTTGTAGAGCCAGATAGCAACACTGGCATAAAACCGCCTGAAGTTTAAACATCACATTTCAGAGTATGTCTGCTGTTCTACAGAACGCGCGTCCTTAGCAGAAGGCAAAGTAGACATTAAAATACCAAGGGCCTATTAGGAACACTTAGCAGGAAATTCACACAAAACAGTTCACTTCATACGAAAATCATAAGCTCCTGTGTTCCCAGTGGGGCCTTAGTTGAAACAAGTATGCTTAGTCTTCCTCAACAGAGCTCCAAAATAGAAACAGACCACCTCCAACCATGACAACTATGCCCTCTATCAGCACTAAGTAGAACATCCATCGTCTTTCAGGTCCAAGATTAATATACATCTTTGTCATACAATCAATTGCCCATACTAATATCCCAACAACTACTAAAGCACGCATGAACAGATAAACCTGCATATAAAAGTAGCAAATAAATATAACAGGTATAAAATTCAGCAATCCTCATAATGTGCTATTACTAACAATTGCAGAAAATGTTTCCTTGTAGCATTTTCGTACTTGTTCCAAAAATAATCCCTACAATTTTGAGGATATTCTTTTCTTCATATGATACTGTTGCTTTTGTACAGTTGAACTAGTAAGTGGGCTTCCCATTGTAAGGATCAAGGACAACCAGGAGTAATTACATCTGCAATCAGTGAAAATATGAAAAAGCATTCTTTCATGCAGGGGAGTATGAATGGCTCAGCGACAAACATATCTGAACAATACTTGTTATAGTGGAAACCATCCTCCTAAGAAACATAAATAGTTCAATAATTGGGATCCTATTACCCCATGAAATAAGTAACAAACATATATATAGTTAATCTGGATTTTTTTTCCAACAGACGATAGTACAAAAAATTGTATTGCAAGAGTCTTTTTTGCCAATCTAAGAGGTACAAGTGTTTATCAATTATCATTCCTACTCAGTGATGGACATATCAACAAAGACACTGATACAAGGCAGACATCATCCAACAGTCCCAATAGCATGGATCGCAGCCTAGAGATGAGAAGATGAGTTTGGGCCTACAGTTCACTAAAAAGAGCATCTTACACAGTCTCCTTGCGTGGAGCCTCGCCAGCGTCTTGCCGGCAACATCTTCTTCTGCGTTACGCGGTAACCGCAGTTCTGGCATCTGTCGATGGCGTAAGAGTCCTGGAAACGGAGGATCACCATCGCTTTAGTTATACGACGCTTCGCCGACCAACGGAATACTAAAACGAACAAGAGGGATAATAAAGGGAAAAAAAAAAGAAAACAGCATTACCGCATTCGTCTCCCACTTCATCTCGTGCTCCATCTGGGCTCTGTTTTGCCCTAACCTGCAACCGTAGAATCAGAATTTGCCCCATTTGGGGAGAGGAACCAGGAACTGAAATGTCCCCGATCTGAGGAAGAAGAAGTAGGCTTAGTTAAGGGTGTTAGTGGGCTAGTATGGCCCGCATGGATTAGCGGAACGACCTTGTTTCAGTGGGCTGGCCCGTCGAAGTTTGCTTCTTAGTGAGCCCGAGATTTGTACAAGTCGAAACGATTTAGAGCAGGGCTTATGCACTCGCCAGCACGCCGGCTAAATGAAGTGGCCATGTCACATGTCGCCTTCAACGTAGCCAGTCCGTATAGTGAGGTTGGCTATTTAGCTAACTCAAAGAATATTTGTATTAAAGATGCAACACCTAATGCTAGCACGTATATGCAATCTGATGTAATATGGATCTCTGTAGCCCTTTATGAAACAACATGAATGTATATACAGTATGGTAATTAGCCAATTAAAATCAATGTTCATACACAGTAGAAAGTGAAAACTAGCTAACCACACTTCAGTTCATACAGAAGTGATAAAAAAGAAGATAATTAAACAAATGTAAGAGGACAGAGAGCACTCACCAGACTTGAATATCGGAGTCATCCATCTCTGTAGCCCGGGTATCCAGTACGGACCTTGAGATGAAGAACCAGTCGGCATGGATTGAGGGAGATACGGAGGGCACCAAGAACCAGAGCCAAACATGGAAGGAGTGGAAGGAGCAACCACCGGTGAAACAGGTTGGGTCGGGGAAGGAACGGGCTCAGCCCCATGCTGCGGCGCGCCGTAGTCCTCTTCGACCGAGCCATGTAGCAGGGAAGACAAGCTCGAGTTTAGGGTTTGGGGATGGCGATTAGGGTGTATGTGGCAAGGATTGAGGGCTTAGTACTTCGATTCCGCGTGGGCAAGATCGAATTGGAGCGCGGAAGGAAGGTTTGACGCGCGGGAGCTCGGTTTTGACTTTTGACAGCCAACTTGGCGCGAAGGAGGCGGCCGGAGCAGGGGATCGATGGGGAGACCGAAGCGCCAGCTCTATCGCCCGCAACGGGCTGGAACAAGCGGTTCCATCTCGGTTCCGCTGCATCACGCCAGTGACTCGCGAGACGCCCGCCTGGCTCTCTTTCTTCTTTTCTCCCTCCTCCAGCTCGGACTGGGCTAATGTGGCGCGTGTTTTCACCGGCTGAGTCAGCCCCGTAATACTTGCTCTTAAGAATTAGGATGCGTTTGACAAGGAGAAACGATTCTGTTTCTGGGTCGAATCGCTCGAAGAATCTGGAACCGTAGCATACATATATACCCTTATAATCGATCGATGTGTCCCGTACACATATGTTGAAGTCGAATTTCCTCAAAGGGGGATTGAGGGAGACAGCCGACAAGGGCTTTGCCATCTCGGAAATCTCGTCGACTGATTGAACTCCGTATGCATTATCAGGATACGCACGTCGAGCGATATATTCCACAGTGCTTATTTTTACAGGCGCAAAATCCCTCTCTCTGCTGCTAACTGTACTTACATTTGCTTCAGGATTAGGATTATCACTGCTGGATCAGCCGGTAATGTGATGTCACCAGCAACCCACTTTACCAAGGGCACGGCGAACAGTACAATAAACTCTGAGGGACAGGCCTCGGCGCCGGCAGAATCACCCATCTGCTCATCGGATATGTCCGAGTAAGACACTGTCCGTGTAGGCTATCTTAAACTTTAAACTTCGTTGCGTCGCGCAGATATAAGATCCATAAAAAGTTTTCACCTCGATAAAAACCGTGCCGAATATATGACGAAAGCCCCATCCTGAATGCCACGTGGTTCATTAATTGAAATCCCTCTCTACTGTGCCCTGCCACATCAAACGTTTTAAGTAAGACCCGTGATAATTATTTGTTATTTCACTTACAACTTCAATCAATCCATATAGGTTTCCTGACATGACGTACCATGCCAGCACATCTACAAACTGCAATGCTAAAGAAAGCTTTTCACAGAAAGAGAAAAGGAGAGACATACAAGGTGATAAACAGTCTGATGTGTCATACCGCGCTATTTATTTGGTCCTCTTACACGGGGCATAAAATTTTAACCTCTGTTTAATTATGTAATTGTATTGTATCAGGATCCGACCATCTATGTGAAGCTATACAAAATGTTCCTTCTTTTGACTTCGTCTGGACTATTGAAGGGTTCTCACTTCTTCCTAAGCTTGGACGCCAGTTTTCAGAGACGTTTGACGCTATGGATCTCAAATGGTACAGTTTTCTCATCATTCAAAACCTTTCTTTTAGCATGCAGTATGTTGTGGCTGACATAACATAAGCACTACTCCCTCCATTCTTAAATTGTCATCGTGGTTAACTTTTTTAGTTAACTTTAACCATTCATCTTATTTATTTATTTTTTGAAAATATCATATATGTTGTCATAGTTTGTTTTATTGTCAAAGAAAATTGATATAAGTTAAAAATTTTCGTATTTGAAATTATTTTGAATAAGATGAATGGTCAAGTTAAATAAAAAAATCAATGATGATAACAATTTAAGAATGGAGAGAGTAAACACCTTTTTATTCCTAAAAAAGAGGTGAAAGAAGCATGTTAGGACTTAATAAGTTTCAATCAAAAGGAATAAAAAACTATCTTTGAATGTGTACCAAAAGCGTCAACCTGTCATGTAACTTCCTGGAGCACTTATGCATTCACTCACATTCTTATACCTTTGACAGGGGATTGTTTTTGGTGCCCTGGTATCGCTGGGGCCGGGAAAATTACCTTACGCTAACCTTATACCTGGAAGATGAACCTTCTAATGTTGAAGAACCAGGTGATTGTACAGTGTCTTACAGAATCACAATGTTCAATCAGGGCTGCGGCAGTGACACGGAATACAAAAGAACAGGTAGTGATGGGATTTCTTTCCCCTCTTGTCACAGTCAGGGTTACATTACTACCCTCATCATTACCACTAGTAAGTTACTATAGGTAATATACATAGTAAAACTGCTCTACAAAATCGATAACCATTTCGGTTTTAAACCGGGAAAAAACCAATTGGTTCGGTTTTGAACTAAGGAAAAATGGACTGGTTAACTTTGCTATAGTATGTAGCTTCAGACTGGACCTGTTTTTCGGATAACCGGTAGAATTAGACTGGACCTGTTTTTCGAATAACTGGGTTAACTGGTCTATTTTAACGGTTTTGTAAACCCTGGTCGCAGCAACGCGCATATGCTCTCTGTTCAGGAACCACGCAGGCATTTGATCGGTATGCATTTGGATAGCTTAAATTGGTACGGTTCACGGTACTAACCTTCGGGATTGCTTTTTTCTTTTGTTGGAGCTTATACAGTTGTTGGCGTCTTTGCTCGTCGACTCGCTTGCAAATGGGAGAGCATAGAACTTATCAGTCTAGAGGTATTTCTCGACCCTTCATATGGCTTCCTTAGCGACGACACTTGCGTATTTGGGGTCGAGATCCTGCATGTTGTTCCGACACCCCACCACGCCAACCGTTGCTGGCAAGCGACAGCTCCGGGCGGTTTACATGGGCGATTCGGAGGCTCTCGACGGAGCAGAAGGAGAAAACTTGCATCTATAAAGAGTTCAGCGCTTGTGGTTACGACTGGTAAGCGATGATGCTACTGATGCAACTTCGGATTTGAAACCATTAGTTTGAACATTTATGGAAACTTCTTTACAATTTTCAGCTTGCTTTACAATGTGTGTTTTCAGGTTGCTAATGTCATAATATAACCTTTACCGTTTGGCACAGGATCGTCTTTGTTTTAATTGGCAGACCTCATTCTTTTGGGTTAGAGAGTCGGCAGGTATACTTAAGCCTATCCGCATCATCTCATACATTTCGCCAATTGTTTGGGAGGTTCAAGTTTCGTCTCATCAACCAGCTTACTGGGAACCATATTGACAAGTCATGTGAGCATTTTTCTCTCCTGTCCCTCGGTCCATGCATCTTTTTTTCTCGACGCAACGACTTTTTCGATGACCTTTGGTTCACTTGTGTAGACTACAGTCTATTCCATTCAGGCAGGCTCCACGGATGTGCTAGTGTGGTGCCATTGCGGGCGTTCTACGACGAGGCAGAGGGCTTCCTTGTCCAAGATTGCTGCATTGTTGAAGTGGAAGTATCTGTCCTTTCACGAAGGCCGCCACAACAAGTAATCAACTATTACCATGGGTCGGCCTCCTCATACTAACTTCTTCGTTTCTGCTCATAATATTATGTTAATGTTTGCATGAAATCTGACATGGCATCTATTGCATGCGCTGATTCAATTCTCTTGCACTTTGTTTGTGTCAGTTACGCCGCTGCTGTAGACGAAAATGTGTACCACAATCCATTCGCGTGGGACATGTCACCTTACTGGAGCTTCTACGAAAAGGATCCTGATTTTGACATCACAGACTTGCTTTTCAAGCATACATATATATCTCTGGATGGATATCCGTTAAGTTGACTGCTGGAAGTTCCTCTGCTGCCATTTTCCCCCTGTTGTATGTGTTGGGCAAAACTGGAATGTAAAACGGAATAAATAAGGGACAGGAGGAGAAACAAACTAGACGACATAAATGTAAAGATTATATTTTCTATTTTTTTTGATGAAAAGAGACAAAAGAGATTATGTACGTTTTCACTGTTCATATGAACCGTGTGCGTAGTTCATCGCGTATATTTTGAAACAAACTGTTTTCTTTAGGGGATTGAAACATAGTGTTTGGTTAGACCAATGCTTCGTGTTCAAGTCCAGCCTAGTTACCTAGACTAGTTAACATAGGTTGTGTTTGGTTGACTGCATAAGGACCAACCAGGATGACGGGGAACCAGGCTCAACTCATGCAGGAGTGTTTGGTTTACTTTCTCCGTTGAACCTGCATTAGCCGCGCTCGTGTTTGGTAGCCTTGTTTTACATATTGGATCGCGTGTGTGGATGCACAACCCATGTTTGATGCGTTGCACGTAGATAAAAAGATGCGAGTACCATGAATGACGGGTGGTGTGTTTACCTCTTCGACAAATCGTTCAAAGGAAATTAAAAAAGAGAGATAGAAATCTTCGCCAGTGGCCATGGATGCTCCTCGAACCTCGTCGATGGCAGGGAACCGTGAGACCTCGACAGTGGAAGCAGGTGCCAGTGGTACACAAGGTCATCTTCCATAGCCACGACAAGGTCGGCACGGGGGGACGCGATTCCATACCCTATGGCCATTGCGGTTTGATTTTGAACCTATCTCGGTGGCTTAGCGCTAGATCCATGGTTGGAGCGTCTTCGCCGCCGCCACCGCCCCTCTCGCTCCAATCCTGTCCTCGGCCTCCGTAACGACTGGCAAGGGGCGATAGCTGTGTTGGCCTCAGCCCACGACGGAGGAGGTGAACGTAAGCGGCAAGGTCGAGGTGCTCGGCGGTGTCTTCGGCTGACGGAGTAGACGAGCCGTCAGGGACGATTTGAGCCAGTGATGGGAGCAAGAGGTGTCTTGGATAGGCGGAGTAGTGGAGAGAGAGAAGGAGCAGTGACCCTAACGCATGATGAGAGGGTGTAGGTGCACACGCCACCCACGGGTGCAGGCGTTGCATGAGTCGGCCCTGGCCGCGCTGCTACGTCCAATTTCTACGTCCTCGATCCTCAGCCTGGCTCGGAGGTGGATTTTGCATCTACTGGTCTGGACCTGGCTCCACAGGCTAAACATGCTACCAATCACGTGAATCCTGCATCTAGGAAGCCTGGTTGGCCCTTTCCCACCCCAGACTCGGCTACGGTCTACGGAACGACGCAAAGTTGGAACGGAAACGGAGACCAAGAAGAAAAGAACTTCGGAGCTGCAACGTTTGCCCTTGCGAAGCATACATTGAGGTGGAGCGAAAGTCTCGGTCTCATCATCATAACAAAACCCAAAAAAAAAAAAAGGAATCGAGGAGTCAGAGCGATACGGGTTAAAAAAGAAAAAGAAAAGACAGAGTGAGATCGATGGGCGCTGCCTCGAGCCATCTTTCCCCGACTGCGCAGGAGAGGTATGTAGCGCTGCTCTGCTCGGTCCACCGCGTGCCTTGTCCGATCGATAATTAATTATGCTCTTTTGCAACTCTATGATACATGCATAGGGGATCGGATATTTGTGAAGGCTTTACATATATTCGTTCATGGTCGAGCAATTAGCTTAGAAGAGGGCTATGTGGCAGCAGGAATCGCAGCGAATAGTTCCGGTGAAGTGGTTGGAATTCCAGTCGAAAATCGTGCAGCATCTAATAATCAAGATGACACTGGTAAGAAAATTCGTCAAAGCTAGCAACTTGTTTAGGTACTGCTAATATAGTCAACCGGTCCAATCAGTGCTGCTTAATTGCTCATTTTATTTTGTGAAACGTGTGAGGAAAACAATAAATTATTCGGAATATTTAGGAGAAAACAACATGTTTTAGAGATCTAGGGAAATTTAACGTGTTCTTGATTTCAATGCTTTGCATGGAAGACGATGGTTCCTTCGACTACATTTGGAGAGTTGAAGGCCTATCGTCATTGTTGAACGATGAAAGCTTTCACTGTCAGTTTAAAGCAAAGGGCATGGGATGGTAAGCTGTCTAACATTTTGTTTCGATTTCGGCAGTTTTTAAACGTCTTCACAGTTTACAGAGTACGTTTTAATTCTCGCACGAACCAATTCATGGGTGCTTCAGGCTAACCTGCTACGTACTGCAGGGAACTGTCGCTATTCTCTTGTGATAACAAAAGTGTCAGCGTGAGAATGTGCCCAAGAGACGTTCCGTGTGGACAGCAAGATGTGAAAGTAAGGCTGACATATATGATCACCCTCTTCAATCAAAGCAGCGGCCGTCAGGACTGGCCACGATCAGGTCAGTGCTTATAAGTACTACTGAATTTCTTCCTACCACTTGCATTGACTGCAAAAATTTTCTGACTACTAACTTCTTAATTCTTCTTGGGTTAAGAAATCAATGCTTTCGCTGGCCGTGATGGCAAGTGGGGCTTCAACGATTTCATTGCTTCCGACGTCTTCATGAATGCCTCCAACGGTTTTGTGGTCGATGGCATCTGCGAACTGAGGGTCAAGCTGCTGAGAGTTCGTCTCTTCCGAGTCAAGAGAGAGTCTCTCATGGTGCAACACATGCATGTAAATCATGACCACACATGGGTGGTCAGGAACTTCTCTACCATAGAGCATCAATGCCTTCGCCGGGAAGAGTTTGAGGCTGCTGGATGCCACTGGTATGCCCTGATATCACTCTTTCAGTGAAAATGAACTTTCAAATTACAATGTCTTAATAATGATTTTATTCTTTTTCAAGGATATAATTGCGTAGACCATCTCATATGTCACTTAGAGTTTCAAATTCACACTCATAAGTTATTTTGTTTAAGGATATAATTGCGTAAACCATCCCAATTAGCAAATGTTTAATTGATTCAACTTGTTTTCTATTCATTTGGAGCAGATGATGATGTCTGTATCAATATTATAAAATTTTGGGAGTATAATCTTCATATTCTTTTTTAGAGAATGTGCAAAAAAATAAAAGGGCCAATTCGAGGTAAAATGGTGTCCCCTAAGTGTGACACATGGAAAACATTTTCATGAAAATAAAATGAACAAGACTCATTAAAAAAACATCAATAATGTTAAACTTAGTTGACTTAGTTTTTGAATTTGAATTTATATCAGAAAAAAACATATGAAATCAGTTAGGTATGTGCAAAGTGGTGTGGGTTTTTGCAACTAAATATAGTAGGGGTAAAAAAAATCTTACTGCTGTGGATCTCAAACTCAAAGAAGAGACATATGTGATGGTTTATGCAATTAACCCTTTTTTGGGTAATTTCGCTGTCTTGAAACGGCTTGTGCCTATTCTCGCAGGTCAATCTACTTGCAAAGAATTAATTTCAAGCATTATTGCTTTCATGACGACGTGGTGCTCTTTCTGGGCCTTGACGAGTCAGAAGAAATCATTGACCGTGAGTTATCAGTTCCATGTCAAAGGGTTAGCCGGCGACTACGAGTTTTGTGATGCATGTAAGAACTTTTTCTTCCTGGCCTGCTGTCTTGGTTTACTGCTCTTGTAAAAAATATCAGACCACACCAGGCTCTCTTGTTCTGAACTGAATTTCTCTCGTTTCGTTTTTGGTTTTTCCGTGGTGCAGATACCAATGTGTTCGTGCCAGGGCAATGCCACGGTCACTACTTGAAGTTGCCCTTGGATGTCTACCGTTTGGGTTGGCCCTTCGAAGAAGATACATGCATCGTGAGAGTGCGTCTGGCGTTCCTCGGGTACATAGAAGCCAATAGCAACGGCACGAGGGATTCAGTTGCGAGATGACCATTAGTCATTTTATTTCCCCCTAAACAAAGCAGTAAAGCACTAGTGGTGTTTGCCGCACCTTTTTGCCTTTTTTTTAATGAGGAAACCATGGTAGGACTAGGCTTACCTAAAACTTATATGGACAGTATCAATAAGGAATAGATCAATTGAAGCATGCGCTCTTAACTTCATTTTGTTTTCTTCTTTTAGTTGAGCCCCTGCTCTGGTTTGTTGGTTAATGACAGGCACTGTAGTTACAAACTACTCCCTCCGTCCTAAAATATTTAACACTTTAACCAACTTCAAATGTCCTGAAATAATTGTCATTCTCACTTTCCAATATAACTTTCTCTCTTTTCAATACATCCCTGTCTCTATCTCTCACCTCCTCGTTTCCTGCGCATCTATCTTTTTCACTTCTCCTTAATTACCGTGCCCAAACCCAAAATGTCAATTATTTTGGGACGGAGGGAGTACTATATATAAGACTATGCCAACATGTAAACTGAGTCCTAAAAAATCGAAGTCAAATGAAAAGATTAGAAGAATGGGACGCATTGGAAAGTTAAGAGATTGATGTCTAAACTCTCAAATTTGCAAGTGGAATCAGTGGAAGTGATCCTTCAAACTGCATAATTGATGCAGTACTTGAATACTAGCAAATGGAGGTAGAGAGAAAAAAGAATTAAATAATCTGGGCTGATTACCACAAAGTCCTCAAAGACCCAAATCAATTCGTTTTCTTTGACAAGTCGTCCTCTGAGGAAGTAGTGTTGTTATCCTCGTTGCCACTGTTGTTTTCTTTGTTGTTGTCGCTGCTATTTTCAAGGTCAGGAACTACAGCTGTAGAGGGTTCCACGTGAGCCAGCCGAGCTGCGCCTATAACTTGCTCTGGGAGCTCATCATATGTATTTGCCTGAAGATACAAGTAATAGCACGTACATGATTGATACAAGAGTATGAAGATCTCCTTCTGTTTTTTTGTATTATAGAAAGTAAAAGTTCATTTGATCGCATGAAAACAAAAATTCGTAAGGTAGAAAAAGTTGGAGGATTGACTTTACCTGTATTAGGAAAGCCATATCAACAACTAGTGTTGTGACAACGCCAAACACCAGACCCAAAACTCCATTTGCTACTGCAGAAGAACCAATGTCAATGTCCACCTGCAAAAATAACAAAATATTCAACTTCCATCTGTCACTAACTCTCATTTACACAGACATAGGCATGACCAATACATTTGTAAATATATCGAATTTCATACAATTATTTACCTCCAAATACCCATGGCCTCGTACATAGCTACAATCTACAGCTTTTCCCAACAAACAAGGGGTGCTACCAACACTCTGCCGCACTATCCAAGAACCCTGAAGAATGTGTTTTCCTTTTTGGGTTAAAAATGAAGTCAAAGAAAACAAAATGATTATTGAAACCTCTATAGCTGTGGTACCGGAAAATACCTTAGGAACCGATGGTATAAGCTTCAGTCTGCTATTGCGGAAGTCATCATCGCCGTCAAAGAAACGTTGCAATAATGATCCCTTTTTCAATGAATTCGTGACAAAGTACATGACGAGACTGTAATGAGTTGATCCGGGAATCTGCAAGAAGGATAAACTTCATCAATATTTTCCAGATGAATAGATTAAAATTGAGGAATACCAACGTACTTGTATGTTAGCAACAAACGTATGCATCCCTTTCTCAGCAGCAACCTATAGAAGCAGTAAAAGTAATAAACATGAGAAACGCGAAATGAGGATAGGATTTTATTCTATTCTAGCTCAGATACAAGTAAGCACAGAACCTAAAGCGGATATATTCAGATGATGATTTGTGATCGAACAAACCATTGGACATTATGCTAGCTACTCCAATATGCTCATTTTAGAAGAGTTTTACTGTCTAAAATACCGTCTAGTAGTTTGAGGGTAGTTTTATAATTGGACTATTAATTAATATATTTATATTTATTTTTATGATAAAATCCTAATTCTACCGAATCATTAAAACACTAAATCATCTTAAAAAAATAAAAAACATTAATTATTAATCAGATTATTAATTTAATTTTATTCATGACAATAAAAATTAACTATTATAAATCTACCACTCTTATTCTCCCAAAATTACTCTCAAACTAATAAAATGCTGGCCCGTTGTTGTGGTTTTAGATTATCAACTACACCGTTAGATCAAACTACTCACTAATAGTTTTGACAAACTACTAGTCAATATTTTGGACAGTAAAACTCCTCTCATTTTACTGTTTATTCAAAAGAAACTAGAGGCCGGAGCACAACTCATTTTGATAGCTGCAATTCTTTTTTCAAGGGTGGATAGCTGCAATTCTTCGTGCAGAAAGGCAATGACTATTTTGAGCTCGTGCATTGTATATAAGGGGGAAAAATGGCAAGGCATACATGAACATTACTGTAAGTTTTTTGTGCTGGCCCTTGAGAGAAGCAGCACTATCTAGCATCTGTATGATTTTTTTAAAACGCAACAAAATAAAATAACAGTGACAGTGTTTTGGTTACCTGAGCAACACAACCTTTTTGCCTAGCAACATTATCCATACGCTTGGTGTCCTTAAACCAGTCGATGGCTGCAAGCTCCATGAGATAACTTGCTGCAGGTATCTGTAACTTCGACATTAAGTGTTAAGATTATTGATATTAGTTGATATACTTCAAAAAAGAATAAAGCACAAAATGGAAGATTTGGACCTTTGATTTGTCATGCGCGAAGTTCTTGCTACGAACTTTAAAACTCTTGCTATCAGGCACTGTCCAACAGTTGCGGCTTTTCTCATCCGTATCACGATGGAGAATCCCAGAAAAGCAAGATAAATCAATTTTTTCTGGAGGTTCATCTGTAATAGTGACAATGCTACTGCGGTTACAGGAAAAATAAAGAATACATCCCCTGGAAGCTTTACAGATATGAGAATGCAGGAACATATCACAGAAAACGGGAATCAAACCTGTGTGTTTATCTTCATTGTCAGATTTGTTAGGGTCCTCCTGTACATTAGATTTGGTCAAGGGTCAGTATGAAGTTAGAAAAAAAAAATTTGAAAACCTATTAAGGTAGTTTATTTATTTATTAAAAAATGCATATTGTTGTTTGACAACATTAGAAACCTCTATATTAGCCTCAGGAACTTGATAATCCTCGTCGTCATCTGATTCTTCATCAATCGTTCCCATGTTTCTATTATCTGCTTGTCCTTCTGATGGTTTAGTCTTGGAGTCGACCTCTTGAAGCTTTGGGTCCTTTTGTGCTGAACCCGCATCAACCATGCTCTCCATTGCAGGAATCCTCGGAGTTATATGGGTTTCATCTGTTTGGGAAAAATATTCGCGCAAGCCTGGGAAGAGTGTAAATTAGAGCCGAAAATGACCGGCTGAGTGATCAGCTTAATAAATTTAATTCGCTCTTCCGTATGAAACATTAACTAGTTGTTAAGAAAAACAGTAATTCAATACCGGCCACACAATTCAGTATCTGCAGCAGAGAATGATACTGAAAGGAAGGAGAATAGTTCAGGACCCAGCCCTTCAGGTCAATCTGCATAAGGTGTTGAACCTGAGTACGGGGTCTTCCATTGCGACACTTGAGAGGACAAATCTTGAATCCTCCACCTGAACTAGTAGAAATTCAGAGATGAAAAAGTGCTGGAGTACACAATTTTTGTTTATGTGAAGGGTCTCATTGAAATCGATGACTTAATATGGGCCCAAGAAATTACTTTCAATAAAAGCCCTCACAAATCCTGGCTGCCGGCTACAGTTTGGATGTTCTGTAGATCGAAATAGCACAACTGCATGAAACAAAGTGTCAATAAAAAACACAAAAGACGGTAAGGTGGCCAGAAAATTAACAAATTTAACATTTCACCATAGCTTCCGTCATCATTACGTCGCCAATATCGAACGTAACACAGATCCCGTGGCCAGACTAACCTGTATGTTCATTGGCAATAATCAGCGCCAAAAGCAAATCATAAGAACTTCTTCATATATATGTGAAATCGAGGTTACATTGAACACCAATGCAGCTGCAGCCTATGATATAGTACTGCAGTGTGACCATCAACCTCTTCAACTAAACTACCATGGCGAAAACTACAGTCCCACCTAAATGGATAAGAAAGACAAAGAAATCAATATTAATGTCGAAAAGCATCGAGTTCAAGGACCAGATGCACACTCGTATATGGGTTCTAAAAAAAGATGCTTACTCGTATCTTGTTACATCCATGCTCATCACCAGACCAAAAATGGCTTCGCATGTGGCCTCCACCACGCCAACAGCTCTCATGGCTCGGCTACAGCTTCTTGCCTTAAAAAAAATCAAAGCAATATGTTGTCGTCAGCTTCACAATTTCAGATGTTATCCAAATAAAAATAAAAATATATCTTGACATACAAGGTATTCTACTTCCAGAAGCTCTTCAAAAATGCGTAACCCTGCCAATGAAAAACCAGTAAGGCCCCAACTTCCACTGAAAGGATTCATCATAACCTAAGGAGAGGAACACAGACTTGCCATTTTGGCATCTAAGTAGTCGCCAATTCTTCTTGGAGCTTAATTGATTGGGGTCATTCTGATTGGACACACCAAATTCAGCCTCATTGGTCCAATCATGTACTGAATCGGGGGGACCTATCACCAGAAATAACATCGTGAACTTTGTATCAAGCAAAAATGAAATTAAATGTCGTAAAATCAGTAGATACACAGTATATGTAACTTCTTACCGTTCCCTATAGTTGTCCTGCGAGTCAAGGTTGGTCGTTCATCTTCTTCTTCAGCTCTACATTAGTAACAAAGTTTCCACGTAATTAGTGAAGAGACGCACACAAGATACTATCAGAGATGGAATGCCACTTACGCGCTGTCACGATCTGAGAATGAAAACTGCCCACCATTCTCATTGTCAAAGTCCATTGTGGCAAATGCCTTCCTGTGTTTTCCTGTCTTAGAATCTGGTTGCTGAAAAAATTAAGTGAATTGGCATGTGTTAAAAGAATATGGCAATTTTATGAAAATATTTTAGTAGCATGATTTTGCAAAGAGTTAATTTCACAAACTCACCAATACTTCGGTCTTATACTCACAAACAAACCAAATACGGTGCCTATTTCACAGACCCACCAATATTTTGAGGCGTAGTTTTCACAAAACCACCGTCTTTTCTACTTATACGTATTTAAGACCTATAGGTCCACATATAGCTATAGCACTCGAAACTGCAGACCGTATCCACTTGCCAACTCAGCGGAGCTCATGCGACATAAGCAAATATGACGTGGTACATTTGAGCACGGATTGGGCTTCATAGGCCTATATGACGACAATATCATCTTGTCATCAGAGTTGTTGCATACTTACCCAGAACACAGGTTATTCTTTTCAGCTTCATATGACAACAACTCTGCCACATCATCTTTGCCTATGTGGCACGGGCTCTGTTGAATTGGCAAGTGGATATGGTCTTCAATTTCGATTGCTATAGCTGACATGTGGGACCGGGGGTTTAGATACATATAAGTAAAAAAGAGACAGTGATTTCGTGAAACTACACCCTGAACTATTGGTGGGTCTGTGAAATAGGCATCGTATATGGTGGTTTTGTGACTATAAGGCCGAAGTTTCGTTGGGTTTGTGAAATTAACTCTTTTGCAAATCCTCATCCTCCAATCTAAAAAGGCTTGAAGTACAGTGCTGCCTAGTATCCATTATTTCTGTGTCTCTGCTCCATCTAATAAAGTTGAAAATTTTGTGAAGGTAATCAAGTGTATCTGCACAATGAGCTAGAGGGTCTAAGAAGAATGTATCACATCCTAACAATGATTTATTGTACAGCTGTACAACAATACTCTACATTTAATCATCAAAGTAATATAGTACTTAATGAATCTGGGCAGTTGAAGATCAATTTTTTCTCCAGGTATCTTTTGATAGAAATTCAATTATATGTACAACTGGTTCAAACAGAGATTTGCTACACCTGATCAATGATGAGCTCTATCTTCTTTTTCCAGGTCAATGCATCTTCAATATCGTAAGCACCCATCTGTGGATTGAATTTTCTGTGACTTACAATAAATCTAGATAAATCAGAAGAAATTACGGTTCTGTCTCATGGTTGAAGCGTTAGAACAAACCGTGATCTGATGCTCCTTTTCTTTCTGATTATAGACGCAGAGGACATAAATCATCTGAAAAGAAAAATCCAAAGGAGCGATGAGAGTGATAACATGAAAATCCAATTGCGGTGGACAGTACAGAGATCAGACAAAAGGCATTACAAAGTATCATTCACACTATGGCGTTAAATTAGACAAAAGCGGAGAGCAAATAATTAAACTCACTTGCCCATGATGTGTCTTGAGCCCTCTATCCTCCACCCTGCAATTCCCATCTATTAGCAGCGACTTGAGCGGCACCTTGGAGCAAATTCAACCAGGTTACAAAACAGAAGACGAAGCACTATGTTATGGAATCGGGCAGACGGGCACAATAAATGAATCTTAATGCGGCATCAGAAATATCAAGAATGCATATGGGGGGAAAAAAAAGAACAACAAGTACAAATTCAAAAGTTAATTCACCGTGCCACATTGCCACATTAGGGCGGGTGCCCAAAATCGACATTGTCAGAGGTTCGTCGAATTGCCACATTATTTTGATGAAGGCATATAATAAATGCAATTAATAAGTACTACCATGTTGTCCTTGGGCTTCTTCTTGTAGTAGGCGAGCAGCCTGCTCTCGAGCACGAAGTAGCGCGTGTGGAAGAACGACCTGCCGAGCTTTCGCCGGCCGTAGCGCACCATCCACCCTTCCTGGTGAACGGCGGCGGCCTCCCTGACGGCGGCCACCGCCTTGGACAGCTCGCCGCTCCTGGCAGTGGCGGCCACGTCCTTCCAGAATAGGCCGGCCGTCTTGGGCAGCTCGCCGCTCTTGGCCATCCTGCTGGCCTCCCGCCTCGACGCCGACGAGCTCAGCATGTTCGTTCGTTGCCGCCCGGAGTTCCAGGGCGATCGCGTCGAGGCCTCGAGGGTAGGCCGGTGGTGTGACTCTAACAGGAATACGTAGCTAGGCTAGAAAGGCCAGGGGCGTTTAGATTTGGAAGGATGGCGGGGCGTGAGACGCGCGACCCCGGTAACTTTGATTAATTTTATTTTATTTATTATAATAATATATAATCTGCTAATAACTAAAGATAGTATTTGACGGAAACAAAAACATGTTCTGCGGTGCGGGGTTTGCTTGGTATCATTGACAAACACTAAATCAGGACTTTGGGGTTTTCTTCGAACAAAGAATAAGGCAAACAGTTGTACTAGTTTCATGCTTAATTGTATCATTGTGGTAGAACCAATCCACTAATATTTGAGTCATAAAATTGACAAAAGATACTACGTTTATGGCCAGTATTTATTCTTTCAATTGTAGGTGACGTCTCCGTCAACAATGAGACATTCTTGGTGACTTTATTATGGATCTAAGGATCAACCAGCTTGATCAGATACCTGCATATATCTCATTAGGAACAAGAACAGGCACTGCATGGTGGGTGCATGACAGGTTCTAACGTTTTGGTTTCAACAAATTTTTTCATTGGCGCACTGCACTGTGTGAACCAATGTTACAAAGAAGATGGTTTACAAGGTTTAGATCTCTAAAGGTGATCAAACATGCAATAAACTAACGATTTTATCAGGAATGGTACTCATGATACAGAATTTGACGTATGCTCTCTCAAAGTAACTCTTTTTTGTTTCTTTGCAATGGAGTTGACATTACAGCTGTGCAGACAATCGAAATTAAGACAAGCCATCGTACATAGTTACAAAACTTAGCTGCTGTAGCTAGTTAGTACAGGAAGTAAAAGAAACAGATCCAAGGGCTAATGATAAAAAACCAATAGGCGTGAACAGAAAAATTCTCTTGCAGCAGTGCTAGAAAATTTTGGGCGGTTAATCTACAAATATCTGAGGAGGAAAACAGTCATCAGATGCATCCGATTCTCCATGAACTAAGAGCCGTTCATAGGTGATCATTTGTACCATCCGGTAAGCATATATCTTAACCAGAAGCAAAATATGCATGACAGAGCCTGTAAGAAAAACAAAATCCAGGTTGAGACTTGTAGCAGCTGATTTAGTAAAACCAACAAAGTTCAAAACACTTAATATGCAGAACTAACAAGCCCACTTGAACAAATTATTGTTTATGTTTGGACGTCACATGCCTAAAATCAGTGTTTTCAAGTCATCCCATTAGTCGTGATTAATCGACCTTATCGGTTACATGCACCCGATCAGGGACACCGACCCGATCAGCACGACTAGAATCCTAGACGTCCGACTAATTGTCTACATATCGTGATTAGTCGTCCGATTAGAGGGTGGACGACTAGGTTTCAGTGCATACGGGCCTGCTTAACCAGAGTTAAAGGTCAGTTTTTGGGCTAGCAATTTGGCCCACTAGGGTTAGCAATACGCATGTGCTGCCTATTTCCCACAATTCTATCGAGCGGCTGCCTGCCTCCTCTTTTCATATTGTATATACTATCTGACCATCTCAGAAATTGCATATTGTGTATACTATATACTACATATATATACATGTCCTATAAAATATGCTGGACGACTATATAGACGACTAGGACCGATCAACTTCGATTAATCGACCTAGTCGACGACTAATCGCGACTAGTCGACTGATCGGTCCCATGGTGACTAGAGTCGACTAGACGACTTGAAAATATTGCCTACAATAACTAGAGGCATCAATTGAGTGTCAGTTCGACCTCATTCCATGCAACTTAAATATGAGCCACAACCGTTGGGGTTAAAATTTGGTGGACCTAAGGTCCAATTCCATCAAATTTGTCATATATGACAGCACCAACCCAGTGCAGATTCAGATTGGTATGTTCTCTAAAATTGTCAATTGTTCAGTTGAGTTCCAAATGGACTAGACGTGTGGAACTACTTTCTTCTTTCTTAAATTCTTTAGCTGCTTGATAATAACATACACTCTGCTCTGATTTCCAAATAAGAATTTTGCATGGTGCATCACGATGACAACTTTGTGGCATAGTGTAATAATCAATAGTCAGGTAGTTCATGATTATTTTTTTAGTTGAAGAAGCAAACTTGCAGTAATGTGAAATGGCAGTTTACAGCAACGATGCATCTCATACTTACCTGAAATATAAGAAGCCTTATGCAAAGGGCCTTCTCTGAGCAGGTTCCGAATAACCTAAGGAATATGTTAACTAGATTCCCATCTTTGGTACCAGTTAACAGACCTGTTTGAGGATCAAACCTGTGGAAGAAAGTACATTTCAGATACTTAATCAGTAATCATGTAAAATTAAGTTCTATCGATGTTTCCATAACAAAACAATACAAAAGCACCTTGGCAATCTATGTCTTGGGCAAGGAACAAAGTGAAAGAGCTGCAGAAAATAAAGATATAAATTCAGTGGGTAAGGATACTGAGAACCTAACCAGCTAAAAAACAAAGCATATTAATGAATAGATAAATGAAGAGATGAAATGAAAAGGATTTCTCCTAACCTGGGGGACTGAACACAAGAAATTAAGAACTTGAGGTAAAAAGAAGAGCAACAATGTTTCACTGCAAATACAAAGTAGTTACTAATCAGCTGCAGTAATTATAAACAACAATGGACAAAAAAAATGCACATATATTCTAATGTTTGTCAGGCAGATGAAAAAAAGAAGATGATGGTAAAACTTTGGGTTCACGTCCAAGATATTGTTGGATGATACGTGCCCATCCTACCCAGGCAGGTGATCATAATATTTATGAATTCAAAGATATATGAGCCAGGAGGCAAATAGGCAACAGAGTGTTAAGAAATGAGAAGTCAAATACAACAATAGGCAACAAGGTGAAAACCAAAAATAGATGTGAAAACCAAAATAGAAAAAGGTAAAGGGGCTGTCTTATAAGAGCATGGGCCGGTGCTATAAACAGCAGGCTGCTAGCACGTATCATTCCACATGATAAACAATCAAACCCATAATAAGTGGCTTGGTGTTCTTGACCGACACGACAAGCGATAAAGTAATGAAAATTATGCAAGATAATCGAGAAAGCTTACCTGAAATGTCCCAAAATTCCCACCACAGCCAATGCCATTCCAGCAAAATACGTGTAAGTGTCACCGACAAAAACTGATGACGGATACCTGACACATACATCAACACACATGATGCTATCTCCGCACACCAAATGGAACATAAAAATCTGATTTAAACAGAGCTGGTGTGTTTCTCAAGGTCCTTACCAGTTAAACGCTAGCAAAGCTAATGAAGTGGTCAGGAAAGGCAGTACAAGATAAATAGAGAATTCATGTGCCTGCTGAACTTCAACATCTTTTGAAGATCCTATGCGCATTACATTATGTATCAAAACCTGAAAAATGTAACCATCAGGAAATTAGTGGTATTCAAGATTTCATGTACTATACTTCCAACAAGGAATATCTATCATGTGTACCGCAGCAGATATGACAACTGTCTGCCCGACTTCGAGACCATTCAGGCCAGCATGTATGTTTATTGAATTCGTACAAAAGACTGCTAACAAGAGCATGAATAGCTTGTATAATGAACCTGCATGCCAATGAAACAGAAGGTCAGTGCATAGGAGCTTCTGTTTACAGCATATAAAACATGTTTCAACTACAGGGTTGATTTTAGAGTAGTTCTTGTACGCAAAAGCAAAACATCATCTTCAGAATTTTAACAAAAGTAAACATCATCAGCGCTCCCAGACCATTACGATGCAACAATTATAAATGTCCTTCAAAAGTCATTTAACTATTAGCTTGCGCACCAACCTAGCTCCAAAACTTCTAGTCCAATGTAAGGGGATAGAGGCTTCGGAATTATGATAGAAGTACCACCAGCATATGCCATCAACAAAGGAAGTGCTGCAATCGTGGGCAGCAGCAGTTTCCTGTTTCAATTATCGGCCATTCAAAAATCAAGTCATCAAAATTGCAATAATGATAATGCAATACTATTTGTGCCAACTGAAAGAGTCCGCAAGCAACATACACTCTCCACGGAACATCAAGAACATCATCAACAAATCCAAGAAGAATCATGAAGCAGACTGATGCCAATGCTGCGTTATATTCAACAAGCCACTGCAACAAGAAATCAAGAAAAATAACTGTGATAAATGTTTTTTCAGGAATAAAATATAGTTTTGTGAATGTCAAAATATTGCTAGTCATAACGTACCATGGAGTCTGCCGCGAAGTTGAATTGTTGAAATAAGATTGCAACGACTAAGTAGACAATCCCAACAACAAGACCTAGGGACTCAGGACTGCAAAACAAACGCAAATGTTATGTCTACTACATGCGGATCCTGCTAAAGATTTCATGCAATTGGATGCAGAGATATTTTTCTTAAACTTAGAAACTGTTCAATGAATTTCTGCACACTTCTATAAAGCCCAACAGAGATATATTTAAGAGCCATTTAAAATTACACCTACTGAGATTACCACGACCTTGAGCCATTTATGCATGCTAGCATGCATCATATCATGGAAACAATCCATCAGGCCATCACCAGGTCGTCATCATACTTCATACAACCGTTTTTATCTTTCCTATGAATGTTTTAAAGAAAATTAAGGACATTCATCAACACAACTCAAGAATTTTGTTCACACAAAACTTAAGGGGATGAGGTGATGCATCAACTCTAGGCATAGGCAAGTGAAATAAAGGGAATGTGTTGTATAGAACTCCATGGCCATGTTACTCTGTACATCAAAAATTTGTCATCTTGAAGAAAAAAAAATGATTACAAGAAGATCGTCATTCTACTACCTATTTGGTAAGTGAAGACTGGCATGCCAAAGCAGAGTTTATGCTATTGACTACATAAACCCTTTTTTGTACCCTTATTTTTATATAAAGAAAAAGGAAAACAAAACTATTAATGGTAAGGCCTCATGTGAATTGGATTGACTACAAGATTAACAAGTGACACCAAACTGCAGCAGCAATGCTGAAGGAAAGGTCAAATTCATCCGTATCATCCAAGTAGTACCCTCTGATTTTTTTTCCCCTATTATCAGTTCTTTTTCTGAAGCAGGATATTTTTATGACAAAATAATGATTTCTAAATTGCGTTAGAACCGAATAAAAGCAGTTCATTTAGCCTGTGCAACCATGCTATCTAACTCCTGAAATGCTAATGCACTGGTTTTAATTTAGCTGAAATCACTTAAAGTGACAGTTACTGTTCTATTGTGATCTGAATTCCTAGTACCAGCAACTAACACATGTCAATGTAATGAACTCTCATTTTGCCAACAAATAAAATAAACAGAATCCAAGGCAACAAATAACCAGCAAAACCTAGTTTCTAAAGCCAAACACACCCAAATTGAGTTCAATCTAGTCCTAAGCAATTGCATTTGTATCAGGGAATGTTAATATCAGGCTCCACAAACAAACAGGTGTTCGAAATGTACTTGAGCACTCACACTTGGATTTTGCCCGTGGGCAAGCCCCGCTTGTTGATGTCGTAGCCGAACATCCGGCGCCGCAGGAGGTAGCGGGCGGCAACGGGTATCAACCCGAGCACGACCAGGAAGCCGACAAGGCTCAGGCCGCCGCAGATGAGGATGGATTTCCGTAGATCGGAGCTCAGCGGGTAGTGCACGAACGCGAGGTACGAGAAGGGCGCGAGGAAGAGCACCATCGACGCGGCGACTACGACCAGGTTCGGCGGCCGGAGGACCAGTTCATTTTCCGGCCCCGCCGGCGCCAGCGCAGCTGCCGGCGGCTGCTGAGGCGGATCCCTGGCAGCGGCCGCTGCGGGCCTGCGGCGGACGGCCATGGAAACTTGGGCTCTGGGTTCGGCGAAACTGTCCGCGACGAGCTCTGCCTGGAGATCCGGTGCAGCGGCGGCTGGCTGAGCTGAGCCTGGTGGTGGCCGCCGCCGGCGATGGTGCGAAGGGATCGTTTATAGAAACGGCCGCAGGGTGACGTGGAGCACTCTCATTGGTTGCAGTCACGTGTTCGGCGGGTACTGGAGTCTGCAGAGTGGAGAGGGTCGTGTTGGAAAACCTTCTGCGATACGAAACGAGCACGACAGGGCTGTATCTCTGTTGAGTGGGGTCGATCGTGTGATTTAGGTGTCTGACAAATGGGTCATGTGATTTAGGTGATTTCCAGTTACATAGCATGTTTCGAGTTTAACATCAGCATTTTCAGGCACATCCCAGATTCAGAATCCGTGTTTGAAAAATAAGATCTGTCGTTTTCAGTGTCGAACAAGGACAACCAATCCGGTTTTTTAAGCTCTAAATCAACCTTCTTCGTTCAAAGTTGCAATTACTGTCGTCTAGGCAAGAAAGTGAATGGGTTGTTATGCACTCTAACTCGAAGGATAAGAATATACAAGACCTCATTCGACATAATAACTCTAATTAAAATAAAATATATATATATATATATAGATTTTTAGAAGCTATTCATATCTAGCTTCAGAAATCCACATTAATATAAAGTTGTGGATGATATTTGTTGAGTTATATTTTGCTCTTGCACTCAAATCCAATATAGACTTGGATTGGCGTTAAAGTCTAGTTTAATGCCTACAGTCTACTAGAAAATCAAAACAATGACACCCAAATGACTAACACCTTTGATTTTTTATTTTATTTTATTTTTTTTTGAGAAAAGACTAACACCTTTGATATCCATCAGAATAGAAACGATATTTTTATAAACTTTTTATTAGGCCGAATCGAGTTCCAAAATCGAGTTGGTTCACCAACCGTTATAGGGAAAAAAAAATGCGGCCCGGCCCGGCCCAATACTCGGGTCTCCGCATATACACCAAGCCAAACAAAACGCGGCCTAAGACTAGGAAATCATTCAAGATACGCACACTTTCATCCCCTCAAAAAAAAAAAAAAAAGATACGCACACTTTCAAAGATAATGATACTGCACTAGTGCACCTGAAGAGGTTCAGTTATGATCCAATTCGCGGGACTTGTACTAAATTATCTAAGCGACTCCAATTACCTCTCCAACTGATTCTTAATCGTGATTTGCTGACCTCGCCATTACCTGAGGTGATTTAGTTAATATAGTTTTACAAATATCTTAAAATATTTGTTGTTATCTTCTATCCAATCAACAGTTTGCACTTGCAAAGCATGTTTGTATCTCTCCAGTTGCCTTTTTTGTCTGGATATTTTGGCATTATAATATTTAAGCATGTACAATCAGTAGTGTTTCTTAGGATACCAGGTTGTGCTAATGTACTTTATGCAAATTTATATGGCCATATATGGATGAAAACATTGTTACAGGTGTTTCTTGATCTCTTCCTGAATGGTCTAAGAACATATGAGCTTGTTTCAACCATCACTCATCATGGAAAAAATCTGCACAGGGGGCATTACACTGCTCATGCAAAGCATGCCAGCAGGCAGTGGCTTCGATTCGATGATGATCACATCATGCCTGTCAGTATGCACACGGTCTTGAATGATGAAGCTTATGTCTTGTTCTACAAACAAGTCTGAAAGTACCACGTAGTTGATTAGACCGTCCTTATTACTTCTACAGCCAAATACACTGCCTAACTATTGTAGCTATGAGTAACTGCAGAGTACTGTGTTAAGTACCCTGGTTGCCTGTCTTTACTTATATGCGTGGTTCATAATGAGTGGGATTTTTTTGTTCAATCCATTTTGAGGTTTTTTAAAATTTAACTTCTCATCATTGTATGACAAGCAAAGTAAGCATGCTGTTTATCATGTAACCTGTGCTGACCATGCCAGTTTTGTGGTGTCAAGGGGATGTACTTTACTACTTTGTGATTGATGATTATGGCAACCTATCATTGACAACTGGTGGTGGAATGGTTGTGTAATCCCTTGCATGTCACAAAATAATTCTGGATTTGGTGGAGGAGAGAAGACATAAGCCAATTTGTGGCCATGTGCCGTGTCTTTTGAGAGGTTTTTTTTTTTTTTGTCTGATTGGAAAGCTTCTCTTTGAAGTGGCATACCTTTGTCACTACTGAACCTACTGATGAAAATGTTTAGTTAGCACGATGTCGTGCGGTATGACCTCTTGTGTTTGAATCAGACAGTCGCCTGATGTATAGAAGTAACTCGTGTTTTATTCAGTGAGTCGCCTGATATTCGTGTTTATTCAGGTTAGCCTCGTAGTACTAGTGCAAGCAGGCGAAAATTCAGAACCTACTAGTCAGATTTTGTGTGACTTCTGCATGACACTTTGAACTATAATATTATATATATATTTGAACTATAATATTATATATCTAACTCTATTTTTCTATGTAAACGCAGACACGCTAAATCGTTCAGATGGTTCGCTGTTTTTAATGGCTGCTGTCCCAAGCCATCTCGACTCTCAAGTCCATTAGACTAACACGGCTCTGTAGTACTATTTCAGAGATTTGATGATCCTTATACCTGCTTGTAGTATGACTGTACTCTTTCCGACTTTCCCCCCAAGGACAAGGGATCCGGATCAATTACGCTACTACTATTATTTAGCTTTTGAAAATGGAATTCAGGGAAGGCAGTTTCCTTGAAGCAGAGCTTGAGCATCAACAGAGTCACTGAAGACGCTTTTGAAATTCGAATTCTGGGGAGGCGGTTTCTTGAAACAGAGTGAGCAGGATAATAAAGACGATGAAGAAGCGGGACATCAAGTTTCTAACATTAGGCTGCTTGCCGAGCTTATGTGCAACATGAACACGGGAGGGGGAGCGGTAGTAAGTAGTAGTTGTAGTACATGATTTTTTTTTTAAAATCTCTCTGATGATGAACACAGAGCTGGATGGACCTGACCTGACCTGAACACGCGAAGGAGGGGAGCAGTTGGATCTCCCCTCGTTCTTTCTAGTTGTACTAGTTGTGTATACACAAAGAGGAACGTACTAGTAGACTGAAAAGTTACACTAGACAGCAGCAGCAGCGGCATGGGCAGCAGCAGAGACGACGACAAGGACAGAGAAGGGAAAATTAAGGAGTTCCTCTCCTTTTCTTTCTTAGCGAGGCTGGCGCGCGGGGGCCTCCTTGATCGCCGCCGGCTTGTTCATCATCATCATCATCTGCTGCTGGTGGTGGTGGTGGTGGTGGTGGTCCCACGGCGGAGACGGAGCACCGCGCGGCGATGCGAGCGCCCGGAGCACGTCGGCGTCCTGATGAGGGTGATGCTGAGGATGGTGGTAGAAGAGGTCTTGGGTGTCGTCGAGCAGGTCGTCGGGCAGTGCGGCGAGCGCGGCGTCGTGGTGGGCCTCGTGGAGCTGGTGCTGGCGGACCCAGTGGTCCCGGAACCAGGCCGTGGTCTGCACCAGCTCCCACCACTCGGGCGAGTAGTCCTCCACCTGCCGGTACGCCGCCGGGATGAACAGCGGCGCGTTCGGGTTCAGCGAAGACGAAGAAGCCATGGCCATGGTGCTCATCCTTCCTTCTTCCCTCTTCCTAGTGGTGGAAGGGGAACACGTGAGATCTGCTTGTGTGTGTGGAAGCGGAAGCTTTCTCGTGGCCGGGCTCTTTACCTCGGAACTGGAAAATATCGGCTGGAAATTCCGGGTGGTTTTCGCTTGGCGTGCACCGCGGTGGCGTGAGCGGGGCCAGCGTTTATAGCCGAGCCCGACCCGCTCTTCGGAATGGTGGGTGGGGCCGGACGGGAAGGATTGGATTTTCTGTGGGCGCCCCGCCGCGTCGGTGATTCCATTGGCGGAGGAAGCTTCCTGTTCTGTGTCCTCTTCTGACGAGGACGAAAACGAAACCGACGGGCCGTTCAACGTGCAACCCGTGCCTTGGGTCAGCTTATGTGGCTGTGGGCCTGCTTTGTGATTGGTGGTTCAGCTGCGGACATTACGATATGCTGACCGGGTACTGCATGTGTTTCGCAGAGCTCTTAGGTCACGGACACCGATTAACAAGCTCTATGCTCGGTCAACCGTCAGTACCGTCAACACTCCATAAGCAAAGTCAACCGTCATCACGGTCTTTGGAGATGACCGGCGTTGCAGGGCCAGAGCAAGACCCGTTATTCGCAGCCAAGCTCGGCCGTCGTAGCCGGCAGCTTTGTGGGTACCATTCCCACTTGAAGGTCCAAGACACGCGACCATGGCGGTCGTGCCCGTGCGCCGCGTGGTCTCCGTCGTGGTGCCGGGGGCGGCTGCCACTGCCAGACGCGTCCACCCGAACGCGCTGCCTCGTGTGTGGCTGCTGCGCGTGCCATGATCCAATGGAACGGAACAGATCAATAATTGATGGGTTTGGTTAAGCAAATAAAGTAATGCGCGATGAACTGATATTTCGGCGCCGGGTCCATCATCCCATGTTACCCGGGGCTAGCCCGGGTGCACTCATTGGATAAACTGTCCACGTCAAACACCAATGGAAACAACTTGGATAAGCATGAACCAACACGCCGCGGCTCCATCATCCACCCCACCATCCCTTTGGTCGTGACACGCGACGATTATTTTTAGGCGTGCGTCTACAATGTTTCTTCACTGACAGTGACTGCTGCGCTGAGCTATAGGTCGCTGTGAATAGCGCAGTAGTA
This sequence comes from Eleusine indica, assembly GCA_030378355.1. Lineage (NCBI taxonomy): Eukaryota > Viridiplantae > Streptophyta > Magnoliopsida > Poales > Poaceae > Eleusine > Eleusine indica. The sequence goes on from CM059500.1 coordinate 47,502,224, forward strand.
CAAGTAGGGGAGCAGCTTCTGTTTCAAGTGTGATTCAGGAGGTCCTGGTTGACGATGATGATTCCCGTACTAGCTAGTCGATGGACGGGTGCTGATGAACCCCTCCATCATCGCCGTTCCTTTCGTAGCAGTTTTACTTCAACGCATGCCGGGGCCCGGGGGAGTGGAAGGAAAGAGGAATGATCGAGTGGGATGATGGAGCCGACTGATTGGTTTCGCCGTACGTTAGCGAGGATGAGATGCGATTCCTTTTGCTAAAGGCGGTCCACGTCACGGTGCGGAAAATGGAGGAGGCCGGAGCAACGCGCACTCGATTATTATTACCAGCAGCGGTCTCCCCTCCTCTAGTGCTTTCGCTTTGGAGTGTACTTCCTCGTGCTTGTACTGCTTTGTACCGCAACCAACAGACAAAACAGAGGTAGCAGTAGCTCGGAGAAATAGCACGCGGCTTGGTACGAGCACATGTTAAATGTTTTTGGGATGCGATCACGCACACGACGAAATGAAATGAAATGAAATGAAAGTGGTGCCACACGACCTGGTTGAGTAGTGCGCGCTTGGCGCACCGCTCGAAAAATCCCTTTTCATTGCATCGCATTCATCTCCTCCGCCATCAATCATCGAGAAGCATTTAACATGTTTCTGTATCATCAGGCGGCGGCAGGATACGTATTTCAGTGGTCCTACATACGTGTTTCAAAAACTAGGATACTGCCTATAGCAGGAGCCAGGAGCCGTTCCGTGCCTGCAACTGGTAGTGAGTGGTACTAGGTGCTGGACCAGCCAATTGGGAAATGCAACCGTTCCTCCAAAAACAAAAACGAGAATGCAACGGTTCATCATCAGGAAGTAATATAGAGGATCCTGGATCCTCCTCCATTGATTCGATCGGCCCTGTAGTACTCCCTTCATTCATATTTAGATGCTGTTTTGGAATTGGGTACGAGAAATAAAGAGAAGTAAAAAAATGGGTGTATTAAAAATGAGAAGTAGAGAAATAAAGATATAGATGTAGTGGGAAAAGAGAATACTGTATTAGAAAGAGAGAGAAAATACATTAAAAAACAAAAATAACATATAATTAGAGAAAAGTTAAAAATCTTAAAATAATATGTAAATATGATCGGAGGAGGGAATAATAAATATGCAGCTCCAGCCGGTGTCCCATGACTCATGTGACGGAAGCGCAGCAGCATAATTGCCTCTTGCGCATGCGGCGGTGGAGCCAAACACTGGCGTAACAATTACGTGCTCCTGCTCCCTCTCCGTCGTCCACCCACCGTCGTTCCGAGAGGGCAGGCAGCAGCGAAACGGGAGAGGAAAGAGAGAACCGTTGCTTTCGTAACCCCACCCACACCACCGGATCATTCACCATTCATGGGTGTGGAGGCTACCTGTCCGGTGCCGGACTCTGACGACGTGTCTGCCACTGCCGACTGATCAACGTTGGTTGAGCTACCACTGGCCACTGCTCTGCTTATTACCTGAAGAGCACGCGGTGACACAGGCAGGCAGTTGGTTAGCAGCAGCTCAGCTCAGTTCGTCACAGGACGGAACGGAACGAAAAGAGTCGTCGGTCCGCCTTTTCGTTGGCTTTCGTTTCTTCGGCACCTGCTTTGCCTGCTTTTTTACCACAAAGACCGAGCGAGTTCGCTTCGTTTGCAAATTAAGTACGGTTGTGATGCGTCCCTGTCGCTGACGGATGATAACGACGTCCAGCCGGCAGGCAAAAGCAGATGACTAGGGAGGGCGCCGTTGTCACCTTTGTGGTTTGACGACGACGGGATCAACGTATTCAGCTGTGCGAGCCATGGTCTGTTGATCTGATTGGGAGATGGTAAAAAGTAGCGGCGTGACAAGCGAAGAAATGTCTGCGTCGATGGCTGAGTGGAGACGGATAAATGAAAGCTGAGCTTACGATCAACACAGTCGTAGGCCGAGGCCCGAAAGGGAAGAACATCAGAGGTTCCTAGCCTACAAGGCCTTGAACCGTGAGAGCTGATCCTCGCAGAACCCAGTGAGCGAGCCTAAACACGTTGCAAGACAGTGACGGGCTCAACGCGCATGGACCAGTCCTCATTATGTACGACTGTTCATGCCGTGCCGGGCGCCGTCGAAGTTTAACCTCCCAACACGCGCTCGACATCAACTGCAACCAGACCTGCGATCTGGAGGAGTCCTACACTCGTATGGACAGAAAACTAGGCACAAACTATCCCCACAAACTAGGTACAGTGATTATAAAAATACAAAAGGAGGACCAGATGCGCAACCCTGAAAGAATCGACCATAATTTATATCATACGCCTAACAATATCGTTAACTTCTAGTATCAGCTATCGCGGAACCACGATGTAACCAAAACTCCCAAAGGCAGGAAACAACGTTGTACAGACCGATGCAGTGCTTGAGCTAACCTCATAACATCAAGCCTAATTGAAAACCCTATACAGAAACTAAGACAAGATAAATCTGGCCACTCGCACCATATACAGATAACGATTGCAAAATGGGCTGTTAGAAGCAATTTGAAAGAATTGAATCATCAGGATGTCTGTCTTTGTCAATCTGGGGCAATAGCTAAGGATGAGGATGCACAAGGGGAGATCGTGGAGAAAAGGAATGCTCCTCAGGCTTCACAGCGGTGATGGCTGCCGTTCTTTCTGCCATTCCTGTTCACATGGAGAATTAACAAAAATGAGTACCACCATAGCAGAAAACAGTTGTTCGTAAGCAATGTATAAAGGAGAATAAACTGTTCCCTTGTAGATATGAAACTTAATATCATACAAAATCACTATTGACCAACAAACAAAAAAAGGTAATTGATCAGACGTCGTGTTATAGATATAGAGATAAACTAGAACAACAATGCAAGATGCTATTATATTCCCTTAAAAAGGATGATATTTTTTTGGGAGGAAAATGTGAAGGGTAACATGTCTATGATGAATTGATGTTACTTCATCCACGAGCTGCTTAGTTGCAAAGATGTGCATTGCAGGTGCGTGGAAAAAAAAACATTCTCTGTCAAATTTGCCTAAATCATCAGTATACGTTATATAGTGGTTATGTGAACTTTGGCCAGAAAAGAAAATAACAGAGAAAGGATACCTTTATTTTGAAGTGTGTCATTATGGAGTTAAAAATAAAATAAGAAATATGTTCAATATTCTAACAAAGAAACAAGAATGCCTAAAGAAAAATTGAGGCTCACCTGGAACATCATGTGATCATGCAAAGGCAATCAAATACCAGCCGCTTGTATTTGGGAGATATCGCGATCAATGCATAATCTCAGAAAGTGAAATGAGTCCTATATTCTGAGTAGTTAAGCACAGCAGGGGAAGGATATGGTACCTAGATTCATCATGTCAGTCCTATCGACAATGCTATAACTTGACCTCAGAGTCAATTATTCCAACATCTGACTAGTCAGGTCAGCCTGTTTCCCAAAGGAAACTACAAAATAATGTTGTTCCTTTTTGTAGACTATCGACTATTGGGTTGAATTCCCAATAATATCCTATAAAACCAACAACTCTAAACTGCCAAGTCACAGTAAACTATAAAGTCACCAACACCTGAAGGTCAACATCATGCTCAGGAGGAACAGATTTCTCAGAATCATCCTTGGGTTGTAAAGCACAGGATTCCTTTCCTGAACCAGTTTCAGATGTTATGATCAGTGCCTCTTTGCTAGATATCCTAATGTTGTTGAAGTGCTCAGCTAAAAAATCACCAGAATGTGCTGCTGCAGAAGCAAGCTTGATATCATCAGTACTCTCAAACTTTGGACTTCTATTATTCTCCAGCTCTGTTGAGCTGTTATGATTACCACTCTCTTTTGGACAATTAGGGTTATCAAACTCCTCCATGATGCTGTTATTATCAAGATTCAGGCTATTAAAACTGTCCAATTCCTTCAAACACTGTTTTTCTTCGGCAGCAAACTTACTACTTTCGATACCATCAAGCTCCTCTCCACTGTTATGACCGTTAAGCTCTTTCAGATTAGCATCGATGACTAGCTCATTCACAAAACTATGATTATTAAGCTCTGTCTCAGTCATATAGCTGCCACGCTTTTTCAGATTGTTCTGATTGTCGAGCTCTTTCAGACAAGCATGATCATCAACTTCATTTCTAAAGCCAGAACTGTTAAATCCTTCCATATTGTTATGGGGGTTCAGCTCTTGATCAGTGCTACAACTGACGACCTGATTCAGAGAGCTTTGTTCAATCTGCACCTTTAGACAATCAGTGAGCTCTTTTGCAGTAACATGACCATTAAGCCCTTTTTCAATATCACAATCACGAAGCTCTTTATTGCTACCGTGAGCACCAATTTCTTCTGGAAAGCTGTGGCCCTCGTCCTCATCAAATATGCTGCTGCCGTGTTCCTCATCTGACTGAGCTTTCAGAATTGTATCAGTTTGTGCGTATGGACATACAGGTACATTTCTTTGACGGCATCTATGGCACTTGAAACCAATGAGATTGCTTATATCGTCAAGGGTAATCGAATATATATCCCCATGAAACCAATCTGAAACAAATAACAAATGTAATAAGAATTTATAGCATGCAAAATATAGAAGTTTCACATGGTATGAAGTGAAAGACACTCGGTGGCCTGGTTTCAAATGACATACTGCACTACGACTTACAACAATTTGCTTTTGATTCATGCAACTTAGCTTGCAGATGGACATAAGAGCACTAGCAATCTTGCTGGGAGGATTCTCCATTGCATCGACAATATAGAATCAAGCAGAAATATATTGAGCTTTTGGAGAAAAAAAAAACAATGTTTTCTCAAAATACCTTGCTATTGAAAAAAAAAATCTGGATTTCAAAAACTCTAGTTTTGTATACCACAGTATAACAAACACAGCAACTCTTTTTTTCCAGAGAATCCACTCACGCTGCATTTTACAAAATCGAGGTTTCCCATTTGCCTGACATCATGCGTGTAAACTGTTTCCTGCATTTGTACATGTACATACTACTTTCTCAACATATTTGGTATATTTTTTGCCTACATAGCCATGCCTCATTCGATGACGCAGACTTCCAAAAGCATGATATATGTTCATTTAAACCTGCAATTGATATTGTGTACTTCTAGCTATTGCGCTAAAAAATATCATATTAATACCGTGGTTACCAAATATAATTTTATCCTTGCTCTGCAAAAAAATGTAATAGGCAGTTTATTTACTCATGCCATCTCAAAAACTGCAAAATGTACCAAAACCTAACTTGAAAGATCACGGCTGTCCTTACTACAGCAACAAAAAAAGGGACACAATAAGAACTTTTTAACCCGCATAACTGCCAAAGGAGCAATATCGTGAAGACATATGTCATGCAAGTAAAACCTAGCTTACCTTCACATTGTTCACAAGCGACATATATAGCCTTTTCACTATAGCATTTCTCACACAAACAGCATACTGGACTAGATTTTGAAATTTCAGCATCTTCAGATGGAAAAACAATTCTTTCTTTCCTAAAACTTCTTGCCTGTTCATCATCTGGATTTTGTGTCCATCGAAGGCCATTTAACCAGTATGAATAATGTGAAGGAGTCCTCTTCCTCTTACGACAGCTGGTTGCATGCTCAGATACATTTGAGTTGCCTTTCATGTACTTATTATACAATCGCTTTGATAGACGTTTAACCGGTTCATTTTTTGGCATGTTTGATGTTTCCCTCTCAGGCACCTTCGGGGACTCGTTCTTCGACACATTCAGCGGGTTCTTTCTAGGACGACCACGCTTGCCCTTTTTGCCTGTTTTCTTCCTGTACTTGAGAACTATCTGATTTCTCCTGGTCACAATACTGCGTGATTGCTTCTTTTGTTTCCTTACCTTCTTTTTGGGAGAGTTCTTCTTTGGTGAAGCCTTTTTCTGTGGAGAATTCACCTTCAAAACCTTTTCAGCTAGGCACTTGTTGCAAACATAAACAGCATCAGTTGCACCTCTTGGAACCTTGAAATGTTTCTTATGGAAAAGAGCTGCATACAAAACAATAAAATTATGTAAGAGACAAACATGGCAACCTCCTAGTATAACTTCAAGTAGCTATGTAACAAGTATTACAATACACTCCAATCTATTAAGCCTATCAAACAGCAGTTCTTGATAATTGAATAGCTTGGGCATTATAACAGTCAATGACGGTTGTCTTTTATCCATTCGTGCAACATTACAAAAATAAAGGGCATAACTAAAAAAAAAGGTCTATATTTAGAACATCTATGAACAAAATACATACCTGCACAGTATTGGCAGTTCACAGCTTCACTGTAAAAAAGAAAGAGAGAGATGAAGAGTCAAATTACTAACCAAAAGGATTTCATACTACAAAAACACGAATATATTGCAAAACTGAGAACATGATCTAAAGAGTTTATTGGCAAACTAATAACGCAGAGACATGGTTCCTATAAAATACAAGTTTTATAAAATGTAAACTTAATTAAGTGATATGTAAGGAAATAGCATAGCACGTAACTGGCAGTTGTGACTTGTGAACCTAGATTGCTTGGAAAAAAATACTATACCATTGCATAGACCTATCATGAAGTTTATAAACATATTAGCTGCTGCACACTACAATACAGTTATTAGTATAAAATGACTGACTGAAAACTGTAAGGAAGCTGAAAACATTCATGTCTAATCAGAGCTTATCTGACACAGTTCCATGTTGCCCTAAAAAAAATAGCTTCGAGTTGTCTCTGTACTGCAGATCTAATCAGCAAATCATAGACATGCACTGAATCCTAACCTCAGAAATGAAAACTTACTAATAGCTCACATGCAGCATAGCACATAGCAACAGACAGCAATTCCCAAAATAACTCCTCCATCCTCAAAATGTTGTTGTTAGGACAATGATCTAATTCAAAACTGAATTGCAGTTGTCCTAACGACAACAATTTGAGGATGAAAGGAGCGATGATTAAACAAAAGACCAGTTCAGGACTTAAATTGAATACCCAAGCTTTTACTGGTTTCTGCTTATAGCTAATTGGGTGAGAACGATTTGGTTGAAAAATAATAACAAAACTAGTAAAGGTGACAAAGAAAAAGAAAACAGTTTCCTTGAAATACCTGGCAAGCACTTCTTTCTTACACTGACCACAAAGCCTGTTATATAGCTTTTTTGCTCTTTCAAAGAGGTAATCAAACCCTGACTTCTTTTGCTTCTTAGGTTCGGAGTCCTGCAACTTCTTAGTTTTCTTAGGAAGATCATCAGTTTCTTTCTTTTTCAGTATGCGGGCTACAGCTTTGGCTTCGTATGACTTCAACAGATTCAGAGGTACATGCCCTTCACTTAACCAGTACCTGTTCCTCTCGATAGATGGCTCCTCAAACTTGGATCCATGTTTAGCAACAACAGGAGGAATGTTCACTCTCTTTCCAAAATCAAGTAGGTATTCAAAATTTGTTCCTTCTATGCGTTTTCTGCGGATTATAACTTTCTTAAAAAGTCTTGCAATTTTCTGAGTTTCCTTTGTTGCAAGACTAGAAGGGAGAGTGCTCAATATCTCAGTCCATTTGATATTCCATTCAAGCTCTTTAATCTGAAGGTGTACAAAAGAAATAATTCAGTGACCAAACTTTACTTGTTACTTTCCTAAAACAAAGAAGAATACAGTGTACAAAATTGATACTACCTGCAAAATGAGCTGGGCGACATTTTCAGCCATTTCCACAGCAGCTCGCCAAGCTATGTACTTAAACCTCCGAGCAAATTGTGAACCATCAGGGTACAAAATGGTGGGAATTTTTTTACGTCCCGCTGAGACAAACAAGTCCAAAAGGTTTAGTGTAAATACTACGGTAATTGGTAAGAAAACACACAACAATAAGAATAAAGCCTTTTAGTTCCAAGCAAGTTGGGTTAAGCATGAGAGAAACCCACATGAACTAATACATAAGGATGATGGTAAGAAAATAAATTCTAAAAAACAAGATCGGGCATGCAACCTTGCCGAGCAGCTTTGGAGGCCAGTGACTGAGGCAACCTTTTCCAATGAAACACTTGACGAGATAATGTTCCACCCCTCCACCAATAAACACCAACATCACGAGAGTCAACTTTGAGTTCACCTTGAGATGCTGACTTTCTCCCGGGCTTTCTAGCACTTCCATGACTTAAAGATTTATTAGATGTACGGACCAAGATATGAGCTGCAGAACCAACCACTTCAACAGAGTCTGCCGGTTTCTGCCATTCTGCAGAAATGGCAATACGTCGCAAACTAGACTCTAACTGCAGAGTAGGAACAGATAAGCATCATCGTTTTAGTATATAGAAAAATAAGAAAACATTCAATAAGAACAAATCATTTGACAAGCTATACCATTAGAAGAGGCTGCTTCAGTGATGCTATGTCTGAAGCCTTCAAAACTGTCTTGCGCCAGCAATCGCTATATTGCGGATTCTGCCAAGGACCAGTCAGCAGACCATTCAACCTTTCTTCAATTGACAAAATAATACGTATAGCAAGAACTATATGGCTCTTCTTATTGGTTTCTGCCCGGAGACCAAAAGCATGCGATTTAGGACCTTCCATGCAGTTAACATCAGTTACTCTGAAAATGCAATCAACACCACCACTAATTTGGCAGGAGTTACACCAGCCACATTTTTCTTTAAGCAGCTCAACAGAAAGCTTTTGATCAGCTAGAGCAAAAATGTTGGCATATTTCTTACAAATTGTCCTCAGATGGAACGAGAGTGAATCCTGAGCAGGTTTCTTCCCTTCCTTGTTTTCGGACAGCTTGTGTTTTAACTCTTCAGAAGCTGAAGCTGCTATTTGACCGAAACTGTAATAGTTTATGTACCTACTAGGGTCTGAATGGAGATGGCATTCACTTGGTTTTCCCAGACTTGAATCTTGATGGGAATTGCAGTGTTTATTCTTGGCACCAAAGGCATCATTTAAAGATGTCTGATTTGACATCTCTATGGCAATCATTTCACTTCTACTCCCAGACTTAAGTGCTGATCTCGATGTGATGTTCTGGTCAGCATCCTGATCCAACTGATCACCATTTGAGGAGCAATCTTTTCCAGAATCCAATTGTCCAGCACCAGACATACAACATTCCTTGCTACTCTGATATTGACCGAAACCGTCAGCACTGGGTGCCTTGATTACATTACCAAAAAACGAAGATATTGCATTAACAATTGAGTTGTATGAATAATGACACGCTTTCAACAATGCAACAAGAGAATAAAGATCGCTCCGGCCATAATAGTGACATGAAGAATCCACATCACACGAATCAAACCTGCAAGTATTGAAGGTGCTTTGTTTATCAATGCAGCAAGAATTAAATTTTAAATACATATTGTAGGATCAATGTCCAAAAGTAAATATAATATCATTTCTTGCTTCTGCAATACTATTAGTTCATTTTTATGTAAATCCTAGATTACTGACCAACAGTATCAGAAAGAACTGGATCTTATCAAATAAAGCTACTGCAGGTATAACATTCCTTATTAGTTACAGAGAATATCAGTTCATTTTCCTATTCGCCAAATGAGCCATGTCTATGCCACAAAAACTATAGCTTCACTGTGTTCTGGAAGGACAGCAAGGTATAAAAAAAAACTCGATCTATGGGGAGTAAGACAGCTTTATGAGAGAAGACCTTCTCACCAAGGATTGAAAAATCGCTACAGTACTGTTTTTTGTTATCGCTAAAAACTGGTCGATAAAATGAAAGAAAAACAAACAGAAACCGTTTGTGCTACAGTAATCAGGTTTGTTTTTTGTGATAAACCAGTCGTCCGATGAAACTGGACCAGACTGGCTTCACGGAAAGCCGCAAAAAAACGACCGGTTTTCAATGGTTTTTTAATCCATGCTTCTCATACGGATCAAGAAAACCACTGAACCCTTGCCCCACCCGTACACGGCAGCACTATGGCCCATGTGAGACGACCAATGACCTGGGCTAGGCCTTTGACCTGTGCTTTGGCATGGGACAGACAAGGGGAATGTTTTAACCCCAGCCTGAAATCTGCTCCCACCAAGAGTCGAACCCAGTATCTAAGGAGTGCTACTAGAACCACCTAACCAACTCAGCTAGAAGCCCGTCAGCGAAGGACAACAGGGTGGCTTTTATCAATAAGTCCAACACTTCCTCAAGCCAAGAAAATAATAAGCACCACAGCAGGGGCCTCCCTCGCTGTTTTTTTTTTGTCAATAATAATAATAATAATCTGTGTGCTTTATCTTGCATGTTGAAACTAACTCCGCTACTAATTCCTAGGCCCCACATCTCATAGTTAGCCAGTATAAACAAGATCAAACAGCATTGCAGCTTGCGTGTTCTATGACAGGTGGTACCGAAAGTAGATTAATGGAAGCATGCTCGATGAAGTAAATAGACAACAAAAAAAATCTAAAGCTTATGCCATCATTTTTAGATCCTAAGGCAACTTGATTATATGAATAGTAGAGCACATGTGCATCAAAATTGCGACACTAAGGTTGTGATGAAAAAAATTCAGGAAGGCAACACAGTAGAGGAATATTAACAATCATACCAGAGTCAAGAGACATATGAAAAAATTACATGTGAAAACAAAGGACTACTATGATGACTTACACCAAGAGATAGCCGCAAGTGCCAAAGTATAGTCGACCATGTGGATCTATTCCAAGAACCTCTGCTCCTCTCATAGGATTTGCCATATTTCTGGACCCGTTACTCTTCTGTATTGAACACTCTGGACAATACCAATCACCTTCAGGCAATAAATCCTCCACCACGCCCACACACTTAGAATGAAAAGCAGCTGGACAGCCATCACAGCATAACAAATTACCATCCATACCACATAGGTAACACTCATCGCTGTTACCATCATCCATATCATCGGAACCTTCTAGAGGAGTAGAATCTACGGGCCCTCTGGACGAACCCTTTTTCTTTCTTCTTTTCAAACCACTGCTTCTGATGCCCTCATCATTTCCATCAGCCTCGGACAGCTTTGACCGTATAGCCTCAATTTCCAGAACATCATCAGAGAGTGAGCGCAGCAGCTCTAATTTCACCACCGCAGGCTGACTATAGTACTCTGTACTCAACAGCTTTAGATCAGTAAGCTTCATACCATACCTCAGTTCTGAACCTCTGGTTAACAAATACTCGGCAAGATAGATTGGCCAGGTTGCAAGGTCTAGAAGCTCCCAGTTAAGATTCCTACAAAAACAGTAGTTTTTAGAGTTCCTCAAAAACAATAGTTGATAACTAAAATAAACTCTTCCACAACGTTGAGTTCTCTCAGCTTAGTATACACCAAGGAGTCTTACCTAATACAGTGTACTGCCGAAGGGTCTCCTTCGGCAGCAAAATCTTCTAAATGGCTCTTGAGAGCACGAAGCAGAGCAAAATGCACCCAGTCAATCAAAGGATTGGCATGCGTGCACTGCAGTGCGGCCACAAATGTCTCCAGTGGAAACGGGCTCAGGAACAGCTCTTTGGTAAATGACCTCAAGCAGGAGTACACTTGGAAGAGGTCGAGCACAGGGAGGTCCGCCGAGTTCAAACTTTCTGATGACGGCGGCAGTTCTGGCTTTGGCGGCAATTTCTCGACCACAGCTTCCTCCAAATCCTTGGAGACAGAGCGATACCGGCCACTCCCATTCGCACGACGGCGTTTCTTCCCAGACTGCTGCGGCATCGCAGCAGCCTCCGCCTCCGCCTCAGCGGCGTCCGCGGCAGCCGCCACGGCAGCCACGGCCTCCATCTCAGCCACCCGCGCGGCCGCCTTCGCCTGCCTCGCGCTCCGCCGCACGGGCCTAGACGACGACTCGGGCGCGGGCGCGGGATTGGGCCTCCGCTTCTTCTCCGCCGGTCCCTGCGGCGCCATCTCCACCGGCGTCGCGGGCTCGTCTTCTCCATCCGAAGTCCCGCCGGCGGCGGGGACTGCCAGCACGACGCCGTCGCCCACCGCCTGCGTGGGGGACTCCTCGTCGACGCGGCGCCGCTTCTTCGGCCGGCGCCCCGCGGCTTCCCCTGGCGGCGTCTGCGGCACGGGCGGCATGGCGGGGCCACCGACGAGAATCTCGGCCATCTCTTCGGCGTCGACCTCCTCCGAGTCTCCGTCCGAGTAGAGCACGCGGAAGTAGCCCGCGTCGGCGTCGTACGACTCCACGACGCCGGAGTAGACCCCGAAGCCCGGGAACGCCTTCTTCACGGCCCGCCCCACCAGCGCCTCCATCCCGGGAACCCCGCTCGGAATTCCTAGGGTTTGGGGCGCGGAGAGGCCGCCGCGGCGGCGGATCGAGCGCCGGCGCCTGGTTTCGGGCGGGATCGGCGAGCGATTAGGGATTGCGGCGTTGGGAATTTTAGGATGGATCGACGCGATGGGAAGGAGGAAGGTAGGGGGGAGGAAGGAAGAGGAGGAAGGGGAGGGGCGTGTTTATATCTCGCACGGGCCTGGAGGAGTTGAGCAGCCAAGCGTTTTGGTCAGAAATGGAATGGCGTCGCTGCGATGGAGTACCGGGGTTTTTGGGAGGGAAAATTGGAGACTTGGCTCCAACCTCAACGCAGTGCTTCTCTCGTTCGATTTGAAAAATGAAAATGGATGGAGGAGCGGAGCAGGGGCCTACGAGGGGACTGACTCACAGTCTCTGGGAAATTTGCTATTCTGGTGTATGTCGGGTACAAAGACTAAAAGGGAGTGTAGCATTTGCTAACACTTTTCCAGACTAGATACCGTAAAGGGTATTGTTTTCTATACGGTCTTGTGATTATCTTTATAAACGTTCTGTTTTTATATATGACATTTTGGTTCTGAATTTAGTGGCTTAACCTACTTTTGGTAATCTGATGTCATGATGGGAGTACCATGTGTCCCTAAGTAATGGAATCAACATTTGTGGCAGGATAATAAGGCAGCGGAGGAGAAAGAAGGAATTGATAAGAGAATATACATAACGGTTTATAAATTGTATGAATATCAAATACATGAGTGAGATTTAGATTTTTTATAGTTACTGACTTTTTATTTTTACTTGGGTAAGAAGGTCACTATATGAAGTTTTTTTTATCAATATTAGTATATAGATAAATATTAGGCATGAATTGTTGATAAAAATATGACACAATAGTAACATGTTGATACCTTGATTGAGCTAAAATGGCAACATACATCTAACTTCATTTATTTCCATTGCCTCTAGAACAATACACAAGAGGAGATATTCTTTTAACCTAGAAAATTAGATCTGGTATAGAATGCAAACCCGAGAGTTGGCATTGATTCACTCTCGACGATGATGGCGTAGATCCACACAGAAGTTGCTAGATCAATGCCAAGCTGGATAACTAAGAACAATCATTGTTGGATTGATCGCTTCCATTCTCCTCTACGACTCTCCTTGTTTTTCTTCTTGATTCTCAACTTCACCTCTCGCGTTGTTGACATAATGGGAAGCGGGAATATCAAAAGAAAAAAAAAATATGAGATGCGGTAGACGCTACAAAGGATTCAGACAAAATAGGCGTAGAGGTATTTGGGTTGTGCTAGCGAGAGGAGGTGGCCATGATGAGAAGAGGAGTTTGTGGCGGCGGCGTAGGAGGCAATGCAAGAGGAGAGGGATTAAGGGGTTCTTATAGCCTTCTAGGGTTTGATTTCTATTATTGGGCTAAGTGAGTTAGCCCATTTAACCTCCTAACCTTCAAGAAATTTACCACATTGTTTGTAACAGTTTTCTTTTCCTCACCATTTTTCCATCTTTTCTCTTCACTTTCCTTTTATTGTCCTCTACATGATTGTCAAGCAGATAACCATCAGACTATTATATAGTTAATTTTTAGATGTTTAAGTAGTTAAACAGATCTAAAAGCAATGCAAGACCAAAAATTATTTTCTAATGGAATTGTAATTTATTTTGTTTAATTCAAAAGAAATACGACACTCCTCAAGTCATGATTTACCAATATAATATGAGACAACAATCAATAATAGTGTCATTTGGATTAATATTTATTTCTCACAAGTCGTAATTAAAAATTATAATATTGTATATGCAGAAGGTAGAAGTGAGAATGAGACAGGGATATATGTGATAGTACAAAATTGTAGTATCATATAAGAAAGAAACCACTGCTATGTTTTTAGAAGGAGAGATGTGAATTTTTTCACAATTACTACATATGTATAACTTGTATATTATTTGTTCTTGTGGATTTCATCTCTAGCCTACCCTAATTTATTTGAGACTAGAATGCTTTGTTGTTGCTGTATGTATACAATTTGTAATACATAATATACACATTTTGTGCCGTTGATAAGTGTGCATGTGATTAACCTTCCTCCAACACGGACGCTCAGTGTAGACCAGTAGCCGTTGTAAATTTGAAAGCTGTGACTTTGTGAAGGTCGTACACATTTCGTTCCCGCCATCTCTCACGACCTGCAACCGCCGATGCCGAGCTAATTTGTTCACTGTTTGCTGTGTTCGCATATGGCGTTGGCATGCTTTGTTCTCCGAGTTGCGACGGATAACCACTGACCACTTACCATCACCTTAATGTTTTTGGTAAATCACCATGTGCATACACCATATCTTGCTTGCGAGAAACATGACGTGCGGCTGACATTTGTTAAGATACACATGCTTCAACAGTCGTGGCTTCAAACATTCTCATATGATCAGCAGAAAATATGTTTGAACACTAGGCATGTTTATCGAATCATCTCTAGTCATTTAGAAATGACACCTAAGCCCAGTACTGTACATTCCTTGTTTCCTTGGGAGCGAGAAGATCCCACTGTAGCATGAGGCTTCTTGACACTTTATTAGGAGCGCGCTCACTACAGGATAGTATCAAACAGAGTGGGCGTCAATTTATCGGAGTATCGGCGTTATGTTTTCACTGCGTTTCAGTAGCCGTTGCAAGTTCGAAAGCAGCAGCGTGTGACGATGATGGTATTCGGTTCACTCCCGCCATCTCTCTCGAGTTTCCCGCCAAAGGCTCGCTGTTCAAAGCTGGGATCTTTGCATCTGTCAGTGCCGCTGCGCTCTCATCCTCAAGGCTGGAGTGAAAGAACAAAAAGAAAAGACATGCCGCTTCTATTGGAAAATTCGAATTACATTTCTACAATCAATGTAATCAAAACGGAAGATAGATATACACGGAAAAGATTGTCGATGGATCTCAACATCAAGATGTCGAGCTTTGGTTAATCTGACTGGTATAGTGGTATAGCTTAGATTGAGTTCCGATGTTCCACTATCACTGGCTGCATTTTAGGCCTCACTTTTGTGGACCTTGATCCCATAAGCCAATTGGTGCGGTATTCCGAATAAGCAGCCCAGTGACTGTAGTTATCAAGAACGAAGAACAGACAACATCTACAAGCCCGAAACAAATGCGACGTACAAACCCATAGCTCTCAGGAGATAAACATGCTTGGATTTCCAAACCACATCGGTCACGTGTTAACGCGTGTACAACATTGCGTAATGCAGGACAGCCGTGCGGCGAGCCTGACATCCATTTCAAGCTGTCGTACTAGTCCTTGTGTGTACGAGACCAACTTCAGCAATTTGCAACTGCCATCCATCATGTAGAAGAAATGTACGGGCTTCCAAAAGGACATCCCATACGGCCATATGTCTACCATATCCTGCTTGCGAATAACATAGCATCGCACTGACATAATTGCTAAACTCTACATTCCTCACAGAGTCACTGTTCAAGGTCACATTAGACACTAACAGTCACTATGTTGTAAATGCTTTGGAGTATCTCCCCTAGTCAAGCACCAGCGAGATGCTTACCGTGTAAACCAATTCAATGATCCATTACTTACAGACTGACACCGTCAGCTTATCCTAACTCCAGAGGAAGGCTGAACTCACACATGACAACCTGATACAAGTTCTAATTACATATATTCCTATAATTTAGCCTCCTTGACATCTGGTAAGTTGCCCTGGGCCTCTTAGAAAAGCATGCAGCACCAGATGGCAGAGGGCTTAGAAACTAGCAGAGGCACACCCATAAACAATCAGCAGATGAGCCCAACGTCACTTTACATGGGAATCATAAACGTCAAAGACAGATTCTGGGATGACGGTAGGCAACTTGTCTACGTACATGAAGAGTCGCCTCAGGTTCTCCCTACGGACTGTCGCCATGTCGACGAAGTCCCTGTTATCCGTGTATATCCACAGGTCGGCGGAGTTCACTCTCTTGAGGCTGTCGCGGCAGAATGGACAAGACTGGGATCTTGATCTCCTGCAACAATACAATACCACGCTCAGAACATCATTGGTTTAAATAGGCATGAATCAGAGTATCAGACAGATCAGGTTGTTCACCAGATTCTGATGATCACAAGTGCTGCAATGCTACATATAAGGAACACACACACACACACATAAAAAATTTGATCCTAGTCCACATTTTGGGTTTGATGTAACATGTTTCTTTTCTTGCAGTGTCAGGAATTTATATTTGCTATCCTGAAAGGAAAGGAACTGATCGCCAAGCCCTAGACCAAACAAAACTATTCACATGTGATACATAAATTCGAACAACATTTTGTCCCCGGCTCCAGATAAATTGCTACTCATATGTGAGACATAATTTCAGTAGAATCTGTAAAGGTTCTGTTTTGTTTCTCATCAGTGTGAAAACCTATATCCAAACTGAAGTAGAAAAAACTTAATCCTAAGCAAACAAAGTCAACAGTCACCAGCTTAGGCTCCAAAAGAAATTTCGGCTTCAGTTCAATAATATCCTTCACTAGCAAGGAAAAATCAGCCATCACCACATGTTCCAAACCTGCTCATTATCTACTTTTGGTTGCCTGCTGATGCAAGTATTTAATTTTCTTTAATTAAACTTGCAATACATTAGCATGATGTCATCCATGTCCACAAGATCCGTTCCAGGTTTGTTGTCTCGTGGCAACATGTGCATTGGAAAGAATTCACGGGAAAAAAGAAAGGTAGTAGCTGGACGACGTAACGAACATCTACAAATTCCCCAAGTTCCTCAACCTAAACCATCTATTTTATATACCATAATAAAATCTGCAGAACTAGTAAAATTCGAAATTGTAGTTCATAGCAATCAGCTGTAAGGAGATTTGCAGTACTAATGTTTTCCTTCACAATACCTTGGCCACTTATGTGAAAATCAACAAACCCACTTCTAGAACACAGCAGAATAAGAAAACACTTAGAATCATATTACTTTGTAGCAAGATAAATAGAGTGAGGCTTTGTTTCATTTTGGCACTATTGTACTATCCAATGCATGACAATTGACGGTGCATAAGTGCATACTGTAACTCTGATACATGACAACTGTAGAAACGAGAGCAGAAATTTATACCAGTCACGGTAGCATTTGATGCACATAGCATGGCTACAAGTTGGAAGAACAACTTTGTTGTTTACTTCCATACATATGCCACATTCCTCTTCTATGTTATCGTCAATCTCTGATATCACCATTTTCTGATCCTCATCTCGTTTTCTATACCTCTCTGTACATATTGCCTTTTGCTTTCTGTCCTCCACTTCATTTATCCCTTCATGTAATTGCATTAACGAAGGGAATATGACAGCTGCTAGAAAAAAGAGAGACCTAATGAACAAGCAATTACAGAAAAAAAAGGCACAAAGCACATATGCTTCCAAATTTCACAAATGTAATAATTATACCATAAAATTCCCTGATGCTTGCTTTCCTCTCATGAGTAGACATGGTTGTTGTTCCATCAGCATAAACCTGCAGATTATAATATTGTAGTGATGTGCATAACCCCAACTCAACCATAAAAAAAATAGTAGACAGAAACCTAGTTCAAGGAAAGGAGTGTTGGTGAACCTTATAAATTAGAATCCTCAGTAACCCAAGCGCACCAGCAAGACTGCAATCTGTCCACTGCACAAGAAAAAGGAAAAAGTGTGCAGCGGGGCAGTATGACATCCTCATCTGAAGGCAAGCACCATCATATTCCCTCCGAAATTCAGATGCGCTGTTTCACAAACAAAATAATTAGCATCTAATTATTTGGTAGACAGAAATAGCAGTCCCCCCAAAATATCTTAAAAAGCCATTTATGGGACCCTAAATGATAACCTGTCAGACAAGCAAATGCTCATAAAGTTAGGTACTGGAAATAAGCATATTTGGGGACAACACCTCTATCACAACTACCAAATGAAGATAGACGTCTTCATGTCTACGCTGACAATGATGACGAGCCACTATAGTGTTACACGTGCAGAAGTACACCGACACAATGACGAGGAAATTCATGATGGAAACCGCCCATGCTATATGAAAGTTATTAAGGCAAAGAGAAGATAAATTTGGCCAAATAGCAGAACATAACACACCAAAAAGAGGAAATCCGTGATGGCAAAGTTGGCAGCTCGAAAGTGTTGCATAACATGACTTGAACACCGAAAGAGATTTGGACAACAAGTAGCAGATTTGTGGGTGTCAGAGTGAGAAGCTACCAACAGAAAACTAATTACGCTCCAAATATAGCTAAAGTAAAGGGACATGTGCACTCAGAACCAAAATTGTTACAGAAAGGGGAAATTTCGTTCAAGGTGTCATACCTATTATGAGTGGAACAAACCAACCAAGGTGAAACAATGTTCACTTCTAATTATGTTATCCTCAGGAGCCAGGATTGATGGGAAACCTCAGTCCCCAACCATCACCACATTTTCGCAGATTACAGCATCCCATGTTTTAATTTCTAACCTATTCCACTCCACGCCTCTAATCAACACAGCAACCAGCGGTGATTTAGTGCCAATACGCTCGAGTGGTCCAGCTCAGCTCGGCATGAACAGGTCAAATTACATTAATTGGCAAAGCAGGAGCTGAGACCAAAGTGAAAATAGGATGCCACAGCAAAAGGCGAGCTCACTCACAGCGAGTTGGCGTGCTGGATGTCGGCCTCGAGCACCTTGAGCGAGTCCCTGAACGACCTGCCCATGAGCAAGAAGTGCACTCCACCGCCGCCCCCGCCGCCGCGACCATCCACAAGTATCCCAGCCCTCCGCCGCCGCTCGCCGCCTCGGCCTCGCTCAAAACCTTCCCCCAAACCCTAGCCTCCCGATCCGCGCGGCGCAGCTCTTCCCCACTCCCAATCACTCCGTGGGCTCGCCCTTCGGTAAACGGCACGGCTCAAGTGGCGGTGGTTAGTTGCGAGGCCATTTAAAGCTCACGTCCTCTCGCTTTCTTTCGTCCCAGGTGCCTTGCGTGCACGGGAGGGAGTACAGTGACCGCCGAGCTGGGCTGACTTGTGGGGACACTGTTCTTGGACCCATCTGTCGGTGAGTTTAGGTAAATGTGGATAAAATTTCGGTAGGGTCCAGGAAGGCTGCCACGTACGTTTTCTGGAAGGTGCGGAGGTGTGTTCGCTAGCGATGTCCGTTTTGGTTTCGTCCCACCCGTTTGAAGAGTCTTTATTATACGGTGTTATTGTCACACGTAGTCATGCTGTACGAGACAATTAGGAGGATAATCATGTAGTGTTGCTGTGCAAATGACTAAGACCACCAGGACCAGCTCTATTTTAGCTGATTTTCTGGCTCATTAGGGAATTTTCTGGAATGAATATAAGATGACTGGATGTAATCTCAATCGACCAAGGCAAACAGTTTGTGATTCAAACCTACAAATATTATTTGAACCGGTGTCAGATGATGATTGATATAGTTGTTGACTGCTTAACTTATCTTGCATGATCCGAGCATTATTTTCCAGTGATATAGCAGACACGTGGGCGCATGTAAAAGAATAAAAAAGAGAGAGATGGAAATCAGATAATGTGAGATACAAGTAAAGGAGCAACCTTTTGCCCCCTACTCTCTAGCATGAAGCGTGATGAAATCATGACAGTTGTCTGCTAATACAATCAGTGAAACCCACTTTCTTTTGAAGATTTACCCCGCTGCAATGTCAGCTGGGCAGATGACCAATCAGTACATCTTGCCCCATCAAAAGTGCGAAAAAGTTTTCATAGGAAACATCAATTCAGACAACATCACCCATTCCACTGTCAACAAGGGATGCCAAATAGATATAACCACCTCAATTTAACTGCATCAGCAAGTATAACAGGTCCAAAATTGGGGGGCGATGAAAGCGTACAATTCTGTAAACACGGTTTTCAGATCGATAGCCATACAGTTTTTACCAGACCTGAACCACAACAGTTTGATTTTAAGCAAAAATGCAAGAAAGCATGAAGGCACGGCACGATACATCTACATCAGACTTTATATCAGCCTTGGCAGGCTTTTATCTTGATTCAGCCTCTTTAATTGCCCGGATAAGGTGGGTGATGCGATACTGGAGCTTCTCGTTCTCCATTAACAGCTTCTTGTTCTACAGGGTTCAACAAGACAAGACGTGGTCATATAGAGAGCAGAAGTTGATTGACGGTGACACTTTCAAGCAGCGTGATTACCTTTTCTTTTTCAGCTAGGCATTCTGCACTAACAGCATCCAGTTTAGACTGAAGATCTTTCATGGCAGAGGAATTTGCCTCAGGTCTCCTGCTCAGATCATCTAGTAAATCATGTAGAGAATGAAATAAGGCACTTCTCTCATCAGAAAGCACATCTCACATCTGGAATCCCAAAACCATATCAAATTACCTTCGTTTAACAGCATGGCTTCCAGCTTTGCCAAACGTGTCTGCAAGATGAAATGAAACGACCATAAAAATATGAAAGAAACAAACGTGAAACCACCTGTACAAATTAAGGATTCGTGTAACCACTCTAACCAAGCATAAGACAGGCATAGGCTTCCATGTGGTTGGTTTTGGTCAATACAACACATCACGATGACTTTGAAGATGACTTTTGAAAAGGAAACGTAAGAGACAGTAACCTACAAAGTACAACTTAAACCGGTAGTTGTCTGTAGACCACAGTTAGCACTAGCCTGGTAGGTAATACTGCAATAGAAGAGCATTTTGCCTGTGATATGGGAGCCTGACAGATAATACTGCTGTGTAAGAATATGCTAATTCTGCTTGTTACTCAGTTAGGTACTTTGTTAGCAGTATGTCCGGTGGAATGTTTGTAGGCTTGTAGCACATTGGATGCGACCGAGATTTGTAAACTTGTGATAAGATTTTCACCATAGCTAGAATCACAGTATATCTGCTGTAGGTTATAGCAGATTGAGAATTTTTTTTTCTTATGGGTTCTTGATATTGTACCTTCCCCAAACAGCCGATCCTAAGTTCAGATGACATTACCTTACAATATCCGCTGCTATAGTAGGTACAACAAATATGAAGTGAACGTTGGGACTTTTGAGTTCATCTATCCGGAATCCCAATCCATGCTCATTTGAATCAGATACAGACAATAGGTAGCACAAAGGACACTAACTAAAAAGCTTCTTTGGTAGCTATATGCTCACAAAGTCCACCACATCAATTTGCCCCAACGCAAGCCTAGCAGATAAACCTTTTACTATCTCTGATTCCTCAACATAAACGTGGCATCTAAAGCATCAATTGCTCCTAAACCAAACGCACCACTGCGGCACTGCCTAGGACTAGGAACAGCAGAGGAACTACACCAGAACAATACCAATCAAGGTCTGCCTAATCTAATCTAACAGAATCGGCTTGGGAATTGGAATCATAAATGGTCAGGTCAGAAGCACAGGACAGGAGACGAGAGGGGCGAGCTTTACCTCGGCCTCGGAGGCTCTCTCCTGGAAGGGCTTGAGAGCCTGATCCAGCCCCGCCGCCGCCATGCTCGCCGCCGGTCGCTGAGCCCTCGGATTCGGAGACCTCGAATCGGATTAATCGGATTTTCAGTTGGACAAGTTGTAGTGGTGTGGACGTGTGGTGGACTGGAGCGCGATAAAGCCTTTGGACTTGCGGTCCAGAAGAACTCACAGGCCTACGTCTGCTACTGCTACAAGCCCATTAAGGATCATCACTTGACGGGCTCATTTCTGCAGAGCCTTTTTGTTTTGCGAGTGATGGCGGGGGATGATAACACAAACACGCGCGAACCAGTAAAACACACGATAAATTGCTCTCCGGGGAACCCATTCCCCTTTCTTCCCCTCCGCTACCTAAAACCCTAGTCTCCCGCGGCTCCCAAGCATCTCCGCCGCCGCGGCCGGCGAATCGCGCGGCGAGGCGATGGCGCTGTACCTGCTCTTCGAGTCGGCGTCGGGGTACGCTCTGTTCCACGCGTACGGAATCGATGAGATTGGGCAGCGGGTCGACGCCGTCCGATCATCCGTGCTGGACCTCCAGCGCGTCGGCAGGGCCGTCAAGCTAGTCAGCTTCTCCCCCTTCTCCTCCGCCGTCGATGCGCTCAACCAGTGCAACGCCATCTCCGAAGGTACCATGCCTTCTCTGGTCTGCTCTGGCCCGGAGCGGCCCGTGTCTAGTTTGCTGACTTGCCGTCTCATCATCCCGTGACGCCCGACGAGACTGAATGATGGGTTGTTTTTGGGCGATGCAGGGATCATGACCGATGAGCTGAGGAATTTCCTGGAGCTCAACCTGCCCAAGGTGAAGGAGGGGAAGAAGGCCAAGTACAGCGTCGGTGTCATGGAGCCCAAGGTTGGGTCCCACATATCAGAGGCCACTGGAATCCCCTGCCAGAGCAATGAATTCGTCCAGGAGCTGCTCCGTGGAGTGCGTCTGCACTTTGATCAGTTTATTGATCAACTCAAGGTGATGTATTTTACTTCCAATCTTTACTTATACAGTGTATTCGGCGTAGTATTGTAACTAATAAATTGGAATCTAGAGTGTTATATGTGGTTTAAGTTGCTGAGTGTTAAATACTAGGTAGATAAGTTTTATGTGGTCAAATTGCACATTATCAGGTACGCACTAACTGCTTTTTGGTTCAGAGAATTACATACTATAGAGCTCATTAGTGACTTCATGATTAACGTCTTGTTTGTTGTGCAGCAAATTTTCTTTCTCAGTTTAACTACTTTGTTCCAAAGTGAACTGCTCGACACATTTCATTTTTAAATTCCTGTCTGTTTATTGGATCCTATGGTGTTGGGTTGCAGAAATCTGACCTGGAGAAGGCTCAGCTTGGCTTGGGGCACAGCTATAGTAGGGCTAAGGTCAAATTCAATGTGAACCGTGTGGATAACATGGTGATTCAAGCAATCTTTCTGTTGGATACACTTGACAAGGATATCAATTCTTTCTCCATGAGAGTGAGGTTGGTCTTTAACCTTAATATTCTGTTCATTGTCTAGTTTCTCTGTTTAGATGCTGTCACACCTTGCAGAACTCAATTTGTTTTCATGCGGATGTCCGATCCTTGAAAATTAACTTATTTAAATACCCTTTGTTGTTTGCTATCCTACCAGAAAGCTACCATGACTTTCTGGCCTTTTGTCATGTCTTCTGGCCTAGCCCTTGTCTATTTTACATTTCAGTATATAGAAGTTCAGTATGAACGCGCATCTGTTATATACTTATATGCTGTGCTCAGAGTAAGCAATTTTGAGCTGTACTGTAACACAATGACTTGCCTCATAAGTTTTTGATCTTAAATTCTGAATTCTGGTAATGCGGTATAGATAATATGAGTGCTTTTTGTTGTTACTAATGTATGGGAAATATTAAATCTCATGTATTTTGAATTACTCGTTGAGATGAGCACCACCAGGTTTATTCTCACCAGTTGTGATGATTAGTATGGTATTTGTCCGTTTTGGCGATTCTTATTGGGACTACGGACTACCTAAGCTGTCTGCTGTTGTGAGATCATTTATCTCACCATGTCTGCATATGTTTCAGTATATTCCCTGTTATGTTTGTAATGGGCATTATCTTGCTTTGTTGACTATTCCAGATGTTTATTTTTTAATATCATATATATGATAACTGCTAGTTTGGGTGTTTTGATTTTTTTTTGCTTAACCATAATGCAGGGAGTGGTATTCGTGGCATTTTCCAGAATTAGTCAAAATTGTGAACGACAACTACCTCTATGCTAAGATCGCCAAGTTTGTGGTGAATAAATCCGATTTAGCAGAAAAACACATTCCAGCTTTGTCGGATCTAATTGGAGATGAGGACAAGGCAAAGGAAATTGTTGAAGCAGCAAAAGCTTCTATGGGTAACAACTATCTACAAATGATTTTGCAACAACTGTGGTGCTGGTATCTTTTTGTCCACTTTATCTTTTTTGTTGTATTTTCAGGTCAGGATCTTTCACCAGTTGATTTGATTAATGTCCAACAGTTTGCTCAAAGGGTCATGAACCTTTCTGAATACCGTAAAAAGCTCTACGAGTATCTGGTAACTAAGATGAATGACATTGCACCAAACCTGACATCTTTGATTGGTGAAGTTGTCGGAGCTCGGCTAATCTCTCATGCTGGCAGTCTTTCAAATCTTGCAAAGTGCCCTGCTTCCACTCTCCAGATACTTGGTGCCGAAAAGGCACTTTTCAGGTGCTTACTGGGCTGTTTATGTTTTTGTCTGCTACTTTGATACTCTAATATCGACTACCGATTTTCTTTGACCGATGAGCAGTGAACTCTGTCTTTAACCCCTGAAATTCTTGTTGTGTCTATCTCACTTGAACTGCAGGGCTTTGAAAACTCGTGGAAATACACCAAAATATGGCCTCATATTCCACTCATCTTTTATTGGTCGCGCATCAGCTAGGAACAAGGGACGAATGGCTCGATACCTGGCTAACAAATGTTCTATTGCTTCACGCATTGATTGTTATTCAGGTGACTGCAGAATGATGTGTTCATATGAGCTTTTCATAATAAAAAAAGATACCACATGTGCTGACTCCTGTTTTGAATGTCATTCCATTTTGATTCAGAGTTGAATACATCAATATTTGGCCAGAAGCTTCGTGAACAAGTTGAAGAGAGATTAGATTTCTATGACAATGGTGTTGCACCACGTAAGAACCTTGATGTGATGAAAGCTGCCATTGAAGATATTACAAATGCGGTCTTAGGGGATGGTGATGGTAAGGATACATCTCAGTACTTGGTCCTTCAGACTCTGAGTTCGGCTTATATTTTGTATAATTGCCCACTAACAAATTTCCTTTTTGCAGACAACCAGAAGAAGGATACTTCTGCTAAGAAAAGTAATAAAAAGAAGTCTAAAGCTGAGGCTGATGGTGAAGCGATGGATGTTGATGAGTCTGTTGCTGTAGAAGATAAAGCTCAAACAGAGAAAAAGAAGAAAAAGAAGAAGCACAAGCTAGAGGAGCCACAGGGTGAGGAGATGGCCACCGAGGCACCAGGTGACGCCAAACAAGATGGAACTCCAAAGAAGAAGAAAAAGAAGAATCGTGAAGCATCAGAGGATGTTGAGCCTAAGACGGCCACTGAAGGGAAGAAAAAGAAAAAGAAAAAGTCCAAAACTGAGGATGATGAGGTGTAGTTATTTGGTGGCAAATACATTTGAAAAAAAAGTCCAAACTGAGGATGATGAGGTGTAGTTATCTGGTGGCAAATATGTGTGACTGTTGCATAATGATGTAATTGTTATCTAGGATCTATTTTTTGGACAAAATGGATCCTTATTGGGCATATGTATTTAAGCTTCACTGCCTCGCTTGTGGGTGTGATGGGGTGTAGTTATTTGGTGGCAAATACTTGTTGCTGTTGCATAATGATGCAATTGTCTTAATTATCTAGGATCTAATTTTTGGACAACAATGGATCCTTATGGAGCATATGTATTTAAGCTTCACTGCTTCGCTTGTGGGTTCTATCATTGTACCCATGTTGAGGGAGTCTCACAATGTTGTGACTTGAAATGGTAAATCTATCACACTTATTGGTCATTTGTCAACAGTCAACACTGCCATGTTGCGGATGATGATTCATGCAAAAGGGTGTGAGCAATTGAGTAGCCCTGCTGCAGAATAGTTGTATATAGTTCTAGTAATATGAAGATGTTTCTAGCTCACATTTATTTGCCTTTCTTGATATATAGAAGTAAGGTGGCAGTTAAAACCAGATGGCCTGAAGTATGGACGTATTATCTGAGTTCATTTCTGCAATGAGTTAGCAATAATTTGAATTAGAAACTATACATCTGGAGTTGTTGTCAGCTACTCTCCAAGGGTGCCTTGTGATTTGTGGACAATATAATATCGTTTGTTCAAACAGGAAAAAGGGAGAAACATTACTAGTTGTCATCTACGCAGATCACCTACTTTCCAATGGCGCTGCAACTTTTTTCTTGCATGTCTTCTAAGAGGTCCTTCAGAGCCTGTTCGACTTCATGAACTACCCCAAGCTTTCTGAACCATGCTGCAAGCAACTGAGAAGGCTCTTGGCCAATCGTAACACCGTTTTCTTCAAGGTCTGTCAAAAATGCCAGCGCTCTTTCCAACATGTTTACCTTCTCGCATGCACCCAATACCAAGACTATGGATTTATCACATGGTTTCAGTCCAACAGTCATCATATTTCTGATCACACAAATAGCTTCATCGATCTGGCTGGAGAGACAGTAAGCATTCACCAGAAGTGCCCCTAGCTTTGTGTCAGGCACAATCCCTGCAAACTGTATAGCATCAAAAACCCGTTGTGCCCCATCTGAATCGCCTTTGTATGAATAGGCTCTCAACAATGCCTTGTAAACCTCCGTTCCTGCAAATATCTGCTGATCCTCCATTTCTTTGATCAATTCTTCTGCTTTATCCAGCATGTCAGCCCTGATATAGGCCATTACCATTGAACCGTATGCACGTTTATCCAGTGGGAGGCCAAGCAAGATAATTTCTTGGAAAATTTCCTTGGCACGTGTGAGATCTCCGGCCTTACTATACATGTCCATCAGTGCAGTCAACATGACCTGATCACAAGGGAAACCTCGGCTTTTCATGGCATGAAATGCATCCTCAGCTTTCTGCAGCAGTTTTTGCTTGCTATAGATATGGATCAACTTTGTGTAGTCACGGACATTTGCTTCAAACGAGTCCTGCAGCAGTGCATACTCCAATACCTATCAAACATATATATCTTTCTTAGATTACATAACCCGAATACTATCAGAGTTTACATTTAATATTGAACAAAAAAGAAGTCAAGAATTTTCAAATTAGTAAAGACGATGACAGCTTATAAAAGCACGTTTCTTCCCTGAGAATAAGTTTCACAATGTTCTAGCAATAATTGTTTCAGTATTCAGCAGTGAACATTTCTAAGTTTTCAACCAAGCACAGGAGCAAGTACACATTTGATGCAAACATAACACAGAGCAAAATGAGCCTTTAATAATAATGATACAGATTCAGTATCATCGAGTGATTTCGAGCCAATTGGTGAAAACATCTACTTTAGGAAACATGGTGATGATATTTCCTAGAGTTGTTCCAGCACTTTCAGCAAGCATCCCTAAGTAGGGATACATGACAGCACGGAAGAGCACACGATGCTTCACAAAGTTCAGAGATGTAACAACCAGGTTGGGAAATGTTCATTCTCACTGACCTCGGTAAGCAGCAGGCTGTCCATGGCTTTGAGCTCCTTCAGAACCAGCAACCAATCAGCTCTCTTCGGCTTCATGGCCTTCACCCAGAACGCGAGCAACGCATCAAGGTTCTCATCTCCAGGGGACAGACACACCACGCGCGTCATCAGCGCCTTGCACCGATTGGGCAGCTTCGGAGACAGGCCGCGAATCGCCTGCTTCTGTGACTCGGACAGGTCAGAGCCGAAGGCATTCCACCTGAATCTTGGCGCCTCGTCCCCCGCCGCCTGCTCAATCTCCGTTGACAGAACCTGCTCCGCTCCATGGCCACTGACGACGCGCACGCACGCGCATTTGCAGGAGTGCTTCGTGCTCTTCGGCGCGCTCGTAAGCTGAGTGCCCAGCGAACACAAGGTTGGGACGGCGAGCGAGACCATGAGAGCAAGACGGGACGGCGCCGGAGAAGAGTCTCGCTCAAGCAGCAGGGAAGAGGGCGCTATCCAAGAACCGGAGCGATCCTAGCCGTCCATCAATCGAAGATCTGATCCTAAGGCCAGTACGGTCTCCATGCTGCCCACGGAATATCCTCGCCATAGATGCCCCATCCCACGGGTGTCCGGCTCGTTCGCCTCTGCAGCATCACCCCGCCGCCGCCACATATAAAAAGGCGTGACTCGCCACCAGGCTTGCTCCTCTCGGTCTCTAGGGTTTGAGATTTTAGCCGCCACCGCCGCCGCTCCTCGCGCCCTCGAGAAGTCGCAGTTCTCGCCGCATCCGATGGCCGTGACCTTCTCCGACCTCCACACCGCCGACGGCCTCAAGGCCCTCGAGGCGCACCTCGCCGGCAAGACCTACGTCTCCGGGTAAGTCCGATTCCGCGCTGTCACACTTTGTAGCTCATTAGATCTGTCGATTTATACTGATTTTGTGCTGGATTACTTTTTATTTTCGCTGAGTAGCGATGCGTAGATGATTACTTTTATTCGCGCTGAGTTGCGATGCGTAGATGATGCTCAAAGCATGAGATCATAATCTTTTAGCCTCAATTTGGCAATCTATCTGGTGATTCGGGAGTTGTCTGTGTTTGCTCATAGTTTTTGTTACCTTTTGTGCAGTGATGTGATCAGCAAGGACGACGTCAAGGTGTTCGCGGCAGTGCCGTCGAAGCCGGGTGCTGAGTTCCCCAATGCTGCCCGCTGGTACGAGACCGTCTCTGCGGCCCTTGCTGCCAGGTGCGACTGTTTTTCTTGCCGCAGTCTGTCCATCATCGTCATGTGATATATCTTAAAAATTGCAACGCTTTCAATTTGTGTGAATAGTTGCTGATGTGTTTGCTGGTTGCAGATTCCCTGGTAAGGCTGCTGGAGTAGCTGGATCGTCTTCTGCTGCACCTGCTCCTGCCGCTGAGGCTGCTAAGGTATGCTCTCTGCCTCTATTCTTTCTGCAGTTCTCTGGTTAGTTGCTTCAACCAGTTCTTACGTAGCTTGAACAATGAGGATTGCTCATGCTTTTATGATCTGGCATTCTGTACTCTAATCTGTATTAATGTGAACAGTAGGCTCAACCAATCTTCAATTTTGTTCTGACTTGTTTGTTGAATCATTTAGTGGTTTCCTTGTACCTTTTATTTAGCTCATAGTGCCATGTCGAATATGTACGCCTTCTGCTTTATTTCAATCAAACAGTAAATTTGTTTGCCATGAATGGCTATTGATTTAGTTCATTTTGGTTATTTGGTCATATCAGCTGTCATTCAAGTCTATAAACCTGTCACCTAATTTATAACATTGGGTAATTGTACTGAATACGTGATCTTTATTATGCCATCTGCAATGTCGAGCAAACAGTAAGTATGTTTGTGATATATGCCATACAATGAATGCCTTTTAAATTTCATGCATTTTGGTCATATCAGCTGGCTTTTATATCTATAAACCTGTCGACCAGCTTGTTCTAATTGTAATTGTACTGGATACATGTTGGTGATATTGTTTGAAGCACGAGTTGTAATCCTGTCAACTGAAAAGTCCGAATAAAATTTAAGCTTGTCATCATCCTTACTTTTTATCAGGGTCATTTGCATCCTCTAGTTGTAAACTTGCCAAGTCATTTTAGTATATGTGGTTTTGATGAGCAAGTTTTGTAAATATGCTTCATGGTCTGTTGCAGGATGACGATGATGATGATTTGGATCTTTTCGGTGATGAGACTGAGGAGGACAAGAAGGCTGCAGAGGAGCGTGCAGCTGCCAAGGCCTCTACCAAGAAGAAAGAAAGTATGTAACCATCCTTTATCATATTTGACTTTCAATCTTTTTAGTGTGATTTCTGAAACAGCATGTCGGTTATCTTTTTCGATGTATTAAAGAATATATTTTATAGGTGGCAAATCTTCGGTTCTTCTTGATGTTAAGCCATGGGATGATGAGACTGACATGAAGAAGCTGGAGGAGGCTGTTCGCAGTGTCCAGATGGAAGGTCTCACTTGGGGAGCATGTAAGGAACTTGTGTCTCTTCTTAATAGCCATCATTGTTAGTATTTTATTTGCTTGATGATAACTAATATTGACTTCTATTGCAGCAAAGCTTGTGCCTGTTGGTTATGGTATCAAGAAGATGACCATCATGTTGACTATTGTGGATGACCTTGTGTCTGTTGACAGTCTTATTGAGGAGCACCTCACAGAGGAGCCCATCAACGAATATGTTCAGAGCTGCGACATTGTTGCTTTCAACAAGATCTAGAGGCCTAGTCGATTATGCAACTTGCTGCTGGGGTCATTGAATTTGGGATGGTCAATAGCAAGGCCCTGAAGCACATGGGATTATGGGATATGGTCCTAGTTAATCTGTTATAGAAGTTGTCTGCCGAGTGGTGTGTGATGCCTGGTTTTGTATGCCTGTTTGATTATCTTAAATAGTTGAACTGCTGAGGGATTTCATACGGTGAAATGTGTTTTGTGTCATATACCACCAGCTTTTTTTCTTTCCAATGCAATTTTGTTGAGAATGAGTGATGTAGAGGTTAAACTTAGTTCATGCATCTAGTGGCGTCTGTTGCAGCCCCTTATCTGAATGTGTCATCTGGTGAATTGGACGATACCACTACCCCGTTGTGTGGAATAATGGTCGTCTGTTGCAGCCCCTGATCTGAATGTGAATTTTTCCGTTCAAAACCTTTTAACACTTGGCGTTGCCGAAGAAAACCAGTTTGGGGTTTGTAGAAATGTTCGTTCGCTGGTATCGAAGTCTAAGAAAGTAAAACCGATCAGTTACTTCCCTGTGTTCCATTGCTTTTGTCTCATCGACGGCTTGCATTCGTGTCCATTCTCCAAATCTTGTGATGCTCAAATCTCTACGACATATGTGCTGGTTGCAATAGTGTGGACAATTGGTTTCAGAGAGTTTTCATCTTCACGGGTGTTTGTGCAGGCACGAACTCATAAACTTGATCATCCAAATGTACCATTTATTTATTTATACGTAGATAGATGTATGGAGTTTATCAAGTACATAACCATAGTAGTAGACACGACTCACGAACACGAGGCGCTTAACAGTACACACAAAATACGCCAGACAAAGCATCACAAAACATACTTCAAAGCTTTACACCTCACAACATATGCTTCGTCGTGGAACAGAGACCAGACCATGAGACTTAGCCGGAGATCTCGATGGCCTTCACCTCGGGCTTCTTCCCCTCTGCCTTGGGCACGGTGACGGTGAGCACGCCGTTCTCCAGCCCAGCCTTGACCTGCTCCACCTTGGCGTCCTCCGGCAGGCGGAACCTCCGCTCGAACCGGCCGCTGCTGCGCTCCACGCGGTGCCACCTGTCGCCCTTGTCCTCCTTCTCGCGGCTGCGCTCGCCGCTGATCACCAGCACACCGCCATCCTCCACCTCCACCTTCACCTCCTCCTTCTTCACCCCCGGCAGGTCGGCCTTGAACACGTGCGCTTCGGGGGTCTCCTTCCAGTCCACCCGAGCCGCCGCGAACGCTGCCGTGTCGTCGCCGGACGACGACGACGGGACCATGGAGCGGAACATGTTGTCGAAGGGGTCCCAAAGGTCCATGGAGAAGGGGTCGAACACGCTGCTGCGCCTCACCAGCGACATGGCTGCGAGCTTAGCTTGGTTGGTTGGTGTCTGCGAGTGAGCTAGACTAGCAGTGGATTGAAGAGAGTGTTGGAGTGTGATTTGCTGAGTGCGTCGATTGCGATCTTCTGCTTTGAGCGGCTGGGAGGGGAGAGGCGACGTATTTATAGCCCCGTCACGGTGTGGCCATTGACGAGTGCTGAATCCTCTGGAGTCCTCTCAACTCGCCAGGATCCGCTTCTTCTTTTGCGTTCCAGAAATTCCAGATCAGCTTCTTTCGTGTTCGTCTGTCTCTGTCCAGTAGGGTCCAAGATATTCTAGAGTATCCGCGATCCGTTGCCAGACTGTTGTGTGGGCTGGTAACGCAGAGATATATCCACTCCATAGCTACATACTAAAGGCCCATATACTTCTCGGCCTGTTTCCCTCAAGGCTAGTGTCGTACTAATCTTTTATGGAGCCCATGTAGCCCAATAAGGATTTTTCCATTGTTCCCCTCTTCCCATCAGCGTCCCAGCCCACCGAACCCTCCCGAACCACATTGCAATCCCACGCCGGCGCCGCCGCCTTTTCCCCCCGCCGCCGTCGCCGCGTCAACCAGGGTTTAGGGGTGAACGCCGCCACAGCCGCACAGACACCATCGTTCCCCTGTAGGTGGTCGCCGAGCAGCCACACCCATCGCCTCAGGCACGTAACCATGGCGGAGCCCGGCGATAGGGACCGGTTCACGGATGAAGAGGAGGAATACAACCTCGAGGAGGAGATGGACGACCAGGACCTTGGGAGTGAGGACGACGAAGAAGGAGTTGGAGGGGGGAAGCGGCTGCGGGAGGTCGTGAGGGCGCCCGGCAAGCGCGGGGTGTGCTACCTAAGCCGCGTCCCGCCGCACATGAACCCGTCGCACATCCGCCAGATGCTCTCCAAGTACGGCGAGGTGCTGAGGATTTACCTCGTGCCCGAAGGTAAACCCGCAGAATCGATTGGATTGGCTCCGTTCCGTGTGTGTTCTCTTTAATTTGATATGTGCTGTGTTGCTGCTTGCAATGCATACTGGCCATAGGTGGCACAATTTGATGGATGCATCCTTCCTCCTAGTGAATGCGCGCTATGAGATAGTACGAAAGTAAATTTATGTGTCATGTAGAACCCTTTGCTGATCAAATGAGATGTACTTCATAGCACTTTCATGGAATACCTTTCCGTATGTTACCGCTGAAATTTGGAGAAGCCACTGTCACGAGGCAGTGAGGCACACTTAAGTCACTGAAGCCACTGTTTCAGCATTAAGATTGTTTCCCTACTGCTCTTTATGTTGCCTACATACTGTATAGTAGTAATAGTTTCAATATCTGTTCTGACAGTTAAAACTGAACTATTGAAGAAAATTGGCCAGACATATTTAATCCTAATGTATTGTACATCCTTCAGGTCAAGGTCATCGCAAGCATGCTAGCGTCAAAGCGAAGGCATACTCCGAAGGGTATGCTATTATGATGTGAATAGAAGAAAGTTTTATACTGAATCCTGCCATTATTTTCCGTCGGGTTACTCAATTTTTGTGTATCCTCATCGTGCTACCATCTTTTAGGTGGATTGAATTTGCGAAGAAAAGTGTTGCCAAAAGGGTGGCTAATATGCTAAATGGTGAACAAATAGGTGTGTTCTCATTGCCATTTATCTCTCTGTTGTTATTGGTTTTACGTGAATGGTATTTGTAGGTGTGGTACTATGGTAGAAATTAGGATGATCCCTCCTTTATTTCCCCAGCCCTGCCAACCCTCATTAATTAACTTTTTCTTCTTGACATTTATTACCTTGCTTTTTGAGGAAGTATAGACGTATACTTCTTGCATGAAAATCATAGTACATGTTCTGTAGGGCTTATGTTTTCCTTTGTGATCAGAGGACGATAGTCTGACTAAGCTTTTACCTTGTATCAGGTGGGAAGAAGAGGTCTAACTTTTATTATGACATTTGGAATATAAAATACCTCCGGAAGTTCAAATGGGATGATCTGGTTGGTGAAATGGGTATGGCAAAAGTCCAGAACACAAAGTCTATAAATTGAAGTACTTGGTTATAACACTTTTCTAGTCTGTCTAATTCTTTGAATACAATGCAGCTGAGAAGACTCATATTAGGGAGCAAAAATTAACCTTGGAGATAGCAGCCGCAAAGAAACAACGTGACCACTACCTGTCCAACGTTGAAAAATCTCGTGCATTGAAACATATCCAAGAGCGCAGAAAAAAGGTCTGTCATGTTTTGCATACTTCTTACTGTTTTATCCCTGCTGTTTTCTTGCTGGCATTAGTTGGCTTACTTGTTATTGGTTCCTCCTATTTAGAGTGTTTTCTTGTTGGTTGGTTCTGTATTTTTGTAATTCACATAGGAGCGTTCATCATTGGTATCTAAAACTACTGAATTTTCTATTGATGATGGATGAATTGGGGTTATGTGTTCCCTCCCTTTTTGTGCTGTTTTGAGTTGAGATTCAGTATGGATTATGGAACCTGTATAAACTCGCTGTTGTCCTTGAAACAGAAACAGAAGACAGAAGGAACAGAGCCCAGTAATGCCCTTGAAATAAAAACTGATCGTCCATTTCCTCAAAAGAAACCAGTTGGGGAGACGGGGGCCAAAAGTAAACCAAATCTTTCAAAAGACATTTTGGCTGGAGTAAGCCTGCAGCCCTACTGGAAATTTATCTCAATCTTCTTGTTTTTCAACTGTGCTCTGATGCACTTTGTGGTGTTTGTAGGTGTTCGGTAGTTCATCATGATTGCTTACCTGAAGTTGGTTGACGCCAAGCTGGATGAAGAAGAGCAGATCGGACTTATTCATAGTCTGCTTTGCATTTTTGTGGATCAAGTCATTTGATTTTTGTTACTTTTAGGTTCCTGCCTTT
Source organism: Eleusine indica (assembly GCA_030378355.1). Taxonomy (NCBI): domain Eukaryota; kingdom Viridiplantae; phylum Streptophyta; class Magnoliopsida; order Poales; family Poaceae; genus Eleusine; species Eleusine indica. The sequence goes on from CM059500.1 coordinate 47,536,738, forward strand.
AGAACCCTCTTTTATTGCTAACATGTCGTGTAAAGGGTTTGGGGACCTGATGAAGTGGTGGTTTGGCAATGCTGTTTGATCAGCAATCTTGGTTGCAAACATGAAACTATAGTGCACTCCCTCCTAGTTGAGACGATACGTCTGATGTTTGCTAACGACGCTGTCTGATTTCAAAGCTTCAGCTATGTGCTAATTTGTGATAATCTTGGAAACATAAATTCAAAAGAGTGATGCTAACGAAACATGGTGATACTGCCGTTCCATAAGTTAGATTATTCTATCCACCTTATTTTAAACACACTGAAATGCACTTCATGTTCCTAATTTGGAGGCATAAGCTCAACATCTCATACGAATCTTGATTATACTGATTGTGATTGGTCTTAAAGTGACGACAGAAGTTTCATGAACAAATTAGATTGTCGCACAAAAGATCCACCGAATGTTTGTAGCGTCAGGATAGTATTTCTCCACTATTAGCATTTACTGTTTGGATTACAATTTTCTATCCACCTTGTTTCTCAGTCGATAATAAAAGGCACTTAGACTGAATAATACATCACAAAACTTGTATTTAGCGATTTCTCTTTTAAATTCCAATGAAACAGATCAACACAAAATCGTAGCTCCTTGAAAGTGTAGAACCATTCATGCTAGTGCCTCTGTCATTTTTTTACTACACTTATTTATGCTACCCACCGGGCAATGTTGCTCAAAAAGTGTCGGAGGCATCAGTAGGGGGACTGTTCTCTGTCCTTTAGCCACCAATTTGTCAGCGTAGTACCTGTAATTGCATTATGTCCTTGATAATCTCTGAAAAGATTACTAGCAACGCGCCTCCCATAACAAATGCGAGAGTAAATTTCCCTCCTGGGACTAAAGAGGGTACGGGGGCTTCCAGCTCATCTGAATATCTCTCTGACCAGGACATAGCAGCAGGAAGAACTCCAAACAGTACTAGAACTGAAAAACAAAGGAAGGCATTGTATGAGTTTAGTCTACTGAAGCATTAAATCTAAATCGTATGCAACAAATAATCAGATGAATGCTGTATACTTCTATTTTGAAACGGTTTACTTCAGTAGAATACTGCGGATCACAAACTATGTGGATGGCTCGCACTTAGTCCATGTATTATCACTTTATGATTTCATGGCCTCACGGTATATGCTTCATTTTATGTTAACTTAAATAATTCCATTTTAATATTTTATTTTTCTTAACCCTGCTTTCAACCGAAATTCTTATTGGTTCATTCTACCGCAAGGAGTTGACAAGATTTGGTGAAAAGATCCTTGCCTCCATAAGTTCCTGCGAAGTCCAGTGCCTTGAAAAATATCTCTGGATCAAGCAAGGACAGAACAAGTGGAGGGAGCAGGGTTACTGTGTAAGGCAGAGGGTTGTTCTGGTCACTTGGTAGTTTAAGCACTGCAAAGGTGTACAAGAGACAAGAAAGAAGAGGATCAGAACTAGTCCTAGTAGAATGTTAATGAACGCTGCATTGTCTTCTCTCCATGATATTGGAGAGGCGGCTCCCTTTCTGGCCTGAGAATATGATTGCGATGTCAAGAGAGGATACTTACAGTCTGCCACGAAATCCGAGAGTCCTAGAACAAATCCAATGTATGATGTGCCTATTGCTAGAAATGAAAATAGCTCAACAATAGGCTGCACACCCAAATAAGTTTTGAATTAGTCTTAGAGTAACACACTGCATGAACAACTTGAAAAATACTTACCCCCACTATTCCATTACTCGATCTCAGTAGTTCTAAGGGATCAGAAGTAGTGCCACTACCCACGAGGCCTGGAAGTGTCCCTAGGATTACAGCATCCCATATGAGGAACAGGGCAAGGGGTATGGCAGTACCCGCTACAATAGCCGTCCTGCAAATTTCAACAAGGAAATTGACCAATACTATCATATGATACAGTACAGCCGGTTTTACTCAGTGATTTTTGTATCCTTTACTCAGTGATAAACTTTGTTGTTGGTATACTGATTTAATTTTTATCTTTTATATGCATAATTTTGTTGAAAAGCCTTACCGTACTTTTGACAGGTCTCCCTCCAAATTTGTACAGATAACAGGAACCACATTCTGTTGAGGCAAAATACTCAGTCTAATTTGAATAAGATTATTTTGTTCTATTAAATATAGATGATAAGCAGCATAACCTGGTATACGAATGAAAGAGCAATTATTGGTATACTTTGTGGAGCAGCAGCAAAATTTGCTTCAAGAAGAGAACTCCATTGTAGGTTCCCGCTTGCCACCACCTGCGTATCAGTGTATGCCACACCTAGTAAGTTGTTCTTTGTGTCAAAAGAATTTCCAGGTCTTCTGCTCATCTAGTTTTGTAAAAATCATTTTGTTCTTTTGAAACCATATAACAAAGATAATGATTGGATTATGAGTCAGAAAAGCGTAATGTTTTGGTTGTTTTTTTCCCTCGAACATTCTACTTATAAGTATTGAACTTATGTAACGGTTCACAAATTACATTGATTTTTTTTTCTCTCTGAACGAATATTTTGAAAATAACTCCTGCTTTCAGAGATTCTCATCAGTTTTTTGTGTATTCAAGCAATCGGCACCAATTATTGAGAGACATTTTAAATATTCATGACAGGTGCATCTCGCATGTAAAATCAGTCATATCTGATTGCATTAGCACTTACAACAAGAGAAGTGAAGGACGTTAGAATGCCAGCAACCAATAATCCATTTACCGCACCAATCAGGCGTTGACTGCAGTCAATCAGTACAGTTTGAGTGCTCAACATCTCCTGGGAAAGTATTTGATAATACTAGTGGTATCTGGTGCTTTTACGCGTGCCGCTTACTAAATGACTATGAAAAGGGGTTCAAGGTCAACCACGTTGTTTTATTAGTTCGTGGGTGCATGAGTTATAAAAAGAGGGTGCATGCATGTCAGTTCAACAAATAACACTTCTTACGATCCGGAAGTGGATTCTGACTTGTATGATTCGCTATTGTAAAATTACCTTCCGAAATAACATATACCCCCGAAAGCTAGTGAAAACAGGGTAGCACTCACCCATCTGTAAAATTGTAGTAACACCATCAGTCACTAAAGAGAAGATGTGACTGAATCATTAAGTGTCAACACACTGATGACTAATGAATACTGACAAATTTATCCTAGACATGGGCGAAGCATATAATAGACATTTGATATTATGAAATATCACACTAATCAGTTGGATATAAAATTTCCCAGCAAACTGCTTACAAAATTCAGGTGGTTAATGACATGAAAAGTTAATACCAATCAAAGAGATCTTACAATGGAATGCCCAATGTGCTTGTTATGATATCTGAAGAGCGCGCCACATATGCAATAAGAAGTGCATAATGTATAAATAAATATGACAAGCTGCACACACATAGAAAACAAAGTCAGGATGTATCCAAAGGAAGCATAATCATCACGCTTGATTTTGTTAACATAGATGTGAATTATGACTCTGAAAGCTCATATGAATTTGTATTTTATTTCTTTTGTCAGACCATACACTTGACTGTCATGTAGTTAGCCCCTAACATAATATGTGCCTAATTATGCAATTTGGAAAGGTAGATTAAGTAGGACACGAGAAACAGAAAAAACAAAACAGAATTGCAATAGTATGTATTATGCATAGCTAAATGATCCTAATTGGCTGTATGCCTGATCGAATGTGGTTTCCATATGACGTTCTTTTCAATTTTTTAATATATCAGTATGTCAGGCCTTCTAATAGATAAATAAACTTCAATCATATAAATTTCCTCATACCAAGCTGTTCTTACTCCAAATGTCCCTAGAGTGCGCATAGCCATTGAAACCTGGAAAATATGATTGTTCAGATGCATAGTGTAGAGTGAACAAGGATGGATAAGATGTAGTTTTTTTTTAAAAAAAACTTTTAAGCTAAATCCATTGTTAAAGGTTTACTATGATTACTACTAAATTGTGATTATTGTTCGGAAATAAGCAAAGGAGAATGCATTATGTACCAGGGAGACACCTCCAGATCCTAGCTCACACATTGTATTGACATTTACTTCAGCAACCAACAGACCTGTAACAACCTGGAAATGTGATGCTAATCATAAACTGCTGTATTGTAAACAAGCTGAAGAAATAGATTGAATGCTGGGTCACATTATCAAACCGTCCTGTTCCAAGGTGACACAAAAACAAGCAAACATATGAAACAGGTTCTCATTTTCAGACAAGAATTAACCAAAGGGTGCAGAAGGAAGAAGGATTTACCTTAAATAGGCTTTTCTGACTGCATGTCACCTTTAACAAGCCGGATTTGATAATTTACCCAGTCAATGACACTGTATTACCATGTATGACCAGCAGAAAATGCATGTAACTGCTGAGGCCAAGAATCCAGCTTCTTGTGTGACTGCAGGGATTGCTAGGATACCTGCCCCGACCTATGTGCACAGAAAAAGAAAAATTGATAGCCAGGTGTCAGGAGGCTTTGTATTATTTTTAATTTTAATTTTAATTTTAAAATTTTTGGGCACCTGCGAGTGCCTCGACTTCTTGCTTTAAAATGGCTTGTACATAAACTGGTTTTCATTAATGAAAATAGGTAGGGCCTAGGGGCCTCCCCTCCCGACTTCCTCAAAAAAAAAAAAAGGTGTCAGGAGGCTTCTCATTCTGTACTTGTAGTTGTAAGTTTATTCCAAAAATTCTAGCTGAATATATACGGAAGTTATAGGTGTGGTCCATTTCTCTTATAGTTTCCAATTTCAGTTCCTTCAGACAGTGTTTAATTTTCTATACTAAATATTTAGCTGATCAGTAATTCTTCGATTTCTCGATCCCTAGATCATATGCACCAAAGAAAGGGAGAACCGGAAAACCAAAAGGCAATCTGACATCAGAGTTTCAGCTCTTGTAGCAATGCAAGGATAAATTAATTACCGTCGTGCCAGCCACAAGGAAGATGGAACCGGTGACGCTCCCTGGCATCCAATCGAAACAGTCATTCGTCTGAAGGAAGCTCAGCAAAACAGGGTACTGCGTCTGTTCGAGCGTTACCGGGCTCATGCTTCATGGTGGCCTGGTTGACGTTGGAGAAGAGGCGCTCCAGCTGCTGCGGCGACTGTGGTGTCTGCCGTTCGTCGGCATACTGAGAACAGAGGCATGGCTTCAGTCTCCTTGCTCCTCTTGCCTTCCTGGGCACTGCCGCTGTTGTGGAGACTGTCGAAGGTGAGACGCGTAGCAGAGGGTAGCAGTGAACAGAGCTCAATGCCATTGCTGTTGGTGTAGCTCCTCTTTTTTTTTTTTTTTTTTTTTTTTGAGTGTCCTCTGATGTTCTACCAGAGTACCAGCAGAAGCTGCTGCTTCCATTTGTGTTATCTTCTGCTGCTGGCCACTTGTGTGGTTCCCGTCGCTCCAGGCTGAAAAGTGCTGGTGCTTTCGCGCCTCGAGTTTCTCAGTTGGATCAGTAGCTGCGCGTGTGACCAGCATTCAGCCCCGTGTGCACGAAGATGGGCCGTCAGTTGCCGTGCAGGTGCCATATGTTTCGTATCGTAGCATTGACGGGCTGACAGCTTTTTTTTTTTAATGTCAACCGGGGGCACCTGAGTATTTTCATTAAAATGGCAGCCAAGTGGCTTCTCAAGTATTTTACAGCAGAGTTTGGAAGAAAGCTAATGATGATTTACATAACTGAAGAAAGGAGATTACACTAGGACAGGGAGACATGGGAGTCTGATCTCGGTAATCAGCTTGTGGTGTGCCATGCCATCCTCTGCTCCTGTGTTTGCTACCTGTGAAGTGCAATTAAACATCGACTCTACCATTTGACATTGAAGAATGAGAGCCCCACGCGCCGAGCTCCGATGAGAACGTTTGGGTCTGGAGGTACCTACGGTGGCCTGAAGAGACCAGGTGCGCCTTGAGCAGTTTGAACTGCTGATGCTCTCGCCGTCATCGTTGCCGACGAGAAAATGTACTGCATCTCAGACGAAGAATCTTGTGCGTTTTGGAAGGCCGGTTGGAGAGGGAGGGTGTGGCTGCGGGCGGTGGCCAGGTCACGCACGCTGAGCTCTCGGAGGAGGCCGTCGTGCGAGGCCAGGGGAGAAAAAAAAAAGACACCCGATGAGGAAACGATATCAGCTCTCTTATGAATTGGAGAAAAATACAGATATAAATCAAAATTTACAACAGAACTGTGGAACCCAAGACGACAAAGGCATCTCGCAGGGATGGTGATTTACAGTCCAGATTGAAAGCAAATGATGATCTGAGAACCGCCTGACTATCTTCATGGACCGAACATCCAACCAGAAGAAACAGTATACAAGAGCACGATGCCGCTCCTCTCCGCGAGCCAGCGGAGATAGACGGGGGACGTGTTGTGCGTCATGACTCATGAGCAATAGGACGTCGCGGTTGTTCATCACCGGCTGCGCCTGCTGTTTCCACGTGGCCGTCTCCTTCTCGTGCACCCAAGCGGAGATCCTGACGTTGTCCGAGACGAGCACCATCAAGCTCCCGCTTAATACGCAATTAGGAAATGATCTTTGTGAGTATCTTTGAGCGATTCATAGCTCTAGATTGTAATTTATTCAAATAATTTGTATCACTTTGTGTAATTTATGCAATGTATGGAAATGGATATTCAAATATTATGTCACTTTGTATAATTTATTCCATGTAAGGATATGGATATTCAAACAATGTATCACTTTATAATTTTCATAACACAAGGTATTGTATAAACAAGGTGTCCATTGCAACATCTCACTTGAATGCAAAAAATTACATTGTTCCACAATTGAAGGTAAGGCATAAATTACATTGTTCCATAATTGAAGACAAAGCATAAATTATATTGTTCCACAATTGAAGGTAAAATCAGCATCCTCCACCGCTGTCATGTTCACTTGTACAACTTATAGCAGTTCCTGCAAATGACTTGAGTGAGACCACCTTTTGTCTTGCGATTTCTTCTCTCATGGCGAGTACATATGCTCTTTGCCTTTCATCCATAGTGGAGACATCGCAAAACATGATCTTCTGTTCTTGTTCCCATTGTAGACGACGTTCCTTAATTGACAGCTTCCACTCCTCGAGCTCCCTGTTTGATTTATTCTCCAGATCCCATTGTAGACGACGTTCCTCAATTGACACCTTCCGCTCCTCGAGCTCCTTGTGTAACTTCAATCTTTCTTCCCTCTTCTTCTGTTCCTTGGTCTTCATTTGCACAAAGTTGTCAACACCTCAACATACTCATCTTCTCCTTCTTTCTTCTTCTATTTCTGCTTCATTTGTTTTCGACCTGGTGGTCGTTCGACAGCAGGCATGAAAGAATTAGGTGCTGATTCATCTTCTTGTGATGGTGTTGTAGACTTGTTTCGCCTCTTTCCTTGGGCTTGCTTTGTTGTGTCATGTACCGACAAATTTCTCCGAGTGTCTGACCTCCATCCAACAATGAATCAAGGGACAACCTTTGACTCCACCATAAGTTTTTTGCGCTAATTGAATCTGCAACAAAGAAGCATAAGATAAGTGCATGGTAAGAAATGAAAAACATTTAAAAAAGACATAAACTTAGAAACATACATGATCTGTGAAGGGAACACCACTTGGACATAGACATTCTATTTTCTCAAAACATACTTGAAACTTTAAGTGCTCCTTTTGGATGATTCTCCATCTTTTTTCAAGAGAAGTAGCATTCTACTCAGAGTCGAAAGTCTTGTTCTCATAATAGTGTTCTGCTATCCGGTTCCAGTAAATTATGCGTGGTTGCTCATTCCCAGTTCTAGCATTGTAGGTTATATGCATCCAAGACCAGCACAACTAGATGTCCTTATCATGCCTGCGGGGCTGGCGGGCACGGACGGCGGTGTGAGGGCTCGCGGGCGTGACTTCTCCAGCGCACCGAAGCAAGTTTCAGGCGCGGCTCGTCCGGCATCTCGGGCAAGCTCACGGCCATGGCCACCTCTGTCACTGCCATGGGTACTCCTGCCTCGACTGCCACCGGTGAAGTCGGCTCAAACGACAGCTGCACGGGAGGGTGAGTTTGATTTTGAACCTCAAATTTCATGTGTTTTACAGATTGTCTAGGGTGCTAAATAATTAGTATTGCTATTTACAGGAATGATTTAGAGACCCAGATTGATATCAATTTTAGAGTTCCTGCTTACACAACTTATCTCGATGACGAGAAAAGAATTGAATTGGATGGTAAAGATCATATTGTGCAAGTGAAAGATGTTAGTTGCTACACAATGTTGAATCTTACATATGACTTAGCAACTAAAACTAAATGGGGGGGGGGGGCACGTCAAGAACCCACATTTTGGTATTGGGACATTGAGGAAAAGGGCCTGCAGCAGGTGGTTACATATGCTGATTTGAAGTTGGTCTTTGAAAAATTCAAGTCTCGTAAGGTGGTAGCTTTAGTTGTGGAGTTTATTATTAAACCAGCTTATAAGAGTGGCATGACACTAGATGAAAAGATGAAAAAACTACCGGTTAGGAGGAATCCAACACTATAAATTGAAGAAAGTGAATCTGAATCTGATGAAAAACGTGTTGAAATTGAAGAAAATATAGACCCTTCTTGGATGGATGATGAGGACATATTTATGGAGGATCAAGAGGTTTTTGTTTCACTTGGTTTGAGGGCTGAGGAGGAGGCAGTTAGGTTGAATATGAGGCAAGATGGTGTTGGTCTCCAAGCACATGATGCACAAATTTCAGCTGATGATAAGGCTGACAATGAACCATGATTTGCAGTTGACAAGGAGCATCCAAAGATCAAGAAAGAACCAAGTGAATAATCGCAACCCACATTTCCATGTATGGCAGATTTCAGGTTGGCTTTAAGACAATAAGCTATTCAACATGAGTTTGAAGTACACAAAGTCAAGACCGATAAGAAGCGGTATAGGACCGAGTGCAAAGCAAATGGATGTCCATGAAGGATTGTTACTAATAGGCTTGTAGGACAACCAACTATCTAGGTGTATACATTTTATCTATTATGTTCTATTATTCATGTATTTTGCTCCATTGTATTGTATGTAGTTATCTTTTTATGTTTTTCTTGTAATAGGTGATCATGATCCCTATCCCTCATGAGCATGAGTGTATGGGTACTGGGAAGATGGTTAGCTCAATAGCATCGTCCAAGTGGGTTTCATAGAGGGTGCTTGGATGGCTAAAGAAGAAACCAAATCTTGGAGCAGTTGAAATCCAAGACAAGTTGTTGGAAAAGTACGAAGTAGAAGTTGGTTACAATGTTGCTTGGTCAGGAAGGCAGAAGGCAGTGGAATCAATATTTGGAGCTTGGGAAGATAGTTTGCATGCCTTGTTCAACTTTAGGGCAGAATTACTTCTTAGATCTCCTGATCTATCATTGAGTTTGCTATGAAGGAAGAGGATGGTGGTTTGATGTTTGACAAGTTCTTTCTTGCTATGAAGCCATGTGTTGATGGATTCCTTCAAGAATGACGACCTTATTTAGATATTGACTCAATAGCCTTGAATGAAAAATATAAGGAACAACTGGCATCTGCAACCGGTCTTGATGGAAATGGTTCTTGGAGTAACTTGAGAAAGCTATTGGCCATCCACCCAATCTAGCAATATCAATAGATGCATGCAAAGGATTGGATGTAGCAGTGAAGGAAGTGTATCCTGATGCTGAACATAGAGAGTGTATGAGGCATTTGTGGTCCAACTTCAAGAAGTACTACCGTGGTGAATCATTTGACAAAAACATGTGGCCAAAAACTAGATCTTACACTCCTGAGAAATTCAACTTCTATCGGAATCAAATCATTGCTACAAGTCCGAAAGTTATAACATACATGAACCAATATCACAATCACAAGTGGAGTAGATCAATGTTCTCAAAGAACACCAAGTGCGACTATGGGAACAATAACATTGCTGAGAGCTTCAATAGCTGGATTAAGAAGGTAAAGGACTTGCCTATTGTTGACTTGGTTGACATGTTGACACAGATGACACTTGAGTTATGGGACAAGAGGAGGAGGATAGCAAGCAAGCTCTCAGGTAATGTCATTCCAATAATCATTAAACAATTGAATGTCAAAACAAGAGGATTGGGACACATGAGGGTCATTAAAGGGTTGCATACTGCTCAAGTTTTTGGTTTTAATTATGATATGACACCATAGAGAAATATTGTAGATCTGACCGGTCATACTTGCAGTTGTGACGAGTGGCAAATGACCGGAAAGCTATGCCCTCATGCTTTGGTTTTCAATCAGATGTTTTCAGATGTTGACATGACTTTTTATGTCCATGATTACTATAGTGTGGACAGGTTAAGGGCAATATACAATGGCTCACTTTCACATATGACTGAAAAATTGCAATGGCCTCAAGTAGACATGGGCTTCAAGTCGCTTGCACCACCATTGAGAAAAGCTGCCGGCAGGCAAAGAAAGAATAGGTTCAAAGCTAGCCATGAACCGGGAGCAAGAAAATAACAAAGGTGTTCCAAATGTGGAGAATTTGGACATCGTGCGAGTGGAAGCTGCCCTATGAATGACCCAAAGAAGAGGTAACTTGAGTCTTGTCTCTTTTCATTTGCATGTTGTCTATATATTTACATATTGGCCACTAATGTCTTCATTTGCCTGTTGTACATGTGCTTAATTATTGGTCACTAATGTCTTCATTTACATGTAGGAAGAGAAAACCTGAACCAAAAAGAAAGCCCAAAAGACCAAAGACTATCCCAACTGAAACCATCTCGCCGGGCTCCATCACTCGACGCCTTGTTAGCTAGTTTGGTGCATGGAGATGTTGATGCTACCCCATCTACCTCTACAAGTTCAGCAGCGCGGCTGTTGGTGCTTCTTGAGGAAGGAGGCAACTCGGCGTCTAAATAAATTTATTTTATTGCTTCCACTATTGGAATCATATGAACTTTGTGAATTTTATGGCGCTACAGTTTGTGAATTGTTGTGACAACAATGTTATGGTTGATCACCTATTTTATATGTGAACTAGTCTGCTGGAATTATTCCTATGAGCAAAGGTCATGCTGAAATTTTTAATTTTTGTTGTCCATAAATTATTCGTAATTTTCAGTTATATGAAAAGCACACGAATGAATTATTTCAGTTTTCAATAATTTTTTAGTCTCTAAAACCTTGATGCAATAGAGGAGGAGGCACTGTTTTTTTTTTTAAAAGGAAACAACAGCAACTTCGGTTGGACGGCAGGAGCATCTCCCCTCTGTTTTGAGGCACAAAAGAAAAAGAAAATAGGCTAAAAGGCTCAAATGGCATGAACTCAGTCGAACCAGCACTCCTTAGTGATGTTTTTGGGATGGGCCGCTTAGACGTAGTATTTTTAGAAAATGCTATGATCACGCTTAATAGTGGCAAAATTTCAATTGGCCCATTCAAGGAGAGAGAGGGATTTTGCTGGAAGCTGCTAGATGAGATAAATGAGAAGATGTACAATTTCAGGGACTTGATGGAAAAATGTACCGGGCCGTGGGACTTATTTTGTGACTTTGTTCGGGGGTTCTTCATAAAATATACACGCAGGGCCAGCTCCGTAGATCTTGTCCGTCCATGTCTAATCGATCGGCTGCCCTTGTTCGGGAGCACGGTAGCATAGCACCGATTGGTGCGGGAGCACCAGATTCGTTCTCCTCCTCCCCTCCCCGTTCTCTCTTTCCCCTTGCTCCACGACGAAAGCACGCGTACACCGCCGCACAATCGAGCTCGGCCCGAGCTTGGCTGGAGCGGCGCCTCACGCGAGGTGGAAGGAGGCGCATCGTGAGCGCGAGCACCGGGAGATCCAGCCGGGCAAGAGGGAGGGAGCCGCCACTGGGGCTCGCGGCGGATGCCGGCGCGACCTAGATCTTGGGCGCCGGCGCGAGTGGTTGTTGCAGCTCGTGGCGCGGGGTAGAGGGAGTCGGCCAGCGTCGGACGGAGCGGAGCAGAACACGAGGGCCAAGGTACGCAGCTGCGCACCATGGCGCCCAAATCCGGACTCGTCCCCATCTCTCTCCCCTCCATGCTGCTATCAATCTCGGCCATGGCGTGGCGGGTAGGCCCGGACGCAAGCCAGCGTGAGGCGTGGCGGCGGCGCCGGGGAAGAAGCCTTGATTTGGGCGGCGGCGAGCCGCCGCGCCGCCTAAATCGGTTCAGGCGACGGCGGGATGCTCCAAGGGAGAGATTTCGGGGGAGCGGCAGCTCCTGGTGGGCGGATTCGGCGAGGCGGCGGCGTTGACGGCAGGCGGCGGCGGGAGTCACGACGAGCGGGAAGGAGAAAGGTTCGGGGGGAAAAATTCGTGCCAAGAGAAAACGACCGAGCAGGATGAGAATAGTGGTGGGACCCAGCTATTGGGGAGGGATCCCCCACTATAGTGGGGATGGAGAGGTGTTTATTGGGGATGAGATTGGGGAACTGCTGGAGCAGTTTTTTCACCCTCCCATCCCCAATATGACAGTTTTTTTTTTTGCTATTGGGGATGGGATTAAGGAACAGTTGGAGTTGCTCTAATCCCACTAGTTCTTCTGTGCAAGCACTGCGGCTACGTGCCGAGATAGATGTAGGGAATACTGCACCCTCCTTTCCTCTGTCACCGAACTGCCGCTCCTCTCTGTCGCTCGACCTGCGCACGGTGGCGACGAGAGGAACTGACAGGGGCGCGCGCACGGTGCCAGCGGCCAGTCATGGTGTGAGCGTTCCCCATCCCTGAACCCACCCATCCCCCCTGATTTGTTTGTTTGCTATGAATCATGTGTGGGATTTTTAGATTAAGACTTTAATTGACGAAATGTTGAATTGATTGTTCTGTCATGTTCATGCAAATCGCTGCAAACTGATTATGCAAGGAGTTTTTTTTTCCCTGTCATGCTCATGAAAATTGATGATATAACGAACTGATATGAATTTGGAGTTTGGTTTATATATTTCATAACCGTGTCTGGGAGGCAACAGATATTGATAGCAAGAGGAAAGGAGCTGGAGGGTGAAAATTAATGGAAATGAACTAAAAGAGTACAGAAATGCATCCCTTACATCGAGTTATAGTTGGAAAATCCCATGGTTTCCCGCCTAAGATTTGATTATGTAGGATCTCCCAACAGGCCTTTCGTCTTTTCTTTCCAGTTCAGCCTTGAGCATATCATAGCCGAAACAGACAAGTCCAAAGCTAGGATGAACTAACACCTTCATTTCTGTTCAGTTAAGCCTTGAGCACTACGTTTATTTCTTTGGGATGGGATGCTACGTTGTTTTGCCATATTTTTGCTGTTAGTTCCGTATCAGTTATGCAGTTTTCTGCCATATTTTGTTAGGCCTTATTTTAGTTGTTTAAAAGTTTGTAGGAACCAGAAAATGAAACCATATAATTGTAATCAGCAAATTTTATACATGGCAGTGGCTTATAAGTATTCATGTATTATTTGGTCAAAAAACAAACTACTCTACCAATTAGTGGCTTACTGCCTTACTGGCTTAACACATGGCTCAGCCATAGGGTAAACTGGTTGGGTTTGTTATGTTTATGTCATCTTTTGTATGTGTACTTCATCTAATTTTGAGAGCCTGTGCTGGTGTATGGACAGGCTAATGCTGGCAAATGGCTCAACCTTCTGTCATTCTTGCTACTGCAAGTTATGATCACACAATCAGATTTTGGGAGGCAAAGAGTGGACGCTGTTACCGCACTATTCAATATCCAGACTCTGTAAGTATCGGCCCTTTATGGATTCATAGTGCTCTGTTGGTTTGGCTTGCAAATTTAATGTCTTTACCTGTTAATGGTTTATCTTACTAACAGAAACATTTAAGACACTGTCATTTATTGAATTCGACACTTGGTTTATTACTGTTCTGTCAAAGCCAGCTTCCTTTACTTTAGTTCCTTCATTTTGATAGTTACAGTGAGTTTTTTCTAGATGTGTGTCATTTTAAAAGAATCTTGGCTTATTATGACCATTGTTGTGGCATTTGTCTTATATATATAATAGAGTAAAGTGCATCGTAGGTCCCTAAACTATTTAGGAATGTTCATCTACGCCCATGAACTTTCAAAGTAACCATTTGGGTCCTTAAACTATTCTTAGATGGTCATCCAGGTCAACGAACTTTATAATGACCTTATAGGTCCATGATTTATTTATTTTACGTCAACCAGGTCCACACCGCTGCCGCCTAGCCGCTCTCCACGCGTGACCCAACCATTGCAAAGCCGCTCTCTACATGAGCGTCGCCGAGCCTACACGACGAGATCACGACGGGCATAGTGCACCTGCTGCTATCTGGCATCGTCGTGTGACCTTCATAGGGCCCGCATGGAGAGTGGTTGTGTGGTGGTGGTGGCGCGCGTGAAGAGCGGTTGTGCGGCAGCGTGACGCGTGGAGAGTGACTGGCCATTATGGATCTAATTGACATAATATAAATAAATTATGGATCTAGAGGTTCACTATAAAGTTTGTGGACCTGGATGACAATCTAAGAATAGTTTAGGGACCCAGATGGTGACTTTGAGAGTTCGTGGACCTATATGACCGTTACTAAATAGTTTAGGGACCCATGGTGCATTTTACTCTATGTAATACCATGTAATGATGTAGAATATTGGCTCAATGTGGCCTCTGTTCATGCATTTATATTATAAACGTTAAGTAATAAGTAGATTCAGTTAATTGCTCCTTTTATTTGTTTTGAATGTAGCTTGATGACATCCTTCATTCCTTCCTGATTTTTTTCTATGTTGACATTGAGGTTCTTCTCTTCATGGATGTTCTATGCAACAAAAAAACTATTCTATGTGATTTTATATGTCTAGTTTAGCAGCAATCTTATACACCTTATGTGTGTTGTCACATTTCATCTGCAGCAAGTTAATCGCCTTGAGATAACCCCGGACAAGCGTTTCTTAGCTGCTGCTGGCAATCCTCATATCCGCCTTTTTGATGTTAACTCAAATAGCCCTCAACCGGTGAGCATACATGTTTGTGTCAGCAATTAACATGGGTCATTATGTTCATTTTTTTTATTGAATAACAGTATGCCTAGCAGGTAATTAGCTATGATTCGCATACTAGTAATGTGATGGCCGTGGGATTCCATTGTGATGGCAACTGGATGTACTCAGGTTCTGAGGACGGTACTGTGAGAATCTGGGATTTACGGTGAGCTTTCAATACATAATATCTTGTCTATTGTCGTTTAGCTACAGACCTGTTTCCTGCAGTTCTGTTAATTTCTTAAATAATTATTCTTAACTTTGTGTGGATCAAGTGCAAACCATCTTCAGATGCTTTCATGAAAACTTTTAGTATGGTCCACTAGATTTGATTTGGATGGGCTTGATTTAGGGGACCTCAAGCCACAGTAATACATTTTAAAACAAGCCCAACACAAATTGAGATTTCATCTGTGAAGAATCTGCTGTGTTTACAATGCTAGTTTTATGAGCTAGTATGATTCATCTTACGTCTTGTATATTGATCTCTGTTACTTCTTTTTTTGTCCATTTATGGTTTCAGGACTGCCACTTGTCAACGAGAATATGAAAGCCGTGCAGCTGTCAATACTGTAGTCCTACACCCAAATCAGGTTTGAATCGTTTCCATTTTATGGTGCATGTTGTCTTAAGTGTTAACTGCTTGCAGTTCCATGACTGAAAAGTGCTACATTGTTAGTTATATTTGGGTGTAAACTTGCTGGTTAACTAGTACACTTTTGCATTACCTTTTTCGTGCTTTTAGAAATTGTTGGCTGCTTGCATCATTGCCAACATGGCAAATATGCTGACACAACTCAACAGCCTGCACATAGCTTTGAAAATACCTTTTTCATTTCATACTCAGAGCTTATGGAATTGTTGTGACGCACATGTTGAAGTCAACTGTGGTCAGAGTGAACTGGAAAATTATATGGAAGCCTTGGTCTCGAACTGCAGAGATGGCTTGCCATCTACATCTTCAGTCTGCAATGTCTTCTTGTGGGAATATAATTTCATTAGCACTTTATTGATTTTATAATTTTCCTATTGACGATCTGTTTCTTCTTAGACATGATTGTACTGTTGGTATTTCCAGCCTTGATAAGTGACTTAAAATAATTGTCAGTTTGCCAATTTCGCCCTTGTTACTTTTGTTTATTTCTTTCTAATTTGGTAAGTTATTGTTCAATTTCAGAAAGAACTGATTTCTGGTGATCAGAATGGAAACATACGTGTGTGGGATTTGGCTGCAAACTCATGCAGCTGTGAGTTGGTAAGTCACATTCCAGGTTTTTGTTTTTTTTGGTACCATTGTGCAAAAGCGAAATGCGGGAAAAAAATTGATGTTTTGGTTCCATAAATCTAGGTACCAGAGGTCGATACTGCTGTAAGATCTTTGACGGTCATGTGGGACGGAAGTATGGTGGTTGCTGCAAATAACCGTGGGACGTGTTATGTTTGGCGTTTGCTTAAGGGTACTCAGGTCAGTCACTTCGACCTACCTGTTCTTAAATTCATGTTTTCTGGATCTCGAAGTTGATGGATTCTCTTATGTAGACAATTACCTGCTTTGAACCTCTCCACAAATTGCAAGCTCATGATGGCTACATTCTGAAGTGCCTGCTTTCACCAGAATTTTGCGACCCTAACAGGTATTATGACGGTGTAAAGAACTAATTGTATTCTTGTTTTGAACACTACAGTACACCCAAGCTGTTACTGTGCTAAAATGCATTTTGAAATGAATTTGGTGAATGTATAAGGCCAATAATAATTGTCTCACGAAGCACAAGTTTTATACATGCAAGTGTTGCATCCCAGTGATGTAGCTCTGTATCACTTTTGTCTCCTTGGTTTCATGCATTATATCTGAACCATTTGTAGGTATCTAGCCACAGCATCATCTGATCACACTGTCAAGATTTGGAATGTTGATGGCTTCAAGTTGGAAAAAACATTAGTCGGTAATGTCCTGAGTTTTGTTCTATTCAGCTTTCCAATCAAATCTCATGTTGAATTTCTGAATGGGTTCCTGAAACTCTGAGCAATGAACTTCGTAGGCCATCAACGCTGGGTTTGGGATTGTGTGTTCTCAGTAGACGGCGCTTATCTGATCACTGGTACGGTTTACAGCTGACACCTGCACTGTTTTCCAACAATTCATCTGTTGACTAGATAAATTATTGCTCTCTCTTGCAGCGTCTTCTGATACCACCGCCAGATTATGGACCATGTCAACAGGAGAGGCCATCAGGGTGTACCAAGGACATCACAAGGCAACCACATGCTGTGCCCTCCATGACGGAGCCGAATCAGCGCCCGCATAGCCGTGCTGCGACTCACTGCACTTTGTAAATACTTTGGATAATAGCATGATTTGACAGCGCTGTGGCCAGAATCGCTGACGTAGCTGCGACTCACTGCACAAGTAAATACTTGTGAACAGAAGTGTTAAACGTTAACGTTCGGTTGCTGTATCACTGACGTAGCTGTATTTGCATGTCTTTGCTGTTCTGTACAATACAAATAATCTGCGTGCTGTTGTTGGATATTTTTCAAGAACTTTCTTTTCGTGCAGTGAAACTTAACTACTTGAGTGCTTGTTTTTTTTTTTTGTCATAACATAAGTTCAGCAAAGTAAGCTCGTGGTGAAACTTTGGTGCTAAATCTCTGAACAATGACAATGCACTTGAATGGCAAGCCCGTAACACTGAAAAGATAAATTTGCCTGGAGTAAAACCCTAATGAACCTCAAACAAAATCTACATGCAATCTTGTCCCGTGTGCCGGCGAGGTTGCTGTAGCCGTCGTGAACTTGGACGTGCATTTTTGTCCCACCGGTGGGAGTTTCCCTCGTGAGAACTTGCAGTGGTACGCGGTGGTTCGCCGGCGGAGTTCAGGAACACGAGGTGACCTGTGACGCGTACGTCTGTTCTCTCTCCTCTCCGTCTCTCTGTCAAACGCTTCTCATTCAGAATTTCAAGAAAGACAAATTTGTGGTTGCAGTAGCGTGCCAAGACAAAACTTCATGGGTGCGATGGACATTCAGCTCAAATGAGTTTGTGCCATGGTTTAGGAAGTAGGAACGGTCTATTCGATCTGTGGGAGTGGGGGATTTTTAGTCAGTGAGACATGTGGGTAGTTTCTTTCAACTAATCAAGGGTAGTGGGTTTTTTTTATCAAAATAATTCAAAATAAACACATCTTTAGGAGATTATTAGATTATCATAATCTATCCTCTGAATTAATTAATCTAACATAATAATCTGTCCTGTTTGTTCGTCCTACTAGAAGAATTAGATTTCCGTTTGAAGGAAAAGATCTTTGCATGTGGGCGAATCGTTTCATATTTGATAAGTAGTATTAAAGAAAAAATAATATAGTAATAATGCGATCGAGTATACGATTTGCCATCGTGCTGCAACCGCGCCCGGATTCCAAGGATCCGTGGGCGTCGCGTCGTCCAATACTCCAATTCCAATCAGTTATCATTTGCATCTGAATCGGCGGCTCGGTTATGGATACAGCCACAAACCATTAGCAGTTTCGAGTCATCGATCGAACCATGCCAGGCAGCAGTGGCGGCGGCGGCGCCGCCAAGCCGCGGCCACCAGCAAGCGGACGAGGCCGGCGTCAACACCAGCACGCGACGTCGCTCCCGTTCGACGTGATGGTGGACATCGCGGCGTGCTCCGACCCGGCCACGCTCGTGCGCTTCGCCGCCACCTGCCGGGAGGCGCGCAGCCGCGTCGCCGAGGACCCCGCCGCCTCCGGCTCCGGCACGCCACCGACCGGTTCGTCCTCCCCCTCCTGCGCGGCCACCTCGCCGAGAAGGGCGGCGGCTACTTAAGCCGGGAAAAGCGCGAGCTGTACATGGTGGACACCACCGCTGCTGACGCCATCAAGGTGCGCAAGGTCACGGCAGGCTTGTCTTCCGCTCCCTTGGCGTCGCGCGATGGCCTCCTCCTCCTCCGCGAGGCCAAGGGCGAGCTCCGAGTCTGCGAACCGGCCACCGGACACAGCCAGATCCTCCCGCCGCAACCCACGTTTCCGACGAACACGAATAATCGCAACTACCACCATCCGTTACAGTACGTCCTCCTCCTCGGCGGCGACACTGATAATGCCAGCTCCGCCGCCGCCGCCGGATCAAGCATCGGCCGGCCGTTCCAGCTGTTCCTCGCGAGGCTGGAGGTGTCGCATCACCGGCGCCACCTCCAGATCCAGACCTTCTCGTCGTCATCGGAAGACCTCGACGCCGGCGCCTGGGGCGCATTCACCGAGATCAGGATCCCCAACCTGTACGGCACCCGTCTGAAACAAGACCTGGGGAGGCACCTGGTCGTCGGCGGCGCCGTGCACTGGCTATGCCTGACGGACGCCGGGAGCTACTCATCAAGCCCCACGTCAAATCAGCGCAGGTAACGATGATCTCCGAGCTGCCGGAAACTTTCCCCTGCGATCGGTGGCAGATACAGCACCTCCTAGCGACGACCTCGCCCGGCGGGAACCCCGTCGTGCTCGTCAACGACGACGGGAAGGTGTCGGCTTGCGAGTATTACAAAGTCCGGCTTCACTGGTTCGCTGAGCGGAGCGGCGTTGTACTCGTCGAGATTGAGCACTGTGGTTTCTTCTGGGTGGAACTTCGGAGCATGGAGATCGTAAGGTGGTTCTGGGATCCTTTGATAGAATACGCGACAGTGTGCTGTCCCTATGAGATAGATTTGTCGTCTTGGGTTCCAACCTTCAGTAGTACTATCTGATTCATCCGTTTGCCTTATTCATAATTTGAATTTGGATTTCATCTGCATGTTATTAGTCCTATCTTCCCGTGTAAGTTCCAAAACTATGGATTGAGATAATAGATTTAATTTTAATGGTTTGATGAGAAATGCAAACAGTAGCCGTGGTGCTTGTCAGCTTTGTTATTGCTTACTACTAGCCTTGAGTATCAGTGATCAGTGAATATGATCGAGGTGTCGACTGGTAGGCAGGGTGCACTCTATTTCAGCAACAAGTTGCATTTTACTCTCAATTCTCAAAAAAATATTAGGGTGTCCATGCCACGAAATCACACTTCAGTGGGTATTGTATTGTTTTCCATTCCGTCATCAGATTTTCGATTCACGACGGATACTTCTGCGCGCGTGGGTCGGTCTTCAGTCTTCACGGGGATGACAGGTACCAGCACGACGGATTCCTCTGATCGTGCGACATCCCGCATCTCGGCAGCGGCAGACGAGGAGCTGCGCCGGGCTGGAAGCTAGGCAAGGAGAAGTTGTTTCTCGTGGACCCGGTGCGACACGCCAATACTAAGCTTGTGCGCTTGGGCGGCGACGACAGGCTCTGCCTCGTCGAGGTCCTGTTGCTTGAGGGCCGCGTCACCGTCACCGATGATGAAAATAGCTATGACAGGAGCCACAAATGCGTGCTCCGTCTCACCACGTTTCGTGTCAAGTACGGCGAAGACGGAGAGCTCATGATCATGGCTCGCCAGCCTACTCGCTCGTACATGATGCCCAAGTCATGGCTTTGAGTTATCAGATGTATATCGAATGATTTATAATTATTATATAAATTATTTTATTAAAAAAATAAAACACAAAATAATAAACTATCGACTGAAAACTTTCAATTAATTAAAAGTTATAAAATATGTAAATTATTTGATTAAATAATATACTCAGTTTTGGGCCGGCTGTCACACAGTTATTAGCTGATACTCTTGTTCTTGCATGTTGGCCATTTCATAATCATCCTCCATCACACTTCTCCTTCCTTCTCTATGCGGCTCATTTACAACACTAACCATTTCATTATTTACAAGAATTAATAGGTTGTTACATAAAAAATAAGTGCATCAGCCGTTAATGGTAACAGAACATAATGTGAATGACGATGGATGATTTAGCACCGAGGTAGCAAAGAGTGAAGAAGTAGAAATCGGTCCATATTAAACTATACACTCTACGTAAAAAAAATAGTGATGATGAAAAATTAAAGTGCAATAGTACTTAACCTTCTCTTTAGGGTCATGTATTTCAATTTGAAAAAAGCAATGCCTTCGTAATTAATGGTTATTTTCAGCTGTAAAACCTTTGCATAATTTTAATAAAAGAATTATATTGTGCAACATCTTATATCACTAATTTCACAAATAGAATGAAAATGTTAAAATCATTATCTAAGCCCTAAAAAGATCAGTAAGAATGACACCTGAATGTCATTTCTAACCAACAAATATTGAATTTTATCATCATAAATTTAGTATATCAACTATAGTTTCTGTTCACACTAATCTTTTGCTAACATAATGATAGCTAAGTAGATTTGGTATCCTTAAATATAAGCTCTTGTATCTTTGGTGTCCTTAAGCTCTAATGACACCTAATTTGCATTGTCATCATCGTTTCTATCTTCCCATACCTAGATTGCTCGAAAGCAAATATGCGATGGAGACAGAATGGGTAAAAATCACATTTTTTTTACGAACAATGGCAGGAGCACCTGCCTTTTCATTAAAGAAGAAGCAAATCAGAGTACAAAATAAAAATAAGAAAGTCTTGTAGAGAGGCAAATAAACAGCTTTTGCTGCTAAGAGAAAAAAGAGAGAAGAGGCAGAAAAAAGGAAGAAGCAATAAAAGGAAACAGGGGAACAAGGAGCTCCCTCACTAAAGAGAATCAAGTATGCACCATGTGGAAGTTGTCGATCTCTTCCTTCACCAGCAAAGCAACCTGGAGTTCATTACGCTGTGCCCCTTGAAAAAATTCTTCTGTTACGCTCTTTTTATACATTCCACCACACATAGAACACCACTCCACTTAGTCTCCTACTCTCTGAACTAGTCATCGAATTAGTTGCCTTTTGGAACCATGATGCAACCGATGGAGGCCCTTCTTCGGGTTCAGGACAGCCCGCAAAAGAGAACCAACCACAAATCATCTTGAGAGTTAGTCGTGCAAAGGCACAATCAATCAGCAAGTGGTAGTTTGTTTCCAATTCAGTTAAACACAATGGACAAACAATGTTATTATCCCATCCTTTGTTTTCTAGGTTGTCCGCCGTTAGTGCCTTCTCATGCATCGCAATCCACGCAAACATGATCACTTTCGGTTTAGCTTTTGCTTTCCATAAGTTTGTTGCTTTGAACAGCGGGTTGATTACAGCAAATTGTGCTCTATATGCCGGTTTTGCGCTATACTCTCCATTTGCTGTTAGCGTCCATGCAACGACATCATTTGTGTTTTCATCCAAGATTACTTGTCGCAATCGGCTCCACAATTGGACATATTCCGTAATTTGTTGTGTTGTGGTTATGTTCTTCACAGACTTGATCCAATTGTTATTAGTGAGTTTGTTGTGCATAGTCCTATTTTTGAACTTTACAATGGCATACAAATTTGGACCTTTTCCTTTAGAGTTTTACTGCCTATCCATTTATCTTGCCAAAATCTTGCGGTGCAACCATTGCCAATGTTAATATTAGTGAAATCAGTAAATAACTCCTTGTCCTTACTAGTACATGGTATTTGCATTCCTTTCCATGGCCTATCCTCTTGTGCCCCAGAGTACCACAACCACTGCTGTCTTAAAGCAGCATTGAATTTAGCTAGGTCCAGGACACCTAGTCCTCCTAACGATTTTGGCTTTTGTACCATTTTCCAGTTAACTAGACAATGTCCCCACTATTTGTTTCAGAATCCTCTCCTATCAAGATGAAATTTCTCCTGATGTTGTCTATCTTCTTGATGGCCCATTTTAGTAGGGGGATAGTTGTTGCATGATGTGTTACCATAGAAGTTACCACTGATTTTGCGAGTTGCACCCTTCCTGCTCTTGCCATTTGCTTGCCTTTCCAATTTGGTAACTTTCCTCCTACTTTGTCTATCAAAGGTTGCAGGGACTTACACATATTGGAAGCCTAAATAGGAGGCTCTCAATTTGAATATACAAAATATTTTTTCTTAACTATTGCACATATAAGCTCATAGCGGTTTGTCTTACAAAGTTATAAATTTTGATAATCTAACAAAATTCAATAAATCAGGTAGAAGTGTTCTTGTTGAAAAAATCAATAAATCATTCTAGGGTTCTAAAAATGATAGGTACTAATTAATATGGATGACCATGAGCTTAGATTACTACGTGGACATGGGTAAAATCTTTAACATGCACGGTGGGTTGGATTATTTGATAAGATATGGGCATGTCCCAATAGGAACCAGTATACACTTAAGTCACACTAACCATTTATTACTATAGGAAGCTGGATGTGGAGGAAGGGAGCAAGATCAGATAAAGAGAAGGATGGTAATATCCTGCTAAGCCCTATACCTTATTTTATTATATCCTTTATGTTTATTAGCCACGATGTAGCCTTTTGCTAAGAAATAAAAATATCACGAGACTAATATATATCATAGCAGAAAAAAAATTTGAGATAATAAAAACATAAACTTTCTTAACTTAGATTGTCCAACCCGCATATCACTACCCAATTTCTTTATTAGAGCATCTCTAAAAGCTTCCCAAAAAATTGATCCTAAAAAAATGTTTATAGTAGCAGCACAAAAATTATTAGAGAGAAATTTCTTGTCTCCTTCAACAGTTCACCCTAAAAATAGATCATGATAACTTTTGATTGGACCACATCAGCATCTGCGTCACAACGATATTAATTCTCTTGGAAATACAAGGATTGAGACTCCTAATTTTTCCCTCGTTTCTAGCTACATGTGACGTGAATTTAGGAGACAAATGAATCTGTGAGTTTTTTTTTTGAGGAGCTATTGGAGATCATTTTTTTAAGAGAAAAATCCATTTTACTCCTCTCAACAATCCGTTTTGTTCATATTAGTCCCCAAACAAAATCTTGGCTCAATTTAGTCCCCTAAACAATTTAAGTTGGTGCAATCTACCCCCTTATGCAAATTTCTTTTTTGTTCATATTAGTCCCCAAACAAAATCTTGGCTCAATTTAGTCCCCTAAACAATTTAAGTTGGTGCAATCTACCCCCTTATGCAAATTTCTTTTTTTTTCTCTTTGTACCATTTGAATTTGAAAATAAAATTTGTATAATCATAGATGATATTTGTCACTATACAAAAGAATACAATTTATATTTTTTCATAAATAATTTCTATATGATTTTTAAACTATATAATTAAGATAATATTATATGCTTTTAAACTATAATAATATCTTAAAAATATTCATTATATTTTTTTGTGTAGGGGTTTATGGCATACATCATTGCGCAAAATTTCAGCACTAAATTGAAATCATATAAAAAGAAACAAAAAAATAAAAATTATACTAGGTAGTAGATTGCACCAATTTGAATTGTTTGTGGAAGTAAATTGAGCCAATATTTTGTTGGGGACTAAATTGAACAACGTGAATTGTTCGAGGGAGTAAAGTAGACTTCTTCTTTTTTAAAAAATTAAACCTCTTTAATTTAATTTAGAAAGAGTTCATGGGGCTCTCTTGGAAATGCTCTTAGCCATCCTAACTCTACATCTGAACATCATATTCTTTTTCTCCATTCCCCTAATTCTCTACCGCTAGTGAGAAGGATGGTCCATGCTTGTTCGTGCCTCTATATAGACATGTATGCTAGACATTGTTGAAGCAAATAAATGAATCATAAGGAAGAAGTAAAGGTTGGAATCCAGGATGATAAATCCATGACGTAGGGGCAACATTTGAACGAGTACGTGGGTCCATAATCTGAGAAGCGTTGTACGATCTTCATGGACTGTAGGTCCAACATGAAGAAACCAATTCCAGTCATTTGAATGAGAACGATGCCGCTCCTCTCTGCAAAGAAGTGCAGTTTGGTTCTCACTGACCTCCTCGTCGTCCACATTAGCATTAACCCACCCACGGCGTTTTTATTAAACCGTATGATATCCTAGTTATTGATCACCTCTTGACACTGCTTCCACTTTGCTGTCAACTTCGACTGCGTCCAGAAGGATATCTTGTCTTTGTCAGCAACGAGCACAATCAGTCTCCCCCTGCCGAAGTTGTTGCAAGAAGGTATCCAAGATCACCCCTCTCATTATGGGGAAAGCTTGCCGGGAGTGTGGTTCCGCTCACCTCGGCGGTACTGGCATCAAACTTGAGAATGTAAGCCCCTTTGTCTGTCAGGTGCAACCAGTGCACTATGCTTCCCAAAACCATAGGCCTACCTCCTCCTCCGAACAAGTGCAAGCCCTGAATCTGAGGAGTTGGGATTTTAGTATAGGGGCCCCACGTGCCGTTCCACGATGAAAAGGTGCGGATTTGCAGGTAACGGTAGCCATCACGTGAGAAGGCTATGTTTGTCTTGAGGACTTGGAAAGGCCTGCGTAGGCCAACGTCGGCGGCGCAGCCACCCTCGACGTCGCGAACGAGGAAAGCGTATGGTTCCCAGCAGAGAATACTGGTTTGTTGCTCCTCAGGGAACTTTGGTTCGGAAGGAAGAATATAGCTGTGGCCCGTCGATGGGTCGCACACGCGAAGCTTTTCACTGTACGCGTGGACGAGGACGAGGCCGTCTCGCGACGCCAAGGGCTTGTGTCGCCTCAAGTGATCATCGACAGGAGGAGGGAAGCCCTCGGCGTTTGTGAGCAGCGTGTCTGCCGCTGTTGTTGTATCCACCAGGTGAAGCTCGTACGTCTCGTGCATGTAGCTCTTGATGTTGCGCCTCTGGATCAGGAACCCGCGTAGGAGAGAGGGGACGATGCGATCGGCATGTCGAAGGCGGAGGCAGCCTCGGAAGCTCGGGTCCTCCGTCACGCGGCGGCGCACGTCGCTGCAGGTTGCGGCGCAGCGCACGAGGGTGACAGGATCGGTGAAAGCTGCGATCTTCAGCAGGAGATCGTGCGGGAGCGACGGAGATGCCATCGATCGGGTGTTGTGTTGCCGTCCTCTGTGCATGTTGATAGCTCTAGCTGCCACTTGAGAACTTGCAAAGTTTCACGAGCCGAGTCCGTTCCAACGTTCTCCTGCAGGTTTACGACTTATTTTCGTACTCATCATGTTTTAGTTAATTCCTTAATTTGCATCTTATAGTTAACTGAAACTCTGTGATTGTTTCAGTCACATTCCGTAGCCATCGGATCCTCATTGTATGGTCAGAAAATCATCTTCAACCTTGTTCGTGACGCCCCGCCACCAGACCGCTCATTGCCCGCCGGCCGCCCATGGCTCTGGTGGTGCTGCTACCGCTGTTTGTCGCCCCTCGGAACCCTCCCTCTATGGCCAGAGAGCAATAAAGACAGTGACGGAGGACTGAAAGAATTTGAGGTCTGACAGAGTTAATTGTACTAACAAAGATATTTATACATACATGATATTGATAAATTTGTGGAAGCAAACTTACGATCCATGGTTGTGAAACAATTAACTGATGTTCTAATTCAAATATTTAACAAACTTACTAATTCTCTTGTACAACATCAGGATTAAGAATAATGAATGTTGGCCAAAAATTCAAGGTATACCAAGGTCCATATCTTGCCATATTAGGTCCTCCACCACTGAATGGAGGTCGACACAACCCTAGTGACTCCGTCTTCATCCTCACTGGAACCCTATTTGGTGCTGCCATCCTTAACAGCACAACCACACCCTAACCGCCGATAATAAACCGTCTTCCACAACGTGGCGGCATCCTTGCCACCACATCACACCTCCCGCCTCATCACTATGCTGTGTCACCATCGTCCCTCCTCCACTATCAGCGATGTAATGACGCCCTCGCTGCCTGCACCACCGCCGCACTGCCAAGACCGTCATCTCAATGCCAGTTTACCTTTAGCAACTAAAGAATTTGCAGGATTTCAGTCAGCTGAATTCTAGCAAAAATGTGTGCATCTCGGTTAATTGAAATTTTGTACTTGCTTTAGTCAGATTCCGTAGTCCTGGAATCCAGTACGGCCAGAACATCATTGTCAACCTCATGCCAAAAGCATAAGCAGAGCTACATTGTAAGTGTTGTATGCGGCCGCTCCCAACTAAAAGTAAATTTAAGCTTATGAAGTCAAATTTTCACCATATAATCAGCAATGAACTTCAATTTATCTAAAGACCTACACCCTCCAACATTTTCCTCTAGTTCGGACTCTGCCAGAAAGCCAAAAGGAGCCGACACCGCGGTGCAAGGAATCTTGGTTGTTGCAAGTGAAAGGTTTGACTATTCTTTTTACATTAAGTTTTGAAGTGCTCTTTCATAAACATATGGTGGGATCAAATTTTGGACTACATTGATATGCAATAAACTGAATTGTAGTTTACCATATGTTTTTCACAATCACAGGTTTATTCCTCTAAAAAAAGTATGTACTTCATAATGTGCATTCAATATATAGAGTAAAAAAAAGTGCTAACATTATGTTGCATTTTGTGAACAAGGTTTGAGCGTATGATCTACATATTGCATAGTTATTCAATAAATGCACATACATTGGAAGTGCAGGGGCACAAGTGATTTGAAAAGAAAAAAAATACAAATGAACCATAATCAAAGTCTACTACTAAAGGTTGGAACCCAAGACGATAATTTCATCCCGTGTGGGCAATATACAGATGCATATTGAACCTGACGATCAGAGAACCGCCTTACAATCTTCTTGGATTGAAGATTTAACCAAAAGTAACAATCACAAATATTGAGCAGCACTGCACCGCTCGTCTCGGAGAACCATACTAGATCAGCAAGAACCGTCTCTGGTTGCCCCTCGAGTGAATCGCCTGCGCTGTCGAACCGGATGATATCCTCATTCATGATCACCACCTGCGGCTGATCCTTCCATATCTTGGTGTGTTTGGATTGCACCTACACAGGGTTAACAAGACCGCGGTTAACCGGCTGGTTAACCCAGTTAACCTGAAAACCAGTCCGGGCCGGTTATCCCGATCGGCCGGTTAACTATCGGTTTTGATTTAAATATTTGTAAAATTCAAAAAAATTTATATTCATTGAAACCAGTGAAACCGGCCGGTTAATCGGGAAAACCGGCCGGTTAACCGGTAAAACCACGGTTAACCATGAAAAATCAATTTAAAATTCAGTTTTTTGAAATGATATCATCAAAACCGGTTTAACCGACAGGTTAACCACCAAAACCGACCGATTAACCGGTACAACCGACTGGTTAACCGGTCGCCGATCGTCCACTCTCCAAAATAAATTTTATCTGGCTAACCGACTGGTTATACCGGTTAACCGGTTAACCGGGCTCGGCCGGTTATACCGGCCCGGACGGTTATGTCAACCCTGCACCCACATGGATACCTTCTCGTGGTTGGAAACAAGCACAATCAAGTTCCCGCACAAAGAATCTGTTGGCAAGAGATATCTAATATGCCACTGCTGCTGCGACTTGACACGGGGGCATTTGGGCGGTAGGTTCGTCAAGGTGACCCTTCCGGCTTTGACATGGAGCATGAGGACGTGCGGACGTCAAGCCTGAGGACGTAGCCTCCCATGTTGGTCAGGCACAGCCACTGCACGATGCTGCTGCCCGTAACCATCGGCCTGCCTCCTCCTCTGCACAAGTGGATGCCGCGTATCTGGGGAGTTTGGATCTTGGTGTAGGCGTTCCGCGTGCCGGTCTACGACGAGAAGGTTTGTATCTGCAGGTAACGGTACTCGCATGACAGCGCTAGGTTCGTCTTGGAGACTTGAAAGGCTTATTATTACCGCCGCCGTCAGCGTTGTCGCCGACGAGCAGAGCATACGGTTACCAGCAAAGAGTACTGGGGAACTTTGGTTCGGGAGGGACAGTGTGGCTGTGACCTGTGGCCGGGTCGCACACGCGGAGCTCCTCGCCGTACGCATGGACGAGGACGAGGCCGTCCCGCGACGCCAGGGGCTCGTGCCGCCTCGAGTAATCGGTGACGGGAGGAGGGATGCTCTTCATGTTGCGCCTCTGGATCACGAACCCGCGCAGGAGAGAGGGGACGAAGCGGTCGTCGGCGTGTTGAAGGCGGAGGCGGCCGCGGAAGGTCGGGGGCATCCTGGCGTTGGAGAACAGCTTCTTCCCGTTGGAAAACAATGACGTGTGGCTTCTGGACACAACCACTGCAGACGTCACCAGGTTGGTCAAGGTCCGCAGCAATGGCTTGGCTTCTAGCTCCAGCGGCAAGCACTTGACGGCGCTCAGACCCGTCTCATCCCGGGAGGGCCTCCTCCTCATCCGCGCAACCAACACGCAGTCCAGCCGTGAGGAGCTGCTCGTGTGCTACCCGGCCACACGTCGTAGCCAGATCCTCCCTCCCGAACCAACGACCCCTGCTTCGTCCACCGGTGCAAATCATGTTTTGCTCGTCGGCGGTGACGATGAGACCAGTGTCGTCGGGGAAGTCGGCCGGCCATTCCAGGTGGTCAAGGTAACGATCGTGCCGTCAAAACAGTGTCGTTCTGAATGGTGTTTGCAGATGCAAACGTTCTCGTCGGAGCAAGGTATGTGGGGTCCATGTACTGAAACCCGTACTTCTCATAGCAATTTAGTCGGGCACGCATCTTATGAATCCGAGCCGCTGGTTGTCGATGGCGTTCTCTACTGGATGTGCCTGGCCGAAAGCGAGAGCTATGTCCTCATGCTTCATGTCAAAGCGAAAAGAGTTACTGTGACGAAGCTCCCGACGAGATTACCCCACGTCAACGAGGACGGCCATATCAGTTACCTCTTGGCAACAAATTCAGTGAGTGGGAACCCGGTCGTACTCGTTGCCGATGACGAGAAGATATCCATGTGGGTACAAGACAAACACACAAAGAGATGGAAGGAACAATCGCAAATAGTGATCAAGAACGAGGACATCCCACAGTTTGACGATATAGAGGATTACCTTGAGAGGCAACCACAGAGGGTTAACCTAGTGTGTTTCTCCGAACGGAACGGTGCAGTGCTGATCCGGATTGGTGATTGTCGTTTCTTTTGGTTGGATCTCCAATCTAAGAAAATTGTAAGGAGGTTCCGTGATCGTCGGCTTAGTTATACATCTGTATATCGCTCATATGAGATGGATTTGTCATCATGGGTTCCAACCTTTAGCGGTAGATTTTGATTATGGCTCATCTCTGATTTGAATTTTCTTTTTCTATTCAAATCACTCGTGCGGCGCGCCTTGTAAATGGATGTACTTGCATCTGTATGTCGCCCATATACTCTCACTAGCTGGTCGTCCATGCACGGCGGTGACCTCCCTGATCTGTTGACCTCGCACGATCGACCTCTGTGCCATGAGGATTTTGATTTGTTAAAATAATTGGAGATGCATTTCAAAATAATAATAATAATAATAATAATAATAATAATAATAATAATAATAATAATAATTAGAGACGGGGGAGCTCGTCTGACCAGCCTATAGTGGCCACGACTAGGGATGAAAACGATCCGAAACGGTCGAAAATTAGCATTACCATTTCTCAATTATAATTTTTAGTCAAAAATGAAAACAAAACCGATAAGCTCGAAAATGAAAATAATAACGATATTGTCGAAAATCAAAAATAAAATTTTTCAGTACGAAAATATGTCGATATCGATCGAAAATTGATAATCATGATCGATACTACGGACTATAACATTATGCTAGATACTCATGTCAACACAATCACACAATCATACCATTCATCTTAAACGATTAAAATAATTATTGTCGTAAGACTATCATGACAAAAAAAAAGATCAATATCAACAGTTGACACTATAAATTAGAGTGACATGATATATAAAAAATTAATAGTTTTAAGAGGTGGTATAGGATGCATGAAATAATAATCAGGAGTCCAAAAGGGAGTTTAATACTATACGTCTTAGGGTTGTGATGGTTGATTGGGTAACAAAAGTTAGTCCTTCAAAAATTTTGAACGAATACGGTATACCGTTCATTCGATTGAAAATTAGCTCTATCGTTTTTATTTTCATTTCTGCCAAGATTTTCCTATTTTGATTATTATTTTCGTATTTTCCATAATTATTTTCTCATTTCTTGTTTTTTTAAAAAAATTATCGATATTCAGAAATTTCCGTCACCATTTTCAACCCTACCCACGACCGTGCATGAGAGTATGACACAAAGGCAAAAGGAACCGAGATGCCACAACGTGCAAGGAAACAGGGTGTATATTGCATCTGTGCACACAAATAATAAGCCTAATAAAGGTTGATTAAGTTTTCGAAGTGTATGTGGTGTGTCTATCACAAACGTGGTGTCAGCGTCACGTTTGTTACTATGCCTTCATGTACGCGGCCGGAGTATCGATCTACCTCGTCAACGATACCTATTCGGTCAAATCATTAACTTGGAAACCGTGATATGCAATCAATCAACCTTATTTTAGCAATCGTACGGGTTAAGTTTCCTGACCTCCTTGCGCGTTACGTCGTCTAGGTATTATTATACACAAAACTACCGTCCTCAATCCGCGGAGGACGCCGTCCGTGGCGGCGCAAATCAAACTCTCTCTCCTCCGATCAAGCCCGTGATCGCAAACCAAATCATGGCAGGAGGCGGCGCCGCCGCCGCCAAGCCGCGGGTACCAGCAAAAGGACGAGGCCGGCGTCAACACCAGGCGACGTCGCTCCCCTTCGACGTGATGGTGGACATCGCGGCGTGCTCCGACCCGGCCACGCTCGTGCGCTTCGCCGCCACATGCCGTGAGGCGCGCCACCGCGTCGCCGATGACCCCGCCGCCTTCCGCCGCCGCCTCCGGCTCCGGCACGCCGACCGGTTCGTCCTCCCCCTCCTGCGCGGCCAGTTTATCGAGAAGGTCAAGTACGACGACTACCACAAGCGCAAGGAGGAGCTGTGACTGGTAGACACCTCCGAGGCAGACGACACCAGTGTGGTCAAGGTCGACCAGCAGGGCTTGTTGGCTTCTTGTCCTGGCGGCGAGGACTTGACGAGGCTCAAACCCGTCTCCTCGCGTGGTGGCCGCCTCGTCCGCCCGCGCAGCCAACAAGCAGTCTTATAATCGTGAAGGAGCTGCTCGTGTGCGACATGGCCACACGTCGTAGCCAGATCCTCCCTCGGCGCCAGCAACAACAAGCCTACTACTGTTATTCCAATGGCAATGATGATATTGTTCTGCTCGTCGGAGATGGTGAGACCGGAGGCGGCGGCGAAGTTGGCCGGCCGTTCCAAGTGCTCAATGTTGAAATAATGATCTATGGATAAAATAATTAAAGAAAAGTTAAAAGTCAAGAAAATATAAATCCACAGAATTGAAATGCAAATATCATGGTTTTAAATCAAATTAAAACTGTGAGTATGATTTTTCACTCGTTTTGATTTAAATCAAAACCATTTGAATTTTGATGGGTTTTTACCCCTGATCGGTGGGCAACAACCGACATAGTGGTGTCAGTCCCCTGATGTAGAGTGGGTATAAATAGAGGGGCATTGTTTATCAAAATCAAGCAAGAAATTAAAGTTCCTCTATGATGATCTGATCTAAAGCCTAATCTCAACACTGGGAAGAACCAGAACACATCCATCAGTAAGTTTGATGGTTTAAGGATCTACAGAAAGGTACTAAGTGATTCAAATTCTAACTGTGGCATCAGAGCCGATTCTAGTTTTCAATTGAATCCATTCATGCCAACTACATGTTCATGTGCCTAATTTCTTATGATTCATGTTACTCATGTTTAAAGCTTTATTATCAGTACCTTACTCTTGTACTAGCATGTGATGTTTATGCAAAATTGGTGAAGTTTAAGTGGCTAAGGTTTTGAATTCATGTAGCAAAGCATGAAAAAGAAGGGGAAATACATCGAAATAAGGTTAAACCCTAAATATTTTTCCTATTTATGAACCCTAACCCTAACTGTTATCAGAATCCCCACTAAAATCCCTAAAATCCGACGAACCCTAACCCTAATGAGTAAAGAACAGGGCTTACCTGATGGAGATCGAGGCCGTTGTCACCGCCGACGTGATTGTCGGCGGTAGCCGCGCCCGTTCTCGCCTCTGCCCGCCACCCTAGTCCGTGCGCGTGGCCTTCGGCTCACGATTCATATCGCCACCGTGCGGCTTGTCGCCATGTCGTCGTCATCCCGCCACGGGCGAAGTCGCCGCCGCCAGTAGCTCACCGTCGGTTGGGTCAGATCCACCACGGTCGCACGCTCTAGGTCCCGGCGAGAAAGGGCACCGGCCAGGCTGCACACGTGCTCCGGCGAAAGGCGCTCACCGGCACCGCCACTCTTGCTCGCGTTCTCTCTCTCTATTGCCTGGTCGCTGCCGCTCAGTGGAGAGATAAGGGGAGGGAGAGAAATGAGCTAGGGTTCGGGGGGAGGAGGACGGAGGAACGGTTTTGTTCCTCGCTAAAATACGCGTCGGCCGTCAGATCGGAGATCAACAGCTGTGATGAAGCGGCAGGTTAAGTGGATCACACGGGCCGCGTGGGAGCATGACTTCCATGGCCCAGGCCCAGGTAGCTGGGCTACTGGCCCAGGTGGGGATCGCAGGGGATAATGATGGGCCAAAAATGAAATGGGCCGATTTTGGTTGGCTGTGGCCTATAGTGAACAGTGATGTTTTTTCATTATCCCTACAAAATTAATATAATTATGGGCTGGAAATTAATGGATCAAATGTTTTATGGGCCAAATTTTTATGGGCCAACTTTTCTAATTGAATGACCAAATTACTAATGGGCCAATTATAGAAGTTTAACAGCCGATATGAAAAGTTGAGTTTATGTTTTTGTTAAGTCTGAAATATTCAGCATTTATGTTTGATTTTAAATCAAATTTATGAATAATAATGTTTTAATATATATTGGACAAAATAGTTGGGCTATTTTATTATTATTATTATTATTTGGTTCTTCCATTAATGTTTTATGTTTTCGCTGCAACTAATAATATTGTTGTTAAGGATATTTTTATGCCTCATTTTAATGTGTAAAATTTATTTATTTTTCTGATCAAAGCTGATAAATGAATAGCTTTTACAAATTTTATTTTTCCCGTTCAATTCTGGCCAAAGCTGATTTGAATTGGATTAATAAATGAAGTTTTGAGGCATATATATTAAAAGTGTGAAACTTATCCGTTATTCTGGCCAAAGCTAATTAACGGATAATTTTTGTAAACTTTTATTTTTCTAATCCATTTCTGGCAAAAGCTGATGTGGGTTAGATAAATAGAAGAAAGATTTTGGAGGCATATTTTCATGTGTGAATTTTATTCACTCTTCTGGTCAAAGATGATGAGGGGATAATTTTCATAAATTTTATTAATTATATTTAATTATGGTCAAAGCTGATTTGACTTTAATTGATAAAAGAAGTTTTTAGTGTTGCTTCTTAATAATGTTTTTCCTTATGAACGCAACACATTTTTTTGCTCATTATTGTCAAAATTAAAATATGACATTTAGCAACCATTAATGGGAGCAATTGTATTTCTTGGAATAAGAAATAATGATGATTTTTGCTCTAAATTAATTATGATTATGCTCTTAATGATGCTCCTTAGGAACCATAAAATGGCTTCTACAATTAAGAAAAATGTTTCATTAGAGATATGAGTAAATTAGGGGGAGCAATTACGCTATGTGTGTCTCATGATCATAAAAGTGCGATTATTGAAAATTTTAAGAGGCACAAATTAAAAGAGCATAATATAAAAGAAGTGCAATGGTTATGAAACTAATGTTATTGAAAATTATAATTTACAAGAATGATTTATGATGCACTTCATTTTGTCCTTATTACCTTTGTGATTCTCCCCAATTATAGAGGCAATAATATTATTATTTCAAAAGAGGACATGTTAAAGAGAGCAAAGAAAAAGTAAAGTTATTAATGAAGTTGAAGTTAAAACTTAATGAGTTGGTGTTTTAACGTCAACATTTTACAAATGTTTATGAGCTTCAACTTGATGATGTAAATTCATTCATGAAAAGGAACATTGTTTTTATCATGATTGAATAATGATGGCATTAAATGTTATTCAGGGAATAAGAAAAGAATGATTATGTATAATATCAATAATGTTACTCTTGTTTTATGACAAGACTAATTTTATCTTATTTCCATAAGTGTGTCATCAATAATACATCTAAGGTTTTGATGAGACTAATTCGAAATTATGGCTACTTAAGCCATATTTCGAGGGGGAGAAATAAATGTCTCATCACCATTCCAATTCCAAGAAAATATGGGCAATAAAAAAAATATGGGCAATAAAAGAATGTTTTCAAGTTATGATGCTCATTTTCTTTGCCCCATTTATTGTATGAATGTGCTAATGGTAAGAAAATTATGTGATGATGTAGAGTTTTGTTATGATCATATTCCTAAATGTTTGTACTGAAGTATTACAGGAAAATGGCATGACTATTTAAGACTCTACACCAATAAAATTGATAGACTCAATTGCAAAATTTTTTGCATTCTCATGTTTGGTACAAAGATATTGAGTCTTCTCATAATATGTTCATGGATTGAAATTTCTATGACAAATTTGTCATATAAAGCTCCTGATAAATTGATATTTCTGAATTAAGGATTAGGAGAAATTTGAATTAAGTTTTCAATCCACACATGAACAAATATTATGACCCCAAAATTGTCAGTTGTTATTCTGACAAAACTAAAGTATAATGTTTGTTGTCCAGAATGATGTATGATATTCATGAATACAAGATAACATTGTTGTCTTGGAAGTTGAAATTATGAAAGAAAATTATGAAAGCAGATTTTATATTAAGAAAAATAAATCTTGAATAAAGTGGAACTATGTTCCAATAATAATGATTATTGTTCAAAGAACTTATTTTCAAATGCATGTTACTGATGCAAAAGTTTTGTGAAAGATCACAAATAAATTATGAAAATATGCTATGACAAGTGACTACGTCATTTATGAACGAGTTGATTTTTGGATATTGATCCAATATTGTGGAAGTCATAAAAATGTAATATACTTCTTAATGACTTTTGTCATGAAAGAAGAAATGATAGCTATGAGTATTAAGAAGTTACCAAAGGAGCCAATGAAGTAGACTATCAAAGGGTCTATATGGTGTAAGTAACTCCATAGGTAATATTAAATATTTAATGTAAAACTCATAGTTTAAGACTTCACTTTGAAAATAGACTTTTCCATTCGTCTATTTTCTCAAAAGGACTCATTCAAAAGAATAATGATGATGCTTGTAACATATTAAGATATTATAGCTTTCTCAAAATTTGAGATATATGTTTATGACCTAAAGAGAAGCATCAATATTATGATATTAAAAAGAATATGTTGGATAAATGAATGTTATGTTGAGGGGGAGTAAATTTTATATTTCTCCTCAAAAGCTTAATAAAGATAATCTTGGTGAAAAACATATGCTTAGATTTTCTTATGCACCAAGATATATCTAATATAATTTTGGGGATATATGTAACAATGCATATTGAAATGTTTTGGTGAAAGCTCCAATATGCATGAAGTCTATAGCCTTGCCTGTTCAAATGAGTCAAGGGCAATAAAGTTAGGACATATCAATGTCCAAAATGTTAATGTAAAAGTTGTGTAAAATGTTTCATATGCATTATCATTGGGAAATATAATGATGCACAAGTGTGCAATTGTCCTGACTAAATATTGTAACTGGGATGATTGGCAGATGATAATCCAATTTTGGATTTATTAAAAGGCCAATTATGATTTCATGCTTACATGTAAAAAGATCTAATATCCATAATATTTTTGGATATTTAGATATTATTGTGAGCTGTGTTGTTATTAAAAAATTAACGTCAAAATAAAGTAACACACTCATATAAGGAGCAGTCCTTGTTAGAAAGCTCAAAAGTTTGTATGGCATGATATCAGGCCATTGGACAAGCAATATGGCAAATGAATTCTATCTCACAATAAAGAAAGATGAATATGATTCATCTTATATTGTGTCAATTAAGTCATAATATTTCTATCGAGTAACAACAAGTCAAGTGGTTCTACCAAACACTTTGACACCCTGTACCAAGTTGCGAAAGATAGATTCCAAGATCAAACATTAAAATTTTATAAAGTTGATGGGATATCCCTAAGGCCTACCATCCAATAAAGTTGCTAGCATGGATGTTGTAGAAAAGCCTTTGATCTTGGATAAGTGGAACTGGTATGACACCGTCTCCCCATAAAGAATAAGACAATTTGTCTTTAGATGTAATGAGAACCGTGGTCAATTGATTTAATAGGACTTAATTGACTATTGTAATTTATTGATCCGGTGTACTGTTCATCGAAGAGCAAACTATTATGTTTTGCCTAAAAACTAAAGTTTATGGAGCTCTAAAAGTTAAAGAAGTTTGTTTTGATATGAGGTGGTATACTATAGTAATTGTGTTCCATCGATATATCAAATGACTGTTGTGAACCTGTTATCTTTGCATGCCATTTTATTGACAAATAAGCTTTTAATATTTTAGTCTTATGATCAAGGGGAAGAATGTTGAAATAATGATCTATGGATAAAACAATTAAAGAAAAGTCAAAAGTCAAGAAAATGTAAATCTACAGAATTGAATGCAAATACCATGGTTTTACATCAAATTAAAACTATGGGTATGATTTTTTACTGGTTTTGACTTAAATCAAAATCATTTGAATTTTAATGGGTTTTTGCCCCTGATCGGTGAGCAAGAACCGACATAGTGGTGTCAGTTCCCCTGGTGTAGAGTGGGTATAAATAGAGGGGCATTGTTTATCAAAATCAAGCAAGAAATTAAAGTTACTCTATGATGATCCGATCTAAAGGCTATTCTAAACACTGGGAAGAACCAGAACACATCCATCAGTAAGTTTAATAGTTTAAAGATCTACAGAAAGATACTAAATGATTCAAATTGATACTAGTTGGTCCTGTAAATTCTAACACTCAAGGCATCGATAGTGACATCAAAAGACAGTCGTTCTAACCGTTACTTGAAGATCCAAACCT
Source organism: Eleusine indica (assembly GCA_030378355.1). Taxonomy (NCBI): domain Eukaryota; kingdom Viridiplantae; phylum Streptophyta; class Magnoliopsida; order Poales; family Poaceae; genus Eleusine; species Eleusine indica. The sequence goes on from CM059500.1 coordinate 47,574,691, forward strand.
TCTCGTCGGAGCATGGTGTATGGGGCCCCTCCACCAAATTCACGACTCCTAATTTACTCGGAGTAAGATCCAACGGATGGTCGTGCAAGCCCTTGGTCGTCAACGGCATTGTGCACTTGATGTGCCTGACCAATGCTGGGAGTTATGTCGTCATGCTCAATGTCAAAGCGGGAAGGATCACCTTGACGACCAAATTTCCCCGTGTCATGTCGTCGCCGCAGCAGCAGGGGTATATTAGATATCTCTTAGCAATATACTCTTTGTGCGGGAACCTGAATGTGCTCGTTGCCGATGATGAAAAGATATCGATGTGGGTGCAGTCCAAGCACACCAAGATATGGAAGAGGAACAGCCGCAGGTGGTGATCAAGAACGAGGATATCCTACGATTCGACAACGTAGGCAACTCACTCGGGGGGCGACAAAAGACGGTTCGAGCTGAACTACTCTGGTTCTCTGAGACTAGCGGTGCAGTGCTACTCCAGATTAGAGAGTGCGGTTTCTTCTGGCTAGATCTCCAGTCCAAAAAGATCGTAAGGTGGCTCTCTAATCGTCAGGAGGTTCGTTGTGAATCTGTATATTGCCCGTACGAGATGGAATTGTCGTCTTGGGTTCCAACCTTTAGTAGTAGACTTTGATTATGATTCAGTTGTTTTTTTTTTCAAATAACTATTTATTGAATAAGTATGGAAGGATGTGTGCCCAAACCTTGTTCACAAAAAGCAACATATTGTTAGCACTTTTTAACTCTATATATGAGCTTTTGGGAGGATCAGAGACACGAGAATTGTGCTCTCTGTATAGTTTTTGAGAGCTACCTAATTTTATTTTAGTTGCTAGCTGCGGTTAGCCATAAAATTGCAGCTAGAACTAGCAAATCACGGAATCTGGCTCGTGTGCTTTCTATAAGGAGCTCAAATTCTAGGATCAATGATAGTTTTGATCAAGTACAAATTATATGTTGGATATGAAATACTTCATGATGCATGCCAGGCTTAGACTTGTTAATGCCGCTCATCTATGCTAATAAAGTGAGATCACTATGACCGTGGTCCTGGCAAATTAAAGCATTATGCGACTATCATTAATCACGTGTTAATTCGGCAATTATGTAGCCATGACCGAGAGCACCTGGTCATGCAGGTTTATACAACTGTATTATTATTAATCTTGGCCTAAAAAGAACGACCATATTCATTTGTGTTAATTCCCGAATTATATACCCATGACCGACCATGATTACTCTCTCTCTCTCTCTCTCTCTCTCTATATATATATATATAACTATATAACGATACCGCTACTTATTCGGACCATGATTACTCTCTCTCTAACGATACCGCTACTTATTCGGCCAAATCTTCGGCTTGGAAAGTATGATATGCAATCAGGGGGAATTTTAGGTTTCGTACGGGCTAAGTTTCCTGATGAGCTCCTTGCGCGTTGCGTCATGAGGCCATTATTATGCACAACCACAATTGTACGCCGCCGTATCGTGAGCACGAGACCTTGTTGTCCCCGACCAAGCTCCTGAACGCAACCAGATCATGGCAGGAGGCAGCGCCGTCGTCACGACATCGCGGACACAAGCGAGAGGGCGCGGGCAACACCAAAAGCCGTCGCTTCCGTTCGACGTGATGGTGGAGGTCGTGGCGTGCTCCGACCCGGCCACGCTCGTCCGCTTCGCCGCGACGTGCCGGGAGGCTCGCCGCCGCGTCGCCGACGACCCGACCTTCCGCGGCCGCCTCCGGCTCCGGCACACCGATCGCTTCGTCCTCCCCCTCCTGCGCGGTCACCTGGCGTTGGAGTGCAGCTTCTTCACGAATAATAAGGATGTTCTGTGGCTTGTGGACACAACCGCTGCAGATGCCACCAAGTTAGTGAAGGTCCGCGAAGGTTTGGCTTCTGGTCCCGGCTGCAAGCACTTGACCAAGCTCAAACCCGTCTCATCCCGTGAGGGCCTCCTCCTCATCCGCGCAACCAACACGCAGTCCAACCGTGAGGAGCTGCTCGTGTGCGACACGGCCACACGTCGCAGCCAGATTCTCCCTCCCCAACCACCCAAACCAGATACGTTCCCTACCTGGTCCCATCCGCAGCACGTTTTGCTCGTCGGGGACGGTGAGACCAGTGGCGACGTCGGGGAAGTCGGCCGGCCATTCCAGGTGGTCAATGTAATAAAGGTGCCATCGTCGAAACAATGCCGTAATAATAATGAGTGGTGTATGCATATCCAAACGTTCTCGTCGGAGAACGGTACGTGGGATCCTTACACCGAAACCCGTCCTCGTGCTAATAATTTAATCAGATGTGGATCCTATGAATCCGATCCACTGGTTGTCGACGGTGTTCTGTACTGGATGTGCCTGACCGGAAACGGGAGCTATGTCCTCATGCTTCATGTCAAAGCGAAAAGACTTACACCGACGATGCTACCCACAAGATTCCCCCACCTCATACCGGGGGCCAACACCAGTTACCTCTTGGCAACAAATTCTGTGTGCGGGAGCCCGATCGTGCTCGTCGCTGATGACGAGAAGATATCCATGTGGGTACAGTGCAAGCACACAGCGAGGTGGAAGGAACAACCACAAATAGTGATCAAGAACGATGACATCCTACAGTTCGACAACGTAAGTGATTCACTTGAGGGGAGGCCATGGAAGGTTTACCTTGAGCTAGTTTGTTTCTCTGAAAGGAGTGGCGCGGTGCTGATCCGGATTCGTAACTGGTGTCTCTTTTGGTTGGATCTCCAATCCAAGAAAATTGTAAGGTGGTTCGCTGATCGTCGGGTCAATTCTGCATCTATGTATTGCCCGTACGAGATGGATTTGTCATCATGGGTTCCATCCTTTAACAGTACACTCTGATTGTCCTTTTCTTTTCTACTCAAATTACTCACTCATGTGCCTGCAATTTGAATGTATTTGTATTTATTTAATAACTACATGGAAGGATGTGTTGATTGTATGCAACCTTGCTGAGAAAATGCGACATGAGAATATGTTCGAGATATCTTTGAATTTTTGGTGAATTATGCTCTTTATATGTTTGAGAGCAACCTAATATTATTTTAGTTGGTTGCGGTTAGTCATATAATTAAGTCCAGATTAAAACTAGGCAAATTGTGTGAAGTCTGGCTCGTGTGATATAGTTTGATAAAGGGATAAACTGCAATTGATAGAGTGGATATGAAACCTTTCATGGTACTTGCAATGCTCCTTAGAAATATCGCCTATCCATGCTACTATGAGCCTTGCCTGACCGGGAGTTCATCGTTTGAATGTGCTCACTGTGAGCCTTGTTGCAAATTAATGTGTACCAATGTGGTCCTGCAGGTTTATACGACTATTGTTCATCATGTGTTAAGTCATTAATTATTTTTAGAGTCGCAAATTAATGTGTGCCAATGCATGCAGAACCTTGCTCAGAAAATGCAACATTAGTACCCCTCTATGCATATGAACTTTCCATGAGGAGACGAGCCTTCAGAGAATTATGTTGGCCATGGACTGATAGTTGCATTGTTAGCTTCAGAGCTTCTTGTCAATCCTATTCGTAGTTTGGTGGCAGGTGAAATCGGGTTGGGTCGTGTGATTCCTGTAAGGAGCTCAGATTGTAGCATCGATGGCGGGCATACGAGTCTGATAAATTGCAAATGATATATAGTTGATATGAAATCTTTCAGTATGCGTGCTTAGACAAAGGGCACATGCCTGATACTTGCAATGTTCCTTACTAATACCGCTCATGCATGCTCACTATATAAGAGCATAGTTTTTTAGTGAATTAATAAGTTGTGTAAATCCTCCATGCTTTCTCTCATCATATACATAGTTGCAAAAAAAAAAGTAAGGTACACGGTGAAATTTGAAAACTGAAAAGGTCAAACGATATATGAATAAATTAATAGATCATCACAAAGCTAAACTAAATGTTGGAGCCCAGGACGACAAATCCACCTCGTAGGGATAATGGACTTCTCCCTTGAGTGCCCTCGAATGCGACCACCTGACAACCTTCATGGACTGGAGCTGGAGGTCCAGCCAGAAGAAGGCGTGCGACCAGCTGAAACATCGGCCGGCGTGGACCCTGACGAGAACAATTCCACTCGTCTCCCCAAACCACTTGAGATCGACTCTAAGGCCCAGCTGCCTGCTCCCCTTCCAGTTTCCACCCGACGTCGTCACTGAACCGAAGCATCGCCTCGTACTCGATCAAGCCCGTGGCCAGGTGGCACACGCGCAGCTCGTCGACGTCGTTGGCCGCCGCCGCCGGCGTGCGGAGGAGGAGGAGGCCGGACCTGCTTCCGGCCCAGGCACGCGCCATCGTGACAGGAATTGGTGGCGAGTAGCCTCGAAAAAAGTAAGGTGATGATTACTCCAATTATTCTGGTTTTGTACTGTAGGTGCTTTTTTGCATAAATAAATATAGAAAATGATTGAAAAGGGATTTTGCCGTACATTACTGCACAACTGAGAGTAAGAGTTTAAAAACTAAAATAATTTTAGACAAAATTTAAGGTCGGTTTCAGTTTTACTTGTTTGTCCCTCATTGAATCTGGAACCTGAATCCAGGCAGGTAGGCTTTTCAAATCTAACCATCTGAGTTTGCCAACATATCAACGACTCTTAATACACAAACTGTAATGTAGAGGATCCTTTTTCTGTTGATACAAAGGTGTTGATACAATCCTATTTACGTATGAGTGAAGCTTAATCCCAATGGTGAGTTGTAACAATAAATAATAACCAAATAACCAACATCATTGAAGACATAAATTTTATTATCTCGCACGGTCATAGCTTCGTCTTCTTCTTCTTCTTCTTTTTTTGCAAAAGGGGCCACTTTATTACTTAACTAAAGTCATTACAGTCCCTAATTGAAGGACACTCTCCCAGGATAAGATCCTAGATACACACCGGAACTCTAGCCAAAAAGAAAAAAACCACGACTCTCCCGAATACCTGGCTAGTTTTGCCAATGTATGGGCTACTTCATTCTGGTCCCTTCTCGCTTATCGCTCTTGGACGCATCTAACAACTTGGTTAGCTTCATCTCGCAGATTGTACGCTTCGTCTTCTCGTTCTCCAGCTTCCTCTCGAGGCGGGCGTTCTTCCGCTCTAGATCCCAACTGGTCTCCATCATGTTGTAATACATTAAGGCCCATGGACTGGTGACGTCCATCCCGATCATCACGGAGACGAAGGGGTGGAACAAATACATGCCGAGACGTATCGACGACGACGGCTGCGGTGCACGAGGAAGAAGATATATGATGCGCGAGCGTGACGGCGGCGGGGATTGTCTGGCTCTGGGTTTATTTATACTGATTATTACTTATTAGTACACGGATTTTTTTACCGTCGGTTTCCCTCTACTGTACGTAACACAAACGAGAAGTTCCTCCTCTTCCTCGATCATTTCTTGGGCCTGGAGGACGTGTGGGCTCTAATCTGGCCACTGGCATCCTATGGGCTTTTAGTCCATTAGAGGTACGGAAACCTCTTGTTGTCTGGCCCACTCTGGGCCTCGGCCAATTGTTCTTATACAGCCCGGGCCTCATTGGCGACACAGCAACGCGCTGGCGTCATACATCAGCAAAACCACGTAATACTACTAGCAAATGCAGACCCCACCGATCGATCTCTCGCCCATTCCCTGAGAAACAAAGCAACCGACGGAAGAACGCCGTGGCCTTACAGTGATCCAACGCATTCTGGGCTTTGGGATCTGGAGCAAAGCACAAAGATCGCCAGCAAGGCACTGAGAGCAGTGACGACAATTTTGTCCAGTTTCGTTTTGGATCTCAAGTACTTATGCCGGAGAAAGAAATTGCGAGACATGTACTGCCCAGACAGCATTCTTCACTGCGATTAACTAAAACACTTTCCCGAATCTGCTTGCCCCCGTGCTCTTCGCTTTGCTGTTTATGGCAAATACCAGACACTGATCTGCATCTCCACACTGAAAATACATTCAGGAAACACTTAATAATGTTAGCAGCACAGAGTTTCAGCTCACGCACAGCCCAGATTCGCTGCCTTCCAGATCTTCCTGATCCCATCGCTTCCCTGAATAACAAAGCCCCTCAACGCGACAAACGCAAGAGATCCAAGATATTCAGCCCCTTAAAAATATCTCCCCTTTCTCTCTCTCTCTCAACGGTCCCGTCACGTGCACAAAGAGAGGGGAAGATCTGCAAGTTGCAGCTGCAGAGATCGTTGCGCTCGTCCCAGGCGGCAGCATGGCGCGGTAGAGTTCAGACTTCAGACGCTGATAGATAGACGTAGCGCGGCTCGTCCTCACGTGTCGCGGTGTCATCTCGGCATCGCCATTCCATTTCGAGCCCTCGATCGTCTCCCAGCCACACAATCAGGAGGCGTCTCAAAATTAGGAATCGGGAAGCGTTCCGCCCGGATCCACGAAGAGAGGAGAAGGCGACCGTGAAGAGGAAAAAAAAGGCTCCTTTTCTGTGCCGTCACTGCACTGGTTGCAGGTGACGCTTTCACAGGCTCGGCGAGCTCTTCGCTCCCCGTCGTAAACGTCGCCTTCATCGCCACCACCTCCTTCGCGGTGCGTCATCTTCATCTTTGGGAGCCTGTGCGACCCGCGCTCACTCTCCTCTGCTGCTGATTCCCTGCTCATTTGCCCCATTGTTGCCGTTCATCCCTTGCGGAGGTAACGCCTGCCTCTCTGTTCCCTTCTCCATTTCTTGATTCATAGCTGCTGCTGGTTGCGGGTTCTTGGTGAAAGTAGGATGAGTGGGTACAGAAATATGCGGAATTTGTTTGACTATTCGAATCTGCTACAATTTTTCCAAGCATACCGATTCCTGAATCTTTTGCATGCTGATTAAATTATTATGCTAAAGGGAAAATAGAGAGCTGAAGGAAGAAGGATGCATATCTGGGCTCTTTAGACCTGTATTGTGGAAACACACATTTTGGGGACTCAGATCGGTCTTTTTGGCCGCTAATTTATAAGTAGAACCTAACTAACGAGATTCAGTTTTGAATCTTGCAAATGTTACATCTTTCATTCTTTCCTGTGCATGCATTAATGCGTCCAGCTTCCTAATCTTTTATTTCATTTTGCGTTTATGAAGACATGGCGGATTCAACGTCTGGGAAGAAATCTCTGAATACAGTCACTCTGTTGTTCAAATTACCGTATTACACACAGTGGGGGCAGAGTCTTGTAATCGCTGGCTCAGAGCCAGCACTCGGATCATGGAATGTCAAGCAAGGATTGGCTCTGACTCCAGTTCATCAGGACAATGAGCTAATTTGGTGCGGCAGAGTTTCTGTTGCTTCTGGCTTCACCTCTGAGTACAATTACTATGTAGTGGATGACAACAAGAATGTTTTGAGATCGGAGTCTGGGGAGAAAAGGAAACTAGTCCTGCCAGAGGGCATTCAGGAGGGAGACTTAGTTGAAATTCGTGACTGGTGGCAGGTATTAATTGGAGTTACCGTGCATTTATTTGGACCCACTTTTAAACATTAGTGTATATTTTTACATACTCTGCAGTAAGTAGTAGCAATATGTCATCTCTGTAATTTTAGCTGAATGTGTTGTATCTGTTACTGTATTACTTTGTGATTTTTGTATTCCTGTTTGTCAGGTTTATACACGTTTCTTGTTTGTTATTTTGAGAAAAATAGTTCTTGTGGTGTATGATGTTTACATATAGTTCTTTGCTTGGATTCAGGATGCTTCTGAAGCTCTTTTCCTTAGAAGCGCATTCAAGAATGTCATTTTCAGTGCTACTGAAAATGGTAAAAAAGAACCACAGTCAGTGTCTATCAACAAAAGTTTGGATCCTGAAGGTATCATTTATTATTGAAAACCAATCGAGTGAGAGGGATTAGTGTGTTCAAACTACAAACAGTCTTCACATGTTAAATAAATCAAATGAAGCAAGCTGGTATTTTTTTTAGAAAATAGAATGTCAATAGTTATGTATTTCCTTCCTTCTCTATATATCTTGAGCTACCTTAGATGACATCCTTTCTTTTGTTATTATATATTTTAGAATTAGAAGGAAGTGGCCTGTTAATGTCCTTTCTTTTGGAAACATCCAGGGGGGCTATATATCTATATTAAAAATGTAAAAGGGCAATGAAAAACAATATCTATTTTGAGAGCACAGCAGCCCATGAAGCTACTATATTTGTTATCTAATATATACTATTTTCATTGAGCAGATATTGTTGTCCAGTTTGTAATTAGCTGCCCTCGTCTCGGATCTGGTTCTACTGTAAGTATCCTAAACTACATATATATCTTAACGAATATCATTGTGGTTAATGAATCAGATTATTTATACCTGCTTGTTGGTGCCGGTGCTGACAAAACTTTAGGTTGTCGTCACTGGAAGTAATCCCCAGCTAGGAAGATGGCGAGCTCAAGAGGGTCTAAAGCTGAGCTATGTTGGTGATTCTTTATGGAAAGCAAACTGTGTTTTGCGAAAATCAGAGTTCCCCATAAGATATCCTAAATTTTTATTGAACGTGTCGTAGTGTATGAATATTTGTTTTTTAGATGAACTGTATGAATATTCTTTTACCAGTACTTCTGGATGCATCATATTTTTAGCTGTTTCACTAATATCTTGTTCCTAACAAAAGAACATCCGAGAATGATTGACCTTAACAATGTTTCCACATACAAGTACTGCCAAATCAGTCAAGCAGGAGGCTCTTCGCTGGAGCTTGGTCCGAACAGGGAGGTTGATATTGATTTATCATCACCTAAGCAGCCTAGATTCGTCGTGTTGTCTGATGGTGCCCTCAGGGTAAGATATCCGATTGTACTATTTGCAAAAGATGTATGGGCTCATTGCCAAAGAAGTAGCTATCAATCTTGACCACTTACTAGAAATTATCATACTATGACGCATTGTAAATAATATTTGTATATATCTGGTATATTGGCAAAATAATTGAAATGTTATGTGACTATACAGAACCGGCAATGTGGACTAATACTATATTTACATTTATTAGGATACACCATGGAGGGGTGCAGGTGTTGCTGTACCCGTATTTTCAATCAGATCAGATGAGGACCTTGGGGTTGGAGAATTTCTAGATCTTAAACTTCTTGTTGACTGGTCAGTTAATTCAGGCTTCCATCTCGTTCAGCTCCTTCCTATCAACGATACTTCAGTTCATGGGATGTGGTGGGATTCTTATCCGTACAGGTAGAACTCATATCTATTACCAAAGATTCCTGTCCTGTGTGTAATGCTGATTTTCCTTGGAGTAAGAAAGGATCACATCTAAACTTTAGCAATGCCTCTGCATTTGTTTATTTACAGCTCACTCTCTGTGTTTGCGTTGCACCCCCTTTACCTGAGAGTACAAGCACTTTCAGATGCAATTCCAGCGGATATTAAGGTATGCCTTGGTTATGCTTTCATCCTTAAGCGCTTTATGTCTTGTTGAGCTTATGTTCTCACTTCACTAAATGTATGGATGAGTTATCCCTGACCTCATTCAGTGCTCAATTTAAAATTTATCACAGGAAGAAATTCAGCAAGCCAAGAAGCAGTTGGATAAAAAGGTTAGTGAATTTACATACTGTCAATGATACTTGCAACTTTTTGCGTAAATCTCTAACATTTGTTTATTTCCCTAACTTGGAAATTACCTGTAAAATAGGATGTTGACTACGAGGCAACATTGTCTACAAAGTTGTCTATTGCCAGAAAAATATTCAATTTAGAAAAGGCCAAAGTGCTAAACTCCAGTTCTTTCAAGCAGTTCTTATCTGAAAACGAGGTATATTTATTGTTGTGTTGTTTACCACTTGTGTAGTCATGGTACTTAATTACCTATTTCGTACTGTATGTAATCGTCTTCATGCTGTCTTGTAATAGGAGTGGCTGAAGCCATATGCGGCATTTTGCTTTTTGCGTGACTTTTTCGAGACGTCTGATCATAGCCAATGGGGTCGGTTTTCTCAGTTTTCAAAGGACAAGGTGTAGGAAATAATATTTTGCATTGATACTTGGATATTTTTAGTCATTATACATTTTTTTTAGAAAACTCAGTTATTATATGTTGCCTAGATATTTTGTAATTTGGTCTAATTCTTTGTGAGAGCACATATATAGCGCTAAGACATTGGTTGCTTCAATTTCTTTCAGCTTGAGAAGCTTATTTCTGAAGGCACGTTACACTATGATGTCATATGTTTTCATTACTATGTTCAGTACCATCTATATACGCAAGTAAGTATTTGCTGCTGCTGTTGCCATTGCTCGCAGAATTATTATTTTCATTCTTTTTGTCATTTTTATTCTTTTCTAATAGTTATCAGAGGCAGCAGCATATGCAAGGAAGAAGAAGGTTATCCTGAAAGGTGATTTACCTATTGGTGTTGATAGGAATAGCGTCGACACTTGGGTATACCCAACTTTGTTTCGTATGAACACTGCTACTGGAGCACCTCCTGACTATTTTGACAAAAATGGACAAAATTGGGGTTTTCCTACGTATAACTGGGAGGAGATGTCAAAGGATAACTATGGGTGGTGGCGAGCTCGACTGACACAGGTTATATAACATCTCGGTTGTGTTTCTATCTGATTGTACTTTCCTTTCTTATTATTATTCATATTCTATTTCTGTGTCACAGATGGCAAAGTACTTCACAGCATACAGGATAGACCACATATTAGGTTTCTTTAGGATATGGGAGCTTCCAGATCATGCTGCGACAGGTTTAGTTGGGAAATTTAGACCTTCAATTCCTCTTAATCAGGTTGGTTTCTGTTCCTGGCTTCCTGCAGAGCAAACTAAAGGGGACAGAGGAGCTTCTGAAGTAGTTTATCTGAGATGTTTCCTAATTTCACTTTCAGGAGGAGCTTCTAAGTGAAGGCCTATGGGATTTTGATCGAATGAGCCGACCGTACATTCGTCAGGAAATTCTTGAGGTTGCAATATGCAAAGTGATGTTTCTGAATTCCTTTTCAGTAAAATTTTAGTACACCACCATGATGTTTAATTCCATTTCAGGAGAAGTTTGGATCTTTTTGGACAGTTATTGCATCCAACTTTCTAAATGAGTATCAGAAGCAGTGTTATGAGGTAAATAATTGAATCAGTTATTTTCTTCTTGGAGAATATACACAGCAAGGGAAACTGACTGTACAACATGCATGGGACAGGTCCCAGAGGCATAACGAACAAAGAAAGCATGAAAATCTAAACTTAGCTTATCTGTACAAATCTATCTCACTAGAGAAGAGGGGTTGCTTAGAGGATTGGATTCTATGGGCTTGAAGGGAAGCCTCCTTTAGAAAGTTGAATTTCAGTCCTGAATAGCAAAGTTCAGGTTGAATATACTAAGTACTGTCTACTCAATAGTGCATTTGAGTCTCAAATGTTTTTTGTTATTTGTAGAAAGGTACTAAGAGATATCACTAATTATAAGTTTGTAGGTACCATAATTTTGGGAATCTTTGGAAGGATTGTAAAAAAAACTAAATATCAATATAAAAGCCTCTATTTTATACTGTCAGTTCTCGTAAAAAAATAGTGTCAGTTGTGTTTAATTAAGATAGCTGGCTTTGATTTCCCTCATTTGTCTACATTTTGTCGTGCATAGTTCAAAGAAGAATGCAACACAGAGAAAAAAATTCTTGCAAAGATTAAAACAAGTCCTGAAAAGTCACTCTGGCTAGAGAAAGAAGACAGTATACGACGTGGTCTTTTCGATCTATTACAGGTAATTTGGCTCTCCTGTAATTTTTCACTTTTTTTTTTTTTGAGAAAGTACCCCAAGGTAGGCTCCTAAGGTGGATAGTGTGGCACCCAGGGTTGGCAGGAGCACTTCTGGCCAGTGGCCTTTGCTACTGCGTCGTGAGCCCCGTCATTTTATAGTTCATTTATAATATTTCCGGACACTTTTTTTTTTTTAGTCTAATATTTTCGGACACTTGTTTGGTCATGAATCGTGTCATTACTTCTGCTAAAATATTGAGACCCTTGTCAATTTAGATTAACATATTATTTTGTCCTGCAGAATATCGTCCTTATAAAAGATCCAGAGGACTCCACAAAATTTTATCCTCGTTTCAACCTGGAAGATACTTCAAGTTTTAGGGATCTTGATGAGCACAGGTAATGCTAGTTGTTCTCAGCAATTGTTCTACCATTCTCTGTGTTCAAGTCCTTCGCAGCTTGGTTCAGGAGTGAGGAATGATGTTTGTAAGGAACCGTTTTTCTCTCTTAATACAATGATGCTCAGCTCTCCTGTGTATTCGAGAAAAAAAAATCAAGGCGAATTGATCTATCCACTTATGATTGATCTGTAAATTAAGTCCTTTTAGATTGTGCTATTTTCTAATTATTATTTCTTGATTGATGCATTTTTTCAAATTAAAACTGTGTCCTCGGGCTGTTTCATCCTCTCATCGACAATTGTTTTACAGCAAAAATGTTCTCAGAAGGTTGTACCATGACTATTATTTTGTTCGCCAAGAAACTCTCTGGCGTGAGAATGCCCTGAAGACTCTTCCTGTCCTGTTGAACTCATCGGATATGTTGGCATGTGGGGAAGACCTTGGTCTTATCCCTGCTTGTGTTCACCCTGTATGACACCTTTTCTGAACATGCTAACCAACCCACTTGTTTTTACTGACTGGGCATAGATAATGACAATACTTCTTTCCAGGTTATGCAAGAACTTGGGTTGATTGGATTGCGTATCCAGCGAATGCCTAGTGAACCAAATTTGGAATTTGGTATTCCATCTCAATATAGCTATATGACGGTGTGTTTTACATCTTTTGCAGTATTACACTCGGATACAGTTCAGAATATAATGAAAAATACATTCTAGATTTGAAATGATAAAGAGATGTTATGATTGATTTGATGGCCAATTTTACTGGTATGTTTCAGGTTTGTGCTCCCTCATGCCATGATTGCTCCACATTACGTGCTTGGTGGGAAGAAGATGAAGGAAGAAGAAGTCGATTCTACAAGACTGTAGTAGGCAGCAATCAAGAGCCCCCATCTCGCTGCACACCAGAAGTGGTGCACTTTATTGTTCAGCAGCACTTTGATGCTCCATCAATGTGGGCAATCTTTCCACTACAGGTAACTTACATCAAAGACCAAGGATTTCTCGAGTGAAATAAACAGATGAAAATACTAGGGTTTTCTCTTTATCAGGACCTTCTTGCACTGAAAGACAAGTACACTACAAGACCAGCAGCAGAGGAAACAATCAATGACCCCACTAACCCTAAGCATTACTGGAGATTCCGTAAGTAAAATTTACACTGCCTTTCCTCCTTTCACCAATGGCACTCCACTAATCCAGTTTAAGAAAAATAATTGTATATGTTTGTCTTTTGGCTGAACAAAATTAATGTTGTTCTAGAAATGAAGCCTTCTTTTGAGCTGGTTGGGGTACTGGCAGCTTTACATGAGTTGCATGATATAACTGTTGAAATACAAAAAAATCAGCTTCTCTGTTTATGCATAACCATTTTATGCGGAGCTACTATATGCACCAATAGTAGTGGCACTGACGGTGAATTTAATATTTGCAGTCATGATAGAATGCTAGACTGTCAACAATAAATTGAATAAGGGACAATTGTGATTTTACCCCCTGTTTTTTAATTTTGTGATTTTACCCCTGGTTTTTCAAACTGAAGACAAAGTTTACCCCTACTGAGAGTAAAATCGCAATTAAAATATTGTGATTTTACCCCCACTAGGGGCAAACTTTGTCTTAAGTTTGGAAAAAACCAGGGGTAAAGTCACAAAGTTGAAAAAATCAGGGTTAAAATCACAATTGGATATCGAACCAGGGGTAAAAACACAATTGCCCTGAATAAACAATACTACAGAGAGCAAACTTTTAGGATACCATTACTTTCATATGGCTCATTGGTGCAGCTTTCTAAGCTAAAGTGACATGTCATAAATTCCACATGTGATTCGCACTCCTTGTAAACTTAATCCAAAAAGAGGTGTTCATTTTCCTTGGATCTATCTTCTCCCCCAACATTTTCAGGTGTGCATGTGACATTGGAATCTCTGTTGGACGACAAGGACATTCAAGCAACCATCAAGGACCTTGTCACAAGTAGTGGAAGGTCTTTTCCTGGCAAGAATGTGGATGTTGCTGACGAAAGCGGAGAGAAGCTATCAAAGGTGCAGTTGAACGGGAAATCTTAGGAGATGAAAAAAGAACAGCTGTGGAGTCATGATTTTACAAGTAAATAGAATAAGGTGATGCATTACCATGTCATTTCAGCTGAATCTGATTCAGCTAAAATGTTCTTACGCATATGAAATTTTTTTGACACCGGAAGCAATAAGCATCATTCATCATCATGTGAAACAATGTATCCCATATAGGTTTCCAGTCACAAAAATATTTTTTCCATGATTTACTTGTTTATTTATCTCTCTCTTTTTCTTTTTTGACCTGTTGATCTGCTTGTTTCTTGCTGGCACACTTCTGCTATCACATTTAAGGTGTTGAAATTGATTTTACGTACAGTTTGACCCTAATAAACCAATATGTGCGTCGGTGAATGAGATGCGTGTAAATACTATATACCTTTTTTTTTTCTGTTTCTTTGACAATAAATTCTGTTCTGGATCATTGGGTTCCATAAGCACCAACCACACCATACTTTTATTATAATAAAGCAAAAGGCGATGTGTCATGTCCCTGAAACTCTTCTCATCCAGACAGCTGTGTGTAGCCCGTCCTTTTGATTTGGTTTAGAGTTTGTTTAAACGAAATGCTGGTTCTTCATGAAAATATTGGCAGTTGCTTATTATTGATGTGGTCCTAAGTTTCAGTTATACCAAGTGTGGTCCTAAATGTGAAGGATTTCCAACTTATTGGGCACTGTCAGCTTAAAGGACAGATGGGGCACCCTTTTTGTCTCTGCAATTAGCACTATCAGCCTTCTGCGTCGGAAAACATTTTGTTTGAAGAGATACGTAAGCTCTGCTTCCTTTCCCTTTGTACTAGACTACTAGTAGGGAGGAAAACGACGAGGAAACCTGCAAAATGGACATACCTGAGCATCTGATTAACTTACTGAACACTGAACTGAACAGACGCGGCTGCAAAATTCAGAAGCGCTTCTCGTGTCTCTCTCTTTACGTCGCTTTACGGCACCAAACCCTCTTCGTAACATTGTCAAAAAAAAAAAAAAACTCTGCGTAAGCAGGGTTGGAGCTGTGAATTCTCCTTTTGCTCTGTGTGGTGACCAGTCCCAGAAGTAACCTGATGGTTACCGACAGATTGTGGTAACTGAAAATTCTGGACCAAACAAAGATAAATCTGACAGTAACTGAAAACAGAAATTTTCTGTTTAACGGCGAGTCAAAAGGAACACGATTTTGTGTACACGATGCATCAGTGCGTTCGGCTCAGATCACAAATACGTACAGAAGATTCGGTCTTCTCCATCATCAAGATTGAGGCACCTACAGCTGTTGCCGCCGCCGCCGGAGAAGCTTCTAACGGATCAGCAGCAGGACGTCACGTACATACGGGAGGATGCAACTTGGCAAAGAGCAACGCTACTTTTTCTCGCAGCCAAATTCTCGGTCACAACACCACCATTGAATTTGGGGTTGGACGAGGAAAGGGAGTTCCCCTTGTCTGCCACCTCTCTCACTCTCTCTCTCTCTCTCTCTCTCCTTCGGCTTGGCTGGCTGGCTGGCTCCAAAGTGTGTAGGCCAAAATATTTCCTCACAGTGAGTCGATGTTGGCATCCACTACTTTTTCTCAAAGGTGGTTAACCTTTTCTTTCACCCATTCAATCAGTACATATCATTTTCTATAATAAATGTTGCGATTCTCAGGTTGATCGCGAGAGACTGGATTAACATCCAAGTAATAAGTATACTCTACCTCACCAACTAACTCGTAGAGCACGTTTCAGATCATGGTCAAGATACAGCAACCTAAACAAATTGTGTGAAATGGCTGTACAAAGAATCGAGAAAAAGGCAAGTATGCTATGTATGCTGACACCCGGCGATTTTCGCTTTGCCGTACGTCATCGTCATGTTGCTGAGAACTTGAGATCAAGATCATGCCTGATGAGAGTTCATCATGGGTACCCTGACGCGAGGCAGTCCTCCCAGAACTTGCGGTCCTCCTCCTGCCGCTCCGCCGCGCGCTTCGGGTCTTCCTCCGGCGACGACCTCGCCGGCGCCGGCAGAGGGCCGCCGCCGCCTGTCGTGGCCATCCGCTCCCACCAAACGCCGCTCTGCTTCCCTCTCTCCTCGTCTTCTTGGAGCTCCTCCTGGTACAGGTAGGAGCTGCACTCGTCTCCCTCGACGCAGCTGCTACACCCGTCGTCGTCGTCGTCGTCCATCTCCTCCTCGCCGTGGCAGCACGTGCTGCTGCCGCAGGAGTCGTCGGTCGCCGCTGCCGGGTGCGGCGGCCACGGGCACGACTCCGCGACGCTCTCGCCGTCGCTGTCATCGTCGTCCATGTTGTCGTCGGCGTGGGCCGGCCTTGGGAGAAGCGCGAATTGCGGCGGCGGGTGCACGGTGGCCATATCGCCGGCGAGAGAGGAGGGCGCGCGCGGTGGCGAGACCAGAGTGACACGGACGGTAACCGGAGCTATTTATATATATGGAGCTGACCGCGCGGCGCGTGCGCAGCGAACAATACGCCAAGCGGTGGGGCATCAAGTATCAACTAGTAGACTCGTACTGTGCTGCAGTTTTTTTTTTTCAACAAAGAAAGATCTTTTGAAGAATAAAAAAAAAAACTCTGCAGAACGGGAACGCGGCTGATGAATATCTTACTACGATTTCCAGGGACCCATGAATGGATGTTAGTGCACTTGGTTATATTGGACCTGCTCAAACACCACCGCTAACTCATGAACAGGTCAAGTCATGATTAATTCTCCTCTCCTGGATTACTCCACTGCTCACTGGCCTACTAATTGATACAGCAACTAAACCACCAATATTAGTTTGCAAGTGCAGTAGGTCATAATAAGAAAATCATATTTTGAAATCGATGATTTGTTACTTTATAATTTGAATTTTTTTTAATAAAATTTTCTGTATAATAATTTTAATTTATTGAATCTAGATTCGATGGTTTAAAGTGGTGACTGAAAATTATAGTAGAGATGAAGTAACGATTAAATTCAAAAAACTTGAAAAATGACATATTCTGAAACATATTCAACTCATTCTAGAAACGCTGGTTGTTTGACTAGCTGAATTTCTTGCAAAGGTCGGTCAGCGGCGTGTGTCGATAAAACTTAAGCCCTGAAAAAAAAAATGACAGATCTCGTCCGGGTATGTATATCGGTACGGTTGTCCCGTTTGCATGGTTTGACAAAGTGAAAAGAAAAATATCGGTACGGTTGTCCCGTTTGCATGGTTTGACAAAGGGAAAAGAAATGAACGAGACTGGTTTTTTTGGAGTTTCCAAGTTTGACCTCAACCGTTTTCAATGTAATTTCAGTCAGCTTGCGTGTATCTTCATCAATTTGAAGCGAACAAAACACTTTCCTTTTTGTTGAAAAAAAAATATCTTAATGATTTCGAGCGAGAATAATAAGCAGCTGCTAATCACCCAAAGCCGGGCAGCAGCTTTTGGTGAGATGTGAGGCCGGTGCAGCGCCAGATCAAGCAGGCAAAGACGATTAGGTACGTTCCATCATGCATTGATCCATTCTATCCCCGTGCGTGCGTGGTGGGTTTGGAAGTTCTTCTAGATGCACGACAGACGAATTAAAGCTAAGCACCAGCAGAGGCAGCGGCAGCCCACGGCCCCGTCGTAGCCATTGGATTTCTTCTAATCCCCGCCTTCTAGAAGCGCTGACTCCGTGGTCGCCTTCTAGAAGCCCGGTGACGTCCACACCTTTCTTTCGCTGGCTCGTACCCCAGCCTGTCTGCTCGATCTCTGCTACTAGTACTACTCAGCTGCTGTTCTGCTGTCTGGTCTCAATCCTCTCGCATAATAACTGTTACCACGAGGTGTTACTGCGGGTTCATATGTTACCATATTACCTTCAAATATGCATATAAAATGATAATAAAAATATATTAGATAGAACATATAAGCATTTACTATCTTCTAAAAAATTGAGATGCAATGAATACTTGTACTAAAGGAAAAGATAAAAAAGACAAATCAGCCTATAAATAGTAATGGGTAATATATGGATTTTATTAGATAAATAGTTACAACCCGTACTATTTATGGATTGATTTCTCTTTTTTTTCTTCTATTACAAGTATTCGTTGCATCTTAAATTTTACAAGATGATAGATGTCTATATTTCTATGCGTTAATATTTTTATTGGAATTTTACATGTATATTTAAGGTGCTACTGTTGTGATGCACACAAGCATGCTTGCGCATCCCATTAGGGATATAAGTTTTGACCTATTGGATTAGTGGATCGGCTCAAAACTCATAAAAATGAACTAGTATTTTTCTCCATCTTATAAAACTAGTATAATAAATGAATTAGAAGTTGATCCACAACTACCCAATGGGACACAAACCTGCATCCCTACATCCCATTGTGGTCGCGGACTTTTCTTACCGTGGTGCGGCACTCACTGGATCAGTGCTGTGGTTAATGGATTAGACACGTATACGTTTGTTTCTCTTTTGATTTGCCTTGCTTTTGATATCGCCCCATGCCACCACACGTTTTTTTGACGTGGAGGTTAACTGAGAAACGTACGATGTATGTGCTCTGCAGTGGTTGAAACATCGTCTTGGCAATTTCGATCAGTAGTTGCCGGCGCACGGTTGAAACATCGTCTTGCCAATTTCAATTCAATGCATCAGCTGTACTGCTAAAGTTGAGTGTGTTTGCATGTCAAATACTAGGGAGAGGGACGTCCTTGCTGTTCGGTGGATCTCACGCGGAGACTGGCCGGTCGAGAAGAGGACGCGTCAACGTCGCAGATACAGATTGTTATTGTAGGTATTAGGCACCAATAGCAGTGACGGACGGCCGCTTGTCAAGCCGGACTGTTTCGTTAGGCGACACGAGCGGGTACGTTGTCCATCCACAATTCCACATGCAGAAGAGCAGAGAGCTACAATGTTCCAGTTGCATATCACTCCAGTACAGGATGGGCGGGGGAGCGGATCGGCCCACTGGATCTTTGAACAGACCCACGAAAACGAGTTCTTACCCTGCTACGGCTGCTGGCTTGGCGGATCATCCACCGTTCGATCCGTGGTCGATCCACGCCCAAGCTGACTCCCGGCCCTTGTATTGTATCAAAAGTCCACATGCTGATGAATGGTGAAGGTTGCAGTTGCTGCCTTTCAGTTTTTTTTTTTTTGTTGCTAATGTCCTAGTATTCCGCGCTTTAACAACCATGTCATGGTGTTTATCTTGTAATACGAGTACCTGTTCTCAGTAATCCAGGCAAGAACACGTGTATATCATCAGCTAGGTCAAAATTGCCCTGGCCCGTGGTGCCAAACCGAATGGAGTTAAAGATTCCCCCCTTCCCCGGGCGTATGTATACCCGGGCGACAGGGGAAAAACAGAGAGACAAGGGAAAGGTCAAGACTCAAAAGGTAAGTAAAAAAAAAATGGGAATGCGGCCAATGATCCAAGAGCCAGGAGGTGCTTTTGCTTCAGAGGCATATGCCATCCCAGCCTAGGTTAGTAGAGGACTAGACGTAGTAACCAGTATTATGTTAGGGAGAAAGCAATCCAAACCATTTATTTAGATGCTTCTAGTTCTATGCTCCACAAAGATATGCTAGCTTGCTTTGGTCACGCATCAGACAAAGGGACTCAAAACCTTTTCTGCATCAATCCATCAGCCTAGCTTAAACGCAAGATTGATATATTAAATTGCGCTCACAGAGAATATAATGCTGAAACGCACAAAAGAAGGACTATCAGTACGGCAGTACCAGTCACAACTAATTTGAAGTATTTTCGCAAAAAAAAAAAAGAATTATATGGAACATAAAAAAAGGGGGCATTCCGAGAATCGAACTCGGGACCTCTCGCACCCAAAGCGAGAATCATACCACTAGACCAAATGCCCTGTGCTTGTTAATTTGCAATTAAACATTTAATTATCCATTAAATTATCCATGGAAAATATTTTCCAGTAGACGTATATGCGACTCTGCATCGTCTTTAGCTATTGATATGTGTTGTTACAAATTAATGGATCATTTATGGCTTGCATTACCACGAGTGTTTGCCATAGTCACGCCTATATAATTGTGTGCCTTCTCTTCTGCAACTTCAACTTTGTGGTCATCAGCATCAACTCAGCAGGCTGCCGATGCAACAAGAGGATAATGAACGACACACTGTTTTCGTGGTACAGCTCAAGGGAGAAATAGGGGATGGCATATAGAGGCGAATCATATTTGCTGGGCGGACAGCTCTCTTTATAACGTTTGCACTCTAGAAACGTTGGACATCTTTCTTCAGCAGGTATTTCCCGGCACAGCGAGAGCAAGGTAATAATACACAGAAGTAGTTGGAAGAAGACTAACAATACAGATGCGACGCTGTTGTTCCTTCTGATCTTGAGAGCTATTTAAGCACCTATAAGTGCTAGTATCATGCATTGCATCAAGCATCACTCATAATTAATATTATTGGAGACCCGGCATCACATTCGACAGTCGAGCAGTCGACATGATGAGTCAGTGACTTCACTGCAATTAGAAACCTGATAGCCATCCTCCAAAGAAATCTGATAGCCATCCTCCAAAAGGGCTTCCGTTTCTTTGTAGCAGTTGCTAGCAGGAGGCATGATATGATGTGGAGGCAGACAGTTCAGAAATAAAGAACAGAAAATGGGTCATGGTGAAAGTGAATGGTTTGCATTGTTCGTGCCACTAATTCTGAATATATAGGTCTGCATTGCACTTTACCTGAATAAGAAGAGAGATGCTTTTAAGCAAGGTCGAAGAAAGGTAGAATATAGAGACTTTGAGAATCAGGAAACTTCTGAAGGAGAGTTGGGATTATTGCTTTGATTAAAACCTAATCTACATGATGCACAACCCTTTGTCCGTTCACCAGAAAATGAAAACCATTCGTTCATCACCACTGTCCAAAAATGAAGGGTTGTATTAAGGAAGAAATAATCTCAACTTGTGTCCTCATTATTGCTCTCATGGCCAATCTACATGATGCACGACCCTTAGTCCGTTCACCACTGTCCTAAGATGAAGGGTAGTATTAGGGAAGAAAGGGTACACAGAATGAGGTCTAGGAGGAGATCGTTGCTTAGCGAAAGGATCCAGCTGAACAAGGACATCACTGATATCATGTCTTGATCCAACTTCATTTGAAAATGGTAAGAACTATAATTTATATTCGTTTAAGTGGTATACATATATTTTTTTTTCTTGAAGGCTGATAACAACGTGCAATCGTTTTTTGGAAATTACTTAATAACAACGTGCAATCTCAACTTTATTTATAAGAAAGGAGTTGAAATTAGCAACAGAAAGTAAAATACAACGCCAGCAGGAACAGCCTTTTGAACACAGTAACAAGGAGGAATCCTTTGCATACGTACTGCATGATTCGTATTTGGGACTGTTTGTAAGAAAAAGTGAGAGCAAAGGGTTGAAAAAAAGATCGACAGAGGATGTTTATGTAAGACACAAGCAAAGATTGGAGCAAACTGGAAATTTTTGTGAAAGAGCATTCAAAAGCCTGCACACGCGAAGGACCTGCTTGTGTAACAAAAGAAACCGCAGGGACCTGTCTGTAAGAAAGAAGCGACGGTAAGAGGGACCAGCGCGGAAAATCGCAAAAAAATTTGGACCATTTCTCGATTTGTGCGTGTCATCCTTGCGCAGGGGCCATGCTAATCTTCTCTGTATCGTTCCAATTTTATCGGATGTCTCCGAAGAGACGCAATGGCTGGAGAACGGTGCGCTATAAGCTGTCCTATCTTCACTTGTGCTGTCGAGGTGGTACTAATCGTTGGTCGTTGCCCGCGGCTCCGAAGCGGTGGGCCGAGCGCGTCCGTTGCGGCCCGTTGGTGGTGTTGGTTCTTTTTGTAGGCCCGCTGCATATAGGGGGTCATGGACCTTGCTGTTCAATTTAATTTGTATCCCCAGCTCAGTGTTCTGCCTTTCTTCGTTTTCTTTGTTTATGCGAGAGCAGCGCGGTGCTAGCCCGCATGGAAGAAGAGTCATTCATACGTAGTATGCATTATGCAGTTGTGTGTTTCACCTGGTTTGGTTGACGAAGACTGTTCCTTTCAAAAAGGATTAAAGGAACGTACATCGTCACGGCGGCACTGCGATAAGATGGAGCCATGGAGGACAGATGCAGATCGAGTGGTTGTGACTGTGCTTCTAGCTGGACCGTATTGGCCCCGGGACACAGATGAATGCACACCAAGTCTATCACTTGAAAAACTCTCGTGTGGTGTGGTTGTCAGTCTGTCACTGTGTTTTCGGACCCAGACGAATGCACGACTCGCTGATGAGACAGGGAGGGACCTCGGTGAAAGGACGAACTTGTTTACTATTAGATCGTTATTATCTTTGGCCAATGAGCGCGCACGTCCAACGACACAGCCGATCGAGGCGTTGGCGGGCACCTGCTGTGCGCTCGTGTAGTTGCCGTGCGTGGAACGGCGGACGCGCCATGGGTGTAGCGGGTACCAATCTGTCGGCGCATGGCGCCGACGATCCTCTCTAACGAGAACGAGAATCACGTGAAATATAATCTGAGGCGACAGGAGGCTTCTTTTTTATAACGCGAGGGCGGTGCCACATGCACCACGCGGCCTAGTTGTCTTGTCAAGCCCGGTCGATGGATCATGCCATGGATAATTGGATATGCTATCGTATACTCTGATGCAACTCATGCAATATATATAATTATTAAGGTCGTCAGCTGGATCTCCCCTCCAGGTTGTGCCCAAGACCCAGAAATGAAGATCGATCGTGGCGAGCGAGAATCACGCGTGAAGTCCGATGCGATAATCTTTTTCTACTAACGCGGATGATGCAGGTAAGAGACAGCAGACGAACCACGAACGTGGCTGCTGATGGCTCAACGACTCTCCCCGCTGTTCATATGTAACACGCGCCGACGCTATAGTACTGTAGGAAAATACTTTGGCGGAGTTGTGGCCTGACCTGTCCATGTCCAACCTTGCGCTAGTTCCTACCCTGTTAACTAATTAGCAGGCGAGCAAAAGAGATGAGCCTGGCTAACGAAGTTTAAAAACAGGAAGGACGGTACTGGTAGAATAATGCACACAGTTCACTTCATTGATGGATGGATATACTAGTCTAATAATGCAATTTGCTTGGTCAGCTCTCCAGGTCGCGACAAATTAAGATACAGAAATTAAAGATCGGAGGTGACGATCGACGCGGGGCGCCCAGCTTATTAAAGCGGCGCTGCTCTGTCCGTCTCCGCGAGTGTCCAACGCTACGTAACACTCAGTCCAGTAGAGAACGACATCATCTCCTCAACGTCAAAGATGTTGTTCAGAGCAGTGCAGCACGCCCTGAGGTATATGATCAGACGATTTGATTCATTAATCGCGCCGCGGGGCTTGTCGTGTTTCATCTTGCTGCTTTAATTTGATCGAGAGAAGCAGCTTGAATGCTTCGTGTTTATTCTCTCGGATCGATTGAGATATCAATTAAAGAGTAATAGAAGCAGCTTACTAAACGTATCATTTGTGTATTTGTGATGCAGGCAGGGAAAGACGACGAGCCGAGCTTTGCCCGGCGGCATCATCAGCCCTTTCTCCTCCACGGCTGCGTCGAAGTCACCCTCTCCGAGTCGGAGGCTGACCGGGAAGGTTGCCGTGATCACCGGCGCGGCGAGCGGCATCGGCAAGGCGACAGCGGCGCCAAGGTCATCCTCGCCGACATCCAGGACGACCTGGGCCACGCGCTGGCCGCGGACCTGGGCGGCCCAACCACAGCCCACTACACCCGCTGCGACGTGACGGACGAGGCCCAGGTGGCCGCGGCCGTGGACATGGCCGTCTCCCTCCACGGCCACCTCGACGTGATGTTCAACAACGCCGGCGTCGTGGGCTCCCTCTCCCGCCCGCCTTTGGGCGCCCTCGACCTCGCCGACTTCGACCGCGTCGTCGCTGTGAACACCCGCGGCGTAGTCGCCGGCGTGAAGCACGCGGCGCGGGTGATGGCGCCGCGCCGCGCGGGCAGCATCGTGTGCACGGCGAGCATCGCGGGGGTCATGGGCGGGCTCACGCCGCACCCGTACAGCGTCTCCAAGGCCGCCGTGCTCGGGCTCGTAAGGTCCGCCGCCGGCGAGCTCGCGCGCGCCGGCGTCCGCGTCAACGCCATCTCGCCCAACTACATCCCCACGCCGCTCGTCATGCGGATACTCAGGCAGTGGTACCCGGAGATGGGGGAGGAGGAGCATAGGAGGATCGTGGAGGAGGATGTGAATGAGATGGAGGGGATGGTGCTTGAGCCAGCGGATATTGCTAGGGCTGCGCTGTACCTCGCCTCCGACGAGTCCAAGTTTGTCAATGGGCATAACCTCGTCGTCGACGGAGGGTACACGGTCGGGAAGGTACCCAACATGCCGACGCTTGCATAGTGTGTGATTCACCAGTCACACGTCCATCACACACGCACGGGCACGGGTGGTCGTCCTCTGCGACTACTCTGCGTGCCTTGCGACATTCTGTATTTCGTATTCACCGCCATTTCATTCTTCAGCATTTGTGAAAGAGGTTTCCTCATCAAGAAACTGTAATACTGTGTCTCTTTGGATTAATGTCCTAAAATCTCTGGTATATGTGCACGCGTGTGCATTTCTCAATTGTAACTTATCTTCCGAACTCTGTTTGGCAATTTGTTCTATTTGTTTTTTCGTTTCGGAAAAAAATCTGAGACCCAGGCATTGAAAAGAGCAGGTTGGGCTGCTGCTTTTGTTTTGGGCCTATACGCAAAGCGAACGGGAAACGTGCCCAGAAACCAGCGAAAATTTGTGCCTCTACGTTTGTATTAGATTTTTTTATTTTGCTTTTTTAGAACGATTTCCAAATTTTCTTTTTTCCAAAAAAAAAAAATCAAATGACGTGCAATTCGCTGTCATTTGTCACTAATTCTGTCATATATATATATGGATAAACAACGTCAGCACAAAGTAGCGACTTTTTATCTTTTCGCAAGTATTGATTTGCTTCGCACAGTGGCTCGATTCCATCGGTCGTATTACAATAACAACAAAAAAAAGAAAACTGAAGCGCACTGTTGCTGTACCAGAAACCACCTCCATTATGATACGAACAGCCCCGCATAGTCACTATTACACGGCAGACATTTCAAAGACAAATAAGGCGTTGTGGGGAATTATCATGGTCACAGGACAGCCAACCGATCAACAACAGAGAAAGCGTACTTGTGGGTCATATCTGAGACATCGTTTAGGGAACCAAATCCTCTATAGTTGGGCCCACACGTCAGCCATTGTTAATGCTAATACACAACTGCAGAGGATCTGTATTCATCGTTTTGGGTTGAGCATTCTCTGCAGTAATGCCCATGCAGACAAGTGGTCACGGATCCACATATTAGTGACTGCTAATATATGGACAGTACTGCAGAGGATCCAGAACAGGTAGAGGTAGTAGACGTCTTGTCATATCGTCACCCAATAATATTTTTTAAATTATTGTTATCATTGATTTTTTAATTACTTTCGATTATTTATCTTATTTAAAATATTATTTTAAATATATAAAATTTTTAATTATACTTTAATTTATTTTTATAATAAAATAAATTATTATAACATATATGATGTTACTTAAATAATTTTAAATATAATAAATAATTAAAATTAATAATAATAATAATAATAATTTAAGAATGAAGAGAGTACCGTGAATTCTGGGTGGCGACAAGATCCAAAATTTCAGGTGGTGGAATCCACGGCATAACTCGCTCCCAACCGGGCCAGACCCAGAACCGGGTCCGCCCCGTACCAAGGCGTTTAACACGCGAGCGCATGACAACTGCACACGGCAGAGCTCGCTGTGACTGTGAGAATGTGACCAGCAAAGCCTGAAATTGATGTGTACTTGATAATCGGCCGGCGAGAGGCATTCATTTGGGCAAAGCTGGCCCAATTAAGGGATTACCAAGAGATTGACGTGGCTGACGCGAGAGCATAATCTACTGCACATATGGGCAGTCCCCCCTGTGCGAGACTCTGACTGCTGGTAGCGCCTGAAATCCGAATAGTGTCCTTGTCATTGCCAACCTACATCTCGGGGGAAAAAATACATACAGTTTTGAAAAGTCGTCGTAGTCACTGGTCATACAAAAAGTAGCTGCGTTTGTGTTACCACGATGGATGAGTCATCCATCTGACTGCCGCTACAATAGAGTTTCAACCATCTTTATAATATGTTTTTGTGATAGTGTATCTGTGGGTGGGGGAGAGCCTCGTGGTACATAGTACTTCTGATCATTTTCAGGACCAGAACCACACCAACAAAATCATGAGGAAAGGCACGGGCGCCTACCTGCGCGTCACATCTGACGCCATACCAAGCAAGTGATAGTGGACTTTTAGTTACTGTACATGCCGCCTCCCACCGGTAACTGTCGGCGCAAACGACACGGACACAAGATCCAGAACTCGGTTGATGGATCCGCGGCAACTCGCTCCCAGCCGGGTCACGAATCCAATCAATAGCCGAGTCAACCGTGCCGAGCGCATAATGTACTGCAAACGTCAGCACGTGCTGTGCGAGAGTGAATGTCAACCGGCAAACTCGGCAAGGGCAGCGCTCGGCACCAACTAAAGTCCTTCGTTGTCCTTGTCACTGTCAACCGGCCGGTGAGAGCCCTTTTCGTATTAAAGATTGGGCTAGCTACTTCAACCCGCTGCTCGCCTGCTCTTGGTGAAGGAAGCGCTCGGCACCGAAGAAATTAAGCCGGATGATGTTCCGAGCTATGCAGCGTGCTATCACGGCAGGGAAGAGCCGGGCCAAGCCAGCCTTGCTGTCCGCCTTCGTCAGGCACTCCTCGGCGGCATCTGATTCTCATCAGAGGTACTCTCTCTTGTCCTAGAACAATTCCTGTCGCTTGCTTTGTGTCTGTTCATCACGAGTAAAAAAATCGGGTTTATTTAATTTTCAGGTTGGCCGGGAAGGTCGCCGTGATCACCGGAGGCGCGAGCGGCATCGGCAAGGCGACGGCCGCCGAGTTCGTCAGGAACGGCGCCAAGGTCATCCTCGCCGACGTGCAGGACGACTTGGGCCACGCGCTCGCCGCGGAGCTCGGCGGCCCAACCACGGCCTGCTACACCCGCTGCGACGTGACCGACGAGGCCCAGGTCGCCGCTGCAATCGACCTCGCCGTGGCCCGCCACGGCCGCCTCGACGTCGTCTTCAACAACGCCGGGATCAGCGGCGACCTGACCCACGCCCCCGTCGGCGCGCTGGACCTCGCCGATTTCGACCGCGTGATGGCGGTCAACGCCCGGGCGGTGGTCGCCGGCATCAAGCACGCCGCAAGGGTCATGGTGCCGCGACGCACAGGCAGCATCATCTGCACGGCGAGCACCTCCGGCGTGATCGGCGGTGTCGCGGCCCCGCCGTACAGCGTGTCCAAGGCGGCGGTGCTCGGGCTGGTGCGCGCCGTGGCGGGGGAGCTCGCGCGCTCCGGCGTGCGCGTCAACGCCATCTCTCCCAACTACATCCCGACGCCGCTGGTGATGGGCGCCATGGGACACTGGTTCCCCGGAACAGGCGCCGACGAGCTCAAAAGGATCGTCGAGAGGGAGATGAACGAGATGGAGGGGCAGGCGCTGGAGGCGGAGGACGTGGCCAACGCCGCGCTGTACTTGGCGTCCGACGAGGCCAAGTATGTCAACGGGCATAACCTCGTCGTCGATGGCGGGTTCACGGTCACGAAAGCGCCCAACATGCCGGCGCCATCCTCTTGACGATGACTCATCGAGGATCAATAATAGATCTAACTTCCTGCGCTTTGTTTCACTGGATCACTTAGTACCTGCATCATCATGCAAACATAGTGCTGTGATTAGAGAGATGATGATGACATCTCACATTAAAATTATGTGAACCATCGTCTTTATAATCTCATTATCTGTTGGAACGTTGACGGTACAAAGGATCACCATCGCAAACTGTACGAGTGAAGGATAATCTGCACATTGTTTACTGTACTATACTAATACTCGCCGGCAATCCAGTAGGCTATCATTAGTAGGTGTAGACTTGAGGGCATCTTCCTGTGGTGGGTGCAGAATGAGAGCAGACATAGCCCGGTTGCTTGATGCGAAATTGCGAAGGAGGTACAGGCGGCTGCAGTTAGCTAGGAAAGACTAAGGGATTACCTACAAAATGACGTGGCTGATATGTGACAGAAAAGAAAGTTCGATGGAGCCTGGAATTCAGAGTTGCAAGGAATCCATTTCCCGGCCAATAAGTGCCCACATGTGACTACGTACGTCAATTCAGTTCGAAGTATGGAAGGGGAGGGATTGGGGATTTATTATGGATCCCTTGTGCGGGAAATTAAGATGAGGATCGGAGGAGAAGCTTGGATTTTAATTTGTTCGTGAAAAGGTTGTAAGATCGAATGATGACACACGTACGTTAGCTAGAGTAGGTTCTCTTTTCTGCACTTTTTTAGGAATGTTTGATTTTTTTTTTAACTCGCATTATATTGATTACGAATGAAGTTTTGAGTTCCAATTGGATGTCAAAGAATTGGGGACCCGTAGGTTGATACTGCGGCGCGACAACACGAACTAACGAGGATCCGAACAGGCGCCGGGCAGCGATAGATGACGGGCGCACGGTCATCGAGCGCGTGCCTCGGCCCGTGATGCGCAGCCGCGTCATCAAACGGCTGGCTCGTGACGGCGGACTACTGGGACTCGATCGACGCGACCCGTTCGATCTCCGGCAGCTAACCACAGCAGGGACCACCGGCTCTACAGGGTGGCGTGGTCGAGTCGTGGGCGCGCCTGGACCTCGGGTCCAGCCAGTGCATGTACAGGGGCACCGTGGTCACGTCCAAGCTCGCCATGGAAGACGACTACGAGATGACCAAGTACGACCTCGTCGAGTCACCCGCCACCACCATCTAACTATCTTTACTTGTTATTTTAGAGGTGTTTTTTTGGTATCCTAGGTTCATTAAACATTCTCGAAACTTAGACATATAGGTTATTATGAAGAGTTAAAATCATAAATAATTTGGGACAGAGGGAGTACCCTTTTATGTGATAGTGGGACAATATATATGACTCAAGTATTTAATTTATTTGTATTTATCTTTTCCTCTTACACTTTTGAGATATGTATCCATGGAGTGTATCTCATATGATGTGTCGATACACAAACGTGTCCAAAATAAAATATCTTGTCTTGTAGCAATAATGTTTATTGACTAGTCAACTCTTTAGACTACATATTGTTTTTTTTATTAATTGTTAATATTGTTTGAAGGGAAGTTGCTTTAAAGGGGGTGCACGCAACACGTTTCAAATAAAATTTTGATATCCGTGCCAATAGTGTTGATAGTATTAAATTATTTATACCAAAAACCCTTTCTAATGTTTTTTATTGTATATATATTAAAATGTTTTTTTTCAGACTTACTCACAGGATGAGCTTGAGGATTTGTTGTTAGCATGGGTCGCTGATCCTAACTATGAGCTTCCAGCGAGCATTCATAAAATTGATTTATACAAGGAAGAATCATTTGATGATTTGAAAGCATATGCTCATGATGGAATTGCCTTTTTTGCATTAAAGTTGACTCGGGTTGAATCAGAAAAAAAAACCTCACAAATCAACAACTATAAGAGGAAGATGCTCAAGGAAACGCACAGGTGGGAGCAGGCAGATTCGAAGCTGAGTCGAAGTAAAAATTGTCGAATTAGAGTATTCAAGTACAGAAGACAACATGAATACATGCGAGACTGAAGTATGGTTGAGGTTACTTTGGAGGACAACAGTTCGGTATGATACTATTGTTTTAATTATTTTTATGCTGTAGTTATATTTTATTTCTAATTACTTTTTATACATGATCTCACATTATGTATGGTGACATCTCCGGAATGGGCGCTGCCAGAAGCTGTTGAACGACTAGAAACCAATGCAGAGATTGCTACAATGGAAGATGCTGAAAATGTGAGTGAGCAGTTTTTCTAATTGTTCCTATAAAATAATTGCATGTATTAGATACTAGTAGCTATGTGTATACCGTATAACTTTGCTAATATGATAGGATTCATATTTGTCCCTTGTTATTTTGTTAGACTAACATTTATTTGGATGAACTTCTATAGATCAACAGAACAAAAGTAGACGAAAATCTATATCTTCAACTCCTACCTGGGGAGCCGCCAACATGGGGAGAAGAGGAGCTAGAAAAAAAGGTAATATTTAAAGATATATCTCTTAGAGACATGCTATTTTTCAGTCGACTACTTTCAGTCGACATCCTGGCCATCCGGTGCTTTGTGATAATTTTTATTTTGCACTAAAAGCCTCCACATTCATTTTTTAATTTGTAGTTTACAATAAACTAATATATTTTAAGTATTAATTTGTTAATAGATTTGAGATGCAACATGAACCACATAGGTGCTCGATTTTATATTTGAAGTAATAAACTCAAATCGTTACTCATAATAATTATAGTCTAACTTGGTACTCCTCTCAACTCCTTCTTATCTTTTTTTGGTCTATATGTCTTTCTTGTCACTATATCTGAGTTACAATGCAATTAATATAGTGGTAACAAGCATTAAAATGTCTTATTCTGTTAGTACTTCACCTCAAAAATATTATACTATGTCTTATAAGTTTCTTATTTTGTCATCTATATTTCTCATTATGAAACAATATGTCGCTCTAGAATTTTTCATACTATACACCACGTAGCATGGCTATATATAAATTGTTTCTGAACAACCGAACAACCCAATGCGGTATGTTCACTCATATATGTATACTGACAATATTTCAACACGTGTAACGTCCTCATCGCCTCACATCACTTTTTTTTTAAGTCTCACATGCTCACATCCTTAGGTGTAACTCGACTATGTATGATATCACAGACCAAATTGAATGTTTTAAGTATGAGATTAGTTCTAGCCTGTATATTGTTATTATTATGTAGGATCTTCTATAAACATTTAATTTTATGATATTCATCAAAAGAATCTAAACAGTTGACGAAGTAGTTGGTAAACAAATCTTTCTAAGAGATGCACTAATATTAGTTGTGCAGACGATCGGAAATGCTTCACGTACGACCAGGTCTTTTGACTCCAGTGTAAGATTAGTTCAAAGCGTGGTCATGCACCAGCTATGGGGCGGCCGCCAGAGAACCAGGGGACATGGAATCGTGGCCTTAACTCGTCAGGCTGAGGGGCGGCCGGACGACCAGGGGACATGGAATCGTACAAGCATGATGCAGCAGCTGAGCTCACATCCTCACGGACGCGAACAACTTCGTTGCTCGTGGCAGGAACAGGTCGCGGCTAGCTTGTCTACCCTGTTTCCGCGGGGAGGACGACGGCGCCGGCGACACCGCGAACCGACGGACAGGGGGCGACTAGGGACTGGCAGGAAATATCCCATGCTGTAATCAGGACGTAATTGTAAATTATCATTCTGCAAAGGGTTTGGGGGCCTTCGCGCAGCGCCCCGGCGGCTATCGAGGGCATCCGCGAGCCCAGCCGGCGTCAGCTCTCGCCCTCGTAGCCTTCAAAGCTCTCATCCTCAGACTCCTGCCCCGCACACGCCACCTACCGCGACCTCGCAGGTCGCAGCCATGGCGCCATCTCCGATGTCAGGCATGGCAAGCTCGGCTGTGCGGCAACTGACGCTGGAAACACTCGTTCGGCTCTCCAGCTCTAATCGAAATCTTCTCCTTCCATCCTCATTCTTCAGCTACTTAATCGACGCTCTTTCTGAGTTACAAGCTGGGCAGAGTGCAGACATCAAATTGCAAGAGGCATTTGAGTGTCGTCAGGCTCAGTGAACAGAGGCCGCGGCACCTCGGGTCGATGCATTCAACAGCAAGCAAGCAGCGGCTGCAAGCACGCCGAGCTCTGCAGGAACTTATCTGAGTTCAGCGTTGCACTCATCTTCATGAGGATAGCTTAGTTTTTCAGAGAGGATGGGTGCGATTCTTCATGGCAGAAAAACAGAGGAAAAATATATGAAACTATAAGAACAGTACACTGATCATGGATCATGTTCTTATTTAGAGAGTTGTACACTGAACGCGGATCATTCTTTTTATTACCAACTATCCAATATATGAGAACAGGAGCCGAAAACGGGGAAGAACTCAGTAGCCTCTGCATTTTGGCCAGTGCCATCTAACCCTGGAGCCCGATGATCCCTGACATGATTACAACACGAAGACCATAATAAGTATTTAAAACAGATTAAATGCATAAATTTCTGATGGACCTGCTGAGTGTGACATGATGATGTATATGGACTTACCACAAGCAACACGGCCGCCAGCATTACCGGTGCTCTTGCTGAGCTCATGTCCACCTGATGCACAAATAGAAAGGTACTGTTACAAAAACATCTTTCGCAGTATGAATGGAGCCATAGAAAGTCACTGATGCACAAAAACATACTTCACGCCCCAAATCCAAGTCCATAGATGCATAAACGTACAATTGAAGTGTTTACAAGGCCTTACCCCTGCCAAGATCATCAGGATCAGCATGGACAACAACAGCACGGCCAATGATTGAGTGCGGTCCACTGAGGGGGATCTGCCAATCAAAAAAAATTTAACAATGTTATTTCAACTCTTTCGAAATGATATAAAGACAAGGAACAATATAATACTTCTACTATTAGCATAGAGAACTGCTAACCTGGTTGTCAGTGACATTGACATTGGCAACACCTAGGTAAGCCGAGAAGTATATTGTCAGTCAGAGTATGCAGTAAATTGCTAATGAGAATAAAGTTATGCAGTAGCTTTGAGCCAAATGACATGAATAATGTATTCTTCAATACAAATGAACCGAGTAGGAACAAGAAAAAAAATACCATCTTGTCCACCAGTCACATTTCCAAGATCACCGGCATGGCGGTTCTCATCCTCTGGTGCTCCATGCTCCTTACCATTAGGATTGAAGTGTGGCCCTACAATAGAAAACATTTATCCAGTAAGCAGAACGCGGCTGATGATTTGCCGTGACACAAGAAAGGGGAAAGAGATATAGGCACCAGTTGACATGCAGCCATTAGTGGTGTCACCAAGTGCGTGCACATGGAACCCGTGAAGCCCCGGCTTGAGTCCAGAGATGCTTCCCGTCACAGTGGTAGGACCTATCGTTCAACAGCGCAAACGGTGACGTCAAACAAACAAACAAGGATAGAACATGAAGACTTATAAAGTCAAAACATGTGCTGGGAAGTACCATCTCCCTCTTGGGTGAAGAAGATGGTGCCCTTGACACCCTCAGTGCCCGAAAGGACAGCAACAGCTTTCCCCATTGTCTATGTGATCTGCGATCAAGCCCGGAAAGGGAAAAATATCATTAAGTCACTAGGACATGGTCAACTACTAGGAATTGCTGAACATAATTACGATTCCCCACTAAGAATCAACACACTAGACTGCAGTTCCAGGTATACTTTCAAACACAACAGACCATACACTATAGGGAATTACTACGACAGGCACCAAAGTCGGCCTGATCTTCCTCAAATATGACCATGCAATCGATGAGCAACAGAAAATAATAGAGTAATTCGAGGACAGATCCGGCTAATAACGAATTCGATGCACATGGGCCAACTGATCTTACAGATCAAGATAAGTTGATTAGATATCTATAACTTGGGTCTTGGGGGTTTTAGATGATTGATTGGTTACCTCAGGCGACCCCTCGCGTGTCGCGAGTCGAGGAGCTGGAAGAGGAAGCGGCGAGTGCGGCTCTGTGCCTCCGTGGAAGAGTCGAGAACCGATGGCTAAATAGCAGGAGGGAGCAAATACGCAGCTTCTCAATGTCCAGGTTCATACTGGAACTGGAAGCACCTCTTAAATTGGCACCGGTGGCGAGCGGGGAATGGCGCTGGATCACCACCTACCCTTGTTTTTAGTTACTAGTTAGTACCTACCCACCTTTTTACCCAAGGTTGGAGAAGCTTCTCAATTGTTAATCCAGCACAATTGAAAAGAGTACTAGTATTTAGATTGAACAGTACAGTATAACTCAATTGAAAAGTTTACTATTATTGTCCCGACATGTCAAATTGTTAATCCAGTTGAATTGAGCACGGCAACAATTCTGCGGCTACCATCTACCAACTGCACATGCAAACTTGAAATACAGCTGATGTTGATATGAGCAACATCCTCCACCTTTGATGATGCTTGTAAGGTTCGAGGTTGGCAGCTTTTCAGATTTCAGGTTATAGCAACAACAATACAGTAGCTTAAGTCACACAGCACAACAGAGAATAACTGAGGATTGTATGTAATAATTAATTAAATAATTAAATCGATTATACAAACATTCATATAGCTATGCTACTACAGTAGTAAATAAGGTGTCACCAAACACAAGTCGAACACAAGTCCTATAGATGTTATTACTCCTGAACAGGGATAGATACAGACAACCTATATGCACATCAGCTACAAGAAAATGATCACGAAGTGCATGCTGCTTTCTCCCTTCATGACTCTGCCAACCGAGCTTGCTCAGAGCGCGACAATTGGACCTGTCGGCCTGCAGTGCGCAGTGAACAGCCTCGCGAAGAAGAGATCCTTGGCCACCTTCCTGAGATCAAACGCGCGGGAGGAGGAATTCTTCGATTCCCTGATGCGATCGCGCAGCGTACAGTTCTGCTCCCTCATCATGTCGAACGACGACGCGAGCTGCCTGATGACCTCCCTCTTCTCCTCGTCCTTCCCGGCGAGCTCCGCCTTCAGTGCCGCATTCTCCTCAGCCACCTTCTGCAATGCCGCGTTCTGATCCTTGAGCCTCTCGATCTCAGCTCGCATCAGCTCCACATGCTCTTGCTGCTGCTGCTGCTCCTTCTCCTGTGACGACTCTGTCTCGTTCTCTGACACTTCCTCCTCCTCGAGTTCCTCTTGCTCAGGGTCATCGACTTCAGACTCAGAGTCGTAGGTGGAGGCTGAGCAGGAGGAGCCTGGTGTTGTTTTGCCGCTCATGGACGCCTGACGCCGGCTTTGCGTGCAGGAAGACAGGCCAAACACTGTGTGGCGTGTGCCACTACCGTGTTTCAGCAGGTCATACTGCTCTGCAAGTGAGCGGTGTGTGCGGTACATGTCGCCAAGCATGTCGACCAAGATCGGCCGCTTCTTGTAATACATTTCAGCACGCTGGGCAAACGAGTCCGCTTCTTGTTCAATCAGGTTCAGCATTTGCTTCGTCTTATCATCCAGTTCTGTAATCACAGGGAAGGAACTTGTGAATAAGCTTGTCACATCCAGATCCAGCAGAGGAACTTGTGAATAAACTTGCATTGCATCACTACAAAGTAAAAAGATATAATTGTACTTACTGGTGTAGTGGCAAGTTTTTGTTAGAGTACATTGCAAGAAGAATAAACGTGCAATAAATTCAAAAGACAACACATTTTCTTATTTGATTCTAGTGATATAAGTTGAGCTTATTGATTTGTAAAACAATACTTCTGGTGATTTTCAGAGCAGCTTGCAGGTAGAGTCAAAACTAGTTTCTATTCATACATGACAGGAACCAATATTTTTTTAAAAGAGGACATGACCGAAATTAGAATTCAGTAAGCAGTATTCATAGTCATACATGATACAAACACAAAAAAACGCATGGTGATAATAAGACTGCATACAAAATGGGTATCTATTTGTTAATGGACCACATGCACAGTTTCCAGAAGACACAAGTATATCACCAACTCTTGGCCCCAGACAAATTTGAAAACTTAGTGCAAGGGGTGTACTACTGGGTGGTACTGCTGCACTGCATACCAAACTACTGAAGCCCGATCAGATGTTTCACTGGAAAATGCAAGGATAGAGAGCAAACCTGAAAGAGTGTTGCTGAGCCATGGGGATGGCTTTGAACGGTTGTGGCTGAACCACCATGCCTGCGGCATCTCCTTGTGCACCATCTTGTTGTCTTCTAAGTTCTAACTTACCTGCAGCGATCATAAAAACCAACGTAAACAAGGGAAAGGTAAAAATAAAATGGTCTGTTCTTCTTGTGCAGAGTGTCTTTTTAGGTAACACTGAAATTTCATTCAAATCAACATAGGTCGCAGGAGTTATAATAGTCTACTATGGATAAAAACTGAGTATATGTGCTCCTCTGCTGGACAAATTTCAGCAATCATGAACTACAGGGAACCACAAAGGTACAGAAGGACTAACATGTTGTTGCATCACGAAGGGCTCCAGCAAAACAAAAATCAGATTCTGAGCATTCCAGTCTACAGTAGTAATTTATTAGGTGAAAAAACAAAGTGAAACAAAGAAAAACTTCCTAGTGGTAACTGTCAGCATAAAGAAGCAGGATTAACAATCCAATCAGAACGAATAAGTAGATAGACTAATCTTAAAATCATTTTAACGAAAAGTGGCGCCGTTCTTGAGACCTTGCTCTCGGCGAAAGCGATGACTGCAGGAACAAGGAGTAGACAGGAGAACAGAGCTGCCGGCAGCAACAGAATCTAGGAATCTCAATGAATCACGCTGTTGTACATACATGAGCAACCAACAAATCCCATGCCCGTATGCCATCGCGAAACGCGTGAACAAACTAAACGGAGAAACGACTCCAAACCAACCAAACACCAAGAACAGAGCCTAGACATCGAATCGAAACAGTTACAGATTCACTCGCCGAATCCCATCAAACCGCAAATCCTCACCGCAACAAGATGCATCGCTGAACCGCTCATATAACCAAGAACAAAGGCAAAAGAATCCACCCGTTCCAGCGCCCCCGCGACGAACCGCGCCGCCACCAGATCAAAGCCAGCAACCGCGCGCAACCAAAAACTCGATCTCGTGCGCGCTGAGACAGAGACAGGGGAGTCGGAAACCGCACCTCTCCGCGACGACGGAGGTTCCCGTTCTCTCTGGACTTCTGGACTCCCTCCTCCTCCGCGGTTGCACTATCAGGAGAGAGGCGAAGCGGGAGGAAGCAGACAAGCGGCTCCCGACGGGCACAGCCACGCTCTCGCGAGTTTTCAAACACCGCCGCCCCAGGACGATGGCTGGATACGGCCCGAGGGCTTCTTGCGTGGGAACCCTCGGAGAGTACGCTATTTATTCACTGTGGTGTGTCCCTACACGAGTTGGATTGGCTTTGGATGGGTTTTATGCGTATTCACCCCTGTATTCTTTTCCTCGGTTTTGAAGGGGCGAGCATGTGAAAACAAACACCGCGAAGAAAGTAGACAGGCTTTTGTACTTGTACTGTTTGGGACCCGGTCCATGGTGAGACTGACATGTGGGAGGTTTGTACTAGCCACTTAGCGGAGTTCGTATCTCAACCTGATACGTGTTCGCTATCCAGCAATACTGGATAGATACGCGCGAGGTTCATGAACCAGCAGCGGGCTCGGTAATTCCTGCAATTTTCTTTCGTTTGTGAAAATATAAGGTTCCAGGCATTGCAATGCCAATCTGCCACGCGCCAACTAAGCATATGTTCAGAGAATTGATTTTTTAGTACTACCTCGTAGCATGCAGGGCAACCTTTTAAACCTTGCCAAATCTTAACACCAAAACGTATTACACCCTGCCAAGTGCCAACTCACTAGTCAGCAGCGCTACAGCAAAACAAGCGCTCCACATTTAAACCCTGCCAAGCACAAATTAAAAAACTACTAGTACTACTGTTTATGTGAATTTCCCCGTATTTGAGGGACTTTGCCAGTCCAGAATAGAGAGGAAACGAGCGTTTGTCAGCACAGTGCCAACTAAGCGAGGACAGGCAGGTCGCTTTCTGGAAGCGCCGCTGCCTGTGTTGGACCATGGCCTGTGCAAGTGATTTGTTTATGCAGTGGCTTCTTTTTGAAATAGCCGTTGCAGACTCCCATGCATCGTCGAACTTGATAAACAAACAAGCTTTCCATCTTAAACAACGGAGACGTCAAACAAAGCACGTCCGGTGCGGAAGAAAAACTGCATGGGCCCAGGTGGCTTGGAAAAGGAAAGGCAAGAGTGAGACAAACGCTGTGGGGGCCTCGTGTGGAGGCCCACCGTGAATGAGAGCGAGATGCATGGCGCGCGCGCGCCATAGCCCATAGCCGACCGTTGCGTTGCGGGCCTGCGCGGGCTCCAGAATTCCAGGCCAAGCGCTCGTGTAAACTGGATTTCATACCTTGCGTTCCGTGTCATTTTCCTCAGGCGAGACGAGAGACCAGAAAAAAAAAAATGCTTGGTCATTATCGACGACGAGTGGTGATCTCGATGCTTGTTTCTGTCTGGCTGCATGCACCTCTCCTTTCCGTCTTTCTCATTGCACTTGCACGAGAAAAATTAGCTCTAGGCAGCAAGCTTGGTACTGCCGCCACGCAGCTCGTCTCCACAATTTTGTTTCCCAGGTGGATGCAGCATCTCGGCATTGGCGTTGTTCTTCTACCTGTGTCTATCTGTCTCAAGGCGGGAAGGGGAATTCACCTTTTGCAGTGCAGAAACGAGAGGACCGCGTGCGCCCTACACCTACTAGTTGATGCCTGATTGTGGTAATCTGGCTCAGTGACGGATCTCGCAAAAAAATTTAGGTAGGGTGAAGTTGAAGCTGAGACAAAATTTTAATGAACGATAAAATCAAATCACGCAATCAAACATATATAATAAGCAAATATAAGAATTAAGATAGTGTATTTGTTCGAGAAGTAAAATATGAAGTAAACGTCATTTTTCTTAAAAATAAAATTAGTCAATGATGATTGTTAGTGCTTGTCGACGTCATGAACGAAGCTCCACCCCGTCCCAATGGCAAGACATTCACTCGCCATCCTCATCCTCGCTTGGAATCAGTGGTCACTTGGCCTTGTCTGTGCCTTGCTCCAAGACCAATTCTATCATCGCTCGAACGACTTCCGATAATATGATGATGCCCAACGCCGGAGTCAGCATCAATGGTGCCTTCCGTGAGCACCATGCCAGGCGGTGGACAGTGGCACTAGCATGCTAGGATCGTAAATTTGGATCTAGAGACATTTCTGATTTTAGGGGCGAATTGGTAGAAATCAAAGAACAACCGGCGGCACCGGCTGTTTTGTGTTTTGTGTCGCTGCAGAAGCCTGCAGCAGCGTCTAGGCCAGCTCTAGGCACAGCAATCCAGCCCATGAGCTCTTAGTTAAGATAGAAGTTCGATTTACCTTCTTTAACTCTTGCGGTTATTCGGTTTTCGTACTCCAATTATAAAACCGGATAGGACGACTCCCTTAATTTTTGATTCTGTTCGTTTTTCCTCTCCTGACTGTTTCGGAAGGTGGTTTCGCTGACGTCACGTATATTGAGAGTATTCGTACGATGACGTGGCGAAGACTGTGTGAAAATCAAAAATTAAGAAACGAATTGTGACAACCCTGATTTTTCTAAAGAAAACTTATCTATTTTTTTTCTTTTTTCATTTTTTATTTTCCTTTGGAAAAATCAGGGACTAAGTTTTTTTTCGTTTTTTGTTTTTTATTTTCCTTTGGAAAAATCAGGGACTAACCACCGTCCGAAACAGACAGGGGAGAAAAAATGAACAGAATCAAAAGTTAAGGGAATCGTCCTACCCGGTTTTATAATTGGAGGACCAAAACCGAACAACCGCAAGAGTTAAGGGAGGTAAATCGGACTTCTTCCCTTAGTTAATTGGCTCAATTGTTTTCAGTCAGGCCCAGCAAATCAGCCCTGCTTCTCCTTCCTCTGAATAAACACTGAACTGCACAGAGGGTCACCCATGGCCGATGGCGGAAGGCGCGCAGAGTTCGGGTGAAAACCCCTTGCTCCGAAAAAAACTGACCAATTGCAGACCTTTGGAAGGCTTTGACCTGATCTTTCGATTTCAGAGAAGCTCTGGAGCTCTATAGGAGAAGGTGATGAGGGTCTTCTGCGGCAACCTTAAGTAGGGCGGCCGCTCTACCATGTACTATTGGGAGATCCGCCTTACCATGCACTATTGGAAGATCCGTCTCTGATCTAGCTGGTGGTACTTGATGTGTAAATGTCTGGTAGGGGTGCCACACTGCTATGCTCTTTCCCCGTCCCGTCCCAGGACTCAGGATGTGGTCAATTACATTACAGTGATTGAATGGTGGTTCTGGGCCTGGCGTGATGGTGTCCTTCCACTGTTCCCATTGACGCACGATTAAAGTCTGGACAGCTTGTTTGAGGTTTTGAATTCATATATATAAGTAGAGGGTTTGAATTTGAAGGCAGGAGATTCAGATCGTATAGCCTTTAATTAATTAGCCACTCCTCTTCGAGTGCTCCCTAGACTGAAGAAATAAGTGAAATATATGAATAGAGTAAAGATTGTGTGAAACTAGAACTGACTGTGGCTGGTTTAACAATAATAGGATTTCTTTTTAGTTTAATGAGTAATAAGTGGTGGTTTTGCTTTTGGTTGTACTCCTACACTGCTGTTCTAGCAGTTGATGTCATGACATTGTTGTCGATGCAGAAGCTATAATATTAAAATATATTCCCGTTTCTAAAAGAGAACTGGCTGGTTTGGTAATTTTTGACTAGCAAATGTAGATACGACACCGGTTTATTAGCATTTAGCAGTAAGAAAACTAATCTCATACTCTGAAGAATTTTTTTTATAGCATGAAATGAAGATCATCGTACTTGTCTTTTTTTAGTACCAGATCAGATCACTGTACTTGTTGGGTAGCCCAATTCTCTGCTTTTCGCTTTTGGGGACCTTAAGACCCCGAAGCCCATTTAATTTAGAAACGGGCCTTATTATGCCCGCCCACTCTGGATCGCAGAGGCCAATCTTGTTCCGTCTTTCTTTTTTTTTTTTTTTTTTTTTGAAATGAATCTTGTTCCGTCTTATCGCGGGAACAAGCGGAGAGAGAGCAGCCCACACACGGAGAAAATTCGGCTGCCACTCTTGAGTCTTGACTCTTGGTGGAGAGTGGATCTCGCTGTGCGCGCTTGCTTTTGACGACTCCCGGTCCCGGACGAGGCTTCCCTCCTGCGATGCGAGGCTGCGACAGCACGCACCACGGCACGGCCGGAGGAAGAAGCACGGTGATACTGGTGCGTCTTCGTGTCCCTGGCTTTGCCAACCAGCTAGTGCCTGCCGCCGGAGACGGGACCCAGCGCACATTCTCGCGCGGCCGATTGTATCTGCACCTCTCCAGATTTAATTATTCCACCCGGGCTCCGCATCGTCAAGCAGTTCAGTTGATAGGGAGACAGGAAAGGGTAAATCCGTCAGCGGGAATGGAGGGATATCCAGGTGATCCGGGCGGGGATCTTCTTTTGCGCGGCCAGCGGCAGGCACTGATGATTGACGGGGAGGCCACTGACCGCCATCATCATTCTGTCTCGCGAGCTCGATCTGGAGCTCCAACGGCCGGTGAATTTGGCGACCACTCGAGTTGTCGCCCATTAAACTTTGTGTGTTGCCCACTCGGGGGTCTCCTTGTTGTCCTCCGTGTCTCCTTGTTGTTGCTCTTGGTTCTCTCCACGGTGTTGTTGCTGTCAAGTCGGTCTCTACGGCGTTGTTGCTGTGAAGTTGGAGTTACGAGTCATGGGTGTACGACTATGCTTGGTAACGATGACACATAATGGACCGATTCAATCTCTTAGACGTGGTGTAGTGACTTTGAGCCATTGGTTGTCTGCTGCTTGATGTCGGAGCTACCTTTGATGTCTTGTGATAGACTTCATCGACGGAGAGTGAGTTGTTGGGGTTTCTAAATGGTCTGTGTCTCCTTTTTTTTTACGAGACTCTATTGACGAATGGTTAAAAATAACTAAAAAATTCAATAGCGATAACAATTTTAGAACGAAGGGAGTACGTGATGTTATATCTCTCATGGTGTCATTTTATAATTTTCTTTATTAAATATTTTTTGAAAGAAATTATTATTAGTCAAAGTAAGAACTGTAAAAGTTAAAAATGACAAATTATTATTAAATTTTTTGTTTTTCTTTTCAACTTTGAAAAGGGAGCCTTTTGCGATGACAAAATCAGGCGTGATTTCTCTTTCCTTCTGACCACTGAAAAAATTTCTTGCGTCAGGAAACGTCGAGACCTTTTGCATGGGTTGCTTGCTTCCAGGGTCACACGGCTGAATAACTAAAGGGTGGCAGCTTCAGATTACAAAAGGCGAGTATGCTTTCGCGACTTTCCATGAGACAGATCACGGACCGACTCTTGGCAACGGTTGCCCGTGCGTGGGGTCAGAGATGGGCAACGGTTGACAGTATTATTTTCAGTGAGAATATTGTTGGTCTGTCAATTTACTAGTAGACACCTTTATGATAAACTAAAGAAATCAGCTTCATGTAGCTAGTGGTACGTGTTAAATTTGAACTCGATTACGATTAGCTTCATCATCGTTATCGTTATTATCATCACCAGAGAGACTAAATGCTGCAAATTAAACGAGCAGCACCAGGAGTGGAGAAGGATAGTTGTACAGTTACGGCAACAGACACGAGAGGAGTCGCCGTCGCCAGGCAGCTACCGCGCGGTATGCAGATGCAGGCCACACATTGTCGATGCAAGGAAAAAGAAACCAAGGAAAAAAATCAATGCTAGCTGTTGTGTCGTGGATTGAACTTGAGCCAGATCAGATCAGACGCGCCGGCCGTCGTGGTCGGACAGCGGCGCGCCCGGTCAGCCGCCACGCTCATCCGGCCACACGTTAAATTTGTAGCCGTCCGATTCGATTCCCCGCGGCGACGCCGACGCGTGCCGATAGGAGTTAGGACGGAGGACGTGTTCGACTTGGCCGCACGGAGGAGCTGGCGGATGGATCAGGCTGCCTCCCCATCGTTGTTTGCTGCTTGCTTATCATCGCTCTGTCCTGCTCCGCGGTAGATTCCATGCATCCCTTAATTTCCCCTTCTCGCAAGAATCTTATTTTTCAAGTAAAATTCGCAAGAATCTTATTAGTAGTAGTATTTTTTTGCCTGCGTATTTGATGCGGCAACAGGATGATGAGATGTGTAGCTGCGTAGGCCACATGCAAGCAAGCGCCCGGGGCGTACGGCGCATTAGATCGGGAGCTCGCCGATCCGTCGTGGTGCCGTCATGTTCGTTCTTGGAAACCAGCATATGCATATGCATGACTCGAACTCGATCGATCGGCCTTATGTGTTGTATGTAAGCCGACCCGCTACCTGCGAGATGCCGATCGCAAAATAAGAGAGGAGCATTAGCCGTGCACGATGCCACGCAAGTGATAAGCCAAACCCTCTTATTGCCAAATGTGCCAGGCTGGCAGCAGTAGTGTGTGATGATATGCTGACGACGATAAGTCAGCAAAGAGATGCGGCCTAGGATTGTCGCCAGTCGGCGTCTCTCTGTTGTCGGTACGCAATACGCATGCACGGGTGTACGATGATGCCCGTGCGAATGAAGCGACTGACCGACGGCATTCTTGAGTTGTGGAAAAAATGACGGCTGTACTATGCTGGTGGTAAAGTTTCATGGGATAATTTATCAAAAAAAAAAAAGGTTTCATGGGATGAGCAGTACTAGAGACTAGTACTAGTACTAGTTTAAAAATAAAAATAGGGTTCATCATTTATTTGATGATGGGGTCACTACACATTCCTGGCGCAAAGTTTGTCTTTTCTTTTTTTTTTCCCAGAAGAATGTTTCGATATCAAAGGACCACTACTGGTCCCTGCTGAAAAAAAAAACAAAGCACACCAACGACCGCAGACTACGCCATAAGTGCAGAATTACAGAGGGAAAGGTCCAAGTTCATCTCTGGCGGCCTACATACCATTCCATCGCGTCGATGTCTCGTCTTTTTTTTTTTTTCTGTAGTTGTATCGGTAGTCGTCTCGTCTTGATAGACAGAGACATGTTTCACCCGCATTCGTGCTTCAACTAGTGGCAGTAGCGTCAAGGGGTAAGAGATATTTTCGATCAAAGATTGGATTGGAAAGCGTCCGTGTCTTGATCGAGCTGCTAAATGTAGAACACACAGGCGAGGTAGTAGATTTTTTTTTTCTGCGAGCCCGTACATCTTATGGAGTGCTGTCATCACCCCCGGGTCTGATCGCTTTGCTGCTCATTACAGTATCACGCACGCTCATTACAGTATGCCCTGCCGCTGTCGCTAATACTGGCCGGGCTTACAGCAAAAATGCTCATTTTTCTCCGTCCGGTCCGGTCTCGTTCGCCATGACTGCCAATGCACTGCAGGCTGCTCCTACTCCAAGTCTCCAACCAAAGAGGCGGCCAACTCAATTGTCAGGTGTCATTCGTTCACCTGACCTCAAATTCTTCAATTGATCGGTTTCGAACGCCTGTGTTTTAGCAGCCGCTGATCGATCGACGTCGGTGCCAATTGCCATGGCAACTTATCACGGCCCCGGGTGGGCGCACATGTCCTGATGACTTGTCACACCTCGTCTTTTCTGAACTCGATCCCATCAAGGGAAGTTTCTTACTCTACTTTTCTAATATAATGTGCAATATTTATATACGGCCATAAATTTGTACTACACATGTACAAAAATACTTTGGAGTTTGTAGTTTATTTAGTATACGCTCGTACAAAAATTTGTACTAGCACGAAATATATGGACCACGGGTCTTGTTGCTCATCAGCACATGGACATGGACTGATCAGCCTGGTTACGACAAGGTGTGACCGGCATGCAGTCCCACCTGGCGGTCTCTGATCTTTGGCTGCACAGCCGGTCCGGCACTCAGTTTTAGGAGGGGAGCGCCGAGGGATCTACCCTGCCCGGGTCAGGACAAAA
Source organism: Eleusine indica (assembly GCA_030378355.1). Taxonomy (NCBI): domain Eukaryota; kingdom Viridiplantae; phylum Streptophyta; class Magnoliopsida; order Poales; family Poaceae; genus Eleusine; species Eleusine indica. The sequence goes on from CM059500.1 coordinate 47,619,661, forward strand.
GGCCAGGTAAGCTTCCATGTCATTCTAGAACAACCACCTGCCTGCCTACCACCTCATCAAATACTTAGTACAAACTAGTACTCGTATTGCGACAAGGTTTGTACAGGGAGTATATGTGTACTACGTTCGCGCGTAACTGCTGCTTGTTTACAATGGTTTATGCCAGGTACTCAAAAATATCTTTGACAACAGACAACCAGAAGTTCACAACTTGTAAGTTGAATTATGTCCCTAGCTGAAGACGTCGACACCACACTCCGAAAATCAGTCAACTTATATCAGGCGGTTGACCTCAGGATAAGAGATTGGTCAGCTTCAGAAAATTACTGTAGGGTTCAGGAACAGTGAAATACAACTTTCAGTTCAAAGAAAAAGACAACTACTACAACACATCGTATTGGGTACAGCTTTTAGATTCCAGATACACGTGCCACATGCTTTCCAGTTCTAGATCATGCCTTTCTCAGATTAAATTTTTTTAAAGGAAGCGCCTACATGTAACTTAATAATGAAAGGAAAGTGTCTTGCTCAAAACGTAATCAAGTAGTAGTAGTGGTCAAACAAGAACTTTCTTGTGATTTCCCAATTTCCGTCACATCACCCTTCCATGGACCATCAATAAATCACGAGCATCGAAGGGAAGGCAGTGGGAAAAAGCTGAGCCAGTCAGGAACGCCGGGAACTGAACGGAAAAATGAGTTTGCGGTTCAGAGTTTGTGTGGAACTTAACACTCCTACAAGTGTCAAGTGTGACTCTTCCATCTCTGGAAGGTCAGATTAAGGTTCTATGCTAAATCCCAGGGCGAATGATTGGTTTCTAAGGATGTTTGAAATCATGTGCATGCAAAGGAATATAATCCTGTATGGACTCATGTGCAATGGTTCCTTCAGCAATTGTAGTATTAGAGGAATCATAGAAGGAAAGGAACTATGTTTACAGTCTAGTATATCCGTTCAAAGAGAAGATAGATATATCGTCAGGACTAAAAAAAGAATTTGAGGTACAACAATTTTGTCAAGAATCAAACTCACGTACGAAGATGGAAAACAATTATGTTTCATTTGTGGAAACAGAGTAAAAAAGGGGAGTAACTTTGACATGAATGTAACCCTATAAAGCCATTAGTACTTATAAAGCAAAAAGAATTAGCATGCTCCACATTTTGCTAAGAAAGACATAAACTCGTTACTCCAGTTTGTGCTCCACATACGGATGGACGCAGTGAATCCACCGGGGCGATCCAAATCGGCACGCGGTTATCCGACAGACCACAGCCGGGTTATTACAAGACCCATCCGCTACGACTGTCTAAACACCACGCTCCGACGCGATCCAATCTGTTACAGCCACGTGCCACCTCGCCTAACCGATGATCCCACGGGCCTCATCCGCTTTAAATACGATCATCAAGAACAACAGAATTACGAAAAGTTTCCTTAGCGCTCGCGCGAAACCAAACGAGAGGTCTCGAGGACGACGAACAGAGGAGAAAATCCCAATCCGGATTCCCAGACCCCTACAACAACCTCGCCGCCGCCACGGTTTTATCTGCTCCCGCCTGTCTTTGAATCTCCGGCGGTAGCCGGATTCTCCGCGTGGAAACGGCGGCGCGCGAGCGGAAAGAAAAGCTTCGATTTTTTTTTCCCCTGTCCAATTCTATCCATCTTCCCTAGCAATCCGCGCGCGACCAGCGTCGTCACCGTGGAATTTCTGGTTTCGCCCCGCCCAAATTAGCCATTCCCGTGTACTAGTTGAGGTGTTTCCGCGGGGGATCCCTCCGCCTGCCGAAGCAATCGCCGCCGGATCGGCGGGAGGAGGAAGACAGCTGCCATGGGCCCCGGCGTGGTGGCGCACCTGGTGCGCCTGGGCGTGCTGAGCTCGACCTCCGACTACACCTCGGTGGTGTCCATCAACCTGTTCGTGGCGCTAATCTGCGCTTGCATCGTCCTCGGCCACCTCCTCGAGGAGAACCGGTGGATGAACGAGTCCATCACCGCGCTCATCATTGTAAGCAAGCAACACCTGCCTGAAAAGGCTGCCTTTCTTGATTCAGTGACTACCGGTACATCATATTTTGCTTGGCGAGTGCCGTTGGCCGGAGCAGAGGCCGATGCTGATGTCTGTTTGGCTGTGACAGGGGCTGTGCACTGGCGTGGTGATCTTGCTGACGACCAAAGGAAAGAGCTCGCATATCCTAGTGTTCAGCGAGGACCTCTTCTTCATCTACCTCCTCCCTCCAATCATCTTCAATGCCGGGTAAGGAAGGGCGTCCTTGTGGTTGCTTTGTGGCAGACACATGTTTGATCGGTTAATTTTGTGAGGTTGAGGTTTTCTGGAAATCTGAGTGGACATGATGCAGTGTGCTGGTTTCGATCTTGTTTGTTCTAGGCCTAGCTGTCCGCCCATCGTCTTGCAATTGCAAGTAGCAGGTTCTAGTACTGAACTACTGTGCTGTGCATGTCGTACGTATTGTTTATTTTAGTGTTTGGCCTCTTTATGATAATCATGGACGTTTCTCTCCTTGCTCTGCCATTCCTTACCAGCTACAGCTGATTATTGGTATCTTGACCTTTACTAGATACTACTCCACCTTCCTAAGATTTTTTTTTTCAACTAGAATTCTGGCATGTTATTATGTAAACGCGTGCGTTTTCGGCCATGCCTATGAGCATCAACACGAAAGCACCATTCAGGTTCTAACAAAATATATTTTATATCAGTTTTCAGGTAAAGAAGAAACAATTCTTCCGGAATTTCATGACAATCACGTTGTTTGGTGCTGTTGGGACAATGATATCCTTCGTCACAATATCAGTTGGTAAGTTCTCCTGAAACTTTTGGCTTTTGACAATCTCAATTATTTCGTACTAAGGCTATCGTTCAATGAATTGGTCTTTATCTTTTGTTTGCTGTACCGCTAGCACCTGACATTTCTGACTCCCGTTACCGTATTTCAGGCGCCATAGCAATATTCAGCAGGATGAACATTGGGACACTTGATGTTGGGGATTTTCTTGGTAAGCCGTCTATACTTTTTCACATGACGCACCACTGAACATAATGTTGTCACCACCATATGAACCTCGTCTCTTTTTGATGTGTCACAATTGCAGCAATTGGAGCCATCTTTTCTGCAACAGATTCTGTCTGCACATTACAGGTTGGTGAGAACAAGCTCATGATCCTTTTCAATTTGTATCATGAGAGAAACCTGGACCTACATAGTATTCTATATTACTAATCTCGTTTGGAAAACAGGTCCTCCATCAGGATGAAACTCCTCTTCTATACAGTCTTGTGTTTGGTGAAGGAGTTGTGAATGACGCTACGTCAGTTGTGCTCTTCAACGCGCTCCAGAACTTTGATCTCAACAAGATTGACGTAGCCGTTGTACTTAAATTCTTGGGAAACTTCTGCTATTTATTTTTGTCAAGCACCTTCCTTGGAGTGTTTGTAAGTTGATTCTTAACCTGCATTCGTAAACTGATTTCCTGACTTGATTGGATCACTGAACATTAACATTCATTCTATGATTGGCAGTCTGGATTGCTCAGTGCTTATATAATCAAGAAATTATATATAGGAAGGTTCGTTCAACTGAACTGAGAAGTACTTATTGATCAACAACAATATCGTCACCAGTACTAACCTTTATCTCTGTTGGCTGATTTCAGGCATTCCACTGATCGCGAGGTTGCGCTTATGATGCTCATGGCTTACCTCTCTTACATGTTAGCTGAGGTGCGCCTCTGATTAGATGTGTAATTAGTTAATTACACAAGGGAATTTATACTGTCACCTTATGCTGATTTTAAAAATTTATACTGTGTTTGTTTGGTCTCTGTAGCTATCAGATTTGAGTGGCATTCTCACTGTGTTCTTCTGCGGCATCGTGATGTCACATTACACTTGGCATAATGTGACAGAGAGCTCAAGAGTTACAACCAAGTAATTATTTGGTGTTCTTTCCATTGGTGTTTAACAATGTTCATATTCTATTTTTCAAAAATTGCTTACTGAATTTCTCCTGAATTTTTCGTCCACCCAGACATGCTTTTGCAACTTTGTCCTTCATCGCTGAGACATTTCTCTTCCTCTATGTTGGTATGGATGCACTCGATATCGAAAAGTGGAAGTTTGCCAGTGACAGGTCAGCTAAATGTTGTCTTCACCTAGAAAAAAAAAACTATTACCTATTAATAGCTTTATGTATATGAAGACTCAGTTTTGCTGTTTCCAATTTGCAGCCCTGGAAAGTCCATTGGAATAAGCTCAATTTTGCTAGGATTGGTTCTGGTGGGAAGAGCTGCGTTTGTTTTCCCTCTCTCATTCCTGTCTAACTTGACAAAAAAGGGTCCTTTGGAAAAAATAACCTGGAGACAACAAGTGAGTATCGTACAGTTCAACTATCTCTCATCTAATGACTTCTTAATAGGATATGCATTGAGTTGATTGAACTCTTTTGATATAGATCGTAATATGGTGGGCTGGACTGATGAGAGGGGCTGTGTCGATCGCCCTTGCTTACAATAAGGTATGTTCAATACTAGTATAATCCATGCGTTCTTGGCCTTATCTAAATTTACAGCAGTTCTATCTAGAACAATCTGTATTTTTATACATCTACTGGCTCCTTCGGTTCTTAACTTTTTCTCCTACAATTGCAGTTTACTAGATCTGGACACACTGAGCTCCACGGCAATGCGATAATGATAACCAGCACAATCACTGTAGTTCTGTTTAGCACCATGGTGAGTCATCTTGTCCCAACCTATTGCTAATGCAATGTGTCAACATATCAAGTATTCATGCCTCATCATATCTGCTTTCTCACCTTAAATGGACATTCACTATTCTGCTAACTCAAAAAGTTATCCTAAAAAAAAAAGTTCCAAGTCGAATGTCACATCACAATAGTCAGGTGTCATGATAATTAAATCCAGAAGCTTCTGATGGTGAACGCTCTTGCCCCTTTCAACAGGTTACTGATGAGATTGTGTTTTAAGATAAAATAATTTGGTCCCCTACCGCCCTTATCCCTTTTGGATTGAAGAGCTCAAATTAGCACTTGAAAATTTTCAAACTAGAAACACCATTTTGTTTTCCAATATAGTTTTGAAAACCAAGGACCGTTGCTTGAATAATGTATCAAATGATGACAGGATTTATGAAAATAGAGGCAATACTCCTGATATATATGAACTTTCCTGAAGCTTTCTGACACTGCTCATCTTCATCAGGTGTTCGGGATGATGACAAAGCCATTAATCCAGTTCTTGCTCCCGGCGTCAAGCCACACGGTCACCTCCGAGCCGAATTCGCCCAAGTCTCTCCACTCCCCTCTCCTCAGGAGCATGCAGGGGTCTGACCTCGAGACGGCCTCGCAGTCGCATATTGTCAGGCCTTCCAGTCTCCGCATGCTCCTCAGCAAGCCGACCCACACCGTCCACTACTACTGGCGCAAGTTCGATGATGCGCTGATGCGGCCCATGTTTGGCGGACGCGGGTTCGTTCCTTTCTCTCCTGGATCACCCACCGAGCAGAGCGTTCATGGTGGACAGTGAACACTGAACATTGCCAAGGAAACGAAGAGTTCGACACGGTGAGAAGGCATATTTTTCGTGTTAAAGAGTTTACAGCTACTGATCAGAGAGGATAATGCTCAAATAGTTCTGATCTGAGATGGTGCCTCACCGATGCTGAAGAGGGACCTTCGTCTAGCTGAAGGTTCAGATGGACAGTTAAAGTGGTCCGGATCAGCAGAAGAAGATGAACACTTGTCATGCCTGTAAATTTTTGTACATTGACACCCACTTATATGTTACTACGATTAGCTAGCGTGTCACTACAACTAAAATCTTCGGAGGCTAGAAGCAGATCTCCATGTAATTTTATTTTCCTTTTGCTCTGGTTTTAAGTGGATATGGTGTGAAAGGGAGAATTTTTGGTTAGTTGGAGCTTGGGATAAGAAAAAATTATATTGCAATTGAAGATACCAGTCGTCAAGAATTAAAAAACCGTTCGTATCGCGGAAACCAGAGTCAACAGGTTTGATAAAAATCATGAAAACCGGATGATAAACTGCTTAAATGACAAAATACGAATTTGAATATGATTTGAAAGGAAACCGGTCGGTTTTTTTGGTTTATCGCTCGGTTTTTCTGGTTTATGTTTGGTTTTTCGGTTTACCGCTCGGTTTTCTCTGTTTTTATAGGTTTTCTCAGTTTGAAAACAAACCGCTCGGTTTTTCTGGTTTATCGCTCAGTTTCTCCGGTTTACCGCTCAGTTTTCTCGGTTTTCGTGATTTCAAAAATTTTTAAATTTTCAAAATTTTAAATTATATTATACCAAATACCGGTCGTTCGTTTAAACCGGACCGGTTTGATCGAAAACCGTGGAAACCAAGCGGTTTTTGACGGTTTTTAAATCGTTGTAGTCTTTGTTTTCTTGCAAGCTACTAGTAGTAGAATTTACTCTGTTAGAATGTGGTCCTGTGATTCTGTCTGAGTTCCCTATTTCAGGATTCAAAGCCTATACTGGCACGACTGAACCATGTCAACATCAAAATAATTCAGACAACATCCATTATCATACTGTCCCACATAAACCACAAGAGTATAATATAAAATATTTTCTTCCATTATTCCAGCACACTCCTGAACAAATCATGCGACGGCATCATGCTACGCAAAAGATTGTCCCAACAAAAGCGCATGCGCCCATCACTGCCACCTAACGTTGCACTAAACAAGCAATGAGTGATATTCTCCTGCTTGGTTATGAAACAGTGTCCGGCCTAATAATATTTTCTTTAAGACTGTCAAGCTGCGGACTCTTTACTAATTGCATGTTCCAGACAACATACTGTTTGAAGACCTCAACAGTTGGTCGGTCAATGCTCTGAAGCGTCAGAACAAGCACAATCAACATTTAGTACATGGAGAGATAGAGATAGATTCAAGTTGAACCGTCAAGCGGCATCTAGGCAGACAATTTTTTCAGCTCCACCAGAGAGTCGGCATTCAGATTCCAGAGCATGCACATATCACATATGAAAAGTACCTCCTCCTTTTTCAGACACTTGACGACACACAGTGAAATTTCCCTACTCTCTCTGGACGGCGCATAAACCTGCATCAACATGGATAGTTGGATGCAGCAAGTACAATTCTTCAATCAGTGCGATATTCCAATGGCACAAGGGGAGTTTTTCTTCACCTGTCAACAAACTTACACATATCGCTCACAAGCTTTTGATTGGTCCATAAGAATTATCCCAGAAAGCCTTTTTTTATAGAAAAATATCAGAAAGCTTGTCATATCAATGCAAAATGATGGAGATATTTTTTTTTCTGATTTCACATATTGTCATATTTGTTTGTTTGTTGGATAAACACTGAGCGTTTGGTCTGCCCACAGTTTCTATTCCTCCTACTTGCCTTCTCTCGTGGGCAGAGAGGCAGTCCAGGGACAGAGAAGGCTCCACATCCTTGTCTCTGTCTACCACTAGGACAAGCCACATACCCAATTCCAACTCAGCTCACAAGCTCCATCCCCACGTCCATATTAATACAGACGAGGCAACAGCCTGTTTCCCCACGGGCCGTGTCTTACAGATTACTCGTGACCCAAATCATGTCATGATCCATAAAGATTCCATTTTCGCCTATCGTTCTTGCTTCAGCTGAAAAGTCGTGTGCTACTTCGGTGGAATTCGGTTTGGAATTCGCTCGTAAGAGAATTCTCAGTAGCCGATTTGGTCCAGGAAGATATGCCTTTCAGCAGCATGATCCAGGAGATGAAGGGGGAGATCGGTGCCATCTCCCGGCGAGGCTTGCGGTCCCGGTCGCACAGGCCGGGGCGCGTCAGGCGAGTGGCGGCGGTGGAGCCGGACGAAGCGGCTCTGCGGCAAAGCTGCTGGGCGCAGCTGCCACCGGAGCTCCTCCGGGAGGTGCTGGTGAGGGTCGAGGAGGCGGGGGCAAGGTGGCCGGGCCGTCGGGACATGGTGGCTTCCGCCGGCGTCTGCCGGAGCTGGAGGGCAGTCGTGAAGGAGATCGTGCGCACCCCTGAGGCGTCAGGAAAGCTCACCTTCCCCATCTCCCTCAAGCAGGTCTGGTTTTCAGAATCTCTGGTTGGTGATCTTGTTCGTGTTGGTTGATGGTCCTATCTGTATTACTGTTCATGGCATATTGATAGGAGTATTTCACATAAAATTCCATAGTCGTCAATTTTTTTTTGGCACGAAGTAATCATTGAGAATGATGTCGAATTGGTCATATTTGCATGTACATTCTTGTCCTTTGTTTAAAGCTTCAATGGTCAGTCCTCCGTATCAAGTGTTGCGTGCGATTCGAATGTGTTGACCCTTCGTTGTCCGTAGAAGACATCAAACTGATTTTAATTTTCAATCCTGCTGCACGAGCATTGTTGAAAAAAAAAAATCCTCCAGCACAAGAAAGTCTTGAGAAGATTGGTCGGGCCGTTATTCTATATGCAGAGGATGCCATATTAGTATAAATTTTTTGATGACTTGTTCTCTGGGTCAGCACGAAGCATCCAATGTCAAATGTTACTTAGTACGCGATATGACTTTTAGCTCTTGGCGCCGTGGGACGTTGGACAGAGTTCTTGGATCGTTTTGGTCTTTTGGATTACCATTTCTACAAGAGAGACGTTTGATATTAGTTTTTAGTCAAATTTCTTTGATAGATTTTAATTCAATTTATTTACTCACTGCCTACCTTTGTAACTGCAGCCTGGTCCAAGGGATGCCCCTCTCAAATGTTTCATCAGGAGGGACCGAGCTACACAGACATATTATCTGTGCATTGGACTCACTGATGGTATGTTTTCCTTCTTTTTTTCCTCTTCCAACTACGCCTCTTGCCTCTCAGGCATTTACAGTGTTCATGTTCCCATTGTCATTTTTCTGTTTCTGAAGCATTAGCTGATGATGGGAAGTTTCTACTCGCTGCACGCAAATATCGTAGGCCCGCATGCTCTGAGTTCCTAATTTCGCTTGATGCATGTGATATGTCAAAGGGGAATGGTACTTATATTGGCAAGCTAAGGTGAGCATCCAAGAAGCAAAGATGGTTTCTGAAAGCTTTTCATTGATGCACATAATAAGATCAAAATTATTGTATGAAACTTTATATGTATCATATACTTTATGTTAAACAGATCAAACTTCTTGGGAACGAAGTTCACTGTCTATGATGCCCATCCACCTTGTGATGGGGCTGTGGCTTCAAAGGATTGGTCTGCACACATGATCGGCTCAAACACAAATTCTCCAAGGGTGCTTGCTGGGAACTATCCAGTTTCACACATTTCCTATGAGCTGAATGTCATGGGATCAAGGTATGGAAAACAAAGTAACAAAACTTCTATTCTGGCAATATTGGGCTCATGTTTCATTCCAAGGCGATATGCAACTATTGATTGTTTTTATGTTTATGTTAACTAGAATTTCAATGGAGTATTTTTATATTTTTTTCCCAATTGCTGATGTTGAGAAGTCTGACTGACTATCGTTCGGTTTACTTTTTTTTTTCAGAGGCCCAAGAAAGATGAACTGTATTATGGATTCTATCTCTGCATCAGCAATTGAGGAAGGAGGGACTGCCCCCACACAGATTGAATTTCCATCTAGTACCTCTCACTCTTTCGCATCGGTTCCATTCTTTAGATCGAAAACAGGTCGGCCAAATGGTTCAGCTAGTCACTTGGCCACTCAGAATGAAAATAAGATGGTGCTGACGAACAAGTCTCCCAGGTGGCATGAACAGCTTCAGTGCTGGTGCCTTAATTTCCATGGGCGGGTAACGGTTGCGTCAGTAAAGAACTTTCAGTTGGTGGTGGCTTCAGACGAAAATGCTCCCACTAATCAGGCGGATCATGGTGACGTGATACTCCAGTTCGGCAAGATAGGGAAGGACTTATTCACCATGGACTACCGTTATCCAATATCAGCATTTCAGGCATTTGCCATCTGCCTCAGCAGCTTTGATACCAAAATAGCTTGCGAATGAGTCAAGGTGTGATTCCTTCTTGCTTGTTTCCTTTTCTTGACTTGCCAAATAAGTGAATAGCTGGGATGCGCCATATCTGACGGTCCACTTCGGAAGTTGCTCACTCACCCTATTTAGTTGCTTCCAGATTTAGAATTTCGTTGCAGACAGAGGAAAACTTACCTTCACTCCTTGTCTATTGGTTGCCAAAGATATCTGACCTGCAGTCTAGCTTTCTTTGAAATGCATTGCACCACCTACCTGACCTACAACTACTAATCAATCCACACCATTTAATTTCATTTTAAAGTCTCACTTGTATGTCACTTACTCACTTCTACGCAGGTGTTGGATAATCAGAGCATGTATGTAGACTCAAGAGACAGCAAGAACCAAGAATAGTTAATACTACTGTTTAAGAGAGTTTGGTGTTCAGACTTCATAGAATTTGATATTCCTGTGTAATAATAGCATTGTGTAAATAACAAGATGTTTTTTTTCTTTGGTCTTAGCTTGATTTTCTCCCAGAAAGGTGCATCATTTAGTGTGTTTGTCTGTATTTTTCAAGAACAAATCCTTTCTTATTTGCTATAATTATCTGTGAAGAGAAGCTTCAAATGAAAGAGCTTTGCTGATTTTTTGTTTTTCTTTTGTTCAATGTTTTAGTTCATACAAAGGTACACAGTTCTCTTACGTGCTTGTTTCAGAAAAAAAAAATATTCAAAGTTGAGGCTGCAACTGGAAGATCACACCATCCTGCTTTCATCTATGTAGCTCCATTTGAAATGACCTTTTCTCAGACGTTCACGAGTAATATCTGAATGACGACAAGGGCTCCATGAGTTTACAACTTGTAGCCGTATAATCTTGTGTTCTTATTTTTTAAAAAAAAGAGAATAATTTCAAAGAAAAAATATTAATAAGGCATTATAATCATGAGAAAATCGAAATACAAATGCATATACAGTTCATCAGCTCAGATCCACTAATAGCTGGATCATCTGTTGACATCTAGGAGTAATTAAACAACACTACTAGCGCAACTTCTTGTTCAAGTGCACGTCAACGACGCCAGTGATCCACCAGGCAGGACTAGGAGTCAGAGCAGAGACGTGGAAGGTGAAGTAGCTGATGATCAAGCGTTCCTCGCCTCCCTGGCATTATTGGACATGGCCATCTCGCGTTCGTCGTCTCCCGCCGCGTCGTCCTCGTCCCACTCTCCGCACACGACGCTCCGCAGGAACTCCATGAACTGCGGGAAGTGTTCGGGCGAGAAGAACTCCGCGCCCATGCGCTGGTACGTGAAGTGTCGCGGGCGCATGCGCTCGGTGGTGAGTATGTTGCTCCGGATCCGTGAGAAGCTGCTGGTGTGCGTCATGACGAGCGACGCGTTCTCCCCCGCGATGGGCACGGCGTACCGCCTGCAGGCGTTCTTGATCTGCACGAGCAGCTTGTCCGGGCTGGACCCCGTGCTGTGGTGCTGCTTGTTCATGCACACGTCCATGCCGGGCACCACCATCGTGCACCCGTGCCGCGCGAACATCTTCGCCACGGGGCTGTACCCGTTCTTCTTGTGGCTCTTGTAGAACCCGGCGGCCGCCTCGGCTGGCCGGGACCTTGCGCCGTGCCACCAGTGCATGAATGGCACCTTGGCGGAGAGGTCGGCGGGGTGGTCGGCGAAGACGGCGCTCGCGGTGCCCAGCACGCGGTCGCCGTGCCCGACCAGAAGCCCGGAGTACCAGGAGAGGAAGAAGTCGCCGTAGGGGCTCTCCCATGACCCGCCCTGCTCACGGAAGAAGCCGCACGAGTCCGGGGACTCGTGGTACCGCGGCGCGTCGTGCGGGCCGTACATGCCCCACATCGCCTCCCCGGACTCCGCCGCGTGCTGTTTGAGGTTCGCGAGCATGTACTTGTCGTAGCATTGGAACTCGCCCACGCCGGTGAATCGATGGGCGTCGCTCCCCGGCGGGTACGACGGGTACCGCAGCACGCCGTTCGCGCCCAGCCCGATCGTCACGTCCTGCAATGCGCGCATATTATATTGTTTAATTTATATACATACATATATATATATGTAAATAAAGAGGAATAGTTTTACGGTGATGGTGGAGCCGAAGAACTCGGCGAACTCGGCGGCGAAGCTGCGGAAGAAGGCCTGGTAGAGCTGGAGCGGCGACTTGCCGTGGAGCACGGGTAGCTCGTCGATGGCGAATGACAGGCAGTCATGGCGCACCCCGGACCGGTCGGTGAAGAAGATGTCGGGGTCGTCGGCGCCGGCAGCCTTGACCCAGTTGGGGATGCTGGGGACGCCGGCAGCGCCGGGGGACCCGTGGCACCGGAGCGACACGCGGAGGGTGAGGCCCTCGGCGCGGACCATCTCGGCCACGGCCCGGTACCCGGCCCAGTTGAACCGGTCGGGCGACTCGGGCTGGGCCACGGACCAGAACACCGGCAGCTCCACGCCGTCCGCGCCCAGCAGCCGCACGGCCCGGATCCCCGCGGCCACGGCGGCAGCGCTGTTCACTGTGGTGCCGTCAGTGACCGCGTCGATGGGCAGGCCCACGAACAGACGCGCCGGGGCCGTGTCGTCCACCTCGTGACTGCTCTTCTTGCTGCTGTGCTCGCCGGAGCCGTTCCCGAAGAACCGCCCGATCCCGGTGGCCCTCAGGTCCCTGCGGTTATTGCTGCAACCTCGCCGTGCCTGTGCAAACGCGACCCTGTTCACCGCCGCACGTCCGTCCAGACCCTGATGCTGGCGGCGCACCGACGCCGCCGCGGCCGGGTTCCGCATCGTCGTCATCGGCACCAAGGTTTCCATGGCGATCTCAACTCGATCAGGAAGTGCCCGTCAGGGGGGGGATGATGGTCCTGCGTGCACGAGCGTTTTCCGGAACCGGGACGCGTACAGGGACGCTCTGGGTTCCTTGGCGTTCCTGCTGAACATATACGTTGTTGGTCGGTGGCGTGGCTTCCCCGGGAAGTATTTATGGGCGGGAAGCGGACGGCGAAAGTGGCGGGCAGGGAAAAAAGGGCGGTCATGCATCCGGCAAGCTTGCTGGCTTCCAATGGAGAGCCGCGAGCCACCGTTTGCCTTTTGTTCGGCCAGCGAATCCTGTGGCGCGGATGATGACCCGGTGCACAAGCCGGGCACCCTCTTGCTTCGGCCGATCGATGATTAGCTTATTGTGCACACGAGTCATTTGGGTAGTGAAAGAAAGGTGGTCTTTTTTTGTTTGTTTGTTCGATAAAGACACCAGCAGCGTATGCAGTTCAGATTACTATAATGTGCCATAATCTGTTGTCTAGCCCGTCTTTAGAGTCCACATCAATGTATGAATCAATTTAATTTTCAATCGATTGAAAATAGAGTTTCTTAGATCTAGATTCAATTGATATAAAAAGACAAATTTTTTTTGTAGTCTATACATAATATTAATTATTATAAATAATCTTACAAATAAAAAATAACATAAGAAATAGCAAAAAAAAAAACAAAAGAAACAACACTTCAAAAAGCATTGATTGAAAGAATGATACTTTTCAATCGACTGAAAAGTAGCATTCCCGTTTAATTATTTACAGAGGTGTCATAATCTAGTTTTTAATTACTAAAATTTGCTAATTTTTTAATCATTATTAGATATAGATCCAACTACCTAGATTTTTCATTCACTTGTGTCAAACACATATTCTCCAAAAAAAAAAAAAAAAAGAAAATGTTTCACCTACGAAGTAATTGTTCTAACAGCAGAGATTTATTATTTCAGTAGTATATTTTTATTATTCCAGCAGTACATTTTCAATTTTTTTTCAAAAATTATGACTAAAACAAAATGTAAGATTTCAGTTAATTGAAAACTAGGAAATCTATTTAATTATGACCTCTTGCGAGGAAAATCATTAAAAAAGAAACCTCCATTACTAAAATTATATGATATTTAGTAAAATTAATCTCATAAAACAATCTTATAATTTTTAGTTTTTTTGCATTTTATACATATCATATATCAAATACAAAACATTTCTAGTACACACTATTTTGTGTAAGATTTTCAGTGTCCGTGTTAACTGAAACTCATTGTGTCATCTTCGCTTCGCCTCCCTTGCATCGTCAGAGCTTATCGAGCATATCTATGCATCAGTTTAGGAGGTGGGTTATTGACCATGTGCCAAAATATGAAGCGGTATATATGTGTTTGTGGCGCTCATTTCGTCACCAGGAACCATCCAAACTCTCTCTTCCTTGGCCCAACCCTTGGCAACGACTCTTAATTTTCTTTCCAATTGTGACAAAAGATGACCATGCATATTAGTAGCAAAAATATCTCAAGAAAGTCATATGATTTAACAAGAGGACAATGTTAAAATACGACTTAAGATCAATAAAATGTGATGTTAACTTAAATATTATGCTAAATTAATCTAATTGATTTCACTAAAGCGAATACTATAAAACCTGATCTTAATCTAATAGTTAGTGGCGATGTGGTCCATGTTCTTCAATCATGAGCTACTTCGATTTCAGTCATAAATCCCTTTTCAATCACTACAAGATGTATGTACCTATTGTTTAGACGACCAAATATGTACATGAAAAGAACCAACAACTAAGTATTTTTTTTAAAAAAATAAACAAGTGATTCTATTTGACCAGGTTAGGTTAGAGTTGTGCTAGAATTGAATTTTGACATAGTACTGCCAAGTTGATTTAAACTACTTAATTATGAAATGGCATAATTGTATATGAATGTACATCTTTATAAATGAAGAAGGTATGTTGTCTATGGTTGTTGTGTTTGTAAAGAGATGATGCGCCAGTGCCCTAGCAGCATCGGAACCGTGTTAACGCTACGAACATCAAAAGTAAAAAATCAATGAAATTACGAATAACAGTTGACATACATAGCTTCCCTTATTAGTAAAACACTCCTTAACATTTCTTGCTTACCGGAAGACAGATATCATATAAAGCTAATAGAATGTTGCCAAGTGTCAATCATTGAAATAGCTTCATAATAAATTATGAATCGTTTTAACTTGCATAATGTACCTACCTGGACAAATGGAACAAGGTATAGTGTCACTAATCCCAGATATTTTTTTGTTAAGAAGTCTTTTGAACTTTATGCTTCGTTTGAACATCAGCCATAAAAAATTGGATGAAACGCAGCCTCAAGCTGGCAATACGGTGCATATAACATCCGTGCCTAGTTTGCTGTCCGATTTTGCGATCATGTGGCTCCCACACATGTTGGCATGTTGGCATGGTTTGGTTTTATCAGCGCCCCACATGCTCCCATCTCTGATGCAAACAATCCAAACGCAAGCGCTCGTCGGGTCGACGTCTTCGTTCACCAGCGCAGCGCAGAAGGGAAGATGGCTGTCTCCGGACTCTGGGCTAACGACCAGCTGCATGTCGGGTTGTCGTTGAGCATACGTTGCTCCGCGGCAAAGCCCGGTTGATTGCCTCCGTTCCGTGTTGCTTCCCCGGGTCACTTGGGAGGGAATCGCTAGAACAAGAAATGGACGAAAAAAAAAGTGGCTTCACACGGCCGCGCGACGTGCAGGCACGCAAACTCGATTGTCTTGACGTAGTCTCTCCGTGCGTCGAAGGGTGAGTATCTGCCTATTTCTGCCGGTGAATCCTGTTTCGGTCACCAGAGTTTTGAAGAATGATTTTGAAGACGAAGGCGTGTGCCGCTCTGAGACGTGAACTAGTTCTGGTTAGCTGGATCATTGGGTGGACTTTTCTAAGGCTTTCTGATGGCCTACAAGTCAAAGGAGCATCTTGTTCTACTGTTATATCTCACTTTCTATGACTGCTGGTTGCCGCTGTGATCGGGAATCGGGGTGGCAAATCAACTGCTGTTTTCGCATGTCACTTGTGCAAGTACACATTGCATGTGACGACATTCACCAGATCGAATGGCTCTAAAAAGACCACGCTAGAGCACTGAAAACACATCGAGTTGCTTGCTTTTGGACCACCTCTGTTCAACGTAGTAGAGTGGTTATTTTGTGAAACATCAACTACAGTACTATAGTGATTTGTGAAACATCAACTACAGTACTAGACGTGTGAGCTGGAGCACAACCCAGAGTACGGGACAGTGCCGGCAGCCGGGAGATGCCGTCGACATCGTATTCATATCTCGGGAGTGGAGAGGCATTGCTTCTTTGCCCAACACGATCGTTTGCCTTGGCGAAATATCCCTCGATCGATCCGTAAGACTGCGAACCCGCGTTGGTGCGGGCCTTCCGCGACTCGTACTGGATCTGCTTGTCAAATGTGCAGCGCGAAACGACACGAGAACATGCACGCATGAGACAGGCTCGTGAATTGTCACCTCGCTGCCACTTGGCAGTGTCTGTCTCGCTTGTTCACTCACCTCCAGCACGGTGATCGCGCAAACTACACGAGGAGAAGCTGGTGTCTAGGTAGAGTCTACATCAATATAATCAATTTATTTATATATTTTTTATCCATTATATTGTATCATTGGCATGTCCTCTTTATAGTTACTAGTCAAGAATAATATCTGCTTTGTTGCCATGGTCATAGTACGGAACAAAAGCATCAAAGTTCTCTACTAGGTCGACGACTATACCACACTATGTACTTTGATATCTCACAGTTGATCCTTACTTTGACATGATCACAGTGCTATTTTACATGCCTTGATGATAGGACATGTAAAACATTCTCAAAATGAAACATATATATGTTGTACAGTAAACTACGCATGGTCCTCATGGATTCATATAGCAGTTGAATATAATGAAACTATAATTCATGAAAAAAAGAGTTCTTGAGTTCATTGAAGCGGCACGTCCAACATTTACTCAATCAATGCGAGCAACTTAGTCTATGTGCTTTGCAGCTTAAGAATTATAGTTTTTTGCTCGTAATAAGAAAAACTTTGAGAATTGTTGCACTACTATGACACAACTCTACGCAAGGCCTAGAGACTCCATCTTGTTATGTAGTTTGAGGTGACAAGTGGGTTTTGTGGAGTGGGCTAATCATTCTTTTTTGTAATCACTTCTTTTCTATCTTTATTTTTGTTATTATTTCCATATACAATGTATTATTTTTTGTTTCACACCCTTTCTTAATCCCATAACAGTTAGTTCGAATATATAAGTTAGAGACACCTAAAAATAAAGATAATAAGACATGTACATCACTGACGAAGCTACATGGTGGTACCCTGATGCACATGCACCATGGTAAATGTCAACTTTAGTAGTAATTGGCTCATATTCACCATTAGTGCACCTCCTCAATTATTGATTTAACACTCCCAAACACAATATTTGTGAACGCATGGCACCATCATAACCTTAGTTCTAGCTTCACCACTGATGTATATTAATGATTTTTTATTTACATAGGTACAGTGATTACATCGAAACTAGAAAGAGGTGATTGTGATATTATATGGTTGGTTGTCATCCCATATTTCATGTCTTATATTTAATCTCTGCTATAGCATCATCTTCAAGCTCCAATCACCTCCATCTCTTCTAGACCATGTCGGGGGTCCAGTGACTATGAGTCCAAATGTGACTCAAAGTTAATAAAATATAATATTAACTTAATATATAAAACTAATCTAATTACTTATATTGAAGTAAAATTTATAAAAATGTGATTGTTAAAAGAGTAGTTAGTGACCATTAGTCTGAAATCATATGATCTAGACCCTAGTTATATAGAACTCGAACTTTTCAAACACACTACAAGAAGTATATACTCCAGTGATTAATGACATACAAGAAGTATATCATGCTAGTATGCTACGAACAATTGCTTGACATATATTAACAGTCCAATTAAGACAAGTTGTTTTATAGTTATACTAGAACTGAATGTGACCAGGGCACTACTAAGCTCGATTTAAGCTAATTTGCAAAGTAGCCAAATGCATGAGCTATTTTATTGCAAAATAGCAGTAGTGTAAATGTAGATCTTTAAGAAATGGAGGATCCATATTTTCCGTATACTATAATGTTCCAAAAGAAATAATCTATTACTACTTTAAAGACCTCAAAATCTCTTGATTTTATAAGAATTACATAAGTTGAATATCAACGAATCAACGAAATGACATAAGAGTAGACACACTACTTGATCAACCTTAACAATTCATACAACTTGCTTCTTCTTGCTACCGGAAGACACCATCATGAAGCTATTAGAATGTTGCCAAGTGTCAATCATTCAAATAGCCTCATAGTTTATGAATCCCTTGAACTTGCATAACTCGACCTGTAGGGGGTATGACGGTCCCTAGACATTTTGTTAAGAAGAAGATCTTTTCACGTAGGTTGAATTTTTTTTTTATCTAGTGCTTTGATTGGGAAAGACGAGGAAATTTTTTTCCGCACCGGTTGGAGATCGGGGGCTCGAACCCCCGACCGGTGGGCTGCCACTCGGGCGCCTTCACCACCAGGCCGAAGGCCTGTTCGCTTGAACCTGCATAACATACCGAGACAAAGGGAAGAAGGTAGAATATCACAAATTCTAGGTATGCTTTTTAAGGAAGATGCTCATTTTGAACTTTATAGTATGTGTAAATTCAGCCGTAAAGAAATGGATGAAGAAAAACTCACCCTGATTATACCGTGCAAATACGTACTCTTCCGATTCATCGATGCTATACCGTGGGTTCCATGTTGGCATGCATGGCTTTGTTTCGCCCTTATCAGCACTCTATAGAAAATAAAATCTCTGATTATTTTATTACAGCGGCAAGTTCGAATTTGGTTGTATGAGCTCCTTGGCTGGATCATTGGATGGACTTTTCCAAACGATTCATGGTCCATCAAGTCTAGGGAACCCCTCATGCTATGGTTATGTCTCTCTGTCTCTGACTGCTGGTTGTTTGCTGTGATCGGGAGACGAGGCCGCCAAATCAATTCTTCTGTTTCTGGAAAAGGCGAATCACTTGTGCAAGTACAGAATTGGAAGGACACCAATGTTATTATCTAGAGCTTGATGAAACTGATGAAGGCCTGGATGCCGATGTACAAGGAGGAAATCTCAGAAAAGCTGAAGCGGTGGATCGAATTCTTGGAGAAAGAAGCACGGTCGCCAAGGAAAATCCAAAGCGCCTGAAGACCTGGCGCTTCGATGAGATGAAGTCCAAGGAATCAGAATGGCTTCACTGAAGAATAGGTGGAAGATGGGTGGCTTTCGGATTTGTTCTGGTGTTGCACTGTAATGCTTTCGCCCAGTCGTGGCTGAGAATTCTGTAGGGAGTGTCTAGCTATCTACCTGGTGCAAATATTTCAGAGCTTAATAGATGTAAAACGATATGCCTTGGTAATAAAACTTGGGCAGGGCGGTTGCCTCTTACTCTAAAAAAAACTTGTGCAAGTACACATTCACCAGAATTTCTCCAACAAGACCACGTTAGCACTAAAAAGTAAAAACAACGAGCTGGCATCCGATCGGACCACCTCTATACATCGAGGTAGAGTAGAGCGGTTATTTCTGCAGTACAAATGAAACATCACCAGCGTTCGTGGCACCAACAACATCAACAATAGTTGCGAGCTGGAGCACAAACTAAAGTACGGGCAATATGCCGGCCGGCATCGGGAGATGCCGTCGACATCCTATTCGTATCTCTTGAGAGTGGAGGGGAGAGGCATGCACGGTCCTTGCTCTTGGTCCCACCTCTTCCGTGCCCACCGATCCATCGGCATCGCAAAAACTTGTTCAGGTCTCGTTGGCCTTGGCGAAACGGCCCTTGATCCGCAACCTCCCGTCGGCGCGGGCCTTCCGCGACTCGTACCGGATTTGCTTGTCGAATCTGTATATTTTTTTTTTTTTGAAACGCGACATGAGAACATGCAGAGCAATCTCACACGGAGTAGCATATGGAGCTTTATTTGCATGAATAAAGTTCAGCAGGGCATATGCATGCCACTCGCCGCCACGTGACACAGTCTGTCTCGCCCTTTCACTCACCTCCTGTTCTTCCGCTTCTCCTTGTAGCGTGAGATCACCGTGCCGCGGTCGGGGTAGGCGACGTTGTACCCTCCCTTCTTGGCCGGCGGCGCTGGTGCGTCTGGCTTGACGACGTTGTCGTCGGCGTTGCTGCCGTTGCTCATGCTGGGGCAGATCTGTGATATATCCACGAACGAGGACAGGCACGGCTCGGCCGACGAGCTCGCCGGCGCCGGCTTGTGAGCCTCTACTACAGTTCTGCATGCGCCGGTAGTTGGGCCGTCGTTGTTGCAATCCGTTGGGATCCATGCATCCTGTTGTGACAACTGACAAGCAGATGAAAACGTGAGAAGGTTCCTGAGATAAAAGCTAAGCTCGTTCTTTTAGTTTTAGAAGAGTATTTGTTAGTACTGAAACGTGAGATCTAGTAGCCTTTGCATCATTATTCTGCCGAAAAGGATTTCCTTGGCAGTTGACACCAAAATGGAAAACCATAAGCAGGGCCGTACTAGTAGTTGTTGCACGCAATCAATTTGATGGTACTTGGAATATATCGTCCCGCAACGGTCACCGTCTCATATCGTACACGTCTAGTTGCTTGAAAGTTACTACTGGCAGTGGAAGATGCCAACTCGCCAAAAATTTCTAATCAACCATCCAACCAACCAAAATTCAGAGAACGCAACAAACTTAATTATCTCTTCCTCTCGTATGTAGTATGTGACGTTGCCAAAAAAGAAAAAAAGAGTGCTGGTTGGTCTAGTAACTATCTGTAAGAAAGATGTAATAAAGTGACTGATGGAACGAACCTCACAAGTTGGCACGGCCAAGCTCGACGCGTCTTGGCAAGCCTCCGGGTTCAAAGCCTCGAAACCGGCATGCCCAATGGCGCAGTCCGGTGACGCCCACGAAGGCAGCTGCTCGCCGTCGACGGGCTCCACCTCCGCCGCCTCTGACTTGGCGAGCTCCCCGAGCTGCCGGAGAACCTCTCCGTCCAGCTTCCCGCCGGCGCTCCGGTGGTCCTTGCATGCACCACATCAACATCAGAGAGGCTAGGAAAACAAATGATTTTTTTTTTCCCGGAAGCTGATGAACAGTCGTGGTCATTGAAAAGTAGCGGTGCGTACCTTTGGCTTTGGGGACGATGGCGTGACGAGGGGCTGGAGTCCATGGCAGGAAGTGGTAGGCACGATCACGTCCTCGGTACGGACTACCTGCGGCTCCTCCTGCCAGGCGGCGGGCCACCACCCGTCGCCGCCGCCGACGCCGAGGATCGCGGCGAGGTCGCCGATCGAGGGGCACCCGGTGTACCCTTCCACGGCGGCACGATCATGACGGAGCGATCCGCTTCCCTGGTTCCGGTCGCGCTCCTCGAAGTCGCAGTTCCCGCAGAGGAACCCGCGGCGGAACGCGGCCGGGGCGGCGAAGCAGGCGGCGCAGAGCGGGGCACGGGCGTGGCGGGTGGACACGGTGTTGGCGCCGTGGACGTGGCGGTCGCATGGCAGACACAGCCTGGCCGAGTCGGCGCGGCAGTACACGACGGCCGGCATACCGGCGCAGTAGTCGCACGCCGCCGCCGCATCGTCGCCGGCCATGGCTTCCTTTTCCTCGTCGCAGCCTGGTCGGTGACGAGAGCTCAGTGCGATTTGCAGAAGAGACAAAGTAGGGAGGTGCGTGTCCCGCGCGTTCCCGGGGTTTAAGAAGAAGATGAAGAAGGAAAGTGTGATTTGCAGTAAAGAGTACATTGGACTTGATGGCTCGACAGCGAGAGGAGTGACGAGGAGAGAGCGAGACACTCCCTTCGCGCCCGGGAAAGCCCGTTTGTTCCCGCGAGCCGAGAGGGGCTTCATTGGCGTCGCGGCACTTCACACTTACGTCGCTCACATGACCTGTCCACCCGGCGTGACCGCTGCAGATCGCTGTCTCGCAACACAACAAACAAGTAGTAAGGGGAGAGGACAGGGGGTCTCTTAACTGCAAAAAAAAAAAAAAAAGGCATTTGTTGTGATGTGTCCTCGTCCTTCTTGTCAAGAGGTCCAAGTGGAGTGCAAAACTCCCATCAGGCGATGTCTCTTTCGATGACGAGTCCAACCAGTGACTGATAACCGTCTGCCGAAGGCTCCGTACCAAATCGGCAATCTCATGCCCGCGCAGTGGCAACGTTAACATATCCGAATTCGCCTATGGCAGACGATCAGATTCGACAAATTACAATCAGCCACATCAGAGGTTGAATCATCATTAAAAAAAACATACAACAATGTGAAATTCTCAACTAACTCAACGGGCTGGTAGAAGAAGAGCAATGGCAGAACGGGATTCAGGACGGGGGCAGTCAAGGAGGCCGGTTCATGTATTCCAAGGTGGACCGAATGGTCACTACTTTGGCCCACCCATGCCGAAATAAAACCAGAGGTTGACAGGTTGGACCAGCCAGTCCACCTACCAGAACCGGTGAATCATGAACAAAAAGGCATATGCTGTAGACCTCTGCCGAAAAGATGGTTGATACTCTGAAAATGACTGGTGTAATCAGCTAGCATGAATCAGTAATAATAATAATGTATAAATGAGACGTGCATATTCTTTTCTACAAATTGACTGCTAAGTTATTACAGGAAATGGACCTCTACAAGACAAATGGACATTACGTCTACAAGAGAGACATGTGAAATAAATCTAGAACTCATGCTACCGATATGCTAAAACCTTTTTGCACACTGGTATATTTGTTAGCGGATCGATAAAAAGTCACAAATCATGTAATGCACAGAAGTCGCTTGGTGCTCCTCAGGCCATGCACGAATATATTGCATGCCATAATCACAGTGTAATAAAGTGATAAGACAAGAGTTATACCTTTGCAATGTTTAACTGAAAACTTGCAAATACAAAGAACACTGGTCCAAAATTATAACTAGGGACACCAAATATATATGAATAGATGTTGAACATCCTCAAAATATAATAGGGAGGCAGACTACATCCTGGAACTAAGTAACATTATTCTGTAAATGATATTGCTAAGACTCACATATGGTCAGCAGGAAAACTATGGTCGTTGACGTGTAACTGAAACTACCTTAATCTTGAAATGTAAACAAGCATAAATCAAAAGCTGTATAATTTTAGTCACCACACCATGAGACAAAGTTTGTCAACACAATAGTTAAATAATAAATAGGAATACACTAAAAGAGACCCAAGTGAGCCTATGCTTCATCAAAAACTCAAAACCACCTCATCGCTGCCAAATCTAGCATAGATCGATCTTCTGGCCACAAAATACATGCTGACTTGATCAAACTGCTATCAGAATGCATGGGGGCACCAAGCCGGCAGTGTGGATCAGGCAAAACCCAAACGATTTTAAATCAAGAGTAAAGAGAAGCTTAATCAAAAGATAGAATACTACGTCTGGAGGCCAAGACAAGATTCTCTCTAGCTTCCAGCGGATTAAGCTGTGGCAGATTGGTTTCAGTTGAGCAGGAGAGAGAAACTGAGGAGAGATTATCGCAAGAAGAGACTAGATGGTGATGGGCTGGTACGGTTGTGTGGGCCTTTTATTTGAAGAAATATTACTACTCCAAGGTTTATGGTTCTGTTCTTGAATGACATTTCTGGTAAAGTGTCAAGAAATTTTTGTTATTTGTATTCATATAGTATATTTTCTGCTAACTAATTATTTGATCCTAATAAATCTCAATCGAAACAACCCATGAAAAGGAAAGATAGTTCAACTATTCAAATACACAAAGTGTCAAATTTTCTAAGTAGCAGTACATGCGAGCGCTGGTACAACTTTAGTATTTCCTTTGTTTTAAGGTGAGTATGCTCGGGTGTGGTGAAAAATGAGCAAGAGTCTTCGCACTTTCCTCGACAGGTGCGAAGGCTAAGGAAGTTAGCCAAGCCAACTAGAAGTCGTCTAGTGAGTTGGAACATAGGGTCTCTAACGGGCAAGTTACGAAAGCTAGTCGATGTGGCAACTAGGAGACGTGTAAATATCCTATGCGTCCAAGAGACTAAATGGAAGGGACAGAAGACGAAGGAGGTGGAGGATACTGGCTTCAAACTTTGGTACACAGGTACAACATCGGATAGAAATGGTGTAGGCATCTTGATCGATAGGAGCCTCAAGGATGGAGTTGTAGATGTTAGGAGGCACGATGATCGGATTATCCTAGTCCGGTTGGTAGTTGGAGATTCGGCTCTGAATGTGATCAGTGTCTATGCCCCTCAGGTAGGTCTTAGTGAGAGCACCAAAAGACAGTTTTAGGAAGATCTAGATAGCATGGTTAGCTCCATACCTATTAGTGAGAACCTTTTCATAGGAGGAGACCTTAACGGCCATGTGGGGACGTCTAATATAGGGTTTGAGCGGGTCCATGGGGGGTTCGGGTATGGTAGTAGGAATCAGGAGGGGGAGGATATCTTTAACTGGGCGTTGGCTTATGACTTGTTGGTAGCGAATACCCTCTTCAGGAAGAGGGAATCCCATCTAGTGACCTTTAGAAGTGCACAACATTCTAGCCAAATTGACTTTATCCTTGCAAGGAGGGAGGACAGACGTGCTTGCTTAGATTGCAGGGTGATACCTAGGAAGTGTGTTGTCACTCAATATAAGATTATGGTGGCGGACTTTCGCTTTCGAGTACGTGTATACAAGGACAAACATACCAAGACCGCGAGAACGAAGTGATGGAAGTTTAAAGGGGAGATGGCGCAAACTTTTAAGTAGAGGATGCTAGGAGAGGAGCCTTGGGAGGAAGGAGAAGGACCAGATGACATGTAATTAAAGCTGATAACATGTGTTTGGAAGGTGGCTTCAGAAGTGTTGGACGTGAGTAGAGGAGGCAAAAAAGAAGCAAAAGACACCTGGTGGTGGAATGATGAGGTGCAAAAGGCTATCAAGGAGAAGGAGTGTTTCAAACGCCTACATCTTGACAAGAGTGCAGTCAACATAGAAGTCTATAAAATAGCCAAGAGGGCTGCAAAGCGAGCAGTGAGTGTAGCAAAGGGTCAGACGTATAATGACCTTTATCAGCGACTAGGCACGAAGGAAGGAGAGAAGGACATCTATCGGATGGCTAGGATCCGTGAGCAGAAGACGAGGGACATCGACCAAATCAAATGTATCAAGGACGGGGTAGACCGACTTCTAGTGAAAGATGAGGAGATCAAGGACAGATAGCGAGAGTACTTCGATAAGTTGTTTAATGGGGAGGAGGAGGGTCCTATCCTTGAGTTGGATGACTCATTTGATGATACCAACAGACGCTTTGTGAGGAGAATTCAGGAGGCAGAGATAGAAGAAGCTTTAAAGAGGATGAAAAGTGGTAAAACGATGGGCCCTGATGGTATCCCCATTGAAGTGTGGAGATACTTGGGGGCAGAGCCATAGTATGGTTAACTAAGCTTTTTAACCTTATATTTCGGTCAAACAAGATGCCGAAAGAATAGAAGAAGAGTATAGTAGTACCGATCTTCAAGAACAAGGGAGATGTTCAAAATTGTACTAAATATTGTGGGATTAAACTAATGAGTCATACGATGAAGCTCTAGGAGAGGGTTATCGAGCATCGACTAAGAAGAGTGACAAGTGTGACGCAAAACCAGTTTGGATTCATGCCTGGAAGGTCGACCATGGAGGCGATTTTCTTAATACGACAATTAATGGAGAAATATCGGGAGCAGAAGAAGGACTTACACATGGTTTTTGTTGACCTCAAGAAGGCGTATAACAAAGTGTCAAGAAATGTCATGTGGTGGGCCATGGAGAAATACAAAGTCCCAACTAAGTACATTACTCTCATCAAGGATATGTACAAGGACGCGAAGACGTGTGTGCGGACCTGTGATGGCGATACCAATGACTTTGCGATTAAAATAGGACTACACCAAGGGTCAGCATTGAGCCCTTATTTATTTGCTCTGGTGATGGACGAGGTCACACAAGAAATACAGAATGATGCCCCTTGGTGTATGCTCTTTGCTGATGATGTGATGTTTGTTGACGAGGGTAGGGCTGGGGTTAATAGGAAGTTAGAGCTGTGGAGGCACACATTAGAGTCGAAGGGGTTCAGACTTAGTAGGACCAAAACCGAGTATATGATGTGCGAGTTTAGCGCGACTAGACATGAGGATGGAGACGTTAGGCTTAATGGACAATTGGTAGTCAAGAAGGATACGTTTCGTTATTTAGGATCGATGTTACAAAAGGATGGTGACATCGATGAAGATGTTAGGCATAGAATTTCAACTAGCTGAAATGGCGTCAAGCTTCCGCTGTACTATGCGACAAGAGGGTGCCACAAAAGCTAAAAGGTAAATCCTATAGGACGGCAATTCGTCCGGCGATGTTATACGATGCTGAGTGCTGGCCTACAAAAAGGCGACATGTTCAACAATTGAGTGTAACAGAGATGCGTATGTTGCGTTGGTTTTACGGACATACAAGAAGAGATCGAATACGAAATGAAGATATTCAAGACAGGATAGGAGTGACACCTATCGAAGAGAAATTAATTCAACATCGGTTGAGATGGTTCCGACATGTTCAACGGAGGCCTCCGGAGGCGCCGATGCGTAGTGGGGTTCTAAAGAGAGATGCTAATGTTAAGAGAGGTAGAGACCCACCTAACTTAACTTGAAACGAGTCGGTTAAGAAAGACTTGAAGGAGCGGGATATCCTTAAGGAGCTAGCTATGGATAGGAGCGCTTGAAGACTAACAATAGACGTGTCGGAACCGTGATTTTTTTTCCTTCCTTCTTGCTTACTCGTTTTTCCTTCTTTTAGCTTTTGTTCCTTTTGTTTTTGTCCCTTTTTAGGTTTTTTTTTTCTTTCTTTTGGCTTTTGTTCCTTTGTCTCTCCTTTTTTAGGTTCTCATGGGTTTCATTTCTAGCCTACCCTAACTTGCTCGGGATAAAAAGGCTTTGTTGTTGTTGTTGTTCTAGGGTGACTATGCTCACTTTTTCGAGGATTTCAGTGCTACTTGCTTGGAAGAAACATTTTCCTCCTTACTAAATATATGCAATACAAATCTCTAAATAGGATGTGAATTAATTTTGAGTACTGGTAAACTTGCATATCATCTCAATGGTGGAATTGACATCCCACAAAAATGTTTTGTGATTCTAACTTTAGCCTTACACTTAAAACCATCTAGAGCAACACACGGGCACGTATGCTAGTAAAGTGATAAGACACAACTTACACCTTTGCGATGTTTAAATGAGAACTTGCAAATACTAAGAACACACTGGTCCACCAGCCCAAAATTATAACTAAGAACACCAAATATAATTGAATAGATGCTGAACATCATCAAAATATAATAGGGAGCCAGAGTTCATCCTAGAACTAATTAACATTATTCTTTATCACCAACAAGCAACAAGAAAGGTAGATAGGTATCATCTGTGGAAACACATATGATTCAGCAAAAAGATATTAAAACTCATATATGGTCAGCAGGAAAGCTATGGTGATTGACATGTAACTGAAACTATCTTAATCTTGAATTGTAAACAAGCATAAATCAAAAGCTGTGTAATTTAAGTCACCACACCATTAGACAAGGTTTGGCAAAGATATAGTCAAATATTAAATAGGAATACACTATAAGTTAAAAGAGACCATAAACCTGCAACTATTCATCAGTATAGCATAATCAAGTGTACATTCCTTGTCATCAGGGACTTCCATCAAACGCGAAAATAGACAACCAGAGTTATCCTTGTCTCAAACTACCGAATCCTGTGTGGTCATGTCAATTCAATTTTGACCACAGGACACAGCTAGATAGCATACGAGTCTGATGTTAGCTACCAAAAAAAATCTACATGAAACATTACTAAAGTTACAGTACATCCAATAATTGGAGCTAATTAAAGCTGAAGCCTTCAACCACCACTCACCTGTGTAACTTGAAAAAGGCTCAGGCACCACAGTATCTCTCAATCATGACTTTTGGTGGACAAGCTTGATTAAATCTCAGAGCAAACATTGGTCTCAATCGGTGGTCAAGTCCCATTAGTGCACAACGGTACATGGCATGACTTGCACTGCTCAGAACCGCCAACTGCAAAAATTTAGAAGCCAAAACATATATCTTCCTGCACCATCAAGATCTAAACTTTTGGCCTTCTGAATTCAAACCATATCTCATAGTGGTTAAAAAGCAAGCTATCATGAGTGTGCTTCCCCACATATTCAAGCCCCAATTTCGCAAGCCGCCGAGTGCACTTGTCACCACCCAATCTGGAGCAAAATTTAATGTTATGCGATACAAAAATCCGGCCTCTCTGCGGCCTCAGCTTCCCAGCAAGCCTCTCAAGTCCAGTCCAAACAAGCTTATCTGGAATATGGAGGAATACAGCACTTGCATAGATGAGATCATACATAACGGTATCCCCAAACCTGCTGAAGTCCATATCCTCCCCTCTGACAATCATTGGCCGCTTATACAGAAGGCCCTGCGCAGGAAGCTCATACCGAAGTGCAGCCATGAGAGACAGCTCGTCCCGCTCTAGGCAATGGAACCTCCCAGCCTCAAGGAACCGAATGAAATGCAGGCCAACACGAAGTGTCCCACATCCAATTTCAAGAACCTGGTCCGTGGGCGTGAGGGCGGAGGCATTAGCAAGGAACTCGAAAACGTCACGGCCACCGGCCCACGGTTCACCATAGTTGCTGTGATGCTCTTCAACAAGGAGCTCACCAGGGCAAGGCAGCGCAGTGTGGTTGCTTGCCTCTTCATCTGAATAGTGAGAGATCCCATGGTGCCTAAAATGCAGGTGTCATAATAATGTGTTAATTTCCATGCAATCCCCTGACATGAATTAGGAAGGAACCAAAACAATGGTAACAAATAACACAAGACAGTAGGTCAATCTGATCCTTTACAGGACGCAACCAACATGAATTGGGAAACAAACCAAATGCTGTTGTCTGAAACTACGAATATTCATGCCCTGTATACCTGTTGATGTCGAAGAGCTGCTGCTCACGGGTGCGGGGGTTGATTCCCTTGCGCAGTCGGTGCCAGGCGTCGTGCGAGGCTTCAGCGCCGTCGGCGAGGTGGAGGGAGTTCGCCGCGAGCTGGGCCTTGAGCCAGGAGACGTCTGCGTGGGTGGTGGTGACGGGTTGGTGGGAGGCGGTGGTGGTCGTAGTGGTGACGGTTGTGGTGGTGTGGGTGGTGGCCGGCGGCGAGCAGGCGCAGTAGCGCCAGGCGGAAGGGGACAGCGAGGGGAGGATGAGGAAGACGAGCAGCGCGACGAAGGAGAGCAGAAGCAGCGCTGCGGGCACGGTGAGCAGCCGCAGCCGCGCCGGGGAGGAGGCGCTCGACGGCAGCGCCATCGGCGGCGGCGGAGCGGATCGCAGTTCGCAGATTGGATGGGATCTCGTCCCGTGCGCGCTGCCGCTGCCGCTGCCGCTACCTGGTCTGGTTCGACCACGCCCACCGACATTTCAGGGGGTTTTATGTAAATATTTGGATCGCGGTTAATATTCGCGATCCTAAATAGGGGGTTTTCTGTAAATAGTTAGATCGCGGTTAATAATCGTGATCCAAAATAGGAGGTTTTCTGTAAATAGTTAGATCGCGGTTAATAATCGCGATCCGAATTAGGGTTTTTCTGTAAATAGTTGGATCGCGGTTATTAATCGCGATCCAAAATAGGGGTTTTCTGTAAATATTTCGATCGCGATGGGGTCAATCTGTAAAAGTCGTTGACCACGGTCCCTCGAGTCCCCAGTCCCCACGCGGCGGCGATGGCTTCCCGCTGCCCGAGTCCCCGGGCCGGCGACGTCCTCTCCATTACGGCCGTGCTCTGAGATCTGTTCGCTTCGTCTCTGCGAGCTCTTCTCCGACCTCTATTCCACCGAGGCGACTTCTCCCAGTCCCAGCCCCCCATCTCCTCCCCTGCGCGGTGCCCCCCGATTCCTCACCATGCCGGAAGTGGGTTCGCGCGCCGCCCCGCGACTACTCCACGGGCCATCCGACGGTCCCTCGAGTCTATCTGCTCCCAAAATGCTGGTGAGTGATTCCCGTCCCCGGATTAATCCTTCATTAGGTTAAGCGCTTATCAGATGGGTTTCTGTAGCTTAGATTGCTTACTCGGTTGTATTTTTGCTTCGGATTACTTTGTTAACTGTTTGGTATGTTTGTACTGGTGAGACTGCTGTCCTGAATAGCACCACAGGCGTCTTTGTCTTGTGTGGTACTGCCGTACTGGATTGACAATTTTGAAATAGCTGCTGAAGCACTAGTCTCTGCTTCATTCATCCCTTTGTTTTGATTATTGCTGTGGCAAAAGTTTAACTTAATTTTCTTTTCGAAATGTAATGCCTCATTGTTGATTTCTCTGAACCTTCCGCAAGTCCACACATGAATCGGGTGAATCTGATAAAGATAGCAATTTAGATGCCTTACTTTTGAAATGATTTTTTTCCAATGTAAGCACCTCTCTGTGTGCTTCGATAACAAATCACAACTTCAAGCAAACTTCAAATTGACGGAGGATTTAGAGCACTCATGACGATCCAGTGACCTTCATTGACGGAGAAACATTGAATTAGTGAATGCATGTTGTATGTTGTGTGTCATTTGTAGCCATGTGCTTCATTTTACTACTCGAGATGCATAATTTAAAGTTTCTTCAAGTGGATGCTGACAAAGTTTAGGAATAAAATGGAGCTTCAAGGAAAGCAAAATTTATGTTTCCTGGAAAAGTGATGAGCATGGGACTTTGCCACGCGACAAAGATAAGCATCCTTGAATTGTGGACAATCACAAAAAAGGAAGATGATTTACAAGCAGTCTAATTACAGAACACTTACATGAAGGAATGTGAAATCCAGTAAATCCCTGAATACTATGACAGGACACGTTTATTACTATGTCAGCTATCTGTACTCTATGGTTCTCTCCAGACTTCAACTGTGTGCTACTCTGATTCAAGTGCTTTATGATCTGAGCATGGATCAGGAGTTAAGGATTTAGTACCTGTTGATTTCTTGCTTAAATAGTCAAATGTAAGGCTTGTCTTTCCACCTTCTGCTGACACTAGTTACTGCTGAGCTGTGGTCATAGTAAGTTTGGCACTGATGGTTTTCTAGTTCCTACCAATGCAGTAATGTGGATATATGGCAGGACTGGGTTCCACGGGATTTGTCATGCCAGTTCTATCGCCAAGAGGAAACAGTCTTCTGTGTGTAAGGTTTCAAACTTGATTGATCGTTACAGGTCAATAAGAATAGCCAGTCCAAGAAAATTTAGCAAATTGTCCTTTGAGAGGGATTTTTATTACTTCTGACCCCCAAGGCCTTATTTTCAGTTGAAGTCTTCTTATATATTGTTACTGATGCAAACAGACAAGTAGCACCAATGGAACTGGTGATAAACAATAAACCATGGCCGAGTATATGGCTGCCTCGTTGCCCTACCAAAATGAGGGTGCCATTGGTGAATAATAGTATACCATTATGAATAAGTCTAAGAAGACGAAGAATTAAATTGATGACACAAATGCGTCCTGTGTAACAGGTTAGATGAAGTTGGGTCACTCCTGTTTATTAGCGGGTGCAAAAATGTGGGCACTCTTTTATAATCAGTTAACAGTTTCTTATGTTATGGAACGATGGAACTGTTGGTTGAGAAACAGCTCCAAATAGTTGTTCTTCCGTGGCTGTAATGGGAGATGGAAAAACAGGAGGAAGAAGAACCGAGAAGGTGTAAGGAGATGACTCAGATGGGGGAGACCGATGTGTGTGTGTGTATGTGTATGTGTGTTTAGCTGGATGAGGGTTGTTTGGGGTTTGAACTGCCGTGTCCCATGACACCAGGTCTAAATTCTCTAGTGGATTGGGTGGTATAAATGCGAACCATAATTTGATTTTTTACTCCACTGGAAATTTATATTTCTTAAGTGAAATTCCTAAGGCAACAAAAAAGACGATAGTATTGGGGCTTGTACTCTCGAGATCAAACAGCACCACTGTGCAAAAACACATGAAGTGGTCGTGCGATCAAGCTTGCAGATTCTCATCAGAATCTGGCATGAGCAGAGCAAGACTAACTAGGACCTGAAAGGCAACTAATTTTCTAGGGAACTGCATGAATAGAATGCAAATAAATTGTTTTCTTACAATATGTCAAAACCAAATACAAAATGGTCACATGTAACCTTAAAGTCCACTAGGAACTAGATAACCAGTTTTTAGAAACTAAAACTAAAAACCAGTTTTTAAGAAACTGTTGTGGATACAAACATAGCCTACTAAGCCATATAAGGCTGAATAGTTGAAAGAAAAATGGAAGTTGCGACTTGGTATATATTATATCAGATAGAGACCGTCTTTTTTCATCATCAGTCATATATTTCTGGTAACAAATAACTATCGTCCCTAGTAGTTGCACATTATAGAAACACCAAATTAAATACTGTTCAGACTTCGTTCGGAGAACATCCTAAATATATGTATGATGCAAAAAAGAAGCAGTTTAGTTCCAGAAGTGGATCAACGGCATGCCGGCAGTGGTCGGCACGTTGAAGCACGGGAGGTGCACCAGGCTCTCCCTGAACACATGCCGTGACATGAGAACATTGTTCTGCGGTGTGGCCACGGAGTCGACCCTCCTCGCCGTGTTCTTCCTCACATTGTACACCACCAAACCGTAGTGGTTGCCCAGCATGACGTTCCCTCGGTCGTCGGCCAGTGCGGCCACAGAGAACAAGCACGAAGGCTTCTCCGGCATCGACCCTCCGCCGGATCCCCACGGCATCACGACCTGATGCCGGCGTTCCCACCTCTGGGCGCCGTAGTAGTCCTCGAGGACCCAGAGGTCGATGGGGTTCCCCTTCCCGAAGTCGGCCACCACAATCTTCCCATCCATGAGGAACAGCTTCATCGACCGGAACGTCTCCTAAACCGTGTCGAAGGTCACCATCGTCGTCGTTGCGGTGGGTCCTTTGAACACGTCACGGTACGGCGCCCAGTGTAGGCGGTCGTGAAGTGCCGCAGGCTGCGACGTGGTGCTGAGCAGGCAGGGCACAAACAATCCAGCCACGACGACGTGCGTGTCTACACGGCGGGGCTCGGCGGCGCCGGTGGAGAGGACGCACCACGCCCACGGCAGATAATCACCGCCGGACCATGTGCGGCAGCCGCACAGGAGCCTGTACTCGCCGGTGGGGCGGTGGAAGTAGAAGGCGTACTCCACGTCGTGGTAAATCTCGTCGACGAGGCGGGGGAGCTTGGCCCACCGCCTCGTGACGGGGTTGCAGAGGAGGTACAGGCCCTGGTCCTTCTTGAACAGGAGCACGCCGTCGCATGAGGCAGTGCCCCATCATGGTCACGCGACGCGGCGGCATCATCGCAGGAGGGAATAACCGGGGCGCGGCGTCGTCGTTGGTCTTCCAGCCTTCTTCCCACAGCTGGGGGTAGCGGATGAGACCATGTCGCCGGTGGTGGCCGGAGACGGGGATCAAGTCCAACGCCACGTCGTCGCCGCCGCTGCCGGACGACGCAGGTACGTACGTGTACAGGACGGCCTGGGCCGGGCGGCGAGGAAGCGCGGGTCGGTGGCGATGCGGCGCCACGCCTTGCAGACGGCGCGGCAGCGGAGGACGGACTCGGCCGGGAGGCGGAGGAGGATCTCCTCGTAGATGTCCTCGGTGAGGTAACGAGCTGGCGTCGTGTGCAATCCCGTCTCCGTCCTTCCAGCTGTTATTTTCGCCGCAGTGTCCATCTTCTCTTCTCTTGAAGCTGGCGTGAACAATCCCGTCTCCGTCCTTCCTGTTATCTTCGCCGGCGCCGCATTGTCCGTCTTCTTTTTTCTTGAAGCCGCCGTATTGCCCGTCTTTTTTCTTGATGAAGCCGTATTGCCCATCTTAAGTAGTAGGCGTCTCGGCGACTTGAAGCCGTATTATATGGCATTGCGTGCTGGTGACGACGTCTTTGCTGCGTCTTCTTGTTTGGGTTCTTGTTGCCTATATACAACACATATCCAACCGCGTAATCGTCACGGACGCTAAATATACATACTACTAAAACACCGCTGATATATCTGAATATATTTGTTTTCCATATCGGGACATGCATGCATGTGAATATATCTCGTATAGTCTAGTTTATACAATGTTGTTGGTGGGGGGAGTGGCCGTGTGTGACATATAGCATCACGCAAGGGTAAGAAAATTGAACCCGTCAATTCCTTCGTTGCTAGTCCCGTACAACAGAACACGTACTGGAGATCATCACTTAATGCAAAACGTAAAAAAAAAAACGAAGACTATAAGGAAAAAAAAGGAATTTTTTTTATGGGCGCCACTTGTTTTCCTAAATATGAGATGAGATACACAGCATCTAAACTTACCGTGAAGGCAACTCTGCATCCCATGTTTCATCAGAGTTGGGGTCGGCGTTATCAGTTACTAATGTTTCGTCTAGTCGGAGTCAAATCAAAGAAGGCACCTCATTTCCCTGTTGATGAATACCATTCGCCTGCATCTATAAAATGCTACTAGTACTTGTTATAACAAAAGATGACTACATCCAACCTGTTATGCAAAAAACAAATAACAACCACTTAACCAAAAGGTGATTCTAGCTAAACTATTATTACCACTCCAAGCTGAATCTCTGATTACTAGCTTGTAGATGCATGCATATCAATATTGATCCAAGAACTTATTTGCACCAGATGTGCATCAACTGCAAGTCGTGTGAGGACTGCGCCCTGAAGTAAGGTTGCTGCACTAGGCTCTGCCTGTAAACATGCCGTGACACGATAACATTGTCCGGCAACGAATCCACGGAGTAGGCCATACTCAACGTCTTCGTCCTCACGTTGCACACGTAGAAACAACTGCCCCTGCCCACTATGATGTTCCCTTCGTCGTCACCCATCATGACCCCAGACAGAAACTCCGAATGACGATTATACCACGTAATGTCAATCTTGTGGCGGCACTCCCACCTCCAAGCATCGTAGTCCTCGAGAAACCAGAAGTTGATGTGCCACATGTCCCCGAGGTCAGCCGCAGCTAACAGTCCCTCCATGCTGATGAACAGCTTCACCGCCATTTCCATGACAGTGGTCACCGGCGGCCCTGCCATTATCTGGAACGTCTCCGACAGCGTGTCGAGCACCACTATCTCCGTCGTGATCTCCTCCTCCAACCATTTCCTCCGGTGTGGCGGCGGCCAGTGCATGCTGCCATGGAGAAGCACCGGTAATGAACCCACCAGCAATTCGGTCATTCTCTTAGCAGCCTCGGCGTGCACCTGCACGTCCCGTGGTTCGGCAGCACCAGTGGAGAGGACGTGCCACGTCCCATATCTGGTGTCCAACGGATTACGATGGCACCAGAGCCTGTACTCACCAGAGGGCTCGTGGAAGTAGAATGCATACTCGCGGACGAGGCTGGATGGAACAAGAGAAGGGAGCTCCGCCCACTGCCTCGTCGCAGGGTTGCAGAGGAGGTAACAGCCCTCGCTCCTCCTAAACAGGAAGACGCCGTTGCACGAGGATAGCAGAATGCAGGGACGTCTCTTGGAGTTGGCGACGGAGATGAGGCGCTGCCGCCGATCCGTACCGTCGCCGGAGGTGATGGAGGAGATGTGGAGCGTGTCCAGCGCGATGTTGATTATGCCAGAACCAGAACCAGCCAAGCGATCATACAAGATAGAGTCGAGTGGCTGGAGACGGGAATGGGCGGCGAGGAAGTCGGGGTCGGAGAGGAGGCGGCGCCAGGCCGTGCAGACGGCCCGGAAACGGATCACAGATTTGGCCGGCAGGCGGAGCAAGATCTCGATGATGTTGTCATCGGGGACGCGATGAGCCGACGCGCCTGCCTGGCTTGACACCTTATTACTTGATCCTGTTGCCGCCCCATCCATCTGAGATTCCTTTCCTCGGCAGTGCACAGATGCAAATCATGCCCTTGCTGCAGCTCCGGGGAATGAATATGGATGGATCTGCTTATTACTTTGTTGGCGGCGGACGAAGTCGTCCGTCTGTTTGGAACTTCTTTTATCTCTGTTTTGAAGCCCTAGAAAACTTCAGCTAGTCTCATCGGACCCATATGGGCCAGTAGTACAGGCCCAATACAATACCCTCTGTTTGTGCTGATGTAGGCTGATATATATCAACTGACTGCTAGGTACTTCCAAGTATCCAGATTTATAGTATCTTCAAAGAATCTGGACACCCTGTTGTCTAGGTTCATTAAAGATATTATGAATCTAATGAATAACTAGAAATGTTTATATTTTAAAACGGAGGTAGTAGATCTAGAATTTGAAGGAATAATTAGATGTTGCTACCATGATACACTAGTTGCAATCAACGAGAATTCGAGTGAATGTTTTCAAGCATGAAATTAAAGCAGAAACAAAGAAAAAAAATGCTCATATTAGTGAACATTATGGACTTATGTTTCGATAATTAAAAAGGTCCTGCTTTTCTGAAAAAAAATACGTACAAATTTCCAGTCTAGCCAAGCTACTAGTTCGTGTTTTACGCAGGTTGACAAGAGCCGGTACTTGCCGGGCAGATCAAGCTGACGATCACACAAATTGACAGTACCATACAGGTTATGAAACATATGCAAGTTAGGCGATACTCCAAACATCATTCACATGCGGTTCGAAAGCTTCCCAGATAAATTGATCAAACTAATACTTAAGAAAGGTATCGATGCATGAGTACCTCTCGAGTCACGACAAAAGTACAATAACATGTCTGATATGAATAACGGGAACATGTAAAGAGCCAGTGCGGCGTGATGAACAGGATAAGACCGAACAAAGATAACAAACGGCGACTTTGGATTTTACATGAATCCAAAAGTTGACACAATATGTTTTAGAAGAACCAAGATTGTGCCTCCTTGCTCACAACATGAGTAGAGGACGTCTTCGTCTTGACCAAGAAAAACAACTCTCAATGCGGGAAGAACTAGCACCACTCGTGGATCAACGGCACGTCCACAGAAGGCCCGAAGCACGCGTGGCGCACCAGGCTCTCCTGTAACACATGCCGTGTCACACCGAAGATGTGCTCCGAATCCCGGCTCGCCGTCGACATGAAGGGGCCCACATTAGTGTTCTCACTACCTTGCTCCTCCTGACGACGTACACAACCAACCCCTCCTGGTTGCCAAGGATGACGCTCTCTTCGTCTCCGTCACCGGCCGCAGCCACTGACAGCCAGCGGCATATCTTGTCCGGTGGTGCCGGCGCTCCTATGTTGTACTTGCACGCGAAGCAGGCGACCCGGTGCCGGTGCTCCCACCTCGCGGCACCGTAATCCTCCAGGAACCAGAGGTCGATCTGCATTTGGTCCTTCCTGAAGTCGGCCACCACGAGCTGCCCGCCCATCTCAAACAGCTTCATCTGGATCATCCACGGGCTGCGTGTGGTTGGCGGCCCAGGAATTATGTGGAAAGTCTCGGAGGACATGTCAAACGCCACCACACCTGTCTCCACGGGGCTCGGCGGCCAGTGCAGGTTGCCGTGAAGGGCCACGGGCGTTGTCTCCGTCCCGTACAAGCTGTAAAGAGACCTGCCAACCTTATCGTCCTCGGCGCTCATGTTCAGCTGCCGCAGCGGTTGGGCGGCGGCGCCGGTGGACAGCTAGGATGAACCAGCTGATGTCGCCGCGATTGAGACGGCATAGAAGCCGGAACTCTGGCGGACGGCTCATGGAAATAGAAGGCGTACTCGATGTCGTCGCCGGCAGTCTTGTAGTATTCGTCAGCAGGTAGCCGGGGTAGCTGGGCCCACTGCCTCGTCACGGGGTTGCAGAGGAGGTAGAAGAAACTTATCATCGTATTTATCTGCCTAACATGTATTATCTACACCATTCATATTATGTTGAGATTCATATCATATATACTACATGTCAAAGATCATATGGTAAAGTTTATATGGGAACCATATTTCATCAATTTCAATGTAAAAAATGTAATCTAGATAGTACATGTTCAACATATATATATATGTAAAAATTTCGCTTTGGAGGAGGTAGTGTCCCTTGTCCTTGAGGAACAGGAGCACGCCGTCCAAGGAAGCGAGGAGCCGGCAGTGCGCCACGTAGCAGCTGTTCTTCTTGGGGTGTCGGATGACGCGGAAGGCCCTCGTCCCCGTACCTGCGCGGCGGGAGGTTGTCGCCGCGGCCTGGCCATGGCGCCCCGTCCACGGTGGTGTGCAGGATGACGGAGACCGAGCCCGTGCGGCGGCGCGCGTGGTGCGCGGAGAGGAAGTGCGGTGAGGTGGTTACCCGGCGCCACGGTTTGCAGACGGCGCCGGAGCGGAGAATGGACGAGGTCGGCAGGCGGAGGAGGATGTCGGCGATGGTGTCGTCGGGAAGATGAATAATAGCTGCTTGCGGCGTCCCATCTTTTTCGGCGGCGGCGGCGCCCCATGCTAGTTGATCGAGTGCAAACTTAGTTGCTACTAGTATATGTTTTTATAAGTCCAACTGCTGGTCTGGTCGGATATTATTATTACACACGGTCGTATCATACGCGGCGACGATCTGATTGCATTACGTACACGGTCGCCGCCCTTCCTTTAATTTTACTGTCCAGATCAAACACCAAAAATACCAAACTCAAAAGCAAATCATCATGCAAAAAGAGGACTCAAGAAAACTTCCTCCAGGGCAACGACGACCACGCATTCAGGCACTGATGCTGCACGAGGCGATCATCATCCCGTGTGGTGATCTACCCGTTATATATAGACTTATAAGAGGGAGCTTTCGCAAAAAACAATGATTTGATGAACTGAAATTAATTTTCTTACAAGATTGAATTAGAAAAAGACACGAAAAGCATCACAGAAACATATATACCCAGTCGTGTCACTACTAATTCAGGTACCAAAAAATCGGTGGCGGCCATCATCATGCCGGACTCATCAAGAAAACTTCATCCATGGCACGGAGTCGGTGGACCACCCTTTGAAACACTGATGCTGCACGAGGCTCTCCCTGAACACAAAGGGTGACAATACAGCATCCTTGTTGGCGGTCTCCATAACCCTCAACGTCTTCGTCTTCACATTGTACACCACTAGCCTATGCCTACACGTCGCTCTCAGGACGATGTCCCCTTCAGCGGTTCCTCCTACAGCTATGCTGTTCATGTGTTGCCATGTTGGCCTTTCAGTTTGATCCGGTCGCAGCTGGGTGTAAATCGGAGCCGTGTCTAGGCGGTGCTGGCATTCCCACCGCCCATTATTGGCGCCGTAGTAGTCCTCAAGAAACCAGAGGTCGATTCTCTTCTCCCCCAAGTCTGCCGCTGCTAGCTGCCCGTCCATGGCGAGTATATTTACGCGCATCATGGACGTAGGTGGTCTCGTCATCGCATGGAATGTGTCGAAACGAGTTAGCGGCGCGATAATCTGAGCACCGGCCTCGTCCACGTCACCAGTGCTTAAGCTTAAAAGCCGAGGCTCCGTGGCCACGGTCGAAAGGACATAGTACTAGCTCGTGTGTCAACGTCGTCGATTGCTCGACACTGCAACGACACAGCAGTCGGTGCTCGCCGGACGGCTCGTGACGGTTGAAGCCATACTCGAGGACGACGCCCGAACCCGGAGGGGAAGATGTATAGATCTCCGGTAGAGGAGGTAGCTCAGCCCATTGCCACGTCAACGGGTTGCAGATGGGGTAGATGTCTCCGCCGGTCTTGAAGAGGAGGATGCCGTCGCACGAGGCTATCATCACCCCGTGTGGTGATTTGATGCTTGCCGTTGTTGTGTACATCGCGTGGGTGTAGCGAAGTAGGCGCCGTGGAAGACCGGCCTCATCGTCGACGGAGACCCGGATGGTGTCTAGCGTGATGTCGTCGATTGTGCTGCCGGCCAGGTGGTCATCTCGTGGACGTAGCGATCTCACCCTCGTGCGCTGGATGAGCTCGAGAGGCCGGCGGCGCGCGTGGGCGGCGAGGAAGGCCGGATCGGTGGTGATGCGGCGCCAGGACCTCGACACGGCGCGGAAGCGAAGGACGGACTCGCCGGGCAGACGGACCAGGATCTCGGTGATTATGTCATCGGGAAGATCGACGTTAACCTGCTGCGGCGTCGCTTGGTTTTAGATTTCTTGGAGGAATTGTCCATCACGGATTGGCTGGATTCAGAGTTACGTGCCTTGGCTTAAATAAATAACTAATAATACGCACGATTCGGCTTGTGTGGCCGCTGGAATCGCTAGAATCCATGAGCGTGACGAGATCAAAAGGAGCCCCATGCATGTGCCTTCTCCGTGCGTTTTAGCTTGGCCAACAAGGCCGACAATATCCTTCCGCGTTGGCCTGTTATGTTAGCGATGAAGCCTAATGCTATGCCAATAATTTTTTCAAAATCGTGCCTTGCACGTTTCATATTAAGATATAAGTTATCCACGACTGAGAAATCTTTATAGAGCCTAACAAACATCCCAACAACGCCTCCAACGAGAAAATGGCACCCGAGGTGTCAATATTGTCGGCCCCGTCAGAGATGCCGGGCAAGACTTTCGTCTGATGTTGCGGCCTCCCAACGACCAGCGGCGACAAGCGCAGCCCACCGTCCTCACCACCACGACCACGCTCCACCACACCCCGTCATCGACATCGAGCGCCAAGAGTCGCCCCTTCCCGCCGACGCTGCCATGCATCGAGACTGCACCCTCCACCTTAGAGGCCGCCGCAGGCACACGACAACTCCTGCGCTCCAGCCATGGTGGCCACCGGCACCGGCCCGCATTGTGCGCTGTATCCCCCGCCATGGACGCAGCCGACGCCGTCACATGTGAGGCTCCGCACCCGTGTCGAAGGAGAACACCGCCGCGCACAATCCGGCCCGACAAAATCGGCTGACGCCGCCACCGTACACCACGCGCCACCCCTCTGCCAGATCTGTCCTTTAACGACCACCTTGCGACCTCCACGGACGCAAATCCGCTGCCGAACTCCGGCGAGGACGCCGCCCTCGTCGTGGCTCCGTCGAGCTCCCTACAGCGGGGGAGAAACACATCGAGGAGGGGGAAGCGCCATGTCGCCTCCGTCCTCGCACTCGCACGCGTTGGCCGCGGCATGCTCGGCGGCGGCGAGGCGGGGAAGAGAGGTAGGGAGGTGGCGGTGGCGGCCGGTTAGGTTCCGCCCGTGTCGCCCGAGAGGAACGACGCGGGGGGCTCCTTTCTTTAGTTCCTGCTGCTTTCTTTTAGGCATGATTCTATCTCCTATGCCAATATTTTCCTCACAAAAATTACAACAAAATTGACATTTTGACAAGAAGAGTGAAGAGAAGTTGTTACAAGCTAGTTCTTACAACAAAATCCTATTTTTATGATCTATAAACTAGCTTTTAGATAATTAATACACTGGAAGAATAAGACAAAAACTAGCATTAACGGGATTGAGCTATATTATCTGGTTTATAGAAATTGACTTAAAAACTAGCTTGTTTGGTGACCCTTTAGTTTTAAGAAACCAGTTTGTTATAAAAACTAGAGAGAGAGATTCAAACAGATGGAGTGAAATTGCAAGATATGAAATCATGGCGGACTCAGGAAAACCATGAGAGTTATGGAGCCTCGTGCACCATCATGCTACCATCATGGCGGACTCTGGGAAACCTCATCCATGGCACGGCGTCGGCGGACCACGGTTTGAAACACTGATGGTGCACGAGGCTCTCCCTGAACACAAAGGGCGAGATTAATACAGTAGCAGTCTCGTTGGCGAGCTCCATAACTCTCAGCGTCTTGGTCTTCACGTTGTGCACCACTATCGCATTGGCCACTCTCAGGATGATGTCCCCTTCATCAGTGCCTGCTACTGCTCTGTTAGGGATAGTTAGCCAGGAGTCATCACCAGCTGGTGGCAGTCGCAGTTGCCCGTAGTATATCGGACCAGTGTCGAGTCGGTGCCGGCGTTCCCATCGCCCGTCCACGCCATAGTCCTCAAAAAACCAGAGGTCGATTATTCGCTTGTCCGTCCCAAAGTCTGCCGCGACCAGCAGCCCACCCATGGCGAGTATATTTACACGATTATTCTTGGACACAGGAGGCGGCGTCATCTCGTGGAATGTCTCCGACGCTGTGTCAAATGCCACCATCATGGGGCCACCCGTGGGGGGCCACAGCCAGTGCAGGCGGCCGTGTAGAGCCACAGGAACGTAGCTGAAGAATTTTGTCCGCGGCGCGATGGCGTTAGCAGCGACGACCTTGTCCACGTCCGCGATGCTTACAAGCCGAGGCTCCGTGGCTGCGGATGGAAGGACGTAGGACATTATTGCAACGGCAGAGGAGCCGGTGCTCGCCGGATGGCTGGTGGCGGTAGAAGCCAAACTCGAGGACGAACGACGAGCTATGGACCTCCGGCAGCTCGGCCCACTGCCTCGTCACAGGGTTGCAGATGAGGTAGATGCCATGGCCGATCTTCAGGAGGAGGACACCGTCGCACGAGGCTACCGCCAACCCGTGGGGTGATCTGCCCGGTGTTCTCTTGGTCGAGCAGGGGTAGCGCATGAGGCGCCTCGGACGACCGGCCACGTCGTGGCCAGAGACCGGGATGGTGTTCACCGCAATGTCATCGCCGTCCGGGTGACGATCTGGAGGACGTGCTGATCTCACCCTGTTCCGCCGGATGAGCTCCAGAGGCCGGCGGCGTGCGTGGGCGACGATAAACGCCGGATCAGTGGTGATGCGGCGCCAGGACCTCGAGACGGCGCGCGCCCGGAGGACGGACTCGCCGGGCAGACGGACCAGGATCTCGGTGACGATGTCATCGGGAAGATACACGTGAACCTGCGGCATCGCTTCTGGGTTTTAGATTTCTTGGAGATAGAGTTACGTGCCTTTGCTTAAATAAACAAATAATCCATGAGCGTGACGAGATCGAGGAGCCCCATGTGACTTCTCCGTGCGTTTTAGCTTGGGTAGCAAGGCCAACAATATCCTTCCGCGTATAGGGCCGGGGTTATATGATATGAGCTGCTACAACATATATATAGGCTTCTAAAATCTGTCGTTGGTTTCTTCCTATGGCCATATAACCATATGATGAGGTCCCTTTTGTCGATTCTTATTATTCAACACACTATTTTCGTAAAATAAATAAGCGTGCAACATTCAAAGTTAATATTTGAAACATATAAACCAAAAGGCATAATAAATATTGCTCGTGAAGAATTTCCACTCCACTATTGTTTCATGTACTCGATTCAAAAACGAAAACAACTGCTGCATATATTTATATGCCCCCATGGGAAGAATATATGTCTAATCTAGTATAGTAAATTATAGAGACCACAAAAAGGTAAGACAGCTTAAGAGACTACAATTGCAAATGCCTATAAATGTTTAGGAGTTCAATGCTGATAAGATCGCTCAGGTTCTTTGTAGTGAAACCCCCGATTTAAATCTCCGGCAATAGCTGTCGCTATAGTCTGCTAGAAAGAACCTCCGCTAAATCATTTTTAGTGCTAAATTTCGCTAAATCCCGCTAATAGCCCGCTATATGAGGCTATAGCCTTGTTTTTGAAGTCTCTTGCTAAATGGCTTAACCGGAGATTTTAAACGTGGAGTGAAACCAATTCAACCGGGCTCAAATTCTAGATTTGATATAGATGTTGCATTTATAGCTAATTATTGCTTTAGTGTGAGCCGATGTTCCTATCGACAATGAGGCGTCTATTATTACCACTTCATGAATCTCAAAATCAAGCTGATCCAATCTTTCATAACGCTC
Source organism: Eleusine indica (assembly GCA_030378355.1). Classification (NCBI taxonomy): domain Eukaryota; kingdom Viridiplantae; phylum Streptophyta; class Magnoliopsida; order Poales; family Poaceae; genus Eleusine; species Eleusine indica. The sequence goes on from CM059500.1 coordinate 47,663,378, forward strand.
ATACAAATAGTGTGTGTGTGTGTGTGTTTTCATAAGAATTACTCATACATGTATGTGAGTATTTGCTTTTGTGTTGTATTCATTTGCAAAAAAAAAAACATCTAAATATAATAGAGAAGACATGAGAGCCATCACGAGAACATAACCAGCCGTACCAGTAATTCAGCAACCAAAATCGGTGCCGGACTCAAGAAAACTTCATCCATGGCAAAGCATCAGGAGACCACGCTTTGAAACATGGATGCTATGGCTTTCTTTCGAATGCACGAGCCTTTAGCTGGGCCTGGTAGCTGCGCATAAACCAGAGTAGTGTCGACCCGGTGCCGGAGTTTCCACCGCCCAGCAAAGTTTCCATGGCCGGTCTCAGGAAACCGGAGGTCCATTCTCTGGTTCCCCAAGTCTGCCGAGACTAGCTGCCCGTCCATGGCGAGTATATTTACGCGGCCATTATTGAACCTAGGCGGCGGCTTCATCACGTGGAACGTCTCCAGCTCCGTGTCCAACGCCAGCAGGTGGTGGACACGGGAGCCGTGACGTGTCGTCGACGCGGGAATAGCCAGTAGAGCCGGCCGTGGACAGCCACGCGTGCTCTAACAATTCCGGTGCCAACACATATGCAATCTTTCCCTTTTACAGAATCAATCCGCGGGATCTAATAATCCGACTACTTCCCCTCCTAATGCTTGGTCGCTGTGGCATACTCATCCTCGTCTAAGTTAGCTTGTAGTTGTATTTCTATTTTCATTTCATGAACCAACTAGTTATGTTTGCTTACACTTGATGTACACTTGTGGTTATCGACAACTTTTATTTGAACTGTTTTGGACACTTGATGTACACTTGCTTGTATTTCATGAACCAACTAGTTATGACATATATGTATTTGTGAAGATTTTAATGCCTGTGATGATGATATATATGTGTATGTGATGATAATGAGCTTATATGTGTAATTTGATGTGATTTTGGTCGAGGCTGAACTCGATTTGAACATTTTATTAAATTTTGTCGAATTAATTTATCGAGCGTTTGGACACTCGGCAAAAGGATCAGTCTTTGACGAGTGCCAGCAAGACACTCGACAAAGTGACAACTCTTTGCCGAGAGTTTGTGTTGCGGCCCTCGACAAAGGGATCAGTCTTGCCGAGTATATCCCGTCAAAGCACTCGGCAAATATGGTTTGACAGACGTTTAGCGTCGTCCTTCTGCTTTATTTTGCCGAGAGTCACGAAAACTCTCGGCAAAATATATGTCGAATGCCCGAAAAAAGGCTCTCAGTAAAGAGCTCTTTTGCCGATAAGAAGCTGCCATGAGTTCTTTGACAAGAGTTACACTTGATAAACGATTTGTCGAGTGTAATCTGGGTTTTACCGAGCGCCTTTGACACTCGGCAAATATGTGGTTTCCTGTAGTGACGGGAGGGTACTTATTGGCCCACATATAGAACGGCACGATCAACTTAGCATCGGCCGCCCCGTCCGCCATGCTTACAAGCCGAGGCTCAGTGGCGGCGGTAGAGATCACGAAGTACTCTCGTGTTATCGTCGTCCTCGTATGGAAACTGTAACGACACAAGAGACGGAGCTCGCCGGACTGCTAATGCCGGTAGAAGCCAAACTTGGTTGTCCACGAGGGAGACGATGCTCGTGTATCAATCTCCGGAAGCCGTGGTAGCTCAGCCCATTGCCGCGTGACGGGGTTGAAGATGACGTAGGTACACCGTCCGATCTTGAACAGGAGGACGCCGTCGCACGAGTCTATCATCATCCCTTGTGGTGATGCGGGCGCTATTCTGTTGATCGAATATGGGTACTGCACAAGGCGCCGCGCAGGATTAGGACCAGGACCAGGACCAACCGCGTCGCCGGAGACCATGACGGTAGCCAGCGCGATGTCGTCGGTGTTATAGCGAACCCAGTCATCCCGAGGACGAACTGATTTCACCAACGTCCTTAGGATGACCTCGAGAGGCCGGCGGCGCGCGTGGGCGGCGAGGAACTCCGGATCGGTGGTGATGCGGTACCAGGCCCTCGACACGGCGCGGAAACAAAGGACTGACTTGCCGGGCAGGCGGGTCACGATCTCGGTGATGATCTCCTCTGGAAGATGGACGTGAGCCGCCACCGGCTCGTCGCCCTGCCGGTGCGTTGCTTGGGTTTTCGATTTCTTGGAGGGGTTCTCCATCTTGGATTGAACTCAAGAGTTACGTGACTTTTGCTTAAAAATCTTATTTGCGCTCAAAAGCACTCGGAGTCGAAGAGTACTTTTGTATTTGTCGTCATGAGCCAAAAAAAAAAAAACCTTGATATCCTGTCTCCTCCTTCCTCCCTCCACTTTTGTACTTCACCGAAACCGAAATAACAACCAAAAAAAAAAATCTTTGTGTCTTCTCTTTTCCTGTGGAAGGAGTGGTATTAATCATGTATAAGAGTTCATACAGCTGGACTCAATCTGACTGTTTCCTCCTAGACTAGAAGTCTAGAAGAGTGAACATAAGTTGTACCGATAAATTTTGTCAAAACAAATTTGCTTATCTGGTAATGTTACTTTTTTAGAAAAACCCATAATGAGGGCTACATTGAAAAGAGCTAGACCCTCCTATTGACCTTTCGTAGAGCCCATGACTAGCTTCCATATCTCATCGTATGCTTCCTTAGTGCAATGTTACATGCATTGATTTCAATATTTCATAATGTACCTATCGATGTACTGGGAACTGGGGTTACTCACACCACCTACTACACAAACGAGAGCCGCAAAAGATCCAAAGCAATGGGACACTTGACAAGACAAGACAATAAATAAGAGCGTCTCTAATGGTTGCTTCTTAGCTGCCTATTAGAATTGTTTATTGAAGGAAAAGAAGAGAGAGAAGACGGATAACTCATTCTTAAAAGACAATCTCTAAAAAAATAAGAGACTTAAACATGGACCCCACTCCTCCTCAATTCTCTGTAAGAGCTAACTGTTACCTCTTAACTAACTCTATCATTAAAGAAGCTCTAAGAGGAGAATCTTTCTCTCCCTTTCCCCTTCTCTCGTGCATGCAAGAGGGTAGCCCGGCCATCAAGTCCAATACAACGTAGCTAGCAGCAGCACGCGCGGTCAAGGAGTAGCAGCGGAGCACACAGATCGAGACAACCGGACCCCCACCACGCACAATCCAGGATGCGGCCCTTTCTCGCCCGGACGGTGCGCATTTTACTCTCTCTTGTACTGCCCGATGTGGGATACCCCTTATCCAATGAAAGAAAGCAACCAGGACAGGCAGGGGGAACTTCTTCTTCTCCCTTGGACAGCAAGGAGACTGCTTCCTCCTCCATCTCCATGGCTCAAGAACGAGCTCTTGTACTCGGATCTGTACACTGCACAAATAATATAAGAAATGCAGACAAGCATGACGTAGGGCTATTAGTCTCCTGGTGGCCGAGCCTGGTTAAAATCCCCACGTGTTTTATTCGCCTTTATTTAGCTATTATTATAGAAATTGCAGTGTGTTCATCCCTAAACGAATCAACAAGGGGCGATTTTGCTAACCCCCCATAATGTTCACACATCCACAACACCATATGTTATCAGAAGTGCACCACTAGAGTACTTGGTATGAGATTTAAACTTCCCCGATGAACGAGATCCACTGCCGCGCGGTAGTGGGCAGTGCGTCCGTCCATCTACGATTCAACGGCCACCGTTCTCCTCTCCGTTACCCATGTGCAGCCCAATGACTCAGGCTCCCATATCCGATTCTTTCTAGACTCCCGTAGGCCAGTTCGGCCCAGCAGCCCAAGAGCGCGACGACGCGGTTTCTTTTGGAGGGAAAAACTAGAGGGAACGGGATAGATTGGAGGGAAAAATCACTTCAGCTCTAACTGGTCACGAAGGGAGAGAGAAGAGAAACTGGGCAATTTTTTATGCATGAAAAGTATCTTCTTAAGGTCTCGTGAAGATGGTAGAAGTGGTAGATCCCAAGCATCATGGCTCCAATAAGTAAGTAATAACAACTTTCGTTTTGCCTTTTTGATGACCTATTTTGTTTACACACACAAATAAATTTCAGTCATAATTTGTATATGCAGTTGCTAAAGCACACACCTTTTTAGTTTGTTTTATTGTACTTTGATTTCTTCCATTCATGATATTTTAGGGAGCATATCCTGCCTAGTGTTGCACCTTACGTTGGGATGAAATTTAGAAATATGGATGAGGCTTGGAAGTTTTGGTTAACCTATGGCGGTCAGACTGGTTTTAAGGTTAGAAAACGATACACAAACAAAAGTAAGATTGATGGCAAAATTATATTTGGTTGGTTTGTTTGTGGCAATGAGGGTCATCGACGGAAGGATAAAAGAGATGAGCAAATAAAATGTCCGCAAGCTGAAACAAGAACAGATTGAGAAGTTCGTATGGGTATTGTAAAGGATCAAGAGACAGATAGTTACAAAGTATATGATCTGAATTTGAAACACAACCATGAACTTCACTTGCCTGCAACCTTTCACTTGATGGTGTCACAAAGGAAGATTTCAGATTTGCAAGCTTTCAAAATTGATACCGGATGATTCTAGAATAGGACCAAAAGCGGTACATGAGTTAGTATATCGCCAGGTGGGTGGACCACTTAATTTGAGCTACACTCTTCGTGACCATAAAAACCACTTGCGAGGCAAGCGGCAACGAGAGATGGCATATGGTCAAGCTGGAAGCATGCTGAAATACTTTCAAGATAAAATGGCAGAGAATCTATCATTTCAATATGCAACACAAATGGATATTAAATAGAAGATAGCAAACATCTTTTGGGCTGATGCTAAAATGATTGCTGATTATGCACATTTTGGTGATGTTGTCTCCTTTGACACTACTTTTGGGACAAATAGAGAAAGCCGTCCTTTTGGAGTTTTTTTTGGATTCGATCAGTTTAGAGAAACAATGTTTTTTGGTGCTACTCTAATATATGATGAAACGTTTGAGTCTTTCAAGTGGCTCTTTAAGACCTTTCTAAAAGCACATAATGGAAAGCAACTCAAAACATTTTATACAGACCAAGATTTTACAATGGGAAAGGCAGTTGAGCAAGTGTTTCAAGAGGCATGGCATGGATTATGCAATTTTCAAATACTGCAAAATGCTATCAAGCAGTTGCCCCAACAACCGAAGAATAAAGACTCAAATATTCTAGCTAATTTTAGTGCATGCATGTTTGAGTATGAGGATAAAGAAAAATTTGAAAAAGAATTTGCCATCTTGAGAACAAAGGTGCAAAAACAAACTTGATTGGATAGTATTTACAAACTAAAGCAAAAATGGGCTGAATGTTATATGGAACATGTGTACACATTGGGTATGCAAAGCACACAGTTAAGTGAGAGTCTGAACAATGATCTAAAAATTCATTTCAAATCAGACTTTTATATTATTTGATTTCTTAAGCATTTTGAAAGGTTGGTGCAAGGAAAACGAAATAATGAGCTGCAATCAGAATTTGAATCTAAGAAAAAAAAAATACCCAATCTCATAGTGAGGCTTCCTATATTGTTGCAAACAAGCAAATTGTACACTCCTACTATATTTGAAGCTTTTCAACATCAATATGAAAAGTTCATGACAAATGTACCAAAATATTAGATGGAAACAATGAATATCTTGTTGCAGCTGGAAAGCTTGTTGGTGAACAACTAGTTTTTGAGAAGGAGTACAAAGTTATTGGAAATCCTTTGGACCAAACAGCTACGTGCAGTTGCAATCTTTTTAAGAGAACTAGAATAGTGTGTGCTCATGCTTTAAAAGTTCTCGATTTGATGAATATTAAGTCTTTGCCAATGCAATATATCTTAAAGCGATGGATACGACAAGCCCGCAGTGGCATTGTACAAGATATGAATGAAAGAAATGTAGTTGAAAATCCAAAGCTCGATGCGATGCTTCTCTATAGATATTACTCTCACAAACTTCTCAATTTGGCGCATCGAGCAGTCTACCATCAAGAGTACAGACCACCGATGGACACCACTATAGATGTCCTTAGTCAACAAATTGAAGACAAAATTGCATCCATCAAGAGTATTTCTAATAATGATCAAATTGCAGTTCAGGTTAAGGTTACTCCACCAAATGATGCATTGGGTAATGCATAATTAAAGAAAAAAAATGTTTGCATAAGAAGTTCAAAGAGAAAAAAATCTGGGTGGGGAGACAAGCACAAGGGTACAAGAAAAAGGCAAGGCAAAACTCCAATGCAAGTTGCAGTACCAATGGTATCTCACAATTTGAAATAAATGAATTATATCATTTATTATTTAGTTCCATTTATCTCTGTATTTTGACTTTGTATTGTTGCAAGGCACGAGAGGTACATGAAGAAGCAGGAAATGGCAAAGGGAAAGAAGCTGAAGAATATAAGGCCATTACTTCCTTCACTCAACTACTGAATGGGTCAAGCAATGATGAACTGAAATTTGAGGGATTCTTTTAGTTGTGGACCAACTCAGAATGATTATTTTATTGTTCATAATTGTATTTTATTTTTGAATGAAGCAAGCAACTCAGAAGTGTGGGTTCTTTTGTCTGAAAAACATCTCAAGTAAGAAAATTATGAATCCTTGGTGTTGTACTGGTCTCACGGTAATAGTTTGCACATGTCAGATACAGAGCACACCTAGTCTATGGGGAGCTGGACACGGGGATGCAATAGCCCCTCATTGGATGCAATAGCCACTCATTGGAGGTGCGAGAAGCTGGGCGCACATGGCGCTGGCGGACAACGGACAGCGGCGGCACTAGGAGCTGGGCGCGCATGGCGCAGGCGGACGGCGGCGGCGTGGGAAGCTAGGCACACATGGCGTAGGTGGATGACGGAGGAACGAGGAGCTGGTGCGCAGGCGGACGACGAACAGGCGGCAGCGCGGGGAACTGGGCGTGCACGACGCAGGTGGTGCTGGTGCGCAGGCAGACGACGGACGGCGGCGGCGCCGAGAACTGGTTTCGCTCGGCAGCATTGACTATTGAGCTTACAAATAACGCCTCAATCAAACATGGGCCAAATACATCGTTGGGTCGCACATGGGTAATAGAGAGATGAGGAAAGGAGAACGGTGGCCGTTGAATCATAGATGGACGGACGCACTACCCACTGCCGCGCGGCAGTGGATCTCGTTCCATCTTATCAGGAAAGGTTGATCAATGGTAAACCATCAGAAAGCCACGTTTTGAAGAGTTATGATTTCAGCTTACCCAATCAAAAAAAGTTGACTTTTCAAAAAAAAGCTAGAACCAGAGCTATCTTGGCAAGAACTAGAGCCCTACTAAATGAGGCCTAAATCTTCTATCAAGAGAGTTCAATATCGGCGACGCTGGGGGAGACAATGACGCGCGCTTTAAATGGGCGACAGTCTCCTTCATTAGTGGGCCGTGTTACCTTCGGCGACGAGGCCGAATGGGCTGTAGCTCAGGGCCCAATAAACCATTGCAATCACGACCCATGGGTCAATATAAGCGGAGCCCTAAACCCTCGCCGCTTTCTTCTTCCCTTCCCCCTCGCGCCGTTCCTGCCTCCTCCCAAGTCCCAACCAGGTAAAACCCTCACGCCGCCGCCGCCAGCCCGACCGGCGGCGTCCATAAAGGTGCCGCCTTTGAGGCGCATCAAGCGTTCCGTGGAGCTGTGCGGAGGCTTTCCTTCTTTCTCGTTCGGGCTTGGTAGGCTGACGCATTCTTTGTTGCTGCCTTTTTTTTGCGCGGGGATTTCAGGCGAGGAGATGTTGGTGCTCTTCGAGACGCCCGCGGGGTTCGCCCTCTTCAAGGTCCTGGATGAAGGGAAGCTCAGCAAAGTTGAGGTGGGTGTATGCTCTAGCGCTTGCCTCTGTCTGTCCCTGTTCATGTGTGTTTTCGATGTGTTTTCTGTTGGGCTGACAGCGTGATGCTTTCGGTTTGCAGGACCTGTGGAAAGATTTCGCCGCACCTGACCAAGCAAGGAGGGTAAATGATCTGTGGCTTTTATCTCGACTTTTGAGCTCTATTTTAGTTCAGTGTCTTGTTTACTGCCTGTTATTATGTGGATTAGTCAGGCATAGATGGTACGGATCCTCGCCAAACCTAGCAACAACAACCACAAATTATTTTAGTCACAAGCAAGTTGGGTAGCTAGAGATGAAACCCATTTGGAGTAGCTAGCGAGAAAAAGTGATAAAACAAAAAAGAGAGATGAAAAAATAAAAAGCTGTGGTAGGAATGCAGAAGCAGCAGCCTTTTTCGGTTCAAGTGTGAAGTTGCTTGTTTATTGAATGCCTTCTACTCTGTTGTCATGACCTTTCCCTATAGATTACGCCATAGCCTTTTACTGCATCTTTTTCTTGATGGTAGGATAGAATAGTTGGTGCAGATTTGCTACAAAGTTGTCCTAATATCAAGAACAATGAGGGAGTAACTTGTTAGCTTTTTTATAAATTTGTCTAATGCTTGTTAATTGGCTTTGGAAATGCTTTCCATTTTACTCTGAAGGTTTTACAAGTTTGCTGATGTCTCACATTCTTTTGAACACTGTCTGAAATATATCTTGCTTAATTGCTGCACATTTACTGATCAGATGCTCACTTGCTCTTGTAAATTTTTTATCAGGTGGTTGAGCTTAAGGCTTTCAACAAATTTGAGAATACATCTGATGCTCTTTCAGCTGCCACATTGCTAATTGATAGCAAGCCTAGCAAGGGCCTTCGCAAGTTCCTGCAGAAACATTGTGATGGTGAAACATTAGCTGTTGCCGATTCAAAACTAGGAAATGCTATCAAAGAAAAGCTGGTCTGTTGCATGCCTTAGCTTATTTTTATTTTTTTTGGGCTTTTTCATGCAGTAATCGATATCTCTAATAGAGGTGACATGTTTGCAGAAAATTGACTGTGTTCACAATAGTGCTGTGATGGAACTGATGAGGGGGCTGAGGAATCAGTTAACTGAACTTATGACTGGACTAGGTGCACAGGACCTGGCTCCAATGAGCCTTGGACTGTCCCACAGTTTGTCTAGGTATAAGCTTAAATTCAGCCCTGAAAAGGTTAGGCTCCAGCTACCATTGTGTTACTTTTTCAGACCATTGTTGTGCTTCCTTCCTCTTTATTGCAGCCTTGATCTGCCATTTTCTAGCATATGGGGTTTTTTTAGGCTTTTTTCCCTGTATAATGTGCAATAATGTTAAGTATAAAGAACTAAGGATGCACCATGTTTATTACAACCTCTTTTCTACAGGTTGATACAATGATTATTCAAGCAATCGGATTATTGGATGATCTTGACAAGGAGCTTAACACTTATGCAATGAGGGTCCGTGAATGGTACGGTTGGCACTTTCCAGAGCTATCAAAAATTGTTGCAGATAATATCCAGTATGCAAATGTTGTGAAGCTAATGGGCAATCGGGCTAATGCAGCTAACCTTGATTTCTCTGCAGTAAGTTGTGTCACCATTATCATGCTTTTGTTTGGCATTTGCCTGAAGCTTTGTCACAACTGGGTACCCTGTGTCTTTTAGGTGTTGTCAGATGACGCTGTGGAAGCAGAGCTAAAGGAGGCAGCTGTGATATCAATGGGCACAGAAGTTAGTGATATTGATCTGTTAAATATCAGGGAACTGTGTGATCAAGTTTTAGCTCTCTCTGAGTACAGAGGCCAGCTCTATGACTACCTAAAAAGTAGGATGAATACTATCGCTCCCAACTTGACTGCTCTTGTTGGTGAACTTGTTGGTGCTCGGCTTATTGCACATGGTGGTAGTTTGATGAATTTGGCAAAGCAGCCTGGAAGCACAATTCAGATACTGGGAGCAGAGAAGGTATAAATGACTACTTGTGCTGTGCAATTCGTCTTCTGGCATGTTTTATGTTGCTATTCTCAACTTCCAAATGTTTTTCCCAATAACCCCCAACCAGATTATTTCCTATTGAGGAGCATTGTTATTTTCTGTAAACATTCATGTATCCCTGTACTTCCATAGGACAGACCCCCCGTCTCTTCGGAGATGGGGACTGGTAGGGAAAACCTTGTTTCGAAAAAAATATAACTTGCAAATGTTTGATTTTTGTTGCAATTATAAGTCCCAGAGACCCCTAAAATCTTATTTGTCCACAGGCCTTGTTCAGAGCTCTAAAGACAAAGCATTCTACACCAAAGTATGGCCTCATCTATCACGCATCATTAATAGGCCAAGCTGCTCCAAAGAACAAAGGGAAGATCTCCCGTTCACTTGCTGCTAAGACTGCACTTGCCATAAGATATGATGCTCTTGCTGATGGCGAAGACAACTCAATTGGTCTTGAAAGCAGGATCAAGGTACCATTTACCATTGTGGAATCAATCTTTACCCTGTTTATTCCATGAGATATGCTTCACCTTTGTGAATCTATGAACAGCTTGAAACAAGGCTAAAAGTCCTGGAGGGAAAAGAACTCAAGACATCTGCTGGTTCTACAAAAGGAAAACCCAAAATAGAAATGTATGAGAAGGACCGTAAGAAAGGTGCTGGGACTTTAATTACACCCGCCAAAGTAAGTTGTTACCTGGCCTGCCCAATCCTTTTCTAGTTTAGACCTATTGATGAGTCTTTGCAAATGGAATACCACTTTATCGAAACCTTATAATTCAAATTAATGGAGCAGTTTTGTTTAGTTTCACAATTGACAGAACCGACATAACTTGCTTTAAGTAACATTCCAGTTCCAGCATACTGTAAAATTGACAGTCTTTTCAAATTTTTTCTAATGCAACATTTCAGTCAGTGCCTCAGTTGCCTTTTCACTTGCCTTAAATGGTCTTCTTCGCCTGCAGTTTGAAATGAGTATAGTTCAAAACATTTATCCTTATCCTTGTTTCCTGTTGTCAGACTTACAATCCAGCCTCAGATTTAGTTCTTCCTGAGGCAACGCCAAAGAAATCTGAAGTGGCCTCAAAGAAAAGGAAACATGAGGAGGTAGAGGCTGCACCACCAGCGAAACCTGCGGACGAGGCAACTGAAGAGGACAGGGAGCAGGAGAAGCCGAAGAAAAAGAAGAAGTCCAAGGATGTCGAGGAGTCTCCAGCAGTTGATGCTGACAGTGGTGAGAAAAAGAAGAAGAAAAAGAACAAGGAGGCTGAGGAAGTTCCTGCAGATGGTGAGAAGAAATCCAAAGAACAGGACGCAACAATGGAAGCTGACGAGTCCGGTAAGAAAGACAAGAAAAAGAAGAAAAAGCGCACCGAAGAATGAGTAGGTTGAAACAATGGCTAAGGCTGTTGTGCTGTATTATCATCTCAAAAATTTTGGTAGTGTTGATTCGAGACTTACTGTTACTGTAACGAGAACATCATCTTAGGTTATGCATACAATGAGTCCACGCCTTCAATGCTTGGAAGCACACTGAAAATGTCGAATATAATGTTCCTGACATCTATAATAGCAGTAGGATTCATTGTGTGAAATATGTTTTGAAAGGTGAAGTTACTCGTGTCTTTATGTACGATGAGAGTGGGAATGAGGCACTGTAGAAAATGAGCGTGCCAACGATTGCAAGTTACCCAATGGTCATAATGCTCCGACCGTTTCATCAACAAAATAATAATAATAATGCTCCGACCGTGAGGGGCCATCCTGCTGAGCAACTAGTTGTTCAATGATCGGATAACAGCAGCAAATCAAGCTCTGCATCTGTCCTCTCCAATGCAATGCGCTTGTTCCTCTAGTCTGAAATTTTGTAGATTACGTTCGTGGCTGTAATCAGGTCGTTGTGCCGCGCTTGAATTCAGCATGATCTGGTGTCAGAAAGGCCCCTAAACGAACGCGTTGCATTAGGCAATTGATGAATCTACCGCTTCCTTTTTCCATTTATGTTCTTTTTTTTAATTAGTTTCGTGCATAATCACTGACATAGTCCTAGCTCCTGGTTTGCAAGGCTGTGAATCTAAAATCGTTGGAAGCATTTAAGTAGCAGCGGTCAAATTGCTATCCAGTTTGCTCAAATTAAACCTAATCCAGCAGGGAACGACCTGAACTGCACTAGAAATGGTACTGGGCCACTGCACCCTAGCAAGTCAAAAGGCAGCATCACGCATAGCAAATACTAGTAGTACATAAATGGAACCATCTTTCAGTCTCAGAAGTTGCAAACACAGCAACTAATCCATGACGCGATCATATAACTAACCATCACTTAACCTGAAGAAGTGGGTGTTGCTGGATGTATCGATGTGACCAAGAACAGTTAGCCTGACAAATCCCTTTCGTTGTAGTGGTTGGCCTGAAAGGAGAAGCTTGAAATTGTAAAAAGGGAAGTCAACTTAGAGGATCCAAGATCAGGATGACCAGAAAAGAGGTCAGAATTTTCACTGCTGGTCCAACCAAATGGAGGGTGCCGAGTCAGAGATGGGGATAGCAATACCATGTGTGTGTGGGGCCCTCATGTCAGTAACAGTGATGCAGTTTCAGTTCTCGGCAGTTGCTGTGACGAAGGTGCCTCAGAATTTTGTTCGGAAAAAAGGTGCCGCAGAATATACCCAGGGCGAACAGTTCGTCCTTGTCAGTGAAATTTTATTCTGTTCATGGTGCTGGTGAATCATCTTGGACGGACATATCTGTTACACGGCGTCATTTGATTCGTTAGCCCGTTTGGAGCCTGTGAAGAGTTGCTACTCCCGAGTAACTGAGGTTCTTATTATTTAGGCGAGGCTACTCGTGCTTTCTTTTCGGATAAGCAACGGTTTGTGGTTTTGGTAGAAGATGGCATGGTACAGTTGGGTAGAAGATTGCAGTGCTGGTAGAACAGCAATTTGTTGCTGTTCCCCGCCGTTAAGGGTGGCGCCGTACTGCAACGCCGGGGCAAGCGAAGCTACCGGTAAAGCAGTCCAGACATGTTCTTCTCTTCTAAGGCATCTCTTCTCCTGGGGATTCACCTGCACCCGAATTTCAGAGATGGAATATTGAGAGAGAGAGAGAGAGAGAGAGAGAGAGAGAGAGAGAGAGAGAGAGGCAGGGGGACATGGTGAACTGGTGGCCTTCTCCAGGTCGTCGTTTTCCCTTGAAACCTTTGTGCAATAGCCAATTGACAAGTCAATTCACATTTGGAGTAGTGTTTGAAAACAAACACTAGATCAAATTTTCAAGTATAGGGGAAAACGATTGTTGCGTGTTAAAAGGGGTCTACATTGTTTTGAGCAGATGCATCACAGAGGACGAATAATGACAACAAAGTACAATACATATGAAAATAATTTATGTGCGAAAGACATTTATCCCAATTTCTGTTAAAAAGGAGGCGGCATGTGCTTAAAGCACATAACCCTGCTTATTCCCTTTTGTTCCCTTTGCAGTTAGATAATCCCCTGCATTATAGACACCCTGTCTCCTTCCCCATGAGACAAAACCCCAAGAATCCACAACCTAAAATATCACGGACCCATCCTCCCTTTGCCCTTAACTTTATTCTTTTCAGTATTGACTGTGGTCACATCCCGAGGAAAAAGAGAACATCTCTCAAGAACCCAAGAAGCGTACACAAAAGAAATAAAACAAATCATTGCTTCATCTGCAAAAGAAAAACATAACTTCAAGAGAGAGAATGCTTGATTTATTATTAGCCGTTTTACTTAGGAAATTGTTTCATACAAGATCCCCTCCTTTTGATAGCATACCACAATTCGTCGTAATTCTTTTCATTTTTACTTCTTATCTTTTATTGCTCGCCGAGAATTTTTGGTTATTTTTATTTGTGTTACAGCAACATCTTCTCAACATACTTCATAGAATAATAAACACTGTTATTAACACTGGGCCGTATGTACATCAATTTGCTGTCATCTCTTGCCCCCAGCGAATCATTATCCTCGGCGAGTACACACTCATCAATACAAACGTATCTTTCATGTGTTGACATTCCTGCATGCGGTGCCCATTACATCAAACAACAAATTCAGAAAATAACCTCATTTTATTCCAAACGATGACGTTCAGAAGATGACTATTGACTAAGCAGTAACACAAAAGGCCGGTTTAACTTAAACTTGACAAAGGGAATATAAAAAAGTAAAAAAATTCTTAAAATGCAAATCAAATTATCAGTCCCCTTGTCAAAATCCATTTCAGACTCGTGCCGATGTACAAGTGTACAACAAGTACAATCCATGTACTCGGTCTGCATAGGGCGTAGGTACACATCATAGATAGGGAGAAGAGAACATTACTAGCACAGGTGGAGGAGGAGAGAAGGTGCAGAGCCGTCAGAGTCAAAGCGTTCCCGTTGCCCCTCCTCCGGCTTGCTGCCACCAGCCAGCCCCTCTTCCGTGCCGTTCCCCTCTCACTCATAGTCGCAGGCGCAGAGCTCCCTTTACTTTACTTGCCCCCACCACCCACCCTCCCCACGCGCCGCCGCCTCCGGATCGCGGCCTTCTCCGGCGAAACATCCATCCATGCCCCGCCCCCGGTGACCTCCACCCACCATGGGCTGCGTGCACGGCCGCCCCGCGACCTCCAGCCCCGCCGCAGTCTCCGCCTCGCGCCGCCGGGACCACCCCTCCACTGCCGCGGCCGTTTCCCAGTCGCAGCAGGAGGGGGTCGCTTCCTCTGCCGCGCCGGCGGAGGCGGCGCCGGAGCAGGCGGCGGCTGAGAAGGCCGAGAAGCCGGCGCAGGTCAAGCGGGAGCGGCGGTCGCGGTCGTCGCGCTCGGCCGCGGCGGCGGCGCACGCCGAGGTCCGACTCGGGGGCAGCTTCGCCAACAAGGCTCGCGGGGAGCAGGTCGCCGCCGGCTGGCCCGCCTGGCTCTCCGCCGTCGCCGGCGAGGCCATCGACGGATGGACCCCGCGCCGGGCCGACTCGTTCGAGAAGATCGATAAGGTGCGCCTCCTCCTCCTCATCTTCCCCTGCTTCGTGATCCATGCCGCGCGTGCGCCGAGGCTGAAAATTGAATCTTTTTTTTTCCTTCTCTCTACCCCATCTCTCTCTCAGATCGGCCAAGGCACGTACAGCAATGTGTACAAGGCGCGGGACTCGCTGAGCGGCAAGATCGTGGCGCTCAAGAAGGTGCGCTTCGACAACCTCGAGCCGGAGAGCGTGCGCTTCATGGCGCGCGAGATCCTCATACTCCGCCGCCTCGACCACCCCAATGTCGTCAAGCTCGACGGGCTGGTCACTTCGCGCATGTCCTGCAGCCTCTACCTCGTCTTCGACTACATGGTCCACGACCTAGCCGGCCTCGCCGCCAGCCCCGACATCAAGTTCACGCTGCCCCAGGTCGAGATCCCATTTTGCTGAGACAGCATCTCACCCAATTATGTGAAAATGCGGCTGACAGAGGCTGATTGAGGTGTCTATCATGTGCAGGTCAAGTGCTATGTGCATCAGTTGCTTTCAGGGCTGGAGCACTGCCACAACCAGGGGGTGCTTCACCGCGACATCAAAGGGTCCAATTTGCTCTTGGATAACAACGGTGTGCTCAAGATTGCGGATTTCGGTCTCGCGTCGTTCTTCGATCCCAATCATAAACAGCCAATGACGAGTAGGGTGGTGACACTATGGTACCGGCCTCCAGAGTTACTGTTGGGTGCCACGGATTATGGAGTTGGCGTTGACTTGTGGAGTGCTGGATGTATACTTGCCGAGCTGCTGGCTGGAAAGCCAATTATGCCAGGACGGACTGAGGTTAGCTGGAGAATGCTTGACAGTTGCCCTTTATTGTATTTGAAAACATTCTGGTTACCAGCACGCATTATTTAAAGATTAGTTTTAGTGTGGATGTGACCTTATCATTGCTAAGAGAATCACACTTGATCCTGTTCAGCTGTAGCCCTGCTGATGATACTTTTTTTTATATCTTGCCAGACCTTCGAATTATCTACTTCTCATCCTAGACGTATAGGTTTTATAAATTTAATTAGTTGATATTCTGCAGTAACTTAAGCTATTCAAGGGGATCTCAGGCAAGATGATTTTTCTGTTTAACATGATAGATATATCTGATTCGTAGTAATAAAAGGACATATCAGTTTCTAAATTTTTGATCCGTTCTGAAATTGATCCGTAGTGTAGCTTTCCACCTTTATTTACATGTTAAAACTTATCCCTTGCCTTTCTGCTTAATTTATGTTTGCACCAAGCAATTCCATGAGATTAATTGGGAACATAACCGTTTTTATGTTGCCGTGTATTGGTTATGGTCGTAGATACATTCAAATTTGTCTACCTCCATTGCCGTGACTAAAACTTATTTAAGATTGTATTAGTGTGGTCATATGTTCAGTGAAGAAATCGTGCAGTAACTTGACTTATTCAAGGTGGATCTCTTGCAAGATGATCTTCCTGATGTACATGATAGGTATACATGATTCCTGTGAATAAAGGAACATACAAATCACTTATAGAGAATACAAGAACATATTAGCCATTGAAAACTTTGATCTGTTTTGAAAATGATACTTGGTGCACTTGTCACTTTTATTACATGTGAAAACCCTGAGTCCCATGACTTCCTCCAGGGCTCAGCTGCTTAACTATGGTTCCAACAAAGCAGTTCATGAAATTATTTGAACGTTGTTATTTTTATGTAGGCATATTGGTGATGGCTCAGTGTTCAATAAAAAAAATTATTTTCCTCCATGGCTTCTTCTTATTATTGTATCTGCATATATTTTAGGTGGAACAGTTGCATAAAATTTTTAAGTTGTGTGGCTCTCCGACGGAAGAATATTGGAAAAAATCAAAGTTGCCTCATGCAACCATATTTAAGCCGCAACAACCATACAAAAGGCGAATAGCGGATACATTCAAAGATTTCCCTCAATCAGCACTTCGACTGATTGAAACGCTACTTGCAATTGACCCAGCTGATCGTTTAACAGCGACTTCTGCACTAAAAAGTGATGTAAGTTTTCTTAGCCTCTTATCATTCTGTCACTATTTATATGAATGAAAGCACATGCTTTTTGTTATGGATACATTATCTTTTAGGAGGATCAGTAATAAGCCAATTTTTCTTGTTGACCAATTTTTTTCAAATCAATTTTCCTAAGGTATTATGAGCAGCTGGTTAACTGGCCGATGATCAATGTTTTGATGCAATTTAGAGAGTAAGAAAAGGGCTGTGAGAACTTTAAAACAGGGTCCTTGGGAAAAACGTTCAATGTTTCCATATTTCCAGAGGGCAATGATACTTCAATGCTGGACATGAAAGTATATGACCAACTTATTAACTACTTAAGCCCCCTTCATGCTAAAAAAAATTAATTTGGTTTGACCAACATCTTAGTCTTTCTCAAACCAATTTTGAGAAGGGATCATATAGCAGCTGGTTAAAATGGTAAAGATCTACATAAGTCCTTGGGCAAAAGTTGTTCAATATTTCCAAATTTCCGTAGTCGCTGATAGCTATGAAAATATATGACCTGTAACCATAGCAAGCTGAATTGCTGCCTGCCTATTGTATTAATCAAGATGCTATTAGCCAGTTAAGCCCCTTTGATGCTAGAAAATGTATTTTTATTGATCAGCAATGTCTTGTCCTTTCATTATGAAAATCCCAACTTCACTCTGTTCAGCATATTGATAGGCAGCTCTCATGCTTATGGGTGTGTGTGGTGTGAGTCTATTTCTGTTTTATACCGTCCTTTTCTCCTGCGTATTTGAGCACAAACGTTCTTGAGAAAAAAAATCAATAGCTATATGCCTGTGACAAAATTGTGTTCTTTAGATCTCTACAAGTGATTGGTTGACTGTATGTGATTGTCTTATTTATGCGTCTTGTGCATTGCTATCATGAACACTTCTTTACAGAAGCAAGCCTCTTATTTTCTCTATAAATGCAGTTCTTTACAACGGAGCCTTATGCATGTGATCCATCGAGTCTGCCTCAGTATCCTCCGAGCAAAGAGATGGATGCAAAACGAAGAGATGAAGAAGCTAGACGGTACGTCACCCTAAGACTCCTAACAAAGATCTACATTTCTTTCGTGTCTTCCTTGACGCTCTGTATTGTGATGTTGTGACCTTTTTTTTTTTTTCATTTTTTGCCCAAGAAAGTGAATGGTTTATTGGGGTCAAAAGTAGAACTTAGGCTTTAGAGTACATGAGCATTCTGAAATCTACTGAAAGTGAACACTTTGCCTATTTTTATCCACCTTAAATGAGCAAAGCTCACGTTGATGACAGAAGAGCAATGTACAAAGTCTTACTTAGTGTTTTTATGTTTTTTTTCCTCGTCTCAAAAGTAACTCTAGTGCACTGTAAGGGCATGTACTGAGTTGTATAAAGTGAAAGTCTTGGCTATCGTGCCAAGATTCCAGGATTTCTGGGAACTTGTTGAGAATAATGCTTAGACATCATCATGAAAGATGAAACACTGCTATGATGAGTCATGCAATAATGTGTCCCTACTTTTCTGTTGTATTTTGTCTTTATCTTACTAATTATTCCCCTAGATGCAAATTTATTATTTCCTAATCCACCGTTTCATGACTTTTTTTTTGTTTGCTAAGATATCTGAGCTTTCATACTGTAAAATATATTGTTTGGCTTATTCATTGCTTCGTCAACAGCTTGCGAGCTGCTGCTGGTAGAGCTAATGGCGATGCAACAAGGAAGACAAGGACACGGGATCGGCCTAGGGCCGCACCAGCTCCAGAGGCAAACGCTGAAATTCAAGCAAATATTGATGTATGTGGAATTAACATTTCTTACTGATTCCAGTTGCTCATTGTTCATGTGCATGAACTTGCTTTTCATATATTGCTTTGATAGCATCTTTTCAAAGGGTGTTAACATTTTTAGTATTTTGGCTCCTAATTTTATTTTCTACAGAAGAGAAGGCTAATAACGCATGCAAATGCGAAGAGCAAGAGTGAAAAGTTCCCTCCGCCACATCAGGATGGAGCGCTTGGATTTCCCTTGGGTTGTTCAAATCACATGGAACCTGCATTTGAGCCCCCAGATCCTTCTTCATTCAGCACTGTATTTCCTTATGAGAAAGGCGCCGTGCCTACATGGTCGGGACCATTGGTTGACTCTGCCACAGGCAACCAGAAACGTAAACATAAGTCTGGCCGCTCTTCAAAACAACCATCAACTGCCCGTGCTAGATGATATATCATTTCGTGGTTAGTGCAAAGAAGTTTTCAATACTAAGAATACTGGAGTCGTTCCTGCAAATGAGGATATTTAATTTGGAATGACAGGCTACAACAATGAATTGTTTTTTCTCGGGGCCATTCATGTACGGGATTTTTTCCAAAATCGGTGTATAGACTGGAGAGGGAGCTCAATTAGTGAATTCTGTACATTAGGTTCTCTTTTCCATTTTTATAAGCAGCTTATATGTCATCTTAGATTCAATTGAGTGAGTAATGGAATGGTTAGAATCTTAGCATGTCACTCTGCAAATCATTCTTGTCTACATAGCTTATTCTCAGTTAATTGGATTTTTTTTTATCTTGCATTTTGCAAGCAATTACATCTGGTGGAGGATGAAGATGAAGAAATTGAAATAAAATTATAAGCATATCATATAGGATTTTTTCAATATTTACTGTTCATCCTCATAGAACTGGTATCTTTTTACAGTTTCTGTAGCACAAAACTGCTATAATTTGCGTGCTTTTAGCGCTGTCTAATGCGCGGCCGAAGGTTGTATTTCCTGGAGTCTGACGTGGTGATTGAATTTTCACCGATTCCTTCAAGCAAGGCGTGATTTCTTGGGCGGATTTTTTCTGTAGCACAAAACTGCTATAATTTGCGTGCTTTTAGCGCTGTCTAATGCGCGGCCGAAGGTTGTATTTCCTGGAGTCTGACGTGGTGACTGAATTTTCACCGATTCCTTCAAGCAAGGCGTGATTTCTTGGGCGGATTTGTTTGGGCGCGACGTAGTCTGGATCCACCTTGCTGTCCACTTCGTCCTGCAGCTCTTCGACGATCCAGGAGTAGTTGCCGAGGCTTCCATCAGTCCCTGAGCTGTATGTAGCATACATCCTGTCTCCTGGTTAAGGCAAGGTTAGGAAATAGGGTCAGAATTTGTACTGGCATATGGGAGCTACACCAGCAGTTGATTTCAAATGACAGTGAACAACACAAGGAAATATTTTTTGCTCCATTATGTACTAGTGCTAAAATATTTAATGCATTGTCTCTGCAAGTGCTCACCACAACTGGCATTGCCTTCAATTGCCCGGACTTTCTCTACCAATGTTTGGAGCAGGTTATGGTTCAGAACATCATAATCTCTGCAGCAAAGTCGGAACTCGTAAGTTCAGTATTCACAGTCAAGTGATTTCGAATATAATGTCAGGATGATTCTGGGAGTAACGTACTTGAAAGTGAAGATGGAGTGCAGCATCTGAGCCACCGCAGCGGCAAGGAACACCGATCTTAGCAGCAGCACTTTGGACAAGACCCAGAACTGGCGGTTGAAGTCGTCAGCTCCTAGTTTGATTATGCCAATTTCAAGCACAATCGTGATGCAAAGGCCTAGCAAGAATAATGTCAGCAGTCAGCACAGCAGGCAAGAATTTAGAAGTAAAAGAGTACTTTTGCTTCTGAAGTCTGAATGGCATTTAAAAAAAAAAACAGCCTGAAAGTCTGAAGCTCACCGAAGTAAAGCTGGCCCCTGATGGCAAACGTCTGCTTGGCGCTGGTGAGCATGTAGATGAGGAACGAGATGCAGCAGTAGAAGAAGAAGGCCTTGATGAACCGTGACTCCACGAGGATGGCGTTGTGGAGCACGTACAGCTTGTCCAGTGCAGCGAATATGTTGGCTTGCTTCGCTCTAAATTCTTCCTGCACATAGCAAAACCAATAACCGTAAGCCTGTGCAAATGAACTACTGGTACACATGTACAGAATTGGGGAGCTTTTTTCTCTGGAAAAAAAAATGAGAGATGGTAACCTGAGCTTCCAGTATGAAGTGAGAATTCTGTCTGAGATGATCATGAGCGTGCCGGATCTCTTCTTGTCGGACCAGTAGCTCCTGCTGCTGCTGTTGGCCGAAGTTGGCGAGCTTTTGTATGGTCTCCCTGCAATCATCCAAGCAATGAGCATCCGACACTGATCCTAATCCAAAAAATTTTGCTGATTACTAGCAGGGAATTCTACAAGAGCATTACCTGCTTTCGTCAAGTGCTTTTGCCAGGAAGCTGTAGAGATCAGTGAGCCCTCGCACCGCCTTCTCCTGGCCTTCCAATAGCTGCTTCTGGTTCTCCAGCGACTTGCCGGCGACACTCCCAATGTCATCGGCGGTTTGCTGCAGACCGTCCATCTTGGACGACATGACGTCGCCGACGGCCTTGATCCCCTCCTCGACGCTCGCCGCGCCCTCCTTGAGCCTGTCCATCCCATCGCCGAGGCTCCGGTACGACTCCTCCACCATCGCCATGCCGGTGTCCACCGCGTCCCTCATCCCCTCCTGTCCGGCCTTGAGCTCCTCCTGGGCTCGTGCGATCTCCTTGGACTGCTCCGAGATGGCTTTGGACTGCTCCATCACGTGGCCCATCTGGTCGCCGATGGCCTTGGACGCGGCGGTGAGGTTGTCGGTCTGTGCGGCGATGGATGACAGCGAGTCGTGAATGTTCTCGGATTCTTGCAGGAGACGCTCTGATCTTTCCTCGATCACCTCCAGCTTCTCTTGCGCGGCCTTGGATGAACTTGACAGGTTGTTCACCAGCCTCTCCGTGCTGTGCTTGAACGCCTCAGCCCTGCCAAATAAATTATTAATCATCAACAAATGATACGGTTGACATGTTACTCAGATGGTAAAAAGAAATAAATCAGGGAAACCAGTATAAAAAAGAACGGCATTTTTATCAAAAAAAAAAAAAAGAATAAAAAACAGTTTCCAGTTTTGTGATTGAGGCTTACTGCAGTTGATGGCAGAGTGTGTTGGTCTCGAGGAAGAACTCGAGGAAGACCTTCTCCTCGGAGTCGGTGAGCCGCTTGCGACAGTGCACCATGTCGGACCGCTCGTCGCAGTTGGGCAGCGGCGGCCGGCCGGAGTCCTCCTGGAAGCAGCTGCTGAGGTGCCACGCGAGCCTGGACTGCAGCTCCTTGTCGGCCATGATGTCGGCGCAGCTGGCGAAGAGGCGCCCGTACGCCGCGTTCCAGCAGGTGGCCGGCCCGGCGGCGATCCGGCGCCGCGCGTTCTCCATCAGCTTCGCGCCCCGGGGGTCCTTGCCGCCGCCATCGATGGAGAAGTCCGCGACGACGGTGCCCGCGTCCAGCTGCGGCGGCGGCGCCTTCTTGGACGGCGAGGAGGAAAAGAGGCTCCAGGCGGTGGCGTCGGTTGCAGAGCACAGCAGCACCATCAAGATCGCGGCGAGACGAAGTTCCATGGTGGTGGTTCGCCTCGTTCTGCAAGTGTGGATTCGCGTTCTCGAGATTTCCGTCTCCCACCTGCATTATCATCATCATCGCTGTCAATCACGATGATCCGTGTTTCATTTGAGCAATGTAAACGCAACTATCTGAGCAAGTCTTAAAAAAGCATGACCAATGCTTGCTGAACCGAAAGCGCAAAGTTTTCAATGCTAATTAACCCACGTAGTGCTAGCATAAACGCAGGATTACATGTGTAGTTACAACCTAGCACAATCAATTGGTTTCCAATCAATGAAAGGAAAGCAAGCCATGCAGGAAAATCTAAGTTAAAGCATGCCCTTCCAATCAAACAAGAACACTGGCTAAGAACTTTTAAGTTACGGTAAAATTTAGTAAAATTTGAATAGACCCGAGCATGTCTTTTAAAAGCGTTACCAATACTTTACTTTGCTTAATCAAAGCGCAAGTTTGTCAATGCTAAGCAATACTAGTACAACCTATCAGATTGGATTGGCTTCCGATCAAAGAAAGGGAAGCAAACCATACTGGGAAATCAAAATTAAAGAGTGCCCTCCCCATCAAACATCAACACCAGCAAACAGCTTTTGAGTTATTACGGTATATTTTGGCTAAAACTCTGGGCATTGACACCCCGTGGTGACATTATAATTAGTTCAAGTAATCTCCTGTTCAGTTTCCGTTGCCATTTGTCGATCGGAGCAGCAAGGGAGAACCAATAATTATAGCACACCCATCAGTTTGGGACGACACGTACTGTTGCCGTCGTTCAGTTCGCCGCGCTACCGATCGCGGGCGCGGTGAACAGCGGCGTCTCTGTTTCCGCGAATGAAGAATAATCAGTGTCTGCGATCCTCTCAACTCTTGTTTTTGTTGGGAACTTGGGATAGGAGAGAAGAGGAGAAATTGGAGTGGCGAACTACCAATCGAGGGAAGAAGAAGAAGAAGAGGAATATGGGCTTGCACGGATGGGGCTATATATAGCGGTTGATGGTGTTGCTTCATTGCGGGTTAAGCGCGTGGCTTTGCGTTCCCGCCAAGAAGACGCTGTACGTCGGTTGGGTGAGTTAAGGCGGCCGCTTCGTTTTGAGGACTTTTACAGTAGACTAAAATAAATGCCTACCATCCACAACCTTCATCTGATGGTCTAGATCATCACAATGATACTTTTTTAATCTATCGGTGTCATAGTGTCATAGATAGGTATTATAAGTATCATGAGGTCAAAATTGGGAGACCAATAAATTCTTTTTTTTCTTTTAGTATACATTTTTCTTATATTTTGCTTTAGGGTTTGGTGGTGGCGTCCGTCCAAGATGTGTGTAGCGGAGGCCAATGAATTTTATAGA
Source organism: Eleusine indica (assembly GCA_030378355.1). Taxonomy (NCBI): domain Eukaryota; kingdom Viridiplantae; phylum Streptophyta; class Magnoliopsida; order Poales; family Poaceae; genus Eleusine; species Eleusine indica. The sequence continues at coordinate 47,687,040 of CM059500.1, forward strand.
GAAAATCTATGATTTGTTTAACCGGCGGCATGACAACAGCCGGGCAGCAGAGACGCCGGAGACAGGATGCTTGACAGCAAAGAGGACCACCAGGTGCAAATGTGAGCTCCAACGGCGAGCCGTGCTTCGGCGGCAGCGTCCTCATTGATTACTTATCTCCGTTAATCCTAAAGTGGTGACAACCTTTCACTCCAGAACAGGTTTAACAAACCAGATCAATTCAATTTTCAGCGTTCATTTGAATGTCCTACAATTGAGCATTGCACTTCCTGGGTGCATCCAGGATAGAAAATCGATCTTCATAGCTCACCCATAACATGACCTTTCCAAATGTATCGAATAAACAAATAAGCTAAGGACCTAATGAGCCTAGGGGTACCGTGTGGTTAATCTTGCTAGTAACAATCTAATTACAAAAACACCCTCCCAAATGGACGGTGTGATTAAAACCATGATACATCTTACCAGTCCGTATCATGGTCCATTGTAAAAGTGCTCTTCGTTTTACCAGGCAACAGGCATGAGTGGATTGTTAAGGGGTGGCCAGGTTCAGTCAGAGAGAACACGGAGGACTTCAATTTTTCCCCGTGTTTCCATATACGTATAAATAATTCTTATGACAACATGAAGAAATTAAACTGGAAAACAGGCGAACTGTGAGCTTGTGTGAACAGGCCAACTCGATCGCGAGACGGCGGCATCGGTTCGCCACCGGGCGCGCCGCGTGAACTACCACCGGGCGCGTCGCTTCTCTAGAGCTACTGGAGGCGGGAGTGTTAAGCCGTGACGCCAAGCGAAGAATCCACGCGGTATTTTTGGTTGGAAATTTGACGACCATGTTCGCCACAGTGACAGCTAACAACGCGGCGCGGGCGCGGGCGCGTGCGCGGCGGCGGTTGCGGAAGAGCAACGGCCGTGGGTACCGCGTGCGGGTAAGACGTCCGCGGCGGAACATTTGAAGCCGACGAGGAGGAGATCGAGACGCCAGCGGTGGCGTCGGGCGGCCGCGCGCGGTCTCGCCGACCGCCATGGCTCTGACCTGAAGCTTTTGCAGAAAGGCTCCTGATTTGAATCGCGACTATTAACCGTGATTTAAATTGGGAGACTATATGTAAATATTTGAATCGCAGTTAATAATCACGATCCGAATATATGCATAAGACCCACTATAAATTTGCAAACAGGTCCTTATTTTGCGAATATTGCCTGCGAGCCCCTCTTCGTGCTCCTCTGCTCGCCTGCTCCCTCGCCGTCTTCCCCGCCGGCCAAAATCGCAAAGCCCCGTCCGTTATTGAAGCCCTAGAGACACTAGGAGAGAGCAGCCACGGAATTAAGCTCACGCGACGGGAAATGGCGGCATGCCCCCTCCCCTGGCAATTATCGGGCCGGCGCACCTTCGTCTCCTCCGGGACAGAGGCCGCCGGATCCTGTGACGCAACCGGGACTGGATTGGTCGCCATCCAAGCCTAGCGAGCACCGGAAGCCGCGAGATCGAGCTCATGAGGTCAGTAATGGCGGTGGCGACCTCCTGCGCCACGACCGGAACGTACGGTGGCAACAACCTTCGCCGGCCACCTGCGAGGCTGTGCACATGCAGCAGCGTCTGTGCGAGCAATGCACACCAGAACGACACGACGGTGCTCTCCAACGAAGATATGAGAAGCAGGGATAGCTGCCCGTAAAGGGCCACAGTTTTCCAGCATCGGGGATATCATGGAGGTTCGCGTGGGCCGAGGCGCGGCCCAATATGCTCGGGCGAGTTGTTGGGGAGGCCCGAAACGCCTAGCCCGGAAGTTAAGCCCGCTGCCTCCAGCTCCGGCCTCCGGCGTTTGATGGCGCAGGCACGCCGCTGCTGTCCCTAGACAAATCGTCGTCCCGGAGGTACAAAATCAAAATCGGGCATACACAAGTTATTACCTGAGAAGCTACGCTCTACCCGTGTCAACTTAAAAAATCGTATCAAAATGGTCGGGCTCTGTTCTTGCTGGCCTGCCTTCATCCGTTCCCAAAAGGCTGTTCCTCATGTACCAAAGGTGTGTATTGCAGTTGTTACATCATTTGACCAGCCCTGCATCTTGTTTACTACTACGCTGCTTGGAGATGAGCGGTAAGCTTGTCGAAACCCACAAGAATGTCCAGCCCTAAATTTGTCAGACAATTGATCATTGTAGGGATGTCCTTCACCAGAGCTTCCTCCAGGGCTTGATGAATGAAGTGTACATACAAAAAGGTCCCAAGAGTGACTGATTAAGGAGTTTAATAATGGCAGCAGCACTTTCTGGTTTACGGCCAAGCAGAAACCCTGCAATAACACAATGCTGAGGTCAGAAGCAATTGTCGATTATAGTGTGTTGGAGAAAAAAATGTCAATTATAATGAGCAGAGCAGCTCTGGCAGTCTCAGTGTGTTTGCTGTTGGCAAAAGGCTTGAGACAGATTTGTACTGCTGAAACTACTGATTTGCATAGTAAAGCTTGCAATCAATTTTTTCAGTCGCCACAAAAAGTGATCTCTGAACTGTTAGAAGGTGATATGCAGGCAAATACAGTTCCTGTTCCTCTACCAAATGAGCCTGCAGTTGTTCCTGTTACCTCTACCAATTGAGCCTGCAATTTTTTTTGTTGTGTGACGGCGGACCCTTGTTCCTTTACCGTTAGAAATTAATCTAGTAATCAAAGGTCAGCGCCTGGAAATCACCCAACATGTTGTAGCTAAATTTATCAGTTTCAATTAACGCAAGTACCGTACTATGTTAATCTAAAAGCCATCTAGCCATCTACAAAGCTTGATGAAGATGAAGCACTGCCGATGCTCAGTTGTCAGCGTACAAAAGAGTGGGCAAAAAATTTCCAGTTTGCACCGGAAGGTGATAAGGGATAACATGCATTCAGATTTACTTAACGAGATCTTTTCCGGTGGTTGCAAGAAACGTGAACCGTCCATTGGCCTTGATCTAACTTCAATATGGATGAAAGTACTTAAGTATTAAGGATAAGATAGTAATTTCACCCGGACAACAATATAGAAGGCCAGGGGCAATGGAAGGAAACGCGATTCACCGTGATAGCCCAATTTACATAGTTTGTTACGATTTACTCTAATTGTTAGAGGCGGCGCGGAGTCGTTCGTCGAGTCACCCAAAGCATGTCGGCTAGGCTAGGGTCATGACGACCTAGGCAAGAGCACTTTGGCCATGACTAGCACGCAATATTCTAATTTACATCATCTTATTTTCTTTTACTTGATTATATCGGTTTCTTCGTTAAATATTCATTATTCTTTACGTAGAAAATTATTTGATCTTATGTTATGCCCACATCCTCATTCAAAATCTATTGTTTGTCGCAAGTACCACCATGGATTACTTGTGAGCTCATCCAAAAACGGTGGAAGAAGAAGACCTGTGACGTGCTTATCTTGTGTGGACTAGATGATTCTGGACTTACAGTTTGCCTAGAAATCTAACCAAGATGATCGAACTCAGCTAGATGTGTTCGTCCACCTTCCATCCCGCTTTGGATTATCATATAAAAAAATCCCGTTTCGGATGAACCCTAGTCCGTCGACGGTGATGGCGGCAAGAAAAAGACTTTGATCGCCGGAGCTGCAGAAGTAGATGCGACAAGGCTGAACGATCGTTTACTTACAAATGTCAGAATTGCTTGAATTGAACTTTGTGATATCAACTATATAAAATTTTTATTTTGTTTGTCCATCCATAGAGTGTTGATTAGAGATCCAATTCATATTGATTTGGGAGAGATGGCATTGTCATGGAGGTCGTTGTGTTGGAATTATGTTTAGAATGTCTTTTATGAAAAAATATTGATGAATATATGCCGCATGTTGTGAAAGTCTAAATTAGAATGTTTTATGTGAAAAATGGACTTACCGGATATGTTACCCATTCTATAGAATAGGGCAAAGCCTGTTTTCTCTTTTTTTTTACATGGTTAGGTGTTATTTACAAAGTTGGTGGTTAGTAATCTTTCCTTTTTGATGTATGCAACAAAAAAAAATTCATTATGTGTGAGAAGATCAGAATTAAAATTTGAGGTCACATGATCGAATGAACACAATTATTATATTTAATTGAAATTTACATTTAAAATGAATAGTTTATATTTTGTATTTCGAAGATACCACAACAGAGTCTGAATGCATGATAAAATATGAACATGTTACAAAACAAAATGTGAAGATAGGCAATCAGATATTGGCAATGACATAAAACTGTAATTGAAAGGAAAATTTTGAATATCTTCGACGGTAGCACTATATTATTGAAGTCTTATTATTACATCAATCATATCGCAAAATGACTAGAAATCTTATTAAACATAAAAGGAAGTAGCAAATACTAAAGTATTATTTCTTCTATTCATTGAGGCAATGAATAGAAATATTATTAAACAAAGTATTGACATCTTCTTATTTTTGAAGGTACGGGCTCCTATTATACTGACTCGGATTTATGGTCCGTTCATTCAAGGATACTCTCTTCCCAGAGGACATAGAACTTGGTGCAATTTTTTTCTTGGTACCTGCCTTGCTCGTTTTATCATATTCTTGCTTGTTTAGACCTGTCTTGGCTTTTCCGGCTTGTTCAGATTGCTTGTTCAATTTCCTTTTCTTGGTAGGGAAGCTGCTTGTGCTTGGTTGGTCAATAATGAAAACATCATCATCAGAGGCTTCATCTTCTTGTGTTTTCTTTTTCTTTGTCAAATATTCAGAATCCTGTAAAATATGTACTACACTTAGTGAGAGTTTTAAAGTATATTTATAGGAAATATTATAAGAGTATTATTTCTTTGTACCATGATAGGATTTTTGTATGATATCATTTGTTCTAGAGTGCATTCGGAGTGTAGCAGCCTGCAACGATTGTATTGTCCAATCTCACAATGTGGGAGGCTAGAATCCCTAATAAACTAGATATGTAAAAGACATACAATCGAGTAATCAAGTAAAAACTTAGCAAAGATTCACATTTCAATTACCTGCTCAACGGAAATTCTTCAATCCCGTCCCAAAATTCAATTGCGTAGTTACTGGTTTGACTACTCCGTCCCACCATCCGATCTCGTGGCTTCTCACTTCTCACGCGCCTGTTTGTGATGTACGATATGGTGTTCATGGAGGCACACGAAGAACAGAGAGAAAGACACGACGGCGGCGCATGAAGAACAAAGAGAAATACACTGCGGCAGCGCACGAGGGTTATGTATAATGTTAATAGAAAACATAAAGTCATTTAGTTACTATATTATTACCTACCTGTCACTAGTTATGGTAATTTTTATTCCGTACCTTGTCCCTCTCTTAATCAACGGTGTAGATCTTAATACCTCTAGGTACCTCGCAACCACCGGAAAAGATCTCTTATTTAACTATCCTATTATGGTTTTCAGGTACCCAGAATTATTTTAAGGACCATAAAACTAAAGTTTTGTTGATATCCTCCATCTTCTTTATCAGCAAAGAGCAAGCATGGAAGTGTGTCTGCACTTCTATTTCCCGGGCTCGCTCCTGAACGAACCTTGCACTACTCTAGCTCCATTTTATTATTATTATTATTATTATTATTGCGAATTTGATCCTGTTCTTCTACTCTTCAGAGTTCTGAATCCTCACTTTTCAAAAAATAAAAGTCTGCAATCCTGTCTGGTATATCAGGTTTCTTTGTCTTGGATTTTATTCCCGTTTCGTCGCTTCTTTTACATTGGTTTTACTGTATTTTTGTTTTTGTTCAGGTGTCAGTCATCTGATGAAAATTGAGATGGTGGTCCTTTTTCCGATGAAGACGTCAATACCATGATTATGACGATGCCTTTGTAATTTCAAGTGCTCCGTACTGTGGTGAAGACTTCACTAAAAGACACAAATTTACGCGCAACGGACCTACCATGATTAACCGGTCATCAGTGGTTCAACACCTAATGACATTAGTATAGAGCAAAGATTAGGAGCAGCATTACCTGTGACCATGTGTTCCAGGCATCCCAGGACGCTGCCACATGAAAACTAGCACATTGCTCGACTTCAATCTATTGTAAGCAGGAACTCTAGTTGCGTGTGGCTTCGTTGTTCGTTAAGAAGACTTGAGAGCACGTCCTGCAGCACTGCTGTCCCAAAGTTGGAAACGTAGTCAGCATCCTCGTAAGGCTCCTTGGACCCTTGTTTAGGCCGCAATCAATAGCCTCTGCGCCACGCCGTGCCGCCGCTGGACGCTGGTGCATCTGAGGGTGCAACGGCCATGTTCTCTGCACTCTGCAGTGACGACCACCGAGACGCCGGAGAAGCAGGTTCGCCTCAATTAGTTAGGCTGGCTAACCTCGGCAAGACGCGTGGGTCCTCTCTGCTTTCTTGCGAGGCAAATCCGCCAGGCGCGCAATTGGTCACCATCGAAGCCGAGCCGAACGAGCTCCGGCAGCCGCAGGGTCGAGCTCATGGGGTCGGGAATTCAACGCAGTCCGTGCAGCAAAGGCGCACACAACCGCCGCGCTTTCGCCGGCGGCACAGCCGCGACTGGAACGTACGGTGGCAGAAACCTTCGCCGACCACCTGCGAGGCTGTGCAAAGGCGTGCGCGTCGCGGCGAGGCCTCAGACAAGAGCCGGTCCAGGAACAAGAACAATTAATGGCGTCGCTCACAGCCACAGACGTGCCTTTGGCGACCGACGCCCACGGCTTGGCGCGTGCTCCAGTACGTTCCGGCGGTGCGGAGACGGGCAGACGGCGAACGCGAGGGCGAGGCGTGGTGCCTGGGGTAACAGGAGCCGTCCGATCGAGATTCAACGTCTAGAATTAATGGCATCGCTGGTGACCCACCGCGGACCAGCGCGTTCTGGGAGACGGTGAGCACCTGGAGGGAGCGGAGGCTGGCCAGATCGGATAGTGCCGGGTTGGCCCGGATGCTGAGCTGCTGCAGGGTGAAGCAGTCGACGAAGAAGAGGGACTGGAGGCGGGGCAGCGCGAACGTCGCCGCGTCCCTGCACGTCGGGTTGGGCTCCACGCCGAAGTCCAGCCGCGTGACGTGCATGCGCGCCGGGGTCCCCGCCGATGGCTTGCACTCCAGCCCGGGCCACGGCGCGCCGCAGGGGTCGGGGCTCTCGGTGCGCCAGTCGCGGTCGGAGGAGACGGCCTCCATCACCCTGAACAGCGCCTCCCGCTCGGCGATGCCCAGACAAGACCAATGCGCCAGTGCGGCTTCAAGAACATGAACAATTAATGGCATCGCTCTTGACCCAGCGCAACCACCGACGTACAGAACACCGTTCCGTTCGGCAGCCGACGCCGACGCCGACGGAGTGGAGCGTGCAGACTGCGAACACGAGGGTGCTGGCCGCGCCGAGGCGGGTCGGCGCTTCATTCCCCGACCAAGGTTGGTCGGTATTTCATTTCCCGACCACGCCCGGGGTTGCAGAAGCTGTCCGATCGAGATTCAACGTCCATAATCTATCGGACGAAAGCGAGCAGAAGGTTCACGTGGGGAGGCCCGAAACGCCAAGCCCGCCGCCTCCGGCTCCGGCGACTCGCAACGACTGCTGTCCTCCACGCTGCGTTATTATCCGCCGCTTCTCCTTGGCCTCCGCCACCTCATCCTATTGTACTCGTCCGGACCCTTCTTCTCCATCGCCGACTTAAACGTTATTGCATTGATCTGCTGCACAGGTTCGATTGGAACGAATTAATTCTTCAGTTACCCGGCGTCCGGCGAGTCGCAAGGATCGATGGACCGTCTAATGCCGCGATCGAAGACGAAGTGGACCCCCTTAGTCACTGATGGGCTTGATGACGCGCACGAGTGTGCTTCCATTTCAACAAAAAGTAACTCCTCATCGTGGCAGGACGCCGTCATCCACAGGCGCTAGGCAGCCGTCATGGCCAGACACCCACCAACTGCTACTGCTACCACTCGACATTTTCGTGCAGCTGAGTGATGAATGCATCGTCGGCTCAGGCTACGTGGGGATAATGGTCTAAACACACGTTGGCTTGGCTTTACTCACCTGTCAGTCGGTCACTCGATTTTTATTACAAGTTCAACTCACCTTCAAAGCAACTATTCGAAAGTTTCCCGCTCGCAGTTAGAACTATTTTTAGTATATTTCAAGGCAGTTTATTGTTAAGCTACTATGCAACAACCAATTCGTCCAAAAACTCAAGCTAATATGGAAGGATGGATAATTCACTTATAGTTCAACACTCTTCCTTACGTGCAGCTTCATCGGGGCGTAAACGTGGAAATAGGAGCGGCGCAACAAAAAATGCGGTCCCTAGGACTTAAACTCAAGACCTTTGTCTCTGATATCATGTTAAGCTATTATGTACTAACCAGTTCATCTAAAAGCTTAAGCTGATAAGAAAGGATGAACAATTCACTTATGATTCAACATTCTCTCTCACGTACAACTCACATAGGGCGCAAACGTGGAAATAGGAGCGACGCATCAGAAAATACAGTCACCAAGACTTAAACTTAAGATCTCTAGCTCTGATACCATGTTAAGCTACTATGCACCAACCAATTCACCCCAAAACTTAAACAACTTAAACTGATGAGGAAGGGTGGACAATTCACTTATGGTTTAATATTTATGTTCCATCAGGGAAGTTTATGTGGTAGGATGTATAGAAAAATGACGAAAGAGCTAACACAGACCCACGGATCAAGATGCTAGTAATATGCTAGTAAATGCATGGACCACAGTGGTTTGCATGGGCAGCTCTGGTAGTCTCAGTGTGTTTGCTGTTAGCAAAAGGCTTGAGGATTTATGCTCTTCTAATCAATTTGCTTGTTTTGATGAGTGCACGGATTGGCAACAGCAACCATGGCCACCGCTAGGAATTGTAAAATCAGGCACAGTACAGCTAAGCTACGGCCTACGGCCAATACTTGTCAACACTACGAGAGGGAAGGTCAGGTTGTTTCACTACTAGAGTACGTGAAGCATTTCCGTTCATTATACTTGTTAAGTCAATTTACTGGGAAGGAAGATAGCTAGCTGAACTGGAGACAGATTTGTACTGCTGAAACATTGGCTTATTCAGATGGCCAAGAAATGAAGGGATTTATAAACTATGAAAATTCTGATGAGATTTCCAGTCACTTATTTGGCACTACTGCAAAAAGCTTGCAATCAATTTTTCGAGTCGCCACAAAAAGTGATCTCTAAACTGTTACAAGGGGATATGCAGGCGAATACACAGTGGCCAAAATGCTTGGGTTGTTCTTGCTACTTTTTCTTTCAATTTGAAGAAATGTTCTTGCTACCTTTACCAATTGAGCCTGCAATTGTTATTGTTGTGCCTCACACGAGAACAGAAGTTATATTGGGTTTACTGACCAGCAATTATCCAAGAATTTTGGACCAGAATTAAATTTTCAGATCAGAAGCTGATTGAATGCTCTGCGGTAGTTCTGATTTGATGACAGTGTTCGCTGCAGTGACGACCAACGAGTCGTGGTAGAAGCAGGTTCGCCTGAATTAGTTTAGAGGGACGCAGAGCCCGTCGCCGAGCTTTAGGATCGATGGTCCCTCTCGCCGTGTCTGACCACCGCATGCGACGTCGTTTGCGGAAGAGCAACATCCGTGCGTGGTGCGCGCAGGGACGAAGGCCGCCGCAGAACATTTGAAATCTACGACAACGAGTGCAGGTCGCGAGCGGCCTCGCTGGCCGCCATGGCGCTGAGCTCAAGGTTTTGCAGAAAACCCCCTAATTTGGATCGTAATTATTAATCACGATCCAAATTAGGGGGATTATATGCAAATATTTGGATCACGATTAAGAGTCGTGATTCAAATATTTGCATAAACCTCCTACTATTTTGCATAAAGGTCCTGATTTCAGTCATGTTTATTACCCGCGGCCCCTCGCCTCCTTCTTCGCCCGCCTGTTCGCCGCCATCTTTCCCGGATGAAATCGCGAAACTCTGTACCTTCCTGGAACCCTAGAACAAAGTGTCGGCAGTTCGTTGTCGTCCAATCCGACAGAGCAGCCACGGAATTAAGCAATAGCGGGTGCGCCTTCGTCTTCCATGGGACAGAGAAGGAGATTAGTTCATAAAGCAAGCGTGTCCTTCACCATCTGCCAAAGCTCCTGCTAACCTCGTCAAGATCCAGCGTTGCTCTGCTTTGCTACAAGGTTGACTCCGGCATGCGAGCCTTGGCTTCGGCGCCGTATTGCCGATGGCTCATCCGCCGTGACTTTCTGCCTAGCCAGCGCAGGCCTGGCCGCGACTGGAACATGAAGTAGGGCACAAACCAGGCATGTCCTTCTTCGTCGGCCACCTCACCACCTGTAGCAGCCAGCAGCGTCTGTTCGATGCACATCGTGATGACACTTCTGTGATCTGTCCTCTTCAACTCCAAGGCAGGCAGAGCTGAGAAGAAGAGATAGCCGTACACGACGGTGCTCGCGCAATAGGCACTCTTTGACGACCTATGCTGGCAGTGGAGGTACGGCGCGTATTGCGGTACACTCTGGCAGCGCGGAGGCGTGCAGACGGTGAATGCCAGGCCGTTGGCCATGGCGAGGCGAGGCATCTGGGGCGGTCGGTATTTCGTTCCCCGACCAGGGGTGGTCGGTGTTTCATTTCCCGACCATCCCTGGGGCCACGGAAGCCGTCCAATCGAGATTGAACGTTCAGATTCTATCAGACGAAGGCCCCCGGAGGCTCGCGTGGGCTGATATGCGGCCCAATAAGCTCGGATGAGTTGTCACGGAGGCCCGAAAAGCCTAGCCTAGAAGTTAGGCCGCCAGCCGCCTCAGGCGACTCGCAACAACGACGGCCGTGGCTGGCGCCGCCCGTTTTCCTTCCCTTGAACCTGCGCCACCTAGATCCTTCTTCTCCATCGACGACCTAAACGCTGTACAGCTGCTGCACAGGCTGGCTCTGCTTCTGCAGAGGCAGTCTTCAGTCCACCGTCCTGGTTAACTTGCTTCAAATTCGTAAGACTAGGGGCACGTACGTGGATAAGAATTTTCGTTATTCTGCTACGATGCACAAGTGGGGTTCGCGACAAGTACCGACGGAGACGGAATGCAGTGACCGTTCTCCCCACAAGAAATATGGAACTTGCAATCAAGTTCAGCTGAAATGCAAATCAACCGTAACAATCTCTCGATGCTACACGGATTCCCCCCCTCGCTATTCAGTAGTTAATTAACAAAGCAACAGTTTCTTGTTTTCCTGCAACTAACTTCATTTATGTATAGCAGCTTTGTTTGCACCTGAAGGTGATACTTGTCACACCAAGGATTACATGCATTCAGATTTATTTCACTATCCTATTACAGTTTTCAGGTGTCTAGAATTATTTGAAGGACCATAAAACTCAAGTTCAGTTGACCTCCTTTATCCTCTTTATACCAGCGAAGGGCAAAGCGTGGAAACCTCACCGTTTGTCTGCACTTCTATTCCCCGGGCTTGCTTCTGAACGAACCTTGCACTGCTCTTGATCCTGTTCTTATGCTCTTCAGAGTTATGCATTACTGTCCAGTCGACTATTATGTTTGTTACTCTTGGGGATTCATCCCGTAGACGGTTAGAGGTGCCCGTAGAGCTCCCATCTTGTATGGTGACGTCTCGGGAAGTTTGTATTAATCCCTCCTTTGTGGAGTTTCTAGTGGAAAGCCAAGTTTGATCTTTGTGGTCACTTGGAGAGGTTAGGGTTGAAAGAGACCCGGTCCTTTGTGGATCCCTCAACGAAGACATAGGCTTCTTTGTAGAGCTGAACTTCGATGAACAAATCTTGTGCCTTACTTGTGCTTTTAATTACTTGTCTCTTATTTACTTGTTCTTGCTCATAAACTTGCTAGTTAGGGTTTGCTTCGTATTTCTTAAATTAACTTGTGTAGGTTGCTTGCTAGTTGCTCTTCTTATTTTTACAGCTTCCCCCTGCTTATATTCACTTGCACCTAGCTTGCCTTACACTAGTTTTAATATTTATCCGGTCGATCTACTTTTCTATCTCGTGTCATCGGACAAGTCATTGGACTTTCCTCACAATCGTCGGGCAAGTCCGACACTGCGCATTTAACTTTTATTATTAAGTGAATTTCAGGGATAATTGCCTATTCACCCCCCCCCCCTCTAGCCACTTTCAAGATTTGATAGTCTCCATACAAATAAATAAATGTGCATACTCTTAAAAAATAATATTTTATATTATATAACATAATAAACTGACTTTAAGATATAATGAGCATAAGGGCGATTCATGGTAGCACAAAGAAGTATTCCAAACGTATAGCACCGAATTTAGGGGCTTACAAACATGCCTAGCTTCTACAAAATATGAAAAAAAAGCTTGATATCCTCTTTATTGGTGCAGCAGTTGATCATTGACCACAACCATGTAGGGTGATCAATATCACTTTCTTCTGTTGAGAGGAGAGCCGCTGCCTTATTACACAACACTGATCTTTCACTCAGGGGCTGAGAAGTTAATACTGGCACGAACAGTTTACCTATTTTTTTCAAGATCAAGAAGAAAATTAGTTTAAAAAACCTGATCGATCCTAATCTGATCAATGAACACCCAACCCACTCTTGTTCTTATATGTATATAAGTTGAAAAATAACCACTTGACAATGTTAGTAATATGTAAACACTAAATTAACTCAGCTCAATCATTTAGCAACTTTTTCTCATAGAAGTAGAGAATTAATTATGAAAAAACAATATTAGATAGTTTGTTATAATTGTGTAAATATGTACAGCAAATGATGATATCAACATGTATATCTATACAATAACAAAAATATGTTTGTAAGCCAGAATAGCACATAACCAAGGTACCGGAGGATATAAGAGTCTATCTATATATTTTTCCATCCCAACTATTCATCTACAGTAACTCGGGTGTACTTCTCGTGTGATTCGACTCCGAGTAGCGACCCGTCCGCTCGTCCCTGCCTCTTTTGCAACCGTCCAATCCAAGTCACCCGTCCGTTGGTTCATGATCCCCCTCGCCCTCTCTCTCAGTGCATCTCCTGTCTGTCGATTAAGGTTGGGCAATCGGTTAATACGGTTATTACGGTTTGGTTTTTTTCGGTTTTAAAATATTTCAGTTTTAAAAGACTAGAAACCTAAATAGTTTTGAGAAAACTTAAAACCTAACCTAAATAAACCAAATATTTCGGTTCGATTTTTTTGGATTTCGGTTTTAATCTAAATTTTAAAAGTTGTACTCATTTTAGAAAATTTTCTATGATAAAAAGATTAATATTAATATAAAGGTCATACTAATATACATCATGGTAACTTCAAAATCATAACCTACCAGTAATTTGAATAAGAATAGAATATTTGTTATCCTAATTTGTCTCAACTACTAAATAATTAGGTATATAGCAATAAGATTAAGAACATAATAATATAATATATGAAAATTCGGTTACTTCGGATACAACGGTTTCTCAATATTAAAAACCTAAATAATTACGGCTAACCTAACAAGTCATTTTTAAAAACTGAAATAATTTTGGTTAATCAAATAGTGTAAAAATATCGATTATAACAATTCGAGTTCGGTTTCGATGTACGGTTTACAGATTTTTTGCCCAAACCTATTGTCGGTGTACTCGGCCGATGCGAATTGCGAAGTGAGCCGATGTACATGCACTGGAGCGGAGCGACCCGCGCATCAAAATAATTAGGTTATACGTGGTTCATCGGTTTTCTTCAAAGAGGTGGGGCGGGGCGATCTTCAAACCGCCGAGCGGTCGCAAGGGTCACAGGGGCACGAAATGGGTCGTACCGACCCGCACCGTTCTCAGAATGATTCATGATCCCTTTTCAGGACCTCGCCCTCTCTCTCGGTGCATCCCCTGTCTGTTGGTGCACCCGACCAATGCGAATTGCGAAGTGAGCCGACGAATCGGTCCGGAGACCTGAACCTATATGTGGATTGATGGACGGGAGGCGCGACGTAGATTAGAACAGGTGGCCCAACAGCGCACGTGGGCATCGGCCCAACTACTGTGCGTTGTTATTTTTTGTCCGTCATTGGCACAGACACGTGTCCCCTATGGCCCATGAACAATCGTTAATGTAGTGTAGATGCTCTTTTTGTTCTCCGAATTTCAAATAGCAGAATCAACTACAATTGTTCATGTAGTGCATAGTCTGTAGTCACTCCATCCAAAGCAAAAAGGCCAAGCGGGATATGAGATATTGTGTGTGTGCTTTTCTTCTGTGTTTCTTGTTCTTCTAATAATAATCTTATTTTACTACTCACTAATTGCATATAATAATACAATTTTTAGAAAGAGAATATATTTCAATAATACACTTTCAATATTACTACTAACTACTCCTTTTGGATTTAAATTATTGACACAGTTGACTTTTTTAGTTTCGTTTGACCATTCGTCTTATTCAAAAAATTTGAAAATTTATCAGATATTTTGTTACAATTTGTTTTATCACTAAAAAAGTTGAAACTTATCTTATAATTTTTTTTATATTTGAACAAATATTTTGAATAAAATAAATGGTCAAACATAGTTAAAAAAGTTAACCGCGTCAATAATTTAAATCCGGAGAGAGTAATTGTGTATAATAATACGCTCGAGACAGTATGGCCAACACACAAGTCAATGATAATAAGGAGCAAGCTAACAAATACGGTACAGGGTTTTTTCGACTGAAAAATACAGTACAAGTAGAAAAGCTGGTTATTCGACAGGCAATGGCACGCCGACCGAAGGGACGAGCAAGAGGTCGGAGCGCCGGCGAGTGGTGATCCCCATTGTCTCCATCATGTCCAGCTCAGCGGGAGCCATCCCATCCGGCAGCTCCCAGTCGAAGTGGTAAAGAAGAGAGGCAAGTGGGAGCTCCACGTTGGCCATACCAAACGTCATGCCAGGACACATCCGCCTACCGGCGCCAAAAGGAATGAACTCAAAGTCCATCCCTTTGAAGTCAACGCTGCTGTTCTCGAACCTCTCCGGCACGAACTCCTCCGGTTCATTCCAGTACGCCGGGTCTCTGCCTATCGCCCACGCGTTGACAAGCACCATGGCGCCCACCGGCACGTCGAATCCGAGCACCTGGCATGGGCTCCCGCACTCCCGTGGAATCAGCAGCGGTGCTGGAGGGTGAAGCCGGAGCGCCTCTTTGATGACGAGGCGCAGGTAATGCAATTCGCCAAGGTTTTCCTCTGCCACGAGGTTGTTTTTCTCTTTCACGCCGAGGACGCGGCGGACCTCGTCTTGCGCTTTGCGCATCACTCTCGGGTTCCTCATCAGCTCCGCCATGGTCCATACGAGTGTGGTCGCTGCGGTCTCGCTGCTTGCCGAAAAGATGTCCTGTAGTAGCAACAATAAAAGACATGTAACTTGATCTATGTACAAATTAAAGACAGATGAGACTATGCCAAGGTGTTCTACTTCAGGTTTTGTTCGGTTGTTGTGGAATAAAATCCACATGTATTAATTATAAAACATGGATTAATTGAAATCATATGTGTCACTCAATTCATGTGAAATAACAAATCCATATTATGGTTTCATTCCCGGACTCGGAAGCGTTTGTTTTATTACATACGTTAGAGTTATGAAAAAGATCGATTTAGACTCGGTTTCATACCATACTAAGCTGAACTGATCGTTCATCCCATACCAGATCGAATTTCAAACCGCATCTAATCAGTTTAGACTCCAGCGAGTATGAGGTCAATAATCTTACGATGATCACGTTCTTGATGTTGTCAGTGGTGAGCGGCAGGTCCAGCGCGTCCTCCCTCTGTACCCGCAACAGCACATCGAGCAGGTCCTCCTCGTCGCCATTGCCGGCAGCGCGTCTATCAGCTTGGTGCTCCTGAATGATGGTGTCGATGAATGCCATCATGTTATCACGGTCGCGCTTGATCCTCCGTGGCATCGGGCTGAGTAGCATCGCCAGGCGCGAGGACGGGAACAGGTCGGGCAAGCTCTGCCCGGGCATGATCTTAAGCCTTCGCTCCAGCAACCTCAAGAACGTCTCCCTGTCCCTGAACCTGCTCCCGATGATAGCGCGCACACCCGCGTCTGCCACGTACGCCGAGATCATCTTGCTCAGGTTGACCGCCTGCTTCTTCCCCGGCGGCGTCGTGGCAGACGCCGCCGCCGCCACGGAGCTGACGAGCCGGCGGACCTCGTTCTCGCGCACCGGTCTGAAGGACCTGACCCGGCGCAAGCTGAGAAGCTCCATGGTACAGATCCGGCGGAGCTGGCGCCACCCCTCGCCGTAGGGCGCTGCCAAGATGCCGTGGGAGGCGTCCTCGCCGCCGACCAGGATCCTGCCCGTCGGACCGATGTGCCGCGACGCGAAGACGAGGTCGTGGGTCCGCATGATCTCGCGGGCCGCGTCGGCCGAGGAGGCCACCACGCAGGGGAGCTCGCCGAGCCGGAGCAGGATGAGCGGGCCGTGGCGCCGCGCGAGGTCGCGCATTGCCCGGTGAGGGAGCGCGCAGCCGAGGTGGTGGATGTGGCCGATCACCGGGAGGGACCATGGCGACGGAGGGGGTCTGATGCTGCCGCTTGAATTTGCGCTCCTCGTGGAACGACGGCGCAAGTAGAGGAGTGGCAAGGCGATGAGTAGAGGAAGGAAGAGAAGGTAGAGAGCAAGGTCAGCCATGGCGATCGATCTGTGTTTAGTTAGCTATCGATCTGTGTTTAGTTAGCTAGAGCGTCAGGATCAACATCGATCAGTGTTTGACTTTCCTGTATTTAAGGTGCCATTGGCAGCTCGTTGCACTGCAAGTGTTACTATTTATAAATGGGCTAATTTGCTCAGAGATCATGGAGTTGCAAAACACCATTATATATGTCATTGACATGTAGACCTAGGTCCCATATGTCATTCTCACAGAGGATGATATTTTGCAACTCCATGATATTTGCAATGGTACCCACATAAAAAATCCTTTATAAATCCGGCCATTGTTCCATCAGTGTGTTCTGCCTGTATTTAAGCTGCCTTTGGGAGTTTGTTTGTACTGCAAATGTTAGTATTGTAATCTGGTCATTGCTCCATCAGTATGTTCTGCCTATATTTAAGGTGCCATTGGTAGTTTGTTTGCACTGCAAATGTTAGTATTGTGATAATATGTTCATTGCACCATTGATCATGCGTGAAACAACTCGGCAATTGTGTACCCAAACGAAAACACCCAAGTACGCGAACCTGCATTTGAATTATCTCTAAACAGAACATATGTGAGATATGCCTGGTTCTCAAGTTAATATACTAATATGTACCGATGCATATATCCACTAAAGTTGGAATTCTTCTTTTGCGCTCTTGTACCCAGGAAGTGGAGAAGATTGATCGGTTGGTTTCTCGGCTACGTCTACAGCATAGAATGCTGATCCAAAATACACATGTCGTCAAGGAAAATAACACCAGTTACATCAAGCTCGCTGCAAACTGAGTTTAGTTTAGTTTATATTTAAGAGTTATTATTCTTTTATCAGGAGGCGATATCATCATCTACAACGAGACGTCTATATTGACTTCATGAATCTTAAAATCAACCCGATTCAATCTTTCGAATGTCCTTATAGGATAGGATGTGTGTGCGTGTGTTTTCATAGGTGATGGAATATAGACATGACATACCCTCATGAACTGGACATAAGCAACGTTACTGCACTAGCATGCGCATCGCCGACGCAGAGGCCGGAATTCCTATATAGAACGCGTGCTACCCTGAGCTTAGAGGTAGCACGCTTTGAGATGCGTGTTGGAAGGGACCGATGGCTGGCAGCGCACACGGGACCGGCTGAGTTAACCGGAAGCAGAGCGCAACAGATGATTCGAGGGCAGGATTTGAGTTGGTTTTATAGTTTCAAATCAAAATTTCTCTTAAAGTGTAAATCTATTTTTGAATCCGTTTGAACCATATAGTCTTTAGATTTAATTCAACAAAATGAGATATTGCATGACTTTTTTTTTGAATAATTTATATTTGATTTTTTAAATTTAAATATTTTGAATTGCCCCATCCTAGTTATTTGAATGTTTTTGCAATGAAAATCAATTGTTCTAATAGTGAATATCAATTTTTCCTATTATAAAAATTAATTGTTCTACTATATTTTAAACTTTTGATTTTTCTTTCAAATCTGATTCGTTTTGAATTTGTTCTAGTAATAAAAACCAATTGTTCCAACAGCAAAAATCAAATGTTCAATCAAAATCAATTGTTCTATTATCAGTGAATAAATATTCTTAATTTTGTTGTAATTAAAAAAATTATTCTCTCTTTTTTTTTTTTTGCTAGCTGTTCATGCGTTTGCGTATAGAAAACAAAAGAATTCCTAGCTAGCTTCTGGGCTATGTGGCCCGCGCTGACGTCCCTTGCCAGCAGGCCGTGGGGCTACGGCAGCGTTTCGCGTAGCGGGTGATGAATATAGGAGGTCTCCGTAGAGACGCGGCCTCCCGGTCCATTAGAGTAATTCTAATAGTTTCTCAATCCCATTCTTAATAGCAAAAAAATATCATATTGAAGATGGAAGGGTGAAAAAACAGTTTCAACAATTTCTCAGTTCTATCCTTAATAATTTTTTATTCACAAAAAACACCTTTTGGATTTCCCTCTGATCCCCATTACCTAGGACCTATTATTTTTTTTTGGCGCAAACAATGTTCCTCCCCCACCCGCCTGCTCCCGCTCGCACAGTCAATCACCCTTCCCCGGCTAGCTAGATGGCGACGCCGAGCTCCCACGCAACCTGCTGAGCCGATTTGGGCGACATGTCAGGCTCTCCGCCAGCCAAATCAAGGTGGTCGTCAGTGTTGTCATGGATCCCGATGCCAGTTCTTCTCCGCTCCGTCCAACACCGTCCACTCCCTCTACCTCGCGCCACGATCTTCAACGACCAGTCGCATCGGTGCCCGTACCAACGACGCCCAAGATCTAGGTCACGTCGGCCTCCACCGCGAGCTCCAGTATGCTGCTCCTATCGCTAGCCTCCGCCCAGGCACGTCCTCCGCCCCGTCGTCAGCCTTGACCCTCGAGCTCCCACTGCCGCCGTGCCTCCCCCTCCTCTCGGCAAACCCCTGTGGCCGTCGCCATGGAGGAGCTATCATGGTCGTCCCAACCAAGCTTGAGGCCTGCCTCAAGCCGTTCAAATTGGGCCTGCCGTCTATCGCCCACCTGTGCGATGACCCCACGCGCCCACCCGCCGCCCGAGCTGCACCCATGGCGTTGTGCACTCGCTCGTGATGAGGAAGCTGAGAGAGAGAGAGAGATAGAAGGGGAGGGGAAAGAAAGGAAAGAAGATGTATTTGTATTTGGTTCTTCTTTATATTATGAAAGCATATTTAAGATAATATGCTTTGTTATTGTGGATGAGATATTGGTGAACTGCTAGAGCAGAGATCTTTAATATTCAGAAATTATTTTTTGTCTATTTCTAATAACTTTATATTAAGAAAAAAGTTCACTTTACTCTCCTATACTATCGCCTAAGTTTACATAACCTCCTAAACTATCAAACCGTTTATTTTAATTCCTCAAAGTTTTACAACATAATTTATTTTACCCCTATGACATTTTTGAGGGTGGTTTTTGGCACTTGGGCCCACATGTCAGGGCAAACGCGACACTGTTTGCGCGGGAGGACTTGAGGACGGCTAGTGGCAACTACGCGATGGTGGCATGGCAACAGCGACGTGTATACAGTAAAATGCGATTTAACCATGACAAGTGGATCCAAGTGCGAAAACCACTCTTAAAACCGCTCTACGGGGTAAAGTGAACCATATTGAAAATTTGAAGGGAGTAAAACAAACAGTTTCATAGTTTAGGGAGTTATATGAAATTAGAGGATAGTATAGGGGAGTAAATTCTTATATTAAAAATAGATTATTAAACAAATATTAAAATTGTTTTTCTCGAACAACTCGCTCCGAGCTCTCGCGGTGAAGTTGGGAGGACAGCCATCGGGGTTCCCACTGAGCACCTCGCCCATGCCCTTGGCTGTCCTGATGCCACGAGGACAGACATGGGGCAAGTGGCGTGCAGCGCGCCACGCACGCACTACGGGCTCGACGTGATTTGGCGAGCTACCTCATTACGTACCTCTCAGCCTCGGGACTCGACGCGCCGAATGCTGGACGTAGGCCCGCTAACACTCCATCAGAGCAGGGACTCTGCTACTAGATGGAAGAAGCGGTCGACCACGCTCTCACAATGTAAGCTAATCTCTTCGTTTCAAAATATTTGATATTTTAACTGATTTTATTTGTTTCAAAATATTTGTTATTTTTACTTATCGATATAATTTTTTTTCTTTTTAATATATCTCTATCTCTATCTTTCTCTTTTTTATTTTTTATGTGCCTACATTTTACACTTTTTTATAGCAATGGGTCAGAGTGGCCCGCGAATAACATCAATTTCGTCCATACCTCCGTGGCCGTACCGTTCCAGACCACATGAGCCTGCTGCTGAACATGACCACCGCCACCGCGGCCGGGAGCCCCGATCGGTACGCGGCGGCGGAGTAGTGGTTCGAGCAAGCAAGCAAACCATTGTACGCGCTGGCGCAGTGCACGCGGGACATGGCACCGGAGCAGTGCGGGAAATGCCTGCGCCGCTGCACGGCGACACGAAGATTTGATGGTCTATGAACTAATATAATAAATATTATTAAAATAACTGTTAGGTTGAGTTTTGAAAGTAGTATGAGCTAGAACACAATAAAGGAGGGATATTTTCTAGACATCAGTTACATATTAAGAAAACTACAAGCCTCCGACTCTAAGAGGAGTTAATAAAGAGGAGACATAAATGGTTACTCGTTAAATAATCTTCACACAACACCGATTTAAACATTTTTCATTTCAGTGAACACCAACCACCCTTGTTTCTTATATGTATATAAGCTTAAAACTAATCTCTTGAGAATAAGTAATATGTAAAGAAAACTACTAGCCTCCAACTATAGGCGGAGTTAATAGATGAGACATAAATGATTATTTGTTAAACAATCTTCTGGCATGGGCGCGGCGGCGGTTGCGGAAGAGCAGCGGCCATGGGTGTCGTGCACGGGGACTAAATCCTCGGTGGAACATTTTAAACCGACAAGGATGAGTGCAGGATGCTGACAGAGGCGTCGGGCGGCCTCGCTAGCTGTCATGACACTGAGCTCAAGATTTTGCAAAAAGCCCTCTGATTTGGGTTACGAATATTAACCGCGATCCAAACTGGGAGGCTATATGTAAATATTTGGATCGTCGCGATCTGAATATATGCATCAGCCTTCTTACTATTTTATAAAAAGGTCCTGATTTGAGTCATGATTATTACCCGCGGCTCCTCGCTCCCACCTCTTCCCACTTGTTCGCCGCCATCTTCTCCGCCTTCCTCGCCGGACGAAATCGTAAAGCCCCATACCTTAAAAAAACCCTAGAACAACCGTCCAATCCAAAAAAGCAGCCGTGGAATTAAGCTCACGTGGCCGGAAAATGGCGGCACGGTTGCAGAGCTTCCCGGGCCATTAGTGGTGCGCCTTCGTCTTTCCCGAGACAGGAAGGAGACTAGTCGACAAAGAAGGGCTGTCCTTCATCACCTGCCCAAGTGCCAGCTAACCCTGGCAAGATCCGACGCTCCTCCGCTTTGCTGCCAGCCCGATCCCAGCGTGCGAGCCTCGGCGCTGCAGTGAAGCGACTAGAACGGGCAGTCGACGCCGCATTGCCGATGGTTTGCAGGCCCGGCTGCAACTGGAACGTAACGTACAGCAGAAACCAGGCCGTCCTTCGCCGGCCACCTCAGGAAGGCAGAGATGAGAAGCAGGGATGGCATTACACGACAGTGCTCTCTCTACTTTTGTCATTTCCCGAGCGGGGATGGTCGGTCTTTCATTCCCCGACCACCCCTGAGGTCACAGCAGCCGTCCGATGGGCATTTAACGTCCAGAATCTGTCGGACGAAGGCGACCAGGAGGCTCGCGTGGGCCGTTACCCGGCCTAATAATCTCGGATGAGTTGTCGCAGAGGCCCGAAAAGCCTAGCTCGGAAGTTCACTTGGCTTCTGCAGACGCAGTCTTCAGTTCACCGCCTTGGTTAATTTACTTCAAGTTCGTAAGACGCAGGGAACACGCATATGGATTTTCGTTACTTATCTGCTATACGATGCACGAGTGGGGTTCGCGACAAGTACCGACGGACGGAATGCAGTGACAGCTCTCCCCGAAAGGAATATGGAACTTGAAATCAAGTTCAGCTGAAATGCAAATCAACCGTAACAATCTCTCGATGCTACACGGATTCCCCCCTCGCTATTCAGTAGTTAATTAACAGAGCAACAATTTCTTGTGTTTCCTGCAACTAACTTCATTTATGTATAGCAGCTTTGTTTACACTGAAGGTGATACTTGTCACACCAGGAATTACATGCATTCAGATTTATTTCACTATCCTATTACTATTAGAGCAAGTATTATGGCCGGCGAAACGCCTGCCTAGTCATTCAACAATCCTATGTGGAGGAGAGAGAGGATGAGAGCAAGGATAATAATAGAGCCGGCAGCCGGCTGAAAGCCACTGCTATGCCACTTAGCAGTCCTCTAAAAGGGAGTGGATTCTACCCCCTTTAGTGTCATGTGTGTATATTTGTCTGGGGTAAACTATAATTTTGTATATACACATGTCTTAGAGCAGGGGAGTGGATTCTACCCCACCCGGTGGTTTCCTTAATTTTTTGAATAAAAACACCAATGGACCTGCACAATCTGGGATCAATGGGAGTTCATCGTAACCGATAAATGTTGGTGAGGACACAAATGCTGCTGATTGTGGTAGGACTGAAAAGCGTTTGCCATGTACAAAAGATGAGGATGTTAGACTGGTAAGTTTTTTTCTTCTATAATTCATATTATCCAATCCATATATATTCTGCTAACGCAACACAGTAAACCATCTCCTTCGATAATATTTCAGGTTTGCGCATGGTTGAATAACTCAAATGATCCAATCCATTCAAATTACAAAAAGAATGATCAATATTGGAAAGAAGTTACAACTGCCTACAATAGAGCTACCCAAAAAATCGGTCAAGGCTACTCAAGCAAATCAAGGATAGATTTGGAAGAATCAAGAAAAGGGTTGCATGGTTTTGTGGCAGCTGGAAGGAGGCTAATGCTTTGTGGACTAGTGGTGAATCCGATGTGGACTTAATGGACAGGGCACTAAAACTTTATGAAGAAGAGCATAAAAAAGATGGTCCATTTATGTTTAAACACTGTTGGGATGTTCTTCGCAAGGAACCAAAATGGGATGCCTATTTGGAACGCCTTGCAGAATTGGATCTGATAAGAGAAAGTTTAATGTTGAGGATGATGTGGGGCAGCATTTCTCTGTTGATGATGAGAAAGAAGAACGGCCGATAGGGGGCAAGAAAGCTAAGAAGCTGCAGAAACGAAAAAGGAATGACCAAGCTTGTATTATAGATCTTGAAGATGAGCTCAATGCACACCTCAATGCTAAAACATGCTCGGATTTACTGTTCCATTAAATTGTTTCCTCTGAATGTATTTACAGAATATAAGTAATCCGTGAATTGCATTAATCCGGTCAATAGTCAATAGTATTGTAATCTGTGAGATAATTACAAAATTCATTATATTGTATTGTAATCTGGTGACATAATTACTAGAATCATTAATCCAGTCAATAGTCCAACTTAATTCACTTAAATGCAAACCAGATAACCATGCATCAGAGTATATCTATATAGTACTACCTTACACCTTCATATCCTGCCAACCATACCTTCCTTCTCCCCCATGGCTGATTCACCCCCCAACTCTGATGAACTAGCCCCATACAAAATCATGAGCGACTATGTTGCTGAGGAGAGTGTCCTAGACTCCTTTGCTAGGAGGCTCACAATGAAGATAAAAGCTAAGATCTCTGGTAGGATGTCGAAGAGACCATATGATCCAAGGAAGATCATTCGCAGGGATCATGTAGGTGCTCATCAGCGTTTTATGGAGGACTACATTGCTGCAGAACCACTCTACCCCGAGAGTATGTTTCGTACTAGATTCCGTATGAATAGGCGTCTCTTCCTACGCATTGTGAACTCTCTTGGTCAGTGGTCTCCTTATTTCACTTATAGGACAGATCGTGCTGGTCGAGTAGGTCTATCATCACTGCAAAAATGCACAGCAGCCATGCGCATGCTTGCATATGGTACCCCTGCTGATGCCCTTGATGAGTACCTTAAGATAGGGAAATGCACTGCATTAGAATGCTTGGACAAATTTGCACGGGGCGTGATTAAGGTGTTCGGTGTAGAGTACTTAAGGTGCCCCACACGTGAGGATCTTGAGCATATACTGCAAGTCATGTGGTTTTCCCAGAATGTTAGGAAGTATAGATTGCATGCATTGGCGCTGGGAGAAGTGTCCTTTAGCATGAAGGGGGCAATTCACTCGTGGTGACTATGGAATACCAACCATAGTTCTAGAAGTTGTTGCTTCCTAAAATCTGCATATATGGCATGCCTTTTTTGGAGTTGCTGGTTCAAACAATGACCTTAATGTGCTGAACCAGTCTCCGCTGTTTTTTGATGATCTAAAAGGAGAATCTCCTCAAGTTCATTTTTCAGTCAATGGCAATGAGTATAACACAGGTTACTATCTTGCTGATGGTATATACCCAGAATGGGCTGCCTTCATGAAGACTATACCAGTTCCCTAGACCGAGAAGCATAAGGCTTTTGCCAAGCACCAGGAAGGGGCGAGAAAAGATGTGGAGCGCGCTTTTGGGGCGTTGCAGTCCTGTTTTACCATTGTTCGCCGGCCTGCACGGCTTGTGGAAACGTAAAAGTGTTGGAAGAATCATGTTAGCTTGTGTGATTCTCCACAATATGATAGTGGAAGATGAGACAAATGAGGCGACCATTCACATTGATTTGAATGCCGAGTGCCGTGGGCACTCGGCAAAGCCCTCACGTCAAATGACTTATCGCAAAGAGCTCTTTGCCGAGTGCCTTCGGTCGAGCACTCGGTAAGGCTTTTGCTGAGTGCCGAAATCGACAATCGGCAAACATTTTCCAGAATTTTTTAAAAAAAAAAAGAGTCGGGGGTGCCGCCGCCCCGCAGGCCGAAGCCGCCGCGCTGGCTGGAGCCGTGCCGCGCCGCGCCCTGCTGTCCCGCCACAGGCCTGTTTAGAGCTAGGGCCGCCGCCGTCGCCGCCTGCTGCCCCAGGCTGCCCTGCTGCCTGTCGTGTCGTGCCCTGCTGCTTCATCGCAGGCCTGTCCATAGCTGGGACCGCTACCGCCGCTGCCTGCCGCGTTGGCCGGAGCCGTGCCGTGCCGTGCCACCTCGCGCTACCCCGCCGCCAGTCCTGCTAGGGCTCGGGCCACTACTACTGCTGCCTGTCGTGACGCGCCTTGCTGCCCTGCCGCCAAGCCACTAGCCTGGAGAGAGAGAGAAGAGAGAGAGAGAGAGAGAGAGAGAGAGAGATGAGGAAGGGAGGCCTGGGAGAGAGATAAGAGAGGAGAAATCCAGGTGATTTGTTTTGGACCAATGGGAGGCCACCATTTTAAAGAGTTGGATCGCTGATGGGGCACTCTTTGCCAAGTGCTAAGAAAACACTCGGCAAAGAGGTTCTATTTGCCGAGTGCTAAATGAGGCACTAGGCAAATTAATTTTTCTACTCACTTCAAAAAACAATTTAAAAATATCAAATAACTTCAAAAAATAATCAAATTTTATAGTGATACAATTTATGTAATCTATGACCTGTACAAAATGATTTGGAGTCAAATTTAAATTTGACTTTTAATATGACTTCAAATCTTTATCACTTATTTTTAACTGCAAGGTTATTCTTCAGAGATCCTCTGTTTTGTAAGCAACAAACATGACCACTTTTGAGAAATATTTTCTATTTTTTATCATAGCTTCCACTTTTAATACCATCACATCATAACAAATCTCATGATTTTCAGACTTTATTTGATTTTTTTAGAATTTATAAATCATTTGGACACACGGTAGTGTGGTCATGATTTTTAGACTTTATGTTGAGTTTTTTACTATATGGGCAAGGTCTCAAATTGGGCTAAATAACATGAATATAATTTTTATACTCGTTGAATTCTTATATTTGAGTCACTTGTAGTTCAAATTTGACTTTATTCAAAAAATTACTTAAAATGTAATTAATTAACTAAATATAGAAAACAAATACAAAAAAGTACCAAATTGAAACATGGAGTAACACATGTTGTATGTGTAGAGCACAAATAGCCATCAGAATAGCCATCAGAACTAGTAACGGTGGGAAAACTGAAATATGCTTTGTTTGTATAATATTTTCATCTGTCTAGAACTCACACATGAATTTTATTTCAGGACTGTGCTATGCTATGGTGACTGCTGCTGGATTGCTGGTGCTATTTAGAGGTATGCATTCTCTAATCTGAACCGAAACATGTTCTCTTCAATTAAGTCTGCATTGACAAAATATCTACCCTTGCCTGTGTTTTGTTTCTCAGATATGGAATAAGGTTGTTGGTGCAATCGACTGGCTGTTCTTTTGAACTAAAGTTCCAACTATGGTTATGTGCCTTTCGTCGTCTAGATCAATAACAAATGGCATGTTTGCCAGAAAGCTTATTTAGTAGTACTTTTGATGTATTTCTGTAATCTTTAAGAGCAAGTATCATGGTACTGTTAAGATGAATATTGTTGCTTGGAGGCAATCTATGTTATGGACCTCAAAATTAATTAGCTATCTCCATTTCTAAGTAATATGTTGATCTGTTATGTTCACCATGGTATAAGTACTTTTGTTTGATGAAATGATGTTCACTGAAATAGTCACAGAGATATGGCCACAATGGATGCTTTGCACATATAGACATTAAATGCTTGAATGTTCAATTCTGGCAATCTATCAGGTAGCTAATAACCAGACAGTTATATGGGTAGCCTTTTAGAGGACTGCTAAGTGACATAGCAGTGGCTTTCAGCCGGCTGCCGGCTCTATTATTATCCTTGCTCTGATGAGTCGCCGGCTCAGGCAGTAGAACCAAGAAAAATGCAGCTTCCAGCCACTCCATGCAAAGATTAGATAATTAAATATTTTAATAAACAATCACTTACCTATTATACTAGCTGACTCTTTTGAGGGCTAAGTATGACATGGTCTCTCCATTTCGCCAGCTGCAGGCTAAATCATAAGTCTTGCTCTTACAGTTTTCAGGTGTCTAGAATTATGCGAAGGACCATAAAACTCAAGTTCAGTTGACCTCCTTTATCCTCTTTATCAGCGAAGAGCAAAGCGTGGAAACCTCACCGTTTGTCTGCACTTCTATTCTCCGGGCTCGCTTCTGAACGAACCTTGCACTGCTCTTGATCCTGTTCTTGTGCTCTTCAGAGTTCTGCATTCCTGTCCAGTATAATATGCTGGTTAGTCTTGGATTTTATGCCCGTTTTGTAGCTTCTTGTACATTGGTTTCACCGTATATTTGTTTTTGTTCAGGTGTCAGTCATCTGATGAAAATTGAGATGGTGGTCCTCTTTCCAATGAAGACGTCAAGAGCATGATTTTGACGACGCCTATGTAATTCCAAGCGCTCCGTACTATGCTCAAGAAATTAAAAGACACAAATTTACGCACAATGGACCTACCATGATTAACAGGTCATCAGTGGTTCAATACCTAATGACAACAGTATAGAGCAAAGATTAGAAGCAGCATTACCTGCCCTGGTGATCTGGTATTGACCATGTATTCCAGGCATCCCAAGACGCCGCCACATGAAAACTAGCACATTGCTCGGCTTCAATCTATTCTATTGTAAGCAGGACTCTAGTTGAGTGTGGCTTCGGCGTTCGTTAAGAAGACTTGAGGGCACGTCCTGCAGAACTGCTGTCCCAAAGTTGAGAGTCAGCATCCTCGTAAGGCTCCCTGGATCCTACTTTAGGCCAGAATCAATAACATCTCCGCCATGCCTGGTTGACTAGCGTGCGAGCATCGTGTGAGTCGTATTGCCGCGGGTGCATTTGAGGGAGCAACGGCCATGTTCTCAGCAGTGACGACCAACGAGATGCCGGAGCAGCAGGTCGCCTGAATTAGTTCACCCTATCGCCGAGCTTTAGGAACAATGATTCCGATCACCGTGTCTGACCACCACACTCATGACTCGCCGGCGCGGGATCGGCGGCGCTTAAGGAAGAGCAACGCCCATGGGTGGCGCGCGCGGGGATGAAGGCCACGGCGGAACATTTGAGGCGTCGGGCCACCGCGCGGCCTCGTCGGCCGCCATGGCGCCGAGCTCAAGATTTTGCAAAAAGGCCTCTGATTTGGATCGCGACTATTAACCGAGATCGACACTGAAGGCCTAATTGCAAATATTTGGATCGTGATCCGAATATATGTAGAAATACCCCTACTATTTTATAAAAAGGTCCTTATTTGAGTCATGTTTCTTACCCGCGGCTCCTCGCCCCCTCCTCCGCCCGCCTGTTCGCCGCCATCTTCCCCGCCTTCCTCGCCGGACGAAATCGCTATAGGCAATTCATTGTCGTCGAAGCAGAGAGAGCAGCCGCGGAATTAAGCTCACGTGGCCGGAAAATGGCGGCACAACACCAGCCTCCGAGGCCATTAGCGGGCGCGCCTTCGTCTTCCTCGGGACAAAGAAGGAGAGAACTCGACGAAGCAGGCTGTCCTTCACCGCCTGCCCAATCACCGGCTAACCTCGGCAAGATCCGGCGCTCCTCTGCTTTCTTTTTCAAACATTGCTCCTCTATTTTCTTGCAAGGCCGACCCAGGCGTGCGACTGTGCGAGTCTCTGCCCTCCAGCGCGGCGACAATGCACCCCTGTTCCTCCGCCACATAGTGCCTGATTTTGTGCAATGTGCAAAAGTGTACTGAGGCACAATATCTGAAAAGACTTGAATCTGCAAATGTGGAAGGTCAGCTCTTGCCACTGCGCAGCTCCTGTGGCTCAGTGGCTGTGCTGAATCTTTATTACCAGAAAACTACAAATCTGAAGCCATTGTTGGTCATTGATTACAATATATTTGAAAAAAAGGTGTTGGTTCATGTACATACAGGTGTTAAGAAGGGAAATCAATGGAACTCACCCAACACCCATACAGGTGTTAAGTACTATGTTAATCTATAAGCCATCTACAATGCTTGATGATGATGAAGCCACTGCCGATGCTCAGTTGTCACCTTACAAAAGAGTGGCCAGAACAACTTCCAGTTTGAATCTGAAGGTGATACTTCACTTCCAGAGGAAGAAAAGAAGAAAAAAAACAGAAGGTGATACTTGTCACATCAGGGAATACATGCATATTCTGCCATTCAGATGTATGTAACTATCCTCTTACAGTTTTCAGGTATTCAGAATTATTTGAAGGACCGTAAAATTAATGTTCAGTTGACCTCCTTCATCTTCTTTATCAGCGAAGAGCAAGCGTGGAAACCTCGCAGTCTATCTGCACTTCTATTTCCGGGGCTCGCTTCTGAACGAACCTTTACACTACTCTTGATCCTGTTCTTGTGCTCTTCAGAGTTCTGCGATCCTGTCCGATATAACAGGTTTGTTAGTCTTGGATTTTATTCCAGTTTTGTAGCTTCCTATACATTGGTTTCACCGTATATTTCTTCTTGTTCAGTTGTCAGTCATCTTCTCTGATGAAAATTCAGATGTGGTCCTCTTTCTGATGAAGATGTCAAGAGCATGGTGATGATGGTGCCTTTGTAGTGCTCAGCATGGAAACTAGCACATTGCTCGGCTTCACGAAACAATGCACGATACCTGGAAATGCTCAGCAATTGTGCCAATCCTCCATTGTAGGCACGAAGTCTAGTTGCATGCTTCGGCGTTCGTTCAGAAGAGTTCAAACTTCAGAGCATGTCCTGCAGCACTGTTTGTCCCAAAGTTGAAAGTTCAGAATGGAGCTTGGCATCCTCGTAAGGCTCCCCGGACCCTGGTTTAGGCCAAAATCAATAGCCTCCTCAGGTTCCTCCACCGTCGTCAGCACCGCGCTGCCGATGCTTCCTCCGCTGCCGTGCCTGGCTGGCTGGCCGGCGCACTCGTGAATCGCGGGCGTGGCCGGAGCAGTGTATCTAGGAGATCTAAGGCCGTGAGTGGCCCGGGAGGATGCGGGTGGGCCCTTTAAGTAGACGAGCGCCAGCGTGAGATGCCGCCGGCGGCACAGCGGAACCTCGACGGCCGCCAATGTCGATGCCCCGAATATTTGCATTAACCTAACAACGGCGGTGGCGCCGCTACAACGTCTGTTCTTCCCCGGACACATCAGCATCTCAAGCCACGTTTGTGCGATGCACATCGTGACGGCACTGTGGTCAGTGCTCTACAGCGCAGGCGGAGACGAGAAGAAGGGGTAGCTACGATGGTCGCGCAACCACGCACTGTTTTACGATCGATGCCGGCGGTAAGACACGCGCTTCGGTGCATTCCGGTGGCGCGGAGGCGTGAAGACGGCGAACGCGAGGGCGCTGGCCGCGGCGAGGCGGGCGCCTGGGGCGGTCGGCGCTTTGTTCCCTGACCAGGGGTGGTCGGTATTTCATTTCCCGACCACCCTTGGGGTCGTGGGAACCGTCCGATCAGGATTCAACGGCCACATCTATCGGACGAAGGCCACCAGGAGGTTCGCGTGGGCCGAGTCGCGGCCCAATAAGCTCGGATGAGTTGGTCGCGCAGGCCCGAAAAGCCGAGCCCTCAAGCTAAGGCTACCGGCTGCCCGCAACAACGATCAGCGTGGCTGGCGCCACCGGTTTCCTTCGCTTGACCTCTCCGCCACCTGGATCCTTCTTCTCCACGCTAATACAACAGTTTCTAGTTTTCTTGCAACCAACTTCATTTATGTATAGCTTTTGTTGCCTGACTTCAGCCACTGTCGATGCTCAGTTGTCAGCTTACAAAAGAGTGGTTAAAACAATTTCCAGTTTTCACCTGAACGTGATATTTGTCGCACCAGGTTCAGATTTATCTAATGATCCTATTACAATTTTCAGGTATCTAGAATTATTTGAAGAACCATAAAACTAAACTTCAGGTTGACCTCCTCCATCTTCTTTATCAGCGAAGAGCAAGCATGGAAACCTCACCGTTTGTCTGCACTTCTATTCCCTTGGGCTTGCTTCTGAACGAACCTTGCACTACTCTTGATCCTGTTCTTCAGAGTTCTGCAATCCTGTCCAGTATAATAAGTTTCTTAGTATTGGATTTTGTTCCCGTCTTTTAACTTCTTGTATATATTAGTTTCACCGTATATTTCTTCTTGTTCAGTTGTCAGTCATCTGATAAAAATTGAGATGTGGTTCTGTTTCCGCTGAAGATGTCAAGAGCATGATTATGACAGCGCCTTTGTAATTCCAAACGCTCCATACTCTGCTCAAGAAATTTATACACAAGCGACCTGCCATGATGAACCGGTTATCAGTGATTCAACAACAACAGCATCGAGCAAAGACTACAAGCAGCCTTACCAGTCCTGATAAACTGGTATTAACCATGTGTTCCACATATCGCAGAACGCCACCACATGAAAAGTACGAGTAGCTAATAATGAGATCATTATGAGCACGGAGTAGCACATTGGTCGGCAATGCACGATACCTGGAATGCTTAGAAATTCTGCCAATCCTCCATTGTGACCACGAAGTCTCGTTGCATGCCTTCAGAGTTCGTTCAGAGGTTCAGAGCACGTCCTGCTGCACCGTTGCCCCAAAGTTCAGAACGGAGTCAGCATCAAGGTTTAAAAAGTCGTTGGAACCGGCCGGCTCGGTTTGGCTGAAAACCGATCGGCTAACCATTTAGCTATAGTAACTAGTTACGGTTAGCCGGGCAGAACCGACCGGTTAGGGCGACCCGTCGGGACCGGTTTTCCGGTTAACCGGGATAACCGGCCGGTTCCAATCGGTTATTGAAATCCTGGTCAGCATCCTCGTAAGGCTCTCTGGCCCCTGTTTTAGGCCGAAATCAACAGCCTCTTCAGGTTACGCCACCGCCATCAGCGCCGCGTTGCCAACGATTCCTCCGCCGATCGCTGTGCCTGGCACTAGCAGGCTGGCCAGCGTACTCGTGAATCGCAGGTGCCGCTGCGGCATCGGGAGATCTACGATAGTGGATTGCCAATGTAGGATGCAGGTGGGCGCTTCAACTAGACAAGAGCTAGCGGGGGATGTCTGCGGCGGCACAGCGAAACCTCGCTGGCCGCCAATGTCAGACGGCCCGAATATTTGCATTAAGCCTGCTGATTTGGATCGCGACTATTCACCGCGATCCAAATTAGGGACCCATATGCAAAATATCCTGATAAATAGTCGTGATCCAATTATATGCATGAAACCGCCTGATTCAGAATTTCAGATCATATTTCAATTTGCGGTCCCTCGTCTGCTGCTGCACGGCGTTGAGGACCACCTCGCGCAGCGCGACGCCCTGGTCCCCCGCCGCCAGGGCCGCACCCGCAGCGCGATGCTGGCGCCGTTGTGGCTGCCCATGACGAACACGGGCCGGCCGCGACCCACCGGAAAGCATCGGCGGCGTCGTCGAAGGCCGCCGGGAGGCCGTTCTCGGGCGCCAGGCGGTAGTCCACGGATGCGACGGAGGCGGGCACCTCGGCGGCGAGGGAGGCGCAGGTGGGTGGAACGGCGCTGAGGACGCGCGGAAGAGGACGTACCCGCCGCCGTGGAAGTAGATGATCAGCGGGAGGCGGTGGTGCGCGCGCGGCGGAGGCTTGTGCCCGTGGCGGCGTTGAGCTGGACGTCGTTGGAGTGGACCACCACAATGCGGCGGCAGGCTGGCTCATCCGTGTCCTCCGCGTTGGTGGCGACCGCGACGGGCTCACCCACCGGCGCCGGGGACGCGGGGATGAGGCCTCGCCGTACCGCTACCGGATCTTGAGGTACTTGTACGGGTCCATCTCGCCGGCCGCTGCTGCTACTGCCTCGATCGCTGGGTGCTGGAACGTACGGCGGTGGCAAGTGGCAACCAGGCCTGCCCTTCGCCCGTTTCAGCAGCGTCTCTGCAAGCAAGCAAGCAATGCACATCGTCGCGGCGGCGCTCTCTCCAAAGTTTGTCAGCGTCGAACGTCTGTGCATGGCGCTGCGAGGGGCCAGGTGCAGTGCAGTGCGGCTCCAAGAACATGAACCAAGGAAAGGAATTCACGGGCATGGAGATGGAGATGGAGATGGAGGCACGGAGCCAGCGCAACCCTTCGACGGACGATTCGGGAGGTATGGCGCGCGCTACGGTACATTGCGGCGCCACGGAGGCATGGAAACGACGAACGCGAGGGCGATGTACGCCTGGGACGGGTCGGCGTTTCGTTCCCCGACCACCCCTAGGGCCACAGTAGCCGTTGGATCGAGACTCAACGTCTAACATCTATCGGAACGAAGGCTATCAGGAGGTTCGCGTGGGCCGAGAAGAGGCCCAATACGCTCGGGCGAGTTGTTGGGGAGGCCCGAAAATCCAAGCCCGGAAGCTAAGCCCGTCTACCGCCTCCGATGACTCTCAAGTCTCAACAACGACGGTGTGGCTGGCGCCGCCGGTTCCCCTTGGCCTCCGCCACCTGGATACTTTCTTCCCCGTTGCCGAGCTAACAAAACTTGTACTACAGCTGCTCCATGGGGCGGTTCTGCAGACACATGACCTATTCCTGAAAAAACCCCACCTGCTGTAAGATTCCGAATTTGCTCCATAGCTAGTACTACTCACACCGAACACAAAGATGGAACTTGAAATCAAAAGATTGAGTCAATTTCAACTGAAATACAAATTAAGCATAACGATCTCACTATGCTACAAGGTAATCCCGTTTCCCATTTTTTAGTTTAACAAGTGCACCGATATAACAATTTCAAATTTTCATGCGACTAACCTCATTTACATTGATGACGGCTTATTGCCTGACTCTAACCACATCTTAGCGAGTAGAACAGGTGATGTTTCAAAAGCTTGAATCCGTTTAATTTCACCAGTCGGTCACTCATTGGACAGTTGGAACTACTATTAGTGCGTTCCAACAAAATTTAAGTTCCGAGTTATACTAATTATTCAGATATGAGGAATAGATCTCTTTATCAACAGGGGAATTTCAGTACAGAGCCAGGGAAGGATTCTCAGGAGAAGCCATTTGGGCACATGACGATAGTTGATGTATGAGTTAACTGCAGGTTTCCAGCCAAAAAGCTTCGCAGCTTTCATGCAGCGGGACAAAATCAAAGATTACAACTTCATATCTCACAACAGAGTACGCCGCACCCAGCAGTCCGGCATACACATGTTATTACCAGAGAAGCTAAGCTCTACCGTGTCAATGTAAACGAAAAAATCGTATCAAAATGGCTAGGCCCTTGTCCTTGGTTGCCTGCCCACACACGTTCCCAAAAGGCTGTTCCTCAGGTGCCAGGTGTATTGCAGCTGTTACATCATCTGATAAGCCCTGCTTCTTGTTCACTACGCTGCTTGGAGCTGAGGGGTAAGCTTGTCCAAATCCACAGGAATATCGAGGCCTAAATTGGTTAGACAATTGATCATTGTAGGAATGTCCTTCACCAGAGCTTCCTCCAGGGCCTGATTAATGTAGAGATATTTCGGTATTAGAAGAGTACATAAAAACAAGTCCCAAGAATGACTGGTTAATTTACTTCCAAACTGGACCTGATTAATGTTGCAAAACTACACATTACTGACAGTGGAGAAAATGAACCAAAGTTCATTTGTCTCACCTTCCTATCATCTTTCTTCTGCCTTTTTATCACTTCTGAAGGCCATTCAGCGATAATCTTTTGGAGTTCATCCTTGATAAGTGCTTTCTTCTGTTCAGGCAAATGCTACATGCAGTGATAAATTTCATCAGGTGAAGCTGTATTTTTTAGGATTTTCGCATAAAGATTCAGTGAAGTTTGTGATATGTTCACATTCAAAATGCTAAAAGAAGAGGCGTAGTTAAAAGCTTTGCACAAAACAGAAAATAAAATTACAATATGTATTATTTAACAACAAAGAAATCAGACAGTACTGATGGTATGAAGCACTTCCCAGATTTTGTACTAAAATAAAACTCTTATGGCAGTTAGCACTGTGTAACCAACCTTGTTAAGGAGTTTAATAATGGCAGCAGCACTTTCTGGTTTACGGTCAAGCAGGAAACCCTGCAACAAAATAATTCACAATGTTGAGATCAGAAACCTGAAACAATTGATCAACTGCACCTATGTAGCTACAAAAATGGCAAGAGAGCTAAAACAGACCCATGGTTCCTGATGTAGTAATGCGATACACTGATAAATACTGCTTAGTGCACTATTGCAACTAAACATGACAAAGAAGAGACATAATTGACCAGTTTAACTTCAAACGGGGAGGGGGGGGGGGGGTTACTAGAAATAGATACACTACAGTTTACCACTGAAATGTAATAATGTCCATTCTAGAAACAATTACCTTTGCACATGCAAAGCCTGTTGCAAGAGTATAAAACTTGACAGACTTGCCTCTCAGGCTATTTATGCTCCAAATAGCTTGTGAGTCTCCTGCAGATGTAGAACTACATATATCAACAAAATGTGCTTCAACCATGTCATGAATCCAAAAGTAGAACATGGAACTTAGATTTGACAAGGAAGCAGCAGAAAATGACTATCCACACCATTTGGGCTTGAACACCAGAACTAAAATAAGAATACAATGACCCCATTAGCCATCAACTATTGCTAGAGCCAAAGGGGTCTTGGCCGAGTGGTCAAGGCACTCCAGCGGCACCTCCCAGGTCTTAGGTTCAATCCCCAATGGGGACAAATTTCGGACTGGGTTAAAAAAATCCCCTCGCCTCTTCCCACTCAAAGCACAGGTATAAGAGAAGAGCCAAACCGATCTCACACGGTGAACGGCTCCCTGTGTAAGGGTGGGGAGGGGGGTTCGGGGGTTTTCTCGACCTGCATGAGAAGGTCTTCTTCTTAATGTAATGTCGCGGGGGCAGCTTGCCCCCCGCGGGTCGAGTTTTTTTTATCAACTATTGCTAGTTTAAGATGAGCCGCAAGTCTATGGCATTGATTGCTGTGCATTTAAGTATGGACAAGTAACAGACATGGAGGAATGAAGGAAAACAGGTGCACTGCAGCTATTGTACACTTATATTTGATGCATTTGGAAGAAGATTGTAAAAAGTTATTTTAGGGATCATGGAGTATTTTATAAATAATAAAAATGAATTTTGACAACAGCACTGCCCACTATCATGCAAGTAAGGTAAACTGGCTCAGAACTGAGATGCCATTTGATCCGAGCAATGAAGAATCAAACTGCTTACCAACTCTGGCAGCAAATTCCATCCAAATGTCAAATGCAGTCCGGTGCAGCTTGACGCCAGCCTTAACAAATCGTTCAGCATATTTTGAGAGTAAATCCCATCTATCAGCGTTATAGCAGATGCTGCATGAAAACGAGATATGAAATTATACCGAAATCAGCAGAGTCTTGCAAAACAAAGCATGAACCAAGAAAAGATGAAATAAAAGTAAAACGTAGCAAGCTTTTAGGTTACTATTATGTAGAATTCACAGGAAGTTGGAGTAATACCTAGTCAATATAGCAGCCTACTACAGTAACATTTCAGATAAAGCCTTTTAGTCCCAAGCAAGTTGGAGTAAGCTAGAGATGAAACACACGAGAACTAACAAAAGAAAGTGAAAAAAAAGATGGGACAGAAAAGGAGAAAATGCAGGAATGGTGCAAATATAACGAAATAAAAAGGACTCAATGACACAATCAAATGCTGGAATAGATTTAATATACCAAAGACTCAACTATATCATTTTACATCTATCTTAATGATCAGATCTTGGTGTATGGTGCCGTATTGTATGAACAAAATAGAGGAAACAATTGTACACCCTAAATAAAGCAATAATGACAAGCATATACCTGAAAACTATATCAGCAGTGCCTGGTTGCAACGGCATGTAATTTTTTGTAAGGACTTGCATTATGTTTGCCATTAGTTTAGTATCGTTGTGCTCTTTAGCATGTTGCTGCAAAAGGAGAGAATTATAACTTGATAGCTTGGAAAGTAATGAGAGTTAATATAACTAAATACCAGTAGATAATGAGCAGAACCAATAGTTGGTGTTATTCCATAAACATTATGCTTCCATAATGCCTTCAACCCTGCATTGGTCACAAAAGGTAAATTAAAATTGGGGTAGGGGTCCTGGTTTCAGTTACCAACACTTTCAAAGGCAAATGGCACATCTCCAAAAAGAAATTGGGTCAGAAAAGTTTAATGTTCAGTAATGAACAAGGCAACTTGAAAAGGGAAAAAGCATATGATGCTTCCAGCAGTACATGAAAGTTAACATCTTTATGTATTGCATGTCTATTGCTTCCTAACAAATGAACTTGAGAAACTTGTGCCTAACTCATTTACGGAAACTAATGTTGTTAACAAAATATATCATTAGGTGGCTCGTTATTTTGGTTCTTTTATTTCAATACACACACATCATTCTTGCTACCATTGGGATGCAAGGAACAAGGTCTATCCCAGTTCGCCTAAAGCTGTATACCAGGGCATCTCAATGGAAAATAAAATGATACAAGTGCACGCTTCATCAACCAAGGTAATAAATAGAAAAAAAAAATCTATGAGACCTTAAATAGGTATCTTACCATAGTCAAGGGCGCCTACACGAGCACAAGCCTCAGTTACTTTCCTACATAGATGGTCATTGAAGTTTGCATTGATGCGAAGATTTGATAGTCTCTGTACAAACAAATAAATGTGCATATGCTAAGACAATAATATTTCAGGTTATATAATATAATAAGCTGGCTTTGTAGCAACCAAAGATACAATGAGCATAAAGACAGTCATCCATGGTAGCACATCTTCATATAATGATGTGCAGCTCTCCTACATGTTCACTTTTCACGTATAAAATCCATGCTAGCACAAAGAAGCATTCCAAACACATGGAGGACAAAGTTTAGGGGCTTACAAATACTCTTAGCTTCTGCAAAATCTGAAAAAGAAGTTTGATATCCTCCTTATTGGAGCAGCTGCTGATCATTGACCACATCCATGCGTTTGGAGGCATAGTCTCGGCTTCAACAGATTTCAACATTTTTTGGTACTGCTCCTCTACAGCTTCTGTGACTGTCACTAACATTAGTAAATGGAAACACAATATTCAGAAAAGAAAAACATTCTAAGAAACAGACCAGTGAATAAGAAACCAATAGCTTGCTGCATAAATACTTCAAGCATTCATTTCAAAAGACATGCAAATTTAAGCTAATTCAACAAAAAACATAGCAGATTGAACTAGTTCATTATTTTTTACCAAGTGAAAATTATTGATTTAATAAAATGTAACATAACAACATAGATATAGAACAAAAAGTCAACTTCATGACTCCAGCAGACCCACTGGGATAAATTACCATATCATAACCTTTCAATTAAAAAGTAGATCAAAACAAAATCATGCTTTGGATATAAAACCATGAGCACCTTCACGAGAAAAGTTTAACACACACAGAAGATTATTGGTGAGATGATACAATTCATTTCTTATTATAGGTAGCGTATGGTTGGTTCATATTTACAAGGAAGATCCTGCTATCTTAATGCTGATAGGTTGCTAGCCACATCACAAGACTACAGGATCTAAATATGTCAAGTTTTTTCTTTCACATGCAGTAACTTCAACTAATCTTGTTAATATTCACTTCAACATCTAGTCAATGTCCTCTGGCATGTTTATAAAAAAAAAAACATGAATACTAAAGAATGTAGTTAGCCAGATATCTATACGTGCATTTATCGATGATCAAGAAAACAGGAACTAGAAGTAATGGAGAGCAGACCATGGTGAAAAATAACCTGTAGGGTGATCAGTATCATTTGCTTCTGTTGAGAAGTGAGCCGTTGCCATGTGATAGAGCACTGATCTTTCACTCCACCGCTGAGAAGTCATGGTTGGCAAAAACATTTTACCTGATTTACCGAGATACAATTTAGTGTACAAAATTTGGTCAACCCTAAATAATTTAATCAACATTAGTGTCAAAGAACTAAAGAAGTATTTGACTCAGGCTGCGTTCAACATATTTGCAACACCCTTTCCGTCTTGAAGAACATTAAATACATAACTATAACACTCAGGATGGGTAGCGACAACAAAAATTATACGCATAGAGCTACAACTCTTGCAATCAGCACATGCTTTTATGTACATAACTGCAGACAAATCCTCAGAAAGATGAGACTCTTTTTTAGAAAATTAAATTATGTTCTATGATGGCCAATGCAACTACACATTCCTGCTAGATACATGTGTGCCATCACTATCTGTTACTAGTGACTAAGACCATCTAATGACATATCATCCAAGTCAGCACATATAGGGTTATGGCTTGAATGCTCACTAAAGATGTCATACTGGAGTGATATGTGTTGTTAAAAGGATATGGATGAAATATTGGAGCACACTATACATAATGAAATGGAAAAAAAAATATAAACACAATCCAACAGCAGCCTAATCGCTTTCAGCTAAATCCAGCATATAGCACACCAAACATTTCATCCATCAAATCGAGTCTAAGGAAGAACCATGTGTGTGTCGCCTAATTCTTAAACACCAGCTAACTGATCATAGACAAAGCCAAGTTACATACGCTAAGAACAAGTCTGAGAAATCACACGCATCCCCCTAAACCCTTAAACCCTCGCGAGACACTCGGACAGTCTCAAACAAGCCATTTGCCACTTGACAAAGAACAGGAAAAGCATAATGTTTGATAACCCGAAATCCGTGAGAATGATGCCCTCGACACCGCGCAGTTAGCACCTAACACGGGAAAAACAGTGCGCACCCGGCACCAGTTCGACGAAATGCCTCACCAACCAGACCCGCAACCCACGCACTGGGATCACAACGAGCAGATGGGGCGCATAAGTGACTCGAGACAAGTGAGCTCACCGAGAGACTGGAGGGCGAATGAGGAGGAGATGCCCGTGGCATGGGA
This sequence comes from Eleusine indica, assembly GCA_030378355.1. NCBI lineage: Eukaryota > Viridiplantae > Streptophyta > Magnoliopsida > Poales > Poaceae > Eleusine > Eleusine indica. Next base: position 47,727,079 of record CM059500.1, read on the forward strand.
CGGGGAGGACGGCAAGGCGGGGGCGCCATCTGAGAGACGGGGCAGGAGGACGCCCTCGGCGCCTGATCCGCACACGAAGCTAGGGCCAGAGACGACTCCGGGGATCCCAGAGTACGCCGGGGACGCGAGGATGCGTCGGGCGCGCGCGGCGGCGGTCAGCATGGCGGCTGCTTCACCGTGCGGAGCAACAGCGCAAGACTGCGACTGCGAGCGAGGAGGAAGCGAAGAGCGTCCGAGTTGGGCTGTGATCGGGGTGAACTAATGGGTTGGCCTCAGTGGGCCGTTTATTTTGATGGGCTGCATTCTCTTAACAACAGTTAACTGGGCCGTACGTTAGTTTGGTCAAATGTTGGAGATAGACCGCAAGGAAACTTTGTTTTCCTTTGTTAGAACATGAACAAGCTGCCCGTGGTCATTTAAAAAAAAAAAAAAAAGCTGCCCGTGGTGCTGGTCATGCTGTTCGCATGGCCAAAAAAGAATCGTGTCTTCAATTTCTCACTGTCTCGTACATTACATACACAAATCACATCTCGAAAATACGCCACAGTTCAGCACTAACATCAAACCGACAGACAAGTATTTTTGCACCGGAGAAAATGGAATCAAGTTCGACGTCGGTCAGGAACTGAATTTCAGGCTGTAGCCAAGCCAACTCTAGCTATGGATGTGAGCTAATAGTAGTAGAGACTAGAGGGAGAAGAGCTTTCTGAGGTTCATGGGCGATATGTACTTGCTGTCTCCATCGACGATGTACTTTGCGAGCAACACGTTGGCGGCCTCGCTGGGGTGGTACGGGTCCCAGAACACGTACTTGTCCCTGGCATCGCACATGCTGGACGTGGGCCCGCACGGCACGAGCCCGTCGTAGGCCCCGCCGTTGCCGCAGCACGCCATGCTGGCCGTCTGGAACCCGTATTTCGGGTAGTTGGTGACGAGCTCGAGCACGAGGTCGTAGACGTTCGCGAGGCAGAACCTGGCGCCGGGGAGGCCCCCGTCATTGAGCTCGATGAGCAGGTCCCGTAGCCGCGCGTTGTACTGCTGCGCCAGCTGGTTGGGCAGCTTCACGCACTCGTCCTCCTCCACTCGGTTGATCGTCTTCTGGTACGGGATGCAGCCCAGCGGGCCCACGTTCGCCACCACGAACTTCCGCGCGTCCAGCGTGTACAGCCTCTGTTGCCAGAAAATATTTTCAGAATCTCCTGTGCCATTTTTGTTGGAATTGGAAACAATTGATCTGAAGCTATACACGTACGAGAGTGTACTAAAATTGACTGACCGTGAGCTGGTCTCGGAGGTGGGAGATGAGGTCGTCGAGGAAGGCGTCGGGCGACTCGGAGACGCGCGTGCCGACGGAGAGCAGCGGCATGAGGTAATTGTTGAGGAAGTCGTTTGATCCGATGGTGACAGAGAAGATGGCCTTCCTCCTCAGAAACACTCTCGCCCTGTCCCTGCCCAGCAGGTCGTCCAGCTGCCTCCTGGTGACGTTGAAGTAATCGACCTGAACAAACGTTATATGCTTTCTATAAAAGCCGGTAAAACTATTCTCAAAAAAAAAAAAAAAAAAAAAGTAGTCGACCTGCACGTCCATCCCGATCCGGTTCACGAACACCTTCCCGGTGCCGTTGAGGATGCCGGCGCCGCCCGACGCGTAGTTGACGCCGTTGAGGATGGCCGCGCCGGAGGTGTTGGGCGCCAGGAACGGCGGCGAGTAGTCCGCCTGCCCCAGCATCTCGCCGATGATGTCGGCGATGGTCCGCCCGTTCGTGAACCGGCCCGTCGGCGTCCCGCCGGAGGCGGCGAAGTCGATGCCGTTGGGGGTCATGTTGGCCCGCGACAGCGTCGGGATGAAGTTGTTGTTCCCGGCGTCCACCAGCGAGTCACCGAAGATGAAGGACGCGCCGCTGCCGAACTCGTCCGCCACCACCTCCGCCCCTCTCGTCGTCGTCGTCGTCACGGCGGCGAAGACCACGGCAGTTGCCACCACGGCGGCCGCCACTGACGACACCGTCCAATAACCCATCCCTTACCGCACACGCACGCCAAGACAAGCAGTGAGCAAAAGGATATATATGGCGGCTACAGAAACAGCATGAAGAACTATTAGTGGATGCAGGTACAGAAGTAGAGGCGACAGACAGAGAGGTGTATATAGGTGGCTGATGGAAGTAGGTGATCTCTTTTTTTTTTTTTCTTTTTGAAACTGAAGTAGGTGATCTCCACTGAACAAGGAACGCGGATTGCCAATGGAGGAAAAAAAAAAAAACAATGTAGGGGTTCGTCTTCCGGTGGCAGATGCCTGATATGACATCGGGAGAGACTCCAGGGGAGTGCGCGCGCAGGTGTTTGGTTTGACGGTTGCGGTGCGGGCAGGGCGCTAGATATGGGGTGGTTAAGCGAACTCGAGTCTTTTCAGTCAGCTATCGCCTGGCCTGGCATCCGTCGCCGTTGTGACCTGTGCAGGGAACGCATGACTCTGCAAGTCAGCTTGGTTGATGTGCTCCGGCGTCCAAAACTTTACGTGGCCCCGTGCTTTTGCGAGTAGGTGGCGGTTTAGGTGGCCCGAAATAACCGAACATCCTCAGGCCCATGTGGGTTGGGAACAGCAGCAGAGCTCCTCGTCTTGTCGCTCATTTCTTGAACATGACTTTGGTCGTTCTCTATGATGATTTTTCTTGTCCTTTTTTGAAACTCCTATGTCTGATGTGACGATGACTTCGATGCCGCTTGAGAACGTGAAGAATGGTGGTGGGTTCCTCTGCTGCTGCGAAAAGTGATGGGCCGTTAACTTTGGCTGAGCCCACCTTGCAGCCCACGCGCACAAATCGACCAGGGTCAAAAAAGGCCCATTGAATGGTGACTCAGATGGGCCTTTGACCGCGGCCCAGGCAAATAGACGAATCAAATTTTGGACTCATCAGTCGTCACCATATATATAGATCTCATATGCTTTGCTTAATTACGCAGATTAGTTAACACCCGTCGCTGTTCTTTGTTGAACATTCCATCTTTTTTTTTTAGGAATGTTAAACATTCCATGTTAGTATGTTACACTACAACAACGAACTTCTATATGTACAAAAACACTTGCACCATGTATGATTAGCTTTTGCTATCTCGGCAAGGTAATGCTAACGTTCATGTCGCAAGACGCCGACATCTCCGTGCCCACGGGGCGCACGTTGAAGTACGCCGGCTGCTTGGGCTCCGGGAACACCGCGCCCTCGCTGCTGCCCAGCATCTTCACCACCTCGTCCATGGCAGGCCGGTCATCCGCGCTCTCCTGAACGCAGAGGAGCGCCACGTGGATGCACCTCTCCACCATGAACTGCTGCCTAATTTCCTTCCACAAGCAGCGAGCGACAAACTCGTGCCATCGATTGGCTCTCCACAGCAGCCAAGCCTGCAAGAAAATATGGAGCCAGAAACATCATCATCATCGTATCATCCATCCAGGTTCAATAAACAAGAAATAAGAAATCTCCTAACAATGATCATTATTTACTGACGTATGCGATGAGCTTGTAAAGTTTTCCATCGAATCTGTATGAACCGGTGGTCATTGTCCCGCTTACGATCTCCAAGACCAGGATGCCGAAGCTGAACACGTCGGACTTGACCGAGCATACTCCATCGGAGGCGTATTCCGGAGCTATATATCCACTGATCATGACGAGATCAAGGGAGAATAGAAGTTCAGTCATCTATAATTCTACAAGCAAAAATTGTATGAAAGAAAACGTCCAGTTCTTACTGTGTGCCTACAATTCTTGTGGTGTTCGATTCCGCCACGCTAGAGCTGAATATCCTGGCCATCCCAAAGTCTGAAATTTTAGGGTTCATCTCGCTATCCAGGAGGATGTTGCTGGCTTTGAGATCCCTGTGAACAACGCAGAGACGGGAGTGTATGTGTAGGTACAGAAGCCCTTGAGATACCCCGTCGATTATATTCAGACGTTTTGGCCAGTTTAGTGACGCTCCGTTTCTATTGTCTGCAAAAAATGCATGCATGCAGTGATAATTAATACACTGCCTGAGAGTTAGCTTAAGAAAGAATGGGATTATTCACGAAGTTGCATATTATTGCAAAATACCAAATATGATGAGGTCTAGGCTTTTGTTTGGCATGTATTCGTAGACCAAAATTTTCTCGTATTCCCCTTCTATGCAGCACCCAAGAAGCTTGACTAGATTCCTGTGCTGAAGCTTTGCTATGAGCTGGATCTCGTTCTTGAACTCTAGCAACCCTTGCAAGGAACATGGACCAAGTCTTTTCACTGCTATCTCAAGCCCATCAGACAATCGACCCTGACAGAGACAAATATAATAAAAGACAAAATCCTGCCAATCAGAAGATAAGCTACTAGTACAACAAAGACTTTGCTACGATCTCCTTATTTTCTTTTCATGTCGTTAGGACATGATAGCTAGCACAACGAAATGTCAAAAAACAAAATGGATGGAGTACCTTGTAGACAGCACCGAAACCACCTTGTCCGAGTTTGTTTTCTGTGGAAAAGCCGTCGGTAGCACCTTTCATCTGAGAAAAGTCGTAGAGCGAAAACCCTGAGTTCCCTTCTTCCATCCTCCAGAGATTTATTACATTTTTCACCGCGAGAGTCAACCTTCGTAATTCTAACCGTGCAATTTCTGACAAGGTAAACAGAAGAATTTCCATGTTGTTAATTAACACATGTCTAATTTATCTATGGAGCCAATAGGAGGGGGAAAAGAATTGGAAGTTGCATTGGAAAGAGTAACACACGTATATACCTTTTCTTCTTCGTATTTTGATCCATCTCTGTAGAAGGAACACGGCAATGAACAGGGATGTAAGCGCAGCTGCTATCGTCGCCCAGACCCAAGCCTTGCTCTCTAGAAGTTCAGTTAAACAAATTAAGGGATCAGCTCTAACTCCACGAATATAAATTTAAGATATCAAATCCGCATGGCCGCAACAATCCCAGTCAAGGGTGATTTGTTACTATGAAATAATGTTGTGTACACTCGCAAAACAAATATGGAATAATGTTGTGGGCTTGTGTACATTGGCAAGACGTTTACAAAAGCAGACGTTTTAAAAACTATCATGGTCGAGTTTGAATCGTTAAATAAATAAAGAATTATTTGGAAAAGATGAGTGTGAAGTTAGAAGCAGCTACTAATACTAGCATCTTTTCGCTAATTAAGAATATATGCACTTGATGAAAAAAAGAGTCTATCTACCAGTAAATATATTTTTATACAATTAATCTAGATCAACATACTTGTGGGTTTATGTAGGTAGACGGACAACTTGCTGCTAACGTTGAAGAACTTATCACCCGTCTCGTATCGCACGGTGCACCGCGGACCCAGAATCCTCCCGCCATACAGCCCGCTGGGAAATATTTGTCTCAGCTCCGTGGCAAGGTCGCGGAGGCACGCCCGGCACCGCTCCGTCGGCATGTCTCTGGTGCACTGCATCAGGGCGTACACGTCCAGCCCCAGCTCCTTGAAATACGACACCCCCGTGGCGTACCGGTCCGGCTCGCCGGCGGCGATGTCGGCGACGGCGCTCACCAGCTCGTCGACGTGGCCGTCGAACCTCGTTCGGGCGCCCGGCAGCGAGACGAAGATGGTGCTGCTCAGGTTCTTCGCCGGCGCGTTGCCGTAGCCGGAGAGGAAGTCCTGGCCGGAGAAGCGCACCTGGTGCCGGTCGTAGAAGAGCGCCACGTCGCCGTCCTGCTGCGCGCAGCCGAACGCCTCGGCGCTGTCCATGGCCTTGTGTAAGGTGGCGTTGACGTCGACGGCGCAGAGCTCGCCGGCATAGTCGCCACGGCAGAGCGCGACGCCGTAGGCCGCGTCGGGCGCCGCCCCGACCGCGCCGACGGCCGAGTTGTTCGTCCTCGCGCCGGCGACGAGCAGCGCGGCGAGGGCGCGGAGGTTCGACCTGTAGGCGTCGTCGCTTGTTGTCTCGTTGGCCTTCTTGCTGCAGAAGCTGCCCTGGAATACGTCTTCCGCCGCCGCACGCGGCAACAACGTCGTCTCCGAAGCGGAGATGATCAGCACGCCGGCGAGGAGGACGATGTAGTAAGCGACTCTGGACATGCTGCTGCTGTACGTATTCAAGGTAACTGAGTGGCCTGTACGCCGTTCAGCTCTTTTATAATCAAGCATACACAAGTACGTTGCTGTCGCTCCCACTTGATCACCTCATCGCCAGCCGGGGCAATCCACGTCATATATAGTTGACCTTTATACGAGTAGGCAGATAGTTAAATTGAACCACGCTGTCCTGCCCGGTTAGATTGAAACAAAACCGTGGGTTTCGTACTTGTATATGACAAGTAAACGTTCTAAAAGAAAGAAATTACACAGCATGTTCATGCATAGCAACTGCATCAAATTGAAGACTATAAATTCAATTTGACCAAAAGAAACCTGGACTAGAAGTCTCAAACCTACTGGACATATGTGAGGTAGTGCCAAATTTAGAGGTGCACCGAACTGGAAATTATAAACATAGTTGACCAAGAGAAACTGTTGGAATTTGGCCCATTTTTATATGGTCTATTTAAGAGAAAATTTCAAAACAATAAATAACTGTTGTTTTTAGTCCCACCTTACTAGTCTATGGTGGTTCACATTAACTTTTGAATTGTAGCACTCCTGCCCATAGTAAAGAAAGTATTAGGAGAAAAAGAGAGCATTGCTATATACGCGCGCGTACACGCGCTTTTCGCGTGTTGTCTCGCGTGACTTGTGACGCGCGAACGTGGTGTAGTTAATAGGCCAACTATGCTATTAACTGCTAATTAGTGGGCGTAATTAGAGAGGAAACGATTCCTTGAGGGCAGACGTGCCTATATTAGGCCCTTGAAGACGTCCAGATTTCCAGAACCAGATGATTCGCTTCCACTTCTTTTTCTTCATTCTTTTGGAGAGCTGTGTTGTAGTGTTGAGCAGCTCCAATTTCGCCGTCTCTTTTTCTTGGCGTGCACCGAGGGAGAGAGTGAGCGGAATCTCCGAACCTGGGCAGTGCATCTGCGTGATCGCTCGAGACTGATCTGCGATGATCTACGCTGCCTCATCGATGAACTCCGACGTCTATATTGACGGTCTGCTTCGTCTACTATTTACGTTAAATTAAGTGCCCACAAACCCTACGTGAGTCCATGTCTCCTGTTCTATTAATTATGTTGCTCAACCTGCTGCTAGAGATAGTTTGCTTCATGAGTTTGAATGATTATAAAATTTATCTAAAACTAAAATCTGGAATTAAAATAATACACATATTTCCAATAAAACATGCTGAACTAGAAGTCTCAAACAGACCATGGGTCACTGTACATTTGAGGTAGCTAGTATGGTTGGCTGCAAGAAACTGCCAAGAAAAATATGAGCAGGGACAACAACCAACAAGGGGCGGTTTTAGGGTGTCGTTCCACGGAAATTGCTGCTACATAAACTGTTTCCGGAAGCAAGCAGAAAGAAGCAACTTCTAGATTAACGAGTACTGCTAAATAGATTTTCTGCGGTTCACTTCAGCACTAGCTGGAATAGAGTTCCCTGTATCGATGACCTGGGTCTTGTACTACAGCTACAGTCAGTGTTTTTCTAGACGTAAGACGTAGACCGACGACGATATGGTAAATACAGTTTAGTCGGTCTAGACGATGGTGTATTAGACATAATAGGTTTATTTATACTATATGAGCTAAATAAGTAAATATATAGCATACATTAGAATTGAATCTACAAAAAAATCAAATATATAGCACATATTTCTATTATAGCAGCAAAACAATAACAAATATATAGTATGACAAATATCAATAATAAAAAATAAAAAATAGATAGATAAATTAGTAATTAAATATACTAATAATTATATTTTTTTAAAAAGTCATAAAAACAAAAGTATCCTAAATAACGCGCATATTGCAAGTTCATGAATAGTTGTTGGTTAAATGAATTGTCATTTATTACTATCTCTTATTTTCTTTTCCTAACTATATGGATCACTTCCTCGTAGTCTAGATAGGTGTCAAGACACACAACACGCTGTTTAGACGTGTCCAGAACGTTGTCTAGAGGTTATGTTTAGATCATCAAAGACTATTTACACGGTCTTATTAGACATGTTTTATGTCTACAGTGGCGAAAAACACTGGCTACAATACTACTAGTAGTGCACATGACTCGATATTTGTAGGCATAATCTCTTCATATAGGTACAAAGTTACACAGTACCAGAAGCAAGAAGCTTAATCCGATCGTAGATTGCCACCTTTCCGCAAACTGTCCAGCAAAATCACGTCCTTCATAGGTTGGCAGGTTCTCCCGCTCTTGTTTACTTTCATCTTAGCAGACCAAGTTGAGCTCCAATATGGACTTCCAGGAAGCTGCATTCCAGTGCTCCAGCCTCCAGTCCAATGCAAGTAGCGCCCGCGAGATGACGTCATCGGTTCGCGCGCCACGGGGATCATCATCGGGACGTGTGTGGTTCCATCGTGCAGGCGGCAGATGTGTCAGCGCTAGTCATGCCGCACAGCGCATCGAGTGAGTGACGAACGCCCAGTTTCGAGGTGCATGCGCAGCCAGGAGCGACGCGCCGTCGGTCTGGTCATCCTCGCTCGACCAGGCTTGGTCGGCATGGGCCATGGCGGTTCGGTGCTTGTTCTTGAGCGGGTTTCCCGTGCGTGAAACATCAAGTCTCGAGAGATGGCTTCGCCATCTGCACGTACATTGATGCAATCCCAAGTGCAGACCCGTACTACATGGAGCCGGGGGACCAGCTGTTCCTGTGCAGTTCGTTCTTTCTGTCAAGTTTGTTGAGTTATCGACGATCGCAGACACGTAGATCAAAGTAGAAAACAAAAATTAAAAGTGATAAGAATAGAGGAGATGAAATTTTTTATTGAATAATTCTGGTGAAAATACAAAGGGGTGTCTTCTCAACTATTTATAAGGGCGAAACCCTACTTTGTGTTGGGCTAGAATTAGATAAGGAGCCCACATGGGCCAAGAGTCCTTTTTCCCACCTTCTAGCCCATAAGCGTTTTACAACACTCTCCCTTGGGCTCTTTATCACGATAAATATGTCTCATTAAAAACTCCTTAAAAACTCAGTGACAAAAATGGAGAAAAGAGCACATATTACTGTTACTTGTATTGTACGTATTGCCTCATCAAAAACCTTAATGAGAAAATTTCATATGAAAAACTCATAAGAGAAAAAGAGTACAATGCTTTAATCTTCATAATTAATTTTTATCAATCTTTATGAACGACATGAATTATCTTCAAAATGATTCTTTAATTCGGGAACGCGATGTACTTAGGGAAGTTCTCCTCCTGTTCCAAGCATTTCTCTAAGTCTTCTCATGTCAATACCATGCCGACACTTTTCAAGAGTGCAAGCTGATAGTGCCTTTGTGAACATATTTGCAAGATTATCACAAGATCGGATATGAGTTACCAAAATCTCTCCCTTCTCTCGTAATTCATGCGTATGAAAGAATTTAGGTAACATATGCTTTGTCATGTTCGACTTTATGTATCCCATTGTATTTGTGCAATACAAGCGTTATTATCTTCATAAATAACTGTAGGGGATAGAGTATATTATACTCCACAACTATCCATTATATGCCTTGACATCCTTCTAAACCAAGTGTATTCCTTGGCGGCTTTAAATAATACGATGATCTTTGAGTAATTTATTGATGTAGCAACAATCATCTGCTTCGTTGACTTTCGTGAAATTGCCGTTTCACCAAATAAGAACACATATCCAGTCTGCGAGATTGACTTCTGTGGATCGGATAAGTAGCCAGCATCAGTATACCCAACCAAGGTTACTTCTGTATTTTTCTTGAAAAATAATCCGAAATCTTCAGTTCCTCTCAGATATCTTAGTACTTGTTTAATGCCTTTACAATGTCGCATAGTTGGTGACGAGCTGTATCTAGCAAGTAGATTAACAACAAAAGCTATATCGGACCTCGTACCATTTGCAAGATACATCAATGCTCCAATAGCACTGAGATAGGGATATTGAGGTCCCAATAATTCCTCACCTTCTTTCTTTGGTCTAAATGGATCTTCCTCTGCATTGAGTGATCTTACAACCATAGGGGATCTGAGTGGGTATGCATCTCTCATATTAAATCTTTCTAATACCTTCTCGCTATAGTTTGATTGATGCAATAACATCCCTTCGTGGGTGTGCTCAAGCTGCAAGCCTAAACAATATGCAGTCTTACCTAAATCTTTCATTTTAAATTTAGACTTTAAATAAGAACATGCATCTTCGATGTCCTGTGTAGTGCCAATGATATTCAAATCATCAACATAAACAAAGATTATGCAATAACTTTTTTCTGATTTCTTAATGAATACACAAGGACAATCATAAGTTTTTAAGAATCCTTTCTCAAGTAAAAAGTTACTTAGTTTGTTATATCACATTCTTCCAGATTGCTTTAAACCATATAGTGACTTCTGAAGTTTGACACTATACAATTTGCGTTCTTCTTCATTCGGGACTTTGATTCCTTCTGGAACTTTCATATAGATTTCTGTATCTAATGTTCCATACAAATATGCAGTGACGACATACATAAGTCGCATTTACAAATTCATATTCACTGCCAATGATATTAAATACCGGAAAATAATTTCATCCATTACGGGAGAGTAGGTTTCTTCGTAGTCAATTCCTGGTCTCTGCGTGAAACATTGAGCTACAAGTCTCGCCTTGTATCTAGTCACTTCATTTTGAGCATTTCTCTTCCTGACAAATACCCATTTGTAACCCACTGGGAAGATACCTTTTGGTGTAAAGCTTATATTACCGAACACTTCTCTTTTCTTTAGCGAGTTCAACTCTGCACAAATTGCTTCTTTCCACTTTGGCCAGTCAGGACGCTTCTTGCATTCCGTCATTGACTTTGGTTCAGATTCCAAGTCAATCTGTGTTGCAATTGTGTCAGTAAAATATGAGTCGACTTTTATTATCTTTCTATTATATACTACTCCCGTCTCAACATAATCGTTGATACTTCTTCTATTATTTTATTTTCTTGATCCACATCACTCAGAGGTGTGTTTAGATCAGGAATTTTCGATAACCCGTCGTGAGTTTCAAGTGTGCGCACATTCTCATTTGAGATTTTTTCTTCAAGGCTCACCACTTCGTGTGGTTTGCTTTCACCTTCTATATTCTTCTTTTGAGTAGTTTGCTTAGCCTTCTTCTTCGCAGGACGTCTTCTATGGGTTTTTGCTTGAGCTTGTACTCTATGCTTCTTTGGTGCCCGTGTAACCGGATCACTCCCCCTCTTCCTAGCATTCGTTGCTTTTGAGGAAGGAGGCTGGAATTCCATATAGTCATCTTCTTCAAATGGGATGTCTATTCTTTCAGGTGCATTTGTAGCCGATATATAAGACTTCACAATGTCTCTTGTATTGGTGAAATCTTCTGGCAGTTTATTAGCAACCCTCTGTAGATGGAGGATGTTCTAAACTTCGAGCTCAGTTTCTATAGTGCGAGGATCCATTTCTTAAATTCCTTTAGTTTCCCATTCTATTTCACGGCATTCGTCCCGAGAGAGATACTTTCCTCCCCCTAATGCTGGAAAATGATCTTCATTAAAGATACAATTAGCGAAGTGAGCCGTGTGTAGATCTCCAGTGGATGGCTCTAAATACTTGATTATGGATGCACTTTCATATCTAACGTAAACTCCGAGTTTCTGTTGTGCACCCATTGCAGTTCGCTGAGACGGAGGGATAGGGACATACACAGCACATCCAAATGTCCGTAAGTGAGAAACATTTGGTATTGTACCTTGCACCATTGTTAATGGTGATTCTTCATGTGTAGCAGATGGTCTCAATTAAATTAATGCTGCTGCGTGCAACACTGCATGCCCGTAACAAGAGGTAGGCAATAAGCAATTCTGCAATAATAGTCGTGATATCAACTTGATCCTCTTAATTAATGATTCTGCAAGTCCATTTTATGTATGCACGTATGGTACAGAGTGCTCCATTTTAATACCCAGACTCATACAATAGTCATTAAACACCTTCTAGGTAAATTCTTTGGCATTATCCATCCTGATGGATTGGATTCTATGATCCGAAAAATTGGTTTTCAATTATATGATTTGAGTTATCAATCGTGTAAACGCATGGTTTCTAGTAGACAATAAACATACATGACTCTACTTTGAGAAAGCATCAACCAACACCATGAAATACCGAGAAGGTCCTGACATGGGTTAATCGGTCCACATATGTCTTCTTGAATTCGTTCAAGGAATGTCATCGATTCTGCTTGAATCTTATGCTTTGAGGGTCCAGTGATGAGCTTCCCTTTTGCACGGATGTCCTTGAAGCTTAACAATATCCGAATAGAATCGGGATAAAGCAATGCTTCATAGATTACTAGCCGCGTACCATTCGGTAGGACGATCGTGGCCCTGCCTGTGTCAACAATCCTAGTATCATTACCAATGACAGTAGTTATATCTCCATCATACTTTCGAAGTGTTTGAAAATAATTAATGTCCCTTAAAACGATAGCAGTAATGCCACTATCTACGAGACAGAGCTCCTCTTGAATAGCCATGTACTCCATGATTCTGTAATTAATACAATAATATATAATTAATAGAAATAATAATGCAAACAATTTTCACACCAATATGATATATTAATGAGAAAATATCTTCTCTTCATGAGATTACATAAATAAACCACTGCTAAAAACTTAATGCACCCCTATTATTAATGCTTAATTCTAATGAAGAACTCTTGATTCTAATTAGTCTATGAGACTAGTGGAAATCTCCATGCAGGTCCTCCTGATCCTCTGCCACGAGGTTGTCATCAAATTCAATATCAGAGGTCTTGCTTGGTTCTCCATGACCTTGAGCTTTGTCTACTATACCAGAATCCATTTTTATGATGTCTTGTTTGACTTGTGGAGCTTCAACATAGTTGGCTTCATGCTCCGCAAGCTTCTTCTTGAGTTCTTGGTACATGTCGACAACGTGCTTAGGCGTGCGACAAATTTTGGACCAATGTCCATTCATGCCACATCTATAATATTTCTGGTCCTGTTTTCCAGATTCTCCCCCTGAAGGCGTCTTCTTTGACTTCTCTTTATAGTTATTCTTGAACTTGTTAGGATTATTTTGCGCCTTCGGTGGTGCCTCCGGTGCTTCTTTACTCTTGTTGTTGTTCCTGTTGAATGACGTGACATTTGCTTCTTACGGTGCCATGGAGCCAGTAGCACGAGACAAATGATTCTGCTTGATCAATTCGTCCCTCCTCTGATCTTGCTTCAATGCATTGCTCAGAGCAACATAAGAGTCATATTTATCCTTCTTGTACTGGCGGCTCACATGGTTGCGCTTAGGGTGAAAGGTAGATAAGGTCTTGTGGATGAGGTCTTTATCTTTAAGTTTTTTACCACATAGCTTCATGCATGATACAATACCATAAAGTTTGGTATTATATTCTTCCATAGTCTTGTAGTCTTCGAAGCATAGATATTGCCATTCACGCTCCACTTTAGGAAGTAAGACTGCTTTAATTTGCTCAAAGCGATTACGCAGTGAGTCCCACAAGACCTTTGGGTTCCTTTCGGTCATGTACTCATTTTTCAATATAGTACATAACTGATGCCTCAGAAAATGCAGGGACTGAGCTTGCTCCACTGCTGTTGCAGTAGGTTCTCCATTTTTTGGCATAATTGGCTTCAAGAGATTTTTGCCACTAAGGAGAATTTCAGCATCAAGAGCACATGACAGATAGTTACTTCCATGGGGGGTAAGCATATCGAATTCTCTCTTCACAAGGTTAGATATCTGCATGATATTATGGTGCAAAAATTACTTCATGTATATGTAAATAATATCTTCAAGTAATAAGGGACATAAGTAAAGTGGTATAACAAAAACTACATGTTTAAGTTATTTTTATTGATATTTTTGCATAAAAATAACCAATAAACCGTGAAAACAGAATAATATAAGGACTATAGTCCATCTTGATATAAATCTGAAAAAATTCGGGGTGTTATATGCAAAATAACACATTCCCGTAAAATTTCTATTTATTCTGTGATTTTCTGATAATATTCATCATTTTCAGGGGCCTTCTACAAAAATTGGATATGTTTCTACGAGAAACAGAAAATCATAAAATTTTGAGAACTTCTTTGTAAAATTTCTAGATATTTTTCGCTGATCGGACTTTTAATGGGCCAAGAACCAGCCCAATAATTGATCCCGGCCCGTTTTCTTGTAAAGGGTATAATTAGGGTTGAAACCCTAATTTTCTTTCACTTTCTCTTTTCTTTCCTCCTCCAATCGGTTGCCACTCTCTCCTCTTCTCTTTCTCTTCTTCCCCACCGCCACCTTCTTTCTTCTCTGGCGCTGCTTCTCTTCTCCCCTTTTCTCTTCCACCGCACAGCAGATCCGGAGGCCCTTCACCTAGGCGGGCGAGCCTCGGTGCCAACGCTTGGCGCCGCGTGCTGCGTGCGCGCTGCGCGTGGCCCTTCCAGGGGGGGGGGGGACCACGCCCGAGCTGACTCCCCAGTCGAGGGACTGGCGGTCGGTCGTCAGCGCTTCGCGCGCGCCCGGAGGGGGGGGGGAGGGGCAATCGCGCAGGGTGGAGGAACCGACGCTGGGCCTCGGCGGGAGCGAGCGCTGCCCATCGCACGCGCGCGTTGCTGGAGTCAGCAGCGGGCCGGGCCCAGGCGTCGCGAGCGATGGGGGCACGGGCGGGTGCGTCGGCTTCGTGCGCGCCAGCATCGGGGGGCCGGATCTCGCTTGATCCGGTCGCCCTTCCCCCTTTTTTTCTTTTTTTTCTTTTTAACTTTCTGTGATGTATGGAACCGAATCCAATGTTTGGAGGGGCTGGATCTGGGCTAACAAGACCCAGATCTGAGCCGTCTCGAAACAGATCTCGATATTTTTCTTCTTTTTTATTGTGGATCCAGTCACCTTCACCACTAGGGTTAGGGTAGATCCGGTGGTGGCGACGTCGAATCTTAAGATTTTTTTTCTTTCTTTCTTGTGGATCTGGTCGGAGGAGCCCCTTCCGGGTAAGCCAACCGCTGGATCTGATCTTCGTGCGCGGCCAGACGACTCTCATGCTTCTTGGGCGCAAGTCGCAGGGTGCGCCGAGCCACGCGGTGCTCGACGCCGTCACTGCAGTTTGCTTGCTTGTTATTTTTTTTTTTCGATGGAAACAATATGGCACAGGTCGCAGGGGGCGACGAGCCACGCGGTGCTCGTCGCACGATCTGCAGTTTGCTTGCTTGTTGTTCTTTCTTAGATCTAGACAGTAACGTGTCTGGATCTTGATTTGCATGGCGAACTTGGACAGATCTTGACTGCATCGAGTCAAGATAAAAATTCATTCGAAAACATACCTTAAATCACTGATTAGATGCGCCGGCTCAATTAGAGCATGCTAATAACGTGTTGGGTTATCAAGGATCGCAGGCACGTAGATAGAAGTAGAGAACGAAAGCTAAAAGTGATAAGAATAGAGCAGACGAAATTCTTTATTGAATAATTCTAGCGAAAATACAAAGAGGTGTCTTCTCAACTATTTATAAGAGGGAAACACTACTTCGTGTTGGACTAGAATTAGATAAAGAGGTCATATGGACCAGAAATTCTTCTTCTAGAAGATGGGTCTGATCCATAAGGGTTTTACAACAAAACTCAAGTGGTGGAACAGCGACGGGCGTGCTCCTCTGCGAAACTTCTTGAGCATTCAGAAACAGGGGCTGCCACGCACGCACGCTACTTAAAAATTTAACAAACATGTTGCATGCTCAATGTTTCTTCCGAATTATTATTACGAGTTGATTCCGGCACATGGAGGTGGACAGTGGACTAGTAGCTAAATATACTAACTCGTTATTTATTTTTAGGTGCCACTACACAACTCGCATCGCCTGTGCATTGCAGGCACGATGATCGCTTCTTCTTCTTCTTCTTCTCGCCATTGTCTCCAGGACGACGCTGACATTGGCCGCCGGTGGTCCGCCGCCGCCGTACCGCGACTGCCCTAACACGCCGGCCGGGCGCGGGACGTACGCGCCCAACAGCATGTACCGTGCCGCGCTGATCAACAACGCCATGGCGTTCGGCTCCGCCGCCGCCTCGGCATGGGACGCGCAGTCCGACGAACGAGTCGGTCCGTCTGCGAGCTGCGCCGCAACGTGACGCTCTCTTACGACCGGTAACAGCTGCGCTTCTTCGACGACGTGGACTTCCTCTCGGGATATAGGAACGGGCCGGAGTGGCCCGAGAACAACACCAACTTTGTCGACGCCTCCGTGGCCGTGTCGTTTCGGGACCGCGTGGCCACCACCGCGACCGGGAGCCCAGGCCCATACGCGGCAGCGGCGTCGTGGTTCGAGGAAGCAAGCAAACCAATATTGTACACGTTGGCGCAGTGAACACTAACCACTCTTGTTTTCTTATATGCATGTAAGTTTTAAACTAATCTCTTGAGAATGAGTAATATGTACAGAAACTACTAGGCTCTAACAATAGGAAGAGTTAATAGAAGATGAGACATAAATGGTTATTTGTTAAACAATCTTCACACAATACCTATTTAAGCATTTCCCATTTCAATAAACACCCAACCCACTCTTGTACTTATATGTATATAAGTCGAAAAACAACCACGTGACAATGTTAGTAATATGTAAACACTACTATATTAACTCAGCTTAATTATTTAACAACTCTTTTTCATAGAAGTAGAGAATTATTCATGAAAACCAATATTAGATAGTTTCTTATAATTGTGCAAACATGTAGAGTAAATGATGGTAGCAACATGTATATCTACAACAATAACAAAAGTATGTTTGTAAGCCAGAGTAGCACATAGACCAAGGTACCAGAGGATATAAGAGTCTATCTATATCTTTTCCATCCCAACTGTTCATCTACACTAACCCGGGTGTACTTTTCGTGTGATCCGACTCCGATTAGCGATCCGTCCGCTCATCCCTGCCTCTTTCCCAATTGTCCAATAATCCAACTCACCCGTCCGTCGATTCGCGATCCCTTCCCACAACCTCGTCGTTTCTCTCTCGATGCCTGATCCCCTGTCCGTCAGTGCAATCGGTCAATGTGAATTGCGAAGTGAGCCGACGAATCGGTCCAGAAACCTGGACAATATATGTGGATTGATCGATGGGAGGCGCGACGTAGATCAGACCAGGTGGCCCAACAACGCACCGTGGACATCGGCCCAACTACTGTGCATCGTTATTTTTTGTCCGTCATTGGTCCACGGACACGCGTCCCCTATGGCCAAATAGTGCATATGCTCTTTATCTTCTCTGAATTTCAAATATCAGAATCAACTACAATCGTTCATGTAGTGCATAGTCTCTAGTCGCTCCATGTTTTTTCCTTGTGTGTTTCTTGTTCTTCTAATAATAATCTTATCTTACTACTTATTAATTGCATATAATAATACAATTGTAAGAAAGAGAATATATTTCAATAATACACTTAACTAATTGTGTACAATAATACGCTTGAGACAGTGTGGTCAACACACGAGTCAATAATACACTTAACTAATTAGTGTGGTTCCACGGAAATTGCTGCTACATAGACTGTCTCCGGAAACAAGAAGAAATAAGCAACTTGTTACGGTCCTGCTCGATCTCTAATCTCAATAGCAATGACAGTGATAGTTTATGGATACAAATAGAGGAGATACAAGGAGTTTGGAGGGAATATGGACAGGGAAGAACAGGGAATCGGGGTGGGCAGCAGGAACTAGCTAGAGATACAGATGAATAATGAATCAACAACTCGTATTCTTTTTTTAGTAAATCATTATTCGTTCATCAACATGTAGCAGTGCACTCTAACCTTTCTGCGGAAGTTCATGGCGTGCACCTCGGCCTTGTACGAAGCGATGACGGCATCACGGTAGGTTGGCTTCAGCGTCCGCGTCTTGTCGTGCCACAGGCCGGAGGCGAACACGACACGTGGCCCACCAGACGATGACCCATCGGTGAGCGCACTCTCTGCTAGGCCTCCGATGAACTTGGCGAGCTCGCCAAGTGACCCAACACCAAGCACGGCCAGCAGCTCGTCGAGGGTGTTGCCGCAGGCACTGACGGCCACAACGTACAGAGCCGAGAAGATGCATAGTGGCGAGAAGATGAGGTTGCCACAGCCACCTGCTTTTGTAGCCTGAGCTGGGGCAAACTGCTTGTGCTTGGTGAGACGGAGGGTAAGAGCCATCAGGGCATTGGATCCCACCGACAAGTGTGCCATCTTTCTAGGGTTTGTCTTTGATTCCATGGCGGCTGAGCTTGATGTGTCAGGCGCAAGGGCTCAACACATCTGCATGATAAATAAATATATACTATATGCAAGAAGAAGAACGAAGGATTCTTTCGCATAAAAAAACAAGGAATTTACTAATTTTTAGTTGATTTTCAATTACCATTTTGAGCCATCCGATTTAGATCTAATCAATCTATATAATAAATATATAACAGAAGCAAGAAGAAGAAGAACGAAGGATTCTTTCGCATAAAAAAAATAGAATTTACTAATTTTCAGTTGACTTTCAATTACCGCAATGAGTCATTGAATTTAAATCCAATAATTTTTATAATTATTATATAACTCCCTATCGTGGAATAACTTCTTGGCCTGTGGTTGATTTCATAATTTCAACCATCGAATGATTCGTCCTAGTGTTTTTTACCGTTCGATCATGTACTTTAGAAAATAGTTGAATTTAGCGTTGGTTTAAGAGAGAATTCCTTTTTTGGCCGTAAAAAAGCTACTTCTTCTTTTCTTGGCCCTGATTCTTTTGAACTTTCTTATCGGGACAAAATTTCATTTTGTGTTCCTTATTTGGTCCTCCGTCAAACTCCGTTGCTTTTTTACCGTCAAATAGTCATTCAAAACACAGCAAAATAACGAACTACCCTCACCTTTTTGCAAAAAAGAAAAAAAAATCCTCAGCGCTACGCCATCTCACCGATGGAAGCTGCAAGCAGCACGCCCGTGCCAGCAGGAGCAAGTAAAGCTTCACCTCAGAGATCCACGTGGTTATAGGAGCAAGTGAAGTTTCGCTTCTGGAGGTCGCACAGGCGAATGGCGAGCTAGACCGGGAGGGGCAGCAGCGAGCTAGAGCAGAGCGCGTCAGGAGCAGGACGGCGGCGCACCAGGAGGTCGGGCGCAGGCGGGGCAGGCCTCGACGGGGAGTAGCTCACGCTTAGGCGGGCCTTGCCTAGTCGGACATGCTTCGTTGTCGAGCCGGGGTTGGGGGGGGGGGATGCAGATGGCGGAGCTTCGCAGGCGTGTCCATAGAGACAGACGCTCCGACGAGCTGCTCGTTGCCTAGTCCCCGACTCCTTCACCTCCTTGGCAGCGCCGACAAGCTCCAATGGAGAGGCCAAGACGACATTGGTAAAATTATCACTTTGCTTTCCATTTTGACACCGTGAGTCACAAAAACTAACATAAGGCCATAGAAGGAAAGAAAAATTAATTTCGGATCAAATAAGTAAGTTCAAATGATAAAGGGGCCAAGAGAGGAAGCTCCATTTGTTTTAGGGCCAAGGAATTATCTCTTGGTTTAAAGCAAGACTCTTAGCGTCTCGGCCAATCCCCTGGCTTGCATGTCGCTAACAGGCCCACTAGTGAGTCCACCGCGTCATGTTGCGTCAGGCCAACGCGAGGGTAAGCCGAGGGGACGCATGGTTTCCGTATAAGGCCTTATTCGGTTCTGTATGATTGATTCTTGGGCCTGAATCATTCTAGACCTGGAATGGATTGATCTGACTGGTTCATTGGAACAGTTTCAAACCGGGTGTTAAGAGTGAATCTCTCCGGAATCAAATTAGTTCATCCAAAAAATATGTTCGGCTGTTCCAGCTTGATTCAAACAGTCCAACAATAGCTACAAATTCAGACCAATTTATAACTAGCATAAAATAAATAACGGCAGCTACAAAATTCTAGCCTCAAATGTTGAACGGCCAACCAGTCTCAACTATTTATTAGCATCAGTTACAAACTTCAATATTCTGCCTAATCTCAACAAATAATCTGTACCATGTTTTTCACATAACTGAATCAACAAAAACATCCAAGCTAAAGTGGGCAGAATTTCCGAAAACAATCTTGAACCCGATTGATAACTTAAGAACAAAGTTGAACACTAAGATCAGCTGCATTGTCTACATAAATTACATGAGCCCAAGAACATCATAACAATACATAATTTAAAGAGTTTGACAAAAAATAAGCAAGAAAAGCATCCAGGTTGGATGGGTGCTATTGTCCAGATAAATCAACTTGATCATTAGTCGTCGCTATACAGCTTGAACTTCAGTAGTGTGCTGGTCCAGACACAATAGAGAAGGGAAAAGGTTATTAGTATGCTCCAGGCAACAACAGTGAAACAAGGCAAAAGGTTAAAGATTAGTATGCTCCAGACCATATCAGAGAAGCAAGACAAAATAATTAACAGGATCAGAGATTAGAAAATTGTGCCAACCAAGAAACTGAGACACCATCTACCACTGAACGTCACCCAGGATAAGAAAACAACTCGCTATCACGCTGGCAAAAGACAACATCCAAGGTTCTGTTTTACAAGTCTGGTATGTCCTAGAATAATTTACAAGTGATACTTTTTGCACTACACTAGCCACAAGACGAGCAAATAAAAGAAGATACTTTCAATGCAGAACATGACATGGTAATCTATCAAACAAAGATGCTACATTAACAGTATATGAGATAAAAGCTATGTGTTCTAACCAATTATACCACCAGTATGTTGTTATTTGCCTAATACTCTACTTTCCCTTGAATGAATATAATCAACTAGAGGTGTCTATGATCAGTTTACTGAACAAATATACAAAAGAAGAGGGAGGGGGCACCAATATATTACCTACTAAGCTATCTCACTTCGAAACCAAATCAAGGCAGTTTCTGGGGTCCAATTCACATGCACAAAGGAAAGCCTCCCTGTTCTCCTTGCTCTTGATGAACACAGAGTAAGCTTTTGCCTTTTCTTGCTTGCTGACTTCCATGCCATCCAGAACTGTAATACACCTTTTGATTCAGAAGTCCAACCCTTGATCAACCACTTTCTCATTTGCTACATGTGCAGCTTCTGCTTCTGTTTGCTTGTTCTTCATATGTAGATACTGCTCCATCATGGCTTCTATTCTTGCACCCATCTTCGGCCTCTTTTCTTCCTTTTCTTCTTTCTTTTTTGATGCAGCCATAGTTCTTTGTTGTCCACTTCTTTCAATAGCTGCAGTTGCATTTGCTGCATCTCGTGACAGAGTATCAAGGGTTCTTCCACCAGGTGCCTCATCTTCATCCGGTATCTCGTGAATCATGATCTCATCCAACTCTTGTGTCCGGGCTTCTACTTCATCTTGTCCATCATGAATTTGCTGAAGGGGTTCTTCTTGCGATGACTCCAAGGATATTACATTGTAAGTTCCTTTAGCCAAATGCCCTACACAATAACAGAAATTAGTACAACAAGAGTATTATAACAATAGCAAGACTATTATCACAACAAGAGTATTATCACAACAAAGTTATTACCATCGTATAACTCCCCCAAAGTATCAAATAGCGGAAAGCTTGCCTTACTGTTGTTGAACTTCTTGATTTTAGGCCATGTCTGCACATTCAAGAACAATATTAGGCCAACTGTATGCATATTGTAACTAACATCCATGATTTTATTTTAAGTGCTTTGCAAATAGGAAATACTTACTACTATTAGGTTGTCCCAATAAGCATGTGATCCCTCAATCATACTCCTATCATGATTCCAAGAACCGCCAGTTTGTCTCCTTGCCTCTTTGAGCATCTTGTAATCCCTCTTCAGTTGCCCTCCTTTGTCCTGAATTTGGTCCCTCGAGAAAGAGATGTGCTTATTCCTCTCAAGGAACTCCTTCACCATAACATTCTAACCTTCGGAGCTCCAACCATTATCACCTTGATAACCACTGTCTTTGTACTTGTGAAGTATTTCGACAAGTGATTTTTCAAGTGCTGGATTCCAATAGGCCTTTTGCTTTTCTACAGAAACAAAATTTTTAGTGCAAAATTTCAAGATGGCATAAAGGAAAATAACTTGGAGCAAATCATTACTGCTACCCATATTGCACACAAACGTTCATCCATTTGCAAGTGTTAAAGAAGCCATGCATAACATAATAGAGGAGCCAATGCAAAGTACCTTAGCCTTTCTTAACAAAAAATGATATATAACATATATAAGGCATTAAAAAAACTAAATGGTAAAAAACAAGTAATTACAGTCTGACTACTTGCCAGCCATCAAGAAAGAGCCTATAGATCATACTCGATCAACTTAATTCAAGTCTGTAGGGTTTACAGAAAAGGCTCATGTGGACAAGCCTTGCCATTACATCATGTGAACATGATGAAATTCTTAGATTGCTACCACTATTCAATTATTTTGTACTACTAGTATAGCGATCATTCATCCCCCCTCCTATGGTTGTCCTGCCAAATTAACTTCTCATTGATCTAAAGTACAGGTCTGAATAACACCCAAGCTAACCATCACATTTAACTAAACAAATATCAGCTCTTTACATGTGACATAACCATTTAGGACATGTTGACATAACCATCACCTTTAACTGAAAAAATATAAGGTCTTTTACATGTTGACATAACATTCGAGCTTACAATCATATTTAACTGAACAAATATCAGCTCGTGCAAAACCTATTTTAATAAAATATTCAAAATTCTATGACAGACAACATATTGTCTCTCGGTCTTCCTAGTAGGTTTGATGAAGAACCGCATGGTAGCATGTCGAGTTGCAGGGATACTCGCAATCTATTTCCTTCAACTCTCCGCAGACGTGTCTCAATCATGGTATTCAATGTATCGCAGACCAAGAACTATAGATGGATCCAGTGCCAGATCTAATGCAAACCAAGAAAAGAACCCTAACGTGGGAGGGAGAGAAGGGCGGAAGGAAAGGTAGGATGATGGATTACCGGCGAGAAGGTGTCATAGAAGGTCACCGTTGTCGTCATGTCGTTGTGACGGTCATTAGCTTCGCCCTCGCCGCCGTCGTGCACGCCTGTCACGAGCCGCCATGCCGTCGACTCTGCCTTGGTCTGCGCTGTTGTCGGTATTTAGATCACCGATCAATAGAATTTGTTTACAGGGGTGCGCACTTTGGGTTCGGCGATGGCTTAGCAAGAGGACACGGGGGATTATACTGATTCGGAGAAGCCCCCTATGTCCAGTTCTCGGGCCTGCTCGTGTTACTTGCTCCGGTGAGGGGGTACAATGGTGGTGAGACATGAGGGTGCTTCAAGTCTCGGGTGTAAGTGGTGTGCGTGTGTGTGATTGCTATTGTTTGTGGCTAAGTGGTTCTTCTTGTCTATGTCTCCCCCCACAGAAGAGAGTGGATCTCCCCTTTTATACTTCAAGGGGAAGGACCCAATTACAGAGAGAGAGAGAGAGAGAGAGAGAGAGAGATATTTCTACACATGTTGAGTTGGTGGAGGCGTGCCGAAGAAGGCGAAGCCCTTACTCGGCGGCATGGTCTTCAGTCTTTGCGGGTCCTATCACCCTGGTCCTATGGCTGAGAGGCGGTACTGCGTCCGAGCGTGCCCCCGTTCTCCATCATCGAGTCGATCCCCTTCTTGTTCCTATAGCCGGCGTGTTCCATCATGCATTGGGAGGTGCAGCATGGGCTTTATCATGTCATTCAGGCAAGGTTCAATCTAGCTGTCCCTCAAGCCGTCCTGTGCTATCATCATTAGGCGTGTCATCGCACGATGGCAGCGCAGCGAGCCTTGCCACGCCTGCCACCGTCAGCCGGCGCTGGTGCTGACGAGGAGGGCAGGTATCTTGAGGGATTTGACTCCTCGATACTGTGTTAGCGTAGTGGGCATGGTATTTAAGGCCGGGTGATTGGCAGTTGTTGACCGTTGGCTCGCTCGACCCCCTCCATCGGGGGTCGTTATGTCGGGTTGCGTCTGTCCGGACCGGCTGGAAGTTGGAGTCTGTACCGTCCGGACGAGGCAATCAAGCTTCTCCACTCCGCCACTCCTGGCCTGGCCAGGGTTCCCTCACCCCATCCTGTCCGGGCTCGGGTCCCACTGATGGGGGTTGGCGGAGGCGGCGTTTGACTATCGATTGCAGGGGGGGGGGGAGGGAGGGGGGGGCACACCGTCGTCGCGATAGTGGTGGCAGTGGGGTGTCTGTCCTTGCCCCAGAGTGGATAGGCTCCGGCTAATGGCTGAGTCATCTGTTTGAAAGTGCGAGTCGTGCCCGCGCTCCATCAGGCGGAGCGATCTGCTCTCTGCCCCTTTCGAGGGGTTGAGCGGGGCGTAGCGAATCCCCGACCCCTATCAAGGGGTTGAGCGGGACGCGATCGGACCTCGACCACTCGGGGGTCGAACGAGTCGGGGTAGTGGTGCGGCTTTTGCGGCTAAGGCCTGACCGTCGCGGGATGCTTCCTCCGGGGCCCATGCTGGCGGCGCTTTGGTGGCGATCCTGTGGACCCTGTTGAGTCTAACGCGTGTGAGACCTTAGGAGGTGCCACGTGGCACCCTGATCTTTACCCTCGATAGCCGTCGACTCCGCCTTGGCCCGCGTGCATGACCGCCTCAAGATGCGTGTGCCAGTGACTTTGCCTTGGCACACGTCGCCGCCTCGCGTCTGGACACGCCGCCTTTCGTGGATGAAGCGAGAGAGAAAAAGGGAGCGGAGAGAAAGAACCCTAACGTGAAAGAGAGGGACAAAAGAGAGAGAACGATTCCAGAGGTGAGGAGTGAGGTTTCATTTTGGGCCTCAGGCCACAAAGAATGGTCGAAACAGGTCGGGCTTCATTCCGTCTAGGTCTTAACCGAACGTTGATTTTTTAACCAAACAAGTTTCATTCTGGGCCTTTTTGTTCCGGCCGAATTGGGCTGCATTCCGGCCCGATCCGGCAGAACGGAACAAGGCCTAATGCAACTCGTCGACCGACCCAAACCGCCTTAGTGCTTGCGCTAGCGAACACCGCCACCGTTCCCCCTCCTCCGAGCCGCCGTTGTTGCCATTTATACGCCCTTCCTCTCCCAACCTGAAGCGGTTGTCGTTCTAGTGCTCCTCCTCCATCCTCGCCCCAACCGAGTGCTAGCCAAAGCTGTCGCTCTCTCCCCACCACTAGGCATCCTCTGTGTCTCTTGTTGGCCTTTCGGATCTTGAGCTTTGCGAGCTGAGATATTTGCTATTTTGCCCATTGCTATTTTGCCCACCTCTTTCATTTTGGACGAAATTGTCCCTAACTTTCGTTTTCCTCCTCAGCGAGCACGAGCGGCCGGGTCGGTAGTCGACGAACGCGGGCGGGCTGTGCTCCTGGCGGCGCGGGGAGGCAGGGCCATGAGGACGATGAGCTCGGGCGGGCGGGGCTTGCTGCAGCGTGGGGAGGCATGGCCGTGGTGGCCGACGACAAGCGCGGGCGGACGGGACCGTGACGGCGAGCATGGGCGGGCGGTGAGGAGCGGCGGGGCCGCGGCGGTCGACAAGCGCTGACGGGCGGGGCTCGCGACGGTGGGAAGATGCAGAGCCGGGGTGGACGACAGCGAGCACGGGCGGGCGAGGCCGCGGCGGCCGACGAGCGCGGGTGGGCTAGGCTCACGGCGGCGCGGGGAGGAAGCGGCGAGTGTGCGATGCCGTGGCGGCCGGCGGCGACCGCGAGCGAGCAAGGCTCCAGCGGCGCGGTGAGGCACGGCCGCGCAGCTGCTGTGTGCCGGCAGCCGCCCATGCCTGTCGTCTTCGTTGGGGCATGCTCGTCGGCGTTGAGGAGCAGGCAGCCAGGCAGAGAGTCGAACGAAGGAGAAAGAAGTAAGGACAATTTCGTCTAAAAAGAAAGAGGTGGGCAGAATAACAATGAGTCAATGTTTCCACGGGTATTTTACCGAAGCCTATTATTAGATGGGCATTATATCGATGCTCACTCTTTCGGTGCGCAAAATAGCAAATATCTCTGTGGCGAGTATACATGTTCAAATGGACCGGGCTAAGCGGGTGGGCACGAAGCACGATTTTTTTGGCCCGGTCTAAGCACGACACGGCCCGTACGTGCGTGCCATGCCTGGGCCGAAGGTGCGGCCCGATGAGCGGTACAACACGGCAGAAAATAGATAAAAAATTCATTATTATTTAATAACCATATATATATGGGTGTGTAGCTCGATGATAAGACTGTTCTCTTGTTTCCTTGAGCTCTTGGGTTTAATTTTCCTTCTCTCATCCTCCTATTTTGCTCCATTTCTATTGGACGGGCATGACCCGTTAGCGCTTTGACACCTAGACATATGGACTGACATAGCACGAGCCATTATAAGAAGCATGCCAGACTGACCTAATGTCAAGTAGGCCGTGCCTTTCCGTACCCGTGGCGGGCCGTGCCACCCGTTTGTACACCTATAGTGACGAGCCAGGGCGTGCGATGGCCCGGTTGCGCATGCTCGGGCGCGGCAGGCGTGCGATGTCTCGGTTGCGCTTGCGCGTGCTGAGGCATGGTGACGCGACCCACGGCGCGCGGAGCTGCACTGCGGTGGTCCTCCTCCCTGGCAGGCGCAACGCCACATTGCAACCCACCAAATCGCCTCGCATGTCGCTGCGCCAGGACCGGGGGATGCAGCGGAGGGCTCAACCGCGGTAGGCGCGACCATATGAGCAGTGGCGGCATTGCAGGTCGGCCGAGCTACTGAGCCACCGACCTCACGGCCAAGGCCACCAGATAACTCAATCCTAGATCACATCGAGACCAGGGAGACGACAGCGGCCTTTGGATCTCCAGCACAGCAAGAGACCTCATCCTGTCCATCCCACGAAGGTGCATTTTCTCCTCTCCCACCATAACTCCTCGATGTTCTCACTGACCAATTTTCACCGCCGTCAAGATCTCAATTTGAGTATTTCTTTTTTTTCCCATTTTCAAGCCCTAGCTCAAAATCCTTGAAAACCATAATAGTAAGAGACCAAATTGATCACACGATCACTTTTTGCACCTCCTAACGATTCCATTTGGCCGGCAAAATGAGGACCATTGAGCTACTCATCATCGGCATGCTTCAGTCTGAACTAGCCGTCGTTCTTGTGTGAAAAAAAAAAACGAACACAAATAGTGAAAGCTTAGTCTCTGTTTCTTCGTTTTTGCTATTGTGTTACTTTGGAAAAAGAGTAATCTAATGTCCCATTGTGATCTCAAACACGTTGCAGCTCATCTGACCTCACCCATGAATTTCGGCAGCAAGGGCAAGGAAGCTCCATTTGGCTGGAGCCTTACTTTGTTTGAGCAGAGAGCTCTAATTTGGGAAGGGGCAGCTCTACTAGGTGTTCTACTTGGAGGTTAAGTGCCGCCACAGACCTACCTTACTGCTGCCAGTGTTTCCTCATCTAATTTCCTTCTTAGATTAAAGCAAGCAGCTTATGCTGTTAGTATTCACATTGGAATCTGTTAAATTCACTGTTGTCAATTTTGTGACCGGCAGTGATCTAAATGATATCTACACTTCTCTTTATTTTGGCTAGATGGATCAGTGGCACTCAACAAGCAGTAAACAACCGGAAGGTTTCGGATTGCTAGATCAGTTGATCAATAATGCAGTAAGTTCTGTACGCAAAATGTACAAAGACTTCTCTTTTGTCGAAGCAATAGTAACATGAACTATTTGTTTTAGCATAATTTGGAGCAAGCTGCTATATGGTGCCTTCATGTTGTGAAGTGGTCAGGATATTAACACACAAAAAAAATGTCCTCAATTAACTTGAGCGCTGCTAGCCACTCTGAATATGTACCACATTCGGTGGACAATTTCACTTGAGACTTGAGAGATACTTTTATAGGTAAGAGAATTTATTGTTTTAGTTATTCCTTAGGTACCTTTCTCTTCTACCTATTGCTTATGTAGTTCTGAACATTGTATGACATGTGTGAGTTTGGCTCATTTGAATATGGATGCAGGCATGCAAAATTTATTTAAGATGGGCAACATTCAAGTTAGTTTCCTAACTGGTTATAGAGAAGAGGAAGAAAAGAGGCATCATCTATAGTACCAGCTGGCAGTTGCCACTAGATGAGACATCATTTCCTGTAGGCAAAGAATAGAGTTTTCTTTTCTTTGTATTTGTTTCTGTGATCACACACTTTGCCCTCAGTTTCAGACTAAGAGGTTCTCAGATGGTCTACGTGTGCCCATATTGGTTAAGTACTTAAGTCATACTTTCTGCATAGGCAGGTGAGACAAATCATCTGAAGTTAGTTTTGTGTGTACTTTTCTAAGAGAAAAAATCGATGTGTCTATTGCTCTTTCGTGAAGTGACATTATCCCTAATTCTATTACAGGTCATTATCACAAGCTGAGCAAAATTTAGTTTTATGTAAAGGGACAATTGTGTTTTAGCCATGAATTTGAAGGCCTAATGGTGAAATAGCCATGAAATTTCAGATTTTGTGATTTAGCCATAACTTTTCTCCACTGAGCTCATGGTGGTGTCCAAACAGTTTACAAACCATGCATCCTCAGTGAGCCAATATATCTGCTTATAGGAAAGGTATTTCTACTTTCTTTTGGGTATGCTTCTCTTATATAAATTATCTATGTTAATCCTGTAATAATTCATCTGCTTTTTTGGCCTCCCATGAGAAACAGAACCATATCCAAAATACAATTGCTCTGTGCGTGGCTATTTATATACAGGTAATTAAGTCCTACCTCAACTCGAACATGTCATTTATGTTACACATGTCGTAAACAAATTCTATCTCCGAAAGTCTGAATTTAGTAGAGCAGTTATGTGACATGGCAGAAAGATCCAACAAATGAGAGTTGTGCAATTATTTAGTTGAATAGAATAAAGAATCATACTAATATCATGTCGATCTTCTTACAGATTCCTTGACATACCCAAAACCAACTTGACCTAGCCAAGAGTGTCCTGTTGTTTGCTGTACCTCTCACAATATGGAAATCACATAGGTAAAACGATGCGACACCAATAAAATTGATTCTATATGTCATGACCTTCAGTTCTGTTTTGTCCTAGCTAAACATTAAGAGAATATTGTGTTGCAGGCATTAATTTGAGGACAAGGATCAGCCTTGCACAAAATGTCATCCATGGTCGGGCAACTAATCTTCAATGGTAGAGACAAAGAAAATAGTTAAGGCAAAGTAGTTGACATGGTGGTAGTTCAAAATATGTGCATGACCTAAAAGCATTCTTTTGCCATTATCCATCTGTTTTGGGATGTCAGCCATTATTAGTCACATTGTGCTTCTGACAAAACTAAAAAACCAGCCTACAACTGGATAGTTTGTATAACTTGAAAGACATCTGCTTATGTCTTTCAATGGTTACCTCCTTTGCTTCCATACGACTCAATAATGTTTGGCTGTACTCTATGCAAAAGCTTACTCCTATATAGTTCCATGTATTGTCATAAAAGAGTAATCTATATCGTGTTCATGTTTGCATTGAGCAATTGTGTGCTGCGAAACAATAAAAGGCTGTTTTTATACCATATGCGTATGTATAAAAACAATAGTAGCCTGTGTTGTATGGGACTTTGTAAGCACAAGTTGACCGGCGCAGCGTTAGCGCACCCTCTTCCTAATAATACATATAATCCTATAAAAAACCAAAACACAATGTAAAGTTTTTAGTCAATTAATGGCTAGGAAATATAAAAAAAATAGAAAAAACAAAAGAGTTTCGGCTAAAATGGCTGTGTTATTAGGACACCTGGAGGTAAAAGCACACAAGATGACGGACTCAGCCCGACAGGTGTGCAAACTTAAGGTGTATTGTTGCCCAGTGGCCTAGTCCATTCTTTGTGTGCCCCGAATGATTTTTGGCCTAGTAGTCCCGGTGAGCCGGGAACGAACCGACGAAAGCGAAGCGGACGTGGTAGCAGATGAATCGGTATCTCGCATCATTCATATTTGTTTGGTCTCTCGTCTCTCTCGCCTACCCCCGATTCCCCACCCTTTTGCTAGGGTTTCTCTTCCGATCCGTCATCCGTAGCGTGCCAGGTAATCTTCCCTGCCTCGATTCGAACCTGCAATTCAATCAATCGTGCTATGACCTCAGATTCGTCGTGGCTTTTTTAGGACCCTTGAGACATTTACATACTCTTCTTCTCCCTTTCTTTTTCTCTTTTTCCCGTACTTCCCTGCCTCAGGTCAAGAACCGCTGCCGCCACCAGGAGCCCTAGCCGCCGCCAGGCGGCGTGCGGAGCCCCGCCCCGTCCCGCCGCGCCCCGACCCGACGCTGGCCGGCGCACCGGAACCCGACCCGACCCCATGCCCCGCCCCGTGCCGGCCCGCCGCGGCCAGATCTGCCACCAGGCGGCATGCGTAGCCCCGCCCCGACCCGACCCCAGGCTGGCGCGTCCCGCCCCGCCCCGATCCGACCCCTCGCCCCGCCCCGCGTCGGCTCGCCACCGCCGCTGCTTGGACTTGAAGCCTCAAGAGATCTCGATATTGGGAGTCTATGCTTGGATCTCAACTGCAGAAGAGAGATGCAGTGGGAATTGCGATGGGGCAACCAAATCTCAAAAACAAGTTTTTTCACACCATCTCCGAAATGACTTTGCCTTCTCTTGTTTTTTCTAAAGGAAAACAGCCAACTTGGTGGACCGTAGCTATAATACATAAAGAAATAATCTGACTAATTAGATGATCTCGAGTGTGCCTATTTGATTAAATTAGAGACACAATGAGTTCAAACCAAAATGTTAACTTTTATCTTGAGTGTTTTAGAATATGATTATAGTTATTAAAAAAACCGTAGCAACGCACAGGTATAAAACATTACTAAAATTTATTTCTAGTTTTTTATTTATTTTTTCTAAAAATTTTTAAAAATATTTCCAGATTTTTAAACATTTTTAATACTATTTTGCACTTTTTCTGATTTTTTAAACCCATGATTAACATTTTTAAAACTATTTTGCTCTGATTTTTTTTAACCTGTTATTGTACATAAGGGTAAAACTGATTTTACATAGCCCCTAACAGTGATGTTAAGTCTTCATCTATTCAAAATGACACACAGATAAACAAAACTTATATTTATGACACACAGATATATAACTTTTTTATGACATAAACGTAAGCGTCATAATGTGCGCTAAAAAGAAACGTAAGCGGCATAAAATGCGCGTAAAGGACTCTCTCTCTTTCCCCTTGCTCCAGGACGAAAGCACGCGTACACCGCCGCACAATCGAGCTACGCCCGAGCTTGGCTGGAGCGGCGCCTCACGCGAGGTGGAAGGAGGCGCATCGTGAGCGCGAGCACCGCGAGATCCAGCCGGGTGAGAGGGAGGGAGCCGCCACTGGAGCTCGCGGCGGATGCCGGCGCGACCTAGATCTTGGGCGCCGGCGCGACTGGTCGTTGCAGCTCGTGGCGCGGGATAGAGGGAGTCGGCCAGCGTCGGACGGAGCGGAGCAGAACACGAGGGCCAAGGTACGCAGCTGCGCACCATGGCGCCCAAATCCGGACTCGTCCCAATCTCTCTCCCCTCCATGCTGCTATCAATCTCGGCCATGGCGTGGCGGGTAGGCCCGGACGCAAGCCAGCGTGAGGCGTGGCGGCGGCGCCGGGGAAGAAGCCTTGATTTGGGCGGCGGCGAGCCGCCGCTCTGCCCAAATCGGTTCAGGCGACGGCGGGATGCTCCAATGGAGAGATTTCGGGGGAGGGGCAGCTCTTGGCGGGCGGATTCGGCGAGGCGGCGGCGTTGACGGCAGGCGGCGGCGGGAGTCACGACGAGCGGGAAGGGATTGGGAAACTGTTGGTGGGACCCAGCTATTGGGGAGGGGTGGGAGATCCCCACTATAGTGGGGATGGATAGGTGTTATTGGGATGGAGAATTATTGGGGATGGGATTGGGGAACTGGTGGAGCAGTTTTTTCACCCTCCCATTCCCAATATGATAGTTTTTTTGCTATTGGGGATGGGATTGGGGAACTGTTGGAGTTGCTCTTAGGCGAATTTTGTGCAGCGACGGTGTGCTAATTGGATGCTATAGAATTACTTGCAGCTGTGTGAGGTGGCAAAGGGTTGCAGAGAGTAACCATGGATAAGGGCCTCTTTGCCAACGACGGCTCCTTCATGGAGAGGTTCAAGAAGATGCAGCAGGAGATGCAGGAGAAGGAGAAGGAGAAGGCAGCTGCCACTTCTGGCGGCTCCTCGTCCGCAGGACCCAAGCCTGTGAACCCCAAGCAGCCAGTAATTGTGGCAGCGAACAAGAGGCCGCTGGAGGTGAAGAAGGCTGGGCCGGTCGGCTCAGGCGGGAAGCTGGCCTTCAGCCTCAAGAAGGCCAAGGTTGCCGTCGCCCCTGTTTTTGCTCCTGATGATGATGAAGAGGATGCACCAGAGGTTGGGAAGGAGGAGCCTGCAAAACGCCAAAAGTCCATACAAGCTAATAATCCTGTGGCTGCTGCTGCCTCAACAGGGGCTGTTGGTAAATCATTTATCCTCTTTCCTCATTGTTGTGTTTTCCCTTTTTCACATTGTTGTACCTCGTGTTGGATTGTATTGGCGAACTGTAGGTTGTAGTTGATATCAATGGCTATGTGATGAGACCACAAGTTCCGTGAATGCTCCTAGCATTAGCTCTATGCTACTTTATTTTTCTCCTAAGATAAGTTCTGGTTTCAAATTAACTCATTCAATGTGATGTACATCATTTCACATGCTTGTTAAGTAAGTATTGAGTCACATGACCATAGTATGGATTGCTATACAGAGTATAATATTTTATACTTTATCGTGAAGTTTTTTTTCCTAAGTTTTTGCTTCCATTCTGAGTGTCTATAGGTGACATCTAGCAATAAACTGCATTGCATGCATTTTGGTTGCAAAATTAACCAGTTTGTAGTATTTAGTAAGTTAGTAATCATCTACAAATCAAACACTCCCTAACCATGTAAACTGCGTTCATGACACATTTGTGCTGTGAATGCTTCTTTTATGCTCCATGCATACATTGTTAAACAATCAAATTTATCTAGCAAGTTGTGACCAATCTCATTTCTCAGCATTTGCAATCATATGTGCCGCTATATCATGCAGGCTATTGGCAGCACAACATCGTGAAAGTTTTGGTTTTCTTTTCTTATGACTGCAGCTTATAGATTAAATGTATCAACTTTGCTCGGAAGGATGTTGATTGAAAGAGTTGGAATGTGGCACTACTGCTACTGCAGTAATCTGCATTCCCTTGTTCATGCGCTTGATATTAATCAGTTCTTTAAGTGACATGCAGCCCCACCACCTCCAAATGATATGACAGTGAGGCAAGTTGCTGATAAATTAGCATGCTTTGTTGCCAAAAACGGGAGGCAATTTGAAAACATCACACGACAGAGGAATCCTGGAGATACACCTTTCAAGTAATAAATCTTCTAAAAATTTCTGTACCTGTGCTGTCAGTTTTTTTAAAAGGAAAACAAAATATAAGTTTTCCATTTATTCCAGTTTTGAATTTGAACTCTTAAATATGCAATAAACTGTTGATGTTTGGTTGTTTTCAGGTTTCTATTTGACAAGAGCTGCTCAGACTACAAATATTATGAGTTTCGGCTTGCACAAGAGGAAAAGGTTCTTTCTCAGTCGAAGGAGGCTGAAGCATCCAAAAATGGTTTGTGCCAGAAAATTTCTTCTATTGATCACAATTCAACTTCTGCATGAGGTGTGATGCCATATGCTTCTGTTAATGCAGCTAACACTAGCATGGCAAGCTCCAACGCTCCTAGTGGTTCACATAGAAGCTCATTTGAACAGAAATCTAATTATCAGATACCTGCTTCAGCTCTATATGGGGCATATGAGGGTAGTTCTACCCATGGAAGCTCGTCTAGTCATGGTAAGTTCTTCATGATTTCTTTATCATTTTGTTACTTGTGATTTTGTTACAGCTTATTACTGGGTATTCCTGAATGTATTAAGATATTTATGGTGTGGTTTTTTGTTGCGTACTGTTGAACCCTCCTTAGTCCTTACTGCTTATTTTCTTTATTCTTAGTTTGATTCAGAAGAGATGCCATTGATTTCGAACTTGAACTGTTTGATTTTGTTTTTATTATGTGTTTTTAATGCCTGACCATCACCTTATAGGCGATCCCAATGTGTCTGCACCCTCAGATCCTGTAGCATTGATGGAATTCTACATGAAGAAAGCTGCGCAGGAAGAACGCAAGAGGCCACCAAGGCAGTCAAAAGATGAAATGCCACCACCTCCTTCTCTTCAAGGTACAGTTTATATTTTACATTATTTCCTGTATACTGCAAGGATGTGAAGTATATTTATTGTTGTAATTTATTATTCTTATACAGGACCCCCTAAGAAGGGACACCACATGGGTGACTTCATTCCTCAAGAAGAACTTGAAAAGTTCATGGCAAGCTGTAACGACGTTGCAGCACAAAAGGCTGCCAAAGAAGCTGCCGAGAAGGCTAAGATTCAGGCTGACAATATTGGTCACAAACTTTTGTCTAAGATGGGTTGGAGGGAAGGTTAGTTCTGATAAAGCATTCTATATCTTTATGGTAAATGGAAACCTTGTAGTGAAGATGAAACTGTTTTAGTGGCTGATTTTGACTACCTCTGTTGTTCTCCATCTTTTGGGCTTTGTCCTGTACTTAACGTAAACAATGAAGCCAGAATCCTTGATTAAGGACCATAAATAAATAAACTATTTATGGTGGATTTTTATTCCAAATATTTTGATGCATGCATCATTGAGCTGTTTCTTTGAACACCTTAGCATACTGTAAGTGATAATTAGCATGCTTTATGTGATATAATTCCCTATCCAGGTCCTGATTGTAGTGTGCTTTACAGGTGAGGGTCTAGGCAGTGAGAAAAGGGGCCGAGCAGATCCCATTATGGCTGGAGATGTCAAGAAGGACCATCTTGGTGTTGGTGCAGTCAAGCCTGGTGAGGTCTCAGCTGAGGATGATATCTATGAGCAATACAAGAAGCGAATGATGCTTGGCTACCGTTATCGGCCAAACCCTCTGGTATACTGTCTTTCATTATCTTCTCAAATGAGTTGCCGATTCTCTCTTTTGACCACATGTTTGTGCCATTTGTGCAGAACAATCCCAGAAAACAATACTACTGACACAAGGAATTCATCTAATGGGGCGATGTAAGGCACCGACTTGCTGCAATTTTGGCTCAGAGCTAACCTCGTAGTGAAGATATCACTAACATTATTATAAGTTTTTGTTCAACAGCAGAGAAGTCAAGAAGTTCGGTTATTCTGCATATATCTTGGAATGCTGCAAATCTGAGGCTTCCCCGGCCTCTACAGTAGCTTTGATGTTGTGTAGAGTTAATTGGTTTTGCTTTATAGTAAACACACTGTTATTTGTCGTGTGCTGTTTCAAATTGTGTGGGTGCTGTCAAGAATGACAAACTATTTTCCAGATTTGAACTTTTGTTGGGATTTCTGTCACTCATTTCTTATTTTGCCCATCTATAGGGGGGTTTTCCTATCAGAAAAAAAAATGTCAGAAGTTTTATCAACAAAAATGCAAGGACGTGTAGAACATGATTATAATATTCTCCACAAGGTTTCTATTTTTATCATAAAGTATAGTCTCTATCTGGTCTGTCAACTTTTGAGTACATGCTGCATCAAAAAAAAAAAAAAAATCGAGTACATGCAGAACACGTTCGTTTTATTGAACTTAATTGTTACACGTTGACATCGGATTGGACTAGCTTCAACTTTTGAGGTTCCTCCAAAATGAGACGTCGTTTATGTAGCAAGTGATGTTAACCGAAATTTGTTATGGAAGGATACTAATGAGAGTGTAGGTCCATCAGAACAAATATTTATATTTATTATATGTTGCAGTGAGATGTTTTACATCCATTGGAGAACGTGGTATAAACAGAGGGTATGCGATATATAGCTGCGTAATTTCTGCTGGCCAAGTCGCATCTTTAATCTCCTGATTCCTCAATAGAAAATTTCGTATGCATTCATAGAAATAGAACGTGCAAGTATATATAGATAGTTGTTAGTGTATGTCATTCTGTAGCTAGCCAGGTCGGTCCGCCCAGTCCACCTACCACGCCGACCCGACTTAGGTTTGATCCGAAGCCGCGCCCCCACCCATCCACCAATTCCGCGGAATGTCTATCCGTGTCGAGGCGAACCGCAAATTATTCGCACGATCTCATCGTTGGGTCACTGCAACTACGACACAACTGACTGCTACGGACCTCGAATCCAAAATTATTGACCTAGAGGCCACCGTTGTCATTCTGAAATTGCAAAATTGGAGGAGCCGCACCCATCGGATCGATCTCCAGTGGGTCACCGGGAGGAGGTCCCGCCTTCCCGCCTGGATGCATCTCCGCGTCCATTTGAAATTGTCATCACTGATGCTAGGCTGGCGAACAACTCCGCGTGATTCCGTCTTTCTTCGCTGACCGTCTTTGTCCTGCTTAGCGTGTGCAGGGCTTAATCATCATGGTGTAATCACGGTGGAGCCTGGGTACCTCATTGAGTTTGTTTCGAAATCCATGCGCAACTGGTACACAGAGCTCTTCATTAGTCCAAATCAGGTTTTGCGTTTTGGATTGTTCTTTTCTTATTGAAGCAGATTTCTGTCTGTATCCATGGATTTGGTAATCACTGAGTATCAATATCATCTGGTTTTATGGGACTGCATTTCATCTGGTCTGTATGTTGAAGAAGGAATTTCTCTCTCAAATGGCCCAACTATATAAGCAAGAAGTAGAAGCAATCTGCAGCCGGCATGCCCCCGATGGTTGAAAGATTATGGCTCAAATAATCAGAACTGACCTGGTTCAAAATGCACAAATGTGCTGATATCCTAGGATGTGTTATGAATACTTGCAAGCTACTACGCACACTATTTCGGGGTACTTGCAAGCTAGTAGCTACATGCTCAGAAAATTCAAAAATTGGGAGATCAGAGGATTAAGATACATGCCTCTTCAGAACGATTTCTTTAAGTTAATAT
Organism: Eleusine indica; assembly: GCA_030378355.1. Lineage (NCBI taxonomy): Eukaryota > Viridiplantae > Streptophyta > Magnoliopsida > Poales > Poaceae > Eleusine > Eleusine indica. The sequence continues at coordinate 47,764,185 of CM059500.1, forward strand.
TTTGTTATATGGTTCACGGTTTACTCCCCATGTCATTAGCAAATTGAAAAACAAATTTGTCATTAAGTGTTCCGATCCAACTTGCTAATTTTGAGTGATACAATTTTTATTTCCACAGTTAACTACATTCATCATACACACGACTAGTACATATCACCTTCAAAAATTCAGAAACCAACAATGACCCATATTGAGTGCTAAGTTTAGCAGAGCTGACATAAGGTTCATTTCGAAAGTACAACCGCGTCATGCACGCAACATCACAAATCTAGTACTGATAATAATTAGAAAATATAAAACTATGTGTTTACATGTGTACACGCTCAAAATTGGAATGAACGCAGTTGGCTGTTTACAGAAGTATTACAACAGGTTAATTTCCTTTGCTTCTCTCCAGCTAACAGATCATCTTTATGGATCCCAGGTCCGTATAGCACATGTAAAACATCTCCAGTTGCAGCACATTTTTACTATGAGGTACCATACTGAGACCAGAACTAGAAACCCAGCGCGGCCTTGCTGCGCCTCTCTCACTGTTGTCGGTGTTTATAGCCCCTGTTTTCTTTTGATTAAGCACATCAAAATTATATTCTTTGAACCATATCTATAGCCAGCATATGTACATAGTGTTCGCAGAAAATATGCATAGCAAAGGCTTTAGAACACATCAGTTTGTTGTACATTATGACTACATCAAATGCTCAGTTTTTCAATGGTGTAGAGGCCGGGACCTTTGTTCCATTATCTAAAAAAACATCAAATGCTCAGTAATTGAATAATTGTGGTACGAAAATGGAAGAGGTCACAATGTTGGAAAGGCACAAAGTCTTCTGTGTTATTCTACATGGGGCTGCACAGGGCAATCTAGTTATTGGTATATTTGTCATTACATTAACACACAGGAAGGATGTCCATGTTAAACCATCTTGGTGGAGAATACTTGTGTTTGGCCCCATTTTCTTTTCTTAGTTCTTTGTTCAAGCCTGAAAGTTTCGATAAGCTCACAAGTAAGATAAAAATTGGAAGGCAGGCAGAAAGCTAAATCCAGAGCTGTTGTTTTCAACATAATTGTTTGAAATAAAAAAGAATGTAGAGTCCCTAAGTTACTTAAACCAAATCTCAGTTCATAGATCTACATCTATCAATTCAGTTATATAATTGTAAGTAGACTTCTTGAACAAACATTTTCAGTGATACCACAACTATTAGCAAATTAGTATTGTTTTAATGCAAATAATATTACAAGTGATTCACTTGAAAAGCAAGATCGTTTAATACTCCTAGCTATCTTAATTTTGAGAACAAACATGTCTGATCTCACCATTACATCAGTTATTTTCAGTAACCTTCTGTGTGCCAACTGCTCTTGAGTGGTTTAGCCATGCCCATGGACGGCCTGTTAATTTGATGGAGGTAAGTGGGTGTTTTTGTTAGAGTATATTTGGTAGTTTATATTATGTATCTAGAACTTCTATATGTATCTCCGGAGGTGTGTTGGACTCCAAAGTTTTATACTCTCATATATACCGATCAAGAGGATTAATGTAATACATCCACCACATTATATGCATCTATTCTCTCATAGTATGATACAGAGAGAGTTACGATCCTGATTTAACCCCACTATCGCTTCCGCATCACGCGCGCCCCCTGAGAGATCGATCTCGATGATCTCTGCCGGGGGCAGCGCCACTTTTTACGAGACGACGCTATATGATCGATCGTCTTCTTCACTTTGGTGTCGCGCATAGATCGGAAACTAGTCGTGGATGTGCCATGTGCCGTGCAGATCGATGTCTTGTGTTATCCGCCGCCTAGTCGCGTGACGGCGTGGATAGCATGACGCGGCAGCTCCGGAACCGCCTCGACTGTGCAGATGGACTTATCAAACTCGCCTGGACGCCCTGCCTCCTTCCTATGCAGCTGGACGGCACCAGGGCACTGCCCCCTGTGGCCACGTCGTTCCGAGGCGGGGCTGCTCCTCTCTGATTTCCTTGCTGTGATCAACGGCAGGAGGAAAGGAAAGGGTGGAGCCCAGCAGAATTCTTACCAGAACGAACTAAGGTGCATTAGAATTTAAATTTGATAGAAAAAGAATGTGTCAAAAATAAAATGTTGTGTGACATTGGAATTTTATCCAACAGTTCAGGGCCGTGGAAAATGGAGTGCTGCTGCTGCTTGGGGCTGAGGCTCAAATTGATAAAATCATCAGCTCTTGCACATACGAAGAAAGCTAAGCGGATCGGATCAATAACCCAGGTTGCCCTTAACCATTGAATATGCCAGTGCCCATTGGCCATTGCATTGGATATGTTGCAATCAAACCGCCAATCAATAGAATCTCCACTGGCGGGAGGTGAGGAGGGGAGCCGTACATACCGGAACAGCAAAACCAGCCCTCGTCGTTGACGCCGGAGTGGTTGACGTTAGGTCGGCGAGACCGTTCCGACACACAGCCATGCCCTTGGAAAAGAACATGGTCGCAGTCGAGTGCATCTTGATTTGGAGAAGAGGCTGATGTCGTGGAGTGGTGGCAGAGGTGGCCTCTCCGGCCGAGCAAGGAAGCGTGGGCTGGAAGGTGGAGTCAGCAGGCAGGACATCGAATAAGTGGATGCATCGATCCATCAACGGATAGAAAGAAGAGGCGGGACCTGATTGCAAGACTCCGTCATTCAACACTACTGAAAGGACCTAGACGCAAAGATCGGATGGAGCAATCATATGGTTGATATTTTATTTGGAGAAGATCTAACGGCTAAAACGCTAGATGCTGACGCGGAATGGCTATTTTGTAAGAGAACGCATATGTTTTAATATATTATAAGATTGTGGCTCAACAATAGTACATCTATATGAACCAGCAACTTTTTTTTTTTTTGAGAAATTCGAGGGGGAGAACGTCCTCATCTTTTCATTTTATTCAAGAGCACATACATGAGTAGAATGTTATATGTCGTTTGAAATGTATACAGACAGGGTTAAGAGTAAAACAACACAACCCTCAATCACCCAACACTTAGCTCTAGACTTTAAACAAGTTGAAGAAAACCACCAATCATCAACAAGGCGCCACCATCGAATAACATATTTGCTTTTACCACAATGTCCATTGCACCACCACACCACCTCTCGTTGCTGCGCCGCTCTGTTGTCATCCTCCATCTTCCAACAAGAGGAGGAATTCTTGAAGGACGAGAGGACCGACTAACAAGGTGGCTCGCAATGGTTGGCGTGAACCAGCAACTAGCTATCGGATAAGCAAATTGGTGTTCAATAGAACACCTGTCGGTTATCCTCCCATAGTCAAGCTAATCTTTGTCCAGATGTCTTCATACCTGAAATCATTGCCATTATGAGAAATATTAAACAATGTGGAATAAGACAAAGAAATTGAGATAAATTATCCAATAAGTGCACAGAAACAGCATGACGAACAACAATGGCTGTACAAGCATGGTTGTTGCAACGCAAAAAAATGTCACTAATATTCATGTCAGCGGAACTCTGTGATGACCAAAAATAAACTCTAACTTGCAATGATTTCAAATATAAGTGACATGGATACAAGGGAGACTGAATCATACTTATCTCAACTTTATAGAGACATTATACTCCAATGTTTTGGTCAAAGTGTCATGCTCGGCATTCAGTATAGCCGATGCCGTAAAAGAGACCGGACGTGCACGCGCAACAGCGCAACCGCATAATCCGGATTTGGCGCCGGTGAATAAACTCTCGAGGTCGTAATATCAAGAAATCAATTAGCACAAAACCATGAAATGGGACATAATCAATTACCAACTATTGGTCAAAAGAAAAAAAAAACAGGAGAATGTGTCACTAGGATCCTCAATAATTTGGCCCCTGTCAATAATGGCAGACAACCTATATTACTAATTGAAGCCATCAACCTATTCATATGCAAAATTTATCATACAACGTATATGGCATAGTATAATACCATGGACGCAGAGTAATAGATAACAACATATGTTAAATATGATCATAGACATATTTAATTATGAGCAGGCACAACAGCACCTGATCGAGCTACATTTAGAATTGGGAGGGAAAGTTAAAACTGAAATTTCTGGAGTTATAGTTTGCAATATCAAGGTCGAAATATCAAGAAACCAATTAGTGGAAAAAAAAAATACATGAGAACGGCAAAATCATTCCATGAATATTTGTCAGTCTAGCTTCTCAATGTATCAATGTAGCAGCACAAAAAATAGGATCAGGTATTCAGGTAGATGGGAGTTAGAAATCCTTTACAAATTGGTGTCACCAGAGTCTAATACAGCGTTCATTCTTCAGGAATCCTTTACTGATCAGCATCACCAGATTCTAGTCATATCAGTGTCCATTTTTCAAAAAAAAAACAGCTTTAAGCAGCAGTGAAACAATGATAATATAGAGATTTACTTCCATTTATAAAATCAAAATGTTACTTACTGTAAAAGAAATTGAATCAAGCCCCAAACCTGCAAATTAGAATCATCAAAATATACAAATTCAAATTGGCTGTCAGCCTGGCTCAAAATTTTAGGATAGCAGTGATTAAAAAAAAACTCAAACCCTACAACTGACATTTAGGGATGGAGCATGTGAGTTAAAGATAGAAGTTCAACAGGAGAGTGCCATAGAATTATTGGTTGCTGGGTCAGAAATAATAGAGAAAAAAAAAAACTCAAACCCCACAATTAACATTTAGGGGTAAAACATGGGTATGAAATATAGAATGTCACTTAGTGTGATAGAATTCTTGGTTGCCAAGGTTTGTATGGTCGAGTTCTATGCACCACCATGGCTTCCTCTTATGCTCTTCCAGTATAACATGTCATCACGGTTGATAGAAGGGCAAGCTTCAGGCAAGTGTTCTCCTTCCCCAGCTTGTCCTGCATAGGTTCAGGTTAGAAGGGGCTGGTTGTCACAACGAAATCAATCAAAAGAGAACGTGAAAGATATTCGCTATCAGAACTCATCTCACTATTTTATTTTGCATGGATGCATCAATTTTTTTTTGAATAAAATGGATGCATCAATTTTGATTCCAATAAAAGATAGTATGAAAAAACCAGAGTAGAAGAAAGGTTTGGAACCAATGTTTCTAACCTGATTTTCTAGCTCATCTCTGCCTCTCTTCTGCAAAAAAAAAAAAAAAATTGTAACAAAAAGCACTAATACTCATCCAGCTAGCTTCTGCTACATCAAGGTCAAGGCCATCCTAAACAACAGTATAGTAAGCCCTTCGCTAATTTGCTTCAGTATTTTGGTTGCTTCGATTTTCCAAGTGCCAGCCTAACACTTGACTGAAGCCTGCCGTTCTAGCAACCGTGATGACAGGTTGTAGTGGAAGAGCTAAAGAGGAAGCCATGGTGGTGCACAAAACTCGGCCATACAAACCTTGGCAACCAAGAATCCCTTTATCCATGCAGATATCTAGTAAGTTCTTAGAGAAAGTAAACGAATAAACCAGATTAAGTACATTTCAGCTCATAGAATGCACACCTAACTCATATATGGATAAAACAAATTAACTCACTGCACTTCTGAGTTGGGTGCTTACTTAACATAGCATTATTACTGTAGACACGTTCTACACTTGCACCACAAGAACAAACGACATGATCTGATATAAGGTACTTCATGATGGGACAAAAGGCAGCAAATAAAATTTTACCTGCTAACCTATGCCAGGAATCAATGAATCACATGAGGAACTGTAACCAAATGTTTCTTATTGGCCTAAGATCAATAAAACATTTCAAGCACAGTTGCTACCATTTAACAAACTTTACATATGAAAGAGGTAGCTAAACAAGAACCTGTGCAATGACAATGGATTGGCATACTTCGAAGTCGCTGAAATCTGCAGTTTATTCTTCACCATGCAAGTCAGACTGCAGAATCAGATTGGCATGAAAAGCCCAATTGTCAGTTGATACAAGCTGTTCGTACATCATTCTACTCTAGGCTGGTTCAGACTGCAGAATCCAAGTAGAATAGGCATTATACTCGAAAGTTTATTCTTTAGCATGCAATTTAGACTGCAGAATCCGATTAGCATGAAAAGCCCAATTGTCAGTTGATACAAGCTGGTCGTACTTGGAGTTGGTTCCTTGTTGGAAAAATACTCCGAAGTTGCTGAAATGGCAACAATTTCTTTCTTCACATCTTCCGAGAATTAATCTCTTGCATTTTTTGTTCTCGTTTTGCTTTGTAGCATATATTTCCATTGATCTTTACAATAACTTGCCAGAAATACCAGATATGTTTCTTAGGTCTGTAGGATTGACTGCTAGCTCATGAATGTGTCATAATTCCTAACTACATTCATACATAGGTAGCACAGCAAATCAACAAAAAAGCATTTCAAAATCCAAAACTGAACCGAACATGAGATGTAATTATGCCATACCTCATATGTCCAGCGCAGCAAGCTAGCTCTCTTTGACTTTGTTAATCCACAATGTCTTTCCAGTGCCAGGGCATCTGTAGACATAGAGGCTCCCAACTTTCTCTTGCTCACAGGATTAACATAACCGACCGAATCGGTATAACCGGCCGGGGTCGGTTCGGCGGTTAACCAGTAAAACCGGCCGGTTACCAGACAAAATTTGTTTTTTGACTCACACGGTTGCTGTCCGATTAACCGGTCGGTTTTACGATTAATCGACTGGTTTTGGCGGTTAACCGGTCGGTTACGCTGGTTTTTATCATAGAATTTTAAAAATAAATTTTTAAGACGGTTAACCGACCAGTTTTTCCGGTTAACCGCTCGGTTTCACGGTTTCAATATATATAAATTTTTTTAAATTTTAAAAATATTTAAATCAAAACCGGCGGTTAACCGGCCGATCGGGATAACCGGCCTGGACCAATTTCCCGGTTAACCAGGTTAATCGGCCGGTTAACCGTGATTTTGTTAACCTTGCTTGCTCAACGGCACGCCTTGCAGAACTCAGAACTCAGGCATGCGATTTTGGTCGTCTTCCTGGAAAACCAACCTGCAGGACAACACCATTGCACATAGCAACGCCTTCTTGATGGCCTGCACTTGCACCCAGTGGCGGATCTAGGATGAAATTTAAGGAGGGCTGAATTTTTTATTCAAAAAATAGTATAATAAATTATTATATATATAAATAGAATTAAATCTAGCAAATTTTATTGTTCAGGACAATTTTGCATACAGAGATAAAAGATATATTATATAATCATTAAAGTATGCTATGATAATACGTTTTTCTACATGATAGGCGGTGTACACGCTCAATTGTGCTTTTAATAGAGTAATATTAGTGTTTGTTTTGCTAAATTGTGTTTTACACTTGCACATAAAAAGAAAACTGGATGATATAACGGGCTTTAGGACTACTGAGCCTAGCTGTAGATAGTACATTATTGGCAGCCCATTTACTTAAGTTGAAGCCCAGCTCACTCTCACCAGCCCATTACTTGTCTAGTTGTCTTCAACCTTCAGCCAACGTAGAATCTCTCTCTCCCCCATCTCTCATGGTAAACATGTATCCGCGCCTGGTATGCGGGGGGGGGGGGGGGGGGGGGGGGGTGACCCACCTGCTCCACCGTTAGATCCTCCACTGCCTGCACCGGGTCTGCTTGCTGCAACCAATTGACATCAGATCCTCGTACACAAACAAAAACCAACACACAAAAATTGGAAATTGTGAGACTTGCGTTTGCCTCCGGGATTTCACTTGGGCTTCACAGGCACGACGAGATCACCATAGAGCCGCTTCCGGGAGGTCATGGGTTACGCTGAGAGCAACTTGGGAGGAGATTACGAGATCGAGCTATTGGTGCATGCAAAAGGAATACAGAAAATAACAAAGGAACTGTGCAGATTAGCACAGGGGGTAGGAATGAGCAACAATCTCACGGTTCCCGACGATGGTGGCCTGCAGGATATGCATCAGTGATCCGCAGCTTCAGACGAGGGCGGCCCATGGCAGCCGGTGGCGGTGTCCAACAGCTCACGACGGCCCATGTGTGTCAAACGCCGGCTGTAGTCCTAATCACCATCCATGGATGATGACGGGTCGATGGCTTGGCAACGCCCGCAACAGATCCCGACCTGCAGACCTCGACAAACGCTCATCTTCTAAGGGGACGACCTGCAAGCCCCACCCGCGGGACCTCGCCATCACGCCGCCAACCAAGTCGTCGATTCTCCTAAAACGAAGACCCTAACTTCGGTGATTTGGCACTACTCTGCACTGGCGGCGTCTCGACGGGTTCCTCACTTTTCGAATGGAGAGGAAAGCTATCTTCTACAATCACGCGCTCCTGCGATCACACGCGATGAAAAAGGAAATCAGCACCGGGTGTGATCAGGCGCTTGTGCGATCACGCGTGATGAAAAAGGAAATTAGCAATGGGTGTGCGGGCGGGTATACGCAAACGTGAGTGGAAAAATTGGAGAATCCCGGACGACAAGCAGTGTTAAAGGGTGTAAACAGCGTAACATCCCACAGCCGGGCCCAAAATTCAGATTACCAAACGTTAATCCTACGGCTGAGTAAGATAAGGATAGTTAGATCGAAGACTGAGGTTTTTTGTTGAGTACATATTCGGGTAACATGTAATTGACACAAAGGTTAGCCTTTATATTATATATATTATACATAGTAGAGATTATCTTGACTGTTCAGTGCAGCTTGTGGTTAATCAGCTCTGGTGGAAGAGAAACCGTGGTACTCCTGGTCTGTCCAGGCTGATGCGGCAGCCAAGTCACTAATTAAAGTGCCTTTGGCGTCAAGAAGGCTAGCTAGCAAAATTTTCTTTATATAAGAAAATCTACTTGTTACCCCTGCTGTGGTTGTGATTTTATTGTAGTATTTGTTTGTTGAACTGCAGAGTGCAGACAAATGATGATGGGAACTACGATGTTGGTCCAGTGACGTCTGCCTCTAAGGCTTTGCTATTCATGGAGACGGGTTTCAGTGTAGAGATGGTTTTGAAAATCCTGAAAGCGAATGGTAAGTACTAACTGATTTCTTCTGATTTGTTATGGCTGCAACATTTTCTTCAGTCAACATTCTAACGGGACACTGGGTCAAAAACACGGAATCGTTACTTGGACTTCTTCACACCTTTCAAGTTTCTATCAATATACTTGATTTTGGTTATTTTTTTCCCAAAAAGCTATTGTTGTGTGGTGGGAACGAGAGGATTTTTTTGCAAGTGCTGTTTTTGACTCAAAGTCCTAGCCTTCGTTCATTCTGTAATAACTGATCTTTTTGCAAGTGCTGCTGGTGCTGTTGTTGTCCATCTGACTTGGTGTTGGCGATGATGATTTTGAGAAGATGCTGGCCCCTGGTTCTGATAACTCTGGTGACAAGTTTCGGATAGTATATATGCAACACCCGCTCAGGTGTCTGCCTTGGTGTTCATCTTTAAAAAATAAAATAAACTGCTACGCATGCCTTAGTCTGCCTAGAGAAAAAAAAACAAGCAGGTTGTTTGCTTTTTTCATGGTTGCATAAATAGCGCCTACAGAACTCACTGGACACGACTGGTTTTGTTGGTGTCATGTATACATATAAATAGCCTATGCATAGAATTCTCCAAATAGTACACCATCCACTTTTTCCATAGACTGATCCAACTGAAGTACAAAAGCTACTCTGAAACTTGATGGAGGAGGGCCTAAGACTTGTTCAATTGTTTTTTCTGACATTTGCATCATTAATTCTAAAGAGATCCATCGTAAGTATATTTTTTGTCCCATGATCTTCTGGATCTTAGCCTTTAGCAAAGGTAAGTGTTGTTGTTATGCTTTGTTATATAGGCGTCATGTGTAGTTTTTAAGTTGTCCATAGATTAAACCGAGACATATGCGGACAGATGGCCAGAAACTTCAGAGTTTTGATTATGGTTTTATTAAACTATTAGTTTAGGACTTGTTAAACTTCAAAGTGGTTTTATTAAACTACTTTGAGCCATGGATCTAGACCCAATGGTTTATAATTATTATACATATAATCCTATAAAAGAAAAATCAAAACACAAACACAAAGTAACAAACTATCATCAAATAAAAGCTAGGAAATATGGTTAGTTAATCTCTTTTGACTAATGAGGGTAATGCAGTAAGGTTCATAATAAAGATATGTAAGTAATTCGTGTCACGAGTTTTGTTTTAAAAAAAATGATATTTCTCTTTGAATGAATAAAACTTTCTCTTTGAATGAATAAAACTTATTTGTTTGATTGTGGACTGAAGTTTATATACGTCGTACACCATAGATAAGACTCATGAGTCCAGATGGATTTTGGAAGCTCCACGTATGGACCTTCTATGGGATAACTGATATCAGGCTATGTAATATATTATAATAACTAAGAATACATATATTGTCTTTTGTTATGTACAAAATATATATTATAATGTTTAGCATATTTTTTGCATGTCATATATAGCTTACAATTAATTTTATATCGATATACGAGTTTTAATAGCCCGTAGCAACACACGGATAATTTGCTAGTATGTATATAAGTTTAAAACTAATCTCTTAAGAATGAGTAATATGTAAAGAAAACTACTAGCCTCTAACTACAGGAGGAGTTAATAGATGAGACATATAAATGATATATTTGTTAAACAATCTTCACACAATACCTATTTAAGCATTTTCCATTTCAATAAACACCCAATTGACTCTTGTTTCTTATATGTATATAAGTTGAAAACTAACCACTTGACAATGTTAGTAATATGTAAACACTATATTAACTCAGCTCAATCAGTTCGCATCTCTTTCTCATAGAAGTAGAGAATTAATCATGAAAATCCATATTAGATAGTTTCTTATAATTGTGCAAACATATAGATTAAGTGAATGATGGTAGCCACATGTAGATCTATAATGATAACAAAAAGATATTTGTAAGTCAGAATATAGCACATAAACATAGGTACGAGAGGATGGGAGGGAGATCAGGACTGAATTAGCAGAATAACCCAATAAGTATGGTGGTCGAGTCGGGCATAGACCATGCTTGAGATGGACAACAGTGTGTAAGGAACAAATATTAATAATACACTTTATCAATATTAATTACTACTCTCTCGTCCCAAAATAATTGTCATTTTGGCTCCAAACATAGGAATTAAGAAGAAATGTAAAAGGTAGGTGTACAGAGAACGAGGAGAAGAGAGATAAAGATAGTAATGTATTGGAAAGAGAGAAAGTTGCATCAGAAAATAAAAATAATAATTATTTTAAAATAAATAGAGTTAGTTAAAATATCAAATATTTTGGGACGGAGAAAGTACTAAATAATACGCTGAAATGAATAACAGTGTGTAAGGAACAAGCTAACAAATAGTACAAGTAGAAGTAGCTGCTTTTATTCCACCGGCAACGGCACGTGGACCGAAGGGACGAGCAAGAGGTCGGAACGCCGGCGAGTCGTGATCCCCATCGCCTCTGTCATGTCGAGCTCAGCGGGAGCCATCCCATCCGGCAGCTCCCAGTCGAAGTGGTAAAGAAGAGAGGCAAGTGGGAGCTCCACGTTGACCAGACCAAACGCTATCCCCGGGCAGACCCGCCTCCCCGCGCCGAACGGGATGAACTCGAAGTTGGTCCCTTTAAAGTCAACGGTGCTGTTCTCGAACCTCTCCGGCAGGAACTCCTCCGGTTGGTTCCAATACGCCGGGTCCCTGCCGATGGCCCACGCGTTGACCAGCACCGTCGCGCCCACGGGCACGTCGAATCCGAGCACCTGGCATGGGCTCCCGCACTGCCGTGGAATCAGCAGCGGCGCTGGAGGGTGAAGCCGGAACGTCTCCTTGATGATGAGGCGAAGGTAGTGCAAGTCGGTAAGCTTGTCCTCTGTTATTAGGGTGTATTTGTTCTCTTGCGCGCGGAGGACGCTGCGAACCTCGTCTTGGGCCTTGCGCATCACTCTCGGATTCCTCATCAGCTCCGCCATGATCCAGACGAGCGTGGTCGCCGCCGTCTCGGTGCCGCCCCCAAAGATATCCTGATGTAGAAGCAAATGATATATGCAATAACCTGATCAGTATGTATACAAATTTAAAGATCGATCATGTGCAGACGAGGATGAGAAGAAGTAAAATCTTACAAGGATGACTTCCTTGATGTTGTCAGTGGTGAGGGGCGGATCCAGCGCGTCCTCCCTCTGCACCCGCAACAGCACGTCGAGTAGGTCCTCCTCGTCGCTATTGCCCGCAGCGCGTCTGTCAGATTCGTGCTCCCGAATGATGGTGTCGATGAACGCCATCATGTTATCCCTCTCGCGCTTGATCCTCCGCGGCATCGCGCTGAGCAGCATCGCCAGCCGCGAGGACGGGAACAGGTCGGGCAGGCTCTGCGCGGGCATCATCTTGAGCCTGCGCTCCAGCAACCTCAAGAACGTCTCCCTGTCCTTGAACCTGCTCCCGATGATGGCGCGCACCGCCGCGTCCGCCACGTACGCCGATACCATCTTGCTCAAATTCACCACCGGCGGCGTCGTCGTGGCAGACGCCGCCACGGAGCGGAGGAGACGCCGGGCCTCGTCCTCGCGCACGGGTCTGAAGGACCTGACCCGGCCCAAGCTGAAGAGCTCCGTGGTGCAGATGCGGCGGAGCTGGCGCCACCCCTCGCCGTAGGGCGCGGACCCGATGCCGTAGGAGAGGTGGTCCTCCCCGCCGAGCAGGACCTTGGCCATCGGGCCGATGGGCCGCGACGCGAAGACGACGTCGTGGGTCCGCAAGATCTCGCGGGCAGCGTCGGCGGAGGAAGCCACCACGCAGGGGACCTCGCCGAGCCGGAGCAGGATGAGCGGGCCGTGGCGACGTGCGAGCTCGCGCATGGCGCGGTGCGGGAGCGCGCCACCGAGGTGGTGGATGTGGCCGATCACCGGGAGGGACCATGGCGACGGAGGGGGCCTGCTGCCGCCGCTCGAATTTGCGCGCTTCCAACGGTGTAGGTAAAGGAATGGTAAGACGATGAGCAGAACAAGGAACAGGAGGTATAGAGGAAGGTCAGCCATGGCCACCGATCTGTGTGTGATTAGTTTGGTAGAGTTGTCAGTCTTCTGACGTACAGTACTTAAGGTAGCTGTCACTGGCAGTTCGTTTGCACCTAAGTCAAGACTTAGGTACTTAAGGTACCTAAGTCAAAGCTATTACGTACTCAATGACGGAGCCATGTCTGGCTCAGAAGTCATGGAACATCTAGACGATGAGTGGATGGAGCAACACAATGTAGTGCGAAAGGTCAGCCATAGCCATCAATCTGCGTTCAGTTGGTGACAGAGTCAAAGTCGAGATCAGAATCAATGTTTTGCATGTATTTAAGAATTAAGATGTCATTGGCAGTTCGTTAGTATTAAAAAATATACGGAGCTGCCTACTTCTGCACGTATCAAGAAATATACGGGGCTACTTCTGCAGAAGCAAAGAACATAACAATATATTTTTTTGCGATGAACATAATAATAATTTTTTACAGCTGATCTGATCCATTTATATCGTTCGTAAAACAACTCGGCAACTGCACTGTATACGAAAACGAAAACACCCACATTGAATTGTCTACGTGAGGTAGTAATGCGAAAATATCCTAATCAATCCCTGACTTCTCTTCCACACACGATCCTTCAAGTATGCAAATATTTTAGATTTCTCGGTCCACATAGACTAGTAAACTCAAGTACTTTTCATTCATGATGTCCCATTCCACATTCGTCATCAACTGTAGACTGCCACGAGAATGAGAAAAACATTATGTGGCACACCGGCCGTCCATCATTAATTATTAAGATTTATTACCGTGCTTGAAATTAATTAACCATTCATTCTATCAATCTAGTGGTTAAAAATAGGAAGATATTTATTAAAAGGTATTTTAAGTTATGGACTGATATCAAAAAATGGTAGGACCGGTACTAACTACTCCAACCGTTCCAAAATTGTTATCGTCATTGACTTTTTTCGTTACCTTTGACCATTCATCTTATTTAAAATATTTTAAAAAATATCATTTATAATTTTATTATTTGTTTTATTACTAGATAAAATTTAAATATAACTTATAATTTTTATATTTGAACAAATATTTTGAATAAGACGGATGGTCAAAGATAACGAAAAAGTCAATGACGACAACAATTTTAAACGGAGGGACGACCGACGGAACGATCGACGGGATGACTGACGGGACGACCGTCGGCCTAATACACTCCCGAGAGACAACAGTGACGACCGACGTCGGCAAGACGATCGGGACTGGCGCGAAAACCATGACGAAGACAATCGGCGTCGTCGTTATAGTGATGACATAGGCCCTCGCCATAATCGCCGCGCGTCTTCACCTTCCCGGTTATCAGACCGACGACGGAGGTAGGTCACCCCTAACGAGGACGAATTTGATGGGATCAAGGCTTACATACCGGAGCTTCGAATCGCTCGGTGGCCTAAAGAATTCAAGCCAGTCCCCATCGAGAAGTATGATGCTCAGACCAATCCTCGAGAATGGCTTCAACTTTACAGCATGGCGATTCGGACGGCAGGAGGCGGCACCTATGTGATGGCTAACTATCTACCGGTCTGTGTCGAGCCAGCCGTTCCGATTTGGCTCACATCACTCTCGGAGAGGTCGATTACTTCATGGGGCGACCTCAACAAGAAGTTCGTTGAGAGCTTCCAAGCTACCTGCAACCGTCCAGGCAATCACTTCGACCTCATCCGGATCAGGCAGAAGGCCAACGAAACCCTACACGACTACATCAAGCGGTTCTGCGCCAAGAAGACCGAGATCCCTAATGTCCCGGACCAACAGATCATTGCATCCTTTCAAGGAGGTGTCCAGAGCGATGAGCTAGTTCGGGAGATCGGTCGGAGGAATCATGACCTCAGGCTGACTGCTTGGGAGTGCTTCGAGATCGCTGATAAGTTCGCATCAGAAGAATCGGTCTTATATGATATTCGAGGCAAAGGCAAGGAGAAGCGGTCGGACAAGCCGGAGTCCTCCAAGAAGGAAAAGAAGCGGAAGACTGAGAACATGGTCGCTGCAGTAGACCGAACGAGGA
The DNA here is from genome assembly GCA_030378355.1 of Eleusine indica. Classification (NCBI taxonomy): domain Eukaryota; kingdom Viridiplantae; phylum Streptophyta; class Magnoliopsida; order Poales; family Poaceae; genus Eleusine; species Eleusine indica. The sequence continues at coordinate 47,779,254 of CM059500.1, forward strand.
AAAATCCTCGAACGAACCAGCAGACCATGGATGACTTGCTGAGTGGCCTGTGCCTATGGCATCCAAAGAGAAACCACAAAACGAAGGACTATTATTAATATGAACAAGGGTTCCCGATCTTCCGATAGGTTCTGATAATCTTGATTAAGGCGGAGGCGATACACAAATCGATCCGGCTTCCGAACGACACGTTCTGAACCCCGCAATCACAGCACAACGTTTTCTCTGGTTATCAACCATTCAAGAACAATTGACCTCACCGAGAAGGCTTATCCTTGCCTGCAAATCAAGAACACAAGCAATAACAAAGAAGAATGCAACTAAATTTGCAAGTATACGATAAATCTCACAAGTTAGGGTCGTACAAACCGATATGACGGCGAAACTGTTATGAACCGAATAATCTAAGCAAAATCCAAAGCCTAATGAAGAGGTGGCAGCTGTATATGAGGACCCTAGGATCGTGCAAGACCCCCTGGATGCAGCCCTAAGTGGGCTCAACTCGATACATGACCCAAATACCGATTACGGTGTCACAGCACCAGGACAGATTCTGGAAGTCGATTGTTTTGGCGATTGCCGACGGCTCGGGATGAATTTTGAAATGGGACTAGTTGGGTTGGAAAGATCGTTTCGTTATCTTTCCAGGCATATATAGAACGTCCAAATCTGAGTTTGTATGCGTCCTGAGCGTCTATTTTAGTACAGACTGGTTTTACGCTCCAAAACAAACTTAAAGTCGGTTTTGATTGTGCCTCCACCATGGCATGCACGTCTTTGCTGGCCCACCACGCCTCCAATCACCTCCCTAGCTATCTCATAATTCTCAAAATCGCATAAAGAAATAATTTAGGAACAAGCTCACCCGTAAATTCAGTTGTCGCGCATAAACTTGCAATTTGGTTGGCGGAGTGCTGGGTGTATCCATAAGGGTGATGTCCTCATCATTCTTCCCTTTTTGAATTAGAGTCGTCCTCGACTCGAGCTTATCTCTTTCTCCCATATATGATCTCAAATCTGAAATATTAATTATGGAACTATTTCTAAACTTGAGATGCAACTCATATTTATATGCATTATAAAATTTATCATCACAATGAGAATCTACAGTAGAAGGCATTCTGTGCAAATTAATAATTCTTTAAAAAATTGGTCAGCAATATGACCATCATTCTCACTCTTATGACAAGGTAGACAATGTGTGATCTTAGAAATACTAGAAAAAGATGATATGACATGGTAGTTGATATTAAAGTTTTCTATTTGGTCATTTAGTTACAAACCAAGAGGATGTTTTAAATTTGAACAAATATAAATTTTATGTACCATAAACACACCTCTATGATCATAGTTGTCAATAGCATAAAAAATGTTTCTTATCAATAAAGGCAACTCAGTTTGAGAAAACATTTGCTTCTCTACGGTATTTGAATTATAAAGAACATCAAATTCAACATAACCCAAATAATTTAGAGAAGACAATAATTTCTGCTCATCCTTTTCATATGTAATTAAAATCAAATGTCTCATTTTAGCACTAGTAGGTGAATCATAAGCAAAAACATCAAGCTCATTCATTTATTGTGACAAAGGTATAAGTGAAGCAGTGGCACACAACTCCTCTTTATCATAAGGATCAGTAGATAAATCAACTTGTGATAAAGGCAAATCAAGACAAGGTTCCAATACAGTAAGATTGTTGGAGCAATTCATCACATCAAGAAAGCTCTTAACTAAAGCAACAATATGTTCTTCATCTTTCTCACTATCCTCTTCTTTGTGTAGAACCTAAAATACATTAGATGCAACAAGAGACAAGGAAATATGTTCATCCTCTAATTCAGATTTTGATATAAGTGTTGCAACATTTGAAATAGTCCATTCTTTCCTAAACGGTTCATTCTTTCTCCTCTCAAGCCTTTGTTGATCCTCTTCTAAAATTTCAACTGCGGTCATAGGTTTAAGAGTAACTCTTCTACCATTATATTTAAATGAGTAGCTATTTGTAATGGTATTGTGTGAAGCATTATTTGTAATAATCCAAGATTTACTCAATAACAGATGACATGCTTGCATAAAAACTATATCAAATTCTGCACTATCCTTATAAGAACCAATAAAAAATTTAATACGTGCAATTTTATTTATCTTTATCTTACCAAAATAATTTACCCATTGTATGTAGTATGGACATGGATGTGGTTGTGTTGTCAATCCAAGCTTCTCAACTAATTCCAAACTTGTGATGTTGCGGCTACTCTCTCCATCAACAATGACACGACAACGTCGATCCCTGACAACAAAGTGAGTTTAGAATAAATTATTCAATTGATTTTTCTTTACCTTCTCCATTTGAGAACTGATTACTTGTTGTGCTACAACACTTGTATCATCCTCATTAGATGCCATTGACTCATCACCATGAGTGTTATAATCTGTCATTATTAGTAGCAAACACAAGAGTATATTTTCTTATCACTACTATCTACAAATAGTAGAAACTCTCAATAAGCAAATGGAAGCATCTTACCAAGCTCTTACAAAGTTCTTAATTACAGCAAGCAAAGGATACCTAGTAGAGTGTGATCCGACGATTGTGAGGGTCCAAAATATGTGACTGTTCAGAAGGATATATATGGAGCTAGATAGGCAATTTATAGTAGCAAGGATTAGCAAAATTTCAATTCAGAAATTACAAAACTGAATAATATTCCCAAACTAGTCTATATCACCGGCGTAAATTTGTCTCGGACCTAGTTCAAGCAAGCAAGCAAATGGCTCAACAAAGGACACAAAGGCTGCAAGCAATTCTAAATTTTTTTTCTCTTCTCCTTTTGTTTTTTTCTTTTGTTATAGGTGCGGCTTTTTCTTCTTTTTTTTTTAGCACCTCTTTGCCTTTTAAATCTTTCATGATTTTTTTGACATAGAACTACAGCAAGAGTTGCTAACTTTATAGCACAAAGAAAAAATCTGAACTTTCTTTTTTGCATTCTTTACATAAGGAATAGATGTACATGTAGAACTGAACCGACAATTCTCATATGCAACAACGTGCAGCAATCTCTTGACTCAAGGAACAACGTGAAACAGAAAACACTCTAAGTTTCTTTTGCACACAAAAAGTAGAAGGCCAGATGTTAAATAAATATTTAGTGCACATAATTCCAGCAGTACTATTCTCTCAACGTGTGTAACAATTTGATTTTTTTTCTTGATTGTCTATGAACAAGAACACACACGACTCAAACAAGACCGAAAAACAAGTACTAGACCAACAACACAATGATCTTGTAGGGACTAAAATTCAGAAAAGCAAACTAAGCTGAAAATTGCAAGGCACAAGGGGGGTGTAGGACAGCGGAAACACGACGAACAAATATTTTTGTAGGGCAATTTTCTGGACTCTAGGATTGAACAAAATAACGAGGATAAGAGCGAACCTAACGGTGTATCTGAAGCTCTGATTACCACTTAATGTGAACAAGGGTTCCCGATCTTCCGATAGGTTCTGATAATCTTGATTAAGGCGGAGGCGATACACAAATTGATCCGGTTTCCGAACGACATGTTCTGAACCCCGCAATCATAACACAACGTCTCCTCTGGTTATCAACCGTTCAAGAACGATTGACCTCACCGAGAAGGCTTATCCTTACCTGCAAATCAAGAACACAAGCAATAACAAAGAAGAATGCAACTAAATTTGCAAGTATACGATGAATCTCACAAGTTGGGGTCGTACAAACCGACATGACGACGAAACTGTTATGAACTGAATAATCTAAGCAAAATCCAAAGCCAAATGAAGAGGTGGCAGCTGTATATGATAACCCTAGGGTCGTGCAAGACCCCCTGGACGCAGCCCTAAGTGGGCTCAACTCGATACATGGCCCAAAGACCGATTACGGTGTCGCAGCACTAGGACAGATTCTGGAAGTCAATTTGTTTCAGCTATTGCTGACGGATCTGGACGAATTTTGACATGGGACTGGTTGGGTTGGAAAGATCGTTTCGTTATCTTTCCTTGAATATATAGAACGTCCAAATCCGAGTCCGTATGCATCCTGGGCGTCCGTTTTAGTGCAGACTGGTTCTGGGCTTCGAAACAGACTCGAAGTCGGTTTTGATTGGGCGTCCACCATGGCTTGCACGTCCTTACTAGCCCATCACGCCTCTAATCACCTCCCTAGCTATCTCATAATTATCTCCATAGTTACTAACAATAATCAATTCATTAGGTAGCCATATGTTCTCAAAATCACATAAAGGAATCATTAGGAACAAGCTCACCCATAAATTCAGTTGTCGCGCATGAACTTGCATTTTGGTTGGCGGAGTGCTGGGTGTATCCATAAGGGTGATGTCTTCATCAGTTACCGCGTGAATGGCTTTGCGACTGCCACGCTGAAGGTGGACAAAGATTCGCCAAGTCGCAATGGCAAGGATAAGGCCAACGACGGTGACGACAAGGATGAGGATGGAGAGTTCTAGGAGCCCCGGAAGGAAGTCAACTTCATCTTTGGAGGCCTAGATGCCTACACGTCCAAGCGCAAATAAAAACTGGAGCTACGTGAGATCAATTCCGTAGAACCTGCTGCGCCCGAGTACATAAGGCGGTCTGAAGTACCGATTACTTTTGATCGGTCGAATCACCCCAGGCACCTGCCCAAGCCGGGTCGCTATCCGCTAATGCACACAACAACGATGAAGGGGGTCATGTTCAACAAAGTAATCATCGATGGAGGAAGTAGTCAGGACTTGATCTTCACCAAGACCCTCACGAAGTTAGGCTTGTCAGTCAGTGACTTGCAACGGAGTTCCTCTCCCTTTCATGAGATCGTACCCGGCAAGACTTCTGTTCCTATAGGACAGATCACTCTGCCAGTCACCTTTGGGACCCGTGGGAACTTCAGGACAGAGCATGTTATCTTCCAGGTAGCCGACTTCGGGTCTGCTTACCACGCCATCCTCGGCAGATCGGCGATGGCAAAATTCATGGCGGTCCCGTACTACCCGTACTCACTCTCAAGATGCCAGGCCACAAGGGAATCATCTCCCTCCATTCTGACCTTCGAAATTCTTTCGATTGCGATGTGCAGAGTTGTGAAATGGCCGACCGACAGTTGATGCTGTCCGACCGGCTGGAGATCCAGAAGGCAGTCGGTGGTCAGGAGCGGACTAACGCGGATGTCCCCGTGAAGAAGTCCACCAAGGACAAGATCCAGATGGACGAGGTCCCTACTAAGGAAGTTTCACTTGATTCAGAGAATCTTGCCAAAATCACTTATGCAGGGGCCGACCTCGATGAGAAATAGGAACTCGCGCTCACTCTTTTCCTCCAGGAAAATAAGGACATCTTTGCATGAAAGCCCTCTGACATGTCGGGAGTTCCTAGGGAAAGGATTGAGCATGAGCTAAGGGTGCCTCCTGGGGCCACCCCCGTCAAGCAAAGGCTTAGAAGATTCGTACAAGACCGCAAGAACACCATGAAGAAGGAGATAGCTAGATTGTTAGATGCTAAGTTTATAAGGGAAGTGTACCATCCCGATTGGCTGGCAAACCTAGTCCTTGTACCTAAGAAGAATAAAGAGTGGCGGATGTGTGTCGATTATACCGATTTGAACAAGGTCTGCCCTAAAGACCCTTTCACTCTGCCACGTATTGATCAGATTGTAGACTTAACAGCCGGGTGTGAGCTCTTAAGCTTTCGGTATTCCTATTCAGGCTATCACCAGATTCCACTAAAAGTCAAAGATTAGGTCAAGACTTCCTTTATAACTCCCTTCGGCGCCTACTGCTATACTACTATGCCATTCGGTCTGAAAAATGCTGGCGCAACTTACCAACATGGTATTCAACGCTGCCTCGAAACTCAGATCAGTCGGAACGCAGAAGTGTATGTTGATGACATCGTGGTAAAGACTCGGAACATTGAGGAACTTCTCTCTGACCTGGCAGAGACGTTTGAAAACTTGAGGCGTTACTCGATAAAGTTGAACCCTAAAAAGTGTGTTTTTAGAAGAAAGCTACTCGGCTACATCGTTTCGAAACGAGGTATAGAGGCTAACCCGGACAAAATCAAGGCGATCCTTGATATGGGGGCACCTAATTCCCAAAGAGATGTTCAGAAGTTGACCGGGTGCATGGCATCCTTGAGTCTCTTTATCTCCCGACTGGGGGTCAGGGGTCTACCATTTTTTAAACTGCTCAAAAAGTAGAATGACTTTGTCTGGACAACAGAGGCGCAGTCGGCGTTGGATGAGTTGAAGGTCCACCTCAACAATATTCCAGTATTGGTGCCTCCCAAGCCACAAGAAAAACTTCAGCTCTACATATCGGCCACAACTCAAGTTGTGAGCATCGTCTTAGCGGTCGACCGAGAAGAAGAGGGTCACATACAAAAAGTATAACACCCAGTGTATTTTGTCTGTGAGGTCCTTAGTGCCTCCAAAACACGATACCACCAGATCTTAAAGCTGCTATATATGCTCTTGATCACTTCGAGGAAGTTGAAGCACTATTTTTAGTCTCATCTTATTGAAGTTGAAACAACCTTTGCACTCGGAGAAGTCCTCCACAACCGAGAAGTCAAAGAAAAAATTGCCAAGTGGGCAGTCGAGCTCGGTCAGTTTACCATTACGTTTGTACCCCGCTCGACAATCAAAGGACAAGTGTTAGCTGACTTTGTTTCCGAGTGGACAGAGATTCAGATGCCGCCTGCACCGTAAGATATTGAGTACTAGAAAATATACTTTGACGGATCCCTCCAGTTACCTGGAGCGGGTGCAGGAATTGTGCTCATCTCACCACATGGAGAAAAGCTCCAGTATGTCCTCCAAATCATGTTTCACGCGTCAAACAATGTTGCGGAATATGAAGCTCTTCTACACGGTCTGTGCATTGCCGTATCATTCGGCATTCATCGTCTTGACATCTTTGGAGATTCGGCTCTGGTAATCAACCAAGTCACTAAGGATTGGAATTGTGTGGATGGCAATATGGCTGCCTACTGCCAACAAGTAAGGAAGCTCGAAGACAAATCTGATGGACTGAAGTTCACGCATATTCTTCGGGATAACAATCAAGCGGCTGATGAATTAGCCAAAATAGGATCGTCTCGAGCGATTATCCCACCCAGTGCCTTCCTACATACTCTTGATTCTCCCACTATTTCTCCTCGGTCTGACGTCTTAACGACCGATGTTGCTGAGATGGTAGATGATATCACCATACAGACCGACTGGCGCGACCAGATTGTCTAATTTTTGACTAAGGGGATGCTGCCTTCGGATCATAATGAGCAACAAAGGTTAAAGGCAAAGTGTCAAGAATATTTGATGGTGGATGACCTACTCTATCGGCGAGGGGGTTCGAATATCCTTATGCGATGCATCTTGATTCTAGAAGGCAAAGAGTTGATGGAAGAAATCCATTCAGGAGTATGTGGCAACCATGCGACTTCCAAGACTTTGGTTGGCAAAGCCTTCCGGCAAGGGTTCTATTGGCCCACGATGATCGAAAATGCATACCAAGTCATTCGGAAGTGTGAAGGCTTTCAATTCTCTGCTCAACAGACCCACGTGCCTTCACAACAACTTCAGATGATACCTATGACTTGACCTTTTGCAGTCTAGGGGCTTGACATTATCGGTCCTTTCAAGAAAGCGCCAGGCGGGTTCACTCATTTGTTTGTTGCTATTGACAAATTCACCAAGTGTATTGAAACAAAGCCGGTTGGCAAAATAACTTCAAAGAAGGCGGTCGAGTTTGTCAGAGATATTTTCACTCGGTTTGGGGTCCCTCATGATAGCATCACCAACAATGGTACTCAGTTTACATCTGAGGAGTTCTGTGACTTTGTCGATGAGATGGGAATAAAAATCCACTTTGCATTAGTGGCTCATCCTCAAAGCAATGGGCAGGTCGAATGAGCCAATGGTATGATTCTTCAGGGGTTGAAGCCCCGAATATTTGACAGGCACAAACCATATGCCGGTCGGTGGGTTCGAGAGCTGCCTTCAGTTCTCTGGGGGCTGCGCACTAGTGTCAGTCGGACTACTGGTCAGTCACCTTTCTCGTTGGTCTACGGCTCCGAGTCTATGTTGTCGACCGAGGTAAACGTCGTATCAGCGCGAGTCAAGGGATAAGACAACCGAGTGATTGAGTTGATTGAAGCAGAGGAGTTGCGTGATCGCGCTCTGTTTCAGTCGACAGTATACCAGCAAGGCTTGCGACGTTATTATGATAAAAATATTCGCAGTCGTCATTTTCATGTTAGGGATTTAGTGCTGTGACGAGTGCAATCAACCAAGAATCAGCACAAGTTATCCCCTAAACAGGAAGGAACTTATGTGGTCAAAGAAGTTACTCGGCCAGAGGCTTATCGACTGATGTATAAAGATGGCGACGATGTACCAAATTCATGGAACATCAATCAGCTACGTCGCTTTTATATTTAGTCTTTTTCTTGTATTTTCATACACTAAGTCTTTTTGATGAAAGATATTTTTGATTTCATTCTTATTTGTCTCGATTTCTTAATTTATAACATTAAACAATCGAGCCAGGGGGCTAGTAATAATGTCCTATTACTTCTTAACCTTGATAGATTCTAGTTTTGGATTTTTTCGACTGATTCCTCGCATTTTGACACGGTCTAAAGTTTTTTTTTTTGGTCTTACGCTAGAACATTATGGTTATACAATTTATACTGCACAACAGACTGCTATTACACTAAACCCAGAGCCAAAGTATGAGAGGTCATGTGTCAATTGGTCGATTCTATTTGTTATGCAGTTATAAATTACAACCTAATATGCTAAGACAGACCGGTGCAACTTCTGTTTTTGTCTCTAAAAGACTTAAGGTGAAAAGGTTTAAGTGCTATAGCGTGACTAACGCAGCTTAGCACCGACTGATTTGCTCAAAGTAATAGAAGATTGCCTTTATGACTATTTAGTTGATTTTTCCAAACTTGTTTAGTAACTAAGCAAGCACAAGAAGACAATATTGTTTTTCTAATTCAAATACTACTAATATTTGTTAACATTGTAGATATTACAGCTCCTGTAAAGGAGAGAAGACATCATCTTGTAATTCTACCTCTCGAGTTGTTGGAGGAGACGACACGATGGGATCGACCTCTACATTATCGACTAAGGAACGGGAGGTTTCCAGCATGGAATCCATAAGCAGCTGGCATTGGTCAATCGTCAAGTCAGGGTTGAAGCCCTCCTTGACTTTGTCCAATAGCAGAGCAGGAGACCAAGATTGGCAAATAGCCAGTACTTGACTCCCGGCCTCGGTCGCCACTGTTCTAGTTTTGTTGGCGATCACCTCCGGCGCGTGCTCCAGCAAGTACTCCAAGGAGTGCCCGATCTTCTCCACTTGGTTAGCATGGATATAATCCTATGCTTTCCGAGTGTTATAAGATATGGCTGCAAAAGTCATGAAGGGTATTAGATGATGAAGTTCAAAAGTGATGATAGAAGTCTTAAAAAAATAGCTTACTGGCAAGATTACATTTGAAAGACTTGGAGATGCTCTTAGCTTCCTCAATCTTTCCTTTGGTCTCCTCTAGTTCCTTCTTCAGCCGAGTGATCACGACGCTCTACTATCCAACCGACTTGGAGAGGTCATTCTTCTCAACAGTGAGAGCATTTAAGAATCTCTGCTGGTTTAAAGTTAACTTCTCCAGGTTAGCGACCTTCTGATCACGAGCTAAAAACACAAATAAAGACTTCAGCGTTAGAGTGATAAAAATGCAAATATAAGTTGGTCTGCAATCTTACCAACGACATCAACACGACTTTGCTCCAGAGCTTTGGTCACCTCCTTATGGTCGGTCTGCAGCTTCTCAATTTGCCTTCTGGCTTGGGAAAGCTGCTCGCCAGTAACTGTTGACAACAAGTCAATACCTCTAAAGAAGAAGTTTGAATGCACAAGATGTCAAGGGCTTACCAAAAGTTTTGGCCTCGAGGTATTCAATCCTGACCTGCTTCTTCTCCACAAGAGAATATATTCTCTTAATATGAAGAAAGGTATGGTTAGTTGGAAGAATGATTCAAGGAAGAAAAAACTTGTTATTGATATACCTTGTTGGCCTCTCGATGCTGATGCATGACGTCCATGTCCTCAGCTTCTGGTCGATTCAATGAGTCCTCAACCAACATGGTCTTACCCTTATAATGGGGAGAAGACATGTCGGTCGGGCAAGGGTTGACGGTCTCAAGAGCAGGCGTCGGGAGTGGCTTGGGCACTGGAGCATTGGGCGATTTCCTCGGCTCAGTCTGCGCACTTGATGGTGTGCGGACCGGCTGAGGCAGGTCGGTCGGTCGAGGAGCAGGAGTCGGTCGAGTGTCGTTGAGACCCTTGGGCGCTCTGAGTATCACTTGACCGACCGCTATGATTATCAAAGAGAATAACATTAAAGCTTAATAGATTGTTGATAAGAACAATGATGAAGAATTGAAAATGCGAAGAAATATACCCGAAGGCTTGTTTAATTTTGATTCGATAGACTTTCTTCTTTATAGAAGTGGTTTGCGGATCAGAATCCTTCCTCTTCAAGGAAGTCTTGGCGGCTTCATCGATCTTCTTTGCCACCCCTGCATCACTATCTGGTTTGCTCGGGGGCTCCGACTGGCTTGATGGTCGATCGGAGTGTGCTGGGGTTGGCAGGCGGGCATCTTGGCGGCACTCCTCGTCATCATCATCATCTCCCACATATTGCCGACGACGGTGAGCAGTCTGTTTTACTCGTCGGCTGGGGGAGGGCAAGTCAGGGCGAGGGGGTGCTGTGGAGATGTTGGTGACGACCTCTTCGGCCGTTCGGGCGACCGCTGAAGAGCTGGCTCCACCAGTGCCAATCTGCGGTGGCTTTTTGACATAATCTGGTCCCTCAAAATCGGTCGAAGGGAGCGGAGGTTGTAACACATAAGTGTACAGAACCTGTAAAAATATCAAGACATCACACATTGTGATTATTCAAAAGGACATCAGAATTATTCAAGATGACCGAGGCTTACTCAGGCCCACAGAGTGCCCACGTTGTATGCCTTCGCGATTAAGAAGTGATCTTGGATGATGTCTACTTCAAACATTTTTGATAATCGTGACCGACATAGAGTGGAGTTTTGCGGATAAGGCACCTCCCTCGTCTCGTCGTCGGTGGCATAATCCCAGGCGGGGTGGCTCTGTTTCTTCAACGGTTGCACTCGGCGCACTATAAAGCTTTTTGCTACAGTGATGCCATCGACCCCTTCATTCTTTAGCTCTGCAATTTTCTCCAGCAGAACGATTACTTGGGGTCGGTTGGGTCAGGTCTCTCTGACCACCGCGTCTGGTGAATGGCCTTGGCACCAGAGAAGCCGGCAAGAACAGGAGGAGGATTGTCACAGTAGAACCACTCATCCTTCCAGTTCTTGTTCCCGGTCTTCAATGGTACGTTGATGTAGGCCTCCTTCTTGCACAACTGGAAACCAACTCCACCTATGGCAACTTGGTTTTCCTTGGTTGGCAGCGGTCGGAGTACGAACAGATGGCCGAACAAAGTAAAATAGGGCAGAATGTCCAAAAAAAGCTTCGCACATATGCATGAAGATAGCAATGGGAAGGATGGAGTTGGGATTGAGGTTGACGAGCTCAATCCCATAGAAGTAAAGGAGCCCGCGCAAAAAACTGCAGCAGGAACTCCAAAGCCATGCTAAAAAAAACGAGCGGGAAACTACGATTTGTTGATGGATAGGAAGTGGACGAGTCTCTTTTGGTACCTTCCAGTCGATACGAGCTTGCTCCGGAAGGATGCCGTCGTTCACCATCTTCTTCAGATTGGCGGTGGAGATGTTGCTCTTCGAGAACTCCCGTAGCTGCTCCAGGATCTCCAACTCGGAGGAGGAGGTCTCAGCGATGGCGGCCTTCTTGGATGATTTACGAATCATCTTCAAGGGATGTAAAAATGCGGTGGATCTAAACTCTAGCTAATGCTTGGGGGCTTGATGGCGATGAAGATCTGCGGTGGCGATGGGAGAAAGCGCTAACCCTAGCTCTGGAAGCAGAGGAGTCGCAAGAATAGGAGAGGCGCGAGGAAGACGAAGCGCTGTGTGCAAATGGCGACGTGGAATTGGAGTTAACAGTCCACTGCCCTTTTTATACCTTCGCCTTTATGACCTAGTCTTTGGGTCCCATGGGCTGATATGGACCGCATAGTGACGGGCATTTTCGCTTAATAATAATAATAACATAAAAGGCTTTATTCTTTAAAAATAATTAAAGCTATTAACCTTGAGAAATAATCTCGGAGGCTTCTTTGATGAGAAGCAGTGGCAAATCCACTTAAAAATACTTTCTGTATCTATATGATTTAATGATCATGTAGCAGAGGACTTGATGGTCGTACGGGTATAAGTTCAAGAGATAAGTTATTGATTGATGTCGATAATTAATTATCAAAATTAGACTTACATTGAGTAGAGTGACAATTCATTAAGAAAAAGCTATATTATATGATTGATGTCATTTAGCTTAGTACTATTATATGATTGACGTTATATTCTTTTATATGGGATAAGACATGATTGATGTCATGAAATTTAGATCCACAAGTTACTCGAACAAGAGTGTGTATCACTCGACCTTTCTATTAATTGGTTGACAAGATTGATGTCTTGCTAACTGACCTTCTGGTTTGATAATCAGGAGTTTACTTAAGCTCGAACTTGATGGTTTGAGTGAATTACATATAATAAAATGTTAAGAGCTAATATTATTAGACCCTTGTATTATTTATTAGTCTCCAAATTATATAAGAGTCGGGAGCTACACCTGATCAGGTGCACCTAGTCGGCGCACCAGATCTATCAGAAACTTCAATCAAGAGGTCTTCCTAATTTATGGTCTAGTCATATAATCTCGAAGATCACTCGATAGGTCAGAGCTTAAAATCAGGAAGCACTCGGGAGCTGCTGTGGAATTCTTATCTTATAAGTATCCATAGTTATGCCTAAGTCGGTAGACGACCGGATACCTCATCCATAAGATAACCGACCGAGTCGGCTTGGAGCGCAAGACAAATAGAGATACACTTTCTATGTGAATTCTTGTAGACTACGAGTAGGACTCTTCATGTACCCCTTGCCGACCAGATATATAAGACGGCAGGGAACCTACATCGAGGGACAGACGAACAACTACAACAGACAACACATCAATACAAACCACATAATACAGGACGTAGGGTTTTTACTCTCGTCGAGAGGGCCCGAACCTATCTAAATCAACGTCTTGTGTCTTAACCATCGAGTTCTTAATCCCGATGTAGCCCTATAAATTTATTGCCGAGTAAAAGTCTTGACAAAATGTGAATTTAAAATTCTGATTTTAAAATTCTATCACCAAAACCGATAAAACCATCTAATTAACCGCCAAAATCGGTCAGTTAACAGATATAACCTACCGGTTAACCAGTCACCGATCGTCTACTCTCCAAATCGAATTTAACCGATATTTTTTGGTGTTCGAGTTAACCGATGAACCAGTCCCGACCGGTTTTATCGGTCTCTTCAGTCATGTAGACCTTGGCGTGCCCGCCGTCATCACTTACTGCCATAAGGAGGACAGTGTCGCCGGTTATGACTACGAGGAATAGAATAGCACCATAGCTATCCACAGCTGGGAGGAGCGGCCCGGCTCGATTTGCTTTGTGGAGGCATTTCGACTCACTTGTCATATCTAACCAATAAAGATCGAGTTCGTACACTCACCAGACGTATACACAAACCCATTAATCTGAACCCTTAGATCTTGGCTATCCAAGATAGGACCACCTCATCCAATCATAGGATTTAAAGATGGAAAGAAAAATTATACAAAAAGGTTACACTCTAACATATAAATGATATTATAAACAATACTTTTTATACACATCTTTGTCTAGCCCCTACCTGTACCCGCCCACCAATCCCGCCCCTCTCCCCCCATCCCACGTCCCCAAATCCCGCCCCAACTCCAAAAACCCGCCCTGCGTTCTAGCTTTCCATTTGCTGAGGCACTCGCCGGACATCCCGACGGGCAGAGGGTAGATCGTCTCCGAGTAGAAACTGTCCCGCGCGCCGAGGGTGGATCGTCGCCGAGTTGAAACTGCACTCGCCTCGATAAGGTGGGTAGTTTTTGTTCGACGGTGTTCGCTGATGATATTTGAATGTTTCTTGATTCGTTCCTCTTCATTGCATGCCGATCCAGATCCACCCTTCGCAGGATGGTTGTCGCATGACCTCGCTGGACGCGCGGCCGCGTTGGAGACGGTTGCCTCGCACCCTCGTGCCTCCACGCCGCCCCGTCGGAGTACGTCTGTTCCTCGCAGACATGACCACTGAGAGGAGCTCGACGCCCAGAAGCGCACAAGAGGATGCGGATCAGAAGCTAACGGGGGAGCCACTGCGCCCCCGTCGCCGCTGCGTCCATCCAGGCGCGCGAGGTGGAGCAGCTCCCAGCCGCTGCGACGGGCCACGACCACTGTGAATGTTTCCCAGCGCGCCCACTCCTCCGGACCTGCCTGCCTCCAGGATCTTCCCATGGCTGAGTTTCCAGCAAGGCAGCTACTGTCCGCACCATCCCTTGTCCTGAAGTCTGGTAGAGCATTGGCCTGATTCTCTGCTGCTCCCTGAGCTCTTCGTTAATCTTTCAAGGCATGCGGGCGTCCTGCTATGCTTCGTCGTCTTCCCCATCGATTCTGGTGATTGTCTCTCACATCATATCAAAATTTCTATTTACTGGTTGTTTTCCCTGGCATCGTCGAACACTCTGTTTGTCAGGGTGCTTTGTTTTCTTTCCTGGTCACCTGTTGCAGAAAATGGATGGTGCTATTTTCGAAATCAATCATGGAAAATGGGTCCTGCAATCTGAAAGCATCATTTGCAGGATATATGTGCGGGCAAATCCCCTGGAAGTTTGTGCTCATAAAACACGGTTGACATTAAGGTAGTTAAATCGCTGCTACTCATACCTGCATTTCAGTTCATTCCTGATTTCAAAAGAAAATCAGTTCATTCCTGCAAGATAGACCAGCGAGCTGAAGTGTATAAATATGTGGGTAGTAGTCTCCTATTGTTATTCACCAAGTATTACTGTTACTATGATAGTACATTCATTTTACAGGAAACCAATAATAGAAAGTCAATTGATGGCAAATATAGGCTTGAATTTCGCTCGTCTATATCTTGTCCAATCTGGAGAGAAGAATTCATGGCAGTGTCTTTTTTCATACCACTGGCGTATAGCTGAAGATAGAAAATAAACTGCCCTACTAAGTGGCATTGATGCAATATGCTTCATCTGGTTAGGGAGTGTAAGCATCTGCTTAAGATAGTCTCAACCCTTAACTACACAGAGGTACAGTTGTAGTGCTTGGGTTTTCTTGTCTTAATTGTGTCACACATATTTTGCTTTAGTGGTCGACTGGCTGTTGAATTTAGTAGGATGTTTACAGGGAAAACCTTGACATTTGTGAGGTTGATAAACTGTTTATTTTGCTTTAGTGTCTTTACTAGGTTGGATTCTTCAGGGAACAGCATTTGGGGAAATTGGAAAGCAACCATGAAATGGTTTCTTATGTAAATCAGTTTTACCAGTGTACAACAACTATTATTTTCTATTAGAAAATAAATTAGCCATCTCATGAATAAGGCCATCTTTATTTTTCTATATATAACACTGTAGTAATAGTCTAATAGAAGTATAAATTAGTTTGTACCTACAGAGCTATTCTATATGTCTGTTAATAACAATTCTGTTTATTTAAAATTTTATAAATTTTTCAGTCTGTTGTGTGTTGCAATACATACCCTATTTCCTAAATATCCCAAGTTCACCAATCTTAGGTTCCATTTGGTAGGACTTCTCTGGGAAACGGATTCTCCAAAAATGGATTCTTTCAAACAAAGGATTCGCTCCGTAGGTACAAACTAATTTATACTCTGTCATATGATTCACCAATTTTATTCATTTAAAAAAAATGATATGATGCAGGTAAAATATATGACATGAATAAATCTTGGCATGTGCGTGTCGCACATGCATCACTACTAGTTCATACAGAGCTGGAGTGGAGGGTCTGGCTTACAACACGCATGTAAAGACTTTTCTTCCTATAAAGTGTTAGGTTCAGTTTGAAAAACAATAAATGCTATGTTTTAGAAGCTTCTAGAGAACAATAATAAAGGAGGGATATTTTTATCCATCAATGTTCAGAGAAATCAGTTATATATAAAGAGGATTCCGGCCTCTAACTCTTAAAGGTGAGACTTAAATGGTTACTCCTTAAATAATCTTCATATAGCACCTATCGAACCATTTTCTTTTTACATATTTTTTCAAAGTTGTTCCGTGTATATTTCTGTCAACACTCAACATACTCTCGTTTCGTGAGAATGATGCCCTCTACACCGCGCAGTTAGAACCTAACACGGCAACAACAGTGCGCACCCGCCACCGGTTCGACGAAATGCCTCACCAACCAGACCCGCAACCCATGCCTGGGATCACAACGAGCAGGTGGGGTACATGAGTGACTTGAGACAAGTGAGCTCACCGAGAGATTGGAGGGCGAATGAGGAAGAGATGCCCGTGGTATGGGGCGGGGAGGACGGCGAGGCGGGGGCGCCATCTGAGAGACGGGGCAGGAGCGCATCCTCGGCGCCTGATGAGCACCCGAAGCTAGTGCCGGAGACCACTCCAGGGATCCCAGAGGCCGCCGGGGACGCGAGGATGCGTCGAGCGCGCGCGGCGGCGGTCAGCATGGCGGCTGGTTGGTTATCCGTGCGGCGGCCGGAGGGGAGCGAGCAGCAAACAGCGCAGGAGTGCAGGACTGAGATGATGCAAAGCGGACCGAGTTGGGCTGTGAGGAGGACTAATGGGTTGGTCTTGACGGGCCGCGCATTTGGAAAGCAGAGAAATTTTTAACTGGGCTGTAAATTAATGTTGGACATAGAGGCCCAAGGTCCACGTTCGGACCAAGAGCAGGTAAACTTTTATTTTCGTTCTTTGTTTCTCTCGTAGTGCGCACTGATTATTTTCGTTCTTGTTTCTCACGGTTTCAAAAAAAAAAAAAGTGGTGTGGTGGGCATGCTAAATCGTATGACCAAAATAATCATGTCTCCAGTTTTGTCACTGCCTCCCTCGTACATTATATACACAAATTACATCCCCAAAAGTACACGCTGAATGACTATGGATGTCAGCTAGTAGTAGTAGAGAATAGAGGGAGAAGAGCTTCCTGAGGTTCATGGGCGATATATACTTAGACTAGGAAGGGGGGCGCGCTAACGCCGCGCCCGCCCATTCCCGTGCATGTGAGCAGTTTAACGAATGCTTACAGTGGGCTTGTTTGTCGATCAAAATTTCTTTAAGTAATGGGTTGTTTGGTGTACATATCCTATGGACACATGTAGCTCTAAAGTTCTCGATGTGAACACATAAAAAAAAAGATGTATATATCTAAACAGGTTACAACAAAATGTTAAAAAAGCACATTAACAACAATATTTCTATTTAATGGACAAACACATAAGTAATGGCTTCAGCTTGCCACACTTCGGAAGAGTAAATTGTGTCAGCCTTGAAAGTTTTATCCAATGCATTGCCAGGTGCAACCGGATCATCAAGGCTAAGCAATGGTTCGTCGATAATGTGTTATGGACCTTTGAACAGGCCCCTTGTTCAAGGTCATGTTCTGATACCAATGAGGATTGTACCATGTTTCCTGTTCAAAACAAATAGGGATGAGAGCAATTTCCAATCAACAAAAATACATCATAGAAGTATCAGAGTTTGTAACCGACTATCTTTGTAAGAATCAGAATATGGTGGTAGGACCACCCGAAGCATAAACAACTTCTTACCAAATGTTTTGCATAAAGAAAAAACAATTTGTTGGTAAGTTAGTATTAGCGGCAGCACTGTTTCAGGGAAGGAGAAAAGCAACAGGTAAGTTTAGCACAAATTTAGCACAAGTATATTCATGCAATACATGCACTGAACCCACTGTGGCAAGAAGAAACAGGGGAAGAAGTGAAATTGCAGGGAACTATAGTAGTCTACAAAACAGAGACACACACCACGAATGTCATGATTTGTCTGAAAGACGTCTATGATACCATGAAAAGAAGCTCAAATTCATAGTAATAAAAGCTTTAACAACATTACATATCATCGAAAAGCTAAAGACAACATTGGTCATTTGGATTTCCATACAAACTAAATTATGTCAAACTAAATTAGGCATAAAGCTAATAAGATCCTGAATTTTTTTATTTGTGTTTGTATAAATATTGGTCAGTACCATGTTTGCCTTTGTTTTAATAGCCATCATGTATGTATGAGGACCGTAGAAGGAATTAAGCATTTGAAAAACATTGAACTGGTATAATTTGATAGAGCGTATAACTCTTGGCATAACATGAAAAGAATATTAAAATATATTAAATACTTGGTAGGCAACTCATAATATCAAGAAAGTGTCCTGCAACATATGAAAACAAATAGTTCATGGCCTTGTGACAATTAACGAAAACAGAAACCGTGTAAAATGATCTCCAAGTGTTAGTGAGTTCAAAAGAATAGAAAATAAGAGTAGGTACCTGGACTGATGAGGGACTAATTGAATTCAGCAGATTTTCACAAATGTTCATATTGATAAGAACATTACGAAACATGAACCGCTAAGCATGCTCTTGGGCATGGTTCCACTTAATACACTACTTCAACAATATACTCAAGGATTGTGAACGAATGAATGTGGCAGAGTAAAACAACTTCCCCTACAGGACGTGTGGTGTAAGTTGAAACATGAATGGGGTCATCAACTTCTAAAGTTATGGGTAGTACCTGCAAAATTGAGATAAAACACAGGTTAGCGAACACTTCCATAACCATATAACATTACAAAAAGAATGAGAAAGATTGTATCCTATCTAGAAATAAATATTTAGATAATATGTTCTGGTTATAAACATAAAGAGAAATAAACAAACATGATTCAGCAACAAAAAATTTTAGGGACATAATCAATTTGCAATGTTAGAAACATATTAATATTCAATCTATAGTTCTATAGGCTGGACATATATTTGTTTACAGGAAAAGGTAACTGCTGCTTCAATTTCATGTTTAGGTATGTTTCCTAATATAAGTATGTTTAAAACAACAGCAATATTTACCTCTACGTCAACAAAATATTTCACGACCCTGTCAATAAGATCACAGGGAACAGAGGATGGGAAACTTTAACAACATATTTAGCAGCAGACATTGTGCTCATAGTATTCCTACCTGACAAATTTTCCTTTGTCTCCATGTCAGTAGTACTCTTTCGACATCAACGTCAATAACACAGACAAAATACAGACTCCCAAGTTGGGCTTGAAAGTGGAGCAGCACTGCAATAAAATAGCAGCCGAGATCATGCCTCCAGCTAGGTGAGCTTCAGCTTACAAAATGCAAAGAATGAGCATGGAAGAAAAAACAACGAAAATGCTGAGGGAAGCATAGGAAGGTAAGAAGAGAGAACTAACATTTGTTTTTCAGTACCCTACAAAATAAACCTAGAGTTAATTTGAGAAACTGCAACTTGCATTAGGGAAGAGAATACAGCAATTAATACCAGCAATATGCTGCCTGGAAGGAACCAATTTGATTGAGACTAATTGGTGAAATTAGATGGCAGTTAGAAATATACAAATAGCAGAAATAAAATATAGGCAAATATGGTAATGATCTCCTTCATCAAAGATATGTGTGGCACTATATCCAACATCAACTGCAGGTAAAGAAAATAAAATTACGAAAATATATCTGGTACTATACCAATAAAGGAAGTCATATATCCAGAGATTTTGCATAATTTCTATTTAAAATGAACTGATGCAGTCTGACCCATGCCCTATATCATCAATCATAGAAAACAAAGGTCTATCAAAGCTTGCAAAATACACTAAGATACAACTCCACTTCAGGCATCGATTGGTTACTTAAGAATAGCAGCATCAGAATTTAGAAATGCAAGAATCTCATCTCATTTTGGTAGACAGAAAGGTGACATGCAGATCTGGCGGACCTATGCAAAGGTTAAAATTAGAGTAGAAGAATAAAAAACATTGCGGAATTAGAGCCCACAGAGCTGAGAAGGATAGCTACGCTACACTATTGTGCAGAACTGACATACTGATAAATATATTGATGATGACATAGCACTTGTGGAAATCTTTATCCAAAAAACATGGATAATTGGTAGTAACTTGAACACACATATATAGCTAATGAAAAAAAATGTAATTTAACCTAGCTATATTAGAGACAACTTAGTCACCAATTCATCTTGCTGGAATCAAGACCAGCATTGATTAGAACCTACCCAATCAAATAGGAGGATGCAGGAAAAGATAGGGGAGGGAAATCGATCTAAGTACCTGCCCAGCCTCTGATGGACTGTGGTGTTGCAGGAAAAGTATGCTGACATTTCATCGAACAGCTGTGGGGCGACGTGGACAACATCGTCACCTTCGGAGATGGGGGTTGTCATGGCCGCCAGCATCATCGAAGGGCCTGCAGGAGTCAGAGACGAATCAGGAGGAGCCCGGCTACCTCCCTGAGCCTCTTCTTCAGAACCCGATGGGCTCTGCACCTATGGGCCACGTCTCGATGGTTGACCCATGGCTGAGGAGGTCCTCCCTCCTTTGTGAAGTTGAGGGAGGAGGCTAGGGGAGACGGTGTCAACGATGATAGAGAAGGAAAGAGGTGCTGGAGGGAAAATGGTCATTTCAATCCATTAGTTTGCATACGTTAATATCTAACCAAAGAACCAACAACAGGAAGGGTCGATCCAAGATGTTGAGAGTAAAGAAATGATAGAAACAGAGCATGGACAGGATGGGGATCGTACCAGGTCGCCGTTATTTTTTAGTGAAGCCAGAGGAACGCGCATCGGCGACTGTTGCTCGGGATGTAGATCAGGTGTCCCCGCAGCGGCGGTGCGGTGGAAGACGAAGGGCACGCGGCCCTCACGGGACAGCTCGCAGGGGTTGCCAGGCCCACCATACCGTGCCAACGACGGCGACGCAGAGCAAGGCTGACGACATGGAAGGAGAGGAAGGGTCCCCTAAATCGCCAAATCTACAGGCGCACGATCGCACCACTGGCTGCTGTTCGGCAGCATCGCTGACCTCTTGCTGCTCCTGACTACCCTCGCTCGACGCCACCACATCCCACTAGGTTGCTCTGCTGGCCCTTGTTCTAGGAGAGGAAGAGAGAGACACCGGCGGAGGACGAAGGAGGCGGGGGTGGCAACGGCAACCTGGTGTGGAGGCGAGGGAGAACGTGAGGGAGGAGCAGGATGAGCGGGGGCGGCAGTCTCGGCGTCGAAGGAGGAGGCTGCGGGCGGTCAACACAGAAGTAGGGGAAAAAAGCGACCTAGGTGAACCGCCACCCTCCCCCACAACACACGCGCACTGAGTAACACGGTCCGGGAAACGATCAACCAGAGATCTCCAAAACCGTCCACAGTCGAGGACAGGCAAGTGCAGACGGAAAACCGGTTTTCCCCTTTGTTCTGGAAAACCCAAAGGACGACGTGACCCATAAGAACCCGGTCCTTCGGTGGAGACGGCATGAGGAGGCACGAGAGGCCTCGATCGACGCGTGCGTGGGAGCAACGCAACCGGCACAGCGCTGCATCGCGTGAGGGAAACGCGGAACCGACCCAATGCAGAAACGACTAACGCAGTCAACGTACAGTAAAACTATTCATCCAACGGTAACGAAGAAGAAAGTATAAAATCTAAAGACCAAGAATCCCAAATCAATCGGAGGCCACCAATTCTTTCCGCAAGAGAGAGTTACATATGTCTTCATCAACGATGTACTTTGCAAGCAACACATTGGCCGCCTCACTAGGATGGTAGGGGTTCAGAACATGTGTGAAAAGGTTTTTAATCATTGAGTGGAATAATTTTAAGATGAGCTTTGGGGAGTGTTTTCAAAATTAATGCCTATATCTTAAATATTTTGTTGAATAATAAATTTGATCCTATATGAGTAAAATGCTCAATTTGTGTACATTTAAAATGTTCCTATGATTGACATGACTATGTATGAGCTTATTTTCATTTTTGACTTTGCTCAGAGACGAGCAAAGATTCAAGTGTGGGGGAGTTATTGATACTAGTTAGTGTGCCATTTTATACGTCAAAAAATATCTTGTTTAGAGCATAAATATCATTATTATAGGTCATTAACCATTAAAAATGGTAGAATATGCGTACAATTATCATTTTGAAAATTTATTACAAAAACAGGTGAAAAAACAATATTATATAACGTTTCCAGTGGACTTGGACCTTGAAGCGGTGAACTGTAGCAGAGAAGGCCCCAGTTCGGGCCGGCATGTGTCTGTGCCGAATGGCACATGGGTGATTCGGGCTGACCAAGAATGGCTCACTCCTTAGGATCTTCTAGAAGAAAGATATTCGCATAAATCTTGGAGATATGCTTCATAAAGAGATAAAAGAAAACTTTAAGATCTTAAACATGCAATACAAGACTTTACTTCGAATAACCTAATTAGATGACTCACAAGGCTTGGGAACCGACTTAGAAGAGAAATCAAGCTAAACATGGAGTGTGTCGATCGGCACGTGGCCTTTTTCCCAATAAACCTACTATATCTCGAGTTGTACCTATATAAGTACTTGTAAATCCTAAGGCTAGAGGAGACGCTGCTGAGAAACAACCTAGCCAAGTTGATGATCGCAAGCTCATAGGTTTGGAGTTTTAAGAACTATTGGTGCTTAAGGTGATCATCAAGGTAGGCCTACTAGATGCTGATGAATCTTATACTATGTATTATATTAAAGTAATGTTAAGTATTTTGTTGAATGGTTTTGGTTACTTGATCAACTGGATTATTTAATGGTCTTACATGTTTTTATTCCTTGCTTAGTACATAGGCTAAATTATTTAGATGCTATCTTAATCGTGGTGATTAGGGTAGTACTCTGGATCTTGTATGAACCAGATTTACATGTATCTCTACTTATGAATGGCAGTAGGTATGTGTAGAGTAGAGGGTGGTAGACTGATTAAGGCGATTGATTGTGACAGAGCTTGTCAGAAAAGCATCACAATCTACCCATCTTCGACTTCTTATACCAAGTAATTCCGTTTATGATACTATTTGATTGCACTTCATGGTTATGATCTTAGCTAGTAGATTATCTGATTAAACTCACTAAACAGTTTTATTTAAACCACTATACGAATTAAAATAGGCTTCATATAAAAAGCCTTCGTGCCGATCGACACAGTGATGCGCCGATCAGCACACCCTCAACCCACTTACAAAACAGTCTCATCTTCAAAAGCTTAATTAGATCTTTTATTAATGACTTTGCTTGATTCTCACTAGTCTCTATGAATTCGATTAAACATTAGAATACTCTAAGAGAAAATGTGCTTACATCATACTCCTATGATATATAAGTGGGTGTGTAACTACGACTGCAACCGTCATGATGCCGCGTCGGCAAGCAGCATGAGTGGACAATCCGGCATACGAACGATGGGCGATGGCGCTGATCAATGTAGTTGGCGACACATTCCTCCCACATGTAGGGGTAGTATCCTGCCAATCAAGCTTTGACGGGGATCGTATCCAAGTCCATATGATCGATCTTGTCAGCCTTTCCTCTACTGGCGTCGTTGATCTTGCCGCAAACTGGCTGACTGACGTTGCGGCACAACTCAGCATTCAAAGTCTAGTACCAAGGATGTCCACGAATCTTGGCCTTTGATCTTAATGTAGCTCACGACTATGCAGGAACAAATCACGTGATTAGTGTTAAGCTACTACGCATCAACCAGTTTACTCAAAAGCCTAAGCTGATGAAAAAGGGTGATCAATTCACTTTATACTTCAACACTCCTCTTGCGTGCAGCTCTCTTGATGCAAACATGGAATTGAAGTCAGCTACAATTTATTTTAATAAATTATGCCTGTCAGGATTCGAACTCGAGATATCTGGATCTGATACTATGTTAAGCTATTATGCACCAATCAGTTCACCCAAAAGGCTAAGCTGATGGAAAAAGGTGGGCAATTCACTTTATACTTCAATAATTAGTATTTTGAATTCGTCTGATTTCGTATGATTCGGATTAGACTTCCGAGTACACGGCCACGCGCACCACCGCCTCCACTTGCTCGCCAACACGCCGCCGCTGCCGCTTGCTCGCCTGTAGCTAGGGTTTGGTCACAGGGACGGGTGCGAGCGAGTAACCAGAGAGAGGAGGGGTAAAACGATCCATGCATGTCGTGAGTTAGGCTGAAAAAATAAAGAAAAAGAAGAAATGCAAAGATGAATCAGAATAGAAGAAAATAAATAGTACCGTTTTAGGGAAGCCTCTTTTAGAGAAGGGGTTTTCGCACCAGCAGCATTAGAAAGATACTGATTCATCCCTACTTATATGCAGCCGTAGCTGATGATAGCCTAATGTGTTATCCCACTAATCTTTTTTTCGAAAGCCACATGAACCTGTGGACACTTAAATTAGGAAGAGGAAGAAAGACACTAGCATAGAAGCCTGCAAAAAAAAAAGAGAGAGAGAAAGCATTCAGGTTGTCATCCCTCCAAGCGAAAGAATGGCAAAGCATATGGCGCACAAGCCATAGCAGTAGTGGCTCACAGGCTAGGAGAACAAGAATCAGAAAAAACATGTAACCTGCTTAAGAGACATTTTCTTTGCTCTCCCGAAGCTCGCATAAGGCCCGCGCTCCCGCCAAGCCCCATAACATTGCTTCCTCATGCATCTTCTGTAGTAACTGCAACTCCGTCAGCTCCACATCTTGGAAGATCCTTCGGTTGCCCTCATTCCACCATTCCCACATCACCAGGATGATCAGTGTCTTTAATCCTCGGCCTATGCTTCTAGGTTGTGAGATACGCTCTCTCCCAAGCATCTGGATGTAGCACCGGCAGATGCAGCCACTCTGAAATGATGGTCTAAAGACTTTTAACCACTGGGCACTCAACGAATAGATGGAGCGAGGTCTCAAGGTTCCGATGACACATCATGCAGAAGTAATGATTTCTACAATGTTGGAGCTGAAGCCTTTGAGCTGTCCATACACGGTCCTGTACAAGTAGCCATGCAAAGAATCTGCACTTAGGTGGAGCCCAAGCCTTCCAGGTGATCCGTTTGTACACCTTGTTAGGCAATTGCACCAAATATGCAGATTTTGCCGTGTACTTGCCGGTGGCCGATTCAGTCCAAGTGATGGAGTCGTCGATGTTGGTACGTCCCACCAAGCTCACCCGGTCCCATAGAATGACAAACTCATCAAGGAGATCCATCCTGAGGTTGTGCCGCAAATCCCTAATCTAGTTGTTACACGTAATGCACTTGCCACTATCCTATTCTTTCTCTTGGAGTGGGAGTATAGAGGGCAGGGGCAATGTCTTTTGGTGCCTCACCACCCAGCCATCGTGAGCACCAGAAATTCGCTTTTTTCCATTGCCTAGATGCACCTCTAGACAAGAGTACAAGCGCGCCTTGTCCCCCCTATCGCAAGGCACTGGTTGCACAATTCAACGGCTATCCGGATGCTCCCACTCGAACCAAAGCCATGGATACGAAGTGCCCGGCGGATTTTTTCCAAGTTGAGAATACTCAGACCCCCCCCCCCTTTTCTAGTGGTGTACATAATTTGCTCCAGGCAACCCTGCAGACGCCTCCACTACACTCTTCTTTGCCAGACCACAAGGAGCGCCGATGTTTGTCTAGTGCCTCTAGAAATTTCTTTTGTGGTTTGACGGCTGTGAGGAGGTAAGTTGGTAGTGAAGAGAGAATCGATTTGACCAACGCTAGTCTACCCGCAGCAGTAGAAGTCTAGGTTTCCATCCAGAGAGCCTACAATCCGACTTGTCCAAAGTGGGCTGAAGATGGACGAGGCGAAGACGGCCAAGTGTTATGGGGAGTCCCAAATACTGCAATGGGAATGAGTCCACCATTTTGGGGAAGATTTTTTTTATTTTTTTATTTTTTATTTTTATTTTTATTTTTTTTGAGAAAACTATGATGGGCAAGACCCCCACCTGAATTTTTCTCATTGCAAACAAGCTGTTACAGGGTGCGTGCACAACACTTTTGGTGACAGCAACAGAAATACAAAGCAAGTTCTGGGGAAGATATCCAATACATTCTCCAGGTTGATGTTTTGGCACCAAATCGTTGAAATAAAGCTCTTTTGCAGGATGACACGTAGACCAGTGCACTCCCCCAAACTCTCTAAGTATGGAAAGCAAGGCAGCCAATTCCTCACGGACTGGGTTTAAGAATAGCAACGCATCAAGGACACCATGAAGGCAGTCGAGCACCCTTGAAGAGTGGATAGGGTTCCTTGGCGCGTCGCGATATCCAGGATTCGTTGCAGAGGATCAATGGCAAGGATGAAGAGGTATGGCGATAGGGGGTCGCCCTGCCGAAGTCCCCGCTTGTGCATGAACTGTTGCCCTGGAACCCCATTGAGGAGGATAGAAGAGGAAGACGTAGTAAGGGGTTAGAGCAATCCAATTCCTCCAGCGACTAGGGAACCCTCTCGCCTCCATTAGTTCAGTCAAGTATTCCCATGAGACAGAGTCGAAGGCCTTTGCGATATGTAGCTTCAGTAGAAGGGAAGGGGTTCTATTCCTATGGTACCCTCTAGCTCTACTCCTGACCAACATGAAGTTTTCCTAGATGCAGAGCCCTTTGATGAAGGCACTTTGGGCCGGAGAGATGAGGGTGTCGATGTACTTGGCAAGCCTAAGAGCCAACACCTTTGCAAGAAGCTTGGCAAATGAGTGAATGAGGCTGATGGGTCGAAACTCCCCTGGGGAAGAAGCCACCTCTTTTTTTGGGAGGAGAGTGATATGTGCCGAGTTGAGCATTCCAAGGACATTGGCATTGCAATTGTAGACACATCAAAAAACTGCCATGATATCCTTCTTTATAATCGACCAACATGTCCGATAGAAAACCCCTATGAAGCCGTCAGGCCCCGGTGATTTCTCCGCAGGCATTTCCAGAATGGCCTGCCATACCTCCTCTTCTGTGGAAGGCGCCACCAGATCTGGTGCATCCATTTTCTATGCCGTCAAGGCCAATGAACCATGCGAAGTCTCATCTCTTCCTTGACCAACGAGGTTAGGATACTTCTTTTCCATGACCGACGAGGCCGGAACTAGTTCACGACCGACGAGGTCGAACGCTCACTTGAGACTTCATGAGAATCCGCACGACGATGCCAGATATCCTTCGCTAGAGGCCGATGAGGCTCTAGCACATATCATTGTCATTAACTTGTGCTCCTGTACAGTTGGAGATGACTCATAGTTTACTTGGAGACGACGACCATCAACATAGCTTAATCAGAGGTGTTCTGCAGCCCAAAGTTGCGGATGTAATTAACCGGAGGCCTCACGAGGTCACGGGAACCAGAAGCCACACAATCATCTGATTGTTAGATATTTGGCGCAATACTAATGCATAATGTGAGAAATTATACTTTATAATTCTCTGATGAATGAATAAAGTGATCTTTCCTCCATACTTGTGTTCTTGTGTTTATTGCACATTTTACTTAATTTTGTATACAAATGTATACTGGCACGCCTACACAAATTAGTACAATGTACGTTCGCTAGGGCAACTCCCTTCTCCCCGGAGTGTTTCTCTTCGCGAAACACAAGGAAGCCCGGAACCGGCAGCCAAAAAATTTCAAAGTGAAAAGTTGGGGGTCTCCGAGGACCATTCTCGCTAGCAAGAAGGAGCGCACAATGGTCGGACATGGAAGATGAAAGAGTCTGAGATGCGATGAAAAGAGGATGTCCCAATCTTGATTGCAGAAGACTCTATCTAACCTGACAAGTGTCGGCATTTCTTGCGCATTGCTCCATGTGAACCTTCTATTCTGGAGGCAAATCTCTTTTAGCCCACAGCAATCCAGTGAGGTTTTCAAATGGCTCATGAGACGCCTGTTGAGGTTGTTGTTGTTTTTATCACACGCCTCATATATGAGGTTGAAGTCCTCCAAGAGGTGTGTCATCTGTCGGCTTGGATGAACAAGCTCTTGCAGGAAAGCAGGTTTATCTCTATCTATTGATGGGCCATACACAACTGTGATCTTAAAAGAATGGTTGCTTTGCTTGACGGTCACAGAGGCCGACAGGGAGACCCATACAACGGGTTTTGAATATCGACTAACTGATCGTCCCAAAGGAGAAGGATTCCTCCCTTGACCCCATCTGCTGGCAGGTAGAAATTATTGGATAAAACAGGACCAGCAAGTTGATGCAACTGCCGCACCATAATATGTTGGAGCTTAGTCTCTTGTAAGCAAGCATAATTGTACATCTAGTGTTAGTTAGCATGCCTCTTACATTATCCCGACGTGCTCCCTCATTCAGACCTCTAACATTCCAATTGAAGATAGAAATGGGTTGTTCATTCATTTTGGAAACTAAAGGGTACACCAAATTGCATGACGAGGGGATTTTTTTGGCTTTCCCAAGCCTGACAACAGAACACTACAGCAGCTGAGAGAATTAAAACACCGGATTTTTTTTGGCGCTCCCACGCTGAGATGCTACAGACCAGACACTATTAAGAACAGCTACACCTACGATACATGGGACAAGCCCAAAGAAGCCTGAAAGTTGTGCTATCATGGGAAACGGTGGGCAACACATTGCAGATCAGGGCAGTCGCTACACGGCCCCTTCGCCGCCCATGGCGGCCAGAGCCTCGGCAACTGGCGGAGTCGTCAGACATGACAAATGGCATCGAGGGCCGCAGTCACCCTTGGCTGCAGCGGCTTCTTGAACTTGTTGTAGTCAGCGATGACATCCCCAGCCGGCGCTGCAGCAGTGGGGCCAAGACGTTTGGCCGTGCGATCCTCAGCCAACTTAGCCACCTTGACCCCCCTCAGCTTAGGCTCAAGGCGCCTGCTGAACCTGCGCGCCGGCAGCAGGTGGTGGCGGTGGAGCAGGGTGAGCAGGAAGCAGACTTGGAGTTGGAGAGGAAAAAAGAAGCTGCAGAAAGGCCTCGTCAGAAAGGGAGGCCGTCTCCATCGTAGACTTCAAGATTGAGTCCAGCAATAACAAAATGCTTCTGAAAGAGCTCCCCGTATCAACTCCTAGGACTTCTACTGGTGCACAAGATGCTATACTTTGACATAACCTCCATAGGTACAAAGTTACACAGTGCCAGAAGCTCAATTCGAAGAACATATGCTACGACAAAATTTAGTCAGTGACAGTTTCAAGACAGTTAATGCTATCTCGTCTACCTTAACTTTCATAACATGAATAATCTCTACGAAGGGATTCTGATGGTAGCATCCAATGCAGAACTGCAGACTTCACCAATGTAGCACGAAGAATCTTTTCTTTCAAGACAATAGCATCTCCCTCCAGAGCTATTTGCAATTCATCCATGCTCTTTATTGCATCTTCACGAAGGTCTGTTGGAAGATCATCTTTTCTGACAGTCAAGACATCGCTGAGACTATTAATCAAATATCTTGCTTGGTTTCTCAGATGAGCATGAATCCGTAAAATATGCATTGGCCAGTCAAGTAAAGCATCTTTTACAGCGTTGAGGATCCTCTGCTTACACATGACCTCCTTAGGTAGTGACACTGAGAAAACGTTGAGCTCTTTCCTCACATCTTCAGTACCATCAAGCTGATCACAACCATTACTTGCGGTTACTGTAACCACAAAATTTTCATCAACCTCAAATGTCAACTTAATATCAACAGAACCCTGATGCGAACTCCAGTTACAGATTAATTCAACCTCTCCCAGGAACTCATTGTTATCCACACTTACATGCTCCCCAAGAAAAATTCCTATACGCAGGGATTCTCCACAAGAGTTCCATACAGGCATCCACACCATCCGCTTTGTAGGGACTCTGGTGTGCCTTGGAATGACTGTGGTGAAGATCCCTTTTGCTGTCTCAAATCCTATAGAGAGTGGAATCATGTCTTCACTGATCTCTCTTTGATCTTCCACAATGAGAGCAGCTTGTATTGCTGAACCAATAACAACAGCTTCCTCAGGTTTCACTCTTGTGCTAGGCTGCTTGCCAAAGACCTTGGAAATCATTTTTTGTATCTTGGGAACTTTTGTCATTCCCCCCACCAATACAACTTCACTAATATCCTTTTTACTAAAATCAGCCTCTTTCAAAATGCTCTGACACTCATCCTCAATCATCTTTACCAATTTATGCACTAACTTCTCAAATTCTGGGCGAGAAATAGAACAGTCGAGATCGACAGCGCCTTCAGTGGATGCAGTCAAGTAAGGGAGTGAAACAGTGACTTTAGACTGGCTTGATAATTCAACTTTGGCTTCCTCCGCTGCTTGCACAAGTGTCATCATAGCAAATCTATCTCCACGAATGTCGACTGAATAAAGTTCCATTATCTGTTTAACAAAGTAGTCCACAAGTATATCGTCAAACATATCACCACCCACAGTGTGGCCACCGGTTTGAGCTATGGTCTGTTCACGAGTAATAACAGAACAGGATTTAGAAACAAAAATCAGCATAATCAGTCCATAAGCAAAATAATGACGAACTGAAAGAAGTACCTTAATGCTTGTCCCTGACATATGAAGGATTGAGACACTGTATGATCCAGAACCCATGCCAAATACAACAACATTACCTTCTTTTATTGTTGTACTTGAAAGGGCAGCTGCTTTTGGTTCATCTATTATATTTAAAACATCTAAGCCTGCTCTTTCTCCAGCTGACTTTATGGCCTCCCTTTGTTCAACACTAAAGAAAGCAGGTACACTTAAGACCACTTTTAAGGTGTCGTAAAACTTGTCCATCAGAACAACATCTTTCAGCCTTGAAAAAATGGTACTTGTGATTTCTTCTGGAGAAAGTTTCATTCCATGAATTTCCACCCAAGCTTCTCCTCTTGGTCCTTCAATAATCCTAAAAGAGACCTTTTCCCTCATTTCTTGGACATGACAATCATCAAATTGCATCCCAATCAAACTCTTTATATTGAAAACAACATCAGAAGGCGACTTCAACATTCTGCGCTTTGCAAGTTCTCCCACTGCTACACATTTGCCAGCACTGTTCAAATGTTGCAGGGCCCAAGCATACCATGCATCAAACTTGGCAAAAGCAACACTGGACGGCACATAACGCCCAATTTCACTATCAACAACTCGCGGGACCTGAAATAAGAGAGTAACTGAAGGTATGAGGACTCGATGCTGTAACAGACTAGACCATATAGTATTTCATATGAATCCAAGGAACTTCACTAGTATATGGGCTAAATAATTTTGTGAAAATGAACACTGAGAAAGCAGACATACAGAGCTTCTTTAGTTTGGGGCTTATATACATTTCTGAAAAGGAACACTGAACACCTCTAAGAAAAAAAAAGGTGCATCCAAGAGCAATCAATCAAGTTGCAGTCTGATTTCAACACTCATATATGTTCCATATGCAAAAGATATCAGATAGTCACAAAATGACAAAAGTTCAGACATCAATCAAAAGGACATATCAGCTCAAGGAAATTAATTGATAATGCTACCGTGCATGAGACACCTAATAAACTCACAGTAGTCACTACCATCACAAATCACTTACTCACCAAGTAGTCTCCTTAGTACAATAGTTACTACCATCACAAATCATTATTCACCAAGCAGTCTCCTTAGTAACTTGCCATCTGAAGACATAACATGTACTAACAATATGTTTACAAACCAGGGAATCTGTGATTGCAACTCTTGAATTTTTGCACCCAAAGTCGATTCCAACCGCAGCAACTGTAGATTGTATTGTGCTGAAAAAAATTTAGGAAAAGGCTTATTAAAAAGTCAAAAGGAAACAAAAAACGAAGTTTGTGTGATGCCATTTCTTACCTGAAAGCTACACATCCACGCACACGATCCTGAAACAAGAAAAGCAACTCATCAATACAAGTCAGTACGACAACATGCGTGATGGTAAATATTGCATCTCCACCATAATATATATATATATATATATATATATATATATATATATATATTGCAAATACCTCCTGCATTCATTCTCTGAATATATTTGTTACCTTCTACCTATGTGCTTCTTTTATATATAACGCGCAGCGCGTTAAATAGTATTTAGCGCAGCGTAAAATTATGGTTCTGTAACCATAAAACTTCCATCCAGAACCATAGAGTTTTATCTCGTGATCATAAAATTATATCTAAACCATAATTCTTTTACACACGGAACACGAAATTTTTACACCGCAAGCGTAAAAATTTTCTGCAACCATAAATGTTTGGTCCATGACCATAAAACTTTGCAAAGTACTAAATAACTATTTAACTATATATATATATATAAGGAGCACATAGGTAGAAGGTAACAAATATATTCAGAGAATGAATGCAGGAGGTATTTGCAAGAAGGATAAAAAGTCGATCCAATCAAGCCTTCCATCTTAAAAAATTCATGTAACTTTAACATTGAAAAATCCATGCAGACAGCCACTGTTTTCCTTTTTCCTTGTATATCTCATTGTGCCTTTTCAACTTTTTGCCTTTTTATTTTCATTGTTGGTATTATATAACTATCTCTTGGTCCTAAAAGGTATGCAAAATCAGTTCAATTATGATTCCCTATACAACTGATTTTCTATCATAAGAACCTACTAAAACAAGATGTTCTCTTAAATGCAGATTTAGTGAAGTAAACCAACCACAAAATGAATGTAGGCATCTTGTGCAACAAAATCACAAAGATGTAGTAGTTCCACGGCAATCATAAAAATTCCACAGCAAGTTTGTAAAGTTTTTTCCATTCCAAATAGAATGGCCTATAATTTGATTATGTGGCTTTAAACGGAACTGACTAGATAAGATATGAAAAAGAAGAATCAGCATTTTATAGTTG
Source organism: Eleusine indica (assembly GCA_030378355.1). Taxonomy (NCBI): domain Eukaryota; kingdom Viridiplantae; phylum Streptophyta; class Magnoliopsida; order Poales; family Poaceae; genus Eleusine; species Eleusine indica. The sequence goes on from CM059500.1 coordinate 47,812,269, forward strand.
GTACTACAGAGCTGAAATTCAGTGCTGCAGTAGTAACTTTCCATCCCTCCCATCTCCCCTTCAAGGCTTAAATTCTGTCTTCACTCTGCCTCCCCCTGCATCAACAACAGTTCCCACCACCGCCACCCATAACCCCATGCTCTGTTTTTAGGGTAGATGTTTCCTTATAGACATGTTTTCATTGCATCTTCTTCATCAAGTAAGAAATGAACTAAGTTTCTCATCACAAAGTTTGTCAATGCAGTGGTGGTCACCACTTTCTTTCGATTCTCACCATCAGTCATGATATGTGATCATTTTACATGGTAAATTACCCATATTACATGACAAATTACCCTAGTGCACCAAAGTATACATTAGTTGGCTTGGCTGTTTATACTGGAATGCTCACACCAATTAAATTGAATCCAGATCCTTACTGTAAATGATCGGTTTACAACTACCTGCATACATGCCACATTACACTTCAGTATGTGCCATGTCATCTCCACAAATAAAGGCAACGAAACAAAAACATGTGTCCAGTTGCCCCTTGGATTGGCCAGAAATAGGTTCAGACTATAAGCCTAGAGAAGATAAAATGAGTGTTAAATATGGGTCCTGTTTTACAGCTTTAGGCTCAAGCATCATACCTATGAAAGTTACAAAAAAGCAAGTGAACCCCAAATGTGCGTGTTTGCTATAAAAATAATGATTAATATTTAAGGTAGGTCACAGTCATAAGCAAATGGTCAATGGGATATAGACTCACAACTAGCGTTCCTTGCTAATTTTCAGCTGACTGAAAGTTGGTGTTTCTTTCAATCAACTCCCTGAGTTATCGAATCAAAATCCAACAGTTTACAATTATTATACAGATAATCCTACAAAAGTAAAATCAAAATACAAAGTAACTCACCAGTGACTGAAGCCTAGGAAATATGTAGATAAATACATTAGATGAAAAAAAACAAAGAATTGTATCAACAAATAAGTTCAAGCAAATGGCACAAAGAAGTGGATATCAAGTGAGCCCACCAGTCCTGATGTGGTAGATACTAGTTGCATGAACTTTGATATTCAAAAAATTAATGTTTTTGTAGCCGATGATGATTTAGATTTACAATAAAAAGGCATTGACTAAGAAGAGTCCAGCTAAAGCTCGGCCGAGAAAAGTCATGAACGACCCCCCCACCCCAGTGGGTCTGATCTTTACTAGACGATCCTAGACCCTACATGAGGATCCAACCTCCAAAGGGTCAGGCCCACCTCATGTGCACGGGGAACCATCAAATGGCCTTTTTTACCCCAGAAAATTTGCTCCCACGCAGAATCAAACCCAAGATCCCGGGGGTGCTACTAGAGAGTCCTAACCATTATGGTAAGAACTCATTGAAAACCCAGCTTTTTTTAATAAACCAAAACCCCGCCTTGAGTCATATTCAAAAGAACAAGGAATAAAAAAACAAGGTAGTGGGAACATCTAACTGAAATTTTCTGTGAAGGACATGATCCTGACCAGATTGTTCTCGATGCACCTCCAGACAAAAAAATAATTGCTTAAAATGATGAACTCATGGAACATTGTTTAGTTACTGTAATGTAATGGTTGACTAAACCTTGTTTGTGGTCCCTGAGTTGCTTGGTTTTATGCCAAAGTTGCCATGGAATGACTGCAGAGGAGCTCTCACTACGCTCAGGAAGCAAAACAAGATGAACTTTAGACATGGGCCATCTTCCCACGGCTTGCATGACATGATTTACCGCAATGAATAAAATAGCAGCCGCAAGGGTTTTACTGATCTACCATTATAACCACACTAGAAAATCAGGTGCACTTTGTTGTGCTAGTAAGTTAGAATGTAATTATAAACTTTATTATAAGATGATAATTCTCAAAAGATTTGTTTTGGATTTGAACATAGATCAAGCCCACCTATGACCATACAGTTTTAACAGGCAGACAGGGTGCTATTTTCTTTCTCTTTCATCTTCCCGTAGATATGCTGGTCTATTTCTTTCTCTTTTGAATTTTATTATTGGCCTGGTCCTGTTTCTTTGTGTAGTCAAAACAATGGTACATGATTTATATGAAGATTAAGGGCTAAACTGCAAATAACCAGCCAAACGTTTTCCACTTGAGCCCCTTCGTCCTCGTTCCCATCGTTTGCTAGCTCAAAGTTTCTCCCCTTCCTTCCATGGCATACTGTTCTCTCCCTCTAGATCCACAGCCGGTGAGCACCATCCAGCAGAGAGGAATAGCACAATCGAAAGCCCATGTCAACCTCTTGTCTCCAGTATTCCTCATGTAGCTTTTGCTCCTTCGCTCCCATAGAACTCGTGAGCTTGTTGTTTCCTGTCACAACTGAGCTGACAGGGCCGACCATCGAAGGGGGCTTCGCCCTTTCCTCCTCTCCTTCGGTTGCAGGCACTGCTAGAAATCCGACCTCGACCGCCCCCACATAACCTCTCCCATGACCCCATTGTCAGCAGGGGGGTGCACATATATCTCCCCCGTCACGCTTCTAGTCTACCTCTTCATCAGCCATCACCATTGAATGCCCTCTCCGTCTCCAAGCGCGCCATGAGACCTTTCTCTCCCGCTTCCCACTTCCCCGTGCTCCACCGCAGGTCATCTTCATCTTCCGCAGCTTCTACATGATGGCAAAGGAGGAAGAAGTGAAGTGATGCTCAACACGTGCCGATCGACGGTCAGATCGTCCACGTCGTATGAAAACGACGAGTTCATAGCACACGCCACCCAAAACGTTGAGGAGGGCACTAGGCCTTTACGCCTATACCTTACACTATTGGATGATTTGTTAACTAGTGAACCATCAACGAAATACACAAATGAATAGAAATGCGCAGGAGAGAAATAAAAATTAATTTTGCAAATTGGTACCGGAAGCATGCGCATCTTTGTCCATAGTAAACGAAAAGACATTGTGCTGGATGGTTTTCCAAAATCTGAAAAAAAAAAAAAAGGTAAATAGTGGAAGAGTCATAACATGAGATGGAGATTCAATGATTGGTAACAACATTTGGAAGAAAAGAAATAGCAGAAGAGTCATAAGATTAAAGGATGTTTGGAGATGTGGATGCATTTATAATATAACCCAACAATATAACAAACTAGCTCATTTTTTTATCACAGTCCAAATGTTGCATTACCCCCTCTGTTATCCTGATAAAACGTGGAATCTGCATAACCATACAAGAACAAATCTAGGCAGTTCGATCAGAATCAATGATGTACCAATGCCTAATGCTGGTACAGGTTAAGATTAAAAACCATTTCCTCAACATTATATCACCATTAGAAGTACTAAGAGCAACTCAGTTCCCCAATCCCATCCCCAATAGCAAAAAAACTGTCATATTGGGGATGGGAGGGTGAAAAAACTTCTCCAGCAGCATCCCTAATAATTCACCATCCTCAATAAACACCTCTCCATCCCCACTATAGTGGGGATCTCTCACCCCTCCCCAATAGCTGGTTCCCACCACTATTCTCATCCTGCTTTCTCCTTTCCCCAGAACCTTTCTCCCGGTCGTTTTCTCTTGGGTTAATTGGAACCATACCATTACAACTTTCACATTTCAAAAATATACCATTGGAACTTCTAATATCAGAATCATACCATTACAATTCTTCAAAAATTAGAACCATGCCATGCTAGACGTATTGGACTAATTTTTGTATTGTATCCGTCAACAACAATTCTCTTTGGACCTAAATACCCAGCACCTTATCCTCAACAATTTTCTTTGGACCTAAATACCCAGCACCTTATCCTCCCACATCGAGCACACCAACAAACAGGCATTCATTCTCTTCTCTTCTCCCTATCATTCTCTTCTCTCCATCCTCTGAACTGAAGACGCTAGTTAGCTGGGAGCATGCTAGCTAGCAGACCAAGATCCCGTGCTCCATCATGTCGTAGAGAAGGATGAATGCTGGAATGACGGGATTCAGCAGCAGCAGCGCAGGAAACAAGTTCCATCCTCCACACGCTGCCGCAAAGGACGGCGAGACGACGAAGCAGGACGGGCACGCGCTGCCAACGGCCACCCCTTGCGCATGCGCACGACGGCCACTGCCTCAGCCACTCAACGCTGTCGTCCTCCACACGCTGCCGCGGTCGTCGTCCTCACTCGCTGTTTCCTGCTTCTTCTCCCCCTGACTCGATCTGGATTGATGGGCCTCACGTTGATGTGGATCAAGAGGTGCAGGCGAGTACATTTTGGTCCATACAAAATGTTTGTACAGTGGCACAGTAGACAAACTAGTTCAAAACGTACAACATGGCATGGTTCCAATTTTTGAAAATTTGTAATGGTAGTATTCCAACAAGTGAACTATCAATGATAAATTTCAGAAACAGGAAAGTTATAATGGTATGAATCCAATTAACCCTTTTCTCTTGGCACGAATTTTTCCCCCTGAACCTTTCTCCTTCCCGCTCGTCATGACTCCCGCCGCCGCCTCGCCGAATCCGCCCGCCAGGAGCTGCCCCTCCCCCGAAATCTCTCCCTTGGAGCATCCCGCCGTCGCCTGAACCGATTTGGGCGGCGCGGCCCAAATCAAGCTTCTTCCCCGGCGCCACCGCCACGCCTCACGCTGGCTTGCGTCCGGGCCTCCCCGGCACGCCATGGCCGAGATTGATAGCAGCATGGAGGGGAGAGAGATGGGGACGAGTCCGGATTTGGGCGCCATGGTGCGCAGCTGCGTACCTTGGTCCTCGTGTTTTGCTCCGCTCCGTCCGACGCTGGCCGACTCCCTCTACCCCGCGCCACGAGCTGCAACGACCAGTCGCGCCGGCGCCCAAGATCTAGGTCGCGCGCGAGCTCCAGTGGCGGCTCCCTCCCTCTCGCCCGGCTGGATCTCGCGGTGCTCTCGCTCACGATGCGCCTCCTTCCACCTCTCGTGAGGCGCCGCTCCAGCCAAGCTCAGGCCGAGCTCGATTGTGCGGCGGTGCACGCGTGCTGGTCGTCGTGGAGCAAGGAGATATTTGTTATTTTGCCCACGGTGAGAATGGGCTTCGTCTAGATGCAAAATTGGGTTTTTGTTAAAATGACCATTGAAACATCAACGCATCGGTAAAATGTCTATATATCTTTTTTTAAAAAAAATACCTCGTATCTTCTTTTTGTTCCTTCCTCTGTTCTGTCGCCTTCTCCATCCCTATTACAGAGCTCGAGTCTACGTCTGTGACGTGAAGGCGGCGGCGGTGCGGGGTAACGCGGCGGCGAGCACAGTGGTGCGGGGTAACACGGCAGCGACCTACGGCGGCACGGGGTGGCGCCAGCGACGCGCCAGGGCATGGGGAGGCATAGCGGCGAGCCCGAGCGGGCAGGGCTCCGATGGCACGGCAAGGTGGGGCCGCGGCTGCCATGGCGAGCTGTGGCAGCACTCATAAGCTACGGCGACGTGAGGTAGGAGGAGGACGAGGGTAATTTATACCAATAAAGTTGTAATGAGCATATTATCAGAGCGTCCATATTTCAATGGGCATTTTAACAAAGCCTAATTTTACGTGGGTATTTGGGTAAAGCCCATTCTCACCGTGGGTAAAATAACAAATATCTCTGGAGCAAGGGGAAGGAGAGAACGGGGAGGGGAGAGGTCGCTATGATAACGTTTTCTTCGTGGCGTTTTTCTATTTTAAAAACGTATTTGATATAGTATGTTTTCTAATATTATTGGAAAACTGTTAAAGTAAAACTTTTCAATATCTCAAATTTAATTTTTGTCCATTCCCAATAACTCTATATTGGAGATGGATTATTAGGAAACTGTTAGAGTTGCTTTAACATCGTACTGCTCATCTGACCAATTCCGCCTTAACCTGAATACGCAAGGTTATTGTTTTTCAGATTAATTATCATTAACGTAAGATCTAGGATTTCGGTAATAGAATTTTATTTATCATAATAATTCGATATGATATCAGTATAACAATAAGAATCTTCGTTCAGCCAAAAAAGCTACCCGAATTCAAAAGTCATAGTTTATCTCATCATTTTAACAATATAATTGAATACAATGTAATAATAAACCTTACCGGAGAGAGAAGGAGAGGCATGATTATATTCGTCTCTGGATAGCATTGTACCGAGAAAGAAACGCGACAGGGGGTGGTGACAGGTCAGGAGGCAACGCAGCCGGCTCGAGGTTTGGGGATCGTAAGCCAGTGGAGGTGAAGACGGGATGGAGAGGCGGGCATCATCGTCAGGGGCAGTAGGCACGTTTGACGGCTGGACGGGTTCACCGGTGACAACCCTAGTCCTCTCCCCTTACTACCGTCGTCCCTAGTTCACCTAATTTGTGGCCTCTTGAGGACTCCAGTCTTCAGGCCCAACTTGCGGTGCACACTACCACCACGGTCACAATGGCTTTGGGAAGTATGCCATCTCATAAGGGAAATATTTTAGCGTATAAAATAGTTGTTTCGCGAAACAACCACCTCTTTTTTTAACCACGTTTTCTCTGTTACACATCATCAAAAATCATACATGACACTACATGAGACGGGCTAACATATAGCATTGTATCTGTCCTTATGGCACGTTTGATTCCTGCCTTACTGATCACCGTGGGATTTTTTTTATTAATAATCAAATTTTAATTATTTAATATTACTAACACAACGTTCTTTTAAAAAAAATCAAAATAATTTTAGTTTTATGAAATTTATAACAAATTTATTGTGTAGAGTAAACATTGAAGCACTCATTTCATCTAACAAGAGTTCACAAAGTGTTCGTAATTAGAAATTAGAAATTCATAAATGAGACTAGTTGTTAAGAACAATTGAATTTTTTTACCTCCTTAACCTTCTCTATTTTTTTAAATAAATAAAATTTAAAAAAAATATTAAAAAGACTGAGTGACCGAGAGAGAATTGAATCGGGAACTTGATAACTCCTCTACCTAGCACTCAAGCAACCCCTATATAGTTCTAGTAGAGACATATATAGTTCTAGTAGAGACACAATAGCATCACATAAATTCCTAGGAAAAATAATCATTTTAGATGTTAGAAATCCATGGATGCAGTTTTCAAATTCCAAAAGTTTCAAAAATATCCTGTACCATCCAGTAAAAAAAAAATCAGACATCGTATATCATTGACATACACAAAACTCGTTTCATCATGTACAAGTCAGGCATCAGATCGTATGATTGAAAACCAAATGGCACATCTTATACCTTCACAACGTATTTAATACTTGCTGACAAACCACTAAAGCTAGATTTCAGTTAGACCTGGGGTGCAACAAATCAGAATAGATGCACCAAAACTGGTCAACATATGACAAAATCAACCAATATTACGTCTCCATGTGACATTTCTTCCACTGATCAGTTGCAAGTCAAGCTACAGTACACGACACTCGTTTCATGTACAAATTAGGATAGATACACCAAACTGGTCAAAGTATGACAAAAATCAACCAATACTACGTTTCGTTGTGACGTTTCTTCCACTGATCAACTGCAAGTCCAGCCACAGTACCAACCATCATTATTGCCCCAGCTAGGACGATACTCCTGTTCCCAGCAGCCTGACTCAGCTTGACCATTCCCTCGGATAGCATGCCTACAGAGGTCTTAGAATGGGCCTTGCCCTTCATTATATGCCTGTAACGAACCGAATCCTGAAACAAGAGATAATCCAAATAATTTCGCCGCAAAATAAAACAGGTCCAAAAGTAAACACAAGTGAAAGAAGAAACTTTTATGTCAAAAAAAAAAAAGTGAAAGAAGAAACTAGGTCAGTGCTGAGTTTCTCTATACTCAAGCACAAATGGGGATACCAGATCAGAGAATCAGAGGGATGCACATAGTTTCGGTGACTGGATTGTCACGAGGCTTACAAAAGAGCGTTCAGCTGATTCACTCAAGGCAAGCAAAGAAAGGAGAGACGTAGCACTTGTCCCTCTTTTTCACATAGAAAGTATTCAGCTGGTTCACTCAAAATCAAGCAAAAAAAGAAAGATACCATCCCTTGTACCTAGTTAATCTCTAGTCGGTAGTGTGAACTCATTACATGTCTTTTAAGTAAATTTAGTGGCAATAACTCGAAACTAAGTATGCCCCTGTATAGGAAATATGGCAAGAACCCTTTATGACACAGGGTAGGCCAGATCTATATATCACAGAAATGTCATGTGAAGTACAGATGGGAAAAACTTACAAGATGATATAAAAACTGCAAAGGTAAGCTAATCCAATTTCTTCCTAATAGTTTGTATTTCACTATGAAAGCAAAAGCAATGTTTCGTGTCAGAAGAATGAAACAACAAATGAGCTCAAGAGAAACTGGGATTTCGGGAGGCAAAACATTGCAAAAGAGATCATCAGACTAACCGGGGGTTTTAAAGGCAAAGAGAGGGAGTGTTGGAGATGATTTTCAAATGAATCATAGACATCATTCACATACTCGTCCCACTCTTCAAGGGCATCAGGATCATCAAGGAAGTGACGACGTGTCTTCTCCGAACAGATCTTCAACTTATGCAGTGCCTGGGGCATACGTTGGGATACCTTTTTCTGTTGAGCACATCTCCATTCAAACTCCTCTTTGCTTATGCCACACCTGGGATCATAGTTGTTCTACACATACATTGCACAAATCAACATTGTTACTAAAATTCAACCATTCAGAAACGTCTCAAATGTTTCAAAATATCATGAGCATATTACCGATTCATTGCTGTAGTTGCCGTTGGTGCCATCTTCTACAGAAATTTGGAAGAGAGAGAGAGAGAGAGAGAGAGATTATGAGGCATGATGTTGACAAAAGAACATGAATTATGGTTACTGACTTCTCTGTTTAAAAAAGCGTACACGTCGGCCGCTTAAGCGCCGCCTAGGCGCTGCGCGCTGGCCAGACGCTTCGCTTTTACAAAAGCGATGTTATTAGGCGGACAAACGCCTGGGCGTCGCTAAGCGTGATTAAGGCCCTGTTTGGATCCACTGAGATTTTAAGAATCCAGATTTCAGAATCTATGAGACCTCCAAACAGGATAGATTTTCTTTTCGGATTCTATAATCTAATCTCCAGATTTCATAATCTGATCGGTATTCAAACACCACCATCTAAATTTTATTTAGAATCCGGACTCTAAAATCTTAAGATAATAATCAGATTTTACGAATCTGAACTGGATCCAAACAGGGCCTAAGCAGCGCTTTTCCTCTGGTTTTCTGTCATTTAAAAGATCATTCAAGGACGAAACTGCTCGTAAATTAGAGTAAATACCTCACTGGTCACTGCGCTACTTACTTTTTGGGCTAAGTCAACTTTGATATGGGCTCGCTTGGGTTGGAGCCCAGACATTTCCCCTTTTTCTCTTTTCTTTTCTTTTTTCTGTTTAATTTTGTATATATATTCACCGCTTTATCACAAACGCCTAGAAACGCCTAGGCGCCACCTAGGCGGCCTAGGCGCTAGGCGGAGCTTCTCCGCTCGCTTTTTGTTTCCGCTTTTTTAAACATTGCTGGTCATGCCTACTAAAATTGCATTGCCGGTTGGTTTTGTGCCCCCAAAAGATCAATCCTAACGAAATCCTATCACGCTTCAGGAGTTAGACAGAATGGAAACCTAACCAGCGCCTGTTTACATCAGTAAATACCAGAGTATCAAACCACACCAAGAGTTATTAATATCAGCTGCCTAAACTCAGAACAATGCATAAAGATGAACGCCCCCTTCCCACACCAACACACACACACAAAAAAAGTCACTAAGCAAGTAAGCAGGCGTCACCGCCGCTTTGAACGGAGAGAGAGATCGAAGAGACCGGACCGTAGAAGCTGCCGCCGTCGGATCCCTTGCAGCACCGCCGGTGTTGAGGCCGATCTCCTTCATCCCCTTCATCTTGCTGCGTGCCGACGACCCCGAGCTTCTCCATCCGAACTTTCCGTCCAGCAACAAGGTGAAGGGAAGACTGGTGGCGGCTGGGTGATGCGATCGTGAATCGTGATTCGTGTCTAGTGTGAAATTAGGGCAACCCTTGAGGAGGAGGCTGATGGGCCATTATACGGCAGCCCATAATATGTCCATTTAATAATGGGCCGGATATTTCCTTTGATCGGATGTAGCGGCCTGTTCAAATTTGGAGAGGCGACAACAGAGGACACCGCGTAGCTCTGCTTATTTTTGTTGTAAAACGCTTTTGGAAGACACCCATTTTTTAGAAGAAGAACTTCTGTTATATGTAGGCTTTTTATCTAATTCTAATTTAATATGAAGTAGGATTTCCCTTTTATAAATAGTTGAGCAGACATCCCTTTATAATTTCGTTAGAATTATTTAATAAAGAATTTCGTCTCTTCTATTCTTGTTATTTTTAGTTTTTGTTTTCTACTTCAATCTACGTGCATGCGATTGTCGATAACTCAACATGTTATCAGCACGCTCTATAGAGCCGTTCAACTACTCGACGATTAAAGGTATGATTTTTGATTGAATTTGTATCTTGACTCGTTGCAGTCAAGATCTATCTAGGAGATCGCCATAAAAATCTTGACTCGTTACCGTCAAGATCTACAACAACAAAAGCACGCTATAGGAGGCGGCACAATGAAATAACAAAATTAGATTAAAGACACTTATGCGCCCGCGATCTACCAACCCTAACCGGATCTGGAACCGGCAAGGGGAGGATCTGGGATATCCATATCCAAAATGGGATACGTCCAGAAGTTCGAAAGAACAAAGTTAAACGTGAGAGCCGTCTGGCCGTGCACGAAGATCAGATCTGACAGTTGGCTTATCCGGAAGGGGCACCTCTAACCGGATCCACAAGAAAGAAAAGAAAAAATCTCGAGATCCGTTCCGAGACAGCTCAGATCTGGGCCCTGTTAGCCCAGATCCGGCCCCACCGGACCTTGGACCCGGCTCCATACATCACAGAAAGTTGGAAAAAAAAAGAAGGGGAGGGCAACCGGATCTGGCAAGATCCGGTCCCCACCGACGACACCAGGCCACGGAGGCCGCGCTGAAGAGATGCATGGCGCCACCGGCAGCAGCTGCTCCCGACCCCGCCGCCTCACTCGGTGCGCGAGCACGGCTGAGCGAGCGCACGCTCGCGCGGTGACTCCCGGCCTGGGCCCACGCATGTACGGCGCCACCGGCCTGCTCCCGACCACGCGACGCATGGCCCCCCCTCCCCCCTCCCCCCCCCCCCTGCCGCTCGCTAGAGCGGCCCGCCTCCAGCGTTCGGGAGCCAGCACTTGCGCACGCCTAGACAAGCGCCCGCACGCGACCGCCCCCCCCCCCCCCCCCCCCCCCCGGCCGCCGCCTGGTCCAGACGAGCGCCCGCCGCCTGACTCCAGCGCGTGTGGCTCGCCCACGCGCCTCCCCCCCTACCCCCCCCTCCCCCCCGCCGATGCCTGACTCCAGCAAGGAGAAGAGAAGTGGCGGCTGGTAAAGAGAAAATGAGGGAGTGAGGTGAAACCCTAGGGGTTTCGTCCCTTTTATACCCTTTACAAGAAAAACGGGTCGGGCTCAATTTTTGGGTCAGATTTTGGCCCATTAGAAGCCCGATCAGCGAAAATATCTAAAAATTTGCAAAATAGCCCCTGGAGTTGTTGGAATTTTTTATGAAGCCCAGATTTTCGCAGAAGCGCCATTAATATTTTCAAAAATAAATCTGAAGTCTATATTTTGTAGCAAGACCCCTGAAAATTATGAATATTACCAGAAAATCATAGAATAAATAGAAATTTTACGGGAGTGTGTTATTTTACATATAACACCCCGTATTTTTCTAGATTTATATTAAGATAGACTATAGTCCTTATATTATTCCATTTTTACGGTTTATTGATTATTTTTATGTAGAAATACCAATAAAAATAACTTAAACATGCAGTTTTTGTTATACCACTTTACTTATGCCCCCTATTACCTGTATATATTATTTGCATATACATAAAGTAATTTTTGCACCATGATATCATGCAGATATCTGACCTTGTGAAAAGAGAATTCGATGTGCTTAACCCCCATAGAAGTAACTACTTGTCCTAGGCTCTTGATGCTAAAATCCTACTTAGTGACAAAAATCTCTTAAAGACAATTTTGCCTAAAAATAGGGAACCTGCTGCAACAGCAGTGAAGCAAGCTCAATCCCTGCATTTTCTAAGACATCATTTATATACTATATTAAAAAATGAGTACATGACCGAAAGGAACCCAAAGATCTTGTGGTACTCACTGCGTAATCGCTTTGAGCAAATTGAAGCAGTCTTACTTCCTAACGTGGAGCGTGAATGACAAAACCTACGCTTCCAAGACTATAAGACTGTTGAAGAATATAATACCAAACTTTATGGTATTGTGTCACACATGAAGCTGTGGCAAAGATCTTAAAGATCCCGACCTCATCCACAAGACTCTCTCTACCTTTCACCCTAAGTTCACCCATGCGAGCCGCCAGTATAAGAAGGACAAATATGATTCTTATGTCGCCCTGAGCAATGCATTGCAGCAAGATCAGGGGAGGACGAATTGATCAAGCAGAATCATTTGTCTCGTCCTACTGGCTCCATGGCACCGCAAGAAGCAAATACCACGTCATTCAAGAAGAATAACAACAAGGGTAAAGGAGCTCCAAAGGTGCCACAGAAGGCATCACCAAAGGTGCAAAACAACCCTAATAAGTTCAAGAAGAACTATAAAGGGAAGTTAAAGAAGACGCCTTCAGAGGGAGAATATGGGAAACAGGACTAGAAATATTATAGATGTGGCATGAATGGACATTGGTCTAAAATTTATCGCACGCCTAAGCACGTTATCGACTTGTACCAAGAACTTAGGAAGAAGCTTGCGGAGTATAAAGCCAACTTTGTTGAAGCTCCACAAGCCAAAGAAGACATCATGAAGATGAATTCTGGTACACTAGACAAGGCTCATAGAGAATCAAGCAAGGCCTCTGATATTGAATTTGCTGAAGACCTCAAGGCAGAGGATGAGTAGGACCTACATGGAGACTCCCACTAGTCTCGTAGACTACTTAGAATCAAAAGTTCTCCATTAGAATTAAGCATTAGTAATAGGGGTGCATTAAGTTTTTAGTAGTGGTTTATTTATGTAATCTCATAAAGAGAAGACATATTATCATTAATATATCATATTGGTGCGAAAATTGTTTACATTATTATTTCTGTTGATTATACATTATTGTATTAATTACAGAATCGTGGAGAACATGACCATTCAAGAGGAGCTCTGTCTCGTAGACAGTGGCACTACCGCTACTGTTCTAAGGGACACTAGTTATTTCCAAACACTTCAAAAGTATGATGGAAATATAACTACTGTCATTGGCAATGACACTAGGATTGTTGGCACAGGCAGAGCCATAATCGTCCTACCAAATAGTATGCGGCTAGTAATACATGAAACATTGGTTTATCCCGAGTCTACTCGAACATTGTTAAGCTTTAAGTACATCCGTGCAAATGGATTTCACGTAGAAACCAATAATGATAAAGGCGAAAAATATCTCATTATGACTAAGAAGGATGGAGATCACAAGACTATCATCGAAAGTTTCCCAACTATTAAAGAAAACATGTACTACACTTATATTAAACCACACAAAGAGTTTGCTGCATTCAAGATCGTATTTAGCAACCAAGAAGCCTATTGAACATGGCACGATAGACTTGGTCATCCATGTCTCAACATGATGCAAAGAATCATGAAGAATTCAAATGGTCACAACTTGAAGACAAAAGATTTCCTAAATCAAGAAGATTTTTTGTGCGTTGTATGTGCAAAAGGGAAGCTCATCACTCGACCCTCAAAGCTTAAGATTCAAGTAGAATCGATGGCATTCCTTGAACGAATTCAAGAAGATATATGTGGACCAATTAACCCCATATCAGGACCTTTTCGGTACTTCATGGTGTTGATTGATGCTTCCTCGAAGTGGAGTCATGTATGTTTATTGTCTACTAGAAACCATGCGTTTGCACGATTGACAACTCAGATCATACAATTGAAAACCAATTTTTTGGATCACAGAATTCAATCCATCAGGATAGATAATGACAGAGAATTTACCTCGAATGTGTTTAATGACTATTGTATGAGTCTGGGTATCAAAGTGGAACACTCTATACCACACGTGCATATATAAAATGGCCTTACAGAATCATTAATTAAAAGGATCAAGTTGATAGCTCGGTCATTATTGTAGAATTGTTTATTGCCTACCTCTTATTAGGGGCATGCAGTGTTGCATGCAGCAGCATTAATTCAATTGAGGCCATATGCTACACATGAAGAATCACCATTAACAATGGTGCGTGGTATAATACCAAATGTTTCTTACTTACGGAGATTTGGATGTGCTGTGTATGTCTCTATCCCTCCGCCTCAGCGAACTGCAATGGGTGCACAACGGAAACTCGGAGTTTACGTTAGATATAAAAGTGCATCCATAATCAAGTATTTAGAGCCATCCACTGGAGATCTACACACGGCTCGCTTCGCTGATTGTATCTTTAATGAAGATCATTTCCCGGTATTAGGGGGAGGAAAGTATCTCTCTCGGGACGAATGCCGTGAAATAGAATGGGAAACTAAAGGAATTCAAGGAATGGATCCTCACACTACAGAAACTGAGCTCGAAGTTCAGAACATCCTCCATCTACAGAGGGTTGCTAATGAACTGCCAGAAGCTTTCACCAATACAAGAGACATTGTGAAGTCTCATATACCGGCTACAAATGCACCTGAAAGAATAGACATTCCATTTGAAGAGGATGAATATATGAAATTCCAGCCTCCTTTATCAAAAGCAACGAATGCTAGGAAGAGGGGGAGTGATCTGGTTACACGGACACCAAAGAAGCCTAGAGTACAAGCTCAAGCTAAAACTCCTAGGAGACGTCCTGTGGAGAAGAAGCCTAAGTAAACTACTCAAAAGAAGAATATAGAAGGTGAAAGCAAACCACACGAAGTGGTGAGACTTGAAGAACAAATCCCAAGTGAGAATGTGCGCACACTTGAAACTCACGACGGGTTACCGAAAATTCCTGATCTAAACACACCTCTGAGTGATGTGGATCAAGAAAATGAAATAATAGAAGTTTCAACGAATTATGTTGAGACGAGAGTAGTATACAATAGAAAGACAATGAAAGTCGACTCATATTTTGCTGACACAATTGCAACACAGATTGACTTGGAATCTGAACCAAAGTCAATGAAGGAATGCAAGAAGCATCCTGACTGGCCAAAGTGGAAAGAAGCAATCTGTGCAGAGTTGAACTCGCTAAAGAAAAGATAAGTGTTCGGTAATGTAAGCCTTACACCAAAAGGTATCTTCCCAGTGGGTCATAAATGGGTGTTTGTCAGGAAGAGAAATGCTCAAAATATAGTGACTAGATACAAGGCGAGACTCGTAGCTCAAGGTTTCATGTAGAGACCTGGAATTGACTACGAAGAAACCTACTCTCCTGTAATGGATGGAATTAATTTCCGGTATTTAATATCATTGGCAGTGAATACAAATTTACAAATGCGACTTATGGATGTCGTCACTGCATATTTGTATGGAATATTAGATACAGAAATCTATATGAAAGTTCCAGAAGGAATTAAAGTCTCGAATGAAGAAGAACGCAAAAAGTATAGTGTCAAACTTCAGAATTCACTATATGGTTTAAAGAAATCTGGAAGAATATGGTATAACAAACTCAGTAACTTTTTACTGGAGAAAGGATTCTTGAAGAATAATGATTGTCCTTGTGTATTCATTAAAAAATAGAGAAATGTTATTATATAATCTCTGTTTATGTTGATGATTTGAATATCATTAGCACTACACAGGACGTCGAAGATGCATGTTCTTACTTAAAGTCTGAATTTGAAATGAAAGATGTAGGTAAAACTGCATATTGTTTAGGCTTGTAGCTTGAGCATACGCACGAAGGGATATTATTGCATCAATTAAACTATACCAAGAAAGTATTAGAGAGATTTAATACAAAAGATGCATACCCACTCAGATCTCTATGGTTGTGAGATCACTCAATGCAGAGGAAAACCCATTTAGACCAAAGGAAGAACATGAAGAATTATTGGGACCTCAATATCCCTATCTCAGTGCTATTGGAGTATCGATATACCTTGCAAATGATACGAGGTCTGATATAGTTTTTGCTGTTAATCTACTTGCTAGATACAGCTCGGCACCAACTATGCGACATTAGAAAGGTATTAAACAACTACTAAGATATCTGAGAGGAACTGAAGATTTCAGATTATTTTTCAAGAAGAATACAGAAGTAACCTTGGTTGGGTATACTGATACTAGCTACTTATCCGATCCACACAAGTCAATCTCGCAGACTGGATATGTGTTCTTGTTTGGTGGAACGATAATTTTATGGAAGTCAACGAAGCAGACGATTGTTGCTACATCAATAAATTACTCAGAGATCATCACATTATTTGAAGCCGCCAAGGAATGCACTTGGCTCAGAAGGATGTCAAGACATATAATGGATAGTTGTGGAGTACCGTATACTCCATCCCCTACAGTTATCTATGAAGATAATAACGCTTGTATTGCACAAATACAATCGGGATACATAAAGTCGAACAGGATAAAGCATATGTTACCTAAATTCTTCTATACGCATGAGTTGCGAGAGAAGGAAGAGATTTTAGTAACTCATGTCCGATCTTGTGATAATCTTACAGATATGTTCATAAAGGCACTATCAGCTTGCACTCTTGAAAAGTATCGGCATGGTATTGACATGAAAAGACTTAGAGAAGTGCTTGGAACAGGGGGGAACCTCCCTAAGTATATCATGTTTCTGAATTAAAAATTATCTTAAAAGTAATTCATGAAGATCGATAAACATTAATCATGAAGATTAAAGCATTATACTCTTTTTTCCTTATGAGTTTTTTATATAAAGTTTTCTCATTAAGGTTTTTAATGAGGCAATGCGTAAAGTGACAGTAATATGTGCTCTTTTCTCTATTTTTTCTACTAGGTTTTAAAGAGTTTTTATAAGACATGTTTATCGTGATAAAGAGCCCAAGGGGAAGTGTTGTAAACGCTTATGGGCCAGACCCATCTTCTAAAAGAAAAACTCCTGGCCCATGTAGGCTCCTTATATAATTCTAACCTAACACGAAGTAGGGTTTTCCCCTTATAAATAGTTGAGGAGACACCCCTTTGTAATTTCGACAGAATTATTCAATAAAGAATTTCGTCTTCTCTATTCTTGTTACTTTTAGTTTTTGTTTTTTACTTCGATCTAGATGCCTGCGATCGTCGATAACTCAACAATTTTAATGTTGGAAGGCATATGTAATTCTACCCTGTTTTGAGTATTTGAAGAATGCTAAAAAAAAAAGTAGAGAACAGCATTGTCGAAACAAAAAAAGGAGGACAGATCAGGAGTCGAAAAGGAAGTGGTTCGAAGTGGATGAGATAAGAACAGCCTTTGGTGGTAGCTAGCCGGACGTGGTGGAGTAACGGAATGAAGGCAGCGGAATCCTAAAAGCTTGTGGGCACCGTTCTGTATCATCAAAACAATAGGAGAGGATTGGATGGAAATGAAGGGGATTAAATTCTCATTTAACTTGTGAAGGATTGAATCTCTTAATCTTAGGGAATAACTGAACAGGCCCTGAAGCTGCTATGCTCATGGCCCCGCTTGGTTTAGTTTTGCCCGGCTTGAACTCCTCTAACGTGCATATTGTTGTGAACATTGTAACTGCACTATTGCGCACTATGAGCATGGTGCGATAGTAAACCGTAGATCGGGCGAAGCTACCATTCCGAGCTCTGACAGCTCATATAGCAAGTTGTTAGAATACCAGCAGTGTCAGAGGAATCGGAGCTCCCAAAAGTGAACGCGTCATGCCTTGTTTTAGCTTGAGAGTACTCCCGCTCTCGCACAGCAAGCAGTGGCACTATGCATTTGGCTCTGAAGAGTCCGTGGAGCAAAAGATAAGTCTCATTTTCATTTCGTGTTGGAATTTGTCAGGCAAATTACATGTCCAAATAGCTACGCGCTATAGTATTTCTGTTGGGAAGAGTTAGAGCTGAATAAGTCAAATCGAAGGGACCCTTAAGCCCCTGTTTGGGACGGATTCTCGTCCACTTCCGTTAAAACTAGTGGTGATGCACGCACACGTATAAATTTTGAAGCAAAAATCGAAATCAATAACAACTATAATTTTTCGATTAATTAAATGAACTATAAAATATTATGATCACTCACTTGCTATCCTGGATCACTCACATGCAAAGGAGACTAATCTTCTACATATATTCCACCGAAAACATAGTAGCTTATATGACTGGCATTAACTGACAAAAACTTGTTCTAAAAAAAAAACTGACAAAAACTTTAAAATCATAAGGGATTGATCATTGATGTGCCTAATATTGCCAAATACAAACAATAAAAATTGGGAAACCAAAGACACTTAACGAATGGTAAATTATTTTGCAGAAGTAAACCAATTCCCAAACTGAAACCATAGGGTGTTGGAATAAACACGTCATGAATGTGTTCCCGGCGTGCATGCATATGTGTGTGTCGCGTCTAGCGTTTGCGTCGTGTCGCACCGTATGTTGATCGATGTGTACAATCGAGTCCAGGTTTAGGTGCAGTGCGAGCTAGAGTTTGTTCCGCTGTTGACGCTGTTTGGAGTCTTTGGTGTGCATGGCGCCGATCCTTGCGGAGGAAGCCTCCATGACCGGGTTCGGCGGATCATGGCTGAGCACGTTCGGCGGATCATGGCGCAAGGGCCTGCATGGAGGTT
This sequence comes from Eleusine indica, assembly GCA_030378355.1. Classification (NCBI taxonomy): domain Eukaryota; kingdom Viridiplantae; phylum Streptophyta; class Magnoliopsida; order Poales; family Poaceae; genus Eleusine; species Eleusine indica. The sequence continues at coordinate 47,831,072 of CM059500.1, forward strand.
GGCTCCTGATGGGTTCTCCGCTTATAAGAGGCCCTTGTACTCCTTCGTTCAAGTTGCCAAGTCTAGTGAATAAAATTTGTCAAGATACAGGAGCAGTTGGCTCCGGACGTTCGTCACTAGCAAAATATTGTTCATCTCTTTCCTTATGTTCGTGAGTGAGAGAGAAGGGTGCAGTCGTTTCCTAGACTGAGCCAACAAGTGGCATCAGAGCTGAGGTGATCGAAGATGTCATCCCTTGGTCCGAAGAAGCCACGACTCAACAATGGCAGCGATGACAGCTCCGGCGGCACACCGCATTCGGCCACGGTGGCGAGCGCCAGCACTGTCGAACTGCCGATGTTGATGAGGTCCAATTACCATGATTGATCGCTCGTCATGAAGGTTAGTTTGGAGGTGTTGGGCTTGTGGGAGTAGGGGGCGACAAGGCCGATCGCCGTGAGGATCGACTTGCATTGGCCGCCATCCTCCATGCGATGCCGGTGGACATGAAGGTTGCCCTCGCCGTGAACAAAACTGCCAAGGAGGCATGGGCTACGGTGAAGATGGCACGGATGGGCGACAAGCGCGTCAAGGAGGCGCACGCGCAACAACTCTTGAAGGAGTTCGTGAACGTCGCGCCCATCAACGGTGAGTCAATTGAAGACGTCGCATCCCACATTGACAGGCTCGGCGGCAACCTACGAGAACTAGGCGAGGAGATGGAGGAGAGGCGGGTCGTGAAGAAGATCCTGCACGTCGTGCCGAAGTGGTACAACCAGATTGCATGGTCCATCGACATGTTCTTCGACCTCAACACCATGACCATCGAAGAGCTGGTCGGCAAGCTGCATGCCGCTGAGGACCGCCACATCAACGACAAGGTGGCCGAAGTCGACGCGGGTGTCAGGCGCCTGCTGCTCATAGAGGAGCAGTGGGAGGCTCGTCGGCAACGGTGTGGCAAGGATCGGCTGCGCAGCCACAACGGACGGCATGGCAGCAGCGAGAAGGAAGGCAACATTGGCTGCAGCCACGATGATAGTGACGATGATAGCAGGCGTGGTGGGAGCCGCTACCGTGGACGATGCTTTGACTGCGGCGAGCACGGCCACATGGCAAGGAACTGTCCGAATAAGAAGAGGGAGCGGGCGTTCTTCGCTGAAGAAGACGTCGAGGTAATGCTGTTGTGATGGCGAGGTGTGCCATGTCATGTTTAGGGGGGAAATTGTTGGAATAAACACGCCATGGTTGTGTTCCTGGCGTGTGTGCATATGTGTGTCGTGTCTAGCGTGTGCCTCGTGTGAGTCGCGTCGTGTGTTGATCGATGTGTACAATCAAGTCCCGGTTTTTAGGTGCAATGCGAGCTAGACTTTGTTCCGCTGCTGACGTTGTTTGATCGAGTCATAGGCTCTGTTTTAAAAAGCGACCGCCTAGACCGCTTAAGCGCCGCTTAAGCGCTAGCGGAGCTCCACCGCTTCATTTTAAAAAAGCGTTTTGCCCTATTTTTTTAATAATTATATGATCATATGCTATATTTTTATTATTTTTGCACCTTTTTATACTTATTTAATAAAAGTATAAATGCTTAGTTCCCCCTAGAACCGCCTAGGATCGCTTAAACGTCGCTTAAGTGTTCAAAGGTGCCTGACCGCTCGCTTAGTTTATCCGTTTTTTAAAACATTGGTCATAGGATCATTGGAGTCTTTGGTGTGCATGGCATCGATCCTTGCGGAGGAAGCCTCCAAGACCGGGTCGAGCGAGTGGCTTGTGGCATGGCTGAGCGTGTTTCGCGGATCATGGCGCAAGGGCCCACATGGAGGTTGGCTCCTGATGGGGTTTTCCGCTTATAAGAGGCCCTTGGACACCTATGTTCGAGTTGCCAAGTCCAGTGAATAAAATTTGCCAAGATACAGGAGCAGTTGGCTCCGCGGCGTTCGTCGCTAGCAAAATATTGTTCATCTCATTCCTTGTGTTCGTGAGTGAGAGAGAAGGATGCAGTCGTTTCCTGGACTGAGCAACATAGGGTACATTCCACTGATGTTTTGCTCAAAAGAAAACTCTTCATGGTAGTCCAATAAATCTGAAACTAATACTGGTACAGTCAGAGAGTACAAGTCAATTTCATGTTTCATAAAGAATATTATAGAACCAATTTCCCTAGTGCATCCACTCTGCATCATTTTATAAACTGTTTGTTAATCAACCTAACATGTATATCACTCTTTTGTATAGCTGAACCGTGACCAAAGAGTTTAGATGTCAAAACCAAATCAAAATTATAAACGTCTAATTCTATGAGACATATAAACACAAGATTCAGATCAATTATAAACAAATTTATCAGGTTCTAGTTTTAACTTATCAGATTTCAGAACACATGATTAACAAGTGCTGTCCTAACTATGTTTGTTTGACTGATGACACAACAATAAACTTATTTAGAGTTGTCTGCACTTTACATTTCTATGGAAAAACATTACAAGCATGAACAAATAAAAAGAGATCTTACCTTCTCCAAATGGGTAGGCATCGTTAGAATATAGAAAGCATCTGCAACAACTAAAGGGTGATTAATAATGGCCCCAAAATTAGCTTTTCTTGTTTTGATAGATTCCTGAATGTATGATAGCTGTCCATAAACATTGTAAAACTGAATAAGATTGCTTTTGTAGATCATAGTGTATCTCATCTGACATGCACAAAAGGTCTCCCATGTATTCTTCAAATCATGAGAAGTGCTCCGGTGGAGCTCTTCTTAAGTTTGCACGAATCTTAAAGCACCCACTTAATTAATTTTCGATTTTTAATCCTCCTGATTACAGGGCCCGGTCGTACCCACCTAAACCAGACCCGAAGCCCACCCAGATAAGCCCCGTCAACGCGAGGAAAACGGATCGATTTAACATCGCATTTCCTTTCTTCTCCGTTGTCCTCGTTCTCGCCGGCACAGAGGCGGTGCTGGCTCCGCCGCTGGATCGAGTTCATGTCGAATTCATCGCTGCCATCCCTCTCGATCCGAGGCTATGAAATTGCTGCTGCTGGCTCGTGTCTCTGTCATCGGAGTGAATTGGCCGCGGGATTTGGGGGCACTGGTTGAGGGGATCGAAGCGAGCAACCACAGGCACCAATCGCCGGAGTTGTGATTGTTGTTGCTCGGCACTGAGGTAAGGGAGGGAGTCAGCAGCAAGGTCCCCATCTCTATCACCCTGCACTCAGGGTTCATTCCTGGTCCGACGGCGACGACCATGACTATCGAATCTCCACTTCCTCACTGTGGAACGTTAGGGTACCCATTGGCCATTGCAACTGCAGCGGAGCACTCTCTTTTTGCATCAGCAGTGCAGCCAAATGACCATGTTAAGTGATTGAAGGCACCCCAATGTTAGCCTCTGTTCGAATTGTTCAGTAGGGTGAGGACAATGTCATGGTTGGCTGGTAATGAGTTTCGTCAGTGTTTGCATGAACATTGTTTTATTTTGATTTGATTGATCAACTCTAATTGTATACATGAGTTGTGATTGTGCTTCATTTATTTGATCAGAATTCAGATTTATGATCTTAATCTGTGTCATTTTGCTTTCACCAATCACCAATGAGGTTTATAAATAAATCCTTTATGGTCAGATGCATAATAAATGTTGTGTGGAGAATACATTCAGAGTATGGCATTCAGGCAACAACATTTCAGAGTCAATGTAACTTGATTGTGAAGGTTGTTGTGTGTTGAGTGTTGGCTGCATTTGCTTACTGCAATTGCAAACCGGTATTTTGGTGAAATGCAGAAATGGTAGAAACAATTTGGATTGAGGTGGTAATGCCGGAGGATAAAAGTCAAATGAATGTCATAGCTACAAACAGCTAGAATAATGTGAAGATCAAGCAAGTAGCTCTGGTTGCAAATATTTTTAGTCTGGGTAAAACTGCACACTGTATTGCTTGGCCAACCCACTCGCACTCATAAACTGCTAGTGTAATACCTCGCTCATGGCTGCGGAGGCGGCAGCGCACTTGCGGGAGAAAGAGGCGGAGGCGGCAGCGCACTTGCGGGAGAGAGAGGCGGAGGCCTCCTAGGACTGCCGCTCGTAGCCCTCTAATACCTCGCTCATGGCTGCAGCCTGCTGCTGCTCGTTTCTATCACCTCCACCAGTGCCCCCAAATCCCGCGACCAATTTACTCCGGCGACAGTGACATGATCGAACAACAGCAATTCCGCGACCTTGGATCGAGCAGGACGGCAGTGGCGAATTCGACGGGAACTCGATCCACGTGGTAGGGCCAGTGCCGCCTGTGGGCCGCCGAGAACGAGAACAACAGAGAAGAAAGGAAATGCAATGTTCCATCGATCCGTTTTTCCCGCGTTGACGGGCTCATCTGGGTGGGTGGGCTTCAGGTCTGGGTTAGATGGGTAGAGTCGGGCCCTATGATTAGGAGATTAAAAATTAGAAATTAATTAAGTAGATGCTTTAAGATTCATGCAAACTTAATAGGAACTCCACCAGAGCACTTCTCTCAAATCATTAGGTCATAATCGATCTGCAATCAAATTAGATGACTTGTAATGGAAGAGCAGAAAAGAGTTAAATGCACCAGAGACCCTTAAACTTGCGCTGTTGTGCCACTTAGGTCCACGATCTCTCAAAATAGAAATTTAGCACCTTAAGCTTGTTAAGAAGTATCATTTAGGTCCATTACTCCCCACGGTGGCATTTTCGCCGATGTGGCACGCCAGCTTGGACTGCACATGAGAAGCACATGATGACGGGCAGCTCTGGACAAATAGCACGGAGCCCCCTCTTCTCCCCACAATTCTGAATATCTCTGCTTTGAGTTCATCGCTGGGTGGGGAGCAGAGGGAAGGAGACGGCGGAGCCACGAGGTGCTACGAGTGATCGAGGCAATCATCGCCGCCACAGCAGGAAGGAGGCGACGAGGAGGGACGCGCGGGGGGGGGGGGGGCATCCGCTAAGCATGGGTTCCCTCTTTTGATCTCACCGAATCAGCAAGATGGCACCCACCTTACGTCGGGAAGGCGAACCGCCGCCCCTTTACAGTGAGTGATTCAAACTTCAAATTCATGGTAATGGTGATTCTCCTAGGTTTTGTGGTGGACGTTCTTGGTCCTGGTTGAATAAAGTTGCAATTTTTTTGGCCTTCTAGGGTTTTAGATTTTGTTTCTGATGAGTTCGGGTTAAGGAAGTAAAGGAATTGTTATTGTAATGTAGGTGATGATTGTGATGAGTTCACAGTTGAAGTGCACTGTGGGGGTTTGTTTGTTGGGCAAGGTTCAAACAGGGCATACATTGATGAGAAAGTGAACTGGTTCGACAGGTGTGAAGTAGATACATGGTCTCCTGTGTGGTTTGGTGATTTTGTGGAGCAGCTAAACTATCCTACATAAGATAATTTGAAGATATACTGGTTGTTACCTGGAAAAGATCTATCAGATGGTCTTAGAATCATTTCCTCATATGGAGACACATTGGTTATGAGCTCATTGGTGAAAAAAAGTTAGGAACTTTGTTGTGTACTTTGATCATGATGATAACATCTTAGGCATTAATTGGGATGACATAGTGGCTAACCCTATAGCTTCACTTCCCAAGGTAATTAGCCCATCAAAGGTGAAATATGTTGAGAATAAGTGGGAAAAGTTGCTAGAATTTTACTCAAATCTAAACAATAGTGCAGATGATGTTGGCATACCAGCATATGCACCTTCAGGTGGGGCAGAAGATGAAGACAGTGGAAGTGAGTGTGACTCAGACTTTATTGATAGTGATTATGAAGTTGGGGGTGATGATGATGATTTATTTGTGGACAATGTTGATCCATATGTTATTGATGAGGGAGTGGGCAAAGGGAAGAGCATAGGAAAGGGAGAATATGTACCTAATAGAGAAGGTGATGAATTGATAAGTGATGAAGATGAGTTGTGTCAGCCAAAATCTGATGGAGAAGGTCAGTGTAGCAAGCAGTTCAAGTCATTCAGAGTTGGAAAATCCTATATTCAAGGTGGGCATGATCTTTGATTCAGTAGAGCTACTGAGGAAGGCTATAACATAATATAGCTTGAAGCACAGGGTTGAAATCAAATTGCCAAGGAATGAGAAGAAAAGGCTTAGAGCTGAATGTGCAGATGATTGTCCATGGACTCTATATGCTTCATCTGACAGCAGGACTAAAGGTTTGATGGTGAAGACCTTTAATGGTGAACACAACTGCTAGAAGAAATGGGTCTTGAAAAGATGCACATCCAAGTGGCTTGCCTCCAAGTATGTAGAAACTTTCAGAGCTGACCAAAAGATGACACTGAGCAACTTTGCAAGGATTCTCCAGAAAGAGTTCAACATCACACCTCCCAGAACAAAACTTGCTAGAGATAAGAGGCTTGCCATGAAGGTTGTACATGGTGATGAACTGGATCAGTACAACAAGTTGTGGGATTATGGTCATGAGCTAAGGAGAAGCAATCCAGGAAGTACCTTTTTCCTTAAACTTGATAACAACCTGTTCAGTTCAATGTATGTTTCACTTGATGCATGCAAGAGGGGTATCCTAGCTGGCTGTAGGCCTCTCATATGCTTGGATGGGTGCCACTTGAAGACTAAGTATGGAGGGATCATGCTCACAACAGTTGGCATTGATCCAAATGATTGTATCTATCCAATTGCCTTTGCTATTGTTGAAGTTGAATCACTACTCACATGGAAGTGGTTCTTACAAACATTGAAGGAAGACCTTGGTATTGAAAATACCTATCCATGGACCATCGTGACAGACAAACAGAAGGTATGTGATGTTAAATATCTATACATCATGTGTGTGTGTGTGTGTGTGCAAGAATCTGATGCATGTCTCTATTGTTTTAGGGTTTAATTCCAGCTGTGGGGCAAGTTTTTCTAGAATCTGAGCACAGATTCTGCGTGCGGCACCTATACTCCAATTTCTAGCAACATTTCAAAGGTGAGAACCTAAATAACCAACTCTGGGCTTCTGCATGGTCTACCACAGTGGAAACATGGAATGAGAACATGGAGAAAATGAGAGTACTAAATCAGAAAGCGTATGAGTGGCTAGAAAAGATGCCTGCAAACACATGGGTTAGAGCCTTTTTTTGCATTTACAGTAAGTGTGACATTCTCTTGAACAACATTTGTGAGGTCTTTAACAAGTACATTCTAGAAGCTAGGGAAATGCCAGTGTTGAGTATGTTGGAGCAAGTGAAGACACAATTGATGAACAAACATTACACCAAGGAGAAGGAAGTTGGTGAGATGTGGAATGGACCTATCTGTCCTAAGATCAGGAAGAAGTTGCACAAGAACACTGAGTGGTCAAACACTTGTTATGCACAACCTGCAGGAAGGGGAATTTTCCAAGTGCAAGTCATGGATAGGCAGTACCTAGTTGACATTGGAAAAAAACAATATGATTGTAGGAGGTGGGATCTCACTGGTATTCCTTGCTCCCATGCAATCAGCTGCTTGAGGCATGTAAGGATTCCTCCAGAATCAGTTGTCAATGAATGTACTCAACTACAAGATACCTTCTTGCTTATGGTCCTAAGATTTGGCCTTGCAATGATAAAAGCATGTGGCAGAAAGTGGATGGACCTGAAGTTCGACCTCCTATGTATGAAAAGAAAGTGGGTAGGCCTCCCAAGAATAGAAGGAAGCAGCCTCATGAACTGGAAGGCAAGTATGGTCCTAAGATGTCCAAGCATGGTACAATAATCAATTGTAGTTATTGTGGAGGGACAGGGCATAACAAGGCAGGGTGTGATATGAGGAAGGCTGGAATCAGGCCCAAACTACAACCTCAGAGAAATCCTGTAGTGCCACCAAATGACTTGCAACAAGAAGAATATTCCTATGTTGAACCACTTATAAGTCAGGTATTTTCAGACTTCATCATGCTAAATTTCTGGACAATCTGCCATAATTTTCAGACTTCATCATGCTAAATTTCTGGACAATCTGCCATGTGAATTTTGTAGGTTTCAATGCATTTTGGAGATGGGAGTCAGCCATTGTATTCTCAGATGACAAATACCATGATATCACAGCTGGATGCAGAGGTAACTTCATATGTCAGATATACCATGTGGATTCAGCTACCATGATATGCCTGAACTAAATACCTTATTTTCAACATTGCAGGTAGGTGTATCCTCAGATATCAGCACAAGACAGTTGCATCCTCAGCCATTGCCTGATTCAACATTCATCATGTCTAATATACCATCCTCTAGGCCTGTGCCACCTACCACAGCAACCAGGGCCAAGAAGACCACCACGACAAAGAAGACCGGTACATTGGAAGCTAAGAAGAAGATTGCAAAGCAAAAGAGGAAGGCTTGATGTTCACCAGCTGACAAGTGACTGCTAGTCTTTTGTTTAGGGTACCATGAAACTTCTGTGATGCTTTTGGTTCTTCCAGAAACTTAACTCATGGAAGATAGCAGAAAGATAATGCATGTTTACTACTTTTGGCTACAAAACAATGTCTGTATAAAAGTAGGCATGAATGCTTGGTGTTAATTCAGTGCAAATTTGCTTCCATTACTGATACTTGAGTTTTGGCATACACATGATGGTACAGACCATCATCAGTAGAACAAACAAGATCAACACCGACACAAAGAGCACACACACCTAAGATGCTAATTGCCTTGACTAAACCAACTAGTTCCTTCACGATGCCTTCCAGATCAGCTTCTTTGTTAACCGTGTCCTTGCCATTCATGCTCCAGTGCAGCAAATCGAAGGCAGACCCTCTCGCCTCTACACCTTGCCAATTTGAGGCCGAGGCGCTTGAAGCATTGAGGCCGCTCGCGGTGAAGTTGCTGGCACGCAGCGAGGAGACCTGCGGCCATGAGCTCATGGGCGCGCGGCGAGGCGCGGCCGTGAGGTCAGTGGAGCGGCGAGGAGGCCCGCGGCCATGAGGGCATCGGCGCGCGTCGTGGAACGACCGTGAGGTCACCGGCGAGGAGGCCCGCGGCCGTGGGCGGCAAGCTGGCCAGCTGCCGTGGCGGCGGCAAGGAGGCCGTTTGTGACGTTAAGGATTGCGAATCGACCTTTTTTTGTTGAAATTGATTGTGGATCGACTTGAAGCCAGAGAGAGAGAGAGAGAGAGAGAGAGTGATTGGGGGAGATACACTTTTCTATTTTATGAAGATGAGAGGGTTCTAAACGCAAATAATCCATCTCCCGACGGGCGGCAACAATCCCGCCAAAACACAGTCAACTCGAAGCTGGCGTGCCACATCGGCGAAAATGCCTCTGTGGGGGGCAATGGACCTAAATGACACTTCTTAACAAGTTAAAGGTGCTAAATTTCTATTTTGAGAGATCATGGACCTAAGTGGCACAACAGCGCAAGTTTAAGGGCCTCCGGTGCATTTAACTCAATAAACTTGAATATGTATGCAGGCTGGTAGAAAAAGGATTAATCTCTACTACCTCCTCCGAGGTAAGGACACTGAGCACAACATCATCATTTTCAAGATCACCTCCGTTACCACATCCGATTTGTGTTCAGTCATATCAAAACATGGTTCGAACCACCCAGTGTTGTTGCTCGTCTTTTCATTCCAACAAAGAATTTCTGTTGTTCAATGAAATGGATCCTTCGTAATAACCAAAAAACGATGCAAGAGATGGTTGTCAAAAAATCTTCTAATCATCTCATATTGAAAGTGACAAAATTAGTCCTGTTTGAAATACTTTAGTAGTAATGATTGGAAACAATGCAAAGCTGATGGATTGTTGTATTTATTTCAAAACACCACTGTTAAGCTACTTTGCACCAACCAGTTGTACCCAAAAGCCTAAGCTGATAGGAAAGGGTGTACAATTCACTTATTTAAGCTACTATGCACTAACTAGTTGCACCCTAAAGCCTAAGCTGATGGGGAAGGGTGTACAATTCACTTATGGTTCAACAACCACAACCAATTTTCAGATAATTTAAACAAATTTGCACATACTTAGAATTTGAATGAATTTGTAGAAAATAGTAAATGTGGTTTTCCTCTGGAAGGATTAGAAATAGATTGCTCCTGTGTTTAATTGTTTATACTCCAGTACTAAAAATGACTGGAAACAGTGGAAAGCCGATGGGTTGTTAGATTTAGTTTGAAACTAGTTACATGTGGTTGTTAGATTTAGTTTGAAACTAGTTACATGCCCATACGTTGCAACGGGAACTAAAAATTATGTGACAGAATAACTACATGTTTGTGCATGAATTGAGAGCTAAAAATTTTATCATGTTATATACCCATAAGTTTTACAATACAATAGTGGATACAACAATCCAATTATCCTACATCCCTCAATCTGATTGACGAGTCGAACGATACCAATCCATTTTTATAATACCTGAATCAATAAATCATCACTCTTTAGAGTTGCAAGAATACATCATATCATTTGTAGAGTATAGCAAATTAGATTACATTCATGTGCATTGTAACAGGAAGCACAAAATATTAAAAAGTGTGATAAACTGGGGAGGCAGCACTTGTAGCTCATGTTACATATATTTCAGGTCCTAACACAGCATGATCTATGCAGCCACTATATATATATTCTGATTACAAGACAGTCAAGTGGCCACTTGCTATCTTTAACATAAACCTAACATGAGGTCAATGCACTAAAAAGAAAAAAAACCATCCTTGATCTATGCAGCCACTATATATATATTCTGATTACAAGACAGTCAAGTGGCCACTTGCTATCTTTAACATAAACCTAACATGAGGCCAATGCACTAAAAAGAAAAAAAACCATCCTTGAGATAGAAAATGGTAGCATATATGTTCTCTGTGTTGATATTTGTTAGCCTTGAGGAACATTAGACTGGACAATACACAACCCTTTATCTATGTCATACCAATGCCATCTGTCCTAGTAGTTATGCAGAGTTTGAACTAGATATAGGTAAAAGAGCTCAAGTAAAAGTTGCAGAGTGTTGAAAAAGATCAGAAATCATCTCCCCTTATTCATATACCTTCTTGCAACAACAACAAAGCAGGACTGATATAAAGGCATGCACATTTCAAAAGAAATGCAACAGATCAATTATAATATTCTAGGGAAAGCATTTGTGGAGACTAAACTTATACTCGTCGGACGCTGATCACATCAAGTACAAAGAGCTTATATTCCAATCTTCATCCCATATAGGAAGTTTGAAAAATGTCAATTGATCCAGCTCACCTAGCTGATCTTTTTGAAGCTCATGAACATCAGTGCCAACACCCGTGTACAAACCCTTCACATTACTGTTGCCCTGCAGTTGGACATACCTGTCTTAGTGATCATATCGTAAAACCTGAGCAAAATCTACTAAATGAATGTAGGGATAAACTATGCTTCTTGCAAGTTCAATGCAAAGTTTTTTGTCCGAAACTCTGAATTATGTTCTACAATGATTATACAAACAGGCTAATGAAAATCTAAAAGGTGGTTACTTTGCCCATAGTTCTCGTTAAAGTACTTTTGCTCCCCTGGCTAATGAAAATCTAAACAGGAGGAACATGGAGCCGCGCATCTTTATATCATAATTACATCATGGTTGGACTCTAATATTTAGAAAAACATTTAAGAGCCTATTGCATCCTTCTCCTACAGGTTTGATGCTGCCTTTTCATTAATTCAATCTTCTTCTCAACAGATATTTGCATCATTGTTGATTGGATGTTGCTGATAGACCTACATTGCTATCTTGGTGCCATCAACCAAAAAATGTGAAGTCTCAAGCATGACATCTAGACAGTAGTTGACCAATATTACCTGTGCTAGCGGTGTTCGATCAACCCCTAAATTGACTGGCCCTATGTTGTTTTAAGATGCCATCTCCAAGGAAAGGCAATATATCAACGTAATCAGGCGAGCAACATTATTTATTGTCTTTTATTTGCAATATATTTTTTAGGCAAAACAATCCGGTTATATCTATTTGTTGCTAACATATTCGACACAAAGGAATTAATTCATTCAGCAGCTATACAAGAGATTCAGCCTTCTAAATATATAAAAAATTAAAAACAATGTACAACAAAATAGTGCCTTAAATTCTAGGAACATCTACTACTAATGCCTTAAATTCTAGAAATGTCATGCTCAACTTGAAACAGAATATCTACTACTAATGCCTTAAATTCTAGGAACATCTTTAATTGCATTATGTAATTTGGATGACAAAACTTTGACATCACTATTTAGTGGAATAGTTTGCAGAGCCGTCCAATGTATGCTGAAGAATGGCCAGCTTAGTAAAGTAGCGGGGAGTTACAGGGCAATAATTACTTGACTTTCTACTCACATGCAAAATATTTCTAGCCTTTGGCTGACCAATGAGTTCCAACTTAATGCCATGACCGAACCCCCGCTCTGTAGACCATAGGAGAATGTCCGGGGGAGGATTCTTCGAGCAGTTTTACGGTACATTTTACTATCAGTAATTACTGGTAGTAATTAGGTAGTAAACAAGATCTAACGGTTTAGAATATTTGTCTATTTAATACTGTTACTACCAGTAATTGTAGGTAGTAATAACTTTACTGGGGTAGTTGTTGGCACTTCCCAAGTGCCCCTTTTATATGTGAATATTACCCCAATTAGAGCATAATTGATACTAATTTAGGCCATTTACCTATGATATTGCCTATATATTTGTATATGCGTTGTTTTGGAGCTTTATTGCAGAAACAGGTAAAATTGGTGATTAATGCGATGATGGAGAGGACAGGAGTCCAGAACCGACGAAAAGCACTGAAGAAGCCCAGTGCGCCGATCGGCGCAGCCCATGAGCCGATCGACGCAAGGGTGTTTTGACCCACAGAAGTGACCGAGGCCCATTCCACATGTTTATGGAAGTTTATCTGTGCAAGACACTTGAAGATATTTGTCTAAGAAGAATTATAAAACTACAAGAAGATTTATGAAACTCCAAGATCTTAATGTGTAGTACAAGACTTTATCTCGAAGGAAAAGGCCCACATGGCAGCTGTGAAAGACAGAGAAACCGACTCGGGGAAGAAATCAGAGAAGACACGGCTTGCGCCGATCGGCGCAACCGCCTTATTTGCTAGAAACCGAGTCCTTTATGAGTAGAACCCCTATAAATACTTGTAAACCCTCACCGCGGAAGAGGAGGCGACAGAGGGACACCAGATCCATGAGTTAGAGCCACCGAGGCTTGCCCCGTTAGATCTCCAGTTGAGTTTCAAGAACCATTGGAGTCAAGAGTTGATCTGTTAAGGTAGGCCATCTCGATGGGGATGAATCTTACTCTATGTATCTCAAGGATGATTGAATATGTTGATGATGGTTTTGGTAATTTGTCTATCTTGATTCTATAATCATGCATGTGCTTATTCCAATTGCTTAGTTCTAGGCTAAGTAAGTAGATATTATCTTAATCGTGGTGATTAGGATAGTATTCGGACATTGTATTGATTATGGTTGCTTGATGATGCCAATAGTGTGGTTTAGCGGTGACAGCACTAAGCCTGTGCAGCACTATTGGATAGTTGAGTGGGATAAGATACTCGCGCAATTAAGGGTTTCCTCCCTGCAGCGATAAATCGGGAGCCGCTCGGAAAGCAGGGTGGTCTTACTCATTATAGGTTTTCATTGATCTATGTAATTACCCATTATGATGCTATTCAATTAGACTTTCTGGTTACGATCTCACTAATAGATATCTGGCTACTCACTTACCAGCATAGGTTTACAAGATCTGGAACACTTTGGCTTAGTTTCACTGGTGTGCCGATCGGCTCAACTCCTGCGCCGATCGGCGCAACAACTTCGGCTTAGATCCACCAGTGTGCCGATCGGCTCAATTCCAGCGCCGATTGGCGCAACCACCGATTCACTAGATCTTGCGCACTTTTGTTCAGTTTCACCACCGTGCCGATCGGCTTGACTCCCACGCCGATCGGCGCAATGACAGATTTACTGTATGGCGCACCTTTGCACTGGCCAGTCTCCTCCTCATGCAACCTGACCTTGATAGTAGCCTTGACTAGATCTTTTACTGTTAACTTTGTTTAATAAATCCCTAAGGTCCCAGTGGATTTGATAAACCTTGGAATACTCAATTCAAGGGAAAAAGAGCTATAATCGTACACCGTCCTCTTACGGTATATAAGTGGGTGTGTAGATACGACCAACAGAAAACCAGAGAGGAAGGGACACGGGTGCGGAGTGAAAGGAAGGAGAAAGCGGAGCGCGGCCTGTGCCGAGGTTAAATAGGCGGCCTGCCCAAGAGCTGTGCTCCGACTTGACCATGGGGCCCAGCCATGACCTGTCCGAGGTAAGGAGCTTAACTCCCCATCGCGCGATGCGCAGCTCAGATTCTGCTACGTCCCTCCTGTTCTCTCCATTTCCCCCATGACTCCCTAGCTTCTGCCTTATTCAATGACTCCTTGACCCCACGAGCCTCATTACTCGAGCGGAGAAAGCGCGCCCACGATTGCCACGTTGCGAAGATGGAGCAACGCAGCGGTCCATCCGGGACAACCATGACGTCCACTCTAAGGTAAACACGTTGCTCCCGCCTTGAACAATGGGGGAATGGCTCAAAATCGACCGAGGCCCCGCGCCCCCCCCCCCCTTATCTCTTCAAAATCAGTAAAGTGCGCCTGCCATTCCGAGTCCCTCTGTTTTTCACGCCTAAAGTCCTCCCAAAAAGCCCCTATTTATTCGAAAAGGGAATGGGATGATTAGGGCATGTCTTGACTGACCATGTCTTGCAGCAATGACTCGATCAACCCCGCGGGGTCCGATCGATGTCGACCCTTATGGCGGCACGATGAGCCACGACCCGATCGACTCGGCTCGGGGTCGACGGGCACATGTAAGATGGGATAAGAGGCTGAAAACTACCTCAACGGCCTGATAGCGCCAGGGTTCTAGGACTGGTCCCACGAAAGGGTTCGATAGCCACCCAGTGCGCGAGACAAGAGTGAGGGACCCAAGCGATGGGCACACCTAGCGGCCAACACCATGACCCCCAAAGGTCGAGGGCATCACGGAGTTACGTTTGAGTCCTGTTCTAACCCATCTGTTAGTATCTCCCCGAAGAGAGGCAGCTAGCCACCGCGACCCACCAAACGGTTGTGGTAACCAGGTGGGTCAGAAAAACGGATTTATAAAGCCGACCACTAGATGGTTCGCTGGGACCACATCGATGGGGAACCAGGGGCTTCACTCGAATGAACCCGATGACAGCTCAACGAGCACTGCGTTTCAACCATCGAGGCAAAAACACAGCCTGACTCTATCCTCCGCCTCATGAAGGAGGCGCGGAAGGTGAACACAACAAAGCCAAAATGAACGAGTTGGGATTGTTGGCTGTCCGGCAATATACGATCGGCTTTCCGCTGTTGCTCACCGTTGGAGGAATTATGGCCAGGTCCTGCATCAAGGAGAAATTAGTTTTAAAAGTCGATGAAAGTATAAATCAAATTGGTATCAAATGAAAGAGGCATACTGTGTCCACAATGTCGACAAGATGGTTGGTCAGCTGATTGCAGAAAAGGTGCTTCTTCCATTCTTTCCACCAGGACTTGAACAATACAGAGATAGAGGGCAACAGTTGAATATCGGCCGGGTTTCCCATCGGGATTTTTGAGGCCATGTCATAGATTTTTGAGTGTTTGTCTGGCCCGGAGACGACCAAAGAAGAAAGAACCAGCGGGGAGCCGACCAAAGCCGAGATGGTAGGAAATTGCTGTATGAACCACCATGGACCCCCTGCTTGAATGGTTTGGTTGGTCTGGAGGCTAACAACAGTGTGGTTTAAGATATGGTATACGGAGCCCAAGAGAAATCTGCCTAAGGGGAATTTGCTGCCTTCTGCCAAAATATCAGCTATGCCTAGAAAGTTGGTGGTAGGCATGCAAGATGAGTCACAGAAATGAAGTGTTCAAGCTAGAGATTTTAAAATGAGGATAGCTCTTGGTTGGAGATTGATCCGGTCTTTTGATGGGCGGCGATATACTTGGGCCAGCTGTTTGACACCTTGGTATCAAGTTTGCGTTGTTTATGGTTGTTTTTTATAGGAAAGGGATCATAATACTGATCGATGTTCAAACCAGTTAGCATCATCACGTACATAGGGGAGGGTGCCATAGGACCTTGATTGAACAAGAAGACATTCAGAGCATCAGACCAAAAATAAGAGGCTGCCGCCAGTATTGGTTCATTCTTAGCCATATCAACCAGCAAAAGGGGCAGTGCCATATCGATTTGGGCATCTAGAAGGGTGGTGGCACGAGCAGTAATAACTCTACAATGCTAATTTCTCTAGCCCGGAATTGATGATGGCCATGATCTAAAAACAGTTTTCCAGGGTTCGGGGGTGGCCAGAGTGGATGTAAGAGGAATCCGATTAGTTTCACAGTTGATAAGTTCTGTGGGGTCAAAATCATTGCAGGGGCCTAGATAAAAATGATTTTGATCAACACTAGAAGGGATGCAGATCTCGTTCTTGAGTTCCTGGTACGAGCGAAAGATGGAAATATTATTAAAAAGGGGAAACTAGATACGAAGGCAGAAGAAAGCCAAAATCAATAAAGAGGAAATATGCATGAGGAGAAGATGCGAGGAATTACCGGCTAGTTCATAAAATGGCTATAGTAAGTATGAGTCTATGAACAGCGACTAAGAGCATGACAAGTTGAATCTGAAATTGAGACCTAAAAGTAAGAGAAAGTGGAAGAGAAGTCTACCTCAGGGACACTCTCCAGGGTTGCCATCACTGAGATTGAAGCTGCTGGACTTCATCGGTGCTTATGGTTTGGAACCTTCTGAGACTGAGGAATGCGCCAGTGAAATAGACGAGAGAGAAGAAGATGAAAAGGCTCGAACTCGGGTGAGAATGAAAGAAGGAAGAAGATGCATTTATAAGGATGGGACGCCGCTTGGTTGTGGTAAAGACGTGCGATAAACGAGGAAATAAAATCCGGCGCACCAAGATTTCGTACCCCAGACTCGGGGGCATGTGTTGGCACTAGAATTTGGACCGGTCCCATCAGTCAGAGCCAGAGAGTTAAAATTGGCCAAAGTCAGCGAAGCTCAATGGCCGAAAAGAATAAAATGGGCCCGATAGGGTTATTTTATCTCATTCTGTTTTTAGTTTAGAGTTTATTTAGAAATAAATCTAGTCAGTTTGTTTGAGAGTCTTGACCGAGTTGGGTCAAAACCCCTTGCACGGGGCTATAAATATGTAATAGGGTATGTACGAAAATGAAACAACACTTTCATTCAATACAATTCGGCGCACCGCCAAACCTTTTCTCGACAATATCCTCGTCTCGCGTAGGCTGCATCGGCTCCGATCTCGACGAGAGACTTGGATTAGTCACCCTCGGTAATTTTATCGACTTCAACTAGTACTTTCTCATTGATTTGATATTCTAGTTGTTATTGTCAGAATTGCTAGTTATCTGGTAATTAGATCTTAATTAGGTCTATTCTATCGATTTCGAATCATAATACTATCTCGGTTAGATCCGATCTATTGTGACTTTTAGGAGATTTTATAAATTTAATATGGATCTGTTATTCGAGTCACTTTATTGATTTTACTTATAATTGGATCATATTTAGTTCTGTCTGCTTTGTTTGGGCACTGTCTCGATTGAGTTCGATCTACTCGAGCCAGTAAGGCTGCATCGATTTTGACCTCTTGCTGAGTCGATAGGATTAGGAACGAGCCAGTCGTGGGTAGAGTCGATAGGGTTCTGTCGGAGCATTTAGCCGACAGGTTATCATGGTTCAATCGACTTCTCAGCGTCTTAATTACTTATTGTTGCGTTTATCAGAAGTTGATTACCCCCTTATTTGATAAGATTAGATTTGTGATTTTGAGACATATTTGCAATACCAACTATCAGATCTATCGACTTAACATTATCGATAGGGAGAGTCTTTTGCATGCATACTGTACTTCCATCAACTCTTGCCTATCGACTTTTTGGTATAAACAGAGCAAGTCTAGTGTGTCCATTATAGATCTATCGACTTTGTTCTAGTAATTTAATTCTCATTGGCACTATTCATGTAATGTTTAATACTTGTTTATTGAGTTGCCGATAAGCCAATATAATCAGTCGATTAGTTTATTTTAATAACATTATTTGCTGATCATAGCCATTGGCTAGATCTCATTAACAGTGATCATCGGCTTTCTAAATCGGCATGTCCTGGGCCGATAACCGTGGAATCTAATCGTTCTTTTCTTTGTTATTTTGCAGGGAAAATCGACTAGCACGCCCCAGTTTCTGTGTGTTGAGCTTGCACTGGAGTTAAGCAAACCTCCCAAGTCACGCGTGAAGATTTTTACGTCAACACGCTTTTTGGCACGCCCGGTGGGACCAAGAACTTCAAGACCTACAACATGGCTGAACTTGGAATGCCAAAAGATCCCAAGCTCTTCGAGAATCCTCCACCAAAGCATGATGTCAGCGTGGATTTAAAGATAGAGAACATGTTGCATGTTGATAGGGATGACCTGAGCGATGAAACAAGAGCACAAATTGATCAGAAGATTGCTGAGTACGAAAGCCTTCTGTTGAGAACATTTAGAAAAACCAAGCATGGTAAGATGATACAAAGGGGAAAGTTGCTCGTAGCTGCTTTGGTTGAAGAAGATGAAGCTGGGAAGGCACCTGCCCATAAGTCGATAGAAGTGATCGATGAGGCTACATTGAACAACATGATTCATACAGCTATACATCATGCATTAATTAACCAATCGCCTATGTTGGTTAATAATTTGAGGGCTTTAATCATTCAAACAGTGGAAGGATGCGTGTACGACGATCCAGCGCACGGGCCGATGTATTTCCGCATTCATGGGAATGTTCCCCGGCCTGCAATCGATGGACCCGAGCAACTGCTGCCCAGTACTAGTACTGCAAATCCTACAACAAGCTTGGGGTCAGCATTGGAAGGTTCTACGCCGCCCCCGAAGAAAAGCAATTGTGGTGCTATAAGGAGATCACCTA
Source organism: Eleusine indica (assembly GCA_030378355.1). Classification (NCBI taxonomy): domain Eukaryota; kingdom Viridiplantae; phylum Streptophyta; class Magnoliopsida; order Poales; family Poaceae; genus Eleusine; species Eleusine indica. The sequence continues at coordinate 47,850,078 of CM059500.1, forward strand.
GGTCTGGTCACAGGGTTATTCTGCAGAAGACATCATCACAGACACAACCGCAGTACTACAGGCAAGAGACGTCAGAACCAAATGTGACATATGGTACAACATCGAATGTGGAACCCAGCTTGTTCGGGATGCCACCATCGTCTACATTGCCTGGGGAGTTGGGAGGCCAGCGCATAGTTGTCAATTTTGGTTCATAGACGGTCCCACAAGTGCCAGCATCTGGTCCTACATTGGCTGCTCCGAATACCAATGTTTCGATCGATGACTGAAGAGTGAAGATTGCTGAGGTAATGAGAGAGCAATTTGGGTTAAAACAAAAATAGCAAACATATATGTATCGACCCCCATATCCTCCTAGCTATGACTTGATTCCTATGCCGAGTCGATAGAGGCCACCAGAATTTACTAAGTTTACCGAACAAGATAATACAACCACTGTTGAGCATATCAACCGATTTTCGGTACAATGTGGAGAGGCAGGAGTTACTGAAGCATTGAAAATCAGACCGTTTCCTTTATCATTGTCTGGATTGGTGTTTTCCTGGTTTTCATCATTGCCCCCAAATTCTATTATAACTTGGGTCGATCTTGAACAGAATTTTCACAAGTATTTGTTCGCTGAGATTAGGGAGTTGAGATTGTCATATTTGATTGCTGTAAGGCAGAAAGCTGGTGAGTCTGTGCATGATTTTATGCAGAGATTCAGGAAAGTACGCAACAAGTGTTTCAATCTCCAGTTAACAGATAACCAGATGGCAGAGATTGCTTTTAATAGATTAGTGGCGCCTCTAATGCAAAAGTTTCCTTCGGCTGAGTTTGAAAGCTTATCTCAACTAGTGCAGAAGGTCTCTATCCAAGAGAATCAGACTCGGAGGGGAGGGGGCATGGACTAGGCTGATTCAGGGCAACTATAATGATTACGATTCTGAGTCTAGAGATGAAACAGAAGATGTCGATATGGCTGAATAGACGAGAAACAAGAATGTTTTGTTATGTCCTTGAGTAAAGCGGAACGAGCCAGAAGAAAAATACGATTTTGATATTACCAAGGCTGATAAGATATTTGACATGCTGTTACAATACTCAATTGGCACCTAATCATGTGATTCCACCTGCTGAAGAATTTAAAAAAAAAGGAGGTACTGCAAGTGGCATAACTCACCATCCCATGATACCAATGATTGCAAAGTTCAGAATATAGATTCAAATGGCAATTGAACAAGGCAAGATAAAGTTTACCAAAGGTGCTATGAAGATCGACGCACATTCATTGCCTGCAAATGTTAACATGGCTAGTATCGACAATGTTGAAGCTTTTATTAACTGATATCAGAAGAAAAGGGACAGGGAGTTAAGGGAATCATAGTTTGATCCACACTGGAAATGTCCATTTTTTAAATATTGTTGGGAGCATAACATGAAGCTGGCTTCAATTGACAATTGTCCTGGTTGTAGTCGGTGTGTTAATCGGATGTACAGGGATGCTCCGAAGTTCTATCGATAGCAGGATCGACAAAGCAACAGGAAGGAGTCGATGAAAGGAGAAGTCGATAGGTGGAACAGAGTGTCAGCTTTTAATCAACTTGGGGCAAAAAGGGCTGAGAAGAAGCTAAGCTCGATAAAGAAGTCGATGAAGGGTTGCAGGAGGAACAAGAATAGGAGGAGTAGTGGTGTCCATCTGGTATATTTTCTAGGAGCCAAAAATGAAGAATCCAGAGGATGCGATGCCGACAGATAAGGACTGGAAGATATTATTATGATGAGGGTGATGATCAGCCGCCTAAAAAAGTTTGGAGGCCAAAAGTGAAATCACAAGTGCAAGTGCCTGATGCTACAGTGGCTATGGTGATGATGCTCCCGCAAGAGTTCATGGCCTCAGAGGAGGAGCTTTTTGCTATTGATGATGAGGTGCCTCAGTTAGTATTTGATGTCCAGCAAGCAGTGTTCGATAAACCAGATGAAGCTAAACATCGGCACTTGAAGGCTTTATATTTAAAAGGGTTCGTCAATAGGATGCTAATGGGGAAAATGATGGTTGATGGAGGTGCTGCGGTTAATATCATGCCGATCACTACTGCTAGAAAGTTGGGTAAGACCGATGATGATTTAATTGACACTAACATGATTTTACGGGATTATGGTAGCCGGACTGCAGCAGCCAAAGGATTATGGTGGTCGTACTGCGCACCACCTAGGACACCTAGGACCATTGTTGCCTACTTGGCATGAGGGAGTGATATAATATATCACACCCTGGGTGTATATATATATATATATATAGAGAGAGAGAGAGAGAGAGAGAGAGAAAATCCAATCTACTCCCAGGTGTAGTTACTCCCACATTCAAAAATCCACCTTGGGTATGCGCATATATCCATTTATTATTTTGAGTATGTATAGATATCTATAATAAGATTTATCAAAGTGATAACCATGAAAAAAATTTAGTGGAACTCATATTTTTTTTGCGCCTTGTGATATATCGCGTTTCCTGTATAGACAAAGGAGTATGTCCACAAACTTTATCTTTCCTCACATATAAGAAAAAAGTATGTTCACATACCACTTTGAAAAATCAAGTATATGTACATACTTTTTTTAGAAACCTCAAGTATATATATATATATATATATATATATATATATATATATATATATATATCCATTCTACTCTCAAGTGTAGTTACAACTATGTTCAAAAATCCACCTTGGGTATGTGCACATACCCATTTATCATTTTGAGTATAAATACATACTTAAAACAAGATTTTTAAGAGTGATAATCATAATTTTTTTTGGATGGTTTTCTAGTTATGACATATATCGCATTTACCACTATATAAAAGTGAGTATGTCCCCATACTTCATATATTCCAATAAAAAAATAAGTATCTCCAGATACCCTCTAGTATGCCTACATACTTAATTTACAAAACTCAATTATGTTGTGATACTCTCTAGATTGTGAGATATACACGTGGGAGTAGGAAAAATGCTTGTGAATTCAAGTTAATTTTGTTGAACCATAAGTGAATTGCCCATCCTTCACATCAGCTTAGTCTTTTAGATGCAACTGGTTGGTGCGTAGTAGCTTAACATTCTATTGAGCCAAAGTTCTTGAATTTAAGTTCTAGCGACCGCATTTTCCGTTGCGTCCCTTCTATTTCCATGTTTGTGTCCTGAGTAGTTGCACATGAAGGGAAGTATTAAATCATACATGAATTGCTCACACTTTCCCGCCAGGTTAGGCGTTTGAGCGCAACTGATCGGTGCATAGTAGTTTAACATATTTGTTCTACCAATATAACATGAGGATCGAGGTGTATGCAAAGTATCACTTTAACTGGTTTCTTCTCTTCATTTTTTATTATGTTTACAAGAGGCATGGCTGATTCTCTCTCTCACACACACACAGCTAGAGAATGCTATGCAGTCTACATATATGCTCTTAGTCTATGATTACCATATCATTTGTAATATTGGACTACTAAATTCTTTAACCAAATCCGATCTCTAAGCAAATGTAAATTAAACTTTCTATATGTTCTGTTGTGTAAACGGTGTGTGAGGGTGCATCCCACTTTATCAGTATCAACCAATGTCCAAGTAACCTCTCATTTATTCAAATATTTCTCTCTTAATTTTTTTTATATGCACTTTTTTTATTTAAAGTCGCACAAGGGTGCACCGCATTGCACTAGTGAAGGTAAAGAGTGGCTTACTTGGGATGATGGCAGGAAAGATGCCGCTTGTGATTAAGCCTCAAAAGGGATCGGGTCAACCCATCAAACCGCACACATCGAACCTCAATTTCTCTTTCAATTCGATTTGGCGCAACCCGTGGTTCAAAAGGTTGCAGCAGGGGAATGACCCATTTGACCCCAGGGTCGAATCGATCCTTTACCTCTAGCGGATGCCCTGATCGGACACAAGACTCAAGAGTTATGCTAATTTTACCTTGTAGTTCATATTTTTCATTTGTTAACACCCACGGTGAGATGGGTTGCACGCCCAAATTATGTGGAGTGCCTCCCATTGTTCCTTGCATCTCTGTAAAAGCGGTCATCTAGGTGCAGCCCATGATACATCGTGTGTGACCTCCACTGTGAAACTATTCGGTGTGGAATGAAAAATCTGGTGTGGGTATGAGATATACGGACCCATATATCGCCTCTAGCTATGTATTTATTTTTTGTAAAATTAAATGATACTCCATCTTTTGATTTTTTTTTCCTTTTTATAGTGTTGCTCTTATCGTAAGCTTTCTAGAAAAAAAAATTCGGCCCGATCGGACACCAGACGTGGAAGTTACGATGTTTCAGGCTACGCCTCTCATGTTTCGAGTGCTTATACCCACGGTTCCGTGAGTTGTTAGGGCAGGCGACTGTGTGGGTTGCCCATCTTGATGCCTTAGCTACCTATGAGTGACACATAACAGGTTTGTCGTAAACTTTTTATATATATATAAAAAGTATGCCCTGGTCGAACACAAGACTCAAGACTTATGCTAATTTTACCTTGTAGTTCATATTTTTCATTTATTAACACCTACAGTAAGATGGGTTGCACGCTGTAGGATCTAGGATATCGACTAGAGGGGGGTGAATAGGCGGTTTTTAACAAATTAATAACCTGCACAAAGATTGCGAAAATAATACAAGATAATAATAGCAGGAAATAAAACAACACCTAGGCTGAGAACTAAAGGTTTGCAATCCTATGTGACATGCGTCATCATAAAATCTAATAATATAAAGAGCAAGAATTAAATAAGAGAAAGATATACCAATTTAACCCGTGGTCTCGGTGACTTGCCGTTCATCCCTAATCCACGTTGAGGTGGATTCAAACCTTTGATTTGCTTCTCTATCAAGAACTCACTTCTCCAACAAGAAGGGCTCACACAAGAGCAACTTGATCTTAAGCCAAATCAATCCCTTGAACCTCTCCAAATCTCGATTTCACTAGATTTACCCTTTGCTGCTCCGGCGAGGCGAGTACAAGACCTCTTACACGAACACCGGGTCTCTTTCACAATCTTCTTGAAGGGCTCACGGTTTCCACGCCACCAAACCGACTAGGAGGCGGCAACCTCGAAGAGTAACAAGCCGACGTTGCTCGCTTGATGAACAACTAGTGTCACAAAGCTTGAATCACTCAAGAACACGCACTAGAATCTCACACATTTGCAATGGATCAATGGAAGCTTGTATGAGAGAGGAGAAGACTTAAATAGCTCAACAATATAGCTCAGGGTGTAAAGAGAGCTGAAATGCACGAGGGGAGTGAGTATATATAGCCAAGGCATCAAAAACTAGCCGTTACAAGATTCTACGCACCTGGCAGTCAGACTGCGCCTCCCTGGCGGTCAGACCTCCACAAACCCAACGGCTAGTTTGACTGGTATTCAAACTTGTCAGAAGACTGGCGGTCAGACCGGACACCACTGGCGGTCAGACCGTCAGAGCCAGATCAAGGCCCAGAACTCTCTGGTTGAGCACGATCAGATCGTCGACCTTGCTCTCTTATTGAGTGCAAAGCATTTGCTTCCAAAGACATGAAAATAAGATACATTGGGTTTGTTACTGGTGAGGAGCTCATAAGATGTTTTCTTCAAGATTCAGTGGAGATAGAGTCGCTTTGTGGCATGAACGGCCATGTTGATGGCTTCGGCCCAAAAACGGTCGGAGGTCTTGTATTCATCAAGCATAGTTCTTGCCATCTCAATAAGTGTGTGGTTCTTTCTTTTGGCCACCCCATTTGATTGTGGAGTATAGGGTGTCGAAAATTCATACTTGATGTCTTCTTCTTCAAGAAACTCTTTCACTTGAGTGTTCTTGAACTCCATCCCGTTGTCACTTCTTATCCTCTTGACTTTCAACTCAAATTCATTTTGAGCCCTTCTTAAGAATTTTTTTAGTACACCTTGTGTTTCACTTTTGTCATGCAAAAAGAATACCCAAGTGAAACATGTAAAATCATCAACAATTACTAAACCAAATTTCTTACCGCCAATACTTATGTAGCCAATTGGGCCAAATAAATCCATGTGAAGTAATTCCAATGGCCTCTTTGTAGTCATCACATTTTATATAGGATGTGGATCTCCAATTTGCTTTCCGGCTTGACATGCTCCACAAGGCCTATCATTCTCAAACACAACGTCGGTTAGTCTTAGGATGTGACCTCCTTTTTGGAGCTTGTAAAGATTTCTCATACCAACATGGGCAAGCCTTCGGTGCCATAGCCAACCCATGTTAGCTTTCGCTATCAAGCATGTGTCAAGTTCCATTTCATCCGAGAAAAAATCCACAACATAAAGTTTCCCTTTTAACACACCCTTAAAAGTGAGCGAACCATCACTTCTCTTAGAGACGATCACATCCTCATCATTGAACAAACAATTGTAGCCTATTCCACAAAGTTGTGAGATAGATAACAAATTGAAGTCAACATTGTCAATAAGCAAAACCTTAGAAAGAGAATGCTCGGGAGAAATAGAAATGTTACCATTTCCCAAGACTTTTCCTTGACTATTGTCACCAAAAGTGAACCATGAGTTTGAGTCACTTTCTTGAAATGCGTTGAACATATTCTTGTCTCCGGTCACATGATTTGGGCATCCACTATCAATCACCCAACTTGATCCGCTAAATGAGTAGTCCTACAACACAAATTAAACCTTGTTTTTAGGTACCCAATTTTTCTTGGGTCCTTTCACATTAGTAACAAGTACCTTGGGCACCCACACACGTGTCTTAGGACGCTTGTTGTATGGCCCAACATATTTGACAAAAATATTTCCATACTTATTTTTTATTAGCACATAAGAGGCATCAAAATAAGGAAAAAGTACGGAATTTACTCTAGAAGCATTAGCATTATAATCATAAGAGAAATCATTAGTGGCTTTGGGCTTTTCTTGCTTCTTTGAGTATAAGCCTTCTTTGGTGAATTTTAAGAACTCTTTTCCATTTTTCACCTCTCTAACATTGTGCTTGGCACCATGCTTAAAACCAATGTCATTCATGATGTGAGGACGCCTTATGTATGTGTATACACCTCTTGCATACTCAACCTTTTCCTCATCACGTGATTTCTTCATTGGTTGTGCTTGGCTCTTTAAACCTTCAACTTTTTTTCAAATCTTTAACCAATTTGATATTAGTAGCACAAGCATCAACATCAACATTGTAGCACCTAGCACATCCTTGACTTGTGGAGGCTTCGGAAGATTGAGGTGCACTTGAGGAGAAGAGGGTTCAGTAGACCAAAGGACATCAAATTGCACTTTAAGCTCCTCATGTTCTTTTTTCAAGAGAGCATATTTGCCTTGAAGAGCAGCATTTGAGTCCTTAAGACTAGTAATAGTCTCCTTGCTTTTGGCAAGTCCAACTCCTTATTCTTATTTTGCTCAAGTTTTAAGAGATTCTGAAGCTCAAGGTTTCTCTCCTTTTCAAGGATGAGCAAATCTTCTTGTTTCTCAAAAACCTCATCTCTTTCTTCTAATTCCTCCACAAGCTTTTTAATCTTGTAGAGAGCATTTTTACTTAACCCTTCAAGCAAGGGTTCAAATTCATTATCACTAGTTGAGGTATATTTGGGAGAAGGGGAAGATTATGATGATACCTTGCGTTTGCTCTCCTTTGCCATGAAGCACTTGTGGCTGGATCTCTTCTCTTCATTGAGGTTGGAGAAGACAGTCTTGCTTGATGAAGTCTTGTGGATGGCCATGATTGCTACATGACCATTGTCATCATCGGAGTCCTCATCATTATAGTCTCATGTTTTTTCAATGTATGCTTCATCAGAATGTTTCTTGTTGTTGTTCTTTCTATCTTTGTTGTCTTCCCTTTCTCCTTTTCTCTCATTTGGATAATTCGCAATGAAATGTCCGGACTTGTCACACTTGTAACAATTTCTCTTGGTTCTTGATTTTGACTTTCTCTTCTTTTCACCATGACGTTCTTTTCTCATAAACTTCTTGAATCTTTTCATGAAGAAAGCTATGTCTTCATCATCGCTTTTGGAACTTGAGCTTTGATTTTCTTCTTTACTTGAGCTTTCTTCATGTTTCTTGTTTTTGCTAGTTTTGAAGGCTATCTCATTGTTTTTCAACATGGCTGCACTTCTAGCAAGATTCTTCACATATTCGGCCTCTCTCTCTCCATCATTTCTTGATTGATAAATCTTCCAAGGACTTTATCGGAGTCATCTTATCAAACAATGGATGCTCACGTATCAATGTGCAAATTGTAGGATTCCTCACGGTGAAAGCTCTAAGCATCTTTTTATAAACTTTATGATCCACCCAAGTATTGCTTCCATAGGATCTAACTTTGTTCACCATGACCTTGAGGTGGTTGTACATAGCTTGAGGACTTTCATTGTCCTCAATCACAAGCCGTCCCAATTTATCTCAATCAACTCAATCTTGGCCGTTTTTATTGTCTTGTTACCTTCATGGGTCATCTTGAGTGTATCCCAAATTTTTTTAGCAACCTCTAAACCATCAACCTTGTCAAATTGCTCTTGGTTCAAGGATGAGAAAATGCTGGCGGTTGCTTGAGCATTGCGATAAATATCATGTTGTTGCTCCGTTGAGAGTTCTTCTTTATCATCGCTATCCAGCAGCTCAATACTTGTGGTCACAATTTTTCGAAGACATAGATGCACGGATATTAAATGCAATCTCATGTTTTGCCTCCACTTGATATAGTGTGTCACATCAAAATGGGGCGGTACTGGATGATTGGAATCTCGGCCATCTAGATCGATAGAGAATCCTAACGTGCCTTGCCCCCATACCTGGCGCGCCAACTGCCGAGACTTAATCTCGGCAATAAACTTATACGGCTACGTCGGGATTAAGAACTAGATGCTTAAGACATAAGACGTCGAGTTATACAGGTTCGGACCCTCTCGATGAGAGTAAAAACACTACGTACTGTGTTATGTGGTTTATATTGTTGTATGAAGTTTTGTGTCCCTCGATGGGGGGTTCCTGCCGCCTTATATATCCGGTCGGTAGGGGGTACATGAAGAGTCCTACTCGTAGTCTACGATGATAAATATAGTAATTCTATCTGTAATTGTCTTGCGCTCCAAGCCGACTCGGTCGGTTCCCATATTAGTGGGTCATCCTGTCGCCCTCCGATTTAGGCATGGCTATGGATACTGGTAAGGTAAGTATTCCACAACATCGTTAGTAGCTTAGACTAATGCAAAAGGCCAACAAAAAAATAAAATTTAGTTTTCGGGTCAATTTTAGACTAAGAAGGAACAATTGACTTTAATAGGGTCAAGAAAAAATTCTCTCTTTGTTTATTATCATATTACTTGGTTTAAACAATGTATGATTTTTCTAATAATATTTTTTATAATAATTAGTTACACATTATTTTAATATATTTAAATTAAATGGTATGTTACATTATCTTTAAATGCACTGGATTGAACAATATATTACATAAACTTTTAATATATTTTTAGTTAATTATTTTTTTAACTACTATAATATCACGTTGAGAAGTATTCACACATATATATTCGCTAGTCCAAGTAAATGCACTGGATTGAACAATATATTATATAAAATTTTAATATATTTTTAGTTAATTATTTTTTAACTACTATAATATCACGTTGATAAGTATTCACACATAAATATTCGCTAGTCCAAGTACTTAGTTAAAGACATGTGAAAAGACAAAAATACCCTCTGTTTTTCCTATCTCCCTCGTTCCTGACCCGAGAATCGACTCTTCCCTCTCCCGAGCGCAGCAGCGCTGCTTCTTCCCTCCCGCCGCCCGCCGCCATCTCTGCTGTCCCCCGCCGGCCGGCGAGCCTCCCCACTCCGGCGTCCCCCCTAAACGGAGAGCTCTCCCCTTCCTTTGACCCCTCCCCACGTCGGATTGGGCGCTGCCTAGGGCGCTCGGTGCAGCAGCAGCTCCCTGAAACCCTAGCAGCGGGCTTTGGGGACGGCGGCAGAGGACCAAGCGGCGGCAAAGGAGGAGGAACAGGAGGCTTCTGGCGTTGTTGATTTGCTGCAGGCTGCAGGCGGCCCTCCGATCCTCCCAGATTTTGGTAGCGACGAGGGCAGAGTGGCAGACTGCTTCTCGCTGCCGCTGTCCTTAACGCCCCTTCCGGAGCGACGAGGGCAGATCGGAGGTATGCTATCGGCGCCGCCTCCGCCGCCGCCCGTGGTGTTGGTTGACGCAGAGAGAAGCAGTCGGAGTGTCGAAGGACTAGTTCGTCCTGGGGAGATGAAAAGAAGCGACAGGATGGTTGGGCCGGAAGGTACTTTAGTCGATCGTAATCTTCTATCTCTAACACACACACACACAGAGGCAAACGGCACTTGATTACCCTTGTTCGGTCCCGTTATTCGGAGGTTCGTCCCAGATTTTTTTTAGTTCGCTTTTTTTTTAATCTTTAGGTATGGAAAAGGGAAATTGCCGGCTTAGATTGACGAGCTTAATTGATTATTCCTATGTCTTCATATCATATTTCGCCTTTTGTCTAAAAAAAATCTCATTTTTTGATGGTGAAGGAGACTTAGCAGTTCAAGTTGAAGAGAATGAGGAAGAAGAGGAGCAGGCAGAAGTGGAGGAAGGGTTCAATCTGCGTGAGATCCATGAGATGGGAGGGATTCGTATGGTCGGAGGTGTCAAATTCATTAACGAGCGAACTGCATTATTCTGCGATTTTCCTTTGCTATGGATTCTCAACTCTGATGAGCGCTGGCGAGCATATTTGCAATTTCGTGAGGAAGCATACCGGATAGCTGCAGCTGAACTCGTTTCTTCATATGGTTTGCCTGTGGGTCACTTTTCATTGGAGTGATGTTATTAGTTGTGAATCCAATTTTTTTTTCATATTTTACTAATCCTATATTTGTTGCACCTGCAGGTTGATTTGGTTAACTTCATTGATGCAGACAGCCAAGAATTTTTGTTCCAATGCTTTGATTACATAATGATGTGCCGAAATGTATGTTTCTTTATTCTTCCAACTTGTTTCCGCTTTCTTCTATTTTTATCTTATTACTAGTCATGTCTATCCAATGTTAGAGCATCTCCAAAAGCTCCCCAAAAAATTGATCCCAAAAGAGTTTTTGGGAGCAGCCCAAAAATTATTAGGAAGAAGTTTTCTTGTCTCCTCCAACAGTTCTGCCTAAAAATAGATCAAAAAAACTTTTGATTGGGCCATGTCAGAATCTGGGACCACAACGACATTAATTTCCTTCTAAATACAAGTAGTATTGGGGTCTCCAATTTTCCTCTCATTTCTAGCTACAAATGAGGAGAATTTAGGGAGAGAATAAATCTGTGAGTTGTTTGTGAGTTGTTTACGGGAGCTGTTGGAGATGGTTTTTTAGACTAAACCCCATTAATTTGATTTAGGGAGAGTTTTTGGGGAGCTTTTGGAGATGCTCTTAGTAGACCTTTGAACCACGCAAGTCCCTTTGCATAATGGCTACATGTTCTTAAGACTGCACATTTTATCTTCAAATGATTGAAGTGAATGGAATATTTGGATCCAGATGCTATCAATCATGTTTTTTTTAATGTATGAATTGTTGGCTAACCTGTTGATACCTGGAAGGTTGATAAAATGTTATGATTAATTCCACATGTTGATATTCCATTTTTATTGCTGCTAGTATGTTAAAACTCGCAATGTATGTCAACTTGTCAGAAATATATGAAGACTATGAGCCATCATGTATGGATTGTCTTTATGAGGTCTGGAGTATGTTAGCTCTTGAATTTTTTATGACCACAGGATGCCTGTGCTTTGCCACGGATCCCAATAAAATAGAATCATTAATTTGATATCAAAGCTTAAAGTTCATCAAACAAAAATATATGTCATGGACTTCAAAGAAAATACATGTAATTCAAATGTAGACAATATGTGTTGATAATGGACTTGGATATAATTGTATCATTTGATGAACTTAAACCTGTAGAATGTGGATTTTGTATGTTCAAATTATTATTTATGGGAAGTATTTCACATTCTCCAGTGAGTAGCATTCAAATTAATTAGTTTTCTCTCTCTCTCATCAATGGGTGTGAACCATATAGTAATTAGAAATAAGAAATCAACTCAGCCATCTTGACCCTATCTGTCTGCCACATCTCTTTTTACTTTCTCCCCAAGATCTGGCGAGCAGCCACCTCAATGCAGCAGGACTGTGATTGCAAGGCTGCGTTCGTAGTGCGGCTGTTACACTGCGTTCGCTGTTTGAGACCACCGATGGCCGATGTCGAACGCAAATAGTAGGCAGTAGCTGGCACTAGGCAGGAAAAAATGATCGATCTATTAGTTACAAACGCATGATATGTTGGAAAGGAAACCAACCAATCAGGAGTTTGGATGATGCTAGGAGGCCTGTAAGTCAAACGGGCCATAGCACAAGAGAAACAACTTTCTTTGGTCAGATGGGCTAGAGAAACAGGAGTAGATGTATATGGACTGCAGTATGTGCCCCCCCCCCCCCCCCCCCCCCGTCTGTCGCACAGGTGGCACTGACCTCATGACGGCCCTGCTTCTCACCCTGTCCTTGGCCAGATTTGGGCTCTCAGACCTTGACTCAGCGACGAGTTTGCCAGGTCCAGGACAACTGCTTGACAGATCCATTCCAACCTCCAAGCATTGATTGTTTTTGAAGTGTTGCTTGATTGTTATACCTCTGGTTCCTCACCAACAAACCTCCCCCTTTCATTCTACTGAGGAGGCCTTCACTGGTGCCACCAATCTCGTTGCCAGTACCCTGCCCATCATAGAGAGTCAAGGTGACTCGAAATTTTAAGTACAGTATTGATAGATGAGGAGTGCTTGCTTCATCAGTACATCAGGAGTACTGAGTGTTGCTTCTTCTTTTTTGTATACTTCAAAGAAAATATTAGGAATATTTATTTGACAGTACATTGGAGTACATCCGAATACTGAGTGTTGGTTCTTCTTTTTTGGGGTATACTTCAAAGAAGATATTAGGAATATATATTTGATGCGCATGGCAGTGCTCCTGCACACAGTAGTTTCCACAAACTATACTCTTTTATGGAGTATCAGTAGTTTCCACAAACTATACTCTTTTAATTTTGATATTGTATTATCCATGACTTCTTATTTGTTTGAGATTGTCCTTTATCATTCAGCATTCTTCCATTGCAAATGGTAACCGTAATGGCTGCACGGTTGATAAGATTTCAAAAATGTTTCACTTGACTGAGAAAGACATCCAGCACCACAACAATGTAAGTGCTCATGACAAGAATGTGTGTTTCCCTTCTCATGTTGCTATTGTAATCTCACAAGCTACTGATGCATTCTACTTCATGCAACAGCATAGCTAATCATGAACCAGTTTTGTGCAATAAGCTATTGTTTTCACATTTCCAAAATCACTAATTTATTTGTTTTTGTTGTCATGTCATGAGTGGCACGTACTGTTCTCAAAACAGCATTCTCTGATTTCAAGCAAGGTGTACAAAGCGGGATGTTTCAGATTTAGTTTTATGTTTTTCTTGTAATGATAATTCTTAATTGCACTTTGTATTTTATTGTGGATAAGTGAAACATCTTGATCATAATAGCATTATATTTTACTGGGCAATTGCTTTGCATGTCTTATCACTTTGACTTTGTGCATCAGGAGTATTCAAACTACTTTTCATAGTTGTACCCTGTTGATTTCTCAGAAGAAAAAGGAGCTTTTACAAAAAATTGTTCGGACCCGGAGATATTTTGCGTACCAAAAAGGTCTTCTGAAGCTTGATTTCATTCAGGTGCCTATCAGTTTGATCATGATTCTTTACTGGATTAATTTGTCTTTACTATGTTCGTTCCCTTTGCAGTTGAAAAGTGACCCTGAATATGTTCTAGAAAGGCTCAGATCTTTAAACTTGTGGTCTGAGTTGCCACGTTATGAACGAAGACTTGGTTTAGAGGTTTGTATTGTCATTTCATAAGATGAATTCTCAATGTCATCATGTGATATAACTACATTATTTTCACAGAGCCATATGAACCTTCTGAAGGAAATTGACAAGTCTAAAAGCAGTAGTCAATCTGAGGTATGAAAATTTCCTCTTTGACTGTGATTCTAGATTTATGTCTGGGCTTACATCTGATTGCTGTTTTTATCTATTTGTATACACATTTCCTGATTCTCTCCATATGTCTGCTAGTTAAACCGTGCAAATAATATTTTTGGCTTCCTAATCCATGTCCATGGCGTGTCACATGACCACGAGACTATGAACTATTTCTAATAGCTCATTGCTGGATATGCATGTCAGATTGGTGGTGGTCTATGGCCATACCTGACTAGTAGATATGATGCTGTGCAGCTAATTGACGAAATGACTAAGTCGTAGGTATTTCATTTCTTCTCCCTGTTCTGTGGGGAAAAATTATAATGGTCATCTGGCCCTGTGTGGCTTATTCAGCCTTGTCAGAAGAGCAGCAGCAGCAACAACAAAGCTTTTGGATCTCAGCAACTTGTGGTAGACTAGAGATGAAACCTAACAAGAGCTATGGAATAAAACACTATTTCAGAGTGCCATGGAAGTAGTTCGTATTTATTGGCATTTGAAATTTAATTCAGATTCAATATAAATGGCCTTATGGTTTCCATTTGGGGCCCTTGTCACTTGGTAGCTAGCAGTCACTAGTCAATTTCCAGTGGGTAATGATACCCTGAGTTTGAAAAGGATTATTATTGTTCCTTCCATTTAGCCTGCTGTGTCCTCTATGCCATTCTTTTGTAGTCTTTACAACAAATTACTGCTGTTTCAATCAAGTTTATTGTTTGTTTTGAAAGCAGTTTTCAATGCTGGACCAACTATGTGATTTTTGCTGTTGCTTCAGTTATAGAGTACATCATGTTGAAGCTTTCTGCACCTTACGGGCTTTGAATTTTGCAGTATGAAAATCTAGCTTTAGAGAAGATCAATTTGGAGCTTGGTTCTGAACTACAGAAACATCTTGATGATTCTGACTGGGTAATCTTCCTGATGCTAAATTTCAACTTTCTTCTGTTCCAAATTTTTTGCCGTGCAGCTTAGAACTCTTAGATCCAATTCTTTTCTCATAATTTATAGAGGCTTTTGAATCAATATTTCAACCGTAAGAAATTGGTGCTCTCTCTGAGAGAATGTGCTATTCAAGCAGAAGCTACTGGGTATATTCTTTGTGAACAGGTCAGCCTTTTCTTATCAACCTCCCCCATTTATCAATTAAGGTATAGTTTTTAGACAAATGAGTATGCTCGGCTAAAATACATTTTGGTTTTTCTTTTGTCCATAAGTTCTTCGCAACAAGGAAAGATAAATCCAAATTTAGTGGCAGTTTAGATTATCATGGGCTCATGGCTATTTTAGCACAGTTTTTCCTTGATCTTTCGTCATCCTGTTATATGAAATTTTCACTTCTATTACTCTAATAATTTTGCATGTGACCAAGAATTTTGTAAGCATGTACGTCCTGTTATTTGCAGTGTGTTGTGCAATCCCTGTTGCCCTCACTCTTCCTCCTTCCCTGCTATGTGCTATTTACAACTTGTTATTTTGACATACAATCATCATGATTGTACAAGTTCCAGATAATGAAAATGCGGCTACCTGAAATAAAAACATACATATGGATTTGAAGGATTGTCTGCATAAATCCCTCAACAGTTTTGTTGAATGTCAATTTACTGCTCTTTTCAAATATTTTCTATTGCAGGCTCTGCCTCTGCGTTCGATGGAACAGATAGCTACAAATCCAGAAGTTGGCATCAAACCAACAGTGAAGCTGGAGGGTACCCTAGCGAAGAGGTTACCTTACATCAATCAAGCAATGAAGCAAACACTCGAGGGTCCCATGCGTCGAGCAAGCGAGAAGCTTCAAAGTTGTATTGCTGTCGGCAAGATGTGGCAATTAGGACTGGCCTGTGCACTTACAGCTGCATCATTTGTAACTGTCGGCAGTTCAGGTAGGCGCTAGGGCGGAAAGCCAGGAGCTTTGGTTGACATGTAATATATGTATTCAGCAGGCTAAGGGTTTAGGGCATTCGCTTGCTTGATGAATTTGGTATATGTGCTGTGTTCCTATAGTTTAACCCAAACCGTTTCCCTCTATTATATCTCCACTGTATCTATCTATCTATCTACAAAGATCTTTGTTTTTAGTGAAGCCTGTGTCGTACGGTAGATCCACAGTGAACGCCTATACTGCCGTTCCATCCTCCGATCAGAGCCACGCAGCAGCACTCTCGAAACATCCAGCAACGTCCTCATCTCCTCCCCAGCGGCTCCCCTCCCTTCCCGATCTATTTTTCATCGCACAGGCGTCCCCGAGCTCCTGATCCTGCTCATCACAGCTGCTCTTCGTCTTTCATCTCTTTTTTGTTTCTATTTACTCCAGAGTGAAAGTGATGTGGATAATTATCTGATTCGAATCTGATTTTTGAGGATTTGATATGACATTTTAGATATCCTAGCGGTTCCGATCCAATTCGAATCCGATTATGTGCAGATGCGGATTAGAATATGGGATTACCAAAATCCGATGGATATGGATTATCTGAGATATTAAAGAGATTATTCAAAGTTTAAAATAGGATTATTCGACAATATTAAAGGTTCAATAAACATATATATACAAATATGTTTCTATTGATTCATCAAATATATAATAAGTATCAATATTGTAAGTAAAACTAATGTCTAGTTATGATAAATCTTGAAAATGGCGTCATGGCATGCCTAGAGCAGAGAAATAAATAGAAATTAAAGGAGTTTTCTTGGGAATTTTTAGTTTTTTACTTGTGTGTTTGATATTTTAAGATATGATAACTTGTAGTTTGGGTCGTATAGTTTACTTGGCTACTATGTGGTTGCTCCTAGCTATTCAATATGCTTTATTGAATTATTAATCATCATATATTCTCTACTAAAAATGTATTATATCCAACATTAAAATTCCCGTTTCCGATCCGCATCCGGTCTGAGTCCGTCCCATTTTCGACATCCGAAAAAATCCGCATCCGTATTCGAATCCGCATGTCATCCGCTCTGCTCCAAATCCAATGTAAGAAAATGGATTAGGATATGAAAAAGATATTATCCGCTCCGATCCGATCCGTTTTCATCCCTACGTGCATGCCTTGGTGCATCCAATGTGACCAGATCTGATGTGATAATATTGTTTTTTGGTACCCGTTTTCCACCCTGTAGGTCTATTCATCTTCCTTCTTCCTCACTGTTTGTTTTGTTTCCTTGAGTTGCAGGTGGTTGCATCCCTGGTTATGCCGAGGAGAACGACAACACAAGGAGCTACCGATGTCTACTGCAGGTTGTGCTTATATGAGTGTTCATTTGGGTACCAGTCTTCTACATTAATTAATCTTTCTTCAACGTGGTACTCTCTAGCTTTTCTATCCATGCTTTTCGTTACGGATACAGGATGGCTGTTTCAGATTTTTTTTTTTTGTTTACCTTTATTACCTATACTGCTTTTTGGTTCATGGTCTGTCTCAGAACAGCACAATGTAGCTGGTATGTTCATGCATATACTGCATAGGAAGGTTTGTTCAATTCCTGTCCCAGAAGCACAACGATTTTGGACTTTGATATGCCAATCAGAACAAAATATGGCCTATTTGTTTTTGGAAATTTGCTTGCTCTATTTGATTTGGTGAAATTAGCCAGTAAGAATAGAAATAGACGACTGAATTTTAGTGTCTGCTTAATATTTGTAACTCACTTAAGGGTATATGCAATGAGAAACACATAATTTGTGTCTTCTACTATGAATAGTTTTAGATGTGCTTAAAGAACAAAATGGTTGGTTCTGTTTACGTTATTATGCTGCATATATATTAATATTTCTTGCGAAAATATAGGTCCCTAGCGCCTCAAATTATGCTTCAGGTCAAAGTATAATGCTGCTGCCTACCAACGTATATGTTGAGTGAATTGGAATATAGGAACTTAATTTATAATGTTGTTGCCTGTAGTTCTGACCATTTTTTACACTCTGTAAATGTTTGTTTTCTACATAGGTGGCAGCGAGTGTTTGTTTGATTGAGTTTTCTTGAACGATTATTCAGCCTTTTCACACAAGTGGTTCTTAGCTCTAAACCTTATGTTATGCTACAGTGCAGTGGCTCTAAGTGAAATATAAGCGATTATTTTTGCTTGATTATTATGCTGAACCCCCAATGGGATATGGGACCTCATTGTGCACATATGAACTGCTTGTTATTTGATTCGGTGGTACATGTCAGTTCTTCCAAAAAAAAAAATCTTACTTCCAGTGGTACTGTTATACATGGCACTTTTAAGTTATTTTCTTGATCTAGGTATGTCATAATCTTTGAGATGTTCAATTGTTCAGTAAATTAGCTGCCAAGTAAGGTGGTTGATTCATATGTTGCTTGGCTCTTTTCAGTTATCTTCTGTGTTTGGTCTAATACTTGAGGAGCTCTTTGTGATGGGAATCACATCTGAAACAGTGAGAAACGACGGGAGTGTTTCCCTCCATTGTCTATATCCCACTTTGAACATTAGTGTTATTGTTGCTTAGTAAATGTCTCATGAAATTTGTTTTCTTGTGTAGGTTATCAAGAGGTAGGAGGCACTGAAAAAAAAAAAGCACCTAGATGAAGCAACATTTTGCATTCACAGGCTGGCATCACATTGTACATACTATTTGCACCATTGAACCGGTAATACAGATCATTTACTATGGTTTCATGGTTATTCGGAAATGCCAGTGTGTTTTTTGTGCTCTGCTTTGAGATTGCAATTGCTCATATTGACATAACTTGGAATACATCCATGAAATTCAGAATGATCCAAGAAGCAAAACGACAAGTGGTAACACCATACTTCATGGAGTCCATCATTGTTGTATGGCACATATGGAAACAACACAACGGAATGATCTTCGACAATAAACAGCCATCCCTGCAATCTTGGTAGAAGGCATTCCAAGATCAGATTAGGCTTCAGTGCCATAGTCAATAATACTCACAGAGACAACCTGCTATCCTGTTCCTGGCTAGATTCTATTCAGTCCTCTGGCTTTAGTTAGTAGCCCTCTCTCATTCGTAAATAATTCCTGGCCTAGTAAATTTTCTTTATTGGCTTAATAAATCAGTGGGAGCCTCTTCTACTGTTTTCATGTAAAAAAAAGTTCTCAGAATGAGAGCATTTGTGGGAGAGTATTGTGGACTTATGGAGATATTTGCCTACTACATTTAGCTTCTAGAAAATACAAAACTGCTACCTGCAGATGATACCCAACGTAAGATCACTCTTATGTGTAAGAAAACTGTAATTATTTGAGTAATGTATATAAACATGATATGTATACCGCTACATCTATTATGTATATATAAACTTATTTAGTCCTAAGTTTTCAAAACATATGCCCTTTGTATGCTATCTTTTTTTTTTTTTGCATTTCAAGAACATATTAGATTTTACTGAGCTTGTTTGTTCCCTTTGTATGCTATCTTTTTTTTTTTTGCATTTCAAGAACATATTAGATTTTACTGAGCTTTTTAACAAACAGCGCGCCTGACAAATTGTTCGGTCGTGGCCCATGTACTACATTGCTTGTCGTTGCTTTGGCCCAGCCTCCTTCGTATTCCGAACCACGCCGCTCGGGCTCGGCGGTGGTCAGTGGCCGTGGTAGAGCACCGGCAGCCTGCGTGAGGATGCGACCAAAGCAGGGGATGAGAACACGGTCGAGTGAGGACCGAAGCAGGGGATGAGAACCGGTCGAAGGAGCAGGGGGCTGTTGGAGCAGGAGAAGCAAGAGAGAGTACCAACAGCGTAACCATACCAAGCCCTGCCAACGAGAATCCGTGACTTGCTTTAGAGCTGACACGCGTTGGAGCCCAGGCCACGCGGCCCCGCTTATCTCCATGTGGCAGTCGTTCCAAAAAAGTAAAACTCAGATGTGGCAACACAAATCCGTCTTCTTTCTTCAGCTCCCAACCTCACATTCTCTCGTGCTCACCAAAGGCAAAAGCTGATGCCGAAGCACATCCGCGCTCGCTTCGCCATCGTCTCAAGGTCCCCTCAGCATATTTCTTGCCGGTAAATCTGTCGCTACTCGTTCCCAGGGCCGTATCTTCAGCTTTCCCTAAGTTATTCCCATTATTTCCCGTCGATTCCACTCTGAATCCGTCCTCTTCTTCCGGATGTTTCAGAACAATATGTAGTTGCAATACTAAGTTACATAAAGAAAAATAGCACAGGATCATTCACTGCAATAATTTCTATCACAAGATTTAAAACATGGAGCTTGTTTTAAGTCTGATTCTAATTGCTTTAGTGAGAAAGGCCATAATCAAGTGCCCATGTCTCAAACCAGATGACAAAGTAAAACATGTTAAGGCAAACAACTTCACCTACATCAACTATCGACATGAAACAGCAGCAAATAACGGCTTGCCAGAAATGATCTCTGGTGCTCTTGCACACTCCACAAGTACCTCGCAATCTTTGTGAGTAGTCACAGGTTACTTCTGTCAAACCAACTACCTGTGATTTAATTTTCTTTTTCGAAAGATGCTGAACCTGTGATATAAGAAATCAAAATTAAGTAATCATAGTATATTCATATAATATCAGTTTTCATAAACAGTAAACGTAATAGCAAACCTTGCCAAAACAGTTCACGTCGAGGATATCAATCCTCCGGGGAACACTGTGACTATCAACATTGACCTCTTTCATTACATAATATACGGTCAATGCAATGCTGAACATGCGGTCAACCTCAATCAGACCAACTTTCAAAGTTAGACGGTGCAATTTCAGCTGCACGAAATTTATTGAATCAGAATAAAATCTGTTTTATGGACAAGGGAATTATAACAATTTGTTTCACTCAAAAGTAAATGGACATAGATGCATTGCACGGGGATAACAAAATTTTGGGTGATGAAAGAGGGTTACCCTTAATCCAGTGAAGTTCTCATCTCCAAAATGTGCACAAATGTGCCTAATAAATTCCTCTGCGTCTTCGGCCTTCCACTTCAAATTGCCTTCCCTGTCCTTAAATCCCTGGTAATTAGGGCCAAACATGCCCTCATCTGTAATGTGACAAAGTATTAATCATTTACATCCTTCAACTAATTAAAGGTAGATGTAAGAAAAAATCGGATACCTATATATTCCTGGGGCCAATCTTTATACACGTGAGTGTGTGTGACTTCAAATTCTCCGGAGTCTGTTTCTTTCACAGTAAACTCTTTCCAAAAGAAAAAGTGTTTGGCGAAAGCATCAATGAACTTTGTAGCCTTGATTTTCCTATTATTGGCTGCGTAAGTAAACAGTAACAACAATCAATTACTGTTTCACTTAACAAATACGTAGTGGCAGATGAGGTCAAATTTCGGTGACATTTATACTAAAAAAACTAATGCATTCAACTAATCAACAAACTTATCTAACAAACAAATGTGCAAGTATCTGCAGGTGACTGATCTACAAGTAAAAAACAGTAACAGCGATGAAAAACAATATAAATGCTGCAAATTGGAGCTTAAAGGGCTAAGATCATTTTCATACCCTGAATGTTTTTTATCCCATGCGGCTTAGGGTTTGCTGGATTTGCCATCCACTGGTAAGAGCAGTGAACAGCTGCATGAAGCCCTTCTACCGTCCAGAACACCGGGTGTTTCAAAAGATCTTCAAGGCTTCTCCTAGCGAACAGCCATAAACAATTAACTGCTGGAGGACTTACTAGAAACAACAAAGCAAACAGATGAAGGTCTTACCACCAAACTCCATTATTTGCCTGCTCAAGCATGTCCAATATTTCCTTATAAGTTGCAACCTTTGTTGTAACATGACTCCTGGTCCAGTGCTGGTGAAGTGAATACATTAATTGAGCTAATGGACCACTCACACAGTCTTTATAAATGCTCTTCAGCTCTTCTGTACCTGAAGAGAGAGAGAGAACAAATATATAAATGTATGTTCAAAAGGGACAGTGATCCACATAAAACAAAAAATGAATTCAAAGCTTAAAGATGTTTTATACCGTCATCATGCTTGACCACTGGGACCAACTGTGACTCTGGTACAATAACATTCAGCAGAATATGTCCACAGCGTTTTATCAGTATCTGTTTTGGATCAAAACAGAACCTCTTTTCTCCTGGGACTGCATTCTGATATGAAACTATAGCAAGCTGCCTATATCATCAAAAGTTCAGTACATTAGCAATCCGAGAGCTTACTTTAGCCAAATGGGAAAATTAAATAAACTTCACAACTTACTTAAATATGCCTATAGTAAGGTCAGAAAAACAGTGCCTTCCAGACAAGGACTCATGGTTGTACAAAGAAAGTCTCGGCGCCCCAAAGAAAAAGTTTTCCAAGCTAGTATATCCAGTTGTATCTACACTAAGGCTCCCTTGGAATGATGCAGTAAAGTACATACCCGCAGCTGTCAAAACAAAACCTTAGATTAATTGCCAAAACAGAGGTACATCTTTATCATATTGTTTTATGTGAACTATCTGCCCACCAAGCAACTTAAAGTTCTAACAGTTGTGATATACTTAGTCGGTGCAATAATAATAAATGATAATAAGCATGTGAGGATGGTAAAAGACACAGATTTCAGAAAAGGAAAACTTATGTTTGGAATCACCAGGCAAATCGCCGGTGAGTCCTCTGAACTTGAAGGCACGAACAATGAGAGGCTGAGAGTTTTGGTGCTGCAAAAAACTGAGCAGCTTTTTCATGTGCATTACGATGAAAGATATAGCCTATACACCCCGGTTAAGCCGGGTGAAGGGGATCGTGGACATGCCCACTACCCATGACGCGCTCCTATAGGAGCTCTGACCAGACCAGCCGTAGGATCAGTTCCGCAGGCTTGTATTATTAGCTAACTGCTTAGGAGATAAAACAGTAAATGGAAACTAAATTACAGAATTAAAAGGATGAACGTGGTCTGAGATAACTAACAACTTACAGGTTGATTGCGATGTAGTGCAGAAACCTCTTGCTTGAAGTCGACTGATTGGAGAACGCCCTAGCTGGGGCAGGATGCCCTTGATGCCCAGGAGCAATAGTCGACGAGAACGAGCAGAAACAGCCAGCATGGCTTCTCCTTCACCATGTGAAGGTCGGAGATCAGGAACTGAAAAAGCCTGTGAGGAAAATAAATGAAACTATATGAGTGTTCACCGGTCAAAAGAAAGAGAAGGAACCCAAAAAAGGAGAGGCAAAAAGAACAAAAGCCAAAAAAGAAAAAAGAAAAACGAGTAAGCAAGAAGGAAATAAAAAGGGATCACGGTTCCGACACGTCTATTGCTAGCCTCCAAGCGCTCCTATCCATAGCTAGCTCCTTAGGGATATTTCACTCCTTCAAGTCCTCTTAACCGACTCATCCCAAGTCAAGTTAGGTCAGCCTCTATCTCTCTTAACATTAGCATCTCTTTTTAGAACTCCACTACGCACCGGCGCCTCTAGAGGCCTCCATTGAACATGTCCGAACCATCTCAACTGATATTGAACCAATTTCTCTTCCATTGAACCAATTTCTCCGTTGAACGCACACGTGTTCCTTGTAACTCTGATCCATTTCTTCTTTCTCATGTTTGATCTGCAACATCGGCTGCTTCCCTGAAATAATGAGACAAGTGACAGAATCTCATAAATATTCAGTACATTATGGATTGTTCTGTCCATTAACATATGAATGCACACAGTTATAGTGCATATGTGCAGTAGTCTTGAGTTGCTAAGTTGCCACGGAATCTACAAGATTTTCCGAGTTGCTGAGTTGACTTGTACTGGTTGTAAAATTGAAGAGACTGACCAACCTGAAATAATCGTTTGTTCAGCACACTCCAGTTTTGCTGATAAATCACGCAACAGGCAGTTGAATTCATCTAAAGCTGTTGAATTCTTCCCAAGCTTCTCCTCAAAAAGCTCTTTATCTTCCTCAGCTGAAAGTTTATTGTTTCACTAGTTAGATATGAACAAAGATTGTGCAATGCATGGGTAAATGACATCATAATTGTTACCTCGTTCTGTCTGAATAGCTAGCTGTTGTTCAGTCAGCTGATCGCACAAGGTCTTTGTTGAGGATACCTTTGAATCCAATCCCTGCCAAAGCTTTGAATCTTTAGTCTGCTTCACCTTAAGCTTTGCATTTTCATTCACAGCTTGTTGAAATTTTCCTTCTAACAGCTTTATCTGTTCTGTTGCTCTTCTCGGTTTGGTATGCTAAATTCACATAGAGTAATATGTATCAGCAATAAGAAGTCTTGACAAAAGAAAAAAAAAAGATATGATAAGTCAGTCTGCTTCACCTTAAGCTTTGCAATTTCATTCACAGCTTGTTGAAATTTTCCTTCAAACAGGTTTATCTGTTCTGTTGCTCTTCTCAGTTTAGTATGCTAAATTCATATAGAGTAATATGTATCAGCAATAAGAAGTCTTGACAAAAGAAAAAAAAAAAAGTTATGATAGGTCAGTGTAGGAAAAATGATACAAGGCAATAAACTCATTTCGTATTGAGCTAATTGGCCCTATGTTCAGGACCAGCCCTCTTGATGAAAATACAAAATAAATCCAGTGACAAACGGAAGATGCAATTCAGAGAAACTACTGGGAGGAAATATCCCAGATTTTAGCAATGCTTAGTCTTCAGAGTTCTTTTATAGGAAGAGTATGTACTAAGAAGGACAGATACATAGAAAATAGTATTGACAATGATCCTGTTGATAGTTACAAAGCTTGCTAAATGTCATCAACTTCAGGGGAAATAAACAGAAACTTGAAACATTGCAAAGAGTCTATAAATTTCAGACTAGCTGCAGCAGGTGCAACCTTACAACAATGGAATTTTATGCTTGTGTGCTAGCAATAGTGCCTCAACATCTTTGTTTCTTACATGATAGCATGATTAATAAACAGCTAGATAATTCAACCCCACCATGGCAATTTTACAACAAGTGTACTATACTGCTGTTTTCATCTATTTGACCTTACCTACAATGCGTCGTAGCCCACAAAACATGGAAGGATGTGGTTGTGAGACCAAAATAATGTGTCGATGATACAACTGGAAAATCCCAAACATACAGATTTTCAAACTTGGCATTAATCAACCAGAGACAACTTTTTTGTTAGTGACTACAATCCAAACAGAGACCAAAGCTAGACCAAGCAGAAACTAAAATAGTGACGGGACAGGTAGGATAAAACTTCAGGAACAAATTCACGAGATTCAATAACGCGACTAACACTTGTTTCAGTAAAATTCCCCGCAAGTCACAAAAACGTTGCAAAATGTTGAGAAACATACCGCCATTTCGAGATCAATCTTCACTGAAGCCTGCTCCTTGACCAATTTCTCTGCAACCAAACACAAATGCCAAGGTAAACCTGGACATAAGTGGTGACACAGCTTTCGGAGATCAAACTGAGGGGAAAACGAAATCAGAACCTGCTGTGATATTCAAATTGGCGAAGCTCCCATACGTATTACCCCTGGCATCAGAGGAGGGCTTGGGGTTCGCGGCATTCATGGCCATGGAGGTGGATCCAGCGAGAGATCGGAACCCCTCGAGACCCCTAAGCCCCGACAGCTTCTGCATCTTCGCTACGAAACCCTAAATTTCGCCGGACGCAGCAGCTTCAGTGCAACCGACCAACTAAAAATGCACCAAAAAAAGCGGTAGAGGGCGATTTGGAGATCTCACCTCACAGGCGATGCTTCGCCTTCCGAAGCGTCGAGAGAATTCCGCCTGCTCCTTGACCAATTTCTCTGCAACCAAACACAAATGCTAAGTCGTGACACAGCTTTCGGAGATCAAACACTGGGGAAAACGAAATCAGAACCTGCTGCGATCTTCAAATTGGCGAAGCTCCCATACGTATTACCCCCGGCATCAGATGAGGGCTTGGGGTTCGCGGAGAGATCGAAACCCCTCGAGACCCTTGAGCCCCGACAGCTTCTGCATCTTCACTACGAAACCCTAAATTTCGCCGGATGCAGCAGCTTCAGTGCAACCGACCAATTAAAAATGCACCAAAAAAGCGGTAGAGGGCAATTTGGAGATCGATCTCACCTCACAGGCGATGCTTCGCCTTCCGAAGCGTCGAGAGAATTTCCCGAGCGCGATAAAGCGGTGTGGAGGGAGGGGAAGGAGGGAATTCCGGGAAGGGGATAGGGAGGGGTTTGAATTGCGCGTTCGGCGCCAGGTCGAATTATAGGCCGGCGAAATGGGCTCTCTGGAGGGACGAGATCACGAGATGGATGTCAGATTGCAATAGCACCGACATGTAACCATTTTAGTGGGTGCCCCAGTCAATTCGTTCTGACTTTAGGCAATGCCGGTTTTTGCTCCCTCGAAGTATCGTTGGGAACAATAGGACTGGTAACTTTTTAAAATTAAAATTAGGACTGTATAAAAATGTAGCAATTGGAAAATCTTAATATTAAAAATGGTTATCAATTACAATTATGTGCAAAAATGCATAAAAATTCTATGAAGCTTTTGAATACAGCATAGAAAAAACACGAGAATTAGAAAAGATAGAGACTAAATCAAATTTTCTATGAGATTAGACTTCATGTTAGAAATGTTTCCAAATTTTCATAAAGTATCCTGTAGGAACTTCACACGAATGTTGGGTCCCAATCCTTTTTTAAAAAGGGCTCTGTAGATTCTTTTTTTCTATAGCATTCAAATTCAATGAAATTCTTTCATTTTTCATTTGTTTCAAAAGATCTTGTACATATGAGTTCTTATTTTTCTTCAATATCACTATGGCTATATCATATAAATATATATATCATTTTCATAGATTGTTTATGCCTTTTTCTAAAAGGTTTTCTTCTTCGTATAAGAAATGTACTCTTTACATGTCTATCTTTTTTTTTCTTATTCCCTTATCTGATAACATATTCTCTAAACATACTTTCTATTCATAGTCATAAGAGATCACTGATATCCATCCTCTCTTCACGTACATCTCATTGTTAGTAGATCTATGACATAGATTTTCTGACATCGTGTCTTTTTTTTTTCCTTTAGCAATGGTTAGGGGTAGAGAGCAATGTTATTAGATTAATGGCTTAATAGCCATTGCAGTTTTTAAGAAATCTTTGAATAATGATGGGTGGTAATTCGTAAAAAAGAAAAATAATGATTTATTGTGGTAGACGTGGATTCGGAACTTGGGATCAATTCAAAGTGAAAATCTCAGAAAAAACACAAGGGTCTAAATTCACTCATTGTTAACAATTCTGTAATTTGGCTTTCAAATATAAAAGCCAACTAAAATTTCCTTTAAAAAAATCACTCATCATCCTAACAGCATGGGTCATATGGAAACACAGAAATTCTTATGTATTGGATGGCCAAAGCCCACACTTAGTCTCCCTGCACCGAGCCTTCATCGATGAATATCACTTGTGATGCCTTGTAGGTGCTAAGGGCAGGTACAATGCTACACGTAGGTAGTCTTATAGATCATCTTATGCATTGCCACATAGGATTTTTGATGATGTGGAAGAGAGAGAGGATGGTGAGAGAAAGAGGTGGTTGTTTCGCGTAGCAACCACCTCATGCGCTTAAATTTAGGAGTATGAGACGGCTCTCATACCATTGTATGTATTCTAGTAGTCTTTTAATTTATAAATATTTCTTTTTATATCCATAAATTAAGAAGTCATATAATTAATAGAAGACAACTAATTAGATCATCTATTATATAAGTCGTCTCATAACCCGTCTTAATATTACGTGACATACATGAGACGACCTATGAGACAGCACCATTGTACTTGCCCTAAGGGCTTCCATACCCTTGGCCTTAGTCACGGTTAGGTTAACTCTGTTCATTCATTTGATTTGGCATCCTTTGTTGTTTTTAGCAGCAGTTTTTCAGTTTTTTGTTGTAAGCTTATCCCTCATAGCTCAGTCCGGAGTAAGAAGATGGTTATTGTAAAGAGCCACTCTTTTTTCTCTCTTAATGCGAAGGTACTCAGCTTTATTGTGTATTTGAGAAAAAAAAAAAGATGAAAATCTCATAGACATCAAAAATAGAACTGGAGGAATCATGATTCTATATGAATAGCAAAAAAAGAACCATATATTACCACTAAGAATTGACATCAAAAGTTAAATCTCTAGCAACACAAGGACCTAGAGCGCAAAAAAAAAAAAGAGAAGCATATGGAATCCTGTTCATAACCTGGTGGCAAAATTTGAAGGAACGAAATAGGTGGATTTTCCAACAGAAGTAGCAATCGTATTTACAAGTGGCTAGCTCGTTATCTGCGAGGCCAAACTGCTAGTTGCAGCACTTTCGTTCTCGTAGCCTCGTCTCGTTCTTTTTTTTTTTTAAGAATACGTAGGAGAGCTACGTATCATTTTCATTAAGAAGAAGAGGTCGATGACCGAATATAACGCGCGCCATTTTGACGGGCACCAGTAGCCATTTACAATTTTACATGAGTATCCAGTGGCTACCGGTGAGAAAGACGGAAGAAAAGGCCTACTCTCGCAAAACTAAACTACCTAAGTGTCATGCGCCGGCGGCGATCCATAATCGCGCTTTGTCCTTGATCCGTTGCACCAGTTGTTGGCTTGTTGCTCCCTCCTTTTTGAATACATTGGCATTTCTGGCCTTCCATAGTTCCTAGGATACGAGTATGAACATGGTGTCCATTTCTTTCGGTTGCTCCTTCGGGAGGCCATGCCGCAGTCGGCTCTAAGTGTCGCAAATGCCAAGCTGGTCTATCTTGAAACGGGCTGGCAGCCTGATGAGGTTTAGTGCATGCCACCATACTTCCCGCGCAACTGAGCAGTGAAGTAGTAGGTGTTCAATTGTCTTCGCCTCTTGGTCACATAGTGCACAGGAGCGATGTCCTGCAGTCCATGGCAAAAACGTCGTTCTGATGTCCAGGTGCATCTATGTGTGGCCGGGTACATGAATAATTTTGTCTTTAGCGGTGCCCAAGTTTTCCATATTCATGGTGAAGTGTGACCCCTTGTACCAGCTCCCTTACCCGGAAGTACTGTACTAGAGCCACCGTAGTGATATTTGCCAGCAATGTCCCGGATCCATCGCCTATCCTGCATTGCCTCATATACGGTGCGGGAGTGCTTGGCTTCATTTCCTAGTGCTCGGCATAAATCTGGTGTCATCTCCTGAATGGATGTGTTGTTGATCCAATGGTCTATATAGAACCGTGCCAGTTTGCTGTTCCTCGAGCGGATGTGTATGGATGCATCGAACATTGCCTGAACTTCCTTGTCGCATTGCAGTGGAAGCCCAATCCAGGGTCCAGCCATAACCATCTCAGATTCAGTGCGAAACCTGCCACCTTGAGGTCAATTATGCCCAATCCTCCACTGTCTAGCGGTCTGGTGATGCAAGGCCACGCCATGGTGCATTTTCCTCCGGATGTTGTGGCCTCACCTGCCCAGAAGAAGCCTCGCCTTGCTTTGTCGATTGTCGTCACCATCCAGCTAAGCAATTTGATGGATATCAGTGGGTAAATGAGGATGGCGGAGAGCATTGATTTCACCAATGATAGTCGCCCTGCCTTGTTCATTAATCCTGCCTTCCATGTTGACCTTGTCCATAATGGGTTCAAGGTGCTCTTTCCGTAACTTGTCAGTGGAGAGCGGCATTCCCAGGTAAGTGATGGGAAATTCTGTGATTTGGCAAGGCAGGTATTCCTCAACACGCGTCACATCCTCTTCATTGCAGCACATCGGTACCACTGTGCACTTGGCCATATTAGTGTGGAGCCTGTTGCCGAGCCAAAAATATCAAGAATTGTGGTCGTCGTCAGTAGGTCCTGTCGAGTGAGCACGATGAAAAGCATTACGTCATCTACATAGAGTGATCATTGGTGCGTGATGGCTCAATGCCTAATGGGTTGTAGCATCCCTCCTGCCGTGTTTCAGCAGGCTATGCAGGACATCCATGACTAGGAGGAATAGCATATGCGACAATGGGTCTCCCTAACGGAGTCCTCTCATTAGTTGGATTGGCATCCCTCGCTCTCCATTAAACAGTATTCTAGTTGACGCCGTGGATAAAAGCAGGGCAAGCCAATTCCTCCATCTCTCCCTGAACCCTATAGATTGCAGAGTTTGGAGTAGGAAGGGCCAAGAAACCGTATCAAAGGCCTTCGCAATGTCCAACTTGAGGAGAAACTTCGGTATTTTCCTTTTGTTGTACGTAGTGATGCTCGCCTCGTTCTTGATTGCGCATTGTTCCATAGAGGGCTTGCCTTGTGTTGTCTTGTTTTACCTTTAGTTTTTGTACACCCTAGATGTAATTTGCTCTTTTCCTTGTTAACGAATGACATGTCTTATTTTCAAAAAGAAATAAAATAAAATAATTAGCAAGAGCATTTCATCGATCTCAATGATGGATGGGTTGATACGGAGTTTATGGTATAGACTATAGAGTAGTACTAGATGCTACCCCGCGCGTTGCTGCGGGTTTTTAGAGAAACTTAAAAAATTGATGCAAGTAATAAGAGAATTTTAGTTCTATACTATTTGCATCTTCACGTTAAGGTATGGGGGAAGATTAAATAAAGAACAATATTGCTTAAAGGAATACTAACTATGTACATTTTTTATTCATTAAATAAGTACTACCTATAGAAATTTATGTTGATGTTTTTCTCTCCTAATGATAACTTAAATATAAAGAGAATATAACACAACTATTGAAAATTGTACAATGGCTACCTGTAAAGATCGAAAAGCTTTCCGTAAAAAAAAAAGAAGATCCAAAAACTAAAATTTTAACTGGGTGTTTTCCGTTGCTGTAGCACAACACACTTCTGGTCTATTGCAAGGTTATAGTTGCATTCTATGTGATTGTTCAAATAGTGGGGAATTATGTTAGTAGCTGGAGAACTTAAATTCAAGATTGTTAAGTATTCAAAATTAAAGATAGTAGTGCTGAAATGTATTCGAGAGAAAATTCATACCTGTCAAATGTAGCCACTATAATTATGTTTGATCAAAATGATTAGCCTAACTATAGACATTATACCGTGACACCAAAAACAAAACCTTGATTAAAAAGATGCATATAAATAAGAAATTAACAATACCTGCATGCGGCTATAGTTATGTCCAACTGTTGTTTGGTTTATACCTGAGAAATAAGATATCAAATCCATTTTACTTCAGACGCATTAACTCTTACGATTGTTAAAGCATCTACACTATTATCACGAACTAAACAACGAAAGAACATGAGAGAGAGAGAGAGAACATGTGCAGTGCGTGAACTAAAATGAGAAAGTCAGTGATCTTCGATTGATTGTCTTCATTGCTACAGTAAAAATGAGGAGTTAGATAAAGTGAAAGGATCTGCACAGTTGTCATGAACTAAATACGAACGAACTTGAGAGAGAGAAAGAGAAAAATGAGAATGCATAGAGTGATCTTCAATTGATTGTCTCCCTTGGACTGGAGCAGATCAGAAAGACGGAATTAGATCTTCACATAAGAAAAGTATTACTCGGCGAGAAGGAGACCAACCATTTTGTTGATGGAGACAAAGCACAAGAATGTGTGAAAGTGATGATGACATGATGAAGGGAGGCACACCATTGTGTCATTATGGAAATAAAATAGTAATAAATTGGAATCAGGAGTGGAAAACATTACATAACTCTTAAATTTTAGATAATTAATGGGAAATTATTTGATAATAGAGACCAAGCACAGAAACATGTAAAAGTCTGACATGATGAAAGAAGGCACGCTATTAGATGGAGCAAACAATTGAAATCGGTAGTGGAAAATATTATGGACTATTCAGTTTCTAATACTTAATAGAAATTAAATATTGTTGGAGAACTGCCGGTGGTGACCAGGTGGGTGTGGGTGTGTACGGAAAGATAAAATGGATGGCAGACATAAACAAAAGAGTTTGATCTAAAGGCTGTAAAGAATTGAGGTGACATGATGAATATGAGAGCAGAGAAATAGAAGTTAAAGGCTATTAGTGAGTTGCATCTTTTAAAAATATATAGATTAGCGTGGAGTTGCAGCAGACAAAAAGAACAGATTATAATACTAACTTCGTTTTGGCTGTGCAAACGAACTGACAATGGCACCTTACATACTGGCAGAACACTAATAACTATACCAAACTAGTCACATAGATCGGTCGCCATGGCTGACCTTCCGCTATACCTCCTCTTCGTCTCTCTGCTCATCGTCTTACCATTCCTTTACCTCCACCGTTCGAAACGCGCAAATTTCAGCGGCAGCAGCAGGCCTCCTCCGTCGCCATGGGCCCTCCCGGTGATCGGCCACATCCACCACCTCGGCGGCGCGCTCCCTCACCACGCGATGCGGGACCTCGCGCGCCGCCACGGCCCGCTCATCCTTCTCCGCCTCGGCGAGCTCCCCTGCGTGGTGGCCTCCACGGCCGACGCGGCCCGCGAGATCATGCGGACCCACGACCTCGTCTTCGCGTCGCGGCCCATCGGCCCGATGGGCAAGATCCTGCTCGGCGGCGAGGACGCCTCCTACGGCATCGTGTCCGCGCCCTACGGCGAGTGCTGGCGCCAGCTCCGCCGCATCTGCACCATGGAGCTCTTCAGCTTTCGCCGGGTCAGGTCCTTCAGACCGGTGCGTGAGGACGAGGTCCGCCGGCTCGTCCACTCCGTGGCGACGGCGGCGGCATCTGCCACGACGCCGCCGGGGAAGAAACAGGCGGTGAACCTGAGCAAGATGATTTCGGCGTACGTGGCAGACGCGGGTGTGCGGGCCATCATCGGGAGTAGGTTCAGGGACAGGGAGACGTTCTTGAGATTGCTGGAGCGCAGGCTCAAGATCATGCCCGGGCGGAGCCTGCCCGACCTGTTCCCGTCCTCGCGCCTGGCCATGTTGCTCAGCCCGATGCCGCGGAGGATCAAGCGCGAGCGGGATAACATGATGGCGTTCATCGACAACATCATTCAGGAGCACGAATCTGACAGACGCGCTGCCGGCAATGGCGACGAGGAGGACCTGCTCGACGTGCTGTTGCGGGTGCAGAGGGAGGACGCGCTGGATCCGCCCCTCACCACTGACAACATCAAGGAAGTCATCCTTGTAAGATTTTATTAGATCTTCTCATCCTCGTCTGCAACATCATGATCGATCTTTAAATTTGTATACATACTGATCAGGTTACATATATCGTCTTTTATAATTGCTTCTACAGGATATCTTTGGGGGCAGCAGCGAGACGGCGGCGACCACGCTCCTGTGGATCATGGCGGAGCTCATGAGGAACCCGAGAGTGATGCGGAAGGCGCAAGACGAGGTCCGCCGCGTCCTTGGCGTGCAAGAGAACAACAACACTGTCACAGAGGAGAAGCTTAGCGAATTGCATTACCTGCGCCTCATCATCAAAGAAACGCTCCGGCTTCACCCGCCGGTGCCATTGCTAATCCCACGAGAGTGCGGGAGCCCGTGCCAGGTGCTCGGGTTCGACGTGCCCGTGGGCGCCATGGTGCTGGTCAACGCGTGGGCCATCAGCAGGGACCCGGCGTACTGGGACACACCGGAGGAGTTCGTGCCGGAGAGGTTCGAGGGCAGCAGCGTTGACTTCAAAGGCACGGACTTCCAGTTCATCCCGTTCGGCGCCGGGAGGCGGATATGTCCCGGGATTGGGTTTGGTCTGGCCAACGTGTATCTCCCGCTCGCCTCGCTGCTGTACCACTTCGACTGGGAGCTGCCGGACGGGATGGCGCCCGGTGAGCTCGACATGACGGAGGCGATGGGGATCACCACTCGCCGGCGCTCTGAGCTCTTGCTTGTCCCAACGGTCCGTGTGCCGCTGCGAGAAGGGGAATAATAGTTTAGTGCTTGGTGGCTGCGCCTTGAGATCCGGACAGATGACTTGTTGGACACTTGCCATATGTAAGCACCTGTTTAATCATGTTGTTATGATCTGATTTGTAGTGCTTCAACTTGTGTACAGTATCAACTTGAACACGACAAGGTCAGACATCACTGGAGCTGCAGAACACCATGACGTGCATAGTCTATCAGTGAGTGATAATTTAAGTGTTAAAAGAGTTTTTTTTCTCCAAAAAGAAAGAAACAAAGAAAAAGCTTTTTTTTTTCTTGTCCTACTAGAGCTCGCCACCGTCGATCGTGACCATGCGTGAACATCCACGAGCAGTGTCAGGTCAACGTTGCCTAGTTTTCTGTACGTCCGTTCCTCGCCGCCCTTCCCCATCACTGGCCATCAGGACAATAGATTAGTAGAGAGAACGCACTCGGAGGGCATAATTACATCTAAGACCAAGTATAGTAATGCTAGTCAACAGGCTAAGAAGGTATTCACGTTATAAAAATCCTAGTTGGAGGAGAGAGAAGAAAAGAAAGAGAAAGATACTGGCGCTTGTGTAGTCGCCTGCTTGAAGCAACAACCCCGAAGAAAAGTTACTCTTCCGTCCATTCAACCAGTGTTCATGCAAGTCTTAAGCAGTTACACGAGTGTTTGTTGATGCCGACGTTGAGTGACGAGGCGCTAGAATAAAGTCGGCAACAGGCTGTATTATTAACCATGCTCTAACAATGATCAAAATCTAATTCTAATACTTCATCCGTCCTAATTTATAAGCATTTCTACCTTCTCAATGCAAAAACAACAATGTAACTAACAAAACCCTACTACCCCTCATTAATGGCCACCTCATCTTCTCCACCAAACGCCACAAAGTCTACACAGCTCAATCCAAAGATGACGTACACGAGGAGGACTGAGACCTCAATCCTATGATCCGATCTCGATTCTCCATCACAGTCAGCTGCTTCTCGATCCGTTTCGCAGAAGAGCTAACCAGGGGTTGTGGTTCTCCATTGATTCTCCATCAACATCAGCTACTTCTCAACCTAAGCCAGCCATGAGCTCCGGCACCGAGCCTGACCTCCATATCGATCCCCCAAGGTCGCAGGCTCGTGCGCCGGGTAGCAGAGACGGAGGTAGATCTGGTCGTTGGCGATGGAGTGTCGCCCCCGAACGCGGACGACGCAACTTTGCTCGCGTCAGGAGCTACCATCGAGCGACAGGTGGAAGAAACAACAGTCGGGGAAGGCGAGCGACGCATGAGAAGAAAGATGGTAAGGTTCACCTGTGAAGAAGATGGGTGGTGGTGGGACCCACATGAGTTATTTGGGGTTCGGTCTGCCAAATCACCAGGAATGCTTATATTGTGGGATAAATTTGATTTCAGAAATACTAATATATTGGGGTGGAGGAAATATTAAATTACTAATATTCTGCAGAGCGAGTGAAGTACCTAAGATCTTTAGTATCAGTTAAATGTTGAATGTCGACTTTGTAGCTAAGTGAACACAGATCGGTCGCCATGGCTGACCTTCCTCTCTATCTTTTTTTTGCGTTTGCTGGTGCACATTGCCTCGCCCCTTACACGGCCCGACAGCCTCAATGGTGTCGCTCATGTTCTTCTTTGTGCCGTACCGACTGAAAAACAAGTTTGGAGGATGAAAATGGGTTATTTAAATAATTTTTCTTGTTTGTAAACCAATCATAATCTTGCATTAATCTTCATTGCTAAATCACAATATAGTAAGACTTATGCTTTTGAAGCAATCAACACATACTCATTTCTATTGTATTTTGTTTCATCTAAAAAATGAAATTAATAAATTTTCTTTGTAAAGTCACTCATAGTAAAATCCACTATATTGCCTTGAAAAATATGTTTTGAGTGTAAATTGTTTCTTAATTCCATGGATCCTTCCCAAACCTTTTTGCATCTTCTCATCATGTGTAACTTGCAGTTTTAGTTAAATATCTATTCTAAAATTGTTTTAGTACCCTTCTCATCAAGCTATATATAAACATTTTTCCCCTTGTTAATACAAAAATGTAGACACATCATTTAAAATATTTTTACCTGTTGATAATTATATAGCTGATTCATCATGCTTAGCTACACATTTTAACTCACATAATTATTCACTATATTAATAAACATAATAGATTAATCAAATTACTAATATGACTTTACAATAACAATAATTATTAATCTACTAGATTATCCTTGGTTTAATAGAATATTGGCCAATATTGATGGTAGAAGATAATATATCTTGTCATACCAAATTTCTAGCAAGTATAGTTTTGAGAGAATATTGATCATTATTTTGAAAATTAAAGGTGCTATATGGAATATTATGCTACTGATATTTGTTAACTTGTTTCCCGTGCCTAGATATGATCGTGACGACAACATTTTGCTCCGGTTAGATGGTTGTGCTTCAACTTTTTTCTATTTTAGAGAACTAAACTACGAGTGGTTCAAAAAGGCTGGCCTAGACATTTTTATTGATGTAAGAAAGATCACAGATTTGACAAGCGTATGAACTTAAACGATCAGAGCATCTCTGGAGCTGTAGAAACAGCAGCACGTGCATAGTGTGTCAGCGAGTGATATCAAGAAATTTAAGTGTTGAAAGGCTTTATGGCACCGGAGCTGGTCGGACACCGTCGATCGTGATGACGATGCCTGAACGGAGCCGAGTTGTCTGTAAGCTCATTCGCCGCCGCCTTCCTAATGAGAGAAATAAAAAATGACTAAAAATAGACAAATAAATTAGAGATTGTGAGGGCTTGAATCTGGATGGCTAGAGGTGCATTTTCACACCTCCTCACTAGCCTATTGGGACAAGCCCAGTTGCTCAAGACCGGATTGGAGCAAGTATAGTGGTCTTATGTCAGCCGGCTAAATAAGAAAACACGTCAGCACAATCTAACGTGGAGGTGGGAGAAAATAGGAAAGAGAAAGAATCGAGCGACTCATGAGTCGCTAGCAACGGACGCTCGGCCCAAGAGTTCATCGCCCGTTCTCCGCCCGCTGCAGGCGAGTACGCCGGCGCCGCGCTCTACCCCTTGATCCCCTGCTCCGCCCGCCAATCTCCCCGCCAAAACCAGTCCCCGCGCGCCAAATCGAGCTCCTGCTCGCCAAACCTTGCTATTCCGCGTCGAATCAAGGAATTAGCCCTCCAAATCCTTTCCTGGTTCATCCCCAAATCCCCTCCAAACCCTAGAAACCAGACCACGAACTAGATGACGCGATCCAAGAGAACCTCTGCCCCGGCGCCAATGGAGATCCCGACAGCTGGGGTGCAATCCGTTTGTCGTCGAGGGGCTCAGCCTGTTCAACCGCCTCCCAACCCTTCCATGTTCTCATCTGGCGCTTGGTGCCCTCCACGTCCACCGCAGTCCATGGCGCCCTCCTCGACGCGGTGAATGCCCATGGTCAGTGGTCACCCAATTTTAGACAGATTGTGCTGGTCGAGCAGGCCTCTCACCACTGCAAAAGTGCACATCAACGATTCGGATGCTTGCATATGGCACCCCAGCTGATGCTCTTGATGAGTATCTAAATATCGGGAAGTGCACTGTATTAGAATGCTTGGATAAGTTTGTACGGGGAATGATTGATGTCTTTGATAGAGAGTACTTGAGGTGTCCAACACGTGAGGATCTTGAGCATGTTCTACAGGTTAATGAGTCGCGTGGTTTCCTTGGAATGCTAGGAAGCATAGATTGCATGCATTGGCGCTGGGAGAAGTGTCCTTTAGCATGGAGGGGGCAATTTACTCGTGGTGACTATGAAGTCCCAACAATAGTTCTAGAAGTTGTTGCTTTCCAAGATCTACATATATGACATGTTTTCTTTGGAGTTACTGGTTCAAATAATGATCTCAATGTTTTGAACCAGTCTCCATTGTTTTTTGATGCATTAAAGGGAGAAGTCCCTCAGGTTCATTTTTCAGTCAATGGTAATGAGTATGACAGGGGTTACTATCTTGCTGATGGTATATATCCGGAATGGGCTGCCTTCATGAAGACTATACCAGTTCCCCAAACTGAGAAGTATAAAGTCTTCGCCAAGCAGCAAGAAGGGGTGAGAAAAGATGTAGAGCGTGCTTTCGGGGTGCTGCAATCTTGTTTTACCATTGTTCGTCGGCCTGCACGACTGTGGAAGCGCAAGAGTGTTGGGAGGATCATGCTAGCATATGTGATTCTTCACAATATGATAGTGGAAGATAAAAAAGAAGAGGCAACCATCCACATTGACTTGAATGAGAGTCCAGGGGAATAATTTGCTCTACCTCCTGAAGTGAATGTAGGTGGTAATTTGTGCTTTGTTGATGTGCTGCGTAGAAAAGCTGCTATCCGTTCTCGTCCGCAGCATATCCAACTAAAAAATGATCTTATCGAGCACATCTGGCATAGGTTTAGAAATAACCATAATAATTAATCATGGTAGAATACTATTGCACTTTTCTATGTTTTTCAATTAACATGTCATCAGCATGTCATCTTATTACAAACTTGTTTTATTTCAGGACCTATATCCATGACATGGTTATTGCTGGTGGCGCTAGTGGTGTTCCTTACAGGTATATCCAAGCATTCTAATAAAGTTTGTTCTGTTTTGTTAAGTGAATAGTATTGTTTCAAATTTATTCATTTTCCCACTTTTCAATTTGCAGAGTTGCTAGTGAACTGCTGATGCAAAACAACGTGGCTGCTCCATTCTACCGAAGATCCAAGCTTTGATGTGCCTTTATCATCGTCGTTTAGATCAATAATTAGTGTTTTTTGTTGCCTAAGAACTTATTTGCTATCATCATTGTTTAATTTTATTTCCTAAGACTTATGTAATGCTTGTTGTCGTGTCATGGTGATATCATTCACCATGTTATCTACCAGTTATTATGTTCTCTAAAGTTTCTGGATGATTATGTGTGAGTTTCATATTTTGTTGTTCTGTGTATGGCCACAAAAATTCACATCAGATTGCATCTACATACTTTGTATTAAGTAGTGGCTATTTAATGCAATCCTCTCTTAGCCAATCTAATAACCAGCTCTATTATATGAGCTAGCTATGTGGAAGGCTCAATATGACATGGGCATTGGATTTAGCCGGCAGCTGGCTCAACCTGCTCTTAGTATAGGGAACGCACTGGCAAGTGGTCGGGTTCGACGTGCCCGTGGGCGCCACGGTGGTCGTCAATGCGTGGGCCATCGGCAGGGACCCAGCGTACTGGGACGCGCCGGAGGACTTCGTGCCGGAGCGGTTCGAGATTGACAGCGGCGCGGTGGATTTGAGAGGGGCGGAGTCGAGTTCGTCCCGTTCGGCGCCGGGAGGCGGATGTGTCCCGGGATCGCATTTAGGATGGTCAATATGGAGCTAGCGCTCGCCTCGCTTCTGTACCACTTCGACTGGGAGCTGCCGGATGGGATGGCGCCCTGGTTCGCGGTCCGCCGCCGTTCTGACCTCTGCCTCGTCCCGACCGTCCGCGTGGAGGGCATGTTCACAACAGCTGCAGGGCACCCAAACGACACAAGAGCTCGAGTATTATAGCAATACTAGTATTATAATTCACAGACTGTTTATTCATTTTTCCTGTTACGGACAGGTACACTCACAATACATATACCCATGGATAATCAGGTCCATCATCATGGATACACATGCTTACACACACAATATATGATAACTGGCAGATAAGAAAAGGAAAGAAAAATGCAGGCATGTTCTGAAAAAGAAAACAGAATAAAAATATACGACAGGAATTTCAGCTCGCAGGAATGATGTATGGATCTCATATATGGCTGGGCAAGGGTGTTGATGCAGTGACCGAGTGATGTCGCTCCCGTTTCCTCCATATGGACGCCATGCACTACGTCACACGTAAAAGCATGCAAATAATGGTAAGCAACACACGTGGTAGCTGCTTTTTTATACACACGCGCAGATCATCAGCTAGCTGAAACTCTTTAGGTAAGCATGTAATTCTTTCAGAGGAGCGGACTTCGAGTTCGTCCCGTTCGGCGCGGGGAGGCGGATGTATCTCGGGATCGCGTTCGGGATGGCCAACATGAAGCTAGCGCTCGCCTCGCTGCTTTACCACTTCGATTGGGAGCTGCCGGATGGGATAGCGCCCGGTGAGCTGGACATGGCGGAGGCGCCCGGGTTCGCGATTCTGCCTCGTCCCGACCCGTCCGCGTGCCGCTGCCAGGGGAATCGATTATTTATACATCTTTTATGGTCCAGTGGGTGCCTTGGCCATGTAGTACAGAAAAGTGCAGATACGTTCACTGTTCACATCAGTTGCAGGGGCACTCAAATGACAGAAGAGTTACAAACAGGTACACGCACAATACATTAATACAGATGGATAATCAAGCCCAACAACATGCTTAGTATGATAACTGGCAGATAAAGAAAGAAGAAGAATATATATATATGGTACACGTCACACGTAAAGCATGCAAGTAATGGTAAGTAAACATACAGATCATATCAGCTGAAACTCTTTAGGTAAGCATGTAATTCTTTACCTGAATGTCATATCACTGAAGTGATGCAGGCAAGCTACTCCGTCACCAACCTCTCCAGCATGTCGGCGAGGGAACCCAAATCTGGGAGGCCATCGTCGGAGTCAGAGTCCTCCTGGACGCTGCTGATGCTGATTTCAACGGAGATGCTGGAACCATCGGAGAGTTCAACCGACGACGAGGACGCCAGCGAGGCAGCGACGGGCGTGGACGACGATGTGGCGGACGAAGCGCCGCCTTCGTCGACATCGACAACAACACGGAGTCGGAGCACGTGATGACGCTGATGGGTGTCAATAATATTAGGCGGCACCCGCGACACGAAGGGGAACGGCGGCACCGGGTCGTCCTCGCGGCGGAGCTGGGCGGGGCTGTGCGCGTGGAAGCAGATGCTGCGCGGGCACTCGCTCCCCGCGTCGCACATGCGCGTGCGGAACCGCTTCGGGTGCAGCCACAGCTCGAGGTGGCCGTGCGCGTAGCGGCAACGGCGCCCGCGCGCGCAGGCCGCCGTGTGCTCGTCGCGGTAATCCGGGCACGCCACGCCCAGGTAGCGGAAGCGGCGCGGGTCGCGGCGCCGCACACGCTCGCCGGGGTGCGCGTACGGGCAGAACTCCCAGTTGTGGCTGATCGAGCTCGGGCACCGGTGCACCTTGTACACGTACACCCAGAACGTGACCGGCATGAACCCCCACAGCCGGTGAACCTGCCACGAGCTCTCCGCCGGTACCACGTCTCCTCCTCCGTTGCTCGCCGGCGGCCGCCGGCCAGACCCACCACCGTTTGTAGCTAGGGCCATCGCCATCAACCAATTAATAAGATCTATCACCACCACTCACTAGCTTATATGCACCAATACACACTGAATGCTACCACTCCAATAATGGATTAATTAACCGGGGAGAGACTTGTGTTAATTTGCAGTGAGTTACCAGGAACAAGGACGCACATATTTATAGCGTGGAGAGTGCAGGGTTAATAATTTGGAAGTGTATGCGAGTTGGGTTTTACTGTACCTTTTTGCTCTTTGGATATCTTCGGTGACATGGAGCTGAGTTGTTTATGTTAATCTGATGATGTACAAAGAGAGAAAATCCAAAAAGATTCTAACTGAATTTGGCAATGTCTCTACTGGATTTCACTTCTCGTGTCATTGTTGGTGTACGAACTTTCTTTTTTGTTTCCTTGTGTAACAAAACGAGAGCATCATCATTGGAACCAGGCACGGGTTTTTCTCATGTATTCTGTAAGTGCGAACTGGTGGTTGGGGTTCCTACCGTAATAAACCAGCATTGAACATTTATTTCAAAAACTTTCCTATATTAAAAATATATTCCAATAATAAATATAATAATACACAAGAACAAAAATTTTCTTTCTAATGAAAAGAAGGAGCTCCACATGCTAAGCATATAGTTTCCCATGAAAGAGAAATCACACAACATGAAGGATAAGCATCGGGGAGAAAGATAGATCTAGTATATATGTCAACGTACGAAAAAAAGAGATCAGGGACAATTGGACTTCAAAACTATACTCCGCACAGGAATAAATAAGTGAAGTAAGATAAAATAAATTACAGGTTTGAAACTCTAAATAGGATATTTTTGCCATCTTGTAGCAATAATATACCAGGATAGGAATGATATCTTGAAATCAGATAGAGAGTACATGAAGGAGGGTAGAGAAGGATATGATGATATTTACTTTGAAGTGATTATGGTGTGTTGTTGATATCTACGCAAGAGCGATTCACCGGAGAGGGAGAAACAGCGGGAGGAACGGAGGGGCTATTTATAGCCACGGATCGCCACAAGATGTATACTCCGCAATTACAAATGATGTGTATTCTTGTCGTTTTCTAGAGAATAAGTATGCCTCGAAATTATCCCGTGTACATCTCACTTCCCTTTTTATCGTGCAATGTGCGTAAACTTGTGCTTGATAGTAATTTTAATAGCCATATTTAAAATTTGCCAATGAGTGGGGTTTTTTTTTCTCCCTAATATGGTGTTATTTACCTTGCCAAACCATAAACAATTAATAATTACTATGATTTTTTTTTGTAATTGTTTCTTCGTGCGGCCGGTGAAATCGTAGCATGTGTCGAGGTACGTTAGCGCCGGTGCCCTTGTGTAGTTGTACCGTGCCATGGCCCGCGTGAACGCCGACCGCAGCGCGGCGGCAGGCGGCTGAACACCGTGCCCGAGTCGACGATCGTGCCCGTCGTTTTGAACGCCGACGCGGGGACCTCGACCTTGCGTCCCACGACCTTGAAGCCGACAAGGTCGACGTAGTATAGAAGTAGGGTGGAAAGAACTAGTACAAGAAATAATTAAAGCGTCACGTGAAATCTGCACAAGCAACACAACACGCTACATGTGTCTCTGTGCACGATCGAACTGACGACGATGCACAGCACCACGCCACGCTTTGGATTCCCTGCTGGTGCTGGTGCTGGTGCTGGTGCACGGTGGTCACGACCACTTCTCGCCGTGGCGTGCCATCCAGGTGAGAGGGCTGTAGCATGTAGGTGCTGGTGCTGGTGGTTTGTCCGATGTTGTGGCGTTGGCGCGTTGCGTGCCAGCTCCTGCTGCGGCGCGCGACCCGGCTGGTGATCACTGTGTGTACATATGCACGATGCGTCCGTGAACGACGCCGCCTTTCCTTCGCTTTTTCCTCAGGGATTCCGGCTGGCTAACAGAAACGCTCGGCCTCTCCGCAGAAAAGCTTTGGCAGCTTCAGTTAGAGAAATGATTTTTTTTTTGAGGAATAGAGAAAAGAATCTATAAACTTTGCTTGTACTGTACTACTGTTTTGATAAACAAGCCGTGCGTATTCTTTCTCGAACGGTACATCGAGGAGATCGGCACCCCTGTGTCATGCGCGTATTCTGTTTCAAAGAAAAGCCTGTGTGCAGGGCGCACTGTGTCATCGACTCTCGATCATGCATGGTAAAGCAGCCGCTTTCCACCATGAAACAACACAAACTGTTTTGCGTTGCTGCATCTACATGTCACGTTTCATGCTGTATATATATATATATATATATATATATATATATATATATATATATATATATATACCTAATTGTGATTCTACCTTTTTTAATTGAAATGAACAGATTTATTCGTTATACGATTGTTGTCAACTAATAAGTAGTTTAAAAATCACATGAAAGCACATCAACGTGAGAGAGAATTAGTAGAAAATAGGACCTCCAAAATTGTGCAAATCTTAAAAGTGGCACTGAAAACGTACTTCACAATCTCAATTAATAACTTTTTATTAGGGATTGTATAGTGTCAGCAAAAAAACTTCATAGTAATTATTAACTGTTGTATATGCTTTGACAAGGTGAATAACACCATATATATTAGGAAAAAAAACCACTCATTAGTAATTTTTAAATATGGCTATTAAAATTACTATTGAGTGGGATAGATTATTTTTACCACAAGATTGCGCACATTGCACGACAAAGAAGAAAGTGCGATGCACACGGGATAATTTCAAGGCGCGCTTTATTCTCTCGATAACGACAAAGATGCACGTCATTTGTGGTTGTGAAGTGTACATCTTATGGCGATCCGTGGCTATAAATAGCCCCTCCGCTCCTCCCTCTTTGGTGAATCGTTCTTGCGTATATATCAATAGCACACCATAAACGCTTCAAAGTAAATACCACTGCATCCTTCTCTACCCTTGTTCATCTGATTCCAAGATATCATTCATATCCTGGTGTTATTACTACAAGATGGCAAAAATATCCTATTTAGAGTT
This sequence comes from Eleusine indica, assembly GCA_030378355.1. Lineage (NCBI taxonomy): Eukaryota > Viridiplantae > Streptophyta > Magnoliopsida > Poales > Poaceae > Eleusine > Eleusine indica. Next base: position 47,894,278 of record CM059500.1, read on the forward strand.
TCAAACAAGCAGCTTCAAACCTGTAATTTATTTTATCTCACTTCACTTTTTTATTCGTGTGCAGAGTATAGTTTTGAAGCCCACTTGTCCCTGATCTCTTTTTGTTTTCGTACGTTGACATACATACTAGATCTATCTTTCTCGTATTAATCAATCTCTGATGCTTATCTTTTATGTTGTGTGATTTGCTCTTCCATGGGAAATTATGTGCTTATCATGTGGAGCTCCTTCTTTCCGTTAGGAAGAAAAATTTTGTTCTTGTGTTTTATTATATTTATTGGATTATATTTTCAATATTGGAGGTTTTGAAATAAATGTTCAATGCTGGTTTATTACGGTATAGGAACCCCAAGCACCAGTTCGTACTCACAGAAGACATGAGAAAAACCCATGCCTGATTCCAATGATGATGCTTTCGTTTTGTTACACCAGGAAACAAAGAAGAATGTTCTTACACCAACAATGACACGAGAAATGAAATAAGCCAGTAGAGACATTGCCAAATTCAGTTGAAATCCTTTTTGGACCTTCTAAAACTTTACACATCATCGATCAGATGAACAAAAACACATCAGCTCCATGTCACTGGAGGTATCCACTCACCAAAAGAGAAGGTATGCAGCCCAACTCAGACACACACTTCCAAACCCTGCACGCTATAAATGTGTGCATCCTTGTTCGTGGAAACCCACAAATCGATCTCCTCCTTTAATTAATTAATACACGCAGAGCCATGGTAGTAGCAAATCCTCTGCTCATTGGCATGGGCAGTAGTTAGTGATCTGATGATCTAGTGCATGGTGGTGTGGTGTTACTAGCAGTGTGTATTGGCATATATAAGCAGCGCTGGTGGTGGTGAAGGATAGATCTTGGTTGATGGCGATGGCCCTGGCAACAAATGGTGGCGTGGTCCCGGAGGGGAACAGCTCGTGGCCGCACCAGGGCCACCGGCTGTGGGCGTCCATGTCGGAGGCGTTCTGGGTGTACGAGTACAAGGTGCGGCGGTGCCCGAACGCCGGCAGCCACGACTGGAGGCTGTGCCCGTACGCGCACCCCGGCGAGCGCGCGCGCCGCCGCGACCCGCGCCGCTACCCGTACCTGGCCGTGCCGTGCCCGAACCACCACAACCGCGCGGGGACCAGCTGCCCGCGCGGCCTCTACTGCCGCTACGCGCACGGCGTCTTCGAGCTGTGGCTGCACCCGAAGCGGTTCCGCACGCGCATGTGCGACGCGGGGACCCGGTGCGCGCGCAGGATCTGCTTCTTCGCGCACTGCCCCGCCCAGCAGCGCCGCGGCGACGACGGCGACCGCGCGGCGATGGCGCCGTTATTCCAAGGCGAGCCGAGCATGCCGCCGTACATCGTCCACCAGTACTTGCCCTTGCCCCCGTCATCATCATCGTCGCAGCTCCGCCCCTCCTGGCGGCCCCGTGCTGTTGACGTCGTTGAGGCTGCTGCTCTTCCTCCGCGACGACCTTTGGATAATATTGGCGCTTCTCTGTCCTCATCGTCGTCGACATCCACGGCCGTTGTTGCCACGCTGGCGTCGTCGTCGGCCGACTCCAGTGGTTCCAGTAGTTCCGCTGGAAGCAGCATCAGCAGTAGCCTTCGCGCCGTCCAGGACCCGGACTCCGATGACGATGACCACCCATTCTTCGATTCCATCCTCGACGGCCTGGAGAGGCTGATCATGGAGTAGCTAGCTTGCATCGGTGATCGATATATTCAGCCATGGAGATAACCAGGAAGCGAGAGTGACGTCACTGCATCAAACACCTGTGCCTAGCTATATTCCTGCGAGTTGGATTATATTTCTGCCTATCATATATATTCTTCTTTTCGATTAATGCAATCTTTTCATTATCTAATAAAAAAAACCATAAGTTGTGTAAACATGTCAAGTGTGTACCATGCATGATAAACCTGAGCATATAAATACCATTTCTTCTGGGTGCCTTTGCAACTGATGTGAACGTATCTGCAATTTTCTGTACTCCAAATAACACGTGAAAGTTTTCTGAAGATATTTCATGTGCAAACACGTCGACGAAATCAACGCTGTTGTTCTCCAACTGCTGCAGCTCGAACAAAAGGTTGGAAGGCCCAAGAATCTCAAAAAAAAAACAAAAGGTTGGAAGGCCCAAGGAAGCGGCCTCGTCGAATGGGTTTATTGGGCGGGCCCAAGGCAAAATCTACCGCGGCAGGCCGAGGTCTTTGCATATGGCCGAGGCCCGAGGGGGAATGGTACAGCCTCTTCTTAACTGACATTCATGCTACCTGAACTATCAAAAGCATTTGTTTTTCCTCTCATACCTGTTTTCTACGATAGTTTTGTCCACGTGATGTTCATATGACAGCGAAAGATATATTTTAGTTCCACATCATCTTCTTCATAATAATAATAAAAATAATATTTTGAAGATCTAAAAATCATCAGATTTTTCATATTTCAAAATTAGTCTACGGTTATAAAATTTTACTTTTGAAATATATATGAATATGATCCCATATTTAAATTAAGATTCATCAAATATGATATTATCATATTATGATTTATTTGATTTTTTCACACTAGTTTATTTAAAAAATTTCATTATCAATTATATTTACTTCAAATGCAATACCTTTCATGACTTAAATATGATTTCTTTGGTTCATATAAAATTCTTCTATAATATAAATTTTAGAGATTTAATAGTCAAATATATGATAATCCATAATTATACTTTAAGAGTGGAAAATATTTAATATATTAATATTACAAAAAAATCTTATGATTTTTGAAATCTTGAATATATATTTCTTGTATTTTAAATTTAGAAAACAATGACATTACATCAAAACTTTGTCTCTTGCTGTCACATGTGCGCCAAGTGAACAAAATCACTATCAAAAACAATTATAAAAAACAAACGATTTTGACTGTTAGAGAAGCACAAATATCCTATTTTTATATTTGAGAAAGAAAAATCGAACTTCTATAATAGTTAAAGGAGTTTAAAAGAAATTCTTCCACCAATAAATCTATTCGGTCTTATAAAAAAAAAAGACCATTCTTTTTTTTTGGGAATAAGAAAAAATAAGACCATTCGGCGGGGCCTCCTCCTTCTGCCTGCCTTTCCCTCCTGGCCTAGCGGAGGAGAGAGACGTGCAGCATTCCGGTGGCGAATTCTTGCGGGTAACTACCGCTCGCTGCAGCTCTGCCCGCCGCCGTCAACGGATCACGGCAACATGCTTCAGGCCGCGGGTGTTTCTTCTCCGATTAAAAAATGTCTGGGTTCCTACGCCGTGCGGCCACCTCGCGCCACGACATGCCACGCCACGAGGTGCCCAAACTCCAAACGTGTTGTGCATACACGTCGGCACATGGATGGGTGGACCCCGCAGCGCTGGACGTTCACCTGCCCGGACAGCGCCCGCCACCCGCCGACGACGACTCCCCTCTTCCGTATCCTGCGGCAGCAGCAGCAGCAGCAAAAGAGCGCTGAATGTGAGCAAACGCGCCCTGCTCTGTTCATCCTCCGGTTGCGCCTTCAAATAATAAGTACCATTATTTTACAGCCCCGGTTGGAAATTATTTCTCGTTGTCTTCGGCAAATTTTCGATGAAAGTAATGTGATTGGAATCAACACGCTGATGCTGTTTGCGACGCAGATAATGCTTCATGCTTGGCACCTTCTCCAAGATTCCTCCGCATGATCCTATAGATCGACAGAAAAATAAAATGACGCCCTTTTTCTCTCTTGAGGGCTCTGGCGTGTCATCGTCTCTGATGAGATCTGTTTGCAAAGCATAACCAAACCTGAGGAGGATATTCTTCTCTCTTCTCCCTCCAAGCGCAGCGCCGAGAAAGCGACCCGGAGGGCAGCTCTCACTCTTCCCTTCATCAAAACTCGCCGCGCACCAGCCGTACGTTTCTTGGTCCTTCCAGTATCCCCCCATTGCGTTCGTCCCCGTCCCTCTCCAAGCGTCTCGAGCTCCCCTTCCAGGTCAAATCCTTCGATCCTAAGTTTCATCCTCTTCACCTTGCTCACCCTATCCATCGCTGCTCGTGTCTGAAATTGTCTCTTCTCTTACTTGCCCCTTCTCATTCTCTCTACATTTCGGAGCTCCTACCGGGAGTTGCCCCGTTCTTTTTCAGTCTGTGTGCCCCGTGTTGTTCCTTTATATGCTCGGTTCCATGGAATTTGTGAGTTTCAGCTCTGATGTTATTGTGCGTGCAGGTTCATGGAGCGGTGGAGGTGTATTGGCGTGGTGGCTCTCCTGCTCGTGCTACCTGCTGCTTCTGGTGGACGAGTTAAAGCTTCATTTGATTCTCAGGACTCACTTTACAGCAATGGTATGCTTCTTGGTTTGTTAAGTTGCTGCAGTGGATTCCGACAGTGAATTAGCTTACGCAGTGAGCCATAGAAGTTGTAAAGAATGAACTAAGCCTATCAATGTATCCGCAAACATCTGGAAAGGTGTTGTTTTTTTATAGATGAAAGGGCAACTGCCAAATAACTGGACTAATTTACTGCACTTACTGACTGTTATGATCGGAGGATTCAATCTGAAGCATGTACGAACATCTTGAAAATGTTCCAGCTCTCTGGACAAAGTGGGGAAGGATGTGAGTCAATGGGTGACAGCTGTTTCCTAGAACCTTGTTAATATGGTGGAATCCTAATTGCTGGAAAGGAAGCAATGATTGGTGGCCCTCCAAAACAGGAGAGGATCGATTGTTTTTTTTTCTTCAAAAGAGAAAATGACAGTTGATAATCTAACCATCTAAAACAAAAAGGAATCAACTTGGGATGTTGACATGAACATAGGAACCTAGTACTCTGATCATATAGGGCTTATTAAGGTAATGGTCTATGTTTGTCCAAACTGGGCCGGAGTCATTTATTTTGTTGTCTTTTCATCTGTCAGATTTGTTTTTTGTTGAACGCTTCATATATTACAGTGTCTGCAATCAATACTTCTAGTCAATCTTGCATTGTTGAAATCTACAATGAACCTAAAATTTTCATATCTCAGAGCTTCATCTCAAGAATAAGGAACAGAGTTTTGCCTACAATCATACTCTTGCGAAGACACTTGTGGAATATGCTTCTGCTGTAAGTGAATACGTTTCCTCATTATTTTTCTCAGACTTGTTTGAGTCTTATAAGTGAACTGTGCTTCCAGAGAAATTGTATTTAATTTGGTGTTTCATGGTTCTCAGTTGCTTCCACATTTTATGCCAAGTTTGTCTTCAGTTGATATTTCTTTGTTACCTCCAGGTGTATATGACAGATTTGACATCTCTATATACATGGACATGCTCAAGATGCAATGACCTTACTCAAGTAAGAAACCTTTAAGTTTGTTCTAGACTTGTTGAATGATTTACATTCTTTCTGAAAAAAGGATATTGGTTTACTAGGCAGGGTTACGATAACTTAATTTCTAGTTTTGATATGGCTTCCTACTGTTGAATTAGGGCTTTGAGATGAAATCTCTAATTGTGGACGTGGAGAACTGTTTGCAGGTTCCTATCTTACCAAATTTCGAAAAAAAATTAATCATACAGTCAACCTCATTGAACTCTGCTTGGTTTACCTAACATTATTTGGATGAATAATGCAACAGGCATTTGTTGGTGTAGCTCATAATTTAAATTCAATAGTAGTTGCGATCAGAGGAACTCAAGAAAACAGGTACTGAGATCGTTGCATTTGCAAGTGTTCTCATATAATGCTCACTATCCAGTGTTTCAGCTCAGATGTGATTTATGTTTTTTTTTATTAATCAGTGCACAGAATTGGATAAAGGACTTGATATGGAAGCAACTTGATCTAAGCTATCCAAGCATGCCGAATGCAAAGGTTAATGCCAATGAAGCGTCTATTATCTTTCTTTATGAGAAAAAAAAAATCTGAAGTGTGAATATTCATTTGTTTGTATTACTCTGGTTAAAGGTGCACAGTGGATTTTTCTCCTCCTATAATAATACAATTTTGCGTCTAGCTATCACAAGTGCTGTTCACAAGGCAAGGGTGTCATACGGAGATATCAATGTCATAGTTACAGGCCACTCAATGGGAGGAGCCATGGCTTCTTTCTGTGCACTCGATCTTGCTGTAAGTATTCTGATGTCAAGGCTTCAGAAGTCCTGTCCACTACCATAAAATTCCTAGATTGGAATCTACCAAGAAGATAATACAAATATTTTCTTCACAGATCAATCTCGGAAGTGATAGGGTGCAACTCATGACCTTCGGGCAGTCTCGTGTTGGCAATGCTGCTTTTGCCTCATACTTTGCTAAGTATGTACCTAACACAATTCGAATTACACATGGACATGATATCGTGCCACATCTGCCACCTTATTTCTCCTTTCTTCCCCAACTGACATACCATCATTTCCCAAGAGAGGTATACCTTTCACAAACACTTCAAGAAAGAAATCTCTTTTTATTTTTTCCCTTATTATTATCTTGTCCCTACTCCCTAGCCCTATGTATATGCTAGGCTTGTCAAAATAAAGCACATGTATAACCGACGTGTTGCTCACATTTCAGGTATGGGTCCAGGATTCCAAAGGCAACATAACTGAACAAATTTGTGATGACAGTGGTGAAGACCCAAACTGCTGCAGGTTTTACAACTCGTATCTTCCTACCTGCTGAAACATAGTTTCATTTGAACTTGTGATTTACACTCACCTCATCACTTGTCCTGCTAGATGCATCTCCACGTTCAGCTTGAGCATTCAGGACCATTTCACATACCTGGGAGTTGACATGGAAGCGGATGATTGGAGCACCTGTCGAATCATCACGGCGCAAAGTGTTAAGCAGTTCCAAATGGAGCTGGCCAGCAACATCCTCATGACAAATCGCGATGTCGACGTCTCAATTGCCGAGCCTAGTGTACAGAGAGATTGGAGCAGTTCTAGATAACCACAGTATCATTCATGTTATCCAGATTTAGAGCAGAGGATGGGGCCTTGTCTTCTCTCGAAGACGATGTCTTCAACCGGGGAATTGCATTCAGATTGGGATGTACAGGGTTCTCTTGATAGCTTGTGAATATGTAGATTATAAGTGTGTACATAACTATAGAATGATAGATATCGTAGATTGTGGTTTCTATTTGATGCATGAAACATTGCTCCTGTATACGCATCTTGTAAGATTATTGCAATAAAAATCTAGTATTCCCATACTCCCGTTCATACATGATACCTGTTATTTGCCGCGCTCTGTACTCAAAAAGGCTCTTCCGACGTTCTGGCCTCTGGCAGTGAACAAAATGGCCTACAGACTTGAGAGAGCCGTTTTCATGATCCTTCAGAAACTGAGTTGAGCATCAAATCTATGATCGATGCCATTGGTGCCACAAGTCTACAGACGAGAGATTCAGCTATCCAAAAATAAAGCAGATGCAGATTAGTCGTCTCGCCAAAGCAGATGCCAAGTCACTGTACTTGGCCACTGGGACCTCTCCTCTCCTCTCGTCATCCCGCAGATGCGGAGATTGGGAGAACCTCCTCGCGCCGCTTGCCCGAGAATCTGTCCTCTCGCCGCCGATTGGGAGAACCTCCCCGCGCCGCTGCCGGAGAACTCGCGCCGCCGTACCCCCTCTTCTCCGTGATCTTTCAGGTTAGTCGCGCTCGCGCGGCTCGGAAGCGGCGAATGGAGCGCACCTCCGGCGTCCGGTCAAAGCTGCGGGAAAGAGTGAAACTTTAAATTCGATACAAATGGAGGACCTATGTGAAAATGTTTGGATCGCGACGATCCAAAATAAAGGTGTTTTTACATATATTCGAATCGCGACTATTAACCGCGATCCGGGTTTTCTGCATATGTTCCGGGCTGGGCCAGCAGCCGCCGGCGAGGTCGCTCCGCCGCCGCCCGCGGCCGAGAGCGCCACCACCAGATATTCCGCGCTCGCATCCCTCCATATAACCACCAGAGGCGACTCCTATTGGCGGCGGATTGGGAAATATTGCCGATTGGAGTGGGGATTGCAGCCATACTCTGCTTCATGATTCGGAGCAAGATGCAATGTCCGCCATGGCCACCGTCCGCGCCTCTCTCGCCGGACCTGCGCGCGGTATCTGGCCGACCTGAATGATGGTATGAGGCTGGCAATGTGGCGACGGCGGCTCGATGCTGTCTCCACAGAGCGCGTGCCGCGTGGAAGTCGACAATCCACAATCCCACAACTGGAGGAACCGTCGCTGGCGACGAATCGACGATGGCGTCATAGAGAGGGATCCTCTTCCTCTGACGTACGTCGAGCAGACGACGGGAATTCCTTCATCCTTCGAAGTTTGAAGTGAGCTCTCTGCCTCGATCGCGTTCTTCTGCACATGGGTTCTGCTGTTTTTTTTTTTCAGCCTTTTTTATCAAGCAGCTCTTCCCAATTTTCATTCAGTTAAAACAAACAAAACAAGCACCCAAGCAGATAAATCATGTTACTCAGCAGTATAATTTTTTTCGCAATTGTACAACATATGTATGATTTAATGTACAGGATGAAATAACTCTTTTTTTCTGTACAGAAATATGTGTGTCATGTCTGCAAATAACTCCATTGCACTGTATGATAAAAAAAACTCTATAATTATGAACAGCTCTACGTACAAACACATCTCGTTTACATGTACAACACATACAAGCCGGGCTGCAATTCTGCAACACATTCTGACAAGAAGAAACCATCCTGATTCCTCAATGATGCATACTGCAGTGCCTAATTACAAAGGTGGATAAACCTGTTACAGTCGGATTGAAGCAGACTCTGAACAAAATCCATCATCTGAATGTCAGGGACATGTTTTGTCCTTAATCAATCGCAACATGTATATCCTGGACAATTAAAAACCGACCATGGAGCATGTGGCTTCCGGGTCTGCAAAAACAAGCCTCTCGCACTAGTAGTGCTCAACTGTCAAGAACACCAAAATGGAATGGTTAAGATTCCTGACAAAAATGGTAGCAATCATGGCCAGATAGTATGTACCACCAAAGATGCCTGCATCATTTTCCTGCTTCTGCCTTCTAGTTCTCCCAGGCATCAACCTTAGCAGCAGCAGACTTGTTAATGCTATCCGTTTCCCTGTAATCTTTTCCGTTATGAATGGCTAGCAATTCTGGAACATCCAGACCATCATTCCTTCCAGAGCTGTTACCACTGCCATAACCTTCAGTATGATCTTGCTCGAATTCCCCTAATTTGGTAGTATCCTTCCTCATGTCTGGGAAGTTCAAAATAAGTGAATTAGCTGCATGTTGAGCATCAGGAACACTGATTGTTCGTCTGTGTGTCTTTGCCCTCGGGGTAGATGGGCAGGTCCTGGAATCTTTTGTGGTCGGTGCATTTGGATCATAAGGATGTGAAGCTAAATAAGATAGTGCAGTGACAACATCCCCTATGAGGGGCCGAGATGCTGCATTCTCCTGCAAACACATGGCTGCAACAGCTAAAGCCTGGTACAAACCCCTTTTGGGATAACGGCCTTGCAGCAACGGATCAGCCAGTTGGCTGAACTTCCTTCGGTCTTTGAAAAGTGGGCGAGCCTGCAAAGATTACTGGGTCAGACGCTAGACACATATGAAGAAATAAAGAAAGGCATTCATCCCCGAAACCAAATGAATGAATGAATTTGATGCAGTTAATACCCATGCGACAAGATTTTGCTCCCTTGAAGGCTGGGTGTGATCAATTGCTTTGCGGCCCGTAATAAGTTCAAGGAAGACCACACCGAAGCTGTAAACATCAGATTTTACTGTCAACTGTCCTGTCATGGCATATTCAGGAGCACAATATCCATATGTTCCCATAACTCTTGTTGATACATGAGTTTTGTCACCAACAGGCCCAAGTTTTGCAAGCCCAAAGTCAGACAGCTTAGGGTAGTAGTCTTCACCCAAAAGAATGTTTGATGGTTTGAAATCTCTGTATATGACAGGTGGATTTGCCTTATCGTGAAGATACTCCAGACCCTTCGCTGCACCGACTGCAATTTTCATCCTTGTATTCCAGTCAAGAGGTTCCTTGTCTGCTGGATAATCTATCAAGAAAAAGATATGTCACATGTGGATGTCAGTGTCCAGTAAATGCTATGGATGGTGTCAGAAAAAAAAAAGTTAGATGGTAAAGAATATTTAAGGCCTTTCCGGTTTCAAATGTAGCAGGTTAGAAATCAATGAAACATTCATTGAAACTGAAGCCAAGGAAAATCTTGTATTTGTACACATGAGGTAAGTCAAAGGATCATTATCTGTTTGTATTTGTACACATGAGTGTTTGCACATTAAAATATTATCTTCCACATTGTGTTATTATAATGCAAAACATGCATCTTAAACATTCTCTGATATGTTGTTTAGGAAGCTCAAATCTACTAATTTTCTGGTTCATACATGTACATTGAAACAACTGTCATAATAGAGGGAGATGCTTACCATGCAGATGATTTTCTAGCGATCCCAACAACATATACTCATAAACTAGGAGGCGCTGGTCACCGTCTGCACAATAGCCAATTAATCTGACCAGATTAGGATGATGCAACAAACTTAACATGAGAACCTCCACAAGAAATTCACGATTTCCTTGAAAACCATTTCTATCAAGTTGCTTCACAGCAACGACCTGCTAGATCACATGGGCAAAATTGAACATAAAAAATAAAGATGTCAGACAACCAATTAGGAGATCAGGGGAATGTTCCCTATACCTATATCCAAAATTGCAGGCTACAAAAACTAGAACACAGCTAGCAAATGTTAGCAAACCTGTCCATTCTCCATGTGTCCTTTATATACGCGACCAAAGCCACCTTCTCCCAACAGGCAATCTCTTCTGAAATTTTTGGTAGCAACAGCCAACTCTCGGAAAGTGAAAATTTGTGTCGGGCCATGTGCAGTATTTCCTCCTCTGCGAACAGATACAGAATCTTCCTTCTTGGAGCCTCCAACACGTGAATTTGTTCGAACTTTATCCATTGAGAAGATGAAAGTTAGTATAAATCCTCACTACTAAAAGCATATGCTTATATCAACGTCCAGGTACAAAAAAAATGAATCAAGATGACAAGAAAGATCTCTAGACCTATTAGAATTTAGAACATTCAATCCTATACTGTCTACTCCACTGTTGCACTTATATACTTAGCACTGCAATATAGGGTTTGATGCCGACCTTTGCAGTTGCTAAATATTTCACCTGAAGAAACTATTAGACAATAGAGTTAAATCCTTCAGGATAGGGAGTATTTCATGAAAGTAGGACTGTTTACATAACAAACAAGCACATCAGCAGGACTTTGTTCTCTTATTCTTATGTATGATGAGTGGCACTACTTGACAGGGAAAATTAACCCGCAAGTATCCTCATGTCATTAAACAAATCTCCACCAATTTGTCAATGGTTATGCAATGAAAAAAGTTTCTTGCTGCAGATGGATAAGAAAATGCAACTACCACACAACAAACAAAAGAACAATAGCTTGCCTTCAAATCAATGATCAGACTGCATGTTCAACAGCTAAAAACAAAATTGTGATACTTGTATCGAACTCCCATTCCCTCCAACAACCACTTGAAGAGTGAAGCCTACTTCAAGCGAACTCAAAGCAAGCAAATGACCACACCAAAAGCATGAAACACTAAACGCACTCGACCACTCATTATCTCAGCAAGAAATCTGATTAACATGTGTACATTTCAAAGCAGTCAATTATTTACCGTGATCAATTAATCCCACTCCTACCTTCCAAAATTCTTCAATTAATAATCAAAACTGTGTGAACCTAGTTCTGTGAATCCTCACTGATACTCTCAATAAATTGAAGTATCAAACTGCAAGAGGCAATAATAACTTGAGCCCATGTTTTACTTCATTGAATCAACCTCCCCAGTTGGCAATTAGTGAGCAAGTACACCTCAAAAGATATTGAAATTTCAGGCTTTGTATGCTTAAACCAATGCACACCTACCGTAATGAATCATTCAATAGCAACCATCTGTAGCTGATTGAACAAAGGCAAAATAAGACGAGGAGCGATTTCACCGAAAGATCAAAACTTCACTGAGTTCGCCGAAATCGGAGAACCTAGCAGCCCTATATACGAATTTTACCTGGTGCCGCCTTCGCCGCAGGCCGGGGGGACGGTGAGAGCGCCGCCATGCCCTTGGCTTCCTTCCCCGACGAGCCTGAGCATGGTAAGCAGCTCATTCCGCCGTTGTGGCACACACAATCTTACAAATGGCAGCCCCTTTCGGATGAAATTTCAGCTCAAAGACTCGGCCTTCCTCCTTTTCCTGCTGATCTTTCCGGTGAAATCAGCTGAATTTGGGGAGATTTTCGGGCGCCGGGGAGGGGAGGTTAGAGCGGCAGAGGGAAAGACAAGACTGGGAGAGGCGTAATAAACAAAAGAGGGACTTGAGATGGTAGTGAAGGTCCAAAGCTAATTGGCTGGCAAAATCGAGCGTTTTATAGTGCGGTTGAAATGTTCGTTTGGGATAAAGAGTTTCGCCGGTGCCCAGCTAGCTGAGACGCTGAGTTGAGGTGGCTGCGTTGTCAATCATCAGTGGAGATAGATGAGTAAAGAAAATAATAACATGGATATTTGGGTTATTCTAAGCAGAAACTGAATTTAAGTAAGATGCTTTATCAAGATTTCTCTCGGGGCCATTTATTTGATTTGACTAAACAGTTGGCTTTAGTTGGCTTGGGACAAGAAGAAGTCCATATCACACTTTCTCTTTGAAACTCTGAAAGGGTTTGTGATTCAGTACATATACAAAGGACAACAATATGGCCGTTTCAATTGAGTGTTCATTGAGCTACGCTGTTTTTCTTTTAGTTGTGTTTATGTACACGTAATTCAGTAATTAAAAAGAGCAAATAAGTGATCATGAAGATGTTAGAGACGCACAAAAAAGAAAAGGAACATTTTTTTGCAGCAACGTCCTGTCCTGATGCGAGCACCGGAGACTTGAGAAGAGCTTGATGAGGTCGCTTTCGGGAGATGGCATGACCCAGCTAGGCGCCTTTTGACTCGCCACCTGTATTATTGGCTTGGTTGGCATGGCTCATGTGCATTCCCTGCCTCCCAGGATTTTTAAAGGCCCCCCGTCGCCGAGCTGACCTGCTAATCACGACGCCATGATACGATAGATAGGCTTCATTATAGCGTGAAGACGGCTGCACACTTGCACACAGAGACGGTTCCAGAAGAAGCATGCTATCAGACATTCGTGCCGGTAATTAATAACTGCATAATAATTATCAAGTAGTTTCATGCATTCATGATGCATCTGATGAAAACTTGAGCCCATACCAGATATTTTTGCCTGGGGTGAGTAGAATAGTTGTGTTGAAAATTCATTGTTGAATTATTGATGTAACATTCGATAGCGCGAGGGCACGCGTCATTTTGCTATGGTTGTTTGGATCAATGGGACAAATGCAACACGCACCGAGAGTGCCTGGATTGCCTACAAAAAAAAAAAAATGGATGATGCCTATTGCATAGCGCTAGCAGTAGGATTTGTCCACCTCCACCACCTAATCAAGGGTTGTAAAAGAAAAACACCACTTGTTGCCTATAGACTATAGTATAAGCTTGCTGCTGGTGTCCACGAGAGGTGCGACAATGGCCGGCGGCCGGCCAGCTGGGATACACGGGCGACAGAAGATAGCCGGTTACCAGTAGACCACTACCACCTCGCGAGGTCGTGAGCCAGAGACTGGAATGCAACACGGCATTTGCATTGCATGGAGCGGAGGGAATTGTGCACGCATCACACCTTCGGACAGAAATGATCAACCTTTCGGCACCTACTATTTGCAAACGTTTACACCTGCTGCTAAACTACCCCTGTCGTTATCACTTCTGCATCTGTGTTAGTTTTTTTTTTTTTTGAGAGGATATCTGTGTTAGTTGGGCGCAAAGTGCTCTTTTTTTTTCTTGACCTTGGGCCCAATATAATCATCATCTTTGACAGGCCACATGCCCACAACGTAACCTGGGCGACACATGGAAGCGAAGCCCATGAGCCCACGGATAAACACGCGCGGTCCAAGTCCACCCAGTACCGTGCTCTGGAAGGAGCCGCGGCCCACGCAGGCACTTAAACCTCCCACTCCCCAACGCCGAACGGCCGCACCCGACCGGCCGGCGACCATGTCGTCCTCGCCGGAGCCCTCGACTCCGGGGACCCCGTCCCCGGTCCTCAGCGTGCGCGTCGTCTCGCTCGACTACTACATGGCGCCGCCCCTCCCCGGCTTCGACATCTCCCGCAGCCCCTTCCACGGTGCGTGCGCACCCCCCTTCCTTTCATCCCCGTCCGTCCCACTAACCCTTTTCGCGCGCGCTGGCGCTGAATTCGCTTGAGCGTGTGCCGTGCAGGAGATGAGGTGGAGGAGGTGCCGGTCATCAGGATCTACGGGTCCACCCCTGCGGGGCAGAAGACCTGCCTCCACGTCCACCGGGTATGCACCTTCTCCGTGGCTGGCTGCTGCTTCTGCTGGTTCTATGCATTTCTCTCTTAGACTCTCTGTTCGTGTGATTGAAGTTGGTTGCCATGTACTGCTGTAGCTGTGATGGAACTAGCAGTAGCGAGGGTGACTGTATCACAGTGGCACTGTAACACATTGGGTTTGCATGCCGCTTGGAATTTGGATTACCTCCATCCGAGCATTCGGCTTTGTCCTGCTTCGTAGTGTGTGTAGCATGGGCACAGAATCGGCATGAGATTTTTCGCTCTTCGATTCGAAAAAATTTGGAGGGAATTTGCCCTGTGCGGCCCTCAAAATCTGAAGCTCGGAGCTCCATTCAGACTATCAGGGATGTTGTTGCTTTTGTGATCTGTAGTTTAAGATAGTTGATGTTTTCTCATTGGGTTGGTGATTTCTTCATTATTTGCAGACTTGCAGTAACTTTTCATGACTCACTGTACCCATTGCTCTGAAGTGCTATATTTCTGTATATAGAATTATAGTATTACAGTGGCCCTGCCTGTTCTTAATAGAACCGTAGGCCAATGGGCTTCGTTTGAAAATATTTGGTCTGATAACCCAGTTAACTGTAAGATTTACAGCTCAGTCCTCACATCTTCTGCCCTCAGTAAATTAATATCACTGAATAGGCTGAAGGCCAATTCTGGCACTGCTTCAGTTTTTTATGCTCACAACACGATCATGTGCACACTGCACACTTTAACTTCTCTGTGTTTCATATTTACTGTTTGCAGTAGTTTCTCTCTAGTGAGTAAAGCCTGCCTCATTTTCACCTACTTTTCCCTGTGAATTATTTTCAAACTATTTCATCTGTCCCTGACTGTTTCTACTACTTTGTAATTGTTTGTTATATCTTTGCATCTAGGTCCTGCCATATTTGTATGTACCTTGTCAAGAGGAGCTGCTTCATAACATAGAAATAGGTGAGCTATAGCTTCTTACATGTGCACCCCTGAGATTGGAGATCACTTATGTTTTTCATCGTTCCGTTTAGTGCCATTTGTGAAATGATGATTTCCTCTTTCCTTCTATGTGGTGTTTATGAATGTGGTTAGAAGAGAGAGACGCCCCCTTTCAACAATTTGTTAGAAGGGAGGCGTCAAACTCGGACTGGCTAGCTACTACCCAGTGTGCTAACCAACTCAACCCAATTGACATGCTAACAGAAACTTGAGATTGTATCAATACGGATGGTAATTCTTATTGCCTGTGCCATGAGCTTTCAGACATGCTTTCTCATTATTTGATGGTTGCAAAATCGCAAACTACCATTGGACCTTGTCTTTTGAACATGATTTATAAGCTTTTACCAAAGAGATCACTTCGTCAGTTATCTATTTAAAAATTCTGTCTTTGAATTTGACATATATAAATGACTTAAGGAGTAGGCTTCACATTATTTTGGATAGAGCCTGGCTACCTGTAAAGCATGTCCTAAATTTTTTATGGCCGTAAAGACAACCATGTATGGAGATCAAGTAGCCATATGTTCGTGGCTTCGTGCCATCGTAAACCTATACCTACTTTTTCTTATAATGTGCTGGAATTAACTGTTGCCTCTAGCTTAAGTTATCACTTCTTGGTCAGTCAAGTTAATGCATCTTTTCCTCTACTCTCTAGGTAATTCATACATAACTGGTCTCTTGAGTGACCTTGAGAAAGCTTTGCAGGTATCCCAGAGTCCGTTTGTTTCTTACATTGTGCACTTCCTCGTTTTGTGATTATTGTCATTTTCTTGCAGATTCGTGGTCCATCAAAAAAGAAGCATGTACATGGATGTAGCCTTGTTAGAGCAAAAAAGTTGTATGGCTATCATTTGTCTGAGGATCTCTTTTTGAAGATTTACCTGTATCCACAATTTAGTTATTTTCACAAATCCAATGTTACTGCTACAAACATAAATACTACGTGTGTTGCTTATTCGGTGTTCAAAAGTTATAGAACATGAATGTAGTCTGGCTGAACATTTCAGTAGCCGTACCAGACTAACTGGCTCCTGAAACCACTAAATTTTCCTATCATTAATTCATTCAGGATGTGCATCTTCACCAGGAAAATGTGCATTGTATAATATATTGGCTACACTTTATTTTCATTTGTTTATTTATGCTGAATAGTAGTTACAATTATTGTTTTCTCCATCTTCATTCAACTCTTTCCTTGCTTGTCTGGACCATGTGGTGTTACAAATGCCGCCTTTTGAATCTGGAATGAATGCGTTCATGTGTATCAGCATATGTTTGCAGCTACATTTCCAATTTTCGTTATGCAATTGAATACCTTGATTTGATCCAAAGATATTATCCATATGAGGTTTCTCGAGCTGCGACCCTTCTTTTGGTTAGTATTTAATGTTGGAAAACTCATTTAGTTCTAGATATGGCTCCCAAAGTATAGTTCATTTTATTGTGTTCTGCAAAAGCAGTTTGTTTTTCTTTTTAGTATTTATCAATCACTCATTTTTACACTCTATTATTCTTTCATGTTCACTTGATCATTTTCATTAACTATGCAGTATGCACTAACAATCGATCCACTTAGCCACAGTAAGGAGCACTGGTAACTTGTATCTTTGTTTCGAACAATTTCATGTCCATTACCTTCGTACTTAGCTGAAATTGTACATTGATTCTCAGTGCTCCATATTCTAGAGCTATCCTTCTATGGTGTGGAGTCATGAACGTATCTAACCTGTCATGGTGTGAAGCCGTGAAACTCTGTCCTGTAACAACCTGATAATTGGCTACTGAAGACTCTGGCATGGATAACATATGTCCTCTTGCAAAATTATTGGATATTTATTACTTTGAACTTTGAACATGACTACTTTTTTTTTTTGGCTTTCCACAAAAAGCAAAATTTTAATTCATAGAAAATTTGAAAGATTCCCTCTCAGATTGATTTTTAACTGTTTAATCTCAGGATGGTGCCATTCTTAATAGAGTATTCCAGACTTATGAATCCCACATTCCGTATCTTCTTCACTTTCTGGTGAGCACAATGATTTTCTTGTTTTTTTAGTTATGTGGATTGCAAGATAATATTACCATTTTGATTCTTTTTGCAAGCTTATAGTGTACAAGATATTAGTGTGTGGTCATCCAATTTTATTGAATTTGTTTGATACATGCAATTTAGATAGTCATTTTCTGCTGAACTTATTTTTAGGTTGACTACAACTTGTATGGAATGGGCCATGTACATGTCAAAGACTTCAAGTTTCGTCCTCCATTGCCAGATGATTATCGCCCCAAGTCATCTATTTGCAGGAAGGTTGTTTGTTTTACTGAATTCGAACACACACAAGTCTTGTATAATTTTGTGTGCATATCTAACTATTTTCATTTGTGTATTCATTTCCTAATTTAGTTTAGGCTTTATTTCTGAAAATAGGCACATTTAGATAATTTAGACATTAAAAGTCCAAAGGTCTGGATATCTTCAACAGTGCCACATTCTTCAATACTGACTAGCTCTCCAGCTTCCCATGGCTTGGGAGGAACCGATTCGAGCTTTGCCACTCGACAGAGTTCTTTGATGCTTGAAGCTGATTCAACTGTAGAAGGTATGGTGACCAAATTCTAAAACACTCTAACAGCTACAGTTTAGTCTATCTTTAAGTTGCATTACAAATTTCAGTTTTGCCCGCAGGTATCCTAAATGAGAAGTATAAGATGTACGCTTCTCTTTCGCAAACAACAGCAGATACAAAAATGGTTCAGTCACTTGTAGCAATTTGGGAGGTATGCTTTCTGCTTTGTATGTGTGTATGTGCTCTGAGATGCTGTTGATTGCTAAACTTCTGCTGTCATCCATCTTGCTCAGGAACTTGAATGCTTAAGACTATTGGAAGAAACAAAGGAAGATGGTCTAGGTAGACCTTCGCGGGAAGAAGTTCTTAAAAGTTTTCTTCATGGTATTAAGTACGAGAGTGTCCTTACTATGTTATTTCCACAAGAAGGGTCACATCATAAAGTTTCTACCATAGAAGAGTCTGAAAGGCTTGAAAGATGCTTCAAATCATTGACTGATATAGTTGGGACTGTTACATTCTCACAGGATGACTACTGTGATAATATCGGTGTGGCTGCGGGTATGAAAAATGAGAAAGAAAATGCAAGTCAGTCATCTAACGAAAATGTCCATACAACGTCACCTGAGAGAAACAGTCAAAATCTCGTGTCTTCGTCACTAGCCCAAAGAACACCATCTCAGTTATCTAATGAAGGTGAAAAGGTACTCCTCAGATCTTAGATATCTAGTATCTTTATTGGGATTGCTTTAAATCCCAGGAAATTATTGAGTAAATTTGTTCTGCAAGTCTTGTTTTGGATTGTTTTGAATCCCAGGAAAATATTCAGCAAGTTAATTTTGCAAATCAAATAGTAGTAAACAAGGTCAGACCACTCTTCCCAATAAATTATGTATAGGTTAAAGATTTGAAATTTCTGGTTACTGGTTGCTGTTTTTGTTGCTCCTGGCTGTCTCAGAAGAGATGCCCGGCATCTTCCTGAGCAAACCAAAAAAGTGAAAAAAGAACAACATGATAACTCTCTAGAAGCTAGAAGGTGGATCAAATAGAAAATTAGCTTTGAAAGGACTGGTAGTTTAGATGTTACCACAACATGGCACCTGGTGGTTATTTATTTATATTTATTAGTTATTTCCAATATTGGTGTTTTAGTTGGCCTGAGATATTCAATTAAGGAACCACGTGTATCATTCATAGTTCTACATTTGCGTTTGTGACCTTTAACAATTCAGCCATTGAAAACTTTTGTAGCGTGTGGATGCTGAAGCCCTTGGACTTTTAAGCTGGCTGGCCTCCTCGCAAGCTGCGGAGGAACCAACAACGGATGATGAGTTGATTAATGAAGTCATTCTCAGCCCACTGTTTGCCAAGAAGTCCATTGAAGCTGCTTTAGAGTGTGCTCACCTGGATTTTGATAGTGCTTCTCAACAAGAGTGCCAGGATATTCTTGATTCAGTTGATCCTGTCATTCCAGCAGAAGAACCAAATCCAGACACATCTTTCCTCAGTACTGTTAGGCCTGATTCTAGTTCTTCTCTGGGCAGTGCCATTCCTCAGGTTGATGGCTCATCTGATGAGAACCCAAAAGTGCCCCAAGAATATGATAGGAGCAGGACCACTAAGAGACCAGTAGAATCTCCTAGTTACACATCTACGAAGAATTCTTCAAAATCAACCAGTAAACGTTCAGGAACTGAACATCTCTGGGGTTCTTTGCCTATTTTCAGCAGAAAGCGGTCTTACGAAACTGCTGACGGTTCAGGCAGTGCAATGCAATCTATAAATGACTTAAGTGCATCTCACAATAGTACAACTGAGAAGAACTCTCATGATATGACAGGCAACACTGTCAAGGAATCTTCTAATTTTATAGGTGAAGATGATCCAGTCAGTCACTCTGTGAGGGATTTGATGAGGAGGAGGAG
This sequence comes from Eleusine indica, assembly GCA_030378355.1. NCBI lineage: Eukaryota > Viridiplantae > Streptophyta > Magnoliopsida > Poales > Poaceae > Eleusine > Eleusine indica. Next base: position 47,914,239 of record CM059500.1, read on the forward strand.
ATCCATTCGACCTGTGCAGTTGGAGTTTGATAGTGTTGAGACTGCACCATACAGCATGGATAAAGAGACTGAAACTATGAAGTCTGGGGGATTAGGATTTCACGATTTCACAAGTGATGATTCAAACTCAGAAATGCCTTTCTGTTGTGATGACTATTTACAGATGACATTCGCTCAGAAACCGCCATTCAAGAATCAAGTATGTTCTGGTTTGGGAAGTGCTTCAGGTAGTGAGCTTCATGAATGTAAGTTCCTCATGATAGGATATAGTTTACTTCATGCATGGTAGTACTGCTATCTCTCTTATCCATCTAATTTAGAAATAATAGTATTAGACCGTAATGCCTAAGGTATGATTATGCAGCATTCATATTGTTTCATTGTGGGTATTTAAATGTTTGGCTTTTAGGTTGCTTGTTCTAGATAACTTCATATTGCTTCCCCTGGAGCAGTTTGGACTATCAGTTAAATCCAATGGTACGGCAGCATTGCATATTAGGATATAGGAAAAAAAAGTAATGCCCCTACCATTAGAAAGGTACATGCTATTTTTGTTATTCGGGTTATTATACACCGAAAATAACACTCCTTTAAAGCTTCATTTCTTATGGGTTTAGTTTCTCCTGAGAAAGTTCATTCTCTCCCTATCTCATGCCACATTGGTATTTATGGAATATAAATTTTCAGTTGTTTTACTTGGAATACTTAGCATGTCATTAGTTCTGCCATGCTTCATACAGTTCTTTGTCTAAGAATATTTGGTCACCTCATGTGCCTTTAGCTCCAGTTTGCATCATGTACTCTGTTTATCAATCTGTTACCTGTCAAGAATTATCTTGTTATTCCAACTGTAATGTCTTGAAATTTCTAGTGTGGACTAGCACAATGCTGCAGTGTCATAACTCATAAGACACACTCATTATAAAAACCCCCTCATAAAGCACACTTCTTAGATAATATATATACTAATCGATATACATTTGTCTTCTGCTTTATTTTTCAGCTGCTAAAATGAGACCAGATGATCTCCTTCCATTTTTTAATCAGAATATGGAGGGGAATAAGCAGAATGAATTGTTTCAACATAGGGAAAGCAGTGAGTTTGCAAGGGGTGTATTGGGTGTCCCAACTCATTTCCAAAATGATGGATCGGCCCTATATTTACTGACACATGCACTTTTGCCGCCATCTGCAGTAGCCGTTGGCCATTGGCTAACCCAGCAGTCTTTTTCCAGTAAGTTTTGTATAGGAAGTTTCCTACATAGATTCTTTTTGTTAGGTATGCAGTATACTGCATAGATCAATTCATTCTGTGTGTGTTTGTCAGGTAGCTTGAAAGATGGTGAGGGTGAGAGAGTGTCTGCTGATCAGGTTGAGGAACTCAGCTCCACTGTATCACCAAATTCTCCAACCAGATCTGCTGGAAAGAATTCAGCAACAAAATTTGCTGCAGACGCAGATGAGGTGGAATCAGCTCTATCTAATAAAGAAGGTAAACATTTGGATGATTGGCGTGACTTTTCCCAGATATCAGCTGGAGATGAGAAGGATAAGCTCACACCTCTAAGTCAAATTGGATTTCGTGACCCTGCAAGTGTCGGTGGCGGACAACAACTGACTATACTTAGTATCGAGGTTCTATCCCATTCTTCTCATGTATTTGCAATATGCATACTTTCCCCCAGGATACTCGGGTACCTTATTATTTTTAGGAATTCTATTTCTTGTCATTCATGACAGTTTTTGACATGCTAAGGCTAACAGAAAATTGCAAAGTAAAAGTTTATTAGGAGCTTGAAATGGCAATAAAATTAGGAATTTACCTCATTAGATCTGCCTTCTTTCCACCATCCAACAGGTTTTGACAGAAAGCAGAGGAGAGCTACATCCTGACCCACGGTTTGATGCCATCAATGCTGTATCTCTGGTCATTGAGGATGATGCTGACAATAGTGTTGAAGTCCATGTGTTTATATGTGACAACAGTGACAAATCACATAGGAGGAGAAGGTATATATGATGTCACTCAAAATTTAACCCTGTGCTGTTTTTTTTTGTGTTTTCATTTCTTTCATTCATCTTGGGATACTTTCATCAAGCACTCCAGGTTTACAATATTGTACAGAGGCTTCAAATTTGTTTCAGTTAGCACCCACTGCCAACAGTTGTATTCACGGACCCTGGCCAGGAGCCGGTAATTACTGGCCATTTCCTGTGAACCTTTTTCAAGTGCCTGACTCCCTTAGAATTACAGACAAATGAAGTTGACATGGCATGTTAACTAAGTAGGATGTTGACAGTGGCAATAGCTGAAACATTTCATGAGAACATGCTGGCTTTTATAGCTAAGTTAGTGGTTTGATGATTTTGATGTACACCTGATTGATTTGGTCAGAGCTATTGGGTGCTTGCTGTGGCTCTTGATGTTTGCTGTTTTTTTTCTTCCACGCTTCTGGATGTCTTTAACTTCTTTTATCTTGTTTATATGCAGAAATCTGGAAGGTATTGCTCATTGTAATGTAGATGTCTTCCCTGAAGAGAGGGATCTTTTCAACAATCTTATTAGTGCAGTATGTTCTATTGATCCAGACATCCTAGTCGGATGGGAGATTCAATTAGGATCTTTAGGATTCCTTACTGAAAGAGCTGCTTATCTGGGCATTGGCTTACTGAAAAGAATATCAAGAACACCGCCACATGAGATGAATCATCAACCTAAAAATTCAATTGATGAATCTAGTCAGGGGATTCCTGAAGCATCTTCTGCTGATGATGCTATTGATGATGTCCGCGAGAGCGATTGGAGCCAAACTCATGCTAGCGGTATACATGTCGGTGGAAGAATTGTACTTAATTTATGGCGTCTCATGCGAGCAGAAGTTAAGCTTAATAATTACTCCCTTGAAGCTGTAGCTGATGAAGTACTGAGGCGAAAGATACCATTGATACCAAACAAGATACTGAATCGATGGTTTGCAACTGGTCCTGAACGCGGAAGACACCAATCCATAGAATATATTAACAACAGAGCTAGACTCAACCTTGAAATAATGAACCAACTTGATCTGGTAAATTGTTTTTCCTCATAGTGCTCTTACTATACATTATCAGTATTGGCCATTGGGCTATTTGAGGTCTCTTGGTCTTCACTTCAGATATTTTATCTATTGTGAAATATGTCCTTTTTTTCTGGACAAGCTACACACTTAGCTCAACTTTTACAAGTGGAAATGGCTGCCCTAATTTGTATCTGACTTGGCATGCAGGTCAATCGGACATCTGAACTTGCTCGTGTTTTTGGTATTGACTTCTTCTCTGTCCTTTCTCGAGGGTCTCAGTATCGTGTAGAATCTATGCTCTTGAGATTGGCTCATACACAGAACTACCTTGCAATCTCTCCGGGAAATCAACAAGTGCGACTTTTTTTACCCCTACCATTTTTGTATTATCAATTTCTGTTTTAATGTATTGTATGTGCTTATTTGTTTGTCTGTTACCCTATTCTGGGCCACTGGTGCTAAAACGCTTCTTGCTAATTTGTGATTCTGTTCACAAACTTATATTGCATGACTTTCTGTCATGGTGATGTTGTTTTAGCAAGGATCCTAAGATGTTGCATTGTGTAAATAGCTAGGTAATAAGTAGTCTTAAGATTGATGCTGATCGTGAACAACTTTACAGATGCCTATAATATAGGATATGTTTTCTATCAGTCGCTGATTTCCTGTACTTCCATTATTTTAATGTTCTTCAGTGCTATTTTACAGGTTGCTTCTCAGCCAGCCATGGAGTGCTTGCCACTTGTAATGGAACCAGAGTCAGCTTTCTACTCTGATCCAGTTGTTGTATTGGATTTTCAGTCCCTCTATCCTTCCATGATAATAGCATATAATCTATGTTACTCTACATGCTTGGGTAAAGTCTTCCCATCGAAGTCAAACGTACTTGGTGTCAGCTCATATTCAGCTGATCCACATACAATTGCAGAGATGAAAAATCAGCTCCTGCTTACACCAAATGGGGTTCTGTATGTGCAACCTGAGGTGATGTTCTTAATTGCTGCCCTACATCTATGTTCTTCATAATAGTGCTGCAGATAACGATATGCCTACTGACTGGCAATTGCAAATATTGATATATATCCCATTGCTCAATATGCCTACATGACTAACGTTATAGTTGAGATGGGCCTCTGAACTGGTCCTTTGTTGCTATCCAGCTGAAATTACTGGCTATATTGTTGAAACTATTGCTTACAACTGCATTTCCAGTGCTGTATGTATGTAATATCCGATTTTTTTCCTGCACATCATCCTCCACTACCAAAAGCTGACCTTTACAGCACATTCTCAATGGTATTTTGTAGGTCAGAAAAGGTGTGCTCCCTCGCCTTCTAGAGGAGATACTATCAACAAGAATTATGGTGAAACAAGCAATGAAAAAGCTGTGTCCATCTCAGCAAGTTCTGCAGAGGGTATTCACTTCTAAACCAGTTTTCAAATGTTATTGTAATCAGTAAATTGGCTATCGATATTGCGACCGAACTATGACATGATATTCTTTCTATTTCATTTGGGCTGTGCTGTAGTTGTCATCATGGTACTTCTTCTTTTGGCATCTTGGTTTTTTCTGTAAAGAGAGAAGGGGCTATTCTTAATGAATGACTTTTTTTTTTCCAGATATTCAATGCAAGGCAGCTTGCTCTTAAGTTGATAGCTAATGTAACATATGGCTATACAGCTGCTGGATTCAGTGGTCGGATGCCTTGTGCTGAGCTTGCAGACAGCATTGTTCAATGTGGTCGTAGAACTCTTGAAACAGCAATTTCATTTGTCAACCAACATCCTTTGTGGAATGCTAGGGTTGTATATGGTGATACTGACAGGTATTCGTGTTTCTGTGTTCCTTTTGAACTGTAATGCCTTTATATTATATAAACACTATATTTCTGTTGCAGTATGTTTGTTCTCCTAAAAGGGCGTTCTAGGGAAGAAGCATTTAGAATAGGGAAGGAGATTGCCTCTTCCATAACTGCAATAAACCCAGATCCAGTCACACTTAAGTTTGAGAAAGTATATCACCCATGCTTTCTTCTTACGAAGAAGAGATATGTTGGCTATAGCTATGAGAGTCCTGAACAGAAGAAACCAATATTTGATGCAAAGGGGATAGAAACAGTTCGGAGAGATACATGCCCAGCAGTTGCAAAGATTTTGGAACGATCCATTAGAATATTGTTTGAAGAACAGGACCTTAAAAAGGTAAGGCCTGTACCATAATCTCCTTGTTTCATCTTTTTGGGCTTATCTCTGTCAGACAAACAGCTGGTTGCTTTTAAACTTTTCAGGTCAGGTCGTATTTGGAGCGTCAGTGGACACGGATATTATCAGGAAAAGTTTCTATCCGAGACTTTATTTTTGCGAAGGAGGTTCGCCTGGGTACGTACAGTACAAGGGCCTCCTCTCTGCCACCTGCAGCAATTGTTGCAACTAAAGCTATGCTGTCTGATCCAAGGGCAGAACCTCGATACGGAGAGAGAGTGCCATATGTTGTAATCCACGGGGAACCAGGGGCTCGTCTAGTTGATATGGTTATTGATCCTTATGGTCTGCTAGAAGTTGGATCTCCTTATAGATTAAATGTCATATATTACATAGTCAAACAGATTATCCCTGCTCTGCAACGTGTTTTTGGTCTCCTTGGTGCTGACCTGAACAAGTGGTTTAACGAGATGCCACGTCCAATACGGCCAACACTTGCTAAACGGCAGTCTGCTTCTGGCCATGGTTCATGTTCTCGTGATGGCAGCTTTATCCTATTAGGGTTGAATAAGAAAGCTTCCACCAAAGGAAGCAGCATAGACACATACTACATGTCAAGCCACTGTTCCATTTGTGGAGATATAATTCAAGGATCAGACACGTTCTGCAACAATTGCTCAAAAAGCGAAGCTGTTGTTGCCACAGTAGTTGCTGGCAGAACTTCAAAACTGGAGCGAGAAATCCAACATCTTGCCGCTGTAAGTTCTTTATTGCCTGGAAGTAGTGTCAAACATATTTGTGTGATTTACCTTTATAGATTTACTGCACTCAACATGGAATTATTGCCTGAATTTACATTCTAATACCATGGCCGAAATATAGGAATTCATTATCACTTATAGTTGTTTGTAACAAGAATTAGTGCCAAGATATCCCAAAAATCTGACTTAAGTTTCGTGGACCTGACATCTAGTCGAATAACTTATGTCCATGTTTAGTCATGATTGCACGTAATGCAGAATAGTCTTGATATAAGCCGTTAACGTGAGCTGACAGCATAGCTTTGAACTGTCCAGATATGTGGTCACTGTGGTGGTGCAGACTGGATTGTTGAGAGTGGGGTCAAGTGTATTTCGCTTGCATGCCCAGTCTTTTATGAACGCAGAAAGATTCAGAAAGAGTTGAGAGTTGTCTCAGAATCAGCCAGTGAAGCTGGATATTATCCTTTCTGCTGCGCTGAACTTTTCTGAACGTAGCTTATTTGAGGTTTGCACCTTTTATGCTTACATCATGTATATTGTAAATTCTGTAACTTGTATATCACACGTGTGTCCTTTTGTAACATTGTAGGAAACGTTTATAAGCAAAGAAATACAGTGTATAGTGGACGAGCCCCTTTTGATAGGGGACGAAAATCGTATAGTGGTGTTGTCAGGTTCAGTCTGCTAGTGATTCAGTAGCATGGATAGGGAAAAGGGTACAACTTTTACTCCCGATGGTTTGGAGTTTGTTGTGTTTATTAAATCTGATTGACATTGTAGTTTTATGTCTCATGTAAGAGGATAGTAATAGCGTCACTCACAATAATGTAGTATTTGAATGAAGAAAATAATGATACCTTATTTACAATTCCAAGTTTCAAACAACAAAAATATTGTGCATTAGAGCCACCTGAACTAAAAATGACGAGTGAAGCAGCACTAGACGCAACGATCAATGTTACAGGCGTAACTATTCAAGCTTAGGCATAACTCAATCCAGCGATGTGTTCAAGTGGGAAGACATCCGAGTAGCATCTTCTTTAGCTTATCATGACAGCTCCGTTTGCTCGACGCCGCAGCGGCAGCCTCCCCCATGTGGATGTTCGTACAGAGGTCGTCCTTGCAGTCACAGAGGAGCTGCAGCTTCTCTATATCGTGCCGCTCGCGGACCGGCGACTTGTTCATCACGGTGATGTCGCACCGGATGAAGACGGAGTCGTCTTTGAGGTACCCCTTCTCCTCCACATCTGCGTGGGCCATGAAATCCTCGAATCCCCATGAAACCTTTCCCTTGAAGACCGCGCTGTCGTTTTCGCCGCCGTGTGGCTCATCCGTCAGCTTGCCGCCAGGCAGCAAGCTGAAATGGAATCCGGCGTGGAGCTTTGTGCATTCGGCGAGCTCAAGGTAGAGGGACATGTAGCCGGCGGCCTCCTCGCAATCGCCATTGGGGTAGCACTGGATGCGCCACCTGTGGCCGGCCGCATCGAACTCGGCGGACTTGACAGGCGTGCCGTTCTTTGAGATGAGCTTGGTTCGCCAGTAGCCGCTGAGTTTCATGACGTGGCACCCTCTGTTCGCCCTGACGGTGATCGTCGAAGCGGAAGGCAGAGGCGGCGGCGGCGGCGGCGCCGCCACCACCTTGTCGTCGTGGGATGACAGGGGAAGGTACCCGTTAGTAAGCTTATTCGTTTCAGGCGGCACCATGAGATGGCTGCCACCAGCGACGTGGAGATTGTTGCAATGCTGTTCGTCGCAGTCGCAGAAGAGCTCCATCATCGCCTGCAGAGCATGTCCTTGCCGCTGCTTGACAACAGCCGGCTTGTTGAACACGGTAATGTCGCACCGGATGAGGATGGCGCCGTCCTTGATGTACGCCTCGTCCTGCAACTCCTCCTTCCCGTCGTTGCGAAAGCCCTGGTAAGCCATCCTGCTCTTGAAGATGACCGGCATGGCGGTTACTCTGCCGCCGTGCGGATTCGCTGTCAGCTTGGCGCCATGACGCACGAAGCTGATGTGGACGCTGGGCCTCGACGTCTTTGGAGTCGCTGTCAAGCATGAGGCCGAGCGAGATGCAGCCTGGGTCGCACTCCTCGAGGTTGCCGTTGGGGTAGATCACGATGCGCCACGAGTAGCCCGCCGCATCGAACTTGGCCGACTTGAGGTGGGTGCCGGTGCAGGTGACCGTCTTGGCCTCGCGGTAGCCGCTGAATTTGAGGACGTGGCACCCGGTGCTCTCCGTGGCGGCAATGGTGGAGTAAGTCACCGCCACCATGTTGTGCGCCATTATGGTTGCTATACTTTGCAATTGCAATGGCGTGCAGCGACGATCGTTGTTCGATGTTGAACTGCCCGGAAATATGGATCGAGTACTCTGGGTGCTGGCTGCCCTTGTTTATATAGGGCCAAACATGAGTCCTGCACGGACTCGGACCTGCCGACCTGGACTCGTTTTTCTGTCCTCCATTTGAATAAAGACTCGGAATATTCGCAAAACAAGAATAAGACTCGGAATGTCCCTTCTGTGGGCCCACGCGGTAAATAGGGAAAGGACGTACCACGTGCTGAACGGAGGAAACGAAAGATTGGGATCCCCGGATAAGTGTAGATTCACACTCGTCGACCATCACAGCGGATCAAATGATGAAATGCATGCCAGTACCATTCCCGTGTCGAACAAAGGAGTTTAATTCTGGTACCGTATCTGACAACTTACAATTCACATTATTCAGACTCCACGCGGCATTGTACAGAGTTCATCGCATGGAACCAGAACATTTGCCTGCCCGTGGCATGTTCAACTACGCAAGCCGAAAGGTGCGCTCTAATGCTTATTATTCCTGGAGCTATGGACATTGCATTGCATCATCTACAGCGCAGATTGGAACAGGATCTCCGCCAGTTCCTGTTTGAGGAAATCACAACATCATCAGTGCAGAGACGTTTGTATGTATGTACGGTGGTAGAGTGGTAGGCTGGATTGCCATTTTATTTACCTGTTTGCCTGATGGCACAGTGGGTTCACCCCATTCCAAAACCTTCTTTTCTAGCGTCTCAAAATCTCCTTTCCCAGCCTGTTTGAAGCAATAGACCAAAGTTACAATTTCATGTGAATCATTTGAGGGCTAAGGAATTGAACCCCAGACGTGTTAAGCATCATACCTCAATCAAGGCACCGATCTCGCTGTCAAAGCTCTGGTAGCGCTTGCGGACAAGCTCATCCAAGGAACCATCCTAAATGACAAATAAAAAAAATGAATATACAAACATGTGTATGAAGAATTTAGAAGCTTGTGATGTTTTTACTTCAATCAGCTTGTCGACATTCCGAAGACCACGGGCCAGGGTGTCCATTCCTGAGATATGAGCAAGAAACATGTCCTCAACATCAGTACTTTCCCTTCGCCTGTCACAATGAAAGGATTCAGTGTTAGGTTAATTTGTTTCGAATTAGACATCATTTTACAGAACAATAAACAGGTGAACAATGTATACTGACAGTTTGGCATCAAAGTTGAATCCACCAGGAGCAAGTCCACCCTATAAACAAATCAAAACAAAATGCAGCAACTTTTGAGTGCAACCATATTCATTGCTGTGTCTCCTTGAATATACAAAGCAAGTAGACCAGGCAGTAAACAAGAGAGATAGGTGCCACTCACATTCTTAACTACACTGGACATTATCAGAGTAGCCTCTGCAATGTCTGTCAGGAACTGATCTGTGTCCCAGCCTGTTTAAAAATAAGAATAAGAAACGTAAGCTACTTCGTATGGTTCAGCTTCTTCTTTTCACCATAAAAATAAATTGCATTTATGCTTCCATTGTAATACAATGAAGAATACAAGATCATATGTTTATTAGTCAAACATAAGAGTTGTATTAAACAGTGAAACTTACCCACTTGTGGGTCACCAGTGTTTGCATCAATGTTTCCAAGCAGCCCATTAATCCGGGCAGTCTCAAGCTCATGATGGCAGCTGTAAGTTTTAGACTCAGTTATGATACCATAATTTTAAGCAACTATACAGTTGAACTTTGGGGAGCAAAACATAAAAGAAATTACCTGTGACCAGATAGTGTAGCATGGTTGCATTCAACGTTAATCTTGAATTCTCCTGTGTCATACAGAAAAACAGAAAGGAAAAATAAGTGCTTTAAGGACAATTTTAAGACTAGGGCAAGCTTCACTTGCAGAAATTTTCTGAAAAATGTCAACTCAAACTCTACTGAATGTTACCTGTAAGACCATACTTCTGAAGAAAAGAGAATGTAGTTGCAACATCCCAGTCATACCTGCCAGAGGAAAATGAGGATTAGTGCTTCTGAATCTTGCAACTTTGCTAATTCATTTTTGAATAACAAACTCACTGGTGCTTTGTAGGTTCTTGAGGCTTAGGCTCAATCAACAATGTTCCTGAGATAATAAGGGTAAATAATTGATATGGTTGAAATATGGCACTGTGTCAGAGATTGGGAAGTGGGAACGGATAAATCATGTAGTATAACAATATAGTTACCGTTGAATCCTATCTTCTTCTTATAGTCAACAGCAGCTTGAAGAAAGTTAGCCTGGACAAATCCAACAAATAAGCAAATAATGCTTGGGGAAAAGGTTTAGCAGAAAAACAATGAAATCAGAAAAAAAAAATGCCCTGTCTTACCAAATGGTCAAGTTCTCTCTTCATATCAGTATTAAGAAGAGTTTGGTAACCCTCTCTTCCACCCCAAAATACATAGTTTTCACCACCTAGGTAGTGAGTGACCTGTATGAAGATACAACAGAATCATGAATTTGTCTATAATGGAGGAGCAACAATGGCGTCCAGAGATAAACCCCACCTCCAAAGCTTTCTTAACTTGGGCAGCTGCATAAGCATACACTTTCACCTCTGAACTGCAACATTTTTGAAGAGTTCCTTTAGTCTCAAGTTATGTTCCGAGATCATAAGTTTGGCTAGCCAAACAGGACTAAAATACCAACCTAGTAGCAGCACCATGCATATAACGTGGATGCATGAACAGCTGTGCAGTACCCCATAGTGGCTTTATATTTGTCTCAGTCTAAAAGCAAATCATATAGAACAAATTTTTTTTTTCAGAACACAGGACTCCAAACCACTGATATACAATTGATGGATGGTAATTTAAGGTTGCAGCAATCTAACCTGGAGCTGCTTTGCCAACTCAACTATCTCATCCAAGTTAGCATTTGTTTCCTGCAATGTGAAACAGCAAACTTAGGAAATTTCTGACAGCGATTTATAGGCAGCCCTTCACTTTCATTTTTACATTTTTTTTAAAAAAAATAGGCAGCCCAAGAAATATCATTATTAAATATATCATCTAAAAAGATACATCAGAAGATTCTTTACTGTCCTATAATTATGGTCTGTTCTAAGTAAAGATGAATTAGAGTTGTTCCTATTCCTAGCTGGCATAAGATAGCTGGAGTGCTGGACTACATCAAGAATTACATTTTTTAATGCCTAATTTTTACTTCCGTTAGTACTAAAAGCAACTCATGATCACTACACCATCTGCTGATTTTAAGGTTGCATCTTAAAAGAAGCTTCCAAGATAACTGTACAAGGCCACTTCCATATATTTCTAGTTCATGAATTAACAAAGTGAGGGACATACTTCGAGAGTTTTGCCATCTGGAGCAATATCCCTATCATGGAAGCACCACTTGTCAACTCCCAGCTTCTCCATGAACTCAAAGTGGGCTCTCACTGCAATACCAATTCAGACGAAGTTGGTTCCAACAAATACATTGAAACATAGGCATGAAGGATGGAATTAAGCAACAAAAGAGATAAACTAGATAATCATCATACTTCTTCTCTTAGCCATGGCCAACGAATTTGTGCCATCCTCCCAGGGCCAGGCCTTTGTGGGAGCACCAAAAGGATCTCCTCCAGTACCCCGGAATGTATGCCAAAAGGCAACGCTGAACCGCATCCAATCCTAGTGGCAAGCAAACAAGTTGACTTCACTTAAACACTGTAAAAGTTGAGTTTGCAGGATATACTGAAAGTGAATATAGGCAAGCAAACAGATGAAGGTGATAGATCATACTTTCATCTTCTTTCCAAGAATCACTTCCTCTGCATTGTACCACTTGTAAGCAAGAGGGTTCTTGCTGGTCGGACCCTGCAGCACAATTGTTCCAAGGACAAATGTTCAATCCACAGAAAATGGTTACCATAACATCAAAATTCAGTTCAAGGATCTGAAATTTTCAAGGCCTTACCTCATACTTGATTTTTGGGATGCCAGGGAAGAACTCTCCCTCCCAATCATCTGATCCGTCACATTTGCTATCCAAATCAGCTGGACAAGTTTGCTCCGCAGCAATCTAAAAGCAGAAACGACGACCACAGTCAGAATCACATTGCCCGTCACTCCAATCCATGGCAGTACAAAGTCAGCAGCAACTTACAGCAGCAGACAAGCACAACGACGACGCCACCAGTAACAGCAAGAGTCTTGAGCCCTTCATGCCGGGCAACAGCCAGATCACGAAATGCCCCTGCGAAACGCAATCCACGGATCAGTAACATAGCAAACATATCCTCGCCGCACAAACACTGAATATTCTAATCACCCCCAGGCACTAAAATCTAAATTTCAGATTCTGTAACGACGGATAACGGATTTACGAAATTTTGGGAGACACAAGGTCACGGTGAATCAGTTGAACCCAAAAAATCACTGAAAATAATCTGCTATTGACACAGCATCACGCAGCAATAAATCCTCCATGAACTGGATAGGTTGCAGAACAGAATGAACGATCCATCCGAGCTAGGAAGGGTTCGCTCACCAACGAGGAGGAGGAGGGCAATCCAGGCCCGAGTGGATGCCCACTCCACTCCAGTCCCCGGGCGGGTGGGATAAGGACGACGAGGACGCCTGCGGGGAGGACGCGCTGCCGTTGCGGTGGAAGCACGGGAGTGGCCTGTGAACTCGGCGGCGTCGTTGCCCGGTTAAATATACGGTCACACTGATGGGGTGGGTCGAGGGCATTTTGGGCATATGATACAAAGCATATGGCATCTGTGAGTTATTATTATTTTTTTTTAAAAAAAAGACTCTGGATTTGTTCATAGTACAAACCATAATAGATGTGTCCGTTACATTCCGTTTCAAATCACAGGCCGGCTTCCAATTAATGCACGCATTATTTGTTAAATTGGGAATGCTTTTTTTCAATCGATGGAAAAGAGAACACTCTTTCAATTAACAATATTTTGTAATGCATGGTGGTCCGTGGAATCCTTTTGTTTAATTCTTTTATTATTTTTTATTTATAGAATTATATGTATTAATTAATATTATATATAGACTATGAAAAAGTTTTGTTTTTTTATCCATTAAATATAGATAAAAACTAAAAACATTAATTAAAAAGAAGTTCTATTTTCAATAGATTGAAAATTAGATGCTTCCTTGTTAAATAGGCTCTTGTAGTCCTATAGCGAGAGTTGAGATGTTTGATCCCGGCAAGAAACGCCTCGTGAAATCATTGATAGGCAGGCGACGTTCCATACCTAATCCTTTGAAGGTGAGGAGGTTTAGATCGCGACTGTACAACAAAAAGTAACGATCGGATCAACGACGTCATGGACATCGAGTTTTATATAGGACTTTTACATGTTTGGATATGCAAACTAAAAAGAACTGAACGTGCACGCAGCAATCTGGTCGGAGATGCCCAACTCCTCTGACTCCGTTATTTGAATTTTATCTCCTTATCTGTGCTAGAAGAATTTCTCTATGCATCAACCCTTGATCAGATGGCGAGATAATAAGACATGTCAGTATACATTTGTTTAAACGTAAAATGATCGGAACTCTGAATATTTTGTGCTCTGTTTACCCCAGTAAACTACCATCTACCAACACTGAGGTCTGAATACTGAATCAAACTGATAACACACATTGCTCGCCGCACAATTGGGACACGGACGGTCACGATCTCACTGGACTGCAAAGAGATCATCTTCAGTCTTGACACTGGATCCCGCGCCTTATCCGCTCCACTCGAGCTAAAAAAAAAAATCTCGCAGCTCAGACGATGGCGCCGGCCGCCGTCGCCGCTGCGGCGTTCCCGTTCCGCCTCTTCTCCGCCGAGGCTCGCCGCAACACCAAGACCGCCCGTGGCAAGCGGAGCGCCGCGAGGCCGATCAAAACCGCTCCGCCTCCCCCTCCTCCTCGCCCTCCCGCCTCCTCCGTCGCCGGCGGCGGCGTCGCGGCCACCACCTTCACCCGCCTCCCGCTTCGCGACGAGCCCGACTCCGCTGAGGTCACGCTCGACCGGTTCCCCACCGCCCCGGCCAACCCGGAGACGCAGCCGCCCGCTTCTGCCTCTGCTTCAGCGCGCGGGAATGTCGTCGAGCGGTTGGGCGACGAGGATGGGGAGGAGGAAGAGGTTGGATTCGGTGCCTCCACATTCTCGCCGGAAGGTTTGGAGCTCACTGTTGGCCAGTTCGACGCGCGCGCGGCCGCCGGGAGGAGTCTGAGAGGCCGCGCATTTGCAAGGCAAATGGTCGAACACCTTGACGACGACATTGAGGAGGAGGAGCCTGTCGTCAGCCGCTTGGACATCTTCGATGGCGCGAAAGGAAGGAAGTATCGGGCCGTTGCGCCCGAGTTGCTCGGCGACGAGGACGACGGTGACGTCGTGGTGTTCGACCCAGACTTCGGCGCTGACAGCGACGACGAGGAGGAATTCGACGAGTTCCCGTTCAAGGGGAGTCATCAAGGTGATGATGCCGCTTCACGCGCGGAGCTCGGAGAGCTCGATTACGATGATGGCGAGGAGGAGGTCGTCGTGTTCGATTACGACGAGGATGACGACGACGACGATGACGCGTTTGAGGAGGGATACGGCGACGAACAGGGCAGCTACGAGGAAGAAGAGGATGGCGAGGCGAAGGAGAAGGGCGTGCCCGCTGTGATGCGGTGCTTCGACACGGCCAAGATATTCGCCAAGGCCGGCGATGGCGGCAACGGCGTGGTGGCGTTCCGGCGCGAGAAGTACGTGCCGTACGGCGGGCCCTCCGGCGGCGACGGCGGCCGCGGCGGGAACGTGTACGTGGAGGTGGACGGGGAGATGAACTCGCTGCTGCCGTTCCGCAAGTCGGTGCACTTCCGCGCCGGCCGCGGCGCGCACGGCATGGGCCAGCAGCAGGCCGGGGCCAAGGGGGACGACGTCGTGGTCAAGGTGCCGCCGGGGACGGTGGTGCGGTCCTCCGACGGCGGCGTGGAGCTGCTCGAGCTCATGAGGCCCGGGCAGCGCGCGCTGCTCCTCCCAGGTGGACGCGGCGGCCGCGGAAACGCGGCGTTCAAGTCGGGGACAAACAAGGTGCCCAGAATTGCAGAGAAGGGGGAGAAAGGTCCAGAAATGTACGTTCTCTTGATACCAAAGATTACTGTTTATCTTCTCCTGAATGGTTGTTTGTGGAATGATTATGAAACTCTTACTGTGCTTACATTTGCATTGCCAATCCTTTTCATTTGTGGCCAGCATAGAGTAGTCAAATTGTCTGCAGAATAGACAATGGGAATCAGAATAGGCATGGGGAAATCCCCATATATCATTCCATTTGCATACCCTCTGCGAGTAACAAGAAAAATCCACCCCACCAGTTGGAGATGTTGATGGACTGATTTACACTGTTCCCTGTGTATCTACAGCTTCTAGCTAGCAGACATTTAAACATTCATATGTTAGCCATCAGTCTGAATGTGGCACTTCAAGTAATTGGAATCATAGAAACTGCGTGACCTATTTTGTGCCAAATGTATTTGGCCTGATGCTGCTAATTCATAGGATTTTAGAGCTGCCTGAATTGTTATGTGATTGTCATTTGTGAGTACTAGAGAAACATCTCTTTCTTACGAAATTTCCAACGGAGCATATTGCCTGTTGTGTAAATCTCAGCATAAAGAATTGAATGCCATTGCTGTGAACTATTCAACTGACTAGTCCACATGATCATGATGCACACCTGAATTTTGATGTCATTACTCACTAACAGCTCTTGCACTTCCTGTATATTTGTTTATCGTAATATCTGGTTTTGTTTCTTGATGACTTATTGGATGCATTCATCTAGTCCAGTCTTAAGCCTTAACAATTGCATCCTTTTGGATCTCTGGTGTTTGCCAGGTGGTTAGATCTGGAGCTAAAGTTGGTCGCTGATGTGGGGATCGTAGGTGCCCCAAATGCTGGAAAGAGCACTCTCTTGAGTGTTATTACTGCTGCCAAGCCAACTATAGCCAATTATCCTTTTACGACGTTACTGCCAAATCTTGGAGTGGTATCATTAGATTTTGATGCTACGATGGTAGTGGCGGACCTTCCTGGTTTGCTGGAAGGCGCACATCGTGGATATGGCTTGGGTCATGAGTTCCTAAGACATAGTGAGAGATGCTCCGTCTTGGTATGTAGCTTTTTCCCTTCTGTTCCTCTCATCTTGTATCATTATCTCCATTTGTGTTATTTTAATGTAATGATTTACCATTTTCTAATTAGTTCTTTGTATGAGTGTACGTTGATTATTGTTTAATGGCTTATTGGAGTCTTAGGTGCATGTTGTCGATGGTTCTGGACAACAACCAGAATATGAGTTCGAGGCGGTTCGTTTGGAACTGGAGCTGTTTAGCCCCTCTTTGGTTGATAAGCCCTATGTGGTGGTATACAATAAGATGGACCTGCCAGAGGCGACTGAGAGATGGAACATATTTAGGGGAAATCTACAGGCTCAAGGCATTGAACCTTTTTGCATTAGTGCCATAAACAGACAGGGCACACAGGATGTAATTCATGCTGCTTATAAGCTTCTGCAGGAAGAGAGACAAAGGATGAAGGAAACTGAAGGTGAATCTTTATCCTCTTCGTTTTATAGTTGTAGCCAGCCATTCGTCTTGACAGTCTTGCTGTTGCAGAATGGAGTGGAACGGAAAATCTGAACCATGTGGCTGATGCAATAAAAAGGGAAAGGCGTTCGGCGATGAATGAGTTTGAGATTTTTCATGACAAGGGTACAAATACATGGAATGTTGTTGGAGCTGGAATTGAGCGTTTTGTTCAGATGACTAACTGGCAGTAAGTTTTTTGTTCGGTGTTAATTATTGAGGACACTAGGTTTTATATCTCTGACATATTCCCCTAATGCAGGTACTCAGATTCCTTGAAAAGATTTCAGCATGCCCTAGAGGCATGTGGTGTCAACAGAACTCTTATAAAACGTGGAGTTAAGGAGGGGGACACGGTTATAATTGGTGAGGTATGTATATGTGCTATAATGGAAGCATGATCAATTGCTCAACTTAAATGAACCCCAAGGCCTGCTGGGACATACAGCTCGGCATGCAAATATAAGTTGTCAGCTTTTATAAACTTTGTGTTTCACTGCAGATGGAAATGGTTTGGAATGATGAACCTAAAAGCACCCGTCCATCAGACACGATGAACTCTAAAGACGATGCTGTTCGGTGGCCTGAATTTGGTTAGAGAAGCATTCCAACTTCTTCTTAGCCATAGAGAGGTTCGTAATTCATAACGGAAACTTAACTCTAGCTTGTTAAAGCCTTTTCTTCACTAAGATCAGAATCTTAAGATACAATATAGGAATAGACTTGATTGAACGTTCCTTATTAGTGCATTTGCTTTGACGTCCGCAGGAAGATGCTAGTAACTGGCGTGAAGATTTTCGTGCAGGCTACACGCAGCGATCATGATTGGCTGAAAGAGAGGACAGAGGAGAGATGCTTCGGATCAGCGAGCTCAGTGTCGTGGTAGATGATTTGAACTCGGATAAATCCAAACGGATGAAATGAAAGAAATCGTGAATGAAGATTGGACGCTGGGTGCGCCGAAGTTGGATCACGGTGTTCGCACGCCCTTGTACGGAAGCCAAAAGTGGATATAAGATGCAACAGTAGAAAAAAAAAAAAAAGAGATAGTAGCCGATTGCTCAAAGTTACATGCTTCCAGTTGGCACCGAGATATGGTGTGCCTTTATAGAAAGCCGCTTCAGTCCTCCGTTATTTCTTCACCTGGCTTTGTTGATCGTTATTTCAATTTGCTTTTGCTTTGCCTCGTGGTGGGGGGCAAAGCTCAATGGAATGATGGAATCATTTTTTTTCCCAAAAAAGAAATATATTAATCAATATCCTGGCCTCTGCAAATTATTACATGCACCATAGAAAATGAAACGCAACATCAGGATATCACAAAAAAAAGTAAATATATCAATCAATATATTGATTAACGAAATGCAAATTATTACATGCACCATAGAAAACGAAATGCAATACCATAAAAAATGAAATGCAACATCAGGATATCACAAAAAAAAAAGGACACATATTAATCAATATGCTGGCCTCTGCAAATTATTACATGCACCATAGAAAACGAAATGCAATACCATAAAAAATGAAATGCAACATCAGTATATCACAAACTTGAGTGTTCCTATCCATTGGTTTAACTTGGGTTTGGAGTGGAATGAGAGGCGTTAAATCCACACATGACTTGTAAAGAAATCAATCTCCTCCAATCTCTCCTCTAATCCATGTGTCAAGCAAGTGGAATAACTTAACAAGGGATAAAGCCTTCTTATGTGATGGCCATGCAAGCCATTTGCACATCCAAACCCAAGTTAACCAAGTTAAACCCAAGCTAGCGGCTCGTATCGGCGAGGCCCAAGACATTGTCAAATAAGCCGCGCGCACGCATGGCCTGCCGTCCCCGGTGCTCACGCATGCCACCTTCATTTCGCATGTCCCAGCCGTCATCCGTGCTTGCCATCTGCGTGTGGTTTGGTTTGGTTTGGTTCGAGACTTCGAGTCCTGTATATTGGTTATATTTGAGCTCGTTCCCTCCGTTGCACTCCTTACCCGCGCACTCCATTGTTTCGTTGAGGTATTACAACACTAAGAAACGATCAAGAACAGCACAGAAGACACACACAACCGACACAAACAGCCACCAAACAGATAGAATTGTTTCGTTGAGGTCAACGAAGGGCTCAGCACTCTTAATTCGGAGCCCGGGATCGGCCGACGTGAGCTGGGTTGCTAGCGCCGAGCGCTACGATGGAGGCGTGCGCGCGGGAGCCGAGCAGCTGACCATGCCTTCGGATAAAAAGCTGCGTCCACGAGCACGTCAGGAATCTGTAGCGGGTACGCACAGCGGGTTTGAGAACCGGAGGCGCACGGAATCTTTTCTTCCGCCATGGTACTTTTACATCATTACATTTAGAGCAGAGTTTTTTTTTTTTTGACGAAACATTTAGAGCAGAGGTTACCGAAGGCGCACGGCACGGTGCAGCCATGATGGCAACATTTCAGGCCGGTCTCTGTGTCACTCTGTTTCGCCAAACACGTTAATGCAACACTCTTACACGTGCAAGTGCATGCGTGGACAATATATAATCCAGTTCTAAAGAAGGCCGCCCTCAAATAAAGAGCTACTAGTCTCTTTTTTTTATTAAAAAAAAAGAAGGAAAGAAGGGAAAGAAAAAGGAATAGGAAAAGCGCTGGGGAATTTAATTCCATTCCATGTTTTGTAAAAGGATGAGAGCAGGCGCATGCCGCTGTGACAAGCAAGGGATTACCCATATGCAAACGCCATAAATACCTGTTTAATTGTTTGAGAGGAACGAAGAAGAAGGGTAGCTGCTGCCAGACCATAGTTACACCTTACACTGAACACCTCCAGCAACGTCTCGATCCATTTCAGAGTGATTTGTAGATTGGAACAATTAATCATGGGTTAGGCTGGTTCGTTGCGCCGCCGTCCTCCCCTTCGTGATCGCTGGACCGAGGAATCATTCTTGGGGTCATCTCGACGATCAGGTTGGTGTTCATGTCAGCGCTCTCAAAATGTGCGGATGTATCTACTCGTTAACAATAATATAATGCTGAAGAATAAGATAGAACTGACTCGTTGAATTGTTCCTGGGGTTGCAGGAGCTGGCGAGAGGCCTTGAATCACCACCGGATTGATGGGTTAGATCGGTATTCCGCGCGCACCTGTTTTTCTGTTTCTTTGTCTTCTACAAAAGAGAAATTTCATCATGCAGATGATAAACGAGGTACTACTGCTGTAGCCACCGCAAGCTTCGGCACTCTTAATTCGAACAAGTTTTCGGAGACCACAGCAAAAATATCTAAGCGCTATTATTTAGTACTTCCTGTGTTTTTAAATCGTTGTTGTTATTTTGACTTCTTAAGTTTTGTTATTTTTTATTTAAAATATCAGTTTAATATGTAAAATTATAAGTTATGTTTCATTTTTTAATAATAAAATAAATCATAACAAAAAATATATAATATTTTTTTAATAAAATATGAATAAGATGAATAGTCAAACGTAATTGAGAAAATCAACAACGAGAATAATTTCAGAGCCGAGGAAATATCCATTTATTCGCTAGTTGTAGTATTTACTGATTATTAGTTGACACTGAAATTAAGTATGTTATGGTAACCTTTCTCACATTTCGTAAGCCCTACTCAGGATATCGATGAACGAAGCGTTGTTAGCGCTGGGAAGTATGTACTTCAGAGTTTCCTACACGGGTACAGCGCAGACTATAAGGTCTTGTGTTTTGATCAGCAATAGACTGATATGGACCTTTAATAGAAGGCTTTTGACTATTCATGACATTCACGCTGAAATACGACGAACCAAGCTAAGAGACACCCACATTTTGTTCAACGATGAGTTGGGAAGATTATCATTTTCAGAGTTTCAGGCACTCCTGCATGAAGAGGCTACTAGCATAATTGCACGCCACCCATGCACGCCACCCATGCATGCAGGGCATTGACCCAATAATGGTCAAAGACTGTTGTCTCTATGCACTATTCTTTCACTATAGTTTTCGCAGCACCACTGGATTTGATTGGACGGCTCATGCTTCCAACTATTGGATGTGTATTAGCATGACTAAAGGGGATACAAAGAGTGAGATTGTTAATGCATTGCATAAGGAAATACGTTGGAAGTGCTATGGTCCTCTGCTTGAAGAACTATGTGAAAGGTTCATGATAGATCCCACGGCTCCATTCTTGGTAGTCAAAGACCACATGAAGAACTATCGAACAAGGCCTTACCATTGGATTTGTATCACCTTGGGATATCTGACAATGCCAAAGGAGGATTTGGTGACTATACTTGAAAGTGCTTCATCTTTATTCGTTGTATCGGAAAGGTCTAATGATCCACCAAGGTTACCAAATGAATTGTTTAAACATTGCAGCAACCTGACCGTGCTCACTCTTTGTTTTTGCACATTCAACTTTGATTCACCCCCTTTCCTTGGATGTCAGACAATAAAATTTCTTGGATTGGAACATTGCAGAGACAACAAAACAAGCAAAGGAAATAACCCTACCAACTGGGCACATCTGCAGGGTGTTTTGGTGCTTGACATACGTAACACAGACTGGGATGACATCTTATCTGAAGAAAAACTAAAGATCATGGACAACCTCATGGAGTTAAATATAGAGGGATCCAAGTGCTGGCAGTACATAAATCAGCTGCAGAATAGATTACCTCACCTTGAGAAGCTCCGTATAACCAACCCTATACAGGAGGCAGTGGTGGTACCAATAGACATCAAGCACTCATCACATATGGACAAGAAAATGCTGCAAATCCTTGATTTGTCTGGCAACAAAGACATGAAAAATCTACCAATAAGCATAATAAGTGCAAGTAACCTCGAAGTCCTTGTTCTTGATGGATGTGATGAGTTAGAGAATGTTGTGTTGTCTGACGAGTTCCCTGGTTCCTCGCTAAGATCATTTAGTTTCGATGGCTACGGACCTACAACTCAGTGGAAATCTATGGTTGACTTACCTCCAGAAATTTCCCGTCCGAAGCACCCGTCTGATGAAAATAATAGGGATATCATCAAAACCTCTAAGATATCTCTTCAAGGCTGCAAACAGTTAGAGAACTTGTTCCGCGTGGGCTACCCAATCCTGTGGAGTTGGACCTCTCAGGAAGCGCCATCAAGATACTTGACTTTTATGCTATGGTGGTGGATGTCCCGAATCTGAAGCGACTCTTGTTGATAGGTTGTGAGCATCTTCGTGCAATAACTGGGGACTCAAGCAACTATCCCCAAAAGTTAAAGTTGCTGTACATAGATACGCGTCCATCAATCTGGTGCGTTCGGCCATCCATTGATGATACGCATATATCCAACCAGTTGCAGGTACATGCTATAATTGTGGACGCAAGGCTTGCTAGGTCCTTGTGTTTTATAATCCTAGCCAGAGATGTTCAATCTGTCTATTTTAATATACGCATCACCAAGACAGCTGGGTGTGGTGGTGGCTTTGTTCAACAAGAAGCAATTGACGCGAAGATTGTTGGGCCTAGGGATCAACTGGATCTTGTTCTCGCAGGCCAGTATGGTGATGTTTCTAAAGAGATTGACGATGTCCGGCCCTCTTCGATGGAGACCTTCCCGCAGCCTCCGGGCCCAGAATCGGATCGTCATATAGAGATTGGCGACGGGAGCCGCAGCCTAGAGAGTGAGATCGAGATTGGTACTTCATGGATTAGTGGTTTATCTAGACTAATGATGGAAATGGCAACATCTTTGAATGTGCATGATTCCTCGAACATCTCTATATTGCCTGGTGGATACTTCTGGATGCGTCTCAGGTGGTGTCGTGTGGCGAGGTGCCCCAACTTGGACACCATCTTCCCTGCGCGGTTTGCCGATGGGAATCATCAACTAGAGACCATATGGGCATCTGAGCTCCTGACGGTCCGATGCATCTGGAGCAAAGTTGGGGAAGAAAGATGTCACTCCTTTGGAAATTTGCAGCATCTGCACCTGCGCTCCTGCCCAAGGCTCCAGTTCGTGTTGCCGGTGTGGGTCCCCTCATTTCCCAACCTGAGGACCCTCCATGTTATTCATTGCGGCGACCTGGGGCACGTTTTTGTGCCTGACGACGACAGAAGGTCCCGGGATCAGGTACCCATCTACGGCTTGTCGTTCCCAAAGCTAACCACCATCCACTTGTACGACCTGCCAAAGCTGCAGCAGATAAGCTGATTTCCTGCCGAGTGTTGGTACTCGGCAAATCCTTTACCGAGTGTTTCAGGCACTTGACAAACTACTGATTTCCTGTAGTGTCTCCTTATAATGTCAGCTACTAGCTTGCTAATCATTTACTCACCACGATTTATTTCCTCTTACTGCTGGCTAGGTGATGCTGCAGCGACAAGCTATCGAGTGGCCTGGCCTGTTTGTCATCATCTATTGCGGTTGATGCTTCGCCGTCCAGTTATTACTTATTCATAAGTTTGTTTGTGTGCTTGGTTCTGACTTTGTTGGCCGGTAGAGCCTCTGCCTGTCAGCCTGTGTGTTTGAGTCAGTTTTGGCAAGGTACTCGTCTTAGGTACAGGTGACTCCTGCATGTGTGTTCATGATAGCTGGTCTCACGGTCTGGCCGAGCTGCGTCGGTTGCTGTGTGCTTTTCTTTGGAATAAAAGCCGCTCACCGGTTTGAACCTGCGCGCGTGTTTGCGCTGAGGCCTGGCCGACGATTTGTGTGCGCGTACGTGCTCGAGGGTGTGGCTTGCGGTTGAGTCCGGCACCTGCTCGAGAGTCTACTTAAACGAATGGACACTCTGTGTTTTTGTCTGTGCACTGTGGTGTTTCTATAGTTGTTCTCTTATTATATGTTCCAAACTCTATATCTGGGCTGTATTTATTATTTCAATATAAATTTTCTCACTGATGATGAAGTCAATATAAATTTTCTCACGATGCATGACATTCTTCCTGTGGAACAAAAATAGGATGCCTATTAGTGCGCAAATGCAAAGAGCTCTCGTGTTTTGTGTACGTAGTTTCATGTAATTAGAATGTATGGCTAGTGCATTATTTACATAAATAAGGAAGGATGTGGCAGTGTCAGTATCTGTAGCTTCTGTTTCGACCTTCATCAGAAACTAACGAATTTCAAAACATGTTCTCTTTAGTTTCGCCTGATCGGCGGCAATCCCCATCTTTCTCTTAAGTTTCACGCGGTGCATTTTCGCTACAGAGGAGTAGCAAAAATGATTGTCCAAAAAAAAAATAATGGCTGGCATCCTCTGCGGACCACACAAGGCACAACAGCTGACCGAGTTGTCAAGTAGGCCACGACATCATGCCACGTTTTTTCGTAATCGGCTCAAACAAGTGCACAACCCACTATATCAACGGGCTGTAGGATGGGACTGGGCCAAACTCTACTGATCCACTCTCCATACGGATTCGGGATTCCTACGCCGAACCGGAGACTGAAAAGCACAAGAAGTTCCGGTTCCTCCAAATCCGAGCGGAAGCCACCTTCCCGTTCTCTCCCTCTATTTAATGCGCAGAGCACCGATGATGCACCCTTACCGTGCCACCAAGAAGTCCACACTTGTCGACGCACACGCGAGCCCGCCCAAAGTATCCACGGCATCGTCGTTGTCAAAGAGGAGAGAGTACACTGATCAAGTTCTTCGGTAGCCATGGCCGCTGCGCTGCAGTGCTGCCGCTTCGTGCCGTCGCCGGCCCTTTCCACAGCGTCCTCTTCCCGGAGGCGGCCGCCTAACATGTTGTCGATGATCGTTCCAACGCCGGCCGGCCGCCGTGTTTCCCGGGACTGAAGCTGCAGCAAGGCTGCACGGCGGCGGCGTTCCGCCGGCGCGTCGTGATCTTGACACCGGTATTGCTACTGATATTATGGGGAGGAGCGCCCGTAGTCATGCCCCGAGGATATAAGCACATCGCTGAACCTCGCTAAAAAACATCGTGTCTTGGCGTCGTTCTCTTTTCTGTGATCTTATCTTTATGGCTGTTGATCCTGGGGTATCGCTTTCGCGTCTGATTTTCTAACAAGTGGTATCAGAGCCGGTTACATGGTAGAAGATTATGAGAGACACGATGAAATGCTCTACACTGCGCAAAGCTTGCACGAGATGTCCGGGAGGGACATGGCGCAAGGTGGAGCATGGTGGCGATCGACGATCGATCGGTGGAGTTGGACACTTCGAGCGTGGCGGCTTAAACCGTTCGATGAGCTATATCAACAGGGATCCGTCCAGACGTGGAGATCGGATTGATGGTGACTGGAGGCTTTTGTTCGATAGGGACTGATGAGACGTAATGGCTAAGTTTGACGGTGCGGCTAGAAGACGTCGTGAACTATGGCGACGGCTTCGACTCGTGGTTAGAGTGATGTGTGGTTAGTTTGATCAGAGCAGCTGTTGCGTGCTCAATACGGAGCAGCGACGGCGATAGCCATGGGTGGACTCGGCGTGTTTTTTGGAGATAGGTTTTTTATTCTGGTGTTGCGTTATGACGACGGGTTGCAGTTCGAACTGGACTGGATTCGACAAGAGCAATGGCGGCGCGTGGCACGAAGTGCCCAGGGTATAGGTGCGATGTTGCCCGGGCTGATGCGTGCGAGCCGTGGAGTCCATGACGGAGTCTGCACATGACACGGTTGATTCTTGTGTGCATACGAGAGCTGGAGTTGGAGGTGGCATGCATGCATACGGGCTGATGCATGTGCGTGCGTTTTGGCTGTGTTGAAACAAGGTGGGCCCACATGAATTTGTTTAGAGAACAAATTGATATGCATATCGGTTAGATATATTTGTTTCCTTGCCAGATCAAATTGGCCTTGCGAGATATACTCGGCTTCGTGCGACAAGGCAAGAAACTACTACGCGCGGACTATGCATGTGTGCTATGGAAAATCTACGAAACAAGGAAACATCAGGGGCGGCAGTTGGAGTCCGCATCGTAGAGGACTCTATACGTCATTGGATTTGGCCATCTACAAAAACACAGGAGGAGTCCACGGGATTGCAACAGAAGGCAATCGGCTGTTCGTGAACCGGTGCTTGTGACGATTGAAGGCGAACGGCAGGCAGCGATCGAGCGGGTCGGCTTCGTCGTGTGCAAGCGGCGTGACGGTCGACGGGGCTCGAGAGCGGCGGGCTGTACACAGACTGTACGGTGAAGGCGTACGTGCTGCAGGAGGAGCGATCACGCAGGGAGGTGTGTGCAACTCAGCGGCAAGCATACGCGACAGACTTCGACGTGCGGTGTACGTGTGAAGATTTTTTCGGCGGTCCGTGATAACAGGCGGATGGCGTCGATGTCGTCCAAATTCGAGATGACGAAGTTTGACAGGACTGACAACTATGAGCTTTGGCAGACGAGTCAAGGACTTGCTGACACAGCAGGGGATCCTAAAGGCTCTAGCGATAAAAAGCTGGCCAAGATAGATGATGAGAAGTGGGAGGAGATGCAAGCGCAAGCGACGACAACGATCAGGTTATGTCTCTCCGATCAGATCATGTACCATGTCATGAAGGAGACGTCACCGAAGGCAATTTGGGATAAGTTGGACAATCAGTTCATGTCTAAAACTCTGACTCAGAAGTTGTATTTGAAGCAAAAGTTATATGGGCTGAAGATGCAGGAGGGAGCAGATCTTACTGAGCACATCAATGTCTCCAATCAAGTCATGGCTGACCTTGTAAAGGTGGACGTAAAGCTTGATGATGAAGACAAGGCTATTATTCTTTTGTGTTTCTAGCCGAGTTCTTATGAGCACTTGATCACTACGTTGACGTATGGCAAAACTGAGATTAAGATGGAGGATATCACAACGGCGTTACTTGCTCATGAGAAAAGAATCAAGATCAATAATGCTGCTGATAGTAGTTCCAATGGAGAAGCTTTGCAAGTCAGGAGTGATCGAGTGAGGGAGACCGATAAGAAGAAAAAGAAGGGGCCACAGTGCTATAAGTGCAAGGAGTGAGGACATGTGAGGAGGGATTGTCCGGAACTAAAGAGGAAGGGCGTGGCAAATGTTGTAGCTTCTAGTAAGGATGACTGATAGCGACAGTGATATTCTTGTGCTACCAAGTGAGAAGTCTTGTGATAGAGAAGAGGCGTGGTTGTTGGATTCTGCAAGTTCGTTTCATGTGACATCCAGAAAAGAGTGGTTCTCTTCATATGTTGAGGGTGACTTTGGTTTTGTTCACTTGGGAGGTGACACGATTCATCGTATTATGAAAGTTGGCAAGATCAAGTTAACAATGTATGATGGACAGGAGGTTCTACTCGAGGGTGTGCGACATGTGTCGGGACTTAGAAAGAATCTAATCTCATTTGGCATTCTGCATGAAGAAGGTTGGTTATATCAGGCGGTACCAGATAGGAGGACCTTGAGGGTGATACGGGATGAGAAGACTGTGATGATAGGTGAGAAGTCTGATGCACATCACTACAAGCTTAATGGTGGAGTCATAGAGAATGGAGCTACACATGTTACGGTGTTTAGTCCTTGCGGCGAGGTGGTCTCGCCAGGTTGTTCGAAGTGAGCAGCGGAGGAAGCGACTCAAGTCTGCGTACACGGAGGTTCGAGCATGAATAACTTCAGGATGACGTGCATATTCGTCAAGGTGGAGTTTGTTGTATTTATGTCGAATATGTGTACATAAGTCGGTTGCAAATTAGACTTGAGTCGTATTAGGTGGTTAGGGATAGAGTTTGTGTCAGACTTGTATTCCTAGGCCTTATATATACGTGGGGGTACCACCGTTGTAACCGCGAGACGATAGATGTAGGAGGCAAGGAGCGGCGGCGGCTGGAGCGGTGCGCCCAAGGGGCAGCCAGGCCGTGTGCCGGTGTGCTCTTGACACCGGTATTGCTACTGATATTACGGGGAGGAGCGCCCGTAGTCATGCCCCAAGGATGTAAGCACATCGCTGAACCTCGCTAAAAAAACATCGTGTCTTGACATCGTTCTCTTTTCTGTGATCTTATGTTTATGGCTGTTGATCCTGAGGTATCGCTTCCGCGCCTAGTTTTCTAACAACTTCGTCAAGGAGAGGGAGTACGTCGTGAGAGGCTACAACAACATCATCGACATTGATCATGGTTGCCTGGTAAGCAAGCATGTGCTACTTTTACAAGCAAACAGTGTCAAATGAAAACCCTGGTCTTGCATTGTGCCACACGATTCTAATAATCTTTTTTTTACATGATTCCGTTGTTGAACAATGCAGTACATGGAGGCCACGGCGATGTCAGCTCAGGTCTGCCTATCAGCAAACAAAGCTCTCAAGATGGCTTCCCGTGTCATGGTTAGTTCGATTACCACCACTATTATTTGTGCTCGCTCTGTTTTGCATCATCAACCTCGTACTATGATTGATTGATGCCTATCATTTGCTTACGAAACTGATGATGTCTTCCATCATGACAAAAAAATTCAGGATGCAGCGTACCTGAATCTCGACGCCGCTGGACCAAACGAGATTTCCATGAGCACAGTCTACAGGACTCTTCTGGACTACGTGGACACCTTCCTCGACGCCGCCGACGCCTCCTACAACAGGACGGTGAACAAGAAGACCGTCACGTCGTTCCTCGGTGCTCTCAGAGGGCTAGCTTCCATCAGCCACATCCTACTCAAAGCTGCCCTCGAAGCTCTCACCCACACGCACCCAAGAGAGAGCCTGTCGGAGTACGCCTTTAACTGCGACGTGAAGAACATGCGTCATGAGTTTAACGAGCGTATCAACGACCTCGAAGATGGCATTGCCAAGGCTTCAGCCGTTGAGATAGGCAAGGTATGTATACACATGTGCGGCATCTAAATATATGTTCAGAAATAACCTTTTCATTTGATTGTATTGCTAATATACAATGTGTTTGATTTCGCAGTTGGCGGTGCCAGCGATCCATGAAGGTGCGAAAATCACGGAGTCCTTAGTGAGCCTAATGGTGGCTCGACGGCAAAGAGCTCTAGTGAAAGCCAATGTATAGTTTACATATTGCCCAAAAAAGTATAAATATATTTCATTTTTCTATGATAATAAAAGATATCTAAGCAACAAGAAAGACATTGGCATATTTATATATGGCAACAACGTAACGACTAACACACCTAGTATAAGATTTGGCCGTGGTTCTTATGACAGCCCTAATTATTTATTCCCTCTGTTTCATATTACTCCTCATCCACTATTAAACGATCCATGAAGGTATAAATACATTTTTAATTGTCATCCTCATATCTCAATGAACATTCTCTTTTCTCAATATAACTCTATCTATATCTCTCTTCTTCTCATTTTCTATGCACCTATCTTTTTTCACTTCTATTTAACAAGTTTAAAAGCACAAATAATATGGAACAGATGGAGAAAATGTTTTTGTGTAGACGTAACATTGTAATATATTTTCCCAAAATTTCTAATTTATATGGAAATGTAAAAAGTTCAAGCTAAAATGAGATGTATTTATGAAAAAAAATTAAAAGATATAGGATTGGAAACGACCGTGTTTGTGCTAGAACAAATTGATGGGGAAACACAGTTTAAACAGACATAGTGCAATATTTTTTGTATGGCAAATAAATTAAAGTCGTGTGACACCACACAACAAACAGATTAAAACATTGAGTGACAATAGATAGAACTTGACAGCATAACACTCAACATACTACTACGGTAACTAGCTAGGAAGCCAAATTATTGAACTTATCATGATCAATCAATGATAATCTTAACTCCATCAATTGCTCGGGCCATGTTATCAGACAGAATACAGAAAATCTCCTTGGCGTTTGCCTGTGTGGTATGGTCTGGAAGGTCGTTGAGAACCTCGAGGAACGACAACACGCTGGCAGTAGGAGGAAACCGGGGTGACCGGGCGCGGACGCGTCCGGTGTACGGCCGCCGCCCTGGGTCGAGGCACGCGGAAGGAAGAAGAGAGAGGCAAGGCTGACAGATGGGCCCGTAATCTATTTTCTTTTTCGTTGGTTTTTGAAACTGCGCTTCTTTAATATTTTCATATCTTTAAAAATATAGATCTCATAAAAAATCTAAAAATATGTGCTTCATCATGATGTTCCTTAAATATTACAAATGATAATGTTCAACAAATTGCAATATATTTTAATTAGAAATGTTTCCAATCATGTATCTTTTTTAGTATTTTGGCATTTATTTGGGGCATGAAATGAAGGGGTAAAAATCTGAGAAATTGCTCAAAATTCTATTTCATCGTTATCTACAACATAGATTTTTGGTAGGGTCAGGTTATGTTGAAAAGTTTGGACTTGTAGTTCAAGTGGGCTCCATTTTGATTTAAATTCAAAGTTTAATCAATTCAAATCTATTTCAAATTTTTGATGTGGGCTCTACCTGTTGGTGGAGTTATACATAGGGTATTGTGCCAAGAATCTTTGACACCAGAGGTGTCACAGACCTTCCCGCAGCCTTCGGGCCCAGAATCGGATCGTCATGTAGAGATTGGCGATAGGAGCCGCACCCTAGAGAGTGAGATCGATATGAATTTTTCTGGGCATAATTTATCTAGACTAGTGATGGAAATGGCAGAATTCTTAAACATGCATGATTCCTCGAATATCTCGTTTTTTGGTGCATAAGTCTCGTCGAGGAGTGGTCTCAGATCATCAGGTGGTGTCGCATGGCGAGGTGCCCCAACTTGAACACCATCTTCCCTCCGCGGTCTGCCGATGAGAATAATCAACTAGGGACCATTGCACGGGCTAGCACATAAATGATGTTATAATATCAGTAAGGTATTTTAATTCCACCACTTGCTTGAGTGTGTACAATTCTTTTTGTATCACATTGAAATAATATATCCAATGCAAGAGAATACTAAAACTAAATAATGAACAAACAATATAGTGATTTGATGCAGCAATAGAAATCTATTTCGTCAAAGAAAGATATGCCATAGCCTGATGAATTGAGCTATGATGAATGCTCAATACAGTTGCAAGATTTGTTGTTAAACAAATTCATTCCTATTGCAAATCTAATTAGAAGGAGCATGCAGATATTTATGTAGATTTAAATCAGACCGGCCCATAAAGGTCCTAGCAACTCGCACCTTAATTTCATATAATATTTTCATATATAATTTTGTACTTCAGCGTAGTGAGTACACAAACTTAATTTCGAATTTTTAAAATGAAACAAAGCTAATAAACATAGGGGATAATTCCAGGTAATATAATAATATACTAAAAAGGTTACAACTAACGGTGTCCTGTTGTATGAAATCCACAATAAGATTTTATTATCTGAATCAAGCAACTGATTAAAAGATCTTAACACGTTCTGTGCATGAGATCTATTATCCAGTTGAAGCCAATATGAAATCAGCTCTATCTTTTCTCAGATAAATATTCTAAGTGGGTTCACAACTATGCATGCTGCATATTTATTTATTCATAAAGTCAAATTTATTAAAATAAACTGGGACGATAATTTTTTATGTTGCTTCCTAATTTCAGGTTGGCTATATCAATATGGCGTATAGTTGGCTTCATACCTTATTACTGAGTCTTGACCTACTCGTTTGGGCTCCTCGGCTGATTTGTCGCCATCACCCTCGTGCAGTGCAGGAAGTCAGATAGTATCTTTCTTACCAGTGTCATTGTACATATGCTGATTGCAGATTAGGAGAAAAAGAGGGAGGTCAGGCAGTAGCTTCAGGGCCTGGAGCTATCGTCGTCTCTCCTTAGCTTAAGAAGAATATGAATGATCAATAATCTTGGCACCCCTAGCTAAAAGAAGGGTCAGGATCTGACAAATCGCTAGAGCCCAGACATGCATCCCTGTTTCCAATGGCAATTCAGTGTGACCAAGAATCTAAACATGATAGGCCTTTGGGATCCATAAGCTTCGTTGTCGACAATAGACAGCCATGGCAGTCTTGCAGATCAGCCTGCAGTGCTAGATAATCTTACTCTGTAGCTCGAGATGAGGAAGCAACCTGGCCCTGGAAAGCTCCATCACTCCATCTCGTGCTTGTGTGGAATCCAGACGGGATGAAACCTATCTGATCACGGCTCTCATCCCTACATCAAGCCAAAGAGTATGCGCTTCCACTTGCCATCCACCTATCCACCCCACGAACCCAGCGTGCCTGCCTGTGACGACAAGCTTGGCTCATAATTACGCCGGTGTGTACTCGCACATGAGGCCTTACAATCTATCTCGTGTTCACCAATTGGATTCCGTAGCCTAATTAGTCTTGATGGAAACAAACGACAGATCATGGTACCAATGACAAGGTAGGTGGTTCCCCTCTGATGATTGTTTGTAGATCCCATGCTTGTTCTGCTCTCCAACCAGACAAGATGGTCCACCTCTGATGATTGCAAATAGATCTCATCCTTGTTCTGCTCTCCTTATCTTGCGTGAATCCTTCATGAGGTGATCTGTGGAGACATCGTCATTACCATGCTAGGGTTCATGCATATGGCGGCAGCGCTCCAAATGAATAGAATACGTGAGGGTTGGGACGATTGGATCCAAAGGATAGGAGAGGGGGGGGGGGGGGGGGCATAGTCGTATGTGCTTATTACTCAGCTGAATATCGCACCAGAGATAAAGGATTGGATGTCTCTTCTCAGATATATAGGAGAGAAATAAAGGGCTGGATGTTTTGCTATTTTTTTTGTTGAGAATTTCTAGCTTATTTCTTTTTTTTTCAGGCCATGTGATAGAAAGTTCATCTCATTTTATTAATAAATAGATTTATGTGTGCTTGGTTCTGGCTTTGTTGGTTGGCAGAGCCTCTGTCTGTCGGCCTGTGCGTTTGAGTCAGTTTTGGCAAGGTAGTCCTCTCAGGTGGTGAGTGGTGACTCCTGCCTGTGTGTTCATGGTAGCTGGTCTCATCTCTCATGGTCTGGCCTAGCTGCGTCGGTTGCTGTGTGCTTTTATTTGGAATAAAGGCCGGCCTCTCGTTTGGACCTGCGTGCGTGTTTGCGCTCAGGCCTGGCCGACGATGTCTGTGCCGTGTGCGCGTGCTCGAGGGTATGGCTCGCGGTTGAGTCCGGCACCTGCTCGAGAGTGTACTTAACGAATGGACACTGTATGTTTTTGCCAGTGGACTATATTGTTTCCTTATTGTTCCCTTTTATGTTCGAAACTCAATCTGGGGGTGTATTTATTATTTCAATAATGATGTTGTCGTCTAATATTGTTTTGCCTATCACTGATGAAGTCAATATAAATTTTGTCACGAAGCATGACATTCCTGAGGAACAAAAATAGGATGCCTATTGTTAGTGCGCAAATGCAAAGATCTCTCCAGTTTTGTGTACCTATTAGTTTCATGTAATTAGAATGTATGGCCAGTGCATTTCCGGGAAAAAAAAATGAGAATGTGGCAGTGTCGGGATATGTAGCTTCTGTTTCGATCTTCATCAGAAACTAACTAATTTCAAAACCTGTTCTCTTCAGTTTCGCCTGATCGGCAGCTATCACCATCTTTCGCTTTTTGTCATTTACGTTTCACAGGCAGTGTATTTTCGTTATTGAGGAGTAGCAAAAATGGCTGTTAAAAAAACAATTGGCTGGCAGTCTTCTCTGCCGATCACAGCTGATCGAGTTGTTAAGTAGACATGTCACGTTTTTTTTTTTTTGGTAGTTGGCCCAAATAAGTGCACAGCCATATGTCAACGGGCTGTGCCGAACTGTACTGGTCCACTCTGCATTACTGCATACGGATTCGGGATTCCTACACCGAACCGGAGACGGAAAGCACATGTTCCTCCAAGTCCGAGAGGAAGCCACCTTCCCGTTCTCTCCCTCTATTTATAATGCGTAGAGCACCGATGCGCCCGTAACGACCCACGCCAAGAAGACCACAACACTAGTCCACTCGTCGACACACGCGAGCCCGCCCGATTGATCCACCATCGTCGTTGTCAAAGAGGAGAGAGTACACGCTGATCAAGTTCTTCGTTAGCCATGGCCGCTGCTCTGCAGTGCTGCCGCTACGTGCCGTCGCCAGCCCTTTCCGCCGCATCCTCTTCCCGGAGGCGGCTGCCTAACATGTTATCGATGATCGTTACAACTCCCGGGCGGCGCGACCGCTTGTACTTCCCGGGACTGAAGTTGCAGCAAGGCAGCACGGCGGCGGCGCTCCGCCCCAGCGTCGTGGTCCGGGCGAAGAACGGGGGCCGCCACGCCCAGCAGCAGCCGCGCGCGTCTTCCGGCCAGCACTTCGTCGAGGAGAGGGAACACGTGATGAGACGATACAACAATATCATCGACATTGACCATGGCTGCCTGATAAGCAAAGCGGTACTTTCACAAGCAAAAACAGTGTTATGAAAACCCTGCTCTTGTGTCGCACGATTCTAATAATATGTTTTTTTTACATGATTTCGTTGCTGAACGATGCAGTACATATGGAGGCCACGGCGATGTCGGCGCAGGTCTGCTTATCAGCAAACAAAGCTCTCAAGATGGCTTCCCGTGTCATGGTTAGTTACTATGACTGATTGATGTCTTTTAATTACCAATTGCTTTCGAAACTGGTGTCTTTCGTCATGACAAAAAACTCAGGATGCCGCGTACCTCAATCTCGACGCCGAGGCACCCAACGAGATTTCCACGAGCCACAGTCTACGGGACGCTTCTGGACTACGTGGACATCTTCCTCGACGCCGCCGACGCCTCCTACAACAGCACGGTGAACAAGAAGACCGTCACGTCGTTCCTCGGTGCCCTCTTCCGAGGGCTAGCTTCCGTCAGTCACATCCTGCTCGAAGCTGCCCTTGAAGCTCTCACCCACACGCACCCGAGAGAGAGCCTGTCAGAGTACGCCTTCAACTGCGACGTGAAAAGCATACATCATGAGTTTAACGAGCGTATCAACGACCTCGAAGATGGCATGGCCAAGGCCTCATCCGTTGAGATTTGCACGGTATGTACGCATGTGCGACATCAAAAGCAGCTTCTTCATCTGATTGTTTTGCTAATATGCACTCACTACGGAAAACAACATCTTTACGGTGTGTAACATATCAGCCACACGACAAAGGTGCTTTCTGCCGTGAGCCGGAAGAAAGGCTCACGGCAAAAAAAAACACACGGTAAAAGACACCTTTGCCGTGTGTCTCAAGGGAGGCACACGGTAAACAATCCTTTTATCGTATGTCACAAGGGAGGCACACGGCAAACAACCCTTTTGCCGTGTGCCCAGTGACGTGGCTCATGACAAATAAGCCGTTAGCACCTTGCACGTGCGATTGGTTCACGGTGCTAACGGCAGTTACACATTTTGCCGTGAGCCACTTCACCAGGCACACGACAACTTTTTTTTTCTCTGAAACTATTTTTTTTCCTTTCTTTTTTGCCCTTCAATTTTTTTTGTGGTTCATATCCTTTGCTTGGTACTTGGACTATGGTATCTTATGAAAATTTTAATTATATTTACTATATATAGTTAACTTATATTATTATTTGAATTATTTTGTGAAAATTCAAACTTGAACTACAAGTTATTCGAATAATGCAATGTAATTGATGCAGATTTGATATTTCATGCTAATAATCCCCATTAGAGCCTGTATCTATTAAACAAGAAAAATCATGCATATTGTACATGAAATATAAGAATTACCGTATGATTCAATGGAAAATAAATTTTATAAAAAACATACAAAGTTTTAAAATTATAAAATTTGTCGTGGCATCCTTATATGATATGTAGAGGCTGAGATAAAAAGTAGAAAATATTTCGAGCAAGTTATGTTGTATGTAGCTCACAAATCGAAGAATTTCCGTAAAAGAATCCAAGTGTTGAATTAAAACCTCTTAGATTTTGAATACAAACAATGATCAAGTGAAATTTTGACTTCAAGTGTTATGTTGGACGTGCAAGAGGCAGGTGAATCTCCGTAAAAGAATCCAAATGTTGTGTTGGACGTGCACGAGGCAGGTGATGCGGCGCCTCCTAGACGCCGAACCAGACACCGACGTCGGCCGGCCGCTCAGCGGCCGACTGTCGGCTCGCCACAGGGTTCGGGCTTTGATGATGACTAGGCTCCGGCCCCCTCAACCGCCGCCGGAACCCCAACAAGTGTTATCCGAGCCGAAGACCTTCCAAGGCCGGTGTGCATCCTTAATCGATCGATGAGCATCGAGCGCGCGGAGGCTGACCTCCGATGTGCTCTGCTTATCACCGTGGGAGGTAATCGTCCGGTGGTCACGCCGGAGCAAATCCTAGAAGAAGTGGCGGCTGAGTTTGACATCGAGGTGACGGAGATGGCCATCATCGCTGCTGCGCCAGAAGACTTTCTCCTCTCCTGCCGGACTTGCGTTCAGCTGACAGAGTTTACAATGGCGGCCAGCCGCTGCTTTGTCCAAGTTTCAGCCTTCACTTCAAGAGATGGACAAGGCTGGCCCTAGCAAGTGCTGCGATGCTGCCTGAGCTTATCGACGTTGAGCTCCGCGGCGTCCCGGCGCACGCGTGGGAGCCAGCGATAGCACAACAGCTACTGAGAGGGGCCTGCCTTGTCAGCACGCTTCACCCGGAGACGGCGGCTCGCCGTGACCTCAGATCGTTCAAGCTGTCAGCATGGTGCCTCCGCCGCGACCTGATCCCCCGAGCCGTTGATCTGTTCATCCCCGAGCCGTCCGTCGTGGAGAACGAGCTCCCGTTCCAGAAAAGAGGCCTGGTCTATCAGATCGAAGTGGTGCCAAGCCTACCGCCGCTGGTGGTGGTGGACGAGCTGCCTCCCCCACCTCCCGGCGATGACTTGGACCGGCGGCCACGGCGCCGCCGGCAACGGTCTCAGTCGCCTCGATCGCCGGCACCCGACGCAGGAGCCGATCAGTCCGAGGCGGCGCCTAGGAGACCGGTGCATTCAAGGCTGGGGCCATGTCCAGCGGCGGGGTGAAACGTGTCGTTCGCTGCTGTCGATACGGCTTGCGAGGCGATGGGGCCAGTTGGGGGTGTCAATCGAAGCGATGCCTCCCCGGCCAACGACTCAGTGCTGGTTCCCCAGGCGACAAAGGAGTTATTCCCTGGCGGCCAGCCTGAGGGCGCGCCTGTTGGCTCATCTGTGGATGAGGTGGCAACCACCCTGGCAAGTGACATGGACTTTGGGTCAACTTCGCCAGCCCAGCTCCCTACAGAACCAGCAGCCCAGCAGCACTCACAAGACCCTCGGCCCATGTCTATTGAGGATGATCTTGCTCCTAGCCGCATGGAGCCCATCTCGGACACGCTGAGTCAGGATGTTCAAAATTCAAGTCTCCCGCCTCAGTCACCGCTCCTGCTCGGTCTTGCGGCATCCCATCCCAAGTGGCTGAGTCTTCCTTTCCGCGCTCCTCCTCGCAAGAGGCAGACCGCGCGGCGACGCTTCGCCTAGAGGCCAGTATCTCGGTTGACACCTCAGCTGCGCAGCGTGCCGAACCCGACGTGCAGATTACGGCAGAGCCTTTTGAGCAGACCTCGAAAGAGATCACAGTGCAGAACCCGGTGGAGCTCAACCTGGAGGCGAACACCCCATCCATGCCCCTACCTCCCGTCGACAACTCCACCCTGGTGCAACCCGGCCCCACTGAGCCCACCTCGGTGTGTCCTCGCACTCTAGTGGTTGCTGTCTACTCGCGGCGACGAGCTGGGCAAGTGAGAAGACGGAAGAATGGTCCTCCAGGTTCTCCCGCAAGACGAAGCCGCCGTGTCGCTGGTTTAGCTGCAGAACCGGTGCAACAATTGATGCGCTCCAAGAAGAAAGTTATGCGACCGCTTGGTCTGGAAATCAACCAAGAAAAGCTGCAGCCAGAGGACTTAGATAAATATACCAAGTTGTTTCGCCAGCCGCTTTCAGATTCTCACATTCGGGCCCTTGCTGCGCTGTGTGGCTTGTCCATCCCAGATTTCGCTTTCGAATTTGGGGTGTCGAACAGTGCTGCATAGAACTTGCGCTGATGTTTTGGTCGTGTTGCTAGTTGTTTTAATGGATCCAACAAACATAGTTGTGTGGAATGTGCGGGGTCTCAATTCTACCGCACGAAAGGATTCAGTAAGGCTGTTGGTTGACTCGGTTAGAGCTGATGTTGTTTGCCTACAAGAGACAAAGATGTCGACCATCTCTCGTAGGACAGTCCTGTCCATGTTAGGAACGGACTTCGACAACAACTTTTTGTTCCTCCCATCAGTAGGAGCTAGTGGTGGCATTTTCATGGCATGGAGATCAAAGCTGGGTAACATTGGAGCTACCAGGACCGACTCTTTCAGCATCTCGGTTCAGTTTTGTCCAACTGAGGGGGATGCTTGGTGGCTTACTTGTGTCTATGGTCCGCAAAGTAATGAGGACAAGGTCTCTTTCTTAGATGAGCTTCGTTCCATTCGGACCCAATGTGCTGGACCTTGGGTTGTAGCGGGTGACTTCAACTTAATTTACCGAGATGAGGATAAGAACAACACCAACCTTAATCGGGCTATGATGGGTCGCTTTCGAAGGCTCATCAATGACACAAGCATCAAGGAAATTCCGCTCCATGGACGCAAGTTTACTTGGTGTAGCTCGACCACATCGGCCTCGCCAACGCTTGTTAAGCTTGATAGGGTTTTTTGTTCAGTTTCATGGGAGCAGCAGTTCCCTGATTGCTTGCTGCAGAGTACGTCTTCCAACGATTCAGATCATTGCCCTTTGGTTCTAGGCCTAAAGGACATCAAGCCGGGAAAGAAGAGGTTTAAATTTGAAGCTTTTTGGCCCAAGTTTGATGGGTTTCAAGAAGCAGTGCAGCAGTCTTGGAATTCGGTTCAGAACAAGCCGTGCCCGATGGAAACACTATCACTCAAGTTCAAGGCCACTGCAAAGGGGTTGCAAAGTTGGAGTGATAAAAAGGTGGCAAATTTTAAGTCGCAACTAGAGTTAGCCAAAGAGATTACTCACCAATTGGAGATTGCACAAGACAGTAGACAATTAACGCCTCATGAGACTTGGCTGCGCAACAACTTGAAGAAGCATTGCCTAGCGCTCTCCTCTCTCATCCGCACCATAGCTCGGATCAGATCGAGGATCACGTGGTTACGAGAAGGTGATGCCAACACGGGTCTATTCCATCTTTGCAAGGCACAGAAAGAGGAAAAATTTCATAGCCAAGTTAAATGACACTGACCGGGTGGTCACTACTCATGAGGAGAAGGCAGAAGTGCTTCTTGATTCTTACAGCAACTTGATTGGAGCATCTGATCAGCGGCAGCACTCTTTGGACCTGGATGCTCTCGGAATGCATGCATATGATCTGGAAGCATTAGATGCCCCTATATCAGAGGATGAAGTGTGGAGAATTATCAAAGGCCTTCCTTCCGACAAGGCACCAGGACCCGATGGCTTCACAGGCCGATTCTACAAGGCGTGTTGGCCAGTCATAAAAGGGGATATCATGGCCGCCATCTCAGCAGTCTGGAGACGAGATTTCAGAAATTTTCGTCTCCTCAACACGGCTTTCATCACCTTGCTGCCCAAGAAGGAAGATGCATCCGAAGCCAAGGATTTTTGGCCTATTAGCTTGATTCACAGCTTTGCTAAGTTGATCACTAAATTATTGGCTAATAGGTTGGCGGGTCACTTAGATGAGATGGTTTCAAAGAATCAAAGTGCCTTCATTAAGGGAAGATTTATCCAAGATAATTTTATGTTGGTCCAACAAACTGCAAGGTATCTTCATTCACAAAAGCTGTCACGAGTTCTTCTGAAACTTGACATCTCGAAGGCTTTCGATTCAGTTTCTTGGTCGTTTCTCATGGAGGTGTTAACCAAGTTGGGTTTCAGACTATTTTTTCGGGATATGTTCAGTGGGCTGCTAACCACTTCCTCCACTCAAATATTGCTTAATGGTGTTCCCGGAGAATTTATCACCCATCGACGGGGGCTATGGCAGGGTGATCCTCTATCCCCTATGCTCTTTATCCTAGTCATGGACTCACTGAACTTGATGGTGACCAAGGCAGCAGAGGCAGGGCTGCTACAACCTCTTTGCTCTAGATCCATTCATCATTGTATGTCGCTCTATGCAGATGACGTGGTACTCTTCCTTCGGCCATCTGCTAATGAGATTGATCTCACAGTAAGTATCTTGCAGCTTTTCGGGGAAGCTTCGGGGCTGAAAACAAACATACAAAAAAGTAGTGTGGCACCCATTCAGTGTGCTGCAAATGATATCCAGATTATACAAGAAAGGATACCTTGTCAAATGGTGGAATTCCCCATCAAATATCTCGGTCTACCGCTGTCATTGAAGAAGCTACCTAAGGCCCAGTTGCAGCAACTAATAGACCGGCTTGCGGATCTCCTCCCAGGTTGGAAATCCGACCTCATGACACGGGCAGGCCGCGTGGTGCAAGTTCAGTTCGTCCTTACTGCAACGGTGATCTACCATGCCATGGCATTGAACCTCCCCCCTTGGGCGATTAAGGCTATCAACAAAATCCTGAGAGGTTATTTGTCGCGTGGGCAAAAGGAAGCAAATGGTGGCCACTGTTTGATTGCTTGGCCAAAGGTGACTAGGCCGAAATCATTAGGTGGTCTTAGCTTGGCCGATGTCAAAATCTTGAACCACGCTCTGCGAGTACGTTGGCTATGGCTAAAGAAATCTGATCCTAGTAAGCCATGGGCTAATCTGCCAATGCAAGCTAACCAGTGCGTGCAAGCCTTGTGTTCTATGGCAGTTGCTACTGAAGTTGGAGATGGAACCAACACACTGTTCTGGAGTGATTGATGGATTTTGGGGAAACGTATTGAAGAGGTTTGCCCTTTGATCCACAGCATGGTACCAAAAAGAATTGCCAACAAGAAGACCGTTGCTGAGGCCTTGCCAATGATGAGTTGGATCCGTGACATTCACGGGGTCACGTCATTCGAAGTGTTTGATGAATTCTTAATGCTATGGGACCTTGTGACTGAAATCACCCTTCAGCCGGAACTGCCAGATAAACATATATGGCGCCTCTCTCCAACCGGAAAATATTCGGCACAGTCTGCTTATGAGGCTCTCTTCCAAGGAGTGGTGCAGTTTGAGCCTTGGAAGCGCATTTGGAAGACTTGGGCTCCTAGTAAGTGTCGATTTTTTCTATGGTTAGCAGCCCATAAGCGATATTGGACAGCAGACCGTCTTGCCCGAAGGCATCTTCAGGGAGCTGCCCATTGTGTGACCAAGAAAATGAGACCATCAATCACCTTTTGGTCGGCTGCATTTTCACAAGACAGTTTTGGTATGTGCTCCTGCAACGGGTAGGTCTTGTAGCCCTGTCCCCACAAAATTCAGATGAAGTTTTTGATGTATGGTGGTGCAAGATTGAAACAATGGTCGCCAACTTCACCAATAAAGGGCTTAACTCCTTGGTGGCATTGGGAGCTTGGACCTTGTGGCGACATCGTAATGAATGTGTCTTCAATGGCACCTCTCCAAATATTGCTGCAGCGCTAACTTTGGCGGGAGAGGAAGCTTGGTTGTGGAGCAAAGCTGGTGCTGCAGCTCTAGCCCAACTGACGGGTAATGTGGTCGCGGTCGAAGAAATTAGATGAGACAGGAACAAGTTGTTAAGGTCGCCTAGGTGGTGTGCTGTTTGGCTGTTTTGATTCAATCTCCTGGCTGTTTGTGTGTTGGTGTGCGTTTGGATGAGTGTGTGTGGGTGTTCTTATACATATGTTTCTACTTCTTCTATTAATGCAATGATACGCAGTTCTCCTGCGTATTCGAGAAAAAAAAATTTGACTTCAAAGATGAAGGTTTTGCCGTGTGCCATGACCGAGGCACACGGCAAAGATGAAGGTTTTGCCGTGTGCAAGGACAAGGGCACACGGCAAACCAGTTCCTGCTTTGCTGTGTGCGAACTGCCGGGCACACGACAAAGGGCGCCGTCACCGAGCTGGCAGGTGACGACATCTTTTTTTTACCGTGCGTCATCGTGGACACACGGCAAAAGCCAGAGCACACAGCAGAGGATTTATCGTGTGCCCGAGAAATAGCTCACGACAAAGACCACTTTGCCGACGGCTTTTTTGCCATGCGACGTATGCCGTGTGTGACCCACAGCAAAGACGTTACCGTGGGTATTTCCATCTTTGCCGTGTGCCTATGGGACACAGCAAAGTTGCTGTTTCCCGTAATGATTGTGTGTTTGATTTCACAGTTGGCGGTACCAGTGATTCATGAAGGTGCCAAAATTACGGAGTCCTTCGAGAGCCTAATGGTGTCTTGACGGCAAAGAGTTTTAGGGAAATCCAATACCGAAGTTGTAGCATAGTTTACATTGCCCCAAAAGTGTAAATACATTTCATTTTTCTATGATAATAAAAGATATCTAAGCAACAAGAAAGACATCGGCATATTGATATATGGCAACAACATAACGACTAACACAACTAGTATAAGATTGGCCGTGGTTCTTATCACAGCCCTAATTATTTATATGTTTTTGCATAGACGTAGCACTATAATATTTTTTTTCCAAAAATGATAATTTATATGAAAATGTAAAAAGTTCAAGCTAAAATGAGAACTATTTGTAAAAAGAATTAAAATTTATAGGATGTTATGTACACGGATTCTTATCATCTATCGTTGATTTAAAATGAGATGTATTTGTGATTTAAAATGAGATGTATTTGTGAAACTGAATTAAATAATAGAATATGTTGTTAGTTAGACTAAAAGCAGACCTCGAGCGCAACTTACGTTGTGTGTGTCGGTGGGTTGTGTTGTATAATGGCATTGGCAAACATTTTGTCTTTGTTTTTATGTTGTTCACCATGGAACGAATGACCAACCTCCACAAGTCCACGAATTTTAGTACATTACACGAAACTCAATCGGACAAGTGCCTGATAATAAATGTTATAAACTGCATGTGGCAACAATAATAGTGAAGAAAGATCTAGCGCGAGGTGTTCAAGGGAACTCATATAAATCATAGCAAATAGTGACATTGATAGATTATAGTGACATGATTACCACATTACACGTGATAGGTTTAGGGTAAAGGCGGGAAAGCGAACTATTGGCCTATGTGGCATATATTTTCTGAGACAACATGTCATTTTAGGGAAAGGGAAATCAGACAAATAGAACTGAATGATGACAGTAACTCGATGCAACACAAAGAAACAAGAGCAGCCAACATGACGGAGACTAGGACTACTCTTCATTGTGGGTCTTGTTGACAGCTCCTTCCATCTCCGCAACGTAATTGACGAACACGTCAGCAAGGTACTTAAAGTAGGTCGGAGAAGAGGACAAGGATGGCAGGGTAGTCGGATCTTTCGCGGTGAGCAGAGCGCGAAGGAGCATGTCGCAAAGGTTGTGCCCAGTAGCTGTCCAACACGTCCATTAGGGTCATATGCCCCCCCCCCTCGCCCCCGGCTAAGCTAAAAATTATTACAGGTCAGATTTTTTGGCCCTTTAATAACGATCCAACGCTTCATGTATTGGGCTCTCTCTCTCTTTCTCCCTCTCTCTCTCTCTCTTTGAACTACCCCTGCCCCTCGCCTCCGTCGTCGTTCTGCCACGGCGAGTTAGGGCTTGAGACAGAACGATCCGCAGGATCTTTATCCCGAGGTGTTGTTTAAGCAGACACGAGACAATATAACACTATCCCAACATAATTTTTAGAAAACAAGTCTTTTTATTATATCAGAGTTCAGCGAAAATAAAATAAGTCTAAAAACAGAGTTTTCGAAATACGAAAGTGATAAACTTAGCGGAATCAAACGTCTAAAATATGTAACTTCGCGATACATGCAGTAGTGAATCATTCACGCCTGTATGAATGACCACATAACCAACCTTCTTAAGGTGACGTGCAAGACTCTTAGTGAGACGTCTAGCTCTCAAGCTGATGCACATCCTATGTAAGTACACCAATAGATAGCTCATAAACATTATTATCATTACCTGAAAAACAACATAAGCAAAAGGTCAGAGTAATGGGGTCCCTCACGGCGGGCGGCGCGCGGAGGAGCCTATGGCAGACGAGCTGCAGCACGTTGACGGTGTCCATGACGGTCGCGGCCTGGACGTAGCCGTCCTTGGTCTGGAGGATCGCCTTGAGGAAGTTGTGGCTCGCTAGCTTGAGTGAATGCAGGTCGAACTTGGAGTAGTCCCGGTCCATGTCCAGCATCCGCCGCAGAAGAGCAGTGGCCTTGTACCCACAGGAATTGAACCCGCAGTCCTGGAACCAGGTCACGTCCCCGACAAACGCGTCGGCGCGGTAGTTGCGCTCGACGTAGGACCAGAACCTGAGCACGTCCTCCTTGGCCTGCCGAATGCCAATTACACGAGGAGAAGAGATACATACATGAGCACTCGCTCATTGATTGATTCGTCAAGAAAATTAATGTGCGAAGAGAGAAGCAAATCAAGAAACAAGACAGGACAACAGACCTTGCTGCCGACGGCGTTGTTCGTCCATGGCTCGCGTCGTCGGATATCGCCGCCGCGGTGACGAAGCAGCGCGCGCTTGGCAGGCCTGAGGACGAGCCGAGGAACGCGACGTCATTGACCGGCAAGCAACGCGAGCCCGTGTCCCGCTGCAGCTGCAGCGCGGCCGCAGCGTGACCGCCAAGGCGAGGAGAGGCGACCACGCGTGCCCGCCGGGATGAGCGCCAGACGAGGTGGACCGAAGGCAAACGGAAAGAGAACGAGGTGGCTACCGGCGGCGGCGAGGTGGCCATGAGGGCGGGCTAGTAGGCTAGCAAACAAAAGGTATGATGTTAACAGTAATATAAACAATGACGATAAATTTAATTTTTAACAGTAATATATATGGATTGTACCGAGCTGTATATGAATTCCAGAAAGTCACTCAAAGTAACAGACCCTCATGCCTAAATCCAGAAAGTCGGGCATGCGTGTTCAATTGAGAAAAAATCGGTTATGTTAACATGGGCAGCGAACCAATTGCAACGCGCGACAG
The DNA here is from genome assembly GCA_030378355.1 of Eleusine indica. Taxonomy (NCBI): domain Eukaryota; kingdom Viridiplantae; phylum Streptophyta; class Magnoliopsida; order Poales; family Poaceae; genus Eleusine; species Eleusine indica. Next base: position 47,959,076 of record CM059500.1, read on the forward strand.
ATGAATACTAGCAATTCATTGGAAAGGGGACTCTAGTATCTATCCAGTCCAGGTCTTGCCCGCCCCGTCTTCTCGGAACAGAGGAAGGGGAATAACTACGCGTCAGAAAAAAGTAGAATCGCTCCTCCCCGTGTGGTCGTGTGATGGCGATAGCGATGGGCATCCACCTCCTCCCTCGCCAGACTAGCCATGCTGCCCTTCTGTCGCCGACGACGCCGAGCTCCAGGCTGACCCTCAGCAACAGCAGAAGTAGCCTGTTCTTGCGGCCCTTGCCTGGCCTCAAGATGCACGCGGTGGGTACGGCTCGCCTGCGCCTTGTATCCCGCGGCGCCGCCCATCAGCCTTTCGAGCCTAGCCCCGAGGAGGATCCCAGAGTAATCATCAATCCCAAATTTTCTTCATCCAGTCGATTGTAAAAATCTATACAACGTTCATCATACATGCTTTAAAGTTTATAAACTCTGATGCCCCGTGGGTACAAGTTAAATCTCTGGCTTCTATATATATCTTTGTGATCAGCCGTCGATATACCGGAGATTTCGCGATGAGATGGACAAGCACGACAAGGAATACGGAGCAGCATTGCGTGCTCTGGGTGCTGGTTCTCCACAAGATGCTATGGTTTGTTCTTTATCTCTCATCCGTTTCTTGTGCCATTATATCTGTGATTGAACAGCTCCGATCCTCACATGGGAGAGCAGAGACTATTTATAGACTAGAGACTGCAAATATATGTAGGGGTAGTTGTTTGACACTTGCTGTGTCATGACGTCTCGTTTAGTTTCCTCTGTTCAAAATCCTGCTATCAAACAGTATTTGAGTCTGTTGAAAATTGTCACAACTTCTGCAATAGTTATAACTGCTGAACTAACAGCTGGTACAACAATGCAACTGTAAATATAGCTTAATCAACTTGAACAAACTTGAAAATAAGCTATAGCAACGCACTAAAAACTTGAACTTTTTTCGGTTTTTAGAAAACGCCAACTTATTGAACTTTGTACGAAAGGATAAGAGAACATACTGTAGTTTCAAAATTCAATGTAGCAGCCCAACGAGGCACACAAAGGTTAATAATGCTCTATTACTTCTCAGTGGCCCGGGAACTATCTCGAATTTCTTTGGTTGTTGGTTTTAGTCTCCAGCGTTATTTTGGTTACTCTATTCCTGATTACTCTCCCTTTTGCTTCTTCAAGATCACAAAATTGGAGGCGACGTTGTTTCATGATGAGAAAGACAAACTTCAAAGCTACAGAAGAGAGATAGCTTCTGACAGCTGCATTCTGGTTAGTTCTTTCTTAAGATAAATTGTATGCTATTTTTGAAACACAAATATATTTTTTGAACCTTCATCACAAAAAACAAACTTATTTATTGGTACGATTGCATGTAAGTTTCCATGAATATAAGAAGTTTAGAGTTAAATGTAATGTTAAAAGCATTGATTTCCCAGTGTGTATTACACGGTTAAGTTACTTCAGGGAACGTTATCTAGTCAAGGGATATACAGATCTTACGTAACTTGATTTTTGCTGAAACAATAGCTAACAAAACATAGGATGACTCATGAATTGAATGATAGTATTACGAAACATATGCAACAGTCTATGAAAAGGAGATATTCTAGTACTACTGTGTTAGGTCATAATAACCGTAGTCTTGGGCAACAATTTTAAAGTGCTGCAGTGTCTGAGCTATAATACTATTGCAGTTGTTGCGTGTTTTATCAAAGTCTAAACTGTTCTCACATATGCGCGCTCAAAAGTTTTAGAACGGCTTGAATTCATTGTAAATAAACTCTCATTTTCTTTTGATTTAATCACTAAAATGTCACGGGTACCACTCAAAATTTAAAAATATTGTACAAATGTAAATAAAACATATATGTTGATACTTAGGCGACGTCAACGTTAGATATATTACTTATTTGTCTCAAGTGATGGCTCAATACATCCTGATCTTGTGACTCTGGTAAAGCTTCAAATGTATGGTTCTCTCTTTGTTACACTTTGATGGTTTTCACAGGAAATTATATAATAGAGATATTTTTGCGTTAAGCTATACACTTCCCACTAGAGGACCCTTACCCAAGCCCACCTGGGCACCATCGTCATGCACTTGTGCAAAATAAAGGATGGACAGCTCATTACCAGCTATGCTAAAAGTTTTTCTTTATATATGTTAAGATTTTGTTTGGGTACTCTTTTATTTAATTCTTACGTTTTGTTGGTGAGAATTGCAGTGTAAAGAAGGCAGGGGGTTGGCAAAGATGATTTGCTTAAGGGTTGGAATGGCTATCCAGTTATCTGCCATGGTCACTGTACGTAACCATTACATATAGTACGTGTGTGCACAACGCTTTACTCTGTTGTTGTGTCTCACCAGCAGTTTATTCTCTTACTAGGCTAATGCACACTTGAGAACAGATGCATCAAATGCAATGTCACCCGAGACAGTGGAGCAGGTATCTGGACAGATTTATCTAATTAGCTTGTTCAATTGCATTTTTAAACAAAAGTATTGAGTTCACGAATTTTTCGTTCACAACACAGATAATTCGGACGTATGTGTCAATCTTTCTTAAGACTGCAGAAGATACATGCCAGAGGAAGGTTGACAGGAAAAGTTTTATCTCATTCCTTGATGCCCTTAGAGGTGTGGCTGCAATTAGTCATATATTGTGCAAAGATGTTTTGGCCGTAGTTAATTGTGTTGGAGATAGTTCATCAAATTATAGCCCAGAGTATGATGTGGAGGCACTTAACCATGATATGCTGTGTAAGATAAAAGAATTGGAAATGAACTTTACGACAGCTTCAGAAAGAGAAGCTTATGAGGTACATATTATAGATTGAGAGGGTACAAGTTCATTTTTTTCACGGTGATGTATGATTGATCTATTGACACAATTGCATTGCAGATTTTGTGGCTTACATTGACTGATGCCACTCGTCATGTGTCACTTTTTGTTAACCGAATGACTAATCAACGCCAGAAGGCAGTAGCCTACATACAAGGTAAAAAAAAATTCTTGGACAACCTTCTTTTTTTTTAATTGTACCAGGATACATATACGAATTATGAATATTGACAGCAGTATTTCTAATTCTAAGCAAATATGTTGCACTGCAGCACGTAATAATGATAAGGAAGCAGGCGAGTAACAAAGACACGCAATGTGTGCAAGTCTATCATCTGCGACAGGGCCGTCTCAAGAAATTGGAGGCCCCAGTGCAAAAAGCAAAAAGGGGCCCTGATTTTAGAAAATTCATATGATCACACTTCCAGTTATCTATGGTAATGACTAATACTAAAGAACCTATCAAACACTAGTGCAGAGGTTTTTGACTTGGAAGAAGAACAAAAAAAAAAACCATCGATAGAAGGAACAATCGCCAAATTGAGGATCTGCCTCTCAGATATTTGTGATTTGCTACAGTAAAATGTTCTGCTAGCTTTGTTTTTCTCTAATTTTATTAAGCTGGCTAATAAACAAGTTAGGAATCGGGGGGGCCCAAATGTTAGGGGGCCCTGTGCGACAGGGTCGTCCATTCTGCCCAGCGGGGAAGCTAGATTGAGGCAAAAGATGGTGTACTACCATGATTTAGAGTGGTGTTCCATGTGCTAATTTATATGATATTTAGTGCTAAACTTTCGATTTCTCCTGGTGCCAGTGCACCAGGGTAGATACAACACCTAGAGTCGCCAGTGATTCTGCCCCTGCCAACCAACGGCACTGTCTGCGACACTGTGATGAACCGAAGCCATAGCCATCCAACAAGGAACATGGTATGCTTCAAGAGTAGGAGTATCATACTTGTAGTTTATCACGCATGGTGGTGAATGCACGTTCTCTAAGAACTGTACCGATGTCTACGGCCCTAATGAAGACTGATCATGCTTCGTTGTTACTGTTCTTTCCTTTTTTTTCCCATTTATCTTGTGGTCTTTTTAGCGTTGAACAACGTCTTATACGCAATTGAGCAACCTTTCCTTTTTTCCATTAATCCACTGGACTAAACTTTCGTGTTTTTTTTCTTTCTTTTGAAAATGTCACTCTATTTTTTTAGAGCAAAATGTCACTCCATATGTGTCCTGCACGCCTTGCTGCCGCGGAACAATCTAAACAGTGAAACATGTGCGATGTGCCTGCCCTTGACATGTGGCTGGGGCCGGCATGTACAAGCAGCCCAGTAGTGGGCAGGCATGATTGAACAGAAATGTGAAATCCCTGTCCGTGTATACCTCGTCCAAAGAGGGTGCGCGAAAAATTGGAACTAAAAAATGCGTGGGCACACCATGGTTGCAAAATGGAAAATGTGACATCAACTTACACTGCGGGTGCATATATTTACTGTTAGCTCGGCCTCAATCATCACATTTATGAATATTGTGTTGTCAAATCAAATTGAAACGCGCACGCATGTTGGGAAGGAAACCGAGAAGAAAACTGTTTTCGGTTCGCACAATCACACCTAACTTAAAGCTCGTTACATTACAAAAGCTGCTCTTCACTCAAATGCAAGGACGAAAACGTACAGTAAACTTCTCTTGCATTGGGATACCAATTAAGGACACGTTCGTGGATAGTAGAGATGATCAGCATTGGAAGACAAACAGACACAGTTGTGCAGAATATATATGTAATTAATCCAGCAGATGCAAAGACAACCACTAGCAGTAAAGGCGGTTTTGATCCAAGGTCCCGCAAACCTTGCAGGATAGTACAAATTAAGGTAGTTGCTTGCTCATACATACGGAGCCTTACACGACACTAGTACTGAAAACAAGAAACAGCTAGCGCTGACAATTAACAGTGCACGATGATGATAATCAAAGACTGACAGATTGATAGCTAAAGATCGAAGCAGATAGGTAGTAGCTCAAGACGGACGACTCAAGTCTGACTGAAGGCGGTCTCAACATCATCGATGAACTTGGCGAGTGCAGCAGAGAGGTCCTTGTAGAAAACATCCGGGTTGCTGATAGCAGAGGGTAGATCGATGGGGCCTTGAGGGAAGCGCGGCCAGGTGCGGTTGCGGCCAAAGAGACGGTTGGCGAGGGTGAAGTGGGTGAAGAGTTGGAGCGCCCGCACCGCCTCGATGACCGTTGCTGCCTGGACGTAGCCGTTCTTGGCCTAGAGTGCGACACAGCGGAAGGACTGCCCGGCGAAGCCGAGCACCTGCAGAGCCAAGAGCACAGCGCTGTGCTGAAGAAAACTGAAGCTGAAATTGAATGATCGTGGTGTTGCACAGTAGCACATATATACCTTGAGGTCGAGGGGAGGGTACTGTGCCGTCTCATCCTCCAGCATGCTCGATGGCCCTCCCTGCGCTCTCCTGGAACGGCGACACGTCCCCGAAGTAGGCCTCTGGGCGGTAGGTCTTCTCAAAGTCCTCCCACGACTTGATCAGTTGATCCTTCTTCCTCCTGGTGATGTACTGTTCATCGCAGATTTGACATGGAGAAGGGAGGGAGCAAAAGTTTTTAGCAAGATTTCTCGATCGAGAATATCGTAGAAATGAAAAAAAAAAAACTCCACGGAACGGAACAAATGGAAGGCAAAAAAACTCCACGCGTCGAGCAGAGAAAACAAAGTGGATTTTACGTACCTCATCAGTGAAACCAGCCATGGGCTCCGGCTCGTCCGCCGCTTTGGGAGCACCGTCGTGGGAGCCCAGGCCCATGGCGACGACGAAGCGGCCCCGGCCAAGACCAGCGCTTGGCAGGCCTGAGGACCAGCCGACGCCGGCAAGCGACGACGCGAGCCCGTGTTCTGCTGCAGCGGCCACAACGTGACCGCCACGGCGGGAGGAGGCGACCATCGTCTGGACGGCGTGCACGCCCGGTGGGAGGCGAGTCCCCGCCGGGACCAGCGCCAGACGAGGCGGACCGAAGACGGACGGGAGCAGGACGAGCTGTCCTCCGACGGGCAACGAGGCGGCCATGAGGGTGGGCTAGCAAACAACTTGTTGAACGGAGTAGAAGAAGGGGTGGGCGTGGTGGATCAAGAACGGAGAGGGAGGTCTAGGGTTTGGAGTGTGAGGAGAGGAGATGGCACCGGGGGTTGCTTATATAGCCGGAGGGGAGGGAAGGGAGAGGCTAGGGTTTGCAGATCATCGATCTCGCGAGCGGCGGCGGGGAGTACGCACGCGTCGAGCGGCAGGAGTAGCTTCCTCCGTCGTTAGCATGTGCGGTTGTTGGTGGTGAATCAGACAAAGCCTGGAGATACGAACAAGCGAGCGAGGGTAGGTTAACCTGAGTTTCAACTGTGGTTACTTTTGCCATACCTGTCGCCTCCTCTCCTGACAAGGCATGCATTGTACACCATATCGCACCGGCGAAAGTAAAAAAGGATAGGAAATTTGAATATATTTGAGGGAAAAAAATAAATAAAATAAAAAATCAGCATCCTCTGATGTTTGCGAGCAAATGTGTTTAGCATATTCAAACGTTCCGTAGAGATTAATCTGAGTTTGGAGCCAGGGCGAGCATGGCGTGTGGGGTTGGTGGCGGCCGGTGAGCTGATGAGCGCTAGAGAGAAGACGAAGGCTGCGTCAGGTTATTAGAGTACCTCCAGCATGACTCTCAAATGGACCTTTTACTTTATTTTTTGAGAATCTAACTCAAAAAATCAACTCCAGCAGGCTGATTATTTGAGCTCTTAGCTCTCTTAAACCTTTTCATCACGCTCTCATAGTTTGGAGCCCTCTCAAACGGTGGGACCCGTCATTTTTTTCTTTTTTCGTCTGAAGTAATAGCACTCAGTGGGGCCCATGATTCCTCTCTCTCCTCCCACCTCTCTCTCTCTTTCCTCTCTCCCAGACTCGAACCAGTCCGTCGAGGGCGACGCCGCTGGGGCCGAGCGCGCCGGGGGCAGCGGCGACCAGCAAGAGCGGCGGGGGGCTGCGGAGGCGAGCCCGCCTGCCTCGCTGGGCCGAGCGCGGCGAAGAAGGAGAGGCGGGCGGCCGGCGACTCACGAAAACGCAGCACGATCTGGAACTGAAACAGGAACCGTCCGGCCCAGCCTGCTTCATCGGCTGGCAACCAGGGGCAGAGGGAGTGGCATGCAAAGGCTGCACCCACCAGCCACCGGACAAAAATTGCTTTTGCTTTTGACCTGTGACGGTTGGAGTGGGAGGAGAGGAGATAGCCGGAGGGAAGGGAGGCCGGCCTAGGGTTTGCGGATCATCGATCTCAGTTCGCGATCGGCGGCGCAGGGTCGAGCAGGAGCAGCTTCCTCCGTTGTTGGCATGCATGTGCGGTTGTTGCCTGTGAAACAGACAAAGCCTGGAGATAAGAATGGGCGAGGAGGGTCAGGTTAACCTGAGTTTGAACTGTGGTTACGTTTGCCAAACCAGTCCTCCCCTATGCGCTGTACAGCATCGCACCGGAAAAAAGAAGGAAAAAAAAAAGATAAGAAAATTGAGTAACAAATTGGAGAGCATTTAGTGGAGGGCAAAAAATAAAAATAAAAAATCAGCACCCTGCTGTTTGCGAGCAAATGTGTTAAGCAATTTCAAACGTTCCGTGGAGATTATTCTCAGTTTGGAGCCAAGGCGAGCTGCAGCTTCCATAGCGTGTGGGGTTGGTGGCGCGGTGAGCTGGAGCTAGAGAGCACACGAAGGCTACGTAAAAGTAACCAGAGTTACTTTCTTTTTGCCGTAGTGATCTTCGTACAGATGCACAGGAGCAGGATCAGCGACGACCGACGAACGGGGTTGGCGTCTTGGCGATGCTACGCCACGTACCTACCCCACCCCTCGCGCGCGCGCACTCCGGTTCTTCGCGCCAGCCACTCAGCGCAGCGCGGCACGGCACGGCACGGCATGGGGGATCTCATCGCTCTGCTGCCTCTGCACAATCCCAATCCGAGTGGTTAACCAAGCCAGAAATTTGAATTATAAAGTGGAGAGCATTTAGTTGAGGAAAAACAAAAACAGCATCCTGCTGTTTGCGTGCAAATGTGTTAGTAGAAACGTTCACAGTTGATGAAAGGGCTTGCCCTCACAAAAAAAAGAAGAAGAAGAAAAAGAAAGAAGTTGATGAAAGGGCTTAGACATTGATCTCAGTTCAGGCGAGGAGCAGCTTTCCATGCCGTGGGGGGTTCGGTTTCGTGGGTTGCGATGACCTGTAGAGAAGACCCAAGAAAAAGGGCTGGCTGACTGGGTCAGGTTAACCAAAAACCCCAAGAGTAAAATTAATCCCAGTTGATCCGTTTCTTTCCTTTTCTCTAGTGATCTTCGTACACGTGCAGGATCAGCGACTTAATTGGCGATGCTACGCCACGTACAAAGTGCCACCGCGCGCGCGCACTCCGATTCTTTACCTTCGCTCCAGCCACTCAAGCACAGCGCGGCACTGGTCTGCTGCCTCTGCATCCCAATCCATCTCAGCTGAAAAAGTATACCACATGATATACATGTTATACATGTTATTATGAGATTTTTTTTTTGCCAAGATACCACATGATTATGTATATGAATATAATAATAGATATTACACAAAATTATTACGTTAATTTTCTTCCTAAATTATATTGTTTATTATATGATCATCTACCTTTTGAATTGAAATCCGATAAAAGATTATTCGCTACCGCACCGATTCCGCTCTGCATTCGCTTGGTATTCATTATCGAGATTATCCGTTCCGTAATCGTATCTGACTGTGGAATACTTACCTTCCGGGTATCCATAGCTAAGTTTAAGTCGGCAACCGACCGGGTACTACACCAGCAAGGAAACTGATCGAGTCGGCTTAGAGCACAAGGCAATTAGAGATAGACTTTTTATGTAAATCCTTATAAACTACGAGTAGGACTCTTTATGTACCCACTACCGACCGAATATATAAGCCGACAGGGTACCCCCATCAAGGGACACGAAACACAACATCAATATAAACCACAGAACACAGGACGTAGGATTTTTACTCTCATCGAGAGGGCCCGAACTTGTATAACTCGGCGTCTTGTGTCTTAAACCATCGTAGTTCTTAGTCCCGACGTAGGGTTTTTATTACCGAGATCAAGTCTCGACAGTTGGCGTGCCAGGTAGGGGACATGGCTCGTCGGGATTCACCGTCGACTTCGATGACCGAAATTCTAATCATCCAGTACTCACCAGACTTCAAGATTTCCTTCGGGTCGCTCGACTTCACCGTCGACTCCAACGGGGCGCTAGGCCTCGACATGCATCAGCCTGACTCGATCGCAACAAATCTCATGGCGTGATCACCGAGCTCGTCAGATCATATACCTGCTTTGGTACCACTCGAATTCGGCGATACAGATCTAACCTCCGGGTACGACTCTAAGTCGGTCTATTCCTTTGATGAGGACTCAGACGAATCTACATGCCCATATCCTTTAGCCATTAATATGGTCGAGGGTACTGAAAATCAATCTAATAATGGGGATGAAGACGATGGCAATAATGCTGCTGACGATGATGGGCATGGTGAAGACGGCCAAAAGGATGACAACCCCGAAGAGGTTCCACCTTCTAACGGTCACCGACGCCGACCGAGAGGATCTCGCGGATCCCGACTGGCGCGATGGCTAGACCTCGCGGAGTTGGAAATTGAAGTAGACGGCGTCAAGATCTACGACACCCCTCAAAACAACATCACCGGAGCTAAGACTCTGCTGGACAACATGATGGCAGATGTAGCATATCAGACTCCGGCGATGTAGAAAGCGGGTGCTATGCTCAAAGCAGCTGCCATACAAGACAAGGCTAGGGACGAATCACAATCAATAGCAAGTTCCAGCCATGCAACTTTTCGTGGTAGGCGCAACGATCGACGAAGCAATCTGAGGAATTCCATGAGGCCCCGTGACGGTCGAGACACTATCAACTCCCATACCGAAGAACGGGTTTCAGTATACCATTACATTCGCGCCTCGGTCGGCAATCAAGAGACAAGCATTGGCTGACTTTGTTTCCGAATGGACAGAGATACAAATGCCACCTACGCCGCAAGACATAGAGTACTGGAAAATATACTTTGATGGGTCTCTTCAGTTACCGGGTGCTGGTGCAGGGTCTTGGTAAAGATCAAATCTAGACTACTTCCTCCATCGATGAGTACTTTGTTGAACTTGACCTCCTTCAATGTTGCCGCAAGCACTAGCGAATAGCGAGCGGGCTTGGACAGGTGCCTGGGGTGATCCGACCGATCGAAAGTAATCAGTACTTCATACCACTTCATATACTCGGGCGCAGCAGGTTCTACGAAGTTGATCTCACGTAGTTCCAGCTTTTGCTTGCGCTTGGACGTGTAGGCATCTGGGCCTCCAATGATGAAGTTGACTTCCTTCCGGGGCTCCTGTAACTCTCCATCCTCGTCCTTGTCCTCACTGTCATTGGGCTTGTTCTTGCCGTTGCACCTTGGCGGATCTTTGGCCACCTTTAGCGCGGCGGTTGTGAAGCCTTTCAGTATGTAGCAATCCTTCGCCTTGTGGTTTCCCTTTGGATGTCATAGGCATGGGCCACTCAGCAAGTTGTCCATGGTCTGCTGGCTTGTTCGGGGATTTTTCCTCGACCGGTCTACCGCCGCGACTAAGTTATCAGTCTTTCGCTTTTTGTCCTTCTTGGAGGACTCCGGCTTATCCGAGCGCTTCTCCTTGCCTTTATTTCAGATGTCGTATAGGGCCGACTCTTGGACGCGAACTTGTTGGCGATCTCGAAGCACTCCCGTATGGTCAGCTTGAGGACATGATTCCGCCGACCGATCTCCCGGACCAGCTCATCGCTCTGAACTCCTCCTTGGAAGGCTGCAATAATCTGTTGGTCTGGAACATTGGGGACTTTTGCCTTCTTGGCGCAAAACCTCTTGATGTAGTCACGCAATGGGTCGTCAGCCTTCTGCTTGATCCGAGTGAGGTCGAAGTGGTTGCCTGGCCGGTTGCAAGTAGCTTGGAAGCTCTCTATGAACTTCCTATTAAGGTCGCCCCATGATGTGATTGACTTCTCCGGGAGGGATGTGAGCCAAATCCGAACGGCTGGCTCAAGGCAGACCGGCAGATAATTGGCCATCACAAAGGTGTCGCCTCCAGCCGACCGAATTGCCATGCTGTAGAGTTGCAGCCACTCCCGAGGATTAGTCTGGCCATCATACTTCTCGATGGGGACCGGTTTAAATCCTTTTGGCCACCGAGTGATATGAAGCTCTGGTACATAAGCCTTGATCCCGTCGAATTCATCTTCGTTAGGGGTGGTCGACCTCTGTCGCTCTCGGCCTGAAGTCCGAGGCGGCGATTATGGCATGGGCCTACGTCGTCACTGTGACGACGACGCCGGTTGTCTTCATCTTCATCCTTTCACCGGTCCTGATCGTCTCGTCGACGTCGGTCATCACGGTTATCTCTCGGAGGGGTATTGCACCGTCGGTCGTTCCGTCGGTCGTCGTGGCGGTCGTCCGTCCTCCGGTTGCGGCGCCCCTCCTCGTGGCGCTGGTCATCCCAAACCCGTTCTTCAGTATGGGAGTTGATAGTGTCTCGACCGTCACAGGGCCTCATGGAATTTCTCAGATCACTTCATCGATCGTTGCGCCTACCACGGGAAGTTGCATGGCTGGAACTTGCTATTGATTGTGATTCGTCCCTAGCCTTGTCTTGTACGACAGCTACTTTGAGCATAGCCACCGCTTTCTGCATCGCCGGAGTCTGATATGCTACATCTGCCATCATGTTGTCTAGCAGAGTCTTAGCTCCGGTGATGTTGTTCTGAGGGGTGTCGTAGACCTTGACGTCGTCTACTTCAATTTCCAACTCCCCGAGGTCTAGCCGTCGCGCCAGTTGGGATCCGCGAGATCCTCTCGGTCGACGTCGATGACCGTTGGAAGGTGGAACCTCTTTGGGGTTGTCATCCTTTTGGCCTTCTTCACCATGTCCATCGTCGTCGGCAGCATCATTGCCATTGTCTTCATCCCCATCATTAGATGGATTTTCAGTACCCTCGACCATATTAATGACTAAAGGATATGGGCATGTAGATTCGTCTGAGTCCTCATCAAAGGAATAGACCGACTTAGAGTTGTACCCGGAGGGTAGATCTGTATCGCCGAATCCGAGTGGTACCAAAGGAGGGATCAGATCTGACGAGCTCGGTGATCGCGCCATGAGATTGGCTGCGGTCGAGTCAGGCTGATGCTTGTTGAGGCATAGCGCTCCGTTGGAGTCGGCGATGAAGTCGAGCGACCCAAAGGAGATCTTGAAGTCCGGCGAGTACTGGATGATTGGAATTTCGACCATCAAAGTCGATGGTGAATCCCGGTGAGCCTTGTCTCCTACCTGACGCGCCAACTATCGAGACTTGATCTCGGCAATAAAAACCCTACGTCAGGACTAAGAACTATGATGGTTTAAGACACAAGGCGCCGAGTTATACTGGTTTGTATTGATATTATGTTTCATGTCCCTTGATGGGGATACCCTGCCGCCTTATATATTCGGTCGGTAGGGGGTACATGAAGAGTCCTACTCGTAGTCTATAAGAATTTACATAGAAAATCTATCTCTAATTGCGTTGTGCTTCAAGCCGACTAGGTTGGTTTCTTTGGTGGTGTAGTATCCGATCAGAACAAGCCACTGTCCGTTTTTGAATTCGAATCCGGTGAAAAATATAAAATAGGATATGGATAGACTGATATCCGTGCGATTCCGAGCCGTTTTCACCCCTAGTCTCGTCATCGGCTGTAGCAACCAGAACCAGGGAGTAGCATGCAAGGCTGCAGCCACAGAAGTCCACCGATCCGACAAAAATTGCTCTTGACCTGGGTTACCAGACCCTGTACGTGCTGTGGTTAACCCAGCCAGAGTAGTACACTCGTGGGGCCGCACAGACGTGACACGGATGGGAAAGAGACCTGGACTACTTGATTTTCCCCACCGATGCAAGCCTTTTCTTTTGGGACAACGTTTTATTCAAATGCATAAAACATTACAGATTATTTATTTAGAAGCACAAAACCTTCGATCATTATGTCCGAAATTCGAGCGATCGAAACTATGTATTCCATCATCATATCTAAGAGCACTTGAAGCTAAAATCGAGCTGGCAGTGGATTCATCAAATGTACGCGAAGCACTTACGACCCAGAAGTATGATTTAGCTCCGGTTGGCATGCTTGTCTGGGATGCAAAATTCATAATGCTCATCGAGTTTGCATATGTTAAAGTGGTCTTTTATCTCCGATCTTGTGACTTAGTAGTTGATAAATTAGCTCATATGGGGTCGGAATTAGAACCAGGGTTATGATCTGGCCGAATGGCCACCCAAACTCTATAATCGCTCTTGTGGCTGCTGATATACCTGGGCATTCCGGCCGAAGAAAATGACCCGACATGAAGCCCGTAGAAAAAAGCACGGCCCAAAAACGACCCGACACGATTTTAACCAGGCCTGGCCAGGCCCGCGGTACGGTGCTACGGGCTGACCCCAGGCCCGTAGCACGGCACGTAGCGCCTGAATAAGGGGGCAGCTCGGTAGACCTGGTAACATTTATTCTCCACCATTTTCGGCCTTCCACAGTCTCCCGGCCCACAAAAATCCGGTCTGCTCCAGCCTGGCCCAGCGGAATCCCGACTCTGAATTCCGAAACACCAAACCCTAATTGACCGCCTGACCCCGCTTCTCCTCTCGCTCCTCCCGACCACCACGCGTCCACGCTCTTCGGTGTCTCCGCTTCTCCCTCTCCTCGCGACGATGCGAGGCTGCGAGCGTGACCGGCCGAGTGTCGACGCCGAGCCCGCCCAACACCGCCATGCTCTTCGCCTCTCCCTCTCCTAGCCGCCGCCCGACGCGCTCTCCGCCTCTCCTTATCCTCTCGGCCGCCACCCCGAACCGCGCGACCCACCGAGGCGCCAACCCTGTCGTGTCGCGTCGCGCTCTCCCTCTCCTTCCGACCACTGCCCCTCCTCCCTCTCCTCTCACAGGGCTCCACCGCTCCAGATTTGCTCCAGCCAGCGCCGACGCTGCCTCCTCGCCGAGCCATTGTGCCGGCAGCGGGCCACCGTGCCACCGGCTCATGCCAGTCAGGGCTATGCCTCGGGCTCGACCCTAAGCCCGAAGCACGCTACAGCACGGCCCGCACGGTCCCGCGTGCTTTACAAAGCCGTGCCGAGGCGGGCCGGGGAGCCTAGATGCCCAGCTATAGCTAGCCTCTGTTTAATGGAATACATATTCCAATTAAAAAAAATGTGAGCAATGACATTCTCATTTCTTGGAATATGTAACGGAAGCTTTGCAATTGCCAAGGCAACCCATCTATGCGCGAATTTGAAAAACGTACTTCTCATAGTCACAATTAGCCAAAACCATCGAGCCTTGATTTTTATGTTTTTTTTTTTTTGATAAAAGGCATGTCATGTAAAGTTGCAGACTAGAGGACGTTGTTTGTCTGGTGGCAATAAGCCACTTGGAGTGACACGTGGGGAGTGAACATTATTTGCAAAATATATTCAAAAATCAAGTTATCTGACATTCAAAAAATCAAGTTATTTTAATTTGCCGAGAGTCCCAAGCACGGTAACCTGTTGCATGTGCCATATTGACTGGACCAACAAAGAGACCGTTTCTCTTTTAATTTGCCTTTCTCCATGTCGCACCCGGAAAAGGAAGCTGCCTCTGCACAGAGATGCGGTTGGCCAGTTCATGGGGGGATCGGTGGCTTTTCTCCTGGATATGTGAAGCTCTCTACTTTTTGATGCAAACAGGCCCTTGCCTTCCCGGGTCGGTGCCTTTGGAGTTGTATTTCCCAAATTCTCCACGAACGGGGTTGGAAGGTTTGGAACCCCATCTGCATGCATGGTGTTGGTCCACTACGCTTTTGATCCAGTGTGGCCAGCGCGCGGCGAATCTCTCCGTGCGGTCGCCTGCACTTGTGGGAGTTGTTGTGTTCTGCTTCTGCCGTTCAGTTTTTTTTCCACTCCACGCTTTTCACCGTGGTGTTGCGTTTTTACTGTGCCTTTTTGTCCAGACGGCTGATAGTGTTGCCATCTGATTTTACCGTAAGCAGCAATCGAGCAAAAGTTAATTAGACCTGACTGTGCTTATTGGAGCGCAACGCATTACCTGGCTGGCCCATGGGCAAGGGGCCCGGCTGCCGAGAACCCGCGATGTCGCCCGTTTAGAGGGAACGGGACGACTGCGGCGCCGCCAACTCCCGCAAACTTCGCTTGGCCAACCGTGCATTGCCTTGCCTCGAACGTGCTTGCGGCTCAACTCAAACTACGACAGGCGAGGTCGAGCGGCAGTTGCGGCTACTTTGCGGCCGGGCGGGCAGTCCCGCAAAATGGTTGCGGCTCGCGGCGCGGACAGCCGCATCCCGCCCCGCCCCGCTCGCAGCGCTAGCCGAGAAGATAACAAGCTGTGACCTGCTTTCTGTCACTGGCAGTGAACCGTGGAGCGCGCCACGCGTCGCGTTCGTGTCCTTCCCTGCTCGAGCTCAATCTCGCGCGGCGTGCAAGCTATAGGATCAAACCTGATCATCCAAACAGCGAAGAGCAAGTCGAAAACCTGTGCCTATCCATTCCCAGAAAAGTTATTGGCCTTTGCTCTTCCCTCATCGGTGTCACAGTGTCACTGCCAGATGGGATCAACTTAAATACTAGGCCGCCTATCATCAAATTAAACGAGTTAGTTTTCCTTTTCACCTGATTCCTGAGTGCGCACGCCGGGAACAGCAGCTAGCTACCCTCTTGTCTTGCCTCGTCGGTCGGTGCCGCACGTCCTGCCCTGATGAACGGCCTCCCATCCATAATTATCCATATCATGCGCGCTAATTAACAGTCCGATAAAAAGCTCCAACCTTGCCGATCACATGCACGTTACATGCAGGTGATGAGAACTAATTCTGTTGCTCTTACGAGGTAAGACAAAACGTGACGACACATGCTGCTTCGCAGTGACACGCTGTTGCAATCGACGAAACCAAGCGGCATGATATTCGTCGATCGTTTTGCAGAATTTAGCTGGGCCGGGTCGTCGTAGACCTGAAACTGCCCTTGGCTGGCGGCAAAGCCCAACAGACGCATTCCGCCGGGTTGCAGAATTAGGCCGTGTGTACCCCAGCACTAAATTTGGGCCGTAGAGTACCACCACAAGTAGTCTACAGCTCGTGGAGGCTCCTTCCCAACGCACAGAGCCCATGCCCAACACCCTGAACAAACGACGTGCACCGCTCGTTGCCAGGGCACGCCGTTCCAGACTTTCTGGTCACAGACTCACAGCCTCGCAGAGGATAAGCCGGAGTCGTCGAGTGCCGCCAGCAATCACGTCGCCATTTGGGATTGGGATCGACGCGTCCTTGAAGGAGGCACGCTACTTTATACTCGTTTGAATTATGTTAATGTGGAAATCGTGAACTCTCCTAGCTAGATTCTATAAATCAGGTGCGCATGAGCTTACCCACTGTATTAGACCTGGATAATTAATAAGTCACACACACTTGGGCTGATCTCCTCCTCCTCTCCTCCAAGCAAAACAAAATTGGTGTCTCAAGATGTTACTGAGACGCGTTACGCGTGTTCCATAAACAAGTTAAACATCGCGTAACTTCTCTGTCGTGGGTGCAGATGTTGTTTAAATGGTCCGCATTTGAGGATTGGAATGGTTTGGCTCGTTGCAGCATGACAGGACCGCTGCCAGTCCCTGACATACACTGATCGAATTCCAAGATAGGATGGAAGGGGCGAGGTTATGCATGGAGAAGAACAGCAGTAGAGCTCGACCATGGCGGATAGGGGAAGAAATGCGGCGTGTCGAAAGTGATAGAATTAGTACGTTAGTCTGTTCGTCTGTTACCGTGGAGTACGTGTGGTGACCGCGTCTCTCGCCCACGATGGTGAGCATGCAGGGCATGTCCTGCTTAACCGGATCCTAGTTGTATCTGATATCGTTGTATTAACTCTATAAATAGAAGAAAACCCGATCAGGGTCAGTGCGTTTTGGCAACTCTTTCATGGTACCTAGAGCCTACTAATCCACAATCACCGCTTCCGCCATGTTTAACAGCCCCTACTCCGTACGATCCAACGCTTCCACATCCACCCAATTCAGTGCCATGCCTACGCCATCGATCAACCATGTGATCAACATCAAGCTTACGCAGGATAATTACCTGCTTTGGTCGGCTCAAATTCTGCCGTACCTAAGAAGCCAAGGCATCATCGGTCTTGTCGACGGATCAATGCCGGCACCACCGCAGACCATCACGGTCACACCGAGTGAGGAGAATGGCGGCCGCAGGATCGTCGTCAACCCGGAGTACACCAGCTGGTACCACCAGGATCAGCTCGTTCTCAGCTTCATCAACTCCTCTCTCAGCGAGGAAGTCCTCTCCTCCATGGTGGGAATCACCACCGCCCGCGACGCCTGGAGCACGCTGGAGAAGATGTTCGCGTCAAGCTCTCGCGCACGGGTCATGCAGATCCGCATGCAGCTGGCCACGATCCAGAAGAACGACCTCAGCATCCCCGACTACTACCGCAAGGTCAAGCGCCTCGCTGACACGCTCGCTGCCATCGGCAAGCGCGTGGAAGACGAGGAGCTGATCTCCTACATGCTGCGCGGACTCGGCCCTGACTACAACTCACTCGTGACGAGCATTACAACACGCGTTGATCCTTACACGATCAGCGATGTGTATTCGTACATGCTTGACTTTGAGATGAGGCAAGATCTGTATAACTCTGTTGGTCAGGTATCTGCTAATACAGTGAATAGGAACTTTGGGCGCGGTGGTGGCAATGGCGGCCGTGGCGGCCGTGGGCGAGGAGGTCGCAATGGCGGCGGTGGCCGCAACCAAGGAGGACGAGCTCCTCGCCCACCTCAGCGACCGCCGATCAACAATCGCGGCACCAACAACACCAGTGGGCCTTTGTGCCAAATCTGCAGCAAGCCGAACCACGACGCACTCCAGTGCTGGCACCGGTTCGATCAGGCGTACCAAGCAGAGGACGCCATCAAGTACGCCGCCGCCACAGCTACCTCCAACGACGCAAATTGGTACGTGGACACTGGGGCCACAGACCATGTCACCAATGACTTGGAAAGACTCACGATGAAGGAGCGCTACACCGGGGGTGATCAAATCCACGTCGCCAATGGAGCAGGTTTGTCTATTACTCATGTTGGGCATTCTTCAATTGCTGGTTCTACTAGACCTTTGTTCCTAAACAAAATCCTTTATGCGCCTAAAATCAATAAACATCTCATCTCCGTCAAAAGATTAGCTACTGATAACAATGCTTTTGTTGAATTTCATCCCAAATATTTTTGTGTAAAGGACCAAGCCACGAAGACTATCCTCCTCAAAGGCAGGTGTAGGAACGGCCTCTATGTTCTGCCATCCAATAATCGCCAAGCTCTTCTGACAACCAATATATCTCAAGAACAGTGGCACCGAAGGCTTGGACATCCTGCCACTCCAGTCGTTCTTCGCATTCTTCAGAGAAATAATATAGCTGTAGACACTAGTGTTCTTCCTTCATCAGTGTGTAATGCCTGTCAGTTAGGAAAAGCACATCAGCTTCCCTTTTATTCTTCCACTCATACATCTACTGCTCCCTTGCAATTGATTCATACTGACGTTTGGGGACCAGCTCTCCCTTCAGTCAACAATTCAAAATATTATGTCTCATTCGTCGATGATTTTAGTAGATATGTGTGGATTTATTTTCTGAAGTGCAAATCTGAAGTTGAGGCAGTGTTCATGCAATTTCAGAAACATGTAGAGCATATGCTAAACACTAAAATTCGCTCAATTCAATCAGACTGGGGTGGTGAGTATCATCGCTTACATAGATATTTCCAAACCACTGGTATTGATCATCACATCTCTTGCCCACACACACACCAACAAAACGGTTTGGCAGAGAGGAAACATCGACACATTGTCGAGACTGGTCTGGCGCTGTTAGCTCAGGCACAGATGCCACTCCGTTTTTGGGATGAAGCCTTTAACACAGCCTGTTATCTCATAAACCGTATGCCCAGCCGAACCATCAACAATGACACTCCTGTACATAAGCTTCTCAACACCCATCCAGATTACTCAATGCTTAAAGTTTTTGGTTGTGCTTGCTGGCCCAACTTGAGGCCCTATAATGACAGGAAACTAAATTTTAGAACCAAACAATGTACCTTCCTAGGTTATAGTTCCTCTCACAAGGGATATAAGTGCCTTGATAGAAGTACAGGTAGAATATATTTGTCCAGAGATGTGGTGTTTGATGAATCGATTTTTCCCTTCTCTACTCCTACACCTGAAGAACAAAATCGCAAAAACTCAAACCATCCTACTATCTTGCCCACTCTTGTCAGACCCACTCAATATTCTGAACTAGCTCTCCTTCAGAATCTAGACAACCTAAATCCAGGGGGACCAGCTGTTGAAAATGCTCACATGACTAATGGTCAGACTAACTCTTTTGTTGATGAACATTCTGTCACAGCCCCTGCAGGTGGTGAACCCTCCTCTCCTGTTGCTGGAGAACAGTCAGAGAATGCAAATCATGGCAATGCTATTGTAGAGGAGGAGATTGTTCCAGAACAGCCAGCACAACCAGTGTTGGTCAGGCAGCATCAAATGCAAACCAGACTTCGCAACAACATTGTGCAGCCTAAACAATACACTGATGGCACCATCAGATATTCAGTCAATGCTCGTGCTTTCACTTCTGAAGAAAATCCGACAACAGCCTTGTCTGCTGACAGAGTTGCAGTTTCAGAACCAAACACCCTTGAAGAAGCTCTGGCTCATCCTGATTGGAAGAAGGCCATGGATGTTGAATATCTGGCCCTACTGAAGAATGAGACTTGGGAGTTGGTACCTCCTCCGAAAGGTATGAACTTGATAGATAGTAGATGGGTTTACAAAGTAAAGAGGAAGGCAGATGGCAGTGTTGAGAGATTCAAAGCCAGATTAGTGGCCAAGGGTTTTAAACAGAGGCATGGTATAGATTATTTTGATACTTACAGCCCTGTAGTGAAGCCATCTACCATTAGAATAATTTTGTCACTAGCAGTCAGCCATGGATGGAGTATGAGACAAATTGATGTTCAGAATGCATTTTTGAATGGAGTGCTAGAAGAAAAGGTATACATGAAACAACCACCAGGTTATATTGATGAAGGCAAACCCTCTCATTATGTATGTCATCTGAAAAAAAAGCTCTGTATGGGCTAAAACAAGCTCCAAAGGCCTGGCACTCAAGACTGACAAGCAAATTGCAGCAGTTAGGTTTCAATGGTTCAGTGGCTGATGCTTCACTTTTTGTGCTCAGAGAAGGAGGTGTGACAATTTATATGCTAATATATGTTGATGACATCATCATTGTTAGCTCCTCTGACAAGGCCACTGATAAGTTGATTGAGAAGCTAAATGAAGACTTTGCAGTAAAAGATTTAGGGTCTCTGAATTATTTTCTGGGAATAGAAGTAAAGTCAGAAGAGGGTGGCATTCTACTTTCACAGAAGAGATATGCGTTAGACCTTCTAAAGAGAGCTGGTATGGAGAAGTGCAAGCCAATTTCTACTCCTATGTCATCTTCTGAAAAATTGTCAAGAAGCCACGGAATACAGTTATCAACAGAAGAACAGTTCAAGTACCGAAGTATAGTTGGTGGACTACAATATCTAACTCTGACAAGACCTGACTTGTCATTTGCAGTTAACAAAGTTTGTCAGTTTGTCCAGTCTCCAACTGATGTACATTGGGTTGCAGTAAAGAGAATCCTCAGGTTTGTCAAAGGAACTGCTACTTATGGTCTAAAAATTCAGAAATCTAGCAATCTCTTGCTGTCAGGGTTCTCAGATGCAGATTGGGCTGGGTGCCCTGATGATAGAAGATCAACGAGTGGGTTTGCTGTGTTTTTGGGAACTAATTTAGTCTCATGGAGCTCTCGAAAACAAGCTACTGTGTCTAGGTCGAGCACTGAAGCTGAATACAAAGCAATTGCAAATGTTACAGCTGAGATAGTCTGGGTTCAGTCACTACTGAAAGAACTTGGTATTATGCTACATCATCAACCTCGACTCTGGTGTGATAACCTTGGAGCTACCTACCTGACAACAAATCCCATGTTCGATGCTAGAACCAAGCACATCGAAGTCGATTTTCATTTTATCAGAGAACAAGTAGCACGCAAGGCGATGGAGGTTCGTTTTATTTCATCAAAGGATCAAGTTGCAGATATTCTGACGAAGCCACTGTCTCGCGCACCGTTTGCTGTCAATAGTCGCAATCTCAACATCCAAGGATCTCGTTGTGATTGAGGGGGACTGATAGAATTAGTACGTTAGTCTGTTCGTCTGTTACCGTGGAGTAGGTGTGGTGACCGCGTCTCTCGCCCACGATGGCGAGCATGCAGGGCATGTCCTGCTTAACCGGATCCTAGTTGTATCTGATATCGTTGTATTAACTCTATAAATAGAAGAAAACCCGATCAGGGTCAGTGCGTTTTGGCAACTCTTTCAGAAAGTGCGGCCAATGTCGCTCCTTGGCTATCGGATCGCGCATCCCCACAATTTTCCATATTGAGTAACATAAAGAAATGGTGTTACGGGTTTATATGATGGATTGTGTTTTTAATGGGAGGATTCAGTAATTTGATTGAGACAAGGCATACTATATATAGGTAGTATAAAAAAATTCTTAATTAATTTTTACAACCAATATAAAGATTAGCCGTGCAAAATTCAACAAAAGTGATTAGTAGTGAAAATGACCACTCTTGATGACTCACACACAAACTGCAAAATGGAGCTGCATTGTATGTATAGCCTTTGGCTTTGGCCATCAATCCAACGATGATCTGACAGTTAAGCTGCATAATTGACCTCACAGAAGCTGACTTCCAAATGGTTAGACAAAATCTAGATCCAGCTTGATCTGACGTGGCTCAAAAATGTAAAATGGAAAGTGGAGCTGACTTGCGCTTCATCGATGATGTCTTTTTTTTTTTTTTGGGTCAACAGACCAACGAACGGCCCTATTGATTAGTAGATTGGGTTACTATATAAGTATAGAAGGTACAACAGCTTCTTTGGAAGAAAACAGAAGCAAGATAAGATTACGATTTACATGGAGGGATTACCAGGAGCTAATCTTTTTTTCTGTGAAATAATATTGGGAGCTGTTGAACTTTGATGAAATCAAAGTCAAATCATCCAGCATAATGAAATTTATTTCCCCGTTGTGTAAGCAACAGAGTTGTTCAAGAATGACGCATTGTTAAATAATTCAAATACAAGTTGGAGATGAATAACAGCGCAAGATTTATATGCTCCATTTTTCATTATATATATATATATATATATATATAGCTGACTCAGCAAGCTGATGGTAAATAAACTGAAGTACAAGTATCTCCCCAACAACCTGATTATCCATAAAACTACATATAAGGAGTCAGTTTTTTTACAAAGATATTGTAGTTTTTGTGACACTCATTAACGATCAAACTATTTAAATCTATAGCTTTATGATACAACCGGTTGAATCTATAGTTTTTTTATACTTTTGTCAAATCATCCATGGTTTTACGAAAGTTAGTCAATATATATAATAGAAATGACCACAAAGTTCACATTGTTATGTGAATTTCTTCTAACATCATCAAACATAATGATAAGAAGCCTAGGCGCGCAAATGCACGGACCATCTTAGTAGGTATACATATATTTGAATAAGCAAAAAAAGTCACCACATTCAGTCTTAAGGGTTATAAATTCTCACGTAAATTCTATCATTACTAGCAAAGTGTCCGTGCGTTGCGACGGATTTAAGAAAAATAAATCACTCAGTATGTCAGTATGGTTAAAATAAAAAAATCATTTACACAATATATTTGTTAAATATATATAGTATTATTAATATTTTTACATGAAAGATTATATTTATATTACTGTTGATGTTTATTAGTGTACCATTTTATATGCAAAAACAAATATTTTCTCACTATTTTCTACCATATTCTCATCATAAATATGTTTTTTTATCTCTAATATTGACGATTTTGACATGACATGTAGTGTTGTTTGAGATGTTGCAGAATTAGATGAAATAACACTAAAAAGGTTTAAAGATGAGAAGTAGCGATATAAAGTCTGACTCCGGATTTCACACAAGCCCATGACACCTATAAGATACCTTTGTACGTATATGAAATATAACATGCAAGTTCAAGATCGTGACCCAATGACTAAGGATTTCTAGAAGGTTTATCTGAAAGGAAAAAATAATATACGCAGTCTAGAAACAACACTGTATTACGTCATGGTTTTGAACTTCAAGACTTGCTCCAATGGGAAAAGTGTGACTACGAAAGTTGTAGATCTCGTTGAGAGATTTCCGGAACATATATGCATCATATTATTTGAACTATGAGATATAGGCCCCGTAAGGAGACATGCGTAGAGGAGTTCGAACCGGAACAGATATTTTTACATCATATATTTAAACATAAAGACTTTCGAACATGTGAATCTATTGAATACCAAAGTTGTAGAACTTTTTAAGAGCTACGAGATAGAGTCCGAGTTTGTTTTATTTGGACTCCAGACGTGGGAGTTATAATTTTTGAAAGTCGGTGCTTAATATGGAAGGTATAAAACCGACTTGGATTCAATCTCTAACTTTATGGACACGAAGTGGACGACCACATCTCAATTAATAAGTTGTAGAGATAAAAAATATTAGTCCAAAATATCCTATATGTGTTTTAAAAAAGTACTCATCACTGTCATTATAGAGTAACTAGCAAAGTGTCCGTGCATTGCTACGAGTTAATAATAATAATAATTTAAAAAAAATAAATATACTTATTTATGTATGTGAAACGTGTATAAGTTTTTAGACTCTTGTCTCACTCACCTTAAAAGCTTTGTATTGTTTATTTACTTTCTCCAAAACTTTTTCACCGGGGCTCAGACCCTTTTTGATATATAATTGAAGTTTGTATGAAAAAAAGATAAGACTTTTTTTTTAGATAAAAGGCTTAAGAGCCCTGCTTTATAACGAAAGCACAAAAAAAAAAAAAAAGATAAGACTTACAAGGTACAAAGGTGTTTCTAGGAAAAATAAACTCCTATAGCAGGGTTGAGAACAAGAAATATTTACTGCGTTGATCATCTCATTCAAACAAACATAAATGTAGCTTAGCCTACGTAGGTCGCTCGACTTCTTGCTTGCAAAGAGGATGTGAGTGTACATAATAAAGCAAAAAGATGTGTGTGAATAACAGTGCTTTGTAAAGAGATACAGGAAGTCCGATGTCTAATAGAGAGGCCACAGGAATAACAAGGTGTTGAGCTTGCGCGAGGCCATAAACGACGGTTCCTGTACATAATCTTGTAAAAAGTATACTTTTTTTTTTCTTTGTGGTGTCCACTTAATACATATCTTGGGACATCTCTTCCCTAACCGAATAGGACAGTACACATCGCTAAAGCTTGCAGGAATTTCCCACCGGCCACCGCCCTTTGCTCCAAACTATTTCTGTAATTGACCTAGACGGTCTCCAAATCGACCTCCTAGCCACGCAATCAAAGCTGAATCGAGCTTCCAGTAGGAACGCAATAATGCCTCAAGCTCGTTGCATGCGACTATGCGAGTGCTTTGAGAAGAAAGCTCCCGTCACCCCGTGCTTGCCACACCAAGCTTTGCCTCCTTCAACTTGTCCTCTGCTCCGAGCTCCGCCGATCTGTCGCCCCGAGGCAGCCTTGTCGAGCTGAGATGCTTCGAGCCCCACCTTCGCATGCGCCTGCCATGGTCGCGAGGGGCGAACTCCAATGCCGTCCTCTAGTTTCAATGATCTATGCTTCGTGGGATGATGCTTGCCACCATCTGATTATAGGTAAGATTAGGACTCTACGTGAATTTACACGGGTCAAAGATCCCATCTCAAAGTTGGTATGCAATACGAATATGGTGGCTGCAAACGCCATCAGCGTTTTATATGGACATGTTCACCTAACTTGTTAAGGAGTAGAGAAGAGAAGAGATTGTTCAGAGTATACACCGAGTCCTATTTGGTTTTTTTCCTTATGCAATGTAACACCGAGTCGTATTTTTTTTTTCTCGTGCAATTCTGAGTTGGAGTCTGTTCGCATTTTTTTCCTCGTGCAACTTCACCCGTGTAACACCGTATAGACATGCTCATCTCTTTTAATTAAGTATATATAGAGAGAGAATAGTACATGCTCTTGCTTTGGAGTACACACAGGGAACGAATCAAGCATTCCACTCCATTTATTCATCAACTCCAACATACAGTAGTACATGTTGCTTTGGAGTACATACAGTATTATAGATAAGCAGTAGTAGATAGTAGGATAAAAAGAGTAAAGCTCTGATCATCAACAATTGCGATCAAGCATGAACTTATGATATGCATCATGCACCTTATCGACAAGAAACGTCAGATGCTTGCACAACCTCTTGTAGTACTCCACGTTCTCCACCAACGGATGTGTCACTTGGGCGGGTTCGAACGTGGCTTCAGTAAGCGCCGGGTCAGCACCAAGGACGGAGGCATGGATGAATTTCAGTCCCTCCGCTGCCAAGGTAACGGTGGTGGCGTTGATATATCCACCCGAGGTCTCCTTGATCAAGCGATCCAAACACTTGCGTGTAATATCTAACATCTGCATCGAGTCGGTAGGCAAAAGAGTTTGTAAATCCTGAGTGCGACAACGAATGGACCTGGTTTTCAGCAGGAAAGTACTACTTACTTGGGTCTGGGTATCGTTGAAGTAATGCGCCTTCTCGATGTCTTGGATGAGCTTTTTGGCCTCCTTCACCGTATTGTCGAACTCAGAGAGCTCGTCGAGGTAAGAGCCCGCGATCTCGCTATACTCCTTCCATGTTATCTTCGATGGCTTGTTGCCCTGTTCCATTCAGAGGTAAGACAATTTAAAACACCGAAAAGGAACCCCAAGAACAGATCAGCAAACGAGGATGGAAAACACACGTCCTTGGCCACCGTACCTCCCCGCCGGTCGAACCACCAGCGGCAGTGTTGACCACGTGGGAACCGCGGGCGTAGGCACCAGCGACCAGACCCGCCGTCATCAGCGACTTGGTGCCCTCCGCGAACGCGAGGCATGTCAATCCTCCTGCCCGGGTCGCGGCTGCCGGGGCACTGTGGCCGCGTGCCATGACGCCGGAGACGACCTTATTATTAACCCCTGGTGCAGCGAGGCGCGTCGGTCCGGAGGCGAACTGGACGTGCACAATAAGGGGGTGGCTCAGGCCACTGGAGGTCAGGGAAGCGGGAGTGGTGGTGGTGGTGGCCATGGATCAGGGTTTTCAGTTGGGAGGCAAGAGAGACGTACGAGAGGCAGTAGCCAGTAGGTGTGGTTCAAGCAGAACAACGCACTGGGTTTGTATAGAGGACGATGGGGAACCCGAGGGGGGCCGGGTTTCCCCACCAACTATTGGGCGGGCCTGGTCGCCATCCTAACAAAAGAGTACAATATCCTGTAATCAGTGGCGGACAGATCCAGAAATTTTGTGAAGCCAGGGCAAACATCATAAGGGTAACAAATACATATATAGCATTTCAAGCACTAATAAAGATATAGATGATAATCAGGATAGTTTTAAAAATACACATCATTCAGTATATTAAGAAAGTAATGATATGAAAAAAATTATTTTATGAAAATACTAAATTAAGTTATTCGCTAAATTTATCATCAGCCATGGATTTTCTCTCTCAAACTGATCTATGAAGGTCCATTAATGCTCAACAAGAAACACTGACGGAGACATGAGCTAGTCCATGTATTTATATGGAGCCAAAAGTATCAGCACCTCAGCATAAGAATACTAATTAATGCAACGAAGACATGAGCTATTTATATGGAACTAATGATGTCAGGGACGGAGAAGTTTGCATCATTTGGGCTCTATAGCATTAGCCACTAACCAATGTATTTTATATTAGCATTAGATAAATTAATCCCCTCTGCACTCTACTTTACGCCTCACTACGGCAAGCAGCCCGGGCAGCCGCCCAGGCTCGCCGGGCCTTGGGTCCGCCCATGACTGTAATTATTTCGAAAAAGACTAGTACTATCATCATAAAATAAGTTTATTTACTTCTGATTTCGGCCGGATTCGTCTTCGACCATAAGCCATTTATGTCTTGTACAACGAAACATGAGCTCAAAATTGTAAGTTTTGGACCTAAAGCACCAAAAGGCATATATGGCGCCCTAAAAACTAAAGCATCCATTTTTTAACATAGCTTTTTTTGGAGGGTCCATTTGCAAATAAAGATTTTCAAAAAGACCAGAAAATAAAAATTGCGCGTTCGTCACCCCTTTCTTCGGGCAACACGTAACTACGCTGACGAGACGGCCGGCTACTCGCTTTCCATTGAATTATCAGGGCCTGGTGCATACATATGCAAAGTTAGCGGACTGCAAAAGATACCCTAAAGGCTACTCATTTGTCAAATTGTCATGCTGGTTCCGGTGGGTATTTTTAACTTAGAATCACTGAGCCTGACAGTTGTTAAGCTCATGAAGCCTCCTCCTGAACAAGAAACTACGGTCATTTTGCCCCTCTATTCTTGTCAGCACTTCTGGCTCGTGCCGGCCTAACACAGTCCATAGTACGTCAAGAATCAGGCTGCAAGTGTGTTAATGGAAACGAATTCATGCGTAGTGGGTTCAAGTCACAATGTGATATTGGACGGCTTGGTGCCGTTGCATGCACATGACGCTTAATTCAGGCCACAGCATGTGCTTTCTTGTGTGTTTATTAGATGTTGGACATAAAAAAAATCAACCAGTAAGGATAAGATCGTACTCACAGCTTTATTTTATGAAGAAGCTTAACCTTATTCTGTCGTGAAAAAATTCACGAACCATGTTTTTTCATCACGAGGAAGACATCCCCTATGATTTAGGTTTTAACTCATGCTTGGATGTTTGAATCCATCCCATACATGACGACCCGCTTATTATAGATCGATTTTAACCGAGTATATGAGACACAATGAGTGAATTTTTAATTTTTCATAAATTATGTGAATTCAAAGATTAAACTCTGGGTGGAAGGTTCCTAACCAATAAATTTTACCACTGCACCGTGACCCCTTTTGCACAGGTGCTGGTCGTAATACACGCAGCCCGCACGCAACTCAGCGTACGTGCGTGTAGTAGGTGCGTACTTGGGGTTTAGGTGCTCGGCGGACGTGGTCCTCGTTCATCTTTTGCGCTGGCGCAGCGCAAGTCGGCAGAATGTAGCTGGCTCGGCTCGGCTCTCTCGACCAGAAACGTCCTCTCCTGAACGTCAGTCTCCGATACTGCGCGCCGGACCGCCACCTAACACAAACAGCGCCTTTATTTAGAGGCGGCAGCTCAACGGCTGTAGCTGCGTAAGCTCAAAGTGGGTTGTCGTTACAGAGTCCAGGGGTCTGCCGCGAAGTCACTCGCCGCTAAAGCATCCATATTATTGACGGTTGACATTGTCAACCGTCGTTAAAAATAAATACTATTTATAGTGGCGGCTGACAATGTTCATCGTCTCTATTGAGGGCATAATAGTGACGGTTGATAATGTCAACCGCCTCTATAAATTGCCTAGACTATATAATACGTGTTCCGACAGCTCCCTCTCTCACTCGAACAGCGACGGTCCGAAAATTTTAGCAAATCATAAAAATGAAGGGGGGGAGGGATGTTTTGAGTTTATTTTTTTTTGTAGAAATTGGCTCTATAAGTTAAGGGGAACTCATTTCATATGTTTTTTTGCTCTCATTTTGAAATTAAGTTAAATTTTGGGTTTTAAGTTTGCTAAGTTTTAATCAAATTTAGAAAATTCTTTTAATTTCTAAGGTTTTATTGGATTGGAGTTGAAGTTTATGGAGGCATACATCATTTATTTCTATCACAACGTAAAAAAATTGCTATATGTAGCCTCTTTATATGAATGAAAATATAGATCTAATTTGGTTATTAGAAGAGAGAAAAAGTTAGGGTAAGAGAGATATGAATTTTTCTTAGTTCTTGATAAAAGTTAAATATGATATAGTATAATTTCTTGTTTGTTTTTTCAATTTTTTCGGTGCATGTATTTTATTTTTCAATATATATATTTAGTTTATTAGTTGTAAAACCTTTTTTACTACACGTAATTAATTAATTAAATTATTTCTTTTGTTTCTGTTCAAAGTTGTTTGGAATGGGTAGATCTTAGATGTACGGGTACAAATACCGGATCTATTATTTTTATGAAAAGTCTCTAATTTCGTTGAAAGGGTCGCACAACATGCTCGATGTGAAGGGATGACTAATATATATTGTATATGCTATGATTATAAGAACGAGAAGTTGTGGATAGATATAGATGTAATCAAATCACACTTGGTCAGAAGGGATTTTTACGAGAAGTGTGGTCTCTTTATCGTTTTTTTT
The DNA here is from genome assembly GCA_030378355.1 of Eleusine indica. Lineage (NCBI taxonomy): Eukaryota > Viridiplantae > Streptophyta > Magnoliopsida > Poales > Poaceae > Eleusine > Eleusine indica. The sequence goes on from CM059500.1 coordinate 47,988,514, forward strand.
CGAGAGAGAAAATTAGTTCAGAAGGAAAGTATTTTGATTCAAACGTTTACTAGTAATAAAGCATAGGGCGTTTTGTGAGTGGGCTGATTTGTAACAATCATATGAGCTCAATGAGCCGAAGAAAGATGATGACTATGATTAGAGTTCATATAAGATATTTGTAATTGCATATGCATTGAACAACTATTGTGTATATATATTATCATTGTGATGAGATGTTGTAAATATTTTATGATGAGATGTTATAAATATTCTGTGATGATATGTTACAAATATTCTGTATGCAGAATCTGTGATTTCTATATATAACAGATTTTTATTTTATTTTTTTAAAACAACATATAGCGACAGTTGAAGATGTTAACCGCCGCTAATACTTTATGAATATCAATGGCGGTTAAAGATGTACCACCGCTAATACTTTATGATAATAGTGGCGATTGACATCTTCAACTGTCGCTAAAAACGTGTTTGTAGCGGCGGTCTAGTTTATTCGATCTCAGATAACCCACTACTACAAACGCTTATTTATAACTGCATTTGTTTTAGAACGGTGTGACCTGCGTGTCGCTATACTATCTTTTCAACCGCCGCTACATGCATCTGTTGTGGTAGTGGCCGGTTGCCCAGTGGCACACGGTGACCACCAGTACGCCATCCAGCACGCCCCTACCCTCGGCGTCCTCGTGCTTGCTCGTGCTGGACGTGATATCCGCGCTCCGGAACGAATCTGCGTGCGCATAATCATGGGCATCCACCTCGATCATATACAAGAACCTAACGGAACTTTGACATAATTTCAACATCAGATTCCTAATCAACCAGAGATATGTCGATTCGGTCCACCGAAACACACAACAGTGAATTAACCTACGATAAGCTCCGCCTGCAAGAACGAATGAACGATAGCCGGAGAGAACATGTGGCCGGGGAGAACAATCGCCAGAGAAGATGCTGCCCACCGCCGCAGAAACTTGGCGAAGAATAAAGAACAGTTCAGCTGCTCAGTCATGCGCATAGGCCGGCCGGCGAAGATGGTCAAGATGGACCGGCGTAGAATACAATTGCAGCCCAACAAGCTCAGTCATGCGCATAGGCCGGCCGGCCCATGCAACCGCGCACGCGGTAGATACAGAGTACTACCGGTGTATAATGTTTTCGGCTCGTATGCCGTCGAGCGCGCCGGTTGCCCACCACTAACCATACACGGTGACCGTCAGTACCCCGTCGAGCATGCCCGCTCACTGTGTGATTCATCGCCGCCTCCTAGTCAGACGGAAACCTTTGGCCGAAAATCTTATTGTGCGTGGGTTTGTAAACCCAATATCAACACCTTCTCCGACGATAGCAACCGACTGCGAGTCATCATATAATTTAGCACGACGGAGGCGTTGGGTGTCGTTTAAGCCCAACGGGTTATAAGCGTGACAGCAAGGAGACGCTGAAGCCAAATAAGGCGGGGGCGAACGTGCCAACGGGTTAGCATGGCGATGGCCACGGAAACGTGACGGGGACATCGCCTGAGCCGGGAGAGATAGTCGGAGGCGGGAACGAACGGCCGCGGCACAAGGTTGAAGAACACGTACGGGCCGGAGCGGGCGGTCGGCGATCGAAGATGGCTGTTGTGTTGTGCCACAGGAGGCCCGTGCGGACAGGCGTTCGAGATGGTTCACCGGTGTTGATGACAAGGCCCGTGCGGACAGGCGTTCGAGATGCTAGAATAACATTGAACTATGTGCATTTAAAATTTTAAAAGTAGCTGGAACAAGTTTAGTTGGTAGCCAGAACATTATCTTTATGATGCCGGAACAATTTTTGAGTACGTCCAAAACAAAATTGAAAAGTAGCTGGAACGATTCCAATTTGTAAGCAAAACATCGGTTTGATGCCAGAACAATTTCGAACTACTTCCCCAACAAATTAGAAAAGTAGCTGGAATAAGTCTATCAGCTAAAACAAGTCAGGTTTGAAGTTGGAAAAATTCAATATAATGTACAACTTCTGATTATTTGCGAAACAGAAAAAGTATTGTCTAATAAAAAACCCGAAATGGAACTCACATTGATTACTCCATATGCAATTCGATCTAAGCTTGAGGTGTTGCAATCGAAAGATATGACAAAATGGAAGTCTTCATTTCGAACATTGCATACTCTTCGCAGACCACGCTTTAGATGCTGATTCTCATTATCAAGATGATCCAAATCAGAAATCTCATATAGACAATCTACAGAGGCTTCATGAATCATAATATATGTTGAAATAAAAAAATACAGTAGATAAAGGTAACCCTATGCAAATAAAATTGGAGATCGTTTGTTTAAAGGTGATTTTTTTTAGTTAGAATTCACCAGTATTAAATTAGTACTAGCACGTGCCCATGCGTTGCTATGGGTTTTTTAAAACACAATATAACTAAAATAACATGTGTAGAACATAATTATCATATAATTATAGCATTTAAATCCAAATATTTGATCAAATTAATAAGCATAGTTCATACAACCTTCTTTAGCAAACACTGAATCTGATTATAGAACGATATGGCCCGTGTTTAGCTCCAAAGCTCTACTGACATCATGCCAACCAGCCACTGCTTCAGCTTGAAAAGCATCAACAACACTCACAATCTTCCCCTTCCAGCTATATGTAATCACATCCACGTCATCTGATAATAAAGCATGAAGAACCAGTTCCTGTAATGGGATTGTAAGCACCATCACAGTTGATCTTTTTTTTTCTCTCATCCGTGGTCAGACCATCAGATTATTCTTTCCCAAGTGTTTTTAGAAATTCTTCGGCAAAACAACCAACACTGTGTGCCATACAGTCAAGTGATACCAGAAGAAATTAGCATGTTTCATACTTGCTGAATCTTGTATGCTAAGTATTTAGTAGTAAATACAAATACTCTATCCGTTCTTAAATTGTTATCGCCGTTAACTTTTTTAGTTAATTTTGATTATTCGTCTTATAACGCGCCAACAGGTTATAAGCGTGACAGTGGGGGCGCCGCTGAAGCCAAAGAAAGCCTGGGGGAACGTGCCAACGAGTTAACATGGCGATGGCGACGGAGACGTGACGGGGGACATCGCCGGAGCCGGGAGAGATAGTCGGAGGTGGGAACGAACGGCCGCGGCAACAGGTTGAAGGACACGGGCCGGGGTGTGGGGGGGGGGGGGGGGGGGAGGGAGGGGTCGTCGTCCTGCTTGCTTGTGCTGAACGTGGTGCCGCCGCTCTGGTGCGGGCGGTCGGCGATCGAAGATGGCCGTTGTGTTGTGCCACAGGAGGTCCATGCGGACAGGCCTTCGAGATGGTTCACCGGTGTCGATGACAAGGCCCGTGAGTAACGCGACGGTTTCCGGCGAGCACGACCATCCACGCGTTCTGGCCGCCGACGTCGGGGACTGTCGAACTCGCCGCCGACGCGTGAGTCCTAGTCGGTTGAGATGCATATCCCGGCTTCCGATCCGACTAGTCCGCTAGTAGTATACATCTCGAACGCAAGTGCACTGTATAAGCAGCCCAATTATGCTCGGAGTCGGTAATAACGATTCAGGTCTTGGAAATTATAAGAAGCGGGGTCCTCTCATCAATCAAAAAACAAAAAGAAGTCGCTACCTTCTCGATCGAATCAGCGCGCACATAATCATGGGCGTCCACCTCTGCCCATGCCCACCTAGCCATGCGGCTGCGCCATCGCTAGCCTCTAGGCTTTTCATCAGTAACAGCACAAGTAGCCCGTTCCTGCGGCGGCCCTTGCCCGGGCTCAAGATGCAGGCGGCGGGTACGGCTCGCCGGCGCCTTGTTGTGAGTCAGTGTGCCGCCGATCAGCAGCCGTGCGAACCCAGCCCAGAGGAGGAGGATCCCATGGTAATCATATCAATCTATCCCAAAATCATATTTTAATTACCTTCTTCTGAAACTCTGACTTTTTCTTTTTTTGCGAATTCTGAAACTCTGACTTGTACCTCCTTGTTTAGGCTGCACAGTATCGGAGACATCGTGATAAGATGGAAAACTTCGGTAGGGACGAGATAGCTTCCGAGCTTGCTGCGGGGCGTTATTCTACTCAAGATGCTACGGTGTGCTCCGGTCTTACTCCTACAATTTACTACATCACTTATATGTGATCTTCTTGATAAGAGCGCAACACATTGAACTGCACTGTCTAACAACGTTCAATATCCAAGCCAAAAAGCATTCATATGACCTTAAAAAAAAAGGCATATATATAAGAGATTGTGATGCTTTAGCTAGTCTTGCCTTCTCTATATATACATCTTTAGGCAAAACTATTGAATCCATTGATTCTTCTCTTATTGTTGTTTTCTATATTGTGTTCTTAACGTTTATTTATTGTTTTAGGAAGCAGAACTGATTCTCACATTGTTTCGTGAGGAGGATGACAAACTTGCAGCCTACACAAGAGCAATAGCTTCCAACCACTGCTTTTTTGTATGTGTTGATTAATATATTTTGTGTGAGATTACATACAAGTTCTTATTTATTCTCACTACTAATAATTGTCAAAAGAGTAGAATTTCTGTACTTTTGGTTAGAGGATATGGTATGGGGAATATATATACCTCATCTAATTAGAAAGAGAGGATATATAGCAGTTCAGATATGCAGCAGTTAATAGGATCTGTTACATAACCAAATAAGAAAAGAAACATCATTTTGAATATCCAAATAAAAATATATTTCATCAAATGTATGCATAGAGCCCAAAAGGTCCAAACATATTCACACAAAAGGTTATGAATTGTATCTTATCCTCTGAAATTGATGTGGGAAAATATAACAAAACTTTTTTTAAGAATAAAAAATATAACAAAACTTGCTGGGCATGTGGATTAGTAATCTATAATAATAAACATAGTTTAGTTTCTGCTGATCGCACAAGTTTATTGACCCGCACTTTTATTTGGTGCTGAAATGCAGTATAGAGAAGGCAGGATGTTAGCATTGCTGCTTCGCTTAAGAGTTGGAATGGTGATCCGTTCGTGTGCCATGGTCACGGTAACTATACCACGTATATTATAAGCATGCCCGTATATCTTTTGTGGCGCCTCATCTGCAGTTTGTTTTACTATAGGCTAGTGCACGCGTGAGAGTTATGGAATCAAGTGAAATTTCTTCTCATACTGTGGAGCAGGTAACCATCATTCTAGTTACGTCATGATATTTTAAGGCGCCGGAAGGACAAAAAGAATTGGTTAGAGGAGAATGAATGAATGATGGAATTTTCCTTTAAAGTCGTGGTTTTTTTATTAATTTGTTTCTTTTTACTTGAAGATGATTCGGACATTCATATCAACCTTTCTCAAGATTGTGGAGGATACTTGCCACAGCAATAGCAAGGCTGATAGGGCAAGTATTATTACGTTTATTGGTGCTCTTCGAGGTCTGGCTGCAGTAGCCATATCTTGATTCAAGATGCTCTGGTTGCTGTTAACGATGTTGAAGATGGCGGTTCATCAAATTATAGCCCAGAGCATGATGTGGAGGCTCTAAACAATGAATTGCAGTGCAATTTGACGGAGTTGGAAATGAGGTTTACGGTGGCCTCAGATGGTGAAGCATATAAGGTAAATCACACTTGGTTTGGGTACAATTTTCCTTGACATTTCATTTTCCTTTTTAAATGAATAATAATAATAATCACCATTTTGTGAACTGCAGCTTCTCTGGTCTACACTGACTAAAGCAACGCATCAAGTATCAATTTTTGTTTACCGAATGACTAATCTTCGCAAGAAGGCACTAATTCACATCCAAGGTAAATTTATTTTTTTTACGTTTTAATTTGCTGAACACACACACACACACACACACACACAAGGTACATCTGATAAAAACTTTTGCACAGCAGCTCACAGCAAGGAGCGGAAGCACATCAATGACAAGGATCATGCCACCGATAAGCACGCCGATGACAAGGAACGTGATTCCTTGTAGCAGTAGGATCTGCATTAAGAATAATGCTACTACCTAGTTTCTTTTGCATGGAAGGCCCGAGAATCTAGAAAGATGATGAAGCGTTTGTAAACAAAGGTAAGCAGTATAGAAACATAGCTAGGTGGTACATTACTTGTCACCCATTTTACATGGGCCAAATTATTCAGTTGAATATATAATGGTAATATATATAGGATTTACTAGTGGTTCTCGATTCTTTTATTTACCAAAAAATGGGCTCGGCCGCCTCCACCAAGAACCCGTCGACCGGCCTCCCGACCCGGACCACCGCGCCGTGCGACGCCATACACGACCGTCGCGCTCTCGGCGGACCGCGACCTCCGGTGCCCCCATTGCGCGCGGAGCTCGCCTCCTCCAACTGGTACCCGCCCGCTTGTCGGAGCGCGAACTCCTCGAGCATGGCCGCCACGGCGTCCACGTCGTGCGATGCCGTCTCGGTCGCGGATGATGGTGATGACGGGATCAGGAGGTCGCTCACGGTGGTGTCTTCCAGCTGCATCGCCGCCCGCCCAGGTTAGCCGAGCGGCGCGTGAGCCTAGAGCGAGACTGCAGCTGATTTTTCGATCGCTGGCGTCTACGTCCGATGGCCATCGGAAGGCATCGCGTGAGCCCAGGGCGCACCCATTCCCCCCCCCCCCCCCCCCCCCCCCCCCCCCCCCCTCGAATCGATTGCCGACTGGGAAATTTCGGGGCATGTTTTTCTCTCAGAGGCATCGGACGGTTGAAAGTAGAGCCAGCCAAATCACAGTCCATTTATTATTCGATAGAGATACTAGTACACTAGTATGTCGAGATAGGGGAATCAAGTGTTGCATTCCACTTGAATAAATAATAAATCGACATACTAGTAGGGGAGTCAAGAGTATGTACTAGTAGCTAGCAGTAGTACATATTCTTGCTGCGGAGTACAGTGTATTAAATAAGTAGTAGATAGCAGGATGAAAAGAGTGAAGCTCTAATCTTCAACCACTAGTCTAGGTCCTGGACTCCCAATACGCTCCCTTCACAGTGTCGACAAGAGACGCCAGATCATCGTTCATCGTCTGGTAGTACTGCACGAGCTCCTCCAAACGAAGTGGTGGCACTTGGAACTTGCTAAGAGGGATCTCTCCGAGACCCGCTCGAAGACGATGCCCTGGACGCGTAGCAGTGCCATCGCTGCCAAGCTGACGGTGGATAGCCTTGATGTTTCATGCTTGGTCTCCAAAAACAAGTGGCGGAAGCTCTTGTTGGCTGCGACGTCCAACACCTGCACCGAGAGAGGCAAATGAGTTAATGGACCCGGCCGGTTTAATTTGGAGCCTACACTACACTAGTATAGTACCTGGGCCTTGATGCCACTGAGATGATTTTCCTGTTCGATCATTGCGATGAGCTCCTTGGCCAGCTTGGTGTTGTCGATGAACCCTTTGAGGTCGCCAGTATAGTAGGCCAGTAGGGTGGTTCGTGGGGGTGATGATACTTCTTCTCGTGCTCGACCCTGAGGCTTTACATTCTCCCATGTATTGGTCTTCGGCGCAGCGTCATCGTCGGCCACCTCACCTGGCGAAGAACCACCAGCGGCGGCTGTGACCACGCGGGGGGCGCGGACACGGGCACCGGCGACCAGACCCGTCGTCGTCAGCTACTTGGTGCCTGCCATGACACCGGACACGAGCTTGGTTCCTCCGTCCACGACCTCAACCCGGTGCACGCCCGGAAGAACAAGTGCCCCGGGCGGAGCCATAGCGAGGCGCGCCCATCCGGAGGTGGTGTAACAGCCCGGGAATTTTCAAATTCAAAAATTTGAATCAATTGACATGGAATAAATTTCATCATGTCTTGAATTCCGTGCTGTTACTTTACCCAAATCTCTCCCTATGAATGTTTGAATCAAGTTCAAAAGACAAAGTCAAAATTTGGATGTTGGATCAAATTTGAATGCAAATGGATGTTTGAATCTGCTTTCAAATATATTACCAAATCATTTTTCCTGGAAACCAGAAACTTAGGCCGTTTCCTCCTTTTTCTCTCGCGTCGGCCCACTTTTCTTTTCCCTCCTGCACAGCCCGCACCGCTTTCTTTTTCTTCTGGCCCGAACCAGGAATTGGCCTGTTTGGCCCAACCAGCGCCACCTGCCGTTTGTCGTCTTCTCCCCCTTGATCCGAGCCGAGCGCTGTAGCAGCACGAACGTCGAAAACCGACATGGCGCCATCTCCTGCGCCCGCACTCACGAACCCTAGCCGCTCCGCTCCTATAAGAACCCTTGGACACCGCCGCCTCCACCCCAAACCTAGCTCGCGCCGCCAGGCCGCGCGAGGAAACCCTAAGCCACCGCCTCTTCTCCGCCCCTCTGCCGCCGGTGTGAAGTCGCCGCAGGGATCGCCGTCGCGGTGAGCGCTAAGTTGCCCTCCGCCTCCTCCTTTCTCTGCTTGTACTTTCCGAGCTGATCCCGTCGAGTTCCAGGAGGAGAAGGAGGGGGATTTGGAGAACCACCATCGCCGCCGTGATCCACCTCGCCGCCGATTACCCGTGTTCTGGCGAGCTCGTGCTCGTGCTGGTCTGTCGGGACGGGAGCGCGCTCGATGGGCGTGGCCATCGCCTGCTCGTCAGCTGCTGCGTCGTGGGTGGTGCTTGGCGCGGCGCCGAGTGTGTGACGCCGTGGCCACTCGCCCCGGCCAGGCTACCCTTGCCGCTGGGCCGTGTGTGCCGCTGGGCCATGCTGCCCCTTGTAGCTGGGCCGGAGCAAGGCCCCACGGTCGGGATGGCCCGCTAGCCTACTCAGCCTTGTGGCCTGTTTGGGTCGCTGGGCCGAGTCATGGCCTAGTGGCCTGTTAGGTTGCTGAGCTAGGCCGAGTGCGGCCCAACAGCTGGATTTGGCCCGATTTAGTTTTTAGTACTGAGAACTAATTTATGGATCAAGTCCACCGTGGTCCGCTCTTTGTTACTCAATGACAGATGGCCCTACTTGTCAGCAGCTAAAATCTCTCTGGAATATTCTTTGGTTATTTCCAGAAATTCATTTATCTCCCACTTAATCTTCAGAAATTCCTAGTAATTGCTTTATAGCTCCGATTCGGGTAATTCCAATTGTGTTAGTTTCGTAAAATTGTCCTCTACGTGTTAGCAATGTCCATTGAACTGAACTAGCATCTTTTAGATTCATAATTTAAGTTGGAGTCAAATTCATCTGTATTCGTCGTGCCTTACCCGTTTGTCCCCGATTCGATTAATAGACCCGCAGGAGACTCAAGAGTACGAGAACGATCTGCATGAGTAATTGGACCCTTGAGGGTCCACAAGCAAGAAGGCAAGCCGCTTCCTTGATCACTCTTATTTACCTAGTTTTTAAAACTGCATGTGTTGTTTGTAACTATTTTGTATGCCAACTGTTTAAAATGTCGCTAGTGTATATCGAAGCCCCTACATGCTTACCTTTTCACTGTTAAGCCGTAGGAATATTTTGCTACTATGACGATGTTTAGTGTGTTTAGTCGCATAATTTCAACTCTCACCTGGACACTATAAAATAAATTTGTGTAAATGATTTAAAATATGCTCTGTGTGATTGCAAATAACTTTAAAAAAAATAGATTTATCGGGGGCGGGCGTAGGTGATACTAGGTGCCAGGGGATAGATTGGGCAACCTCAATTGGGAGAGTGTCTGTGGCGGACTCAGTTGAGTAGAGACTTAGGCTATGAGTTTCTGTTATGGTTTTGACCGTTGAGGATTGGATAGGAGGAGGAGGAGGGGGATGGAGATGCCTGACTGGCTGCCTTATTAGGTACATTCACATGACACATGTCTTCAGGTTATTACTTACATATCACATCGATCCTGTGTGGGCAATGGCGGGATCTTGATACTTGCGAAGGACTGATGTTCTAGCCGTAGGCATACGAGGTAGTGTTAGTGGTTCCCGTTAGTTGCGGCCCAGCTCCACGAGAGGGATACCTCACCTGATCAGTGGTAGGACCGTCACAATTTCAGGACCCTTAGTCTTACGAGGCTCTGGGAGCTCAGTTCTGAAGATGCGGGAGACGCCAGTCGATGCTTGAGTAAGGATTTTGTGTGTGCTTTCTGTGCTTAGCCTACGACCATAGTCTATGTATGGGGTCACATCATGTGGGTACGTGTGTATCATTCTGTAGAGTTATGATCTATATATATAGTAACGTCTTCGGTAGTAGACATCGCCTAAGAGCTTTTATAGTTATTAGATTTATTTTATTCTCTCTTTCCCCCTCTCTTGTTTGGCATCCAGCCTAGAGCTGTGGCCCAATTAGAGGATATTAGATGGGATTAAAATTTAAACATTGTTAGAATATGTTAATCCTAATGGGGTAAGATAATAACACTTGATGATTGAAAATGCTTTAAAATATTTTAAAAGAAAATATTTGTCAACCTAGCTTTTCGAACTCAGGCTTGACCCCTTATTGAAATACTTGCATACATAGCATATTTTGTTAGGGTAGAGTGACTTGTTGAGTACGCCATGTACTTAGGACAGCACCCTTTCTCGCTTTCAGGAGATAGAGAAGCCAGTGAACCGGACTACAACTTCGATGACGTGAATGACGAGGAGGAGATAGGTTTCTCGCCTATACTCAAGTTACGTGTGGAGATGGATCGCCCATGAATACTCCAGCTGTTGATTTCGCTTCTGCATTTGTCTCACCGCGTCCGTTAGATGTGATGTTTTTTTCTCTCTTGGTCTACATGCCATGCTCTTATACCCAAATGATGATGTTTAACTTATAGAGATGAAACCATATTGATCTATCTTATCTTTGAGTCTTGATCTTTTTATGGTTTTATGGTATTACTTATATATTGATGTATAAGCTATCCTACTGGAAGTGGCTATGAATTACAAAGGGTTTAGTTTTACCTTTGGGTAAAATCGGATCGTCACAGGTGGGCTGGACGAGAACAAGGTGGCAGCAGCTCGGCTCTAGAACTCCGACATCAGCATTGACTCTCTTGCTGTTGTCATCGTCTGTCCGTCTTTGTTGCTGAGTCCGTCAAGTTCGTCGGTGTAGCAACGTGGAGCGCATCAGTCTACTTCGTCGTCCACGAGACATACATTTATCGTCCCTTCTCTTCCATCCTACAGTAGCTCGTTCTCATTCTCAGGTTCTCTTATTGGATTCTTTCCATCTACAAATATGTTCCCTTCCTCAAGAATCAAGATCTATTCTCAATCTTATTTTAAGGTTGAAGCTACAGGTTCTAAATTAACTTTGAAAATACAATGGTTGATGCTTGCAAGATTTCAATCCAGTTCATCGGAGGCCTCCATGTCAGCTTCTAGGGTAGGGATTTCTAATCGCCATGGCTGAGGAGAGCACTTTGTTTGCCTAGAGCCCTTGTTCGCTGGATCTGGAAGCCGGCAAACTTTCTCGCCGGCGGCGGAAACATACATTCGCATGAATTTGTGCTTTAGCTAATCTGTCAGCCGAGCCAGGGCGTTTGTTGGAGCCGGGTACTGCTGAGTCGTGCGGGAGCCAAGCTTCATGAGGGAGTCAAACGGGAATTCTTGGAGCCAAGCACAGGAAGCGCGGGACGCCGTTGGATCTCCTGCAATGTCCACGCGGCAGCAAACTAGAGGGGGTCCGCACAGCTGCAAATTACGGACGGTCCGCACCTAATTTATTTCCCATGCCACCAGTTTATATAGAGAGCAGAGCAGAGCCAGTTGGGTCTGCAGCTTGCCTCCAACGCATTTCGGTGCACCAGACCTGGTTGTCATGCTGACAAAAGAGTACACTATCTTAATTTCGAGACTAGTACTCATTTTATCATACAATAAGTTTACCTCTGATTTTGGTCAGATTGACCGGTAATTTTTCTATAAATCTAATCAAGCTTAACAGTATGAGGCTCATTTTTAGATTTATCATAAGAAATAGTTTCGTAACATACAATTTGGATGTTGTTATAGGTGATGGAATTAAATTCTAGTGTGTCGGATACTTTGGTGGAAAAGTATCTGTTTCACCTCACATTGCACCTTGACCTGAACCATCTGTTAACACGCACCCATTAGTGTGTCGTTTGTCATGTTTAAAATAGGGCTTTTATTTATAATATAACGTTAATCAAGATTGTAAACATTTGACTTTGACCAAACCTAAGAAGTATTTTGTGCGGCAAGAAGCCACTCTTTCGGTGATGTTACTCTTAATAAATGCTAATAACTGCTTACTACCTCATCGAACTTAAAACAATCTGGCACACACGTTGCTGGAGTCTCCCTCAGCTTCTGCATGATATCCCACCGGCCCGCTGCAACTTGCCGTTCTTCGGAGCCGTCGGCGTACGGCGACGGCAATCCGTTCGTTATCGATACTTCCTCCATATAAATATAACCATTTGTTGACTTATAGATATTATATTTGATGATTTATTTTATTTAAAAAAATTGTAAAATTATAAAAACAAAAAAATCATACTTAAAATATATTTGATAATAAAGTAAATCATAACAAAATAAATAATATTTTTAAATAAGACAATGATCAAAGATGATGTTTAAAATTCAACGCATCCAAAGAATATCGTGTTTCTTATGACATCTCCTCTAGGATAATCAGGCAATGACAAGTCCAACGGGTGGGCCGCGCGACCCACCCCCAGATTTGACCATGCAGCGGCTCCCCTATAAATAAATAAATAAAATTCCAATCCTGTCGTCCCCGACCCTAGCACCGGCTGAGTGCTGGAAGAACTAAACGCGAGAGCAAGGAATAGTTCTATACAGGGAAAAGATTTGATGGAGTTGGGAGTAGCCGGTGACATATATGTGTATGTATATAAATATGTTATTCCGCTGAATAGTGTTGTACGTGTCACACGTAGCAGGACACGTACGTACGTCTTTGCCTCTTTGGAGGTCCACATGATGCGCGCGCGAGTCCGGGTCGCCTGGAACGAACTTACCAGAGACAGCTACAAGCTTTGAGCTTTAGCACCTGCGTGTTTTTACACGCAGCAACCATCTGAAACCAGAGGCGGACCTGCCGGTCGGGTCACACAGGCCGTGGCCCGAGTCTTGGTCTAGCAACCAAAGTCTCCATCACTGTTTATTAGCAGTACAATACAACAAATCTCGTAGTTGCCCATAAATACAGTATTAAGTGCAACCCACATAAGGCATAAAAAAACCCAACACACGACCATGAACAATGCTGGATCGCATCTACTCTGATCACCATTTTCTACACCTAGTTTTAGCCCGAGTCTTAAACAGATACTGGGTCCGCCACTGTCTGAAACGACACCTACAAGCCAGTTCCCAACATCTTTTCTCCTCTGAAGTATATATGAAAAAACAAATGAATGGAGTTGTGCGGAATGTGTTATTTTTTCTACAGGCAATTTATCGAATGTCAATGTTCCACGAGGACACTGATACGAAGTACTCAATTTTTTGGCATTTTATCCAAGCGGTCCTAACTACTCCCCTAACTTAACCAAAACGGTAGTGTCTAAATTGCACAACATATGATGATTTGTCTAATGGAGATAATGGGTTAAACTGGGGATAGAGGTCGTAATTTTCACAGCACTCTGCACTTTGCAGATAAAATGTAAGTGGAGTCTAGCACTGAGATTGAGCGTAAGTCAGACAAAAACAAGAAGCAATAGTTTTCTTCTTTTGTTCATTCTAACTTGTACTAGACCATTATTATTGATTTTATTATATTTTAATGATATTTTCTAAGCATTTTTAATTTCTACGGTCATATGTCATGTTAAATTTATTATGTGTCAGAAAAATTTTTTTGGCCCACCCTCAATCTCAGTGCTAGACTCGCCACTGTAACCAGGATCGAGTATAGGAGAACACTCAACGAAGCGAGTTACAACACCACATACATTCATACAAGACCATAATATTTTACATCATGGTATAATACAATCAGTTTTTCAAAAACAAACTAAAGGTATACAGCCAAAAAACTTATTACAACATAAGTGAAAAGAACAAATGAGTTTGCAATGGAAATTGGTTGACAATAGAAACTTTATTCCAAACTAGTTCAACTAACTAGGGGCCTACATCCTTCAAACAGGACTGATCTTCTATTCCATAAGGGGACGGGATGCGTTCCTGACTGAAAGAAACCTCCCACCGGAAGTTGCTCCCCTCCTAGCACGTTCTTAGACTAGCCATACGGATATGGCTCATTACCTCAAAGGCATTATGAATGAAGCCCGGGGTATCTAATACTTAGTAAGGCTGATCCGTCAACATGACTCGCTAAAGCTGACGCGTAGTATGCAAAGGCATTCTGGCTGTCGATGACTCAACCTTACAAAAACAACGCTACTAGTGGATCCTTACATTCAACTTTTAGCTCAAGATTAAGTTTATTTCAGAATAAAGTTTTGCAACCTGCAACTATGCAATCAAGTTTGCAAGCAAAACTTGTTTAGCTGAACCAACTCTTCTCTTCTCATAACTCTTGATTAACTACAATGCAACAAGAGAGACAAGCGATACTCATTGTTGCGAGCGACAGCGATTCAAATCGATTTTTCACTAGCTGGGAATAACCCGACTACACGACATATACACACCGCATTGGTCGTATATGACAACTTTTCCCACTAACACCTTACAGAGATTGATCTGTTTCCAACTCCCCAAAAAATATGGAGACCCCATGTGATACCCGTCTCAAACGTTATCCGTGAGCGACCAACATTTCCCTCCCGTGAGACTTCACTAACAGTCAGAAAAAGAAAGTTGACTACGTCCAACAACTGGAGTAGTTAGGGTACTGAAAGGACCGAGTGACCGAGAGGGGGGGGGGAGGGAGGAATCGGGAACTCGCACTATATACCAAATTCGCCAATTACTAAACCGACCACTCAAAACAACTCCTACAAAATTCTAGTGGTGATCACACTAGCAAGATGATAGCCCTATAAAAGGAACAACAACCTATGCATACTAGTGGATCACATAAGGCAATACAACTTCTATGTAAGCTAGTAATAAAGCAACATAGAAGCACACAACAAGCTAGCAAAGAAGCCTACTCATGCAAAGCTACAAGATAAAGAACTAGAGCAAACAAGCATGAGTAGCACAATACATACAAGGGTGAGCAATCAAGCCAATGCAACTCCTATACATGCTAGTGATCAAATACGAAAGCTCAAACATTACTAGCAAGCAAGAAGTCTATTCATGCAAGTCAACAAGGTAATCAACTAGAGCAAGCTAAGCACACAAGCATGAATAGCACGGTATGTAAATACGGAAAGTAATGCATCAACGTAAGGAGTAGAGAAGGGGATGGATCATGATTTTTTTCCTAGGTCTCAGAAGGATGGCGCCTTCCCTAATCCTCGTTGGACCGGCGGGATACCAATGTGGAGTTCTCGCCCACGAGCTCGCAATCACTCCCGAAGTGAAGACATGGTGCGTGTCACCGCTGCCACCAAGGCACAAGCTGGCCTCCCTCGAGAACTTGCCGGACTTCCCGAGCCGACACGAGTGCTCACTATTGATGCCCCTTTCACCGGTGGGCTCAAACCGTGTACAAAGGTGTGACGGCTTTCACAACCAATCACGATAGATTCGATCACTGACACCTAACTGGTCTAGGTCTCTCCATAGACCAAGAGTAATAGTCTAGATCACACCCTCAAGGACATCCTAACCTTAGATATGCAAGATGCTCTAGTTACTCTCACTTAGCACTCTCAAGATATGCAATATGTCCTCCTAGTGCTTTCCTCTTTTCCTCTTGGACCTTACCAAATGCTCTCAGGTATTCCACTAGTCAAGAGAGATCTCCAATACCCCAGCAACGAAGTTATATAGACTTCCAACCTCCAATTAGTCGTTGCTCCACGAAATCTCCTTTCCGGTCACTGACTGACCGAACTGTCCGGTCACTGCCTGACCGGACCATCCGGTCACTGTAGGAACGGCTCCCAGAGCCGTTATCTTCACTGTGCGCTAAAGATCTCGTACTGTTCGGACCGTCCAGTCAGACTTTCTCTCTCTATTACAGAAACATTCCAGAGCTCGCTTCCTCGCTGCCCTGAGTTGACTTGTAGACCAGACCGTCCGTTTGGTCTGTAGACCGGACCGTTTGGTCTGTAGACCGGACCGTCCGGTCTCTATGGACTCTGACTCAGGCAGTTTCCTCGCTGAGTCTTCTCGCTGGATTTCCTGTTCCCTTAGTGACCGTACAGTCCGGTCTCCACTGACCCTTCTGTCCGGTCACTCTGTCCGGAAGCTGAAACTCATCGTCCTCACTTGACTTCGTTTCCTGGCTTCTCCGAACAGCTCCTTGGCTTCTCCACTGTCACCTAGTGCCTGTGATTTCACTGAGCATTCATGCACATCACCGACTAGACATGACCTAACAGAAATGACCTAGACCCCCTTGATAGTCCGGTTTTTCCTATGGACTCAAAGCCCTAACAACTAGACAAGTGTTCCCAACACTTGCTACAAAGCTTGTCCTTAGTCCTCATTCATCTCCATCAACCCTTGGACTCTATCAAGCTCATCAAGCCTCCATGCTTATAGTCATTGTCATCAATCGCCAAGGCCACCACCGACAATCATCATAAAGTAGATAGGGTTTCCTACACGAACAACACTCGTATACACATTAGTCATATTTCATGTTTGTCATTCATCACCAAAACATCATACCTTGGGGTGACCTCAATGGTCATGATCCTTACAATCTTTCCTTTTTTGATGATGGATGACAACCACTATTATGATGATCCAAAACGGACGAGAAACAAGAAACCAAAGGAAAAGAAAGGATTGAAAGGTGATTACCTTGGTCCTTACCATGGAAGTAGTCTCCCCCTTAAAATGTGCTAGGTGTTTGAGGAAGAACTACCTAATCACGTAGCACACTTGATGTCAATCTTGAGTTGAATTTTGCGCCCGTCTTGGTGTCGTGATTGATGATCTTGTTGAAGTAGACACGCACCAAAGACATCGAGTTCATGTCAGTGTAGATATACATTGTTGTCCTAGACATGTATCATTGTTTTTCTTCTTCATATCGGTGTAGATGTTCATCTTGACATGATCTTCATGTGTATTCCAAGTGAACATGCACCATTGTCTTGATCATCTTCATTTGATCTTCATGTTCTTCTCTTTATCACTTGATAGCTTTCTTGTATCTTCTTATTCTTCTCCCCTTCTTGGTGGTTGATCTTCATTTCTTTCCCTTTGTATTTTCTTGACCTTTGACTTGGTTTTTGGATCTTCATGTTCTTCTCCTACTTTGTCACCTATCACCAAAAACCAAACACAAAATATAAGAGAACCAAGGAGCAAATAATAAATGGCAAGAGTTAGGAAACTCCTCCTTTCTCGGTGCTCCTCCTTGGTCATGATTGTGTTCCACTGGAGCTCCCCCTACACACATGACTCAACAACAAATTCCTCAAATATGCAAAGGTTAGTCATTAGTGTGTTGGGAATCTATGAGCCACTTGTCTTTAAGCCGCGCGAGTATATTTAACCTCGGAGCTCGGTTGAACGTGACTCAATGGGCATAAAACACAATGATCACTATGTGATCATCTAGAGAGTCATATACTTACATTGTAAATAAGAAACTCCCCGTAGAAACATGCTTGGAAGCATGTAAGGTGTCACAATGCAAAAATGCATGAATGGAAAGAATGCAAATGCAACAAGCATACAAATGCCTGATGCGATGCTAAAGGAAAGAGAGAGAACCGCTACAAACCAAAGAGTCAACGACGAGTTTTTTCCTTCTCGAGCTTACTCACAATGGACCATTCTTCAAAGCCTTGGGTACACCATGAACCACCATCCCAAGCTTAACCCATGTCCATTGCTATCTCAATGAGGTCCGAAGTCAACCTACAAAAGAAGAGAAACAAGCACAAAACAAGGACACAAACAACAAAACAAAACAAACACTATACATATTTACGAAGGACAAGCTTAAGGGTTACTCATGTGAAGTTGGAGAGGTCGAGAACATTGAGTTCTCCCCTTAGCTTGGTGAAGATATCTGCCAATTGTTCATGAGTTTGCACACTCACCAACTCGATGTCCTTCTTCTCAACATGGTCCCTTATGAAGTGATGCTTCACTTGAATGTGCTTTGCATGACCATGATCTCCAGTTTTGAGAGTCATCTTGATTGCCGCCTCACTATCACAATATAGTGGCATTTGAGTGTAGTCGAGGCCATAATCCAAGAGCGTTTGCCTCATGTAGAGAAGTTGGGCACAACACGCCCCCGCTGCCATGTACTCCTCTTCGGCTGTAGATAGAGCCACTGAGTTTTGCTTCTTCGAGCTCCAAGATTCTAGAGATCTTCCAAGAAATTGGTAGCCCTTAGAAGTACTCTTCCTGTTCACTTTGCGGCCCGCGAAGTTCGAATCCGAATACCCAAGTAACTCAAAGCTTGTTTCTCTAGGATACCATAATCTCATGGTAGATGTGTACTTGAGGTATCTCAATATCCTTTTCACTGCCTTCAAGTGTGACTCTTTTGGATTTGCTTGGTAGCATGCACACAAGCATACACTAAACATGGTGTCCGGTCTTGAGGCGGTGAGATAAAGCAAAGAATCAATCATAGATCTATAAAGCTTAGGGTTTACCGGTTTCCCTTTCACATCATCATCCAAGGGTTTGCTTGTTGCCATAGGTGTGTGCAAAGGCTTGCAGTTTTCTATGTTGAATCTCTTGAGAATGTCCTTGGTGTATTTTTCTTGATAGATGAAGTTTCCCTCTCTCAATTGATTGACTTGAAAACCAAAGAACACATGCAATTCTCCAATCATTGACATTTGAAACTCCCTAGCCATCATTTCTCGAATTTTTTTATTGAACTTCTCATTGGTTGACCCATAGATGATATCATCCACATAGATTTGGCACACAAAAAGGTCCTTCCCAGCATGCCTTGTGAACAAGGTGTTGTCAATGCTTCCAATGGTAAATCTATTCTTGAGTAGAAAATTCCTCAAGTGTTCATACCATGTCCTTGGAGCTTGCTTGAGACCATAGAGCGCTTTCTTCAACTTAAACACATGTCTTGGACGCTTAGGATGCTCAAACCCTGGAGGTTGTTCCACATAGACTTTCTCAATGCTCTCTCTATTCAAGAAGGCACTTTTCACATCCATTTGATAGAGCTTGAAGCCATTATGTGATGCATAAGTAATCAAGATCCCAATTGCCTCAAGATGAGCCACGGGAGCAAATGTTTCTTCAAAGTCAATGCCCGCCACTTGAGAATATCCCTTAGCCACTAGGCGAGCCTTGTTCTTGACAATGGCCCCTTTCTCATCTTGCTTGTTCTTGAAGACCCACTTAGTGCCAACCATATTATGATTCTTGGGTCTTTCCACCAATTTTCATACCTTGCATATCTCTGAAAGTTGTTCAATTTCTCTTGCATGACAATAACCCACTTGTGATCATCCATTGCCTCTTCCATTATTGTTGGCTCAATCATGGAGACAAAAGAGAAGTTCTCAATAGCAACAGTTGTCTCCTCATCATTTCCTTCATTCACATAGCTGGGCTTGTATTGATTTCTCGTTGTCCTCAGTCCTTGAGATGGGCTTCCAATGATCAAGTCACAGGAATGATCCTTGTTGATAGCTTTGGGTCTAGGATGATGTTCTTCTTGAGTGGGAGGAGGTCTAGATGATGTATTTTGTGCATCATGGGTTGCTTGCTCTCTAGATATATGAGTGTCTTGGATTTTGAGAGAAGTGGCAGAATCACTCTTATGTTTTCTTGTTTTGGACTTAGAGCTTGGAATGGATGAGGATGTATCTTGTGATGAGCTTGGAGAAGTGGCTTGTGGTGAAGTATGTGGAGAAGCTTATGGCTCACTACTCACTGGGGTTCCCTCATCACTTGGTGGGTGTACTCTCACTGAATTTTGAGAGGAGCTAGAAGGTGTGTTGGTGACATCTTGGGCAGGTTCTTACACCTCAGAGGAAGAGGTAGGTTGAGGAGGAGTAGAGGGCTCATCAATATCACCATCATTGGCCTCGTGGGGTAAAACCTCGCCCACGAGCATGTTCCTCAAAGCTTCCCTCATAGGCTCATCCTCAATGTTCACTTCATAAAACTCATCTCCCTTCTGAGAATCATTTGACTCATCAAATTGCACATCATAAGATTCTTCCACATAAACTGTGGCTGAGTTGTAGACCCTATATGCTTTAGAAGTCCCTGAATACCCAACAAGAATGACTTTATCAGTTCTGCTCTCAAACTTTCCTGGCTTTCTCCTCTTCTTGAGAATGTAGCAAGTGCAGCCAAAGACCCGGAATAGGATACATTAGGTTTTTGTCCAACCAATAGCTCATAAGGTGTCTTCTTCAACAACCAATGTAGATAGACACGGTTGGAAGTGTAGCAAGCCGTGTTGATTACTTCTGCCCAAAACCTCTCATGAGTCCCATACTCATCTAGCATTGCACAGGCTAGAGTGATGAATGTCTTGTTCTTCCTCTCCACTACTCCATTTTGCTCCGGAGTATATGTAGCGGAGAATTCATGTTTGATCACTTTCTTGTCACAATACTACTCCACAGTTGTGTTCTTGAACTCAGTCCCATTGTCACTCCTTATCTTCACAATGCTATACTTGAATTCATTTTTTGCCCTCCTAGCAAACTTTCTGAAGATATCACTTGCTTGAGACTTATCCACAAGAAAGAAGGTCCAAGTGTATCTTGTGAAGTCATCAATAATCACCAAGTAATATAGATTGCCTCCCAGACATTGTAATGTGTTGGCCCAAATAAATCCATGTGCAAGAGCTTTAGAGGACGAGATGTAGACATGAATGACTTGGTGGGAAGTGAAGATGCAACTTGTTTTCTAGCCTGACAAGCACTGCACAGTCTGTCATTCTCAAAGGTTACATCATTGATTTCTTCAACTAGATTCCTCTTGACAATCTTCTTAAGTTGATTCATTCCAACATGTGTCAATCTTCTATGCCACAACCATCCCTTGGTTGCCTTAGTGAATAGACAAGTACTTAGTGACATATTGCTTGACTTGAAGTCCATGACATACAAGTTTCCATGCCTCACTCCACAAAATACTAGCCTTTTCTTTGCATTCTCAATCATTGCACCATCCCCATCAAATGTGCACTTGAATCCTATGTCACAGAATTGAAAAATAGACAGGAGATTGGAATTGAGGGTTTTCACAAGAAAGACCTTAGAGAGATGGAGGTCCTCTGTAATGGCCACCTTCCCTGAGCCTCTAACTTCCCCCTTTAAGTTATCCCCAAAAGTCGCCTTCTCACTATCTTTGTCTTCATCAATGTTGGTGAACATGGTTGGCTTCCCGGTCATATGTTTAGGGAACCCACTATCAAGAATCCAATGAGTACCTCCACTCTTGTAGTTGACCCTACTGGTAGCCATAAGACAAGCACTAGAGGAAGAAGGGTTAGTATCCACAGCATTACTTGATTGGCTGGTACCAAACTCATCGTGTCGAATGATAAGCCTATCCTCATAGATAGGGATTCTCGCAATCCCTTCCTGAAGTCTCCTCCTGATGGGATAGTGAGGAGCGCGATACGTCCAATGTCCATGACCATCCCCTATGTGCACATTGTCGAGGTCAATGTAGTAATGGGGAGGATCATAGAGGCGAGTGACATGCTCAAGCACATGTTCCAGTTGTGAGTGGAGCACGAGTATCATCTCCATTGCTCTCTTTATTGAGAGCTCATGCCTTTTGTTGACTGCCTCCTCAAGTAAGAAACCCCTCTCAGAAGTTGTGATTTGTTGGAGGAGCTTGTCATTCACTTCATGTGGTGCAATCCTCCGAAGGCCTCTGAAGGAGTTTATCCTGCACACAATATCATATATGCTTAAGAGAGTATCACAAAGGTCATCATTCAGATTAGTCACAAATTCACCAAGTTGAAAGATGAGATCCTGTTGGTGAGCTCGACGAAGATGCCAAAGGTGATCTTGAGGAGGAGGAGGTGGAAGAGGTGGGGGCGTCGGAGCCGTAGTCATGAGATTGATCATCTCAAATGATTGAGTGAGCATTGTTGTTGGCGCTTTCCCTACATGAATGTGTGGTCCACTCAAAGTGCTTGGAGTAGAGCTTGGAATGGCACTTGAGGTAGAGCTTGACGAAGCGCTTGATGATGAGCTTGGTGAAGTTCTTGATCCGAAGGGGTTGTAGAAGCTATTGCAAGGTAATCTTGTGGAGAGATCAAAGAAGTTTGAGCTCGAAGCTACTTCTTTCCCTTTGCTTGAAGATGTTCCATGGTTTGCCTTGGAAGTCTTCTCCCCGGTCCAGCTTGCGGTAATCTCCTCATCCTCAAAGAGCAACTCAATCACATCCTCGACGGAGAGACCCTTCTCCATGAGAAGGTTGAGGGCAGTGTAGAAGAGCTTGCTACTAGGGAGCAAGGTGAGGATCTTCTCAACTATCACGATCTTGAGAAGCTTGAAGGATTCTTCATTTGATTCAATCTTGTCCATAATACCTTGCAAGCGAATAAGAGAGTCAAGTAAGTCCTCATTATCTTTACCATGAAGAGCAAAGAACTCCTCAACAAGAGAATCACTAGCAAGATCAAGAGCCACACTATCATCAATCCTAGTCATGCTAGTGGAGCAAGCAAGATCAAAAGAACCAACACCATCAATCATCACAATAGGCACACTAGTAGAGCAACCTATCAAGTTATCACTAGAAGAATCTAGGCACTCATTAGGACTAGGCACATCGACACAATCATCATACATATGATTATCGGTACAGGCATTGGCAAAGTCCATAAGAGTATCCATCAACTCATCCGGAATCATGGCATTTAGATAGCTTTTAAAGAAATACTTCCATGAGCCATGATCCGGCCCCGAATAGGATGACATCCCAACTCAATACAATTACTACTCAAGGCGGTTAAGCCCTATGATGAGCACTTGGCACTGATACCACTTAAAAGGACCGAGTGACCGAGAAGGAGGGGGGGGGGGATCGGGAACTCGCACTATGTACCAAATTCGCTAATTACTAAACCGATCACTCAAAACAACTCCTACATAATTCTAGTGGTGATCACACTAGCAAGATGATAGCCCTATAAAAGGAACAACAATCTATGCATACTAGTGGATCACACAAGATAATACAACTTCTATGCAAGCTAGTAATAAAGCAACGCGGAAGCACACAACAAGCTAGCAAAAGAGCATACTCATGCAAATCTATAAGATAAAGAACTAGAGCAAACACGCATAAGTAGCACAATACATACAAGGGTGAGCAATCAAGCCAATGCAACTCCTATACATGCTAGTGATCAAATGCAGAAGCTCAAACATTACTAGCAAGCAAGAAGCCTATTCATGCAAGTCAACATGGTAATCAACTAGAGCAAGGTAAGCACAAGCATGAATAACACGGTATGTAAATGCGGAAAGTAATGCATCAACATAAGGAGTAGAGAAGGGGATGGCTCATGATTTTTTCCCGAGGTCTCGGAAGGATGACGCCTTCCCCTAATCCTCGTTGGACCACTCCCACCGGAGTCCCGGTCCATCCCCCCACCAATATGGAGTTCTCGCCCACGAGCCCGAAATCACTCCCGGAGTGAAGACACGGTGCGCGTCACCGCTGCCACCAAGGCACAAGCTCGCCTCCCTCGAGAACTTGTCGGACTCCCCGAGCCGACACGGGCGCTCACTATTGTTGCCCCTTTCACCGACGGGCTCCAACTGTGTACAAACGTGTGACGGCCTTCACAACCAATCATGATAGGCTCGATCACCGACACCTAACCGGTCTAGGTCTCACTATAGACCAAGAGTAACAGCCTAGATCACACCCTCAAGGACACCCTAGCCTTAGATGTGCAAGATGCTCTAGTTACTCTCAAGATATGCAATATCTCCTCCTAGTGCTCTTCTCTTTTCCTCTTGGAACTTACCAAATGCTCTTAGGTATTTCAATGGCCAAGAGAGGTCTCCAAGACTCCAGGAACGAAGTTATATAGGCTTCAAACCTCCAACTAGCCATTGCTCCACGAAATCTCTTTTCCGGGCGTACTAACCGGATTGTCCGGTCTCTGCCTGACAGGACCGTCCGGTCACTACAGGAACGGCTCTCAGAGCCGTTATCTTCATTGTGCACCGAAGATCTCGTATTGACCGGACCGTCCAGTCAGACCTTCTCTCTCCATTACAGAAATAGTCCAGAGCTCGCTTCCTCGCTGCCCTGAGTAAACTTGTACAGACTAGACCGTTTGGTCTATAGACCGGACCATCCGGTCTCTACGGACTCTGACTCAGGCAGTTTCCTCGCTGAGTCTTCTCGCTGGATTTCCTGTTCCCTTAGTGACCGTATAGTCCGGTCTCCACTGACCCCTCTGTCCGGTCACTCTGTCCAGAAGCTGAAACTCATCGTCCTTGCTTGACTTCGTTTACTGACTTCTCCGAACAGCTCCTTGGCTTCTCCACTGTCACCTAGTGCCTGTGATTTCACTGAGCATTCATGCACATCACCGACTAGACATGACCTAAGAGAAATGACCTAGACCCACTTGATAGTCCAATTTTTTCTATGGACTCAAAGCCCTAACAACTAGATAAGTGTTTCTAACACTTTCTTCATAGCTTGTTCTTAGCCTTGATCCATCTCCATCAACTCTTGGACCCCATGAAGCTCATCAAGCCTCCATGCTTGTGGTCATTGTTATCAATCGCCAAGGCCGCCGCCGACAATCATCATAAGGTAGATAGGGTTTCCTACACGAACAACACTCGTGTAGACATTAGTTATATTTCATGTTTATCATTCATCACCAAAACATCATACCTTGGGATGACCTCAATGGTCATGATCCTTATAGGTACATCAGCTTATTGGGTCCCATATATACCAGCATGTACATCGGTATATTCAATACTTGCTCACCAGGCTGACAACGACATGGTCCTTAATCGATACAGACGGGGCTACCACCTTGTAAAACCCAGTCTTTGCTCTTTCCCCTACAAGCCCGTCCGGTCTCAGTTTTATCATCAACTTCCACTTGAGCTGACACTAATCTCAATCAACTTAAAGCCTTCATGCTTTAAGAACATCCTATATAGTGCTACCGATACTCCTATGATATAAGAATAGCGACTATCGTGCCACCTATACCTGTATAGTATATAAATCATAGGAAGTGGTAGTGATGCAGGTGGGGTGTCATTCAATTCATGAAACCTAATGCACAATCATGACTCGACTGACTGTGGATAAAATAAAGAATTTAAAAACATATGTGGGATGCACCGGAGTTTGCCTTAGGGTTCGTTTGGACGCGACGCTTCAGGTGCGGTATCGGTCTCGACGATCACCACCTCGGGTTCGATCTCAATAGGCTGCTCAACAATCTCGGGTCCTATACGATTCGTCAATACGCCGCGAGTTAGTGTTAGCAATGCATGGATGCGAAATGCAATGCTTGAAATGATGGTTTGACAAAATGAAAAAACACTAGTCAATTATCTTATCTGAAGAATTTCCCTCTAATTAAAAGTGGTTAAGCCTATTAATTAAGAGGAATTAATCATTCTTAAACAAAGATCAATTGCCCTTAATTACCCTATTATAAATTAATACAACCTAATAGGATAATAATAAAACATTAAACCTTGCATTTTTAGATTAATTATTAAATTAAAGATTATTTTCTATGACTATATAAATGCCCATAATTATAGGAAATTAAATGTTTATTTTTATTTTTCAAAGTGATAAAGAGAAACATTTAGAGCCTAATAAAATTGGTCTCACGGTTTTAGTAAGTCTAATTCGTTATAAATTATTTAAGTTAGTGGAATTATTTTTATATATGAAAATCTAGAAAATAATCAGCCAATGAAATTGTGGCCACATAGGGCCAGACGGTGGCCCAGCTGCAGGCATCCGGCCAAGCTCACGGGCAGGGCCGGCAGGGCAAGGGAAACACGAAGGCAGGGTCAGGATGGCGGTTGCTCATCGAAACAGGGATGACAGCGGACAACGACGGAAAAACTAGCTTCTACAGGGCGACAGCGAACGGAAAAACCCGGAGCAGAGGACCACCCATGGACGAAAACGATCAAAAGGGGCTCTAGCTGATGCGCAAACAACTAAGCAAACCGGGCCGCCCCTGAGGGGAGGGCTGGCAGGGCGGTCGCCCAGGGCCCCTGAATCCAAGGGGCCCCTCCCATTGACGTGTTTGTGTATAAGGTTCATCGTATGTGCATGGCTGCTTGTTCCACTCCAGCTCGGCAAGGCAACTATATCACGCGACCATGTAGTCTGTTTTATTTTTTGTTATACAAGTCAGGAAATTGAAAGCGGCCTACATTAATTGAGAAAGCCAGAAGTCAGAAAGCAAGCAAGCAGGAAGCCAGAAGCTGCACGCCAACTGCCATGTTCCTCATTCGTTCAAAAAAAAACATGGTGACAGTATTCTGCTATCGCCAATCGAGTGCCAATCTAGTCATCTAGTGAACGGCGAACATGCCCCTTAATCTGTACATACTGTCTAGTCCCCTTTACTGAGGACCTAACTTATGCTAATTGTTGTCCTTAATTTCTCATAACATGATAGCTGAATAGATTAGTTTATTTGATTAATATCATGTTGATTAGAAAGTATATATCACACAACAAAAAAAGAAAATAGAGAAAATAAGAGCATAAATTCTTAGAATCACAGAGAGTAGTCATGGACAAATTCTAGTATTTATAGAGGGCCCAGGTCTCTAGATTCGCATCGGACCTCTAAAATCTCAGGAACGGCACTGTAAGCAAACCTCCATTGCAAGGAATTTGACTAAAACTAGCCGAAGCAATCGAATTTTGGAGATGAATAGAGGAGTCACAGGTGCTCGCAGAGAAATGGAATCGGCTCCAAATCGCGGCTACGGCAGGTGGCAGCGATTGGTGGCCATAGGGAGTAAGAGGGAGAGGTGGTGTAGTGGTTTGAGGGGTTGGGCCGGTCGAGGAGGCGTCGGAGCGACGGGGACCGAGCTCGAGCCGGCAACAATGGTGGTGGCTTGCTTTCGGTTTACAACAGGGAGAAGAGAAAGAACGAGAGACTGAGAGTAATGAAGCGGAAAAGGGATAGAGTCGGGGAGATTTTTCTCCCGGACGCGCAGGCGACGCGCAGGGCCAGCAAAGCAAGCAGCTTGCGTGTCCTCCAGGCTGCATGCCGGCCACCAACGCCGAAGCCATGCTCTGCTGGGAGAGACGTGAGAAGGAGAAACGTGGGTGGGGCTCAGTCGGGTCCCACGGGTGTCAATTTTGCAAAAAGGCCCCTCCCAGGGAAATTTATCAACAAGGATCTTGCCAAAAAGTATAAAATTACCCAAAAATTCAAGGGGAAATTACAAATATTCTAAAACTTTTTTATTATTGGCCAAAGTTCAAATTTTAAACTTCTTTATTTCCCTATTTTTTTAACGGAAAGAGAGTTCAAATTTGATTGATTACTTTTTTGTAAAACTGAAACTCAAAATTTTTCTCACAACATCATGAATTATTTTTGCACACAAAATGCTTGTGCTCATGTCATGAAATGCACATACTCATTTTATCTCTATCAGGGTTGTTATATTTCTACCCCTGGCTTGTCTTCTAATTGTGATTTTACTCCTCCTTTTTTAACTTTGTGATTTTATCTCTGATTTTTTAAAATAAAGCTAGAAGTTACACTTCTATTTGCGATTTTACCCTGATTGTTTTTAAAACTAAGGATAAAATCACAACCATAAGGATATCTTATAGCTTCATTTTGAAAAAAAATAGAGGTAAAATCACAAAGTTAAAAAAAAAAGGGATAAAATCACAATTAGAAGGCAAAGCAGAGTAGAAATATAAATGTCGCTATAGTAAATACTAAATAGGCGTCAAACAGCTGATGAAACAACCGAAGGGAGGTGCCACAAGTTCATTTCAAGCTATCGAACCCGCCATTGAATGAAGGGTTAATTACAAAAATCACCCCATAACTTACTTGGAGTTTGAGATTCCCACCCATAAGTTATTTTGTTGTGAATTTTCATCCACCCAATGAGTATTATTACAAAAACCACCCTAATATGCACATGTTTAATTAATTCAACATGTTTTTATTTATTTAGAGTACACAATGATGTTCTTATCAAACGTACAAAATTTTGAAAGTATAATCTTCATATTTTTTATAGAAAATTTATAGAAAAAAATATTAATTAAAGTTCAATGTTATTTCATAAAGTTTGAGATTTGGATACACTTTTTTACATAAGAGGAGTCAAACTCATTAAAAATCTTTAACAATATTAAATTTGTTTAAGTTAGTTTATTTTTAAATTTATATCAATGAAAATTTATGAAATCAATTAAACATTTGTCAATTGGGGTGGTTTTTGCAACAAAACTTATTGGATGGATGAAGATTTATAATAAAATAATTTATAGGTAGGAATCTCAAACTCTAAGTAACTTATAGGATGATTTGCACAATTATCCTTTGAATGAATGAAGTACTGTTTGAAAAAACGCATATTTATCAAAACTAGCAAAATACCCATGCGATGTTACGGGCTAAAAAAGTAGAATTTGACAATATGTCACGGGTATCACGTTAGCGTGTTACAAAGCTTTGAATATAAAGAAAAAAACTCAAACCAACTACACGGTTTTATCCTTCAATTTTGTATCATTTATGTAATATGTTTCTATTGGTTTACACTGATTCTCTATTTTTAAATTTAATTTAATAAGAAAAGGAAAAATAGATCAAAAACAAAAAGGATCAATAAAAGAAAAGGACGGTTATCGCGCGACACCCCGTCTGCGCTCCACTGTCCCAATATGTAAGACCAAGATCAGTACCTAATGTCTAAAGATTTCTATAAGCTTTATCCAAAAGGAAAAATTAATTCACGCAGAATAGAAACAATACTGCATTGCAACGTGATTTTAGACTTGAAAACTTGCTCTAATAAGACAAGTTAAAACATGAAAGTTGTAGATCTCATCGAGGCCTTCCGAAATATATGTGTATCATATTATTTGGATTTCGGAGTTAGGAGATATGAGCCCCGCATAGATACCTACGCAGAGAAGTCCGAATCAGAATAAATATTTTTGCATCATAAATTTGGAAACCAAAACGACGGAATCTTGACTTCCATTGAATATTAAAGTTGTAAAACTTTTCGAGGGCTACGAGATAAAGTTCGAGTTTGGCTCATTTGAACTTCGGACGAGGAATTTATTATTTTTGGAATTCAGTGCTTGATATAGAAGATAGAAAACCGATTTAAATTTAATTTCTAATTTTATGAGCATACGGTAGATTTTTTAATGACGTGAACGTTTCGTTTTGTTCATGTTATTAGAGAAAATCGGCATCGAAACGTCGCCGTGCGGATAAATTGCCTCTGGAATCTGGATGGATTTGACTCCGGTCTCCCTTCCCCTTCCGCCTTCCCAGAAGAAGGGAAACATAATTTCCAAGAAGAAAAAGGAGAAGAAAAAGAAGGGAAACAAATACGACTCACGAAGCGGAAACACGAGAACCTGAAAGAAACTCCTCCACGAGAGAGACGCCAATGGACATCCACATCCGCCCTCGGCCGCCTAGCCATGCGGCTCCATCCGCCGCGCTCCCGAGCTTCAGGATGCTCGGGTACAGCAGAAGCGGCTCGTTCGTGAAGCCCTTGCCCGACCTGAACCTGAAGATGCAGATGGGGACGCCCCGCCTGCGCCATGTGTACCGCTGCTCCGCCGACGAGCCATTGGAGCCCAGCCCCGAGAATTCAAGGGTAATCATAAATCTCGAACACTTCAGTCTAATTGATCTTTCTACCTAGCAGATTTTATCTTTTTGGGGGGAGTGGGGTGATATTCAATCTGTTTATCATCAATGTATAATATGCAAAGTTGGCGAATCGTAGTCTTCCTTATAGCAAAAGATACCTTAACGGCTACTCATTTGCCCTTCTGAGTTCTGATCCGATTTGTTTTTGTTTATTAGATTGAGTGGTACCGTAGATTTCAAGAGAAGATGGACAAGCATGACCGAGAGTATGGAGCTGCAATCCGCGCTTTGGGTGCCGGCTCTAGTCAAGACGCTATGGTTTGTTCTGATCTTATTCGTACTTGCATTCTGTTGCTAATGGCACAGCACATGGAACTACATTGGGCTCTCTGTTTGGTGCTAATTTTTTATTTGCTTTTCTTTCATTATAATAAAAAAATAACTCCCCAGCCAAGCATTCATATGAACTGAGACATGACAATAATGCTACTGAAATTTGCAACAATTCTTGTAATAAACTATATTATGTGGCATAACTCAACAATTAAAGAACAACTAGCCCTAAAGGGCATGCTACAATTTTATAGGAACCATTGAGCTAACATATGCGTGCTCAGCTGCATAAAGGAGTCATACTCATATGTCTTGCCATGAAAATTCATTTCCTGTTGTATTTTTATTGTGTGTTTCTAATGCTTTTATTTTCTTCAAGATTGTGGAATTAGAGTTCACCGTATTCCGTGAAGAGGACCTGAAAATCCAAACCTATGTGGAGAAGATAGCTTCTGATAGCAGCATTTTGGTTAGTATTTGTTAACCTACATAAAACTGCTCATTTATTTATCAAAATACGCTAGTCATTACCAGTGGGCATGCTGGAGTTGTTCTATAATGGGCATGCCTAAATGGAACTTTAATCAAATTAGATGCCAAAGTTAAATCACATTTTTCTACCATATATGCTTTATGGTGCCCTTTTATGTTTGCTAAATTTTGTTTGGCAAGAATGTAGGATACAAAAGACAGAGGGTTGGCATTGATGTTCTGCACGAGAATAGGAATGGCTATCCATTTATGTGCCATGATCATGGTAACTTTGATCTCTTACATGTGTCCACACCTCTGTCACATTTTCACGTACAGTTTGTTTATGTAGGCTCACGCACACTTGAGAATTGGCACGCCAAGTGAAATGCCGTTAAATACAGTAGAACAGGTAACTTTTAGATTGACTACAATGTTTCGTGTTATTGGGGGTATATTGAGTGTAAATTGGGAAACGTTGGAAACTTGAAAACTCTGTTAAAAAAACATACTCAGAAGTTCTTAACAAGTAGGAAAATAACCAATTCAGAATTATTTTAGTATTATGGTTATGGATGACACAGTATTTGAAGACCAATCTTGACACCATATATGAGATCGAAAATTTCTAGTAGCACAAATATAAATTATAGATGGCACAAATAATTTATGTTGTCCTTTATTTCGTTCAAGCCTCACATCAGTCTCTTTTGTATCTTGAAAACATGTGTTAAGTCTGATCTTGAAATTTCTTAGTGCATTCGTAACACTACGACAGCTATGGGTGGTGAGTTTTCTAATTTTTTTGTGGACCTCTATGATATGCACTAATACTTTTGTAGACTACTAGTAGGATGGTTTGATTGTTTAACAAATTCCTCTAAATTACAGATCATCCGGGAGTATGTGTCGACGTTTGTTAATATTGTGAAGGACATATACAAGTGGAAAGTTGATAGGAGAAATGTTGTCTCGTTTCTGGATGCTCTCAGAAGTTTAGCTGCAATTAGCCATATCCTGGCTGAAGATGCTTTAGCTGCCGTTAATAATCTTGAAGATATTGCTTTAAAATATACCACGGAGTATAGTGTGGAGGCACTGAACTATGAGTTGCAGTGTAAGTTGAAGGAATTGAAAATGAAATTTACAAAGGCTTCAGAGAGAGAAGCATACGAGGTAGTATATTGCAATTCGGTACTGCACGAGATAGTTTGTTTTGTTACTGCATTTTGTTATAATTTCCATATTATTGTCTTGCAGCTTGTATGGCCTACAGTCACCAATGCAACAGATCATGTATCACTTTTTGTTATACAAATGTCTAATCTTCGGAAGAAGACAGTAGTCCATGTTCATGGTAATTTGTTTGCCTTTTGACAATCTATCTTACCTTAAGTCGATTCAAAAAACTCAGGATGGTATCTCTAATTGTAAACATGGATTTTGGCTTGCAGGGCATTGATGAGAAGGATACAGATGCTGCTGGGTTGATAGTAGGAAGGGCCCGAGCCATTTTAGCCGTTATTGTTTTATTTATTAAGCAAAACATGGGTCGGGCAAAGTGCTCTTGTTAGTGAAGTGAAGCAAGCTAGAGGGTAGAAGTTGTAGTAGTACTAGGGGAGTACCAGCGCGTTGCTGCCGGTGTAAAAAACTTGAAACAACAATACTTTGCAACCTATAACTGTATTCCGATTTGTGCTTCTACCTTTTTACAACTCTGCTATGTGATACTAAGCCATTTGTTCGGTAGGGTGCATAGCATTAATTATTATCATGTTTCTATCATAAATGCCCGTAGCAACAGATTAGAAAATTTTAGAACAACCGAATATATTATGTTTATATATCCATAAGGCCATAATTTTAGTTTCAATCCATTTGTATTAAAAAAAACATGATTAGAGATATGACATAGCAACAACGTTTGTGCATCGATACAGTTTTTTAAAAATATTACAAACATGCATGTTGGATGCAACTGGGCACCTAAATGAATCAGATTTGAAATCAAAATAGCTAGATCAGTTGGCGGAACCAGATAAACTAATACACGAGTACGGTCAATAATTCAATGGCTTTACGGAGTAGATTTCAGGAATGAGACAAACTAAAAATAAAAGTGTTATAAACAATGTGCAGTACCACATACTCCCAGAGTGTGCCATATCACATATTCTCTCTGTTCTAAAATTGTTATTGTCATTGACTTTTTTCATTAACTTTGATCATTTATCTTATTCAAAAAATTTTAAAAAATATCATGTATTTTTTCATGATTTGTTTTATCACTAGATAAAATTTAAATATAACTTATATTTTTTTATATTTGACTAAATATTTTGAATAAGACGAGTGATCAAATGTAACAAAAAAATTTAATAACAACGGTAATTTTGGAACGGAGGGAGTATAAAAGTTCTGACAAGGTTGGTGGTATCAAACCAATAATGGCAGCATCAACACACAAACCATATTTGCTTGCATTCCAAAATTTGGAAGAGTGTAGTTTTTTCTAAAGAACCCTCCTCGGTATCAGCATTCTCCTGTGTCGAACTTACCTTTCCAAAGCCATGAGTTTACATTTTGAAATGATATTTTAATCATGTTCTGCGAGCAACAAAGAGATTAATCCAAATTTAACATGCACTAAGAGCCTGATTAAAATGGTGAAAGTGAAATATGTAGTTAGACAAAGGAGCATTTAATAAAGAACGATCAGCACTATCGAATCTTCTGATGACACCAGGGAAAACCACTGAAAGTTCATCTCAACCTGAATCTTCCAAGCACTCTCTCCTTCCTCCTGCAGGAAAGTTGAGTTTCAAAAATATACAAACAAATACAAGGACGGTAAGTAATGAGAAATACCAAAAGTTACCTGGATGCATCATGAAAACTGGAAGCAAAATCAATCTAAGGGCTGCTGGATTGCATGATTCTTAAAGCATGGCAATAGAAAAATGCTTTGAAAATATAAGTTTGGTCTTGTAAACACTTCTGACGATAATCCTATGATACACATCAAACAGCCCATTAGACGAATGCACCGATGATCTCCTTGTCCAGCCATCGTGCCTTCTTCCCCGTCTGCAGGCTCCCGCCGTCGGGGATGAGCGTGTGCAGCGCCGGCACCTTCCCCAGCAGCGTCGCACCGCACGTACCATTGAGATTGCTGGGCGTTATTCGGGCATCAATCCATCTGAATTAGTAATTCCAATGCAGACAGAAAATCACACGAATGGATTCCCTGAAATAAACAAGCTGTCAGCGGATGGACCTCGCAAGATGGTTCGGCTTTCCGGCGACAACGCCATCACTATGTCGAGATCTCCATGGAAGACACTCGCAGATTTATGGACGACGATAGTTCCGCTGCCGTGGCCCCACGAACCCTGACGCTAAACCTGCAAGTACCAGCCTCAAGTCGGGAATGGAGGTAAGACGGAGACGACAGCCAGGCGGGGGTGAATGGGACTTGAATGCGCGTCACGTACTGGGCACGTTGCGGCGCGATCGCGTTATCGAATTACTGCCTCAACATGACGTTTTGGCTCGGGCAATTAGGGAGAGATGAAAAAAATGGATGAATAGAAAATAAGAAGCAGAGAGATAGAGATAGAGATGTATTAGAAAGAGGTAAAAATACATTAGGAAATGATGGTGTATTATAATTTAAGAAAATTTGTGAAGTCTATAATGTTATATAATGTTGAACGGAAGAAATACTGCAGAATTAAGACAAGACGACATGTAAATGGAAAGAGTGAACAACGTTTATTTGTTGGTTGGCTACAATCATAGCATATCTTCCAATTTACGTCCAAAACTTTCAGGTAAAAAAAATTAGTGCGCCTTGGAAACTGGATGTGGATGACGAAAAATAGATGGGACCATGCGGAACTTGATTAGGGAGGGCGCCTCGGCACAGATGATCTCATGAAAGTTAATATCATATAATACAATAAAGGGAAGGGAAGTAGGGATATCGCTGTCGTGCCAATTACATGTAGGTTTAACTAAGCTTGTGATTCAGTTGAATTGGAATGGTGTTCTGTTCTATTAATACTTTTGCATAGATTTCGCTTCATGGCTTTTTACCCCAGATTTTCTAGATTTCATGTGTCAGTCAGTGCTTTATTCCTTTATGTTTTGTTTT
Source organism: Eleusine indica (assembly GCA_030378355.1). Taxonomy (NCBI): domain Eukaryota; kingdom Viridiplantae; phylum Streptophyta; class Magnoliopsida; order Poales; family Poaceae; genus Eleusine; species Eleusine indica. The sequence goes on from CM059500.1 coordinate 48,023,286, forward strand.
ATTTTATTTTTTATAAAAAATTTTATATAATAATTAAAAATCGTTGAATATAGAATTTATGGCTCAAAAGTGATAACTGAAAGTTTTAAAAACTTCCAGCCGTCTGAAAATTAACAACCCTTTTTACCCATTATGCTGCATTGTTCGTAAGGATCCCTGAACGCGACACGTGTTAGTCAGTGTTGGCCCGTGACCAGACCTTGTCTGGCCCCAGTGCCCATGAGGAGAAGCACGTGAAAGCCGAAGTCTGAAGAGTTTGCCGTCCCGTCCCATCTTCACCCGTTGTGAAATCCTGCTTACGCGATTCCCTTCTCGTCCCGTCTCATCGCGTGCACTACATCGATATCGATGGCTATTAGAGCCCCGATCACACGTCGAGAATGTCGGTTTTGGTCCAGACAAAAATCACTCGAGAGCTCCCAAAGCTCCCTCATAGCCAGCAAGATAAATTATGCTAAGAAATAAGTAGTATAAAAACTTGTACCATGAAAAACAAAGTAAACCAAAAAAACTCAAATGCAGTCAACAATCAGACGTGACGGCAAGTGGAAATGGAAACAAAGTGCGTAGTGGGATTTCATGGTTCATCATTACAATTACGGTAGATATAGTCAAGCTCGAACAGATACTACTCCCAACACATGAGACCCAACACCGAAACGATAGATAGTGAAGCTCGAACAGATACTACTCTCAACACATGAGAGACCCACCAATACCGAAACGAAAATTATTCTTGCTACTAGTAGATCCCAACAGTACAGTAGATTAGATAAACAAAAAGGCCTCCTCACGCTGCCCAAAACGCCTGCTCGACCACAGCAATGAGCTTGGTCAGACCCTGAGCCATCTCGTCAAAGTATACCTTGGCATCCGCGATCTTTGCAGGTATGTCGCCGTAGACGAGGAGAGCTTCGGGCGGAAGCGGAGGCGCGGGGTACTCGTTGTTTGCGCGCAAGACGACCGTGGTGTAGAGGAAGTAGAGCGAGCGCGCGTCCTCCCGGAGGCTTACAGCGGGTACGTAGCCGTGCTTGGCCTGCAGCGCCGTGGAGCGGAAACTTCTCCCAGCGATCTCCATGACCTGAAACATTGAGAGATGTTGTAGATCAGTTATATGCTCCATTGCTGCAAGTGCAGACACAAAACACAAGTAGTACTCGATCGTATACAGTGGCTGGGCTGGCTGTCAATTACTAGTACTAACCTGTAGGTCGGTCATCGTGTAATCCCTGCTTGCCATCATGATGGTCGTGACCAGCCGCACACCCATCAAAGCGATCTTGTTCAGGTCCGACAGCTGATCCGGTGCCAAGCAAGCCACGGCACGTGTCTGGACCTCGAATTCCTTCCAGGACAGAAGCACATCTCTCTTGGTGCGATTGAAATTGTACTGGTTCATCAGAAATTATACGTCAAAATCATCATAGACGACGAGACACGGCGCACAAACAAAATCAACCATGCCTTAGTTTTATTTTTCGAGCAAACCAACCGTGCCTTAATTAGACCAAATCCAAAGAGAAACTGAAATCATCAAAGGAAGTAAACTAGAACCTGCTACTTCATCGTCAGCAGCTAGCCATGAAAACAGAAATCACGCACATGTACTAGCACTACTAGATACGGGCAGATCCATCTCACCACGAGATCCAGTTCAACCAAGAAACGGAACAGCACGAAAAAGAGGGCCGGGTAAAGCAGCCGTTACCTCGTCCGTCTGGGCCTCCGGCTCTCCGGCCGCCTTCGTCACCAGAGCGCCGAAGCGACCGGCGGAGCCTCCACCGACGGCAGAGAAGCTGGTGACCGCGACGCCAGCGCCGGCCCGGGAGCCCGTAGCCGCCGCTGAGGACACCATCAGGCCGAAGCTGGTGGCCGCACCACTGAAGGCGCGTCCGCCTGCGCCGGGGAAGCCGTACCAGCGGTGGTCTCCCGGCAACGCCGCCACGTACGCGCCGCCGTCACCCGCTGCAGCGGCCACGGCGTGACCACGGCGGCTGGCTGATGACGCGACGACAGCCACGGGGCGCATCCCACGCGGGCCGGAGCCAGCATCAGACGCGGACGCGAGAAGGGCATGGCGTCTTCGATGAGAACGAAGCGGCCGGTGGGGAAAGCTGAAGAATACATTGGATGCACGAGGGAGGCGGGTGTGGTTTCGTGAGCTAGGAAAGAGAGGGCAGGAGTGGCAAGCTGGGCACGCCGGTATCGGCTATTTGTAGGGGAAGGTCGAGGCGCTAGGGTTTGTGGTTGTTTGTGGGGGTAGGCAGCGGCGGCCTTGATGATAGGTGGCCATTGCTATGCTATACGAGTAACGAGCGAGAGGGAGGTCACACACGAACCCCGCCACATCCGACCACTTTGATTTTTTTTTCCTTCCTTTTTTTTTTTCTTTTTGAAATGCGATGGCATAGGCCTGGATTTTGGATTAGGCTAGTCAAAGCAAAGGCAGGCCAAGCATTTTGATCCGTTCGTCTTTAACTAAGCAACCGCCGCCCGTGCCCACTCTGGATGCCTGACCCGGTGACACCGTGCCTCGTAGTAAGCTGCAATTTCCGCTAAGCTTCATCAACCAGGTCGCAGGCAAATCGGCATGGACGTCTAATCTGCGAAATACACGTCCGAATGTCTAACGCGAACACACGATGGCGCACCATCTCATCGAATGTGAGATTTACGTAGACCTGAGCTCTGCCGCGTATGGATCAGGCAGGGCGCAGATGATCCCCTGAGTCCCTGACACGGATCGAAGCCGAAACCTTTTGTTTTTAAAACAGGGAATTATATATTGTAGCCGAAACTATCTCGAATTAAAACGGGCCGATGCAAGACATTTCGGTGATGAAACGCGGTCGTTAATGTGGCAAACGTTCACGTGTTGTGTGCGGGAGGGAGGTCGTAGCAAGGACCAACGAAAGCATTGTCCATCGTATGGTCCATGGCAGAGGAAATAGGCGATCAGAGAAGCCATGGACCATGGAAGCTCGGTCCGTGTTTGGAATATGCTGTTCGGCGTATGGTGGACCATGGAGTAGTACTGTAGTAAGCAGAGTCCCGCTCCCACCCATTACCGCCTTTTGACATGCTGTTCGGCTGGATGTCAGTTGGGGTAATTTTTTCATGTGTTTATGATACTTCAAATTTATAAACTGATTTTATACTTACAGCTTGTACTACTAAGCACTAGCTTGTCCAACCGCAGCCGCTCCCGGCCACAGCAACGACAACATTTCCCAAACCACATAACGATTTAAAACGAAAATCGTGCGCGCAATCGCATACGGCGAGCTGCCTGGGGGGCTGGGGGCAGTTCAGCAGGCAGCACCAGAGGACATGAGTCACAGTCCAATGCCCGATAACCTGTTAAAGAAACAGCTGGGAGTAAAAATGGACCCTCCTTTTGTTTTGTTTTGTTTTTTTCCTCGCTCCCTGCTGGAAGTATGTTTTTTTTTTCCCCTTCAAACTACTAGTACTAGCTACTATACAGTAGCAAAGTAAGCCACAGTAACTTCTCTTGGGTCTCACTGTCAAAGAGGAGAGCGCGACAATACGTTCCTTGCCGTGCGGGTGGTAAGGGGTCAGGCCCACGAATCAGTGGCATTGATGAGAAGAGGACCTTTCACAACCTATCACCTGTGCATGCATGCACGGGACGGCGAGGCGGGTGGTAGAGCGGAAAAGGAATCAAACCATCTGCTCCTGGTCGGGTCCGCGAAACGCTCGCCGCCCACGCTCTCGCTTTGCTGGTCGGTCTGAGCCCCTGCTGCTACTGCCTCCCTCAGGTCTGAGCCCTGCTACTGCCTCAGGTCTGACGCAGGGGCAGGGCCACAACATCTCTGTGAATCCTTTGTCCCTAAACCCACGCACCAAAACGCAAAACAATACACAACAGAGCTCTTGGAGTAGACTGGTATATCCACAAGAGAATATAATATAACTAGAGATAATATCTCTTTTGTTGGTTTGATGCTAGTTAGCGAATACTAGTAGTAGCATGGGCAAATTGCCAAATTCAAATGAGAGAAGAATACTGCTCTACGTAGATAGAGAAGGCGAAAGCTGGTCTGGCGCATGGAGTAGTACGTGGGAGTGGGACTCGCATGCATTTACCACCGATAAAGTGTGCGCTGTCGAGCGCACCGCTTTCATGTAGTACTGTACAATAGGGATGGGGAATGAGGCTTCGGCTCATCGTGTCAGGGATAGGTACTGGACTACTGGTAGCATCCAGCTTTGCAGTCTGTGTTCCCGGAGATTCGCCGAAACCCCGCCTCCTCCACATCACATGGATCATACAGCGGTAGTGTTGACTTGAGTAGTGACAAGGAGGCGGTGTTGTTTGCAGCGGGACGTGCCTTGACAACAGTTCAGGATCGCGCGTGGGCGGAGGTGCAGATCGTGAGGGAAATGAATCCTGCAATCAGCCGCACATAAACCAGAGCAGATGGACATGGAGCTTGCGCCTCTCCAAAGAAATCACACATTTTTTTTTCTAACACACACAAAAAAAAGAGGGACACGATGATTCCAAATGCATTCCGTTAACAAAAGGTCAATAGATATTTCGACAAGTTCACACACAGACAGCTTCCTCAATGAAACATAAACATGTCCAGCCTCAAAGGACCATCACTTGACATACGAAAAAGACAATACTGCTACATTGTCCACGCCCAGAAACTACGTACGTACTTGATTATTCTTGCCCAGATTACAACTTACTACCACAACGATCAGACACACTCCGATGATCAATCATTTGTTCCAGGAGTCCTGCGCAGATACGAAATCCTTCTCGACGGTGTCAATCAGATCACCGAGCCCCTCGACCAGATCCCTGAAATATGCGTCAACGTCTTCAATCTTGGCAGGCACCTCTTGGACGGCAACAGACACTTTGGGAGGAAGCGGTGTAACACGGCGCGCCGACTTGGGGACGGCGATCACCATGTCGTACGTGAACTTCAGCGCGTTTGCAGCAACAACAACGCTTGTTGCAGGCACGTAGCCATGCTTGGCTTGCAGAACTGCAAGGCGCAGAGTCCTTCCGGCAGCTTCGATGATCTGCAGTGCGAAGAGGGAGGAAAGTTTAAGTTAATTAGTACTACTAGTAACTCTCTTCCATCTTCACGCGCAAATTACCAGCCGAGAACTAAGAAATGAAACAAGTGCGCTAACCGTGAGGTCATTCTGGCTGCAATACGCCTTCGCCATCAGAACTTCAGTGACGAGTTTGATCCCCTTCGAAGCCACCAGTTCGACTTCGCACAGCTGGTCGGTTCCCAGGAACGCCAATGGCTGGGCGCGTACCTCGAAATCCTTCCAGGCAAGAAGCACTTCACTCTTGGGACGGTCGAACTGTTTCAATCAAATACGCACACGAAGAGATCAATGAACACATCAATACTAGTATTGTATAGTAGGGGTATAAAATAACAGGAACTACTAGCTAGACCAGCAGTTAGCCATGAAGACGGAGATCAAACACATATGTACTAGTACTACTAGATAGGAAGATCCATCTTCTACACAAAATCTTTGATCGAGTTCAACCAAGAAAGCGTCTAGCAATATCCATCTACCATGCGAGTTCAGTCAAGAAAGAGACTAGCAAGATCCATCTACGACTACGATTGCGAGTTGAACCGAGCAAGAGAATAGCAAGATTCATCTACGATGCGACTTCAACCAAGCAAAGAGTTAATAGTCTAGCAAGATCCATGTACGATGCGACTCCAACCAAGAAAGGAATTAAACTAGTAGCTAGAAAATGGTAAAGACGACGTGTACCTCGCCGTCGTCTGTCGTGGCCCAGGTCTGGCCAGCAGCCTTCGCCACCAAAGCAAGGAAGCGGCCGGAGCCACCACCGTCGCTGCGGGCCGCCACCGCGACGCCACCACGGGCACCGCCGCCAGTTGCCGCCGCAGAGGACACCATCAGGCCGAAGCTGGCCGCACCACTGAAGGCGCGTCCTCCTGCACCGGGGAAGCCGTAGCAGCGGTGGTCACCCGGCAACGCCGCCACGTACGCGCCGCCGTCACCCGCTACAGCGGCCACGGCGCGACCACCGCGGCTGCCTGATGAGGCGATGGCCGTCACGGGGCGCATCCCACGCGGGAGGTGAACACCAGCAGGAGCCAGCATCAGACGCGGACGCGAGAAGGGCATGGCGGCTTCGATGAGGACGAAGTGGCCGGGGGAGGGGAAAGCTCGAGAAGACATTGGATGCACGAGCGAGGGAGGCGGATGTGGTTTCGTGCACTAAAGATGAGACATGGCAAAGCCTCTTTGGGGATATTTGTAGGGGCGGAGAAGGCACTAGCTAGCGCTAGGGTTTTGGGAAGCCGCGGCGGCGGCTTTGTCGTCAGATGGCCATGGGGATTGCGGACTACGCCTCCTTTCCTACAGGACAGAGAGGAAAACAGAAGAAGAGGGATGCTGTGTGTTCTTGTCGTTGTCCCGCCGGGTAGCCAGTCACTACCCGACTACACGCCGGCAAACGGCCACATCGGCATGAACTAAACGCCGCGTCGCCACCCAAAAAATTAGACATGGACTACTAGGCTAGGGGAAATTAGGTAAAGCATACCTCATATATAAAGACGTAGGAGTATTTTAGAAGAGCCGTTGATCCTGGGGTTTGATAATCGATTCTTCATACTTGGGTTTGATCAGGATGTTGGAGGCTATATTGATTTATTTTTTAAATTAATTTTTTATATTTTGAGTCCTAAACATGTGGATCTTAAAAAATATATCTCAAAATATTTGAAACAGGATACATTGATTACAAGAAAAGGTTGGCAACCAATGTGAAACTGTGGAGATACTGCTGGTATTAGATATCCTAGAAAGGAATCCGCGAATACTAACATATTTAATGGAACATAATACCTCACTCTTCAGGGGCCGTAAGACAAAAATTATAGAACTCACAAGACTTTACTTATTATTGTGATTCAGATCTTACAAAAAGCTATCGAGGTCACCCAATACGAGTGACCGTCCAACCTCTCCCTTTAGGGAGCCCGTGGGCATCCTTTTATAGTCCAAGGATCCTGTTATCCTATTACAATAGACCAAAATACTCCAAGGTATACCTGCTACCCTAAATACCGCTTGAGGGCATTTCGGTCTTTGTACCCTCACGAGAGAAGCTTCACAGAAACATCTGGTTGTCAGGAAGTTTCACCAGGTCATCGGAATCCACATCGCTCCTCTATGGATCGGAGTGGTGGCTTCACCTCGTTGCTCCATACGAGCGAGCGCCCTCGGCGAGGTGGCGACGCCACCTCGCCGCTTCACTTCGTGCCGCCCAAAGCTGAGCTCGCGTCCGAAGTGATCTTCATGCGCGCTGGACTTTCAATCATCCTCATTATCCGAAATTGTGAAACAAAACAACAAAGACCAGGAATGAACTTCGTCAGATGGATCTGTTGGTTTACTTCGCATCGCACCCCCAACAGATACCAAGTGCAACACAATCAGATTACCGAGAGAGCCAGCGAGACCGTTATAGCATGCTAGATGGCAAGGAAGAAACTAGCTCGATGACGATGACCATTCATCAAGAAACAATTAGGTACATATGTTCTAGGAGCATTAGCGCGACCGAAGGAGCCTCGATTTTGATATGCATGATGACAACTGGATTAGAGTTTGCTAGAGGGGGCAATAACGGCCCATTGTCTCGTTAATGAGCTTGAAGCTCCTCATAGGCAACGAAATCAAGTGCGAGAAAGGAAAAGAGAAGGACGAGGAGGTAGATACTATCAGGTATATGTAAAAAATTACCTACATTATCCTCTACATTTGTGATAGGGTTCTAGTTTTGATTCCATGTTGTATGTAAAAAACTGAAGTTGGTTAGCAAGATATATGTTTAACCATATTTGAAATTTGAATTTGAATTGCTATGTAACAAGATGCCATCAAGATTTAGCATGCGCATCATGTCTTTTTCTTTTTATGAAAATGTGAAATTACTACTACTATTAGAAAATTTTGAAAAGTCATCAGCTCTGGCTTTTTTCGTTTAAACTAAATGCGTTAAAAGACTTGTGTATATATGATCCAAAAACCACGCACACGCACTTCTGTGTTGCCATGCGAAACCAAGAGGAGGAAGGGAAACGTGACGTGGCCTTCGCTGCGTCGTGCTTTTTCCGTTGTTCGTGGGTGGGGCTTGGGGCCGGTCAGCACACAGTTAGAGCGGCCGGCCTCCAGGCACCAAGCTGGGACATGCCTACTCGAACACGAGACGAGAGCGAGCGAGTCCAAGGTAGCTACACGGATCTTGTGTGTGTGTGTTAGTTATTGGGGGGGGGGGGGGGGGGGGCTACTGTACAAACAATCCGGGAACTCGGGGCCATGGCCGTTTGTGTGGATCAAAATTACTGGAAGGACCAGAGAATCCCAGCAACAGCAATTTCCATTGTTTCTTTCCAACCTTTTCAGTTTCAGAGTTGCAGACTGCGTGCCTCTTTTTCCTTTGTGTACCAGCCCAGCTGCCTTATCATTTGACCACAGGAAAACATAAAGCTGTTGGCTCCAGACTGCGTGCCTCTTTCCAACCTTTATTTGGCCTTTTTATTTTGTTGTATCCACAGCTTTGCAGCTTCCTGTGTGCTCCAGCTGCTTCCTGCTTTTGCATGTACTCTCGTGCTAGGCACTTATTTCAAACCATGGGTATGGGTAGGGTTGATCAAGATAAAGAAACAGTTTCTCTTTTTATGTAGCTCGGGACAAATAACGCAGTCTCTGTGCATAAGCAGGGGCACGCGGCAGCCAATGCTTGGCGCGCCGAGTTCACTACAGTATACTTGTGGCAACCGCCAATGGCTGTCTTTTTTTTTTTTTAATGCAATGGCTGTCTTCTTTCGGTCGCACTGTATCTGTCTTTTCCCAGTGGCAGCTGGCAGGCGTGAGGGATTTTTGCCCTCATCCACCGATCCATGGTCCGTGGTCACGCACATCGCGTACAGAAACCTAACCGGCAGTCGGTGCACAGATGGCAAATTGGCAATGCCGCAATGGAGTAGTAGCAGTGGCAGAGCCGTTTGACTAGCCGCGTGCCGTTCCAAACTTGGAATCATACCGGCCGTTTGTGCACGCGCCGCCGAGTTTTTTCTCTTTTGTGTTCTCTTTTGCGATGGATTTAACCGAATTTTCTACCCGTATTATACATCCTTTGTCCACCGATGCCGACGAAAGACACGTCCTAGCGTGAACAAAACGAAGAAGGTTCTCAGCTCCTTGTTTCTTGTCCGTTCCCGCGCGGGTTTGCAGAATTGGGCGGTGTGAGGCCGAACACAATGGCCATTTTGACATGGTGGTACATCAAGCCAGATAGAGCCCAGGTGCATCATGAGAGCAGCAAGCCTGTACTCGTTCGGGGCCGCCACAAGCAATCGTTAGGCAGGCCCTTTGGAGCTGGATGCCTAGCCCAACGCTCAGTTCGACTGGCCCAACGCCGGTCCAGGAAGGTACCAAAGGCGAAAAATGTGTCTCTCGTAATTTTTAGACATTCTCTATATATATTTTTTCATTATCAAAATAATGACATGGTATTAAAATATGTCTTTCATTGCAACATGTGCGCCACGTAAACAGAACCACCGTCGAAAATAGCCGTGGAAGAAAAAACAAACGGTTTTTGACAGTTCGAGGAACATAAATACTTGGTTTTGTAATTGAGGAAGAAAAACTGAACTTTCTGTAATAGTTGAGAGAGGCTAAGTACTTCTTCCTTCATTGGGAGAGAAGAGGAGGATACCAAAGGCGAATACACAAAAGGACCCATGCGACGAAGCACCGTGCATGACTGGATGACCATTGTCCATGCCCTCTTGGAGGCCCATCCGATCCAGTATCATACGCGTCCGTGTTAGAATCTCATCTCAGGTTCTCCCTTCGAGCTGGAGGAAGTTCTGTGACATATATCACAATGATCATCAAGTGCTCAGGTACCATCGGTGCATGCTTGGAGAACAAGGAACACTACTACAAAAAGACATGGAGCGACACACCAAAAACCACTACAACGGCGGGTTAGTTGTTACGCCGAAAGGCTATAGCGGCGGACGTCCTGAGAACAGAAAGAACTACAACAACAAAAATATTAGTAGTGGCGGGCCATCAACATAAAAAACAAAAAAAAGCCCGCCAGCCCACGCCCAGATCCGCTGTCTTATGGCTGCTCGACGAAGAGGGCGGCTAGATCTACCGTCTTGGGGCCGCTGGATCCGACGACACCCTATCTTGCGTCGCGTTCCTCCTTGGGGCCGGATCCAGAGGGGAGGAGGGGAGGAGGCGACGACTTGGCCGAGGGAAGGGGCCGTTTGCGGCGGATACGCCACTGCGCGGTCGCCGGATAAAGAAGGCGGCCGCCTCCACCCGTCGACGCGACCACCTCCATCCGCTGATACGACCACCTCTAAGCGCACTCTCCTCCACCCGCCGACGAAGCCCACCTCCGCGTGCAAGGCCTCCTTGCCAGATCCATGCCTGAGCCTCACTCCTGGCCCGTGTGAGGGGAGACGATGACAATGCTAGAGAAAAAGAGAGGAGGGGAGAGGGCAGAGCAGAGTGCGCTTGGCCCGTCGAGAGAGGATATGAGAGCCGGGGGGGGGGGGGGGGGGGGAGCAGAGGAGTGAGGGAGGCATGTGTGGCTGAGACTGAGAGAGAAGGTAGGGTTTGGGAGAAGAGAGAATGGTAGGTTTTATTTATAGTTGGGTCAAACAGGTCAATTAAATGAACGGGCTCAGTTTTAACGGCAGATTACGAGATGATCCACCTCTAAAATTAATTTTTAGGAATATATCATGTTATGGTCTACCTTTATAAATGATATCCATTTATAGATGCGGACCGTAACGTGATCTACCCCTTAAAATCAATTTTTAAAGACAGATGACTTTATGATCCACCATTAAAACTTATTTTACCACTGTAGCGGTATGTATCTTTGAACTCGCCACTACAAAAATTTTTATACCGCTGCTATAGGCCGTTTTTGTAATAGTGGAACCCGTGGCCATTACAGCTGACTGTCGATGGATGCTGGCGCCGTTTCTGGCCACAGGCATTCCGCAAATGCCGAGTAAATGCACTTATCAACGGCGCCTGCACGTCCAAGATGTTTGCATAAGATAATTAAGCCTTGCATTGCCGGCGATGGTATCTTCAACTAGGCATAATCTGTTGAAGCCATGACTGTCCAAGAAGTGCAACTGCACTAGGCTCAATCAAGAGAAGCATCGACCTGAAGCCGGATTTAGAGCTCATCCACAACTCTACCAGGAATTTTGTTGCGATGCAATCAGCAGTTACATTAAACCAACTGTGCTAGACCTGATGCATGCTGGAATGGCACCAAGCATCCTAACGAGAAGCTTGTTGGCTCGACATTCCGGCCTCTGCATCGACAAATGCATATAGCCGTTTATTATTACAAGGTCCTGAAACCAACTGTTAGCATTGCAGTATAACCAAAAAAAGAAACACCACTTATTACTCAAAAAACTAAAGAGAAATCCTATTATTGCTAAACCAGCCATGAAAAGCAAAGATGTCCATAACGGTGGTTTCAAGCACACGACATCTCCAAGTAAAGTGAGGCTTGTCTTCCTCCTTTTGGAGCAGTATTTATGTACGGATCCAATGTGTACCCTTGTAGATCGCCTACATTGAAGAAAGCACTCGTGTGTTGTTAAAGACCAGATCATTTCTGCATAACCAAATTGCCCAACATATAGTCGTTGCTCCAACCAAAATTTTGTTTTTAAGTTTCGTATCCACCCCATTTAGCCGATCCCCATATAAATGGTCGATACTATTAGGAGGTGTGATATTAAAAGAAACTTGAACAATCCTATATACGAAACGAGCAAGTTGACAATCAAAAAAGAGGTGTTGAATACTCTCGTCAAGATTACAGAAGCAACACTTTAAACTCTCCTTCTAATGTCTCTTTGCTAAATTATCTTTGATTAGAACTATACCTTTAGTTAAGTATCAGGCAAAGATCTTAACTCTTAAGGACAATTTAATTTTCTAAATGATGTGATTGAAAGGAATAACATCAGGAGCGACCAACAATCTATACATCGATCGAACAGAGTAAATCCCGTTTTGATGTAAAACCCAAGTGAATAATCTGAATGATCTGTTAGTTGTATGTTCATTACCAGAACAACTAATTGATGTCAAGCAAGTAAGTTATTACCAACCAAAGATCTTCTAAAAGACATATTTAAAGGGTTGACCGTCATTACCAAATTAATGGCCACATGCTTCTTCCTTACAATATTATAAAGACCCGAAAAATGATCCACAAGGGTGTGCACTATTGGAATCCACCAGTTTTTCTAGAGCTTTTCTGTTCCCCTAGAGAAAATAATGTAGTCCTAGGGAAAGACAGTTTCCCATGTGGTTACCTACCCATTTATCCTGCTAGAGTCGTATTTGAGTACCATCTCTCAAATTAAACTTTTCCATTCTCAAAAAAACATTTTTGACCTTCATAATGCTTGACCAAAAATAAGAGTCACCTGGAACATGTTCAACATGTGTGACAGTTTTATTTCTCAAGTGCTTCTTCCTAAGAATTTGTTGCCAGATCTCGTCCTCATTGATCAACTTATATAAACACTTACTAAGAAGGCATTTATTCTGTAAGTCAATATTTAAAATCCCCAGGCCCCTTGATTCTTTGGTGAGCAAAGAATCCCCCATTTAGTCAATCTATAATTTTTCTTATGACCATCTCCTTGCCAAAAAAACCTAGACCAAACTATCAGGGCCTGTTGCGAGCTCTCCTTTTACTCCGAGATTTCTGGTATTTTGACCTCGAAACCGGTGTGCTTCTTTGAAATGACCATGAAACCGTGGACTTCTTTAAAATGACCACGAAACTGTTGTCTTGTCTGTAAAATGGTCATGATCAATTATTTAGACCAAAATGCCCACGCTCCTTGTTCCTCTCTCTCTCTCTCTCTCTCTCTCTCTCTCTCTCTCAGCCAAAATTGGTCGCTGCCCTCCGGCCTGCCCGCTTGCCAACTGCCTCTCACGCTGGTGCGAGCTGGTGCAGCCCATGTCCACCTAGCAGAAGAGCCCCGGGTCATTATCCAGGCACCTGGCTCTCATGCCGGTCCGAGCGCCTGCAGCCCGGTCACTGGCTGCTCCTTGCGCGGCGCGGTGGGGGAGGCGGAGGCGGCGGCCGAGCCTGAGCACGGCTGATGGCGGGAAAACGGTCGAGGCGACGCGCAGCCCCGTCATGTGAGACAAGTTTGAATTTAGATTGAATTTAAAGCATAAAAGAAAAAGAATTCAGGTATTACGAGTTCATACTTCCATAATTCTTATATAAGAATTATGTTAATTACATCTCCTAGGAGAAAACCCCTGATTAAGAATTCTAACATAAAAGACAAAATTACATGATGATTGCAACATATGGCTTCCTATTACAAACTATAAAGCAAAAAGAAGGATCTTCAGTTTTGTCGCCTTGTTAAACAGCTGCCGAAGAACTTAGCATATCTTTTGTATATGCAGATAATGATGCACACACAAATTTTGGTATGTAGATATATTAAAGCTTTTGCATGCAAATATGGAGACTGTACACTCTCTCAGAAATTGACATACGTGGCCAAGTGGTTTAAACATTTCTACTCTCAGCCAGTATTTAATATGTGCTTGTAGCATATCATCTGATTGAACGGCTCATATACATAAGGGGCAGAACCACAACGTTTCATTTCTTTTATCATGACTGCATGCTTCATATACGTATGCAGTGGGAATTTATATGATTTTATCGATTTATGCCAGCACTTATCATCAGAACATAACGAAGCTCTATGGTCATTCATATCCATATCTAAATATGGTATTCTTTGAGATAACGCCTGCGGATTAGTCATGGGCTAACCACATTGATTTGCTAGCCTGGCATCCATATCTGTAGATGCAAGATTGACAAGGTTGAATCATTCTTTACGGACTCATGCGCTTGCCACCAGAATATATGATAATCTGGATAATGCTAATGCAGTATGTATTCCTATATGAGGCCTACGACTATCATATAGAATTTTGTTTAAAATATGAGACTGCCTAAATTTCGTATAGGTAGCTTGTTAAGACTAGTACTCTCATGAGTCATGACATAGTATCAAATGACCTATGCGCGGAGAGTAAAATATAGCATTTGAGATCATTTCACCCTTATTTGACAAGGGATGCATATCCTTGATTTTCTGTTTACATAGCAAGTAAACTACTCTCACGTTTTAGTAATTTACTGATTTTGACTAAGTTTGTGGACTAGCCATGCATGTATATATGTCGATTCAGAAGCACACGCTGACTATCTGATTTCACAAGACTACAGCTAATAGTACTTGGGATGCAGTATGTGCACTGGTTATTATCTGTTGGCTTGATTAAACGACGGCGGGCAAATACAACTCAGATAGTACATGACCCAACCATGATGACAGCATGATGTCATAAATACAAACTGGCCGGAAATATGGATATTGAAATTATTTCATTTTAACTTGGTGGGCATATACGACGGTTCTACCTATGATGGCCCTAACCACTTGAGTGAATATGCAGGAATATGACCTCTAAAGACTATAGTTTCATCGATTTGGCAACTGTCAGTGTCAGAACGAGAGCAGTTGTGTGCTAAGCATGATGGAAAGATGATGTCACGTCTGCAAACTGGCCGGAGAATACATGTTAGTTTCAGATCAACTGACGTATATGAGTACTCAGAGTGAGCTGCTGTTTTGATCAGAGCAACTAACTGTCATGCATATGCGCAGAACATAAAAGAAACTGCAGTTTGTTGGTTGCAGTTCTGAAAATGCGGCGTTTGTGCAAATGGCCATGCGTATGATGCAGGAGGATTTATTTGTTAAATTTTACAATGCTCATAACAGGGCGATGGAAAAGATACAGCCTGGACAAGGTACAGACTGAACTATAATGCATCAGACATGAATTTCGCATGCTGATAACTGAAGTTTGACGACAACTGAACTCACGGCAGGTGTTGGTGATGAACACACACCCATACGCAGAGTACAGGGACATTTTCACCATGATCCGAACAGTACTTGCTCTTGACTGTATCAAAGGACCAAATCGAAGAAGCAAGCACTCTTCCCATCCTGATTTGTATCATAGGACCAAATCGAAGTGGGGCCTTCATCAATTATCTCACCGTAGTTTGTATCCAAGAACCAAACTGACGAGTGAGGTTTTGTGCCTGCCCTTAATTTACATCGAGGGAACAGAGGCGCCGGTGTAGATTGTGACGCTATTTTTGGTGCCTCTCATCGTGATTTCGTATCAAAGGACCGAACCGACGATGAGAGGTCGTTTCCTTTTAGCTTTGATCTGTGTACATGGTAGAGATCAGACCAACCGCATGGATGGCCTGAATCCACTAGCAAGACCAAAACAGAATGAAGGCAAAAAAAAAAAACGATGTAGAAGGAGCGAGGAGCAGGAACTCCTTGATTTCAGAGGCAGGGAAGAACGAGATGAACTGCCGGCAACTGTACCGTGAGATTCTCACCCTGCAGAGCGTCGACGGCAGCGCTTCTCACACCGGAGCTTCTTCCGGCAGCCTGGCGGTGCTTGCTTTTCTTCTCTGCTACTAATTTCTATGATGTGGGAAGCCGGCAGCCTTTCGGTGCGGTTGTGGATCGGAGGGGAAACGAGGTGTGTGGGATCGAGAGAGCAGAGAACCTGTGGTGCAGGCGCGGGAGCGGGAGCGGGGGCTCTTCAGTGTGACCCCTACCTGGTATTTATAGACCAGGGCCACAACAGTTCCTTCCTGGGAGACTTGGCGGTGACTCCACCTCAATCCCGCCCTGACACACGATCGCGCGAGTCAAGAGGTTAGTGTAGAATAATGGCGATATTTCTCCTGTAGATCGGAACTGGTCGTGGCTATTTCATAGCGCACGTATTTGGGCCTAAGTCATGTGGGCTGATCACATGATTAAGAAAAATGCTTTGATTAGCTTCCGGCCGTATTGCCTAACAGGCCGCGTATATACGTATACTTTTTAAGCAAAGCAAGAGATATGCTCGTATAGTTGTGGCGCTTTTAACTAGCTAATCTATTTGATTAATAATAACCAGCATGCATGGCTAGCATGTATCGTCTAGGATATGCATGCATTCACGTATTACAATTTTTTTAATAATGTATATATGACTATTTAGTTGAATTTAGCTATGATAATATTTCTTTTATAATATTTGACTTGATTTCACCCTATATTCTAAGGTCCGCCAATTTTTGTGTCAACAGCGGCGCGGTGGGGGAGACGGCGGCTAAGCGCGGTGGATAAGGCGCCGTGGCGCGGTGCTAGAGGCGGCGGACGAGGGCGGTGGACGAGACTGAGCGGGCGGCACACGGGGGAGGCGCGGACGACGCGCGGGCGATCGGTGACCGGCGGGGACGTACAGGGGAGGCGGCGCGACGGCCTGTCCGACAGAGAGAGAAGAGAGAGGAGAGAGAAGAGAGAGGGGGAGAGAAGAAGAAGGGGTGTGGACATTTTGGTATAAAAAATTTAGTCGTGGTCATTATAGACAAGATAATGGTTTTGTGGTTATTTTAAAGAAGTCCACCGGTCATCAGTTTGATGGTCAAAATATCAAAAATCTCTTTTTACTCCAAACTTTTCATTCGGTATACTTGCCATGTTCTGTTCTTTATCTGAATCAGGCCAGCAACATTCGTTTCTTTTTCCGAATAGCTGCATCTCGAGGTGACCCGTCAGAGTACTTGCTGCGTCTCTCGAAACGGTCGAAAGATACATTACATCAAGCAAGTGTTATAGCGAGCTGAACGACGGTTGGACTTAATCTTAATGCCGCGTACTGCATCCATAAAAGATGAACTGAAACTCCTTAATACGTACTGCTAGTAGAAACGAGCCCAAGTACACGAGGAACGAAGCTAGGGCGCCAATGCAAGCCAATCTTGCTCTACTGCTGCTAAATGCTAATGATGCTATACTAACTCACTCACTGATCGAGAACTCTCAAGACAAAGTGGGAATGAACTACTATGACTGATCGATCATAAACAATTGCAAGGTATCACTGAGCAACGCAGAGGCAACAATGCTGGGCAGGTTTCAGTGGGAGAGGAAGCTGATGGGCGAAACCCACACACGCCGAGCTTTAAAACATTATTTAAAGGGTTAAAATAGTATAAATGCATCTGAATCATTAGATTAAGACAAATGGATAGCTCATATTCATTTCAGCCTACAGTAAAGATGATCTACGTTTACAGGATGCAGATGTACATGTTGCGTTAATAAGCAGCAGTTATTCCGAAGAAAGAGTTGTTCCTCACCAAGAAATTGCAAACTTCTGAGCTTGCTCTGCCCATTGGCGTGCGGCAACTCGCCGTCGCGGGAGGCGGAGACGGTGCCCATCACGGCGGTCTTGGGGCTGGCGTCGTCACGGTGGCCGGCTGTGCTGCTGCTCCACGGCGCCGAGCTCTGCGCACAGCAGCTCCGGCACCTCCATGCCTAGATCTACGCGGAGGTGGGCATCCGCGTGTGCAAATGTGCGATGCTCCTTGCCACCAGGGGCTGGGCGACCCGCGGCTAGCGGCGATGGCGCTTGACGCCACCAGGAGCTGGTGCCCGACCGACATGGGCGCCCACGGTGGCTAGGCCCGCAGCCTGCGGTGGCGGCGCCTGCCACCATCAGGGGCTGGGGCTCGGCCACAACCCGTTCCCATCCCGCAGTTGGTGAGGTTGATGCTCCGGGCTAACGCCCTGCCCGACCTTTGTCGGCGACGACGACACTCGAGGATGCCAGACTTCTCGCTGGAGACGTTGTTATGGAGCATTCACTCACCAAATGCCAGCTGCGCCGTCATTTCTTCTTGAGGCGTCGCATTTGAGGCATTCCGCAAAATGGATGGATACAGCCATGTCGTCTGTGCTGCATTCATGAGTGTAGCATAGGTGAAATCTTTTGGATGCCATTGCTCCTCTCTGCCTGTACCTGCAGCACCCCTGAGCTTGTTGACGCGAGGTGTTTTCCAGTTCTAAGATCATGGCAACACTAAATGTCCATTGCTCTTATGTTTCTGCTCTCTTGATATTTGTTGCTCGGGATGGTGAGTTATGTGATTGGGCTCCAGCTTCGTCATCGTCCAATCTGCTTGGTAAGCATTGTCATATTGATCAGTGTTTCTTGTTTCTTCGGGGCTTACTTCCCTGAAAGGGCGTCGAGGGACGCTGTTCCAATTGACAACCTGAGTAGCTAGCCCCTCCTAGTTATATGCAGTGGCTTTGTGAACCACAATTGTGGATTGGATGGTTTTGAGTCTGATAAGTGTCGGATCTTGAGTTTGCTCCTCCTATCTGAAGCCGGATCAGCGAGGTCTTGAGGAGGCTCTCGTTCTCTTCTGGTGTCATTCCCTGCTTTGAGGCTTCCTCCCCTTGAAGGGCGTTGGTCGACATCAAGAAGACTGGCGGCCAGACGGCTATGGTGTGGTTGCACCTTAGTTAGATGAAGATGGGAGCGGTGGGTCAATTACTCTGACACGAAGTTAGCAAGCAGGTTTTTGGTGATAGAGCAATCCGGATCCATGACAAAGATTGAGTGGTATGAATGTAGTGTGATGGTTTTCTTTTCTACATCATCATTTAGAAACTCTAGGGCTTAATGTTTTATCTTGAGTGTTGATATACCTTTATTTTCTCATTCCAATCGTCTTACGACGATATACCTTGTAAATCATTATTTCATTTATTTGAAATAAGTGAATTCAGGTGTGTAACCCCCATCGTAGTTTTCCTAAAAAAAAACAATGCAAATTATAATTTTAAAACATGTTGAACATAGGAATGAAATTTCTCTCATAAAAAGCATCGGCTAAATTGTACTATATACTTACTTCGTTTCATGTTACTTATTATTATAGCTTCTTTTAGTTTTTTAGATTACTCTTCATCCTCGCATCTGTAAGGATCTAGGAGTCCAAGAGGGGAGAGGGGGATGAATTGGACCAGTAGTATGGATCGTCAATCCAAACAAATTTTCACCAAATCTTACACCTTGCTAACGACAAGTCCTAAGCAGTTTTACCGAGCCAAGACCCTAGCAATTCTAGTGATATGATGCAATGCAAAATGAGGCCAAGTCAGTCAACAAGCAAGCAAGCCCATGACAGTCACACAAGTGCGGAATTAAAGACGATAAGTAAAGAGGGGTTTAGAGATTGCTCATTGATTTTAGCCCGAGGTATCGAGAGGATGGCGTCTCCTACTAGTCCGACTCCCGCATGAGTATTGATCCCTCCCGCCACTAACCGTGGAGTTCTTGCACACAAGCCCGTATCACTACCGGAGTGACGACATGGTTGTATGACCACTGCTCATCGATTGGAGGAATTTCATACTATATCCCTGCATAGCCAAATTAGCAAAAAAAACTTGTACGCTTTTTCTCAAAAAAAAAAAAAGCAAAAACTTTTAGTTTGATTCGTTACTTGAGGAAAATCAATATAAAATCAATCCAAATTAGCAAAAATCTTCTCTCTTCAATGATCATTAACGAGAAACTTCAGACCCTTTGCATAGCTATGACAGCCAGTCGAAATATGCATTGTTGCAACAACGAGACGAAGAACTACAAACCAATGATCATAAACCAAAAATCTTTTCAATGAAGTTCCAGAAGAACGGGCAATGTCTGAGATCAATTTAGGTTAGACTCAATCCAAGTTTCATATAGGTTTCAAATTCATTAAATAACATGCCACATAAGTAAAAATAGTAATGTGATATGAAATTTATCATGAAAGAGAGGAGTTGGGTTTTATTAGGATGAAACCTGGTGTATACGATTATCTACATTATAAAACTAGAATGAAACCTCCAATAAGTATAATTTGTTTCACTTTACATAGTTGAAAGAGTGCTATTGATTAATTAAATGCAGCATTTAAATGATATCTTACCATATAAAACCATAAAAATGAAACTTTGCATTGAGAGAGTTTGTTTTATTGGCTATGTCATCTATCTTTATGTGACATGGTATTTTTAAAAATCATTAAATAAAACCTTACAAAGAGACTAGTCTTATACTCCCTCCGGATTTAAATTGTTGATGTAGTTGACTTTTCTAGTTATGTTTGATCATTTGTTTTATTCAAAAAATTGAAAAATTATCAGATATTCTGTTATGATTTGTTTTATCACTAAATAAAATTAAAATTTAATTTATAATTTTAAATATTTGAATTAATATTTTAAGTAAGATGACTGATTAAACGTAGCGAAAAAAGTCAACAACGTCAACAATTAAAATCCGGAGGGAGTACTTCATAATTCCATCCCGCACCACAAGGGATGAAAGCGGATCGGATCGGATCGCATAATACCCTCTTCACATCCTACTCCATATTTTTTGTCGGATTCGGGGCGGAGCGGATAATACGCGGATGCAGATGTGAATAGATATTTTCGGATGTCGGAGATGATACGGATTCGGACCGGAGGTGGATCAGAAGCGGACTTTAAATTATCAGATGATACCTCTTCACGTAGAGAAATATATGCCGATTAATAATATGCAGTGTACATATATGATCGTAGCAGCCACCAAAAAGGACAACCAAAACACACAACCTAATCTTTTAAGTGATTATTCATAGCAAATAAAAAATATATGTGTTCTATATTTGAAAAATCACGCAAGTATGAAAAACAAAATAAAACGTCTGAAGCAAATATTACATATCCTTATTTTTCTTTGTCGTATGACCACTTCAATACACAATAGGATGTTGAGCAACACGGTCAAGCCTCATCATCACTATCACTAGACATTATATATTTTGGGCTAATAAAATTAACGGATAATCCTATTATGAGCTTTGGATAATCCACTTCAAATAATCGGATCATCTGTGTTCATCGGATTTTGTCAATACCATAACCTATCCTACATCCTCATGTCATCGGATTCGGATTATCCATATCCACTAAAAAGCCTCAAATATTCTCTCACATCCTTAAAAATCGGATCAGTTTCGGAAATTATCCACACTGCTTTCACCCCTACACACCACAGCTGGTGATGTGCGGTGATAAACGGGTAGGTTGAATCGATAAGGAAAGCCAAAAAAAGAGCGGGAAGAGGAAACTGTGCTGCCAGCCTTGTTAACTTCCAAAGCTCCACCAACACCTGACGGGGCGATGTCATACACACGTTACAACTTACACAAGTGCACAAGTTAGGCCAGTCGAGAGGCCACTTAAATTACTTGCTAGTATAGTACATCTAAACTGCAAGTCGTCGAGGCAAACATACAACTAGTAGTACTACCACGACATAGCATATCCGATCCCTATTTATTCATCTGGACGCGTGATCTAGTCCCCCGGCCGGACATATACGTATATCTGAACGCAACATGCACAGCCCTGTACATACATCTAACGTGGCTGCATTCGTCCAACAGATCAAACTGGACAGGTAACCGAGCAGGCCCGGCCCAAGCTCGATAGTCGGTACCGGTCAGGTCTCTCTAGCTCCGGGGGGAAAAAAACAGACGTGCCGAGAGAGAATAAGAAGCGAGGCTAGAGCAGAAGTCGGCTATCCTGTCGATCGAATCTGCACGCGTGCGTGATCATCTCAAAAAAAAAAAAAAAAAAAAAAAAAAAAGCGCGGGCATCCACCTCTGCTATGCGGCTGTGCTACCCAACCCTCTACTATTCAGCAGAAGTAGCCCGTTCTTGCGGCCGCTCTTGATGCCCGGCCTCAAGATGCAGGCTGTGGGTACGGCGGCTCGCCTGTGCCTTGTGCCCCGCTGCGCAGCCGATCAGCAGCCGTGCGAACCCATGCCTGAGGAGGATCCGATGGTAATCATATTAATCCCAAATTTATTCTTCTGAGTCAATGAATCGTTTATCTTTCTGACTGAAGTTTATTCACATGTTTCTTTAAGATTCTTTTGAAGTTGTATTAGATTAACTTATTGCCTCCTCTTTTTTTTCTTGTTTAGGTTGCACAGGATCGGAGAATTCGCGAAAAGATGGAAAACTTCCAGAGGGCCTATGTTGCTGCCGCGCGTGCTGCGGGGCATTATTCTTCTCAAGATGCTATGGTTCGTTCCGGTCTTACTCCTACATTTAATACATCATCTATTTTGTGGTTCTCTGTAACTGCACTGTTTAACAACCTTCGTTATCCCAGAGAGAAAGCATTCATAGCATGATTGCACCCAAAAAATGTTTGCAACACCGGTGTTAAATAAGTTTTGGATAATTTTATGGTCACGGTCAAAAAATTTATGGTCGTAGGATTGAACTCAGAAAACTTTTACGCATGGTGTAAAAAATTACATTTGCAAGAGATAGTTTATAGTCACGGGAAAAAATTTATGGTTGCAAGTATATGCTTGACATATCATCCTAATACAATAACGGTTAATGATTCAGTCCTATCTGCATCCACGGTTTTACAACACAATTAGATTTGTAAATAAAGGTTTAGATTTTCAAATTCGTTTACCAAACAAAACTTTTTCTGGTAATATAAAACATTACCGATGTTAAAATCATGACCATATGAAATGCATATCTGCTGGCTAGTTGTTTGTCAAAACTTGCTGTGCATGTATCAAACTTTAAACTATATATAAAGTGTCTTCAAAATTTGGATGGAGGGAGTTCACAACATGTAAATAAAAATAGCATGGGCTGTGGTGAAAACTTTCTCAACTACACAGAAATTAAAAATCCATCAACCAAACTTAATATGAAAGTCTAAGAAATGATTTGGCATCATGAGTTTTCGAAAGTCCTCATTTCTCTACCGATGATGAAACAGTCTATTAGATGTTCTATATGCCACTGTGTATCACAATACCGATGATTGGACTAGTAATGATTCTGCCTCTATATATGGTTTGTCAAAAAAAAATACTATGGGTTTGTGGTCCTTGTCAAACAAAACAAACTTATTGTGACACTTCAAGTTAGTAAGTTTTATGGTCAATATGTTTGTTCACAAAAATCTACCTCTATAAAAAAAATATGACGAGTGAATTATTACTTTGAACAATATATGTTTTAATGGCACATCAACCAATGCATGCTCTAAGTTAGTTTATTGAAAAAAGTTGAATAATACTTGGCACACACATATACATATACATATAAGAGACAGTCTTGTCTTGCCTTCTATGCATCTACATAGGCAAAGAAAACTATTAAATTCATTGATGCCTCTTTTATTGTTGTTTTCAATACTGTGTTCTTAATGTTTTTTTATTCAGGAAGCAGAATTAAAGATCACACTGTTTCGTGAGGAGGAGGACAAGCTTCAAGCTTACATAAGAGCGATAGATTCCAACAACTGCATTTTTGTATGTGTTGTTTATTATATTTTTGTATGTTCTCATTTGCTCTTACTAATAATAATCTGTTACCAACAATTCTCAAAAATAGTAGATTTTTTGTAGTTTTGGTTAGAAGATTGGTACTGGAAATATATACTCGGGTCTAATTAAAAAGACAATATGTAGTAACAGACATGCAGCAATAATATCGGAAGTTCAGAACAGTTCCATAACAAAATAAGAAAATATTGAAATCCAAATAAAATAATGTCACACTTAAAGCATTCAGTTTTTGCTACAAATACCTAGCCACATTTTTTATTTGGGGGGGGGAGGGGGGTAAGAGAGGCCTTGATCCACTAGCACTAAAACATTACTATTTGGTGGCAAGAGTTGTGATAGGCCTATTGCTCGTCACTAAATTCATTATATGCTACATAAAAAATGGAGGTAGTAGCGGGTTTGGTCCCATTACTACCATCAAATCCGCTAACGGAAAAAAGGGGAGCATTTATCAATTGGTGTTAGGACCCACCCTATACCTTGGTGGTCGCCACCGTAACCCAAGGTGGTCGTCTGTCGCCTCCACAATCTTCTTCGCCTTGGCCACCTTCGTTGTGATGGCTGCCTCTACCTCAACCGACAATGTCATATCCTCCGTCGTCGAACCGCCACCTGAGAGGGTAGCAATTGCTAGATCGAGCAACCGGCGCCACCTTCCTTTTCTTCACATGGGCCATGTTGGTCAGTGTGGTCCGTCGTGTGAAGATCCGCCGCCAACACGCTATGCCTTGGTGAAGGCATGCCTGCTCCACGTCGATGACAAGCGATAAAATGATAGTGTGGGGACAGGAGGGGTGAGGGTATGGAAGGGTAGTGGCGCGGGGGAAAAAGGAGGACGGATGCGGCCATACGGGGAATGTTAGAATTGCACCGCCCCGTGCCTGCCTTTTCAGAGGTGGCAACAAAAAATAGCAGCGGACCTTAAACTGTCTATTACTATCTTAAGCCAAGTAACCTAGGAGGTCCAGTTTAGTAATAATCCCTTAAATGGCTGTTACTATGTGACTTTATTCTTTTGTTTTTCTAGTAATGTGTTGAAACATATTTACACAAAAGGTTAAGAAAATAAAATAAATCGGTATTGTAAATGTTGTGGAAAAATAAAAAGGTGTAGCATAATCTATTGATACTAAAAAGAAAATGGTTCATAAGTCGTTCCTTTGAGATGCTAGTGTCGTCATACCCATTTTTATGACTTCTGCTCTTATAACTAGTTTTATGGAACTCAAAACTTCTTACAGTAATCTTTGCAAAGGCTATTATTGTAAATTCAGTAGGCACTGAGATTAATATATTATCTAGAATAATAACATGGTTTAGTTTCTGTTCTTGTCGCAAAAGTTGATTGACTCACATTTTTATACTTGGTATAATTTTGAGGAATGCAGTATGAGGAAGGCAGGGGGTTAGCATTAATGCTTTGCTTAAGAGTTGGAATGGTGATCCGTTTGGCTGGAAGGGTTACGGTAACTATTAATATTATATATATTTCTTAGCCTTTAATCGACTGAAACTTTTCAGTCAATAGCTTATTGCCTTGTGTTTTGATTTTTTATCTATATAATAATTATAAGTTATTGAGTCTAGATCCGATGGCTCAAAACAGTGATTGAAAGTTGTTCAAACTTTCAGTCAGCTAGCTGACAATTATCAAGTCTCATATTTATAAGCATGCTCACAGTTTAGCAGCGCCTCACCACCATTTGTTTTCCCTATAGGCCAGTGCACGCGTGAGAGTTATCGAATCAAGTGCAATTTCTTCACATACTGTATATCAGGTAACCATCAATTATAATTACGACAGATCACATTTTCAAAGTAGAAAACGTCCTTTTTACTCCCATCAACAATAAATTTTACCATCTCCCAAACCAAACAACTATAGCTTAATTTAGTCTCCTCCTAAAAATATTTAACAGCTTAAATTACCCCTAATCAAGTCGACAGTATTTTTCCGATGATGTGGAGGTGGTTTTGGCCCGGGTGACCTCCATTTCACCATCATGAATCTGGAGAAAACGAAGAGATATATCATTTGAGCTAAACTGCCCCCCACGTCAACAAATATTGATGATGGGACTAGATTAAATAAGTAATGGTATAGGGACAATGAAAATTTTCCTTTAAACTAGAGTGGTCGGTTTATTAATTTGTGTATAGTCTAAAAAAAAAATTAATTTCTTTATTGTGACTTGCAGATGATTCGGACATATGTATCAACCTTTCTCAAGATTGTGGAGGACACATGCCATAGCAAGGCCGAGAGGGCACATATTATTACATTTATTGATGCCCTTCGAGGTTTGGCTGCAATTAGCCATATCTTGATTCAGGATGCTTTGACTGCCGTTAACAATGTTGAATATGGTTCACCAAATTATATCCTGGAGCATGATGTTGAGGCACTTAACCATGAATTGCAGTTCAAATTGAAGGAGTTGGAAATCAGGTTTATGGTGGCCTCGAATAATGAAGCATATGAGGTATATCACATTTGGGTTTGGGTGACGTTTTTCCTGTCATCCGTTTTATGTTTTGAATCAGAAATAAAACAAAGTCATTATTTTTTTAACTGTAATTTTGTTAATCGATTGATATGAGCGCCTACTTTGCAGCTTCTCTGGTCCACGCTGTCTGAAGCAACAGACCATGTATCACTTTTTGTCATCCGAATGACTAATCTTCGAAAAAAAGCACTAATTCACATCCAAGGTAAATGTATTTTTGTAAGACAACTTTTTCTGAATAATTTGTTCCTCTTGAGCCAATTTAAGAAACCCCAGAAGGTACCTTGATAAAATTTTTGCACGGCAGCACACACCAAGGGACAAGGAGCACAACAAGGGCAAGGATGATGTAGAAATTGATGATAAGCACGCCAATGAAGGAATGTGATTGCTTGTAGCAGTGGGATGTGCGTGGTGATGAAGGCTCGAGAATCTGGACGAAGATGGTGAGGCGTTAAAAGTAAACAGCGCTGGAGTATATGTTTTTGGTGGTATATACACAACATATGGTTTGTCGTATGTTTTGCATGGATTCTAAATGTAATAGTCCCTACTCAGTTGAATAGTAATGGTTACTTAGGGTACACACAGTAACTCATAGTAGTATTTCGTATACCCGGAATGTTTTTGTAGAATCGAGAATTTCTTTTTACTAGCCGATGTTATGATGAGAACTTTAGTCACACTGCTTTGTTGCATAGATGATTTTAGTTTCTCGCTGTACCAATTAAGTGGGTTCTGCTTCTGCTCCTTTCCGTATTTTTTTAGAGAAAAGACCCAGGTTGGCTCCTGCTTTGATTGAAAGCACAGGTTTTACAGCCAACCCGTTCACTGGGATTACCAGTTTTACATCACAGGCACAGAAGAAGCGAAAACCTTAAGGAGACACTAACAGCTCAACCAAAGCTAGGCCTATTACATCGCAAAGTTCCTGGGGAACAGCACCCAAAAAGCTTCCTAATCAACTTAGCGAAGCCACCAAACTGTAAAAAGCACGAGAGGAAAAACTTGGAGAAGATCTTGACGCCTGCTTAGCCCACTCCTGTTCTCTTTGTCGTCTCGGTGGCCACCCTTACTAGCCTAGTGGCTAAGTTGGACAGCCATGCCTTCGTCTCGCCTCGACTTAGCATACTCCATTTCTGCAGTAAGAGAGCCATCTTATAGATTAGTACATCCGGGTTGGGATTATATTTCTAAAAACATATTCGTTTCTAACTAGCCAGATAGCCCAACAGGCCGCAGCTATCACACACGCTATTTTTTGACGCTCCTTTCCGTATGGAGTATATGGAGAGCACACTAGTGTGATATAACAGCTGGAGTACAAAATTTGGAGTACCATAATAGAAAAGAGCACACTACTGTGACCGGCCTTCAAGTTCAAGCAGGATAAACATGTAGAGAAAACAAGCAAGATAGAAATAACTACAGGAACTAGAAAAGCAAAGGTGTAGATGTACGCCTCCACATGATAATAACGACGCTTTGCCACGGCCCAACACTCTTGCAACAAGG
Organism: Eleusine indica; assembly: GCA_030378355.1. Taxonomy (NCBI): domain Eukaryota; kingdom Viridiplantae; phylum Streptophyta; class Magnoliopsida; order Poales; family Poaceae; genus Eleusine; species Eleusine indica. The sequence continues at coordinate 48,050,781 of CM059500.1, forward strand.
GTTCCACACGAAGCTAGTGTAAAACCTTGATTTCTCAATGGTGGTGAGTTGCAATGACTACAAATTGACTTGGGATTATTCTAGATAAGATAACCGAATGAACTGCAGAAAACAGTACAGCATGCGGTCAAAATGGACAGACAACCTCTGAACTGCTGCTAGCTACTGTGACTAGACTTGACCTTAGAGACCAGATACAAAGGAAATACTAGCATGAGATTGGTAGAATCACAACAGTGAGCTAAGCCTTGGAGCGGAGGTACGTCAGCTCCACCGTTTCGAGCAGAGCTGCCAGGCCCTGGTCCATCTTCTTGTAATACTCCTCGTGCTCATGCAGTGGGTACGGCACCTCGTCTAGCGCGATCGAATTTGGCAGCAGCAGGCACCGGAGCTGTTGGCTCCTTGAGCGGGACAGCGACCACCACAGTACTGTGCAGGAACTGTAGTCCCATGGCCGCCAAATTGACGGTGGTGGCCTTGACGAATCCAACCGCGGCCTCCAGAGACAGGCGGTGGAAGCACCTCAATTGTAATGTCCAGAACCTGCATATTCAGAGGCAAAGGAGGGAGTTAAGAATTAAATCCCCAAGCATCAATCATCAATGAACCCGACCCCTTGTGATGGAAAACCTACGTCGGCCTGGAAGTTGGTGCAAGACTTGTCCTTCTGAATGCGACGACACAACTCCATGGCACGGTCCGCACTCTTCTCGAAGCCCGACAGGTCTCCCCGGTAGCGCGGCTCATCGGGATTGTACGCCTCATCATCCTCGGAGGATAGCGCGATCATGTAGCAGAACTCAGCCCACGGAGATCGAGAGATTCATGGTGATGGGCTTGTACACGGGCACGTACATGATGTCATCCTTGATTCCACCCTGTAACAAGTAGTAACTACGTACTAGTATATATAAGACGAAGAACAGGTCGCAAAGAAGAGATTAAACAAATTGAAAAGGCCACAATCCCTCACGGCTCACCTCGTTGTTGCCAACCTTCACCTCCCCGGGCGCACGGGCAGTGACGTGCGCCTCGTCGTCGTCGGCGGTCACGACACTGGCACCCCGCGAGGGCGAGGCGCGGCCAGCCCCGCCGGCGAGCACATTCCATCCAGAACGACTTGGTGGAGGAGACGGCCATGTGCACAGCCCACACCGGCCGGCCCTGTGCCGTTGCTCGCCGCCGCGCAGACCACGAGACCCATGGCGCCCTGCTTGGCGGCACGACAAACAAATCGCATACAGAAAATTAAGCAGCGGCCGGAGAGAAAAACCCCACGAGTGAAGGAAAAGGGAGGCGGAAGAACCGAGGAAACGTACCGCAGTGGCGTCCACGTCAAACCCCTCGCCGCCGAGGGTCCTCCTGGCGCTCGTGTCGCGGCACCGTGGCCGCCGGAGAGGACCTGCTTGCTCGGAGTCGGGGACGCGACGCCGCCGGAGACGCCCTTCTCGCCTGGAGTCGGGGACGCGACGCCTCCGTCCACGGCGGACACCACGTCCGCCAGGTACGTGATGGCGCCGTAGCCGCCTCCTGTGGCGGCGCCGGTCATGGCGTGGCGGCTCCCTCCGACCAGGCCCTCTGGGACGGCGAGGAACATGACGGCGCCGACGTGCAGCCCGAGAGCCGGGAGGCCGTGCTCCGCTAGGAAGCTAAGCCGACGACGCGCTTGCCCGGACGAGGAGCCGCGCGTGGTGGGGGTCCCGCGACCAGCTCGGCCCCCGGTTCATTGCATTGCATTGGCAGGAGCAGGAGATGGGAAGTGGAATGGAAACTCTTGCCCGCGCGCGTGGACACTCTGATTGGCTTATTGCCACCACCAGACATGTAGCAACGTTCTCCAGTCTGCAACTCTGCATGGCATGCCCTTTATCAAAAAAGAAGAAAGGGTAAAAAGCAAGGCTCGGTGGTTTTGGCTGTGTGTGGGAAGATCGTTTTCAAGTTCGCGCATAGACACGGGCTGCCTTGCAATTGCGAAGCTTCGGTTACACATTTCAAGAAATGAGAATGTCACTACTCATATTTTAGCTTCAAGTGCTCTTAGATATGATGATTAAATCCTTAGTTTCAATTGCTCGATTTTTGGACACACTGATTGAAGGTTTTGTGCTTCTAAATAAATAATCTGTAATCGGTTTTTACGGGCTAAATAAATGCTTTTGTAATGTTTCATGCATTTGAATAAAATTAGTTTTGCACATCCGGGCCACCCGGCATGGGCCCGACATGACCCGATACGAATTAAATCGGACCGGCACGGCGCGGAAGAAAAACTGTGTCCTATCGTGCTAGCCCATGGGCCTTGGCTGTGGCCAGAGGCACGACACGGTAAGGTTTTCTCGTGTCGTCCTAGCCCATTTCGCCCGTCAAGCCCGAAAGGCCTGCCAAGTGTAGGTGAACCCGTCGTCGATGTAGCCGAAGCCAGATCTGGAGTTCCCGCTGCCGACACTCATCCTAGGGCAAAGCAAGGCCTCATCGCTAGGGCGGAGCGGCATCACGGCACGACGCAAGACCTTGAAGCGGCTAGATCTAGAGCGAGAGCAATAGGGAGAGGGAGTAGCGGGGCCGGAGCATATGGTTGGGGAACAAGAGCATGGCATGCGGAGCAGGATGGCTAGCGGTCGGCGTTCGGTGGTCGGCCGTCACGCATCGCGCCGACGACGAGATCTACGAATGAGAGAGCGCCGAAGGCGGCAGAGGCGGAGGAAATGAGGGAGCCAGCTAGGGTTTCACTCCGACTCCTCTTTTATATCAGGCGTTGGGCGGTGCGGGTGGGGGGGGGGACGGGTCCACCTGTGTTCCTTACCGGGTCGGCCTCAAAACGTGTCGTGCCTGGACGGGCTATCGTGTCGGGGTGATGGCCTAGACACGGCACGGTAGTTCGGGTTGTGTCACCCGGGCCCGTTTTCTTTCAGGTCGTGGCCGTGCCCGTGTCGGGCTGAATGCGGTGTGCTTCGGGCCAGCCCGAAAAGCATGAACCAAATGTACAGGACTAAATAAAATGTTGTCCTAAAAGAAAAGAAAAGGCTTTGATCGGTGAGGAAAATCAAGTACTGGTTCCGTTGTGGTTGGAGTAGCCAAAACTGAAGCCCCACGACGTCGCATCCGTGTCCCGTGTGTGCGGCCCCACGACTGTACAACTCTGGCTGGGTTAACCACAACACGTAGAGGGTCTGGTCAACCCCAGGTCAAGAGCAATTTTGCAGCCTTTGCATGGGGGTTCTGGTTGCCAGCCGATGATGGGACCACTAAATCAGGCTGCCTGGGCCAGTGCGTGCCGTTCTTTTTGTCACCGCACCGCAGTTGTGTCAAACTCAAACAACGAGTCCGATCGGTTTGAATCCCAGCAACAGAGTGAGAGAGCCGCTGAAGAAGGTTCATGGTGGGCAGCGAGCCTCCGACCCGTTGCTGTCTGAGGTCAGGGATCGTGCCGCACAGGTGGTGTGGCATGAGGTCACACGAGACTACGGAGAGGGTGGAGCCACACTTGATCCAATCAGCCTTTACTTTTGTTTGAACGCGCGGTGTGAATTGTGATCCTGCTTTTTTATTTTCGCAGTTGCGATGGGGCTAGCGGATTGGTACGCAGCGGCAGCAGAGCGATGAGATCGCCCGTGCCGTACGTGCTGCGCTGCCGCTGAGTGCCTGGCGCAAAGTTAGCCGGAGCGCGCGGTGGCCTGGGTACGTGGCGTAGCATCGATAACCCCGTGCCTCGCTGATCCTGTACGAAGATCACTGCACCAAAAAGAAAGAAACCTGAGGTGTAACTCAGGTTACTTTTACTCTTGTGAGTCTGGTTAACCTGACGCAGCCCTCGGCTTCTCTCGTTTCCACCTCCAGCTCTCACCGCCACCAACCCCACACCAGTACACCACACGCCATGGAAGCTGCTGCTCGCCTTTTGGCTCAGATAAACCACCAAACGCCAGCCCTCCCTTTCATCAAACAGATTTTCTCGATTTTTAAACCTTACAAATAGTTCAGTCACCAAACATGAGATACAGACGGATGACGGGTGGCGGAATGCAGGGGATGGGCGCCGCGTCGTCTCCGGAGTCAATGGAAGGAATGCTTGTGTTGGCTCTCGCGCTCAACTCTGTGTGTTTGTTATTCAAAAAAAAAAAAAAAAACTCTGTGTGTTTGAAGTTGAATTTTGTACTCTGCAATTCTGCATTTGCACGCATGAACGGGTACTGTAACACATTTTGATGCCTGCTTACAAAAAGACAAACGCATGGCGTGCAAGGTGCAACAAACAGATCGAGCTAGAGGGACAACCCATTTGTTCTCCCTTGTATAAGAATTAAAGGTAGTGCGTGTCGCCTGGTTCATGCTTTGGGAGACGGATGCGCGCTCAGTTAAATGTTGTTGTGTGGAGATGGAGAGAATGGGAGAGCACGTGTCTACCAGATGCAAGTCCAGTCAGGCGCAAGTGGAACCGTGAAAGGCGAGCACCGTGCGTGGGTGCTGCATGCGTGTGTGGTAGACACGTTGTGTGCATTCGCTGGTTCTTGCCCACGGAGGAGACACGCCGGCCGGCCTGCATGCTTGTATGTGCAATCACCGTTCAGGTTCATGGGTGATCAAGCACCAGTACAACAACTTTACACGATACGCCATTTATTTTATGCTGATATTGCGCAGCAAGGCGAGTCGGTGTATCGATCCTCTCCTATCGACGCGGGTACCCCCGGCAGCCCTCGTACTCCTCCAGTTCACCGCCACCAACCCCATACGCCACGAAAACTACTCGCCTTCACACCAAGCTGAATCGATCTCCAAATCCTGGCACCCGCTTTAATCAGCCGTGAACGTTTCAAATTGCTTAACACATAATTATCAAAAAAAAAATTGCTTAACACATTTTCACCTTATGAAAACAAATTTGAGAAGAGCCGTTGATCCTTCGGTTTGGTAATCGGTTCTTTATACTACTTGGGTTACATATATATGTTGTTAGAGACCATACTGGTACTAGCATCATGGCTCACAGATCAGGTTCGAAGGCAGATCGCGAGAGTGATTAGACTCAGATGGTGGCTTGCCTCTCTTTCCTTTTGTGCACCAGTCCAGCAGCTGTTACTTAATTAGTATTTATATTTTTGCATTCACAACTTTGCTTTGCACCTGTAAAAAGGGTAGAAACATTTTCAACAAATTAAAGTTAGGCTATCCCCTTTCTAGCATACAGCTGTTTTTGCATGTAGTACTAGCCCCTTGGAAACCATGGGCAGGGGCACGCGGCAGCCAATGCGCGGGGTCGCCGATCGAGTTCGCTACAGTACCTGTGGCAACCGTCAATGGCTGTGCCTTTTTTCGGTCAGGCTCGGTCGCACCGTGTTTGTGCTTCCCCTGTGTTAGCTGGCAGGCTTGAGGGTGTTGAGTTATCCACCGATCCATGGCAGCACATTATGTGTCCGTCGTACGTGGCCCGTCGTCACGCACAACGTACGCGTACAGAAACCGTCTGGCCGGCAGCCTCCAAGGATCGGTGCACAGATGAGTTTGCAAAAGGAATTCCTTTGCAAAATTGGGCGGTGTGCAGCCCATCATAATGCCCTTAAGCCAGATAGAGCCCAGCCTAGGTGCATCATGAGAGCAGCAAGGCTACCGGACTCGTTCTCGTTAGGCAGGCCCCCCCTACTTGGAGCTGGATGGTTCCCAGTGAAGGCCCAACCCTTAGATCGAGTGGCCCAACGCCGTTCCAGGTTCAATCGATGCAGTTGAGGAACAACTATGAATGTTTCTCTCTCTAAAAAAAAAAAAAAGCAACTATGCAAGCACCCTGACGAGAGGCTTGCTTGCTTGACACTTGTCCCTTGAGCCGGAGCTTTCCGGCCGTCGAGAACTGCCAGTGCCTGCATGCTGCGAGCTCTCTCCTTTTACACCAAACTTTTCGGTACTTGCCATGTTCTGTTCGTTATCTGAATCAGGCCAGCAACATTCTGTTTTATTTTTTTTTTTCGAACAGCTGCATCTCGAGGTGAGGTGACCCGTCAGCGTACTTGCTGCGTCTCTCGAAATGGTCGAATGATACATTACATCAAGACCTCAAGTAAGTGTTGTAGCAAGCCGATCTACAGTTGATCTTGATCTTAATGCCGCTTACTGCATCCATGGAATGGAAGATGAACTGATGAAACTCGTCAATTAATACAGTACGTACTGCTAGTAGTAGAAACGATCGAGCCTAGGTACATGAGAGGAACGAAAGCTAGGGCGCCAATGCAAGCCACTCTTGCTCTACTGCTGCTGCTAAATGCTAATGACGATGCTATACTAACTCACTCACTGATCGAAAACTCTCAAAAAACAAAGTGGGAATAACGAACTACTACGACTGATCATCGATCATAAACCAGTGCAATAAGCTAACACTGGTGAGCAACGCAGGGAGAGGCAAACAATATTGCCGGGTATAGTAGGTTTCATCAGTGGGAGAGGAAGCTGAAGGGCGAGAAGGCGGCGTCGGAGCCCTGCGACGAGGCGGCGGCGACCATGTCGCCGCCGCCCGCCGGGAAGCCGCATGCGCCGAGCTGGTCAGCGTCGCCGCCCCAGAATCCGGCCACCATCTGCGCCAGGTCGTCGACGTCCTCCCGGAGCCCCATCGTCATCCCGTAGGCGTCCGCGTCGGAATACCGCCGCAGGTCCTCCGCCGCCGCCGCGCTGCTCCTCGGCCGCAGGCAGCTCTCCGGCACCACGCTGCTCAGGTACCCGGAGTTGTCGTCCACGCTGGAGAAGAGGAAGTCGTGGTGCCCGCCGCCGCCGTCCAGCAGCGCGCCGTCCGCGCGATCGACGACGGCCGCCGCCGGCATCGTCGTCGTCGAGCACTCGCCGCCGCTGGCCGCCGGATGATGATGATGAGGCTGGTAGTGGTGGTGGTACGACGACGCGCCGCCCATGCCGCCGTACTGATGATGATGGTGATGGCCGTACGATGAGGAGGAGGAGGAGGAGGACGAGGGGTGGAAGGGGGCGAGGAAGGGCGGGTAGTTGTAGGCGGCGGCGTGGTGCGTGTAGACGAAGTTGGTGCGGGCTTGGGCGCCCTTCATGGACAGCGCGGCGCGGTCGTAGGCCAGCGCCGCCTCCTGCGCCGTGTCGAAGGTGCCCAGCCAATGCCGCTCCTTGGTCGTCGGGTCGCGGATCTCCGCCGCGTACCGGCCCCACGGCCGCCGCCGCACGCCGAGGAACCGACCGGGCTCCTGCGCGCGCCGGCGGCCGCGTGGCGCAGGTGCGCGCTCGCTCGGCGACGACGGCGGAGAAGGCTGCGCCGCCGGCGGCCTTGGATGCTCCGATGATGAGAACGCCATCAGGGTCGGGTTGCTGCCACTGCTACTAACTCGAGAGTTCATGGCAACACCAACGCACACAAGGGTGAGTGATCTCTCTCTAGCTTAGTTTTAGCTATGCGATGACGACCTGAGCCACCTACTGTCTTGCTTGCTTGAGGTTTTTGTGTAGTGTAGGAGGGAGGGAGGGAGGGGTGGTATTTAAATGGAGCCTGGAGCCCTGGAGGGTGTCTTCTCTTTTCCAAGTGAAAGGAGGGAAAGAAGGGGCACTGTGGATGAGATGTTGGCAGGGGCCCTCCTCTCTCTGCACTTGTTTAATTCTAGCAGGAAAGGAAGGAGTTGAAAGTTGGTTTGTGCACCGTCTCTCTTCTCCAAGTGTGTTTGGATGTGTGTGCCCCCTAACCTTAGGACCATGCATATATTAGAGAGGGGAATGTTGTGGTCATGTATGCTACAAAAGAATTGTTGGAATGTTCTCCTCTCATCTCCTTAGTTTCATACACTTCATTTATGACACTGTCACATGCATCTCTTCTCTGAAGTAGGTTAAATTAATTACTATCACATCCAACAGATATATTACACATGATGCTTGCTTATTAAGCATCATCAATCTGCAGTCCAACTGCACAGCCAACATTTGTACAGTAACGTTGATGTATAAAGCTATTGTTGACCAACATAGAATTAAGTCCCAGCAAACAAGAAACATATTTTTTTTTAATGGTCCCTACATAATAAGACTACATATTTGCATGCACGGTGTGATGATGACACTCTACCGAGTTCCGAGTGTCACAAACTAATCAGGTAACGAAAAGATGCCTGCCACTGATGCGAAAAGGAGGCAAAGAACCAAGAGAGCATACGTACCGTACCTAGTCATCGATCCTTTTAAACATTTGTGATCTATACTCCAAGATACTACTGCCGTAGCTATTATCATACACGTCAAAATGCTACCCAACAATAAACTTGAGGTGCTTTTTACCAGGCCATGTGGCTGCTTTGCTTTCTTGTGTGCATGTGCTTGCTTGCGCAATACATTCAAACGAAGATAAACTGCTTCCTTGCGTGCAAGACGCTTTCAAATGGAGTTGTTAGCTTGCCCTCAAAACGAGATAAAAACAACAGCGTGAAATGTGTACAAGGCACTCTTTCTGATGCCATTTCCTATGCTAATATTTTGATGCGTGTTATTTGGTTCCTTGCATACAACCTTGAGTGACTCTCACATGAGGTGAGGGTCCAGTGGGTCTCCCCTCTTTGACTCCTTTTTCTGGTTCAAGCTTGCTTTCCTTTGCATGAGCTAGACAAATCCACGGACAACGATCATTATCCCTCCCAATCACATTGAGCTTACTCTCCATAATTTATTCCTAATGGACATTCGATAGATTAGTGCGCATGTGCGTGCCGGTGCCAGGTTCAAATGCGAACAAATCAGATTATCGAAAGGAGTGATAATAATTCAGGAAACAAGAGAAGTATCCCTTTCATGTCTCTCTAGAGCCATTTTTAAGAGCCTAATCTATGGCTTTTCGGGGTCAAAAAGAAGGAGAGAGAGCCAAACCGAAAGGGACGCGAGGTAATGCATCCAATGCAACGACGTCAATCGACCGACTGTTAAGTGTGTGGCATGTGAGATCGATTGACGCAAAAGAACACACGAATTAGTGGATACCGGACACTTTTTACCCACCTAATTTCTCCTCGGGTAATTAAACTTCAATATACTGTACAAGACTTTTCAAACCAAATTCGAGATTTTCAGGGCTTGATCAAGAATAATATGAAGAATGAACTGATATATCTGCAGTAACGCTTAGATAAGCAACTTGTTCTTCTCAATTGAGAAACGTACGCCGGCCCCAATTTTTCTTACAAAATTTGCCATTCAAATAGCACCGTTGAACATTGTAAATAGTACACGAGGGCCAAAACCGCGTTCCATCTTCTTAGTTTGAAGCATCTAGAAAAGGCTGTTCTTGGAGTTGTACAAAAGCCTTGACTTCCCTTCCTAATGAAAACAATGGCAGCTTGGATTCTTATGACGAGCTGCATTTGGTGCAATTCTTGCATCTAAGGCCATAGCTTCTACAAATGCAACTGGACAAGAGGAGGAGGATACATATCTACATGCATGTGTGTAGCAGACTGGTGGATCTTATCTGATGACCTCAACTTCCCCTACCCACTCTCTCTCGTGTGAATTTGGCATATGTATGTTGGCTTGCTGTGAAAATGCAACATGCATGGGGCAGGCAGGTCAAGCCCTAGCTAGACATCTGAAAAGGCGTGAGGAGGAGGAGGTGTGTGGTCTTCCTTCAATGGGAGAGAGAGAAAGAGATGGAGAGAAAGGCTTGCAGTTGGAGCACAATCTAAGGGCAAGGAGAGGTTACACATAATGCATGTGACAAGCAACAGGTACTAGAAACATGTGGTTAAGTGCCCTAATTTGCAGAGAGACCAGAAGTTGTAGTACTAATTATGATGTGGAACGAGCACAGCACACAAGACACATGTCCTTGTCCATTTCACCGGGTTTTGTGGGTGGCCTTTGCACTACGCTTTGACTTTAGGGTTTAGGCATCTTTATAGAACAAAACAAGTGTTGGGAAAAAGAGAGGGAGGGAGTATGCAAGACAAGTCTGCTAAACAAAATTGAGGAAAGGTAGAAAAAGACCACTTGGGGCATGCACATTTGTCTGACCAACTTGTGGTTTGAATAAAGGGATGAGAGGAGACGACAGGGGTTTAATAGTGCAAAAGTGCAGGAGCAAGGATTAATAGCAAGCCCCTCCCAAGGTTGGTTACTTTAATCATCTCAATTTTGAACTCTCAAATTAAATTATTACAAGCTTGTCACTTAAGTACAAGATTCTTTTCTTTCATTTTCAGCATCGCCATCAGGAGTTTTTTTTTTCCCTTCTATTATCTGCGCTTGCTTTTCTCTGCAAACCTGGGGGAACAGATGAGACAAACAGAGTTCGAACCCCGTGGCAGCGAGCAAACTGGGCGGACAAGGTTCTTGTATTGGTCAAACTGGCCTTTGTAGTGCTGCTGTTGGCGCGAATATTCAAACGAAGCGCCCAAGTACCAAGGGCGCATACTTGACACTACTTCATCTTCGCATCAGCAAGCAACATGCGTTGCAATTACAGGGGAGCATGATTATCTTATCTCGGCACTGAACTGTGCTTGTTTCCCTTGTCCGAGTTCCCATAAAAACTTAATAACCGCGTGAGGCTAATCCCGGCGCATGTATCTTGACCGATCAATGATTATAGTATTATTAACATAAGCACACGGATATAGTTACCGCCCTGAGCGCTTTCACCTGGTGTGTACGTAAATGTTCTTGGGATCGGTTAACTGCATGCAGATGAGTGGTAAAAGGAAAGAAGAGGCACATGCACGCATGCTGGAACAGAGCAGCACCAGCACGCCGATGCAAATGTTGGAGCAAAAACTGACAAGTACGAGAGCACACACAGCTCGTTGCGAAAAGCGGCTCGCTACTGATGACCATACGCTGTAGGATAGCCTGAGCCCTGCCTTGTACAGTCCACTACGCTACTCCATTTACCGCCACAAGACCAAGACGGAACGAATGACCAACGCTGCAACGCATCATTTCATTCGAAACGCCCGCCCCACTTGTCTATGGTGCGAATGCAGATTCTCTCTCTGTCTCTCTTGTGTTCTTCAACTTCTTGAGCCAGAGAGAGAGAGAGAGAGAGAGACCGGTCAGCCGGTCGGTATTCAGTTGGAGTCATGCGTATGCATGCATTGCACACGAGCCTGCCAGTGCAAGTTACCAACCACTCCGATCCCCTGCATAGTCAGGCATAGCTGCTGCTAGCTCTGCCCTGTATAGCGGTCAATCTCAATTCTATAGTAGTAGGAGGAGGAGTATGAAGAAATCGATGGAACACGGGTAGGGTAGTAGACCGGTAGTAGAGAGCGGGCGGTATTATTGTAGACATGAACAGTAGGGTCGTGCGAGTGGCAGTGGCCCGTCGCAACGTGTCGCCGCCGCATTGCGCACGCCGTACAGGCCCCCGCGCCCGCCTTGCGCCAGCCACAGCACCATACGGCGCCACACGCTCACCCCAGCCTTCCCTTCTTGTTGAGATAATGTTGCCATCGATCGATCGAGAGGTAGTACAACGCGAGGGGACGTCCTCCAGTGCGACCAGCCCCGCCGCTTAGCCTCTACACTACACCGCCGCTCCCATGACGTGCCCGCCGGCCAGCGCCGCTAGAGCTCCGGCCGATCGGCGCCGGCGCCATACCGTAGCTCCTCTCTCTATTCCTCGTACTACTAAAATCTGCTCCAAATCCTGACTCCTCCGTGTACATGCCACCACGCACATTTCTTTTTCCTAATTTGTTGAGCAAATAGCTAGATTTTTGTTCTCTGATCCTTGTTGGACGTAATAAACTCGTGTTAAGATTCACCGATAGATAAACTAATTAAAGCCGGGAAACAATATTTACCGACAGATATTATTATTGTATAGTACTAGTGGAGTACTAGTACTAGTGTACCGGTGGATGGAGATCGATCAGCATGGGAAATGCGGACGGGAATGTTTCGAGTTGTGACACGGAAGTGATCGTTCACTCATGAGCCGTACGTGTGAGATGTACTGAAGTTAGACCAGGTGTCGTGTGCGGGATGGGGCGCCTGCACGGCCAGCAAGTTGGAACAGGGAGTAGACGGGAAGCGGGTACTGTTCACGCAGCACATGCCAGGGCGGAGACATGTCAGGCCGGGTACTGTTCATCGCCCCGCGCCGGAAATGGTAACCCACTGTACTTGTGGTCTCGAGCTGGAAGGCAGCTGTGCGATACCCAAGCTACTAACATCTGCTTAACTTGCAGAAAACCAGCTGCAGTGTTGTTTGCATTTTAACAGGGGTTTTGCCTACATTTGGGGTGTACGGACAGGTCCCAAATGGTTCGTGCAACGCTCAAAAGAATGGCTGCAAGCTTGAAAGATGATGTTACACGACTACTGTAGCAATGTAGCGCAGGCTACACCAGCGGCATGGCTGTTCATGCAGACATGTTTGACTCCTCGGGAAACAACAGGCATGACAGACCGATCCCTGGATCTCATAATCCCAGGAAAAGACAGATCAAGCAGGAATACTGCAAACCGATGGACAGGAGGCAGACAGGTTTTCCATTCCCGTGACCGTTGGTAGAGTATCCAGAATAAACTAAAACACCTAGAGCTGAACAGGAAGGTGGCCCTCTGCGCTGCTGTTGCATACCGTCACTGGGAGAAACAAAGACAGTGGCACTCCAACAAATGAAAAACATGCATGCCTACTAAATTCAAAAACAAACACTGCTACATTCATTTGCAAACAAACACAGTGGCACTCCAATTACATTTGCAAAGACTGCTAATTCAATACTACAACCTGGGAATTCCCATGTATATATATCTATGACTATGATTGTTTCTTATCCTCTTCAATACAGTTCCTACACGCATGCCTGCACTTGGTCTGAAAGGAGAGTTCCAGTTCCAGAGCCTTGATATAGCAGGCAGAGCAAGTGTACAACCCTGAGCTTCAGACGAAACCAAGAAAGATGAAAAACAGAAAAAAGGAGGACTGCCTTGCTCCAGCTCCCCAAAACCATAGAAGAATCACGGTGTCGTAGTGATTTCAACTTCTTTTTCTCTGATGTTTCTGAGACATGAAATCCTTAGCAACCTGCATCAGGAAGTATCATCACATAAATTACAAAATATGAGTAGATGAATTGAGTATCCACGGTAATATTCTAGTATATTAAATGTAAAAACATAAATATTGCACAGACATCATGAACAGAGATGTTTCATGCGGATGGGTGTCTCCTAGAAAAAAATTGTTCATAACAAACTATTTAATATGGCAATGTCTGAGTGCGCAATTGGGTGGCAAGTGAGCTCCATGGACTATTTAACATGAACGTTGAGATAATGATAATGGCATAGCAGCTTAATTTCAGACATCACACTATCTGCCAAATAACTTCATTTGCACCTAAGAGGGGGAAAAGATAAAACATAAATAGCTATTACCTTTGCACTTTTTCTTCTTCTTTTTGTTTTTATTTTTCTTCTTTTTCTTGCTCGGTTCGACATCATCTTCATAAGCTTTAGGCTTCTGAGGATGAGCATACAAGATGATTGTGACAAAATGCAGCTCATTAAACAATGTATACATTAAATTTGAAATATACAGCAAACATTTTAAGCGGATCTTCAAAATGCCCACCTTATTTTTCCTTTTTCTTTTGATCCCTTTGCCTACTGCTTCATCTTCAGAATCCTCAGAATCCTGGTACTCTTGGAATTTCAAATGCAAAATCACAGAAGTAACTTATATGGGAAAGCTGTCATCAGCAAATATACCTCAGAGCCATCCCCAAATGATGAAACATGGCGTACGACTCTTCCAGAAGTAGAAGCCTCCCCTGTATTGGCAAAACAAAGTTATCACAATGTAGCTCAAATGTGTACGGGAGGGATGTACAGCAACAGCTAGTACATAGGTAAGGGAGAAGTAATTTCGAAACGTCAACATGAGAAAAACAACGACATATCAACCAAAAAGGTTATCTTAGCAGTCAATCATGATTTTAGGCAAAATGTTATCATTACTCTGATCTGATCAATAAAATCAATCTAGCATGAAGCCTAATCTCGAGTATTTGAGTGAATTTTGATCCTAGAAGAAGAGATAGCCCTCATCATAGTATTTATGTGTCATCAGGTTATATTGGAAGTATTGAACAGTGCACTGTTATCAAACGCTTCAAATCACAAGAAACTTATAGAATCATAATACATAGTAAAAGATTGAACACTATTCTAGTAACAAAAACTAAAGCATGCACAAAAGTAAAAACGAATGATAGAACTGTAAGACGAGGTTAATTTCTCCTATGTTCCCTGAGGTGACAAATGGAACCCAAGAAAATTGAATAGCAGGAGTGAATGACTTTCTTTACTCAGTGCGCTCAGATCACTAATGTGTTACATCATTTGTTGAAGGACACAATATATCATGGAATGGTGGGAAACATGTACCTTTGCTAGCTTTTATGGTTTCCTTCGCATTTTTCACAGCCAATTTTACAAGGTCAGGATTCAGGGAGTCCAAGCCATCAGGTTGCTGGAGTTTTCTCTCGAGGAATTTAGCTAAAGCAGCAGCCTTGTTTGTAGTTAGTGGTCCTCCAGGATGGGCCATCCTATTTGATAAAGGAATTGGGGATAATGTTATGCTCAATAAAAATAATGAAACAATCATGAAGATCACATGATTTTCACAGAGCAAACCTGTTGAATTCAAAGTGACTATACTTATGATTGGTGCATGAGGGAAAAAATGGCATGCTATATTGCCATTACAAGATCTACCACAGTACAAGTCTACATCATGTTCCATGCGATGCGCATTGGGCTCCAGTCTGTTCTGATCTTTTATGCGTGCATAAGTACAAGCTAGCATTGCAATAACAGAGAAATGCATACATGCAAGCAGTCCTATTTATTTCACAGTTATGTATAGATTCATACATGACAACAGATAGCATCCAAGAGATGAGAATTTTCAACTGCATGCCATTTTTCTGTCCATCAGCTCATGTATGATGCAGCAAGTAGTAGAGGCCCCCTATCATGACCAAAAGGGTGCTGAAAATGGCCAGATTACATTCCTCAATTGGAACTGCAGTTCTCAACCTAAGAGTAGGAGCTACTCCAAGCTAGTAACAGTACATTGAATATGCAATTGTACATTTGTACATCAACTACACGCAGTTTCCTTCTAATTAAACAGCCAAACAGCAGCTAACGAAACCCTAACCATCCACACATGGTCTTCACTCATCAATTTTGTTCGTGAAAGGCATGTAGCGAGAAATAACCAGTGGAAACTAGGTGCCAACGCAATCGAACGAGAGGATACGGTTTAATCCGAGAACAAATGAAACGAGAAGACACGCTTGAGTCCCATAACAGATGCTATCGGTGGATCTGTACGAAGATAACAGAGAAGGGGCTATGTGGTACCTTGGCTGAGGGCGGGAGGAAGGAGGAGGCGGCGGAAGTGGCGCGAACTTGCTGCCCCGGAGTGCGCGCCGCTCCTCGTCCGATATGTCGCCGGCCGCCGCCGCCATGTCGCCGCCGCGCGGTAGGCAGGAGAGCTGGAAGAGGAAGGAGACGCGACTGGTTCGGTCGGTTCGGCACTTTCGGCTCTTGGGTCTGGTCGCACCAGGTCAACAGCCTGACCGGACCGGACCACCGTGTGCTTGCACGAGTCAAAACTCATTAGCACGTGACATAAACTCTCCAGACAGAACTTTTTTTTTGCGAGGACTCTCCAAACAGAACTTTTCCCCTTTTTTCTCGAAGATCAATCAAAATTTGCACTTGTGTCAAAATCAAAGAGAAAATGACAAAACTTCCCATGCTTGTTTGCTTTGTATACAAGAGATTTGGACAGCCGAATTTCCTGGGTTGTTTTAGCCCAGCAGTCCAGGATGAATTAGTAAACACGTTTTCAGATTAGTGAGGTGTGAAGTTTTATTGACAACGTGAATGAAAACACAAAGAGAGAGTGTACAACCATACCATGCTTCTTCCCAGTGCCGGCTCTATTGTTTAGGAGGCCCTGAGGCAAAGTTAATGTGAGTTGTGAGACCCTTAAGATCATGTTTTTAGGGTTTTAAACAACAGCATTATTGCATAGCCATGCTACTGTGTGAACATCTCTGTCAGCTAATTGCGGTAACTCTTGCATTAAATTATTGATAAAACGAACTTGCATTTTCTATATAATTGAAAAAAACACTTAAGATTATTCATTTCTAACGAAATGTTCTTGATTTTCAACAACTAATAAAAATAGTATAAATGTTTCAAGGGAAAATAGCTAATAGGAACTTAGAAATATGTGGGCAATTTGACGACAATCGTTTGCCTCATCTTGTGCTAATAACTGACACACAACAATCTAACGAAGAGAAAAACTACGAGATTTGTGACAAACCGGTAGCTTAGATTAGTGGAAGATTAGAAGTCCAAGGAAATTGAAATTACATGAATAAATTTATGGGCGTCAATGTTTGTTTGTTCATGAAAAAAAGCAAAACAGAAACACTTCAGTTTGGACTGTACTGTGCATCAACCTATACAGTACCTTGCATGGTCTATATAGACCGAGCTACTTCAGCTGAGTTCTTGAGTCAAGCTGTTCGAGCTGAACAAGATAGATGCTTTACTGAGCCACATTCTATAAGATACATATAGAGGTATGCAAATTCCTGGGCCCCTTACTGGGCTGTGCCCTAGGCCAGCGCCCTTATCGCCGTGGCGCAAAGCCGACCCTGCTTCTTCCATTAGGAGCACAAAATGAATTTACAAGGTCACCACAGCCCCTGAATTAATTCAAACGGTGGCGACCGGCGCCATCTCGGGCATCTTTCTTCGACACTGTCAGATACCTCGCGAAATAAAGCTAGAGATATGCTACAAGCACAAACAAGCTACACTGACAACAACAAGGCGGCTGAGTTCAAAGCAGCTCCTAGCTATCAACACAAGAATCCGCTGCGGGTTTGAAGCGACTACACATAGTAGATCATGCCGACCTCGATGAGGCTGATATGCGGGATGTGCAGCGTCACCGACGGCCCCCTGCAGTTCTTACGGAGGAACGAGTAGGCGTAGTCGATGGCGAACGTCTTGAGGAAGTTGGAGTTCTTCCTCGCCTTCACGTACGAGTGGCCGATGATGTAGGCCACGCCGGACTCCTTGGCCTGCAGCAGGTCCGACAGCTCGTCCCTCACCTGCGGGTCGATCCGGTCCTCCTCCGCGATCTGGAACCGGACTCTGCGCCGCCGGGCGAGGCTGCTCCCCGCCTCCTCCTCGTAGATGGACTGCAAGCTGCGCAGCGTGTCAGACTTGCTGCTCCTCGTCAGCTGGGACAGGGACGCCGCCGGCTCGTCGTCGGTGAAGGAGTCCGGCCTGATCACCAGCCCGGTATCGGCCGCGTCGGTGGTGTGCACAACGGCCATCCTCCCGTCGGCCGACGACTCGTAGCTCCTGGACGAGGCGGCGGACGACTCCTCGGCCTCCATCTGGACGAACTTGGCGATGCTCATCACCAGGTGGTTCTCGAAGTTTTCGTCGTCCTTCTGAATGTCCTTGTACCCGTACCTGACGATGCAGCGGTACATGCGGTACTCCCTGGGCCCGATCCGGCCGATCAGATACCGCTCGTCGGCGGGCACGTACGGCACGGGGACGGACTTGACGCAGACGAACACCAGGACCTGGTGGAACGCCGGCAGGTTGGTGACGAAGTGCGAGAAGATGGCCGGCACGCCGGTGACCAGCTCCGTGTAGATGAGGCCGATCCCGGGCACGCGCACGATGCCGAGGCTTGGACCGAGGTTCAGGATCCACTTCATGGACACCTTGTTCTGGAGGTCGAACATGTACTTGCGCCGCGTGCCGTAGTGCCACACGTACATGATGGACATGAACACCAGCGCTAGCGCGATCGGAGCCCAGCCTCCCTGCGGGACTTTCACCACCGACGCCGATAGGTAGAAGGCCTCGATTGATCCGAAGAACATGAGGAATGAGAGCGCGATCAGCAGGTTCTTCTGCCACACGAAGATGATCACCAGCGCCATCAGCCAGGTGGTCACGAACATCACGGTGATGCACGCGAGACCTGCAATTATGCGAGGAAGCAAGCAAATAATATATGTCAGTCATGGGCAAATCAATCCGGACAAATTACTGAAAAACAGTGACAGACAAGATCATAGTCAGACAATTGTTCAGTTTTTTTCTGAAGTATTGAATTGGTCAGACTTACCATAAGCATTGCCGATGACTGTGGTGTCGCGGAAGCCAAGTGTCACAGCTAGACAAAGAACCATCAGAATCCAGTTTATCTCAGGTATGTAAATCTGGCCATAGATCCACCTTGATGTATGCACAACCTTCACTCGCGGAAAGCACCCCAAAGAAAGGCATTGCTTAACAATCGAAAAGGTTGCAGATATAATAGCTTGGCTGCCCACAACTGCAGCAAGAGTTGCTATAACAAACACAGGCCAAAACATAGGTGCTGCAAATATTCAGAAATTTTGTTTCAGTATTCTTCACAATATATGAAGCAATAGTTCGAAATAAGCTCTGAGATTTGAAGCTTACTTGGAATAGATTGATAAAAACTATCATCTACAGCCCACATGTTTCTGGACAGAAAGGCAGCTTGCCCCATGTATTGTAGCACAAGACAGGGATATATGACACCTAAAAAGGCCAACTGAAGGAGCAAAAGAGCAGATACACAGAATCAGAATAGTGCTAGTAACTTGGGTTGCAATTTGCAGCTTATATATGCAGTTCTGCATACCCTGATAGACGTGGCAGTGAAGTGACCGAGATCAGCGAACATAGCTTCAGTTCCTGCATGCGTTACACGAATTCTTAAGACAACCTATTCACGAATTCTTAACACAAGTATTCAAAAACTTTCAAAGGCCTATTGGAGCTCACCTGTTACAACAAGAAGTACTCCTCCAAGGGAAAGCCAACCGTCTTTTCCTGTTATCTTGAAAAATCTTACAATGTAGTGTGGAGAAAGAGCACGGTATATTCTGGGATTCCAGTGGATGATATTATATAACCCAATTGCACCGATGATCAAGAGCCAGATTAGAATAATGGGAGCAAACATGAATGCCACCCTATGAGTTCCTCTATGTTGCAGGGAAAACAAGCCGACAAGAACGACACAAGTGATGAAAACAACCCAACCTGCATGCCAGGAAGTCATTCAAAGAGCTGACTGACAGTGACAGTCACTGAGAGAAAAACACTAGTAATGACTGCCTTTATTTGTAGATGACAAGAACTATGATATGTGCCAATATTGAACTGCACATTTTCCCATACCAAAAAGGCAATGAGAAACTCTCGAAACTAATAGAACTGATCAACATCAAACCATTGCAGGGTGCAAGTTCATTTTATATCACGGTTCTTACTGTATCAGACCCTGATGTTCATACAATATTTTTTTAGACTTTACTTGGAATGTAAATCACCTGAGGATACTTATATTGCAACTCAAGGTAATTAATTAAGAATTTCATTCGTTTCAAATTTCTGAAAGGTTTTGATCCACCCCTGACGGATAAACATATGTCATAGAATCTCAAAGCAGAATTTTCACTTTCATAAACATGAGATGCCAAGATTATGCATTTGTGCTGAGAAACCCGTCAGTTATTTCTAGATAAATACAGTTTTGCAAATGCAGATTGATTCTTAAGTTTTAATAAACTTCGATATGAAGATGGTTCACTGAACACTGAAAACAGAATGAGTGGGATTCAATTATTGGTTACTGTCATGGTAGGCATTAGCATATACTGAACCAGAAGGTTAAGGGATATCTGTACCACCGGAGGTAAGCAAATATCCTAATTATAATTTATGATCCTATTACATTAGACATTGATTTTAGTTTTGGATAATTTCCCAAAATTAAGATTAGCAAAGAATAATCAAAAGAGTTACAAACATGTTTCGTTATTAAATTTTATTCAGACCTAAAAACTCCAGCTAAACTAGAATAAGTAGTGTTAGCAGAACAGATAACGAAAGTGCGACACAACCCAAGAGCAGTACTATATAAAAAGATCATGCATACCATCTGGTATCCCTCCTGGAGCAGGATTTTGTAGCCCAGAGACAGCTGATAAAACTGCAACAGGCACAAGATGGCATTAATTAACAGCCACATCAACATTCAAAACTATGTGCTGAATAACTAGAAGAAAAAGGAGATAAAAGAACACGTTGCTTATACCAGAGATGGTTGGTGTAAGGACTCCATCACCTATCACCATGCATGCACCAAATAGAACAAAGAGAAGTAAACAGGTGCGCAGCTTCCTGTGCTTCTCAAGAAACCTTTTCAATGGAGAGGCAAAAGCTGTGCGAGAGGATCCAGGTTCATAGTATGTAGAAAGTTCTTCATCTGCTGCTTGCTGGTTTGGAAGCAGACTGAACTTTGCATGCCTGCAAAGCAGTGAGTACAAAGCAAAAGTTCCGCCTGCACAACAATTTTACTCCATTAACTATGCAAATATGAATGATGAAGGAGATTCACTAGAGAAATGAACAGCTGCAAGCTGCTGAAGCCAAAAGGATATATTTCAAAGACAAGGATAGAATATTATTATGACAAATGCCATGTCATATGTCATTGTTACAAAACTGTCGTTTCTGCATTCCTGCTGGCCTAGCAGATTCAATGAATAAACAAAAACTAAGGTAGCATTTTCAGCAGATTCAGAAAACGAAAATTTGGATACAATGTACATGTAGAATGTGGACAAACACCTTGGAAGTTACTCACCTTCCCCGTTATCATCAGCGCTCAAAACGATCATGGCGTACTTCAGTACAGGAATGAGCGTCAGGGTCCAGAATATCAGGGAAAACAACCCAAAAATGGTAGCCTCATCACGGTAACTGTCCAGCCTCCCGGACAATGCGCTTCTGTAGACGTACAGAGGCGAAGTACTCAAGTCCCCATACACCACACCAAAGCTCTGAAATGCTAGAAGGGATAGAGTCTTGCAGTAAGCTTTCCACTGGCCCTGCAAAAGAGCATCCACCAGCATAGCAAGCCCGTGAGTCCAGTGCCCAAAACGAGTGGAAAGGAAATGGTCAGTGAGCAACTGAGCACTGAGCACCACCAAGTCCAGTGCCCAAAACGCGGTTAGTGAAATGGTAAGTCCAGTGACGCGTTGGCACGTATATAATTCCCACATATATGTTCGAATTTAAGATGTATTGCAGTAACTCTAAGTTGATAAGATAGTAGTTCCTCAAAAAAAAAAAGTTGATAAGATAGTATAAGTAGCTGAAAGGAACTTATGTACTAGTAAATAACAATCATACGAGAACGCGAATTTAAAATTCTCGACAAGATTAACAAAACAATAGACACGTCGATATAAAACTGATAAGGACGCGTCAAGTCTGTAAAGGTTTGAAGGGAAAATCCGTGAAATGGCCAGTAGTTGGTCTCCATTCACAAGCAGCAAAGCAAAACGTTGACCCAATTCAGTCACATGATCCGGATGAACTCCATGTTCTAGAACCCACCAAATGGTACAAGGCATTCGGCGGCACGCTGCAAGCTCCGCTCCAAATCGAAATCAGACCAAGGCCACTCCCCCCACTCGAAATCGAACAAACCCAAACGCGCCCACACCAACAGCCGTCAGAGATCGCAGGACCGGCGGTCACCGGATCACTGACAAAGTGACAATTTAAGGGGAGAAAACTCGCTCGAGCACTCGACACAAATTCAGAGCGAGAAGGGGCCATGGGTCGAGTGGTCATTACCTGCCGCGAATCGGCGCCGATCTCCTCGTCCATCGACGGCGAGAGGCAGGGCGCGGGAACTGAAGCAGCCGCGGAAGGTAGAAGCGAGCTGGAGCTGAGTCGCGAACACGAGCACGGCGCTAAGAATGCCTGTTGCGAAAACGACGGGCGGGAGAGGAGGAGTAAGAGAAGAAGCTTCCCCTTCTCTGGTCGGGTCGCGGGAGTTTTATAAGCGCAGGGGCAGCAGCTCAAAAGGAAGCGCAGGCAGAAAGGAGACCGTGGGCGGAGAAGGGAGAGAGCTCGATGCGCACGTCGCCGTCTCTGGGATGCGTGAGAGCAGCGTGCTGCGGCGGCGGGTAGGCTAAGTAAGGAGTAGGGCCCATGTAGTGAAGGACGGTCACTGCTAGATGGGTCCGGAGAGGGAAAGACGTCGCTGACTAGGAATAGTGGGACCAGATGCCAGTGGGGCGCGGCGCTTACGCGCCGCTGCCTTGTCCGGTTGTGGGCGGCCTAGAGGAGGTAGGGTCACCTGCCCGTCTATGGGGCCCACGGGTACTTGGCACGGTATAGGATCTCCAAGAGGCTAATGGGGTGTCACGTGTAAATAAATCATTGTATTTATTAGGCGAGTCTCAGTGAAGATTTCATTAGCATTAAATAAGATGTCATATAAGAAAAAAAAAAAGATGACGTGGCGTATCAATTAATATGAAATTAGATAAATGAGTTTTATAGGGATGAAACTCATTTGACATTGTTTCATTGAAACTCCTATTGAGAACATAGAGTTTCATCCTAACACATTTTGACTAATCTTGATGTAACAAATAGATATTAATTTAATGTTATAACTTATATATGAAATCGTGAGATAAAACTATATATTGAGAGAGACTATTTCATATATCAAACTAAATCTTCAAATCTGATGTGATACTCTTGAAAAGTATAAGATGAAACTATGCATTGAGACTGGTCTTAGTATACAAAGTACTGGTGCAGTTAATGAGTACAGTACTTTTTTCTTTTTTTTGGCGAATTGCAGTTAATAAGTGCATGATGCTTATGTTGACAGGGAATTTGGTGACGTTGCAAAGATTAATCTTGTAACTTATTGGGGCTAGCTGACATAAGCAGTGTGCCGTCAAATGTGGTTAAGTACGTGCGCGCCCAGGCTAAATAAAACATCTTGAAGGAGGCAAGTGTGCTAAACTATCACCAATCTCGTTAAGCTTATAATATAATAAAGTTTTGTTGTCATCATCAAATTTGGCTACTTTATCCTTTTGTGGTCATCTTGGAGGAGACAAGTATGTACTATTTTTTGAAATAAAATGTAAGAAAAATGTTGTTAGCCAACTAATTGCCGTGTGTATAATAAATGAATGAACTAATCTCACATTTTTTTATACTGCATTTTATTGTGTCCTTTTTATTTCATCTTCCCATGTTTAATTTCTCAAGGTCATTACATTTTGTCCAAATAGGTACTGTTCTGTATGGACCATTGCACATATTCAATCCCACGGTGTATCGCATCAATATCAATTAATATTGTTTATGTTAATCTCTTCTGTCACTAATGCTCAGGGTATCATATTTAGAGATATAATCCATTTTTCTAATACATCTCCTTGTGCACGACTGTACGGGTCGATCTATGTGTTAACACGGGAACAGCTAGACAAAATTAAGGTTAACAGCATCACTGCGTCTTAGCGTCCCTATCTCCGCTCATGTACAATGAGCTCAGCCACTGTTTTTCCTTTTCCTTCGTTTCAGCTATTTTTAGCGGTCATTGAATTGTTTGTTGGAGACTTAGCCATGAAGCCACCAGAGGTATTTCTTGACAATTGGCATGCTCCTTTCAGAGGTACGGGCACTTGGACCTATCGGGTAAAGAAGGAGATCATATTCGTGATTTTTGTGCTCGACATTCTCCTAGCCAGGCTGAAAATTTGATCACATGACATCACATGATTCCAGTTTGTCTGTACGATTATTCTTCACGTAGGCGTAGGTTAAACTAACTAACCCTGTTGTATTTTGTATTGGCCTAGTTGATGGAACTAATACTTTGCGGGAGTGTTTGATAAAGATGTTATTTGTCACCTTCCTTTCATTTGTTCACAAGACCCAGTTGTGATATGCACCTGCCCCCCTCCTCCTGTTTACATGTATTTCCTCCGGATTTTAATTGTTAACGCAGTTGATTTTTTTAATTATGTTTTATCATTCGTCTTATTTAAAATATTAGTTTAAATATACAAAATTATATGATAGATTTTAACTTTCTTTAGTAATAAAATAAATTGTAAAAAATATCTGATAAATTATTAAATTTTTTGAATAAGACAAATGATCAAATATAACTAAAAAATTCAACTGTGTCAATAATTTAAATCCGGAGGAAGTAAGTAATTAAGAAATTGAAGAAATAAAAAAGAAATACTCCCTCTAGTCACACATAAGAGCAAGGTTAATAATAGAGCTGTTACCGGTGAAATGGGTAGTCCTGGTCACTAGCCGTTAACGTCAATGAATGGTTGTATAAGGCTACTCTTAATAGAGGTTTCATTTTCAATAAATGAGGTGTTACATAAGTAATTTTGATGATATGACAAAGAAGTTATGAAGAGAGACATGAAAGGAGTTTTTTTAGATAAAACTGAGTATACACAGTTTACTAGATTTAAAATACTATAATACAAGCATTGGAAGAGAGGAGTTTCATTTCATCTATATACACCCAATGAAAGAATATTAAATTAAGTGCAGTGAAATACTCAAATAAAACCATGTATTGAAGAAATTGTTTTATCTGTAGTTTTAAATCATTTTTTTATGACATGTCACTCTTGAAAATAACAAAATAAAATCTTCTTCACTCTCTCTCCCCATAAATTTTTTGCCAAGTCACCAAAATTGCTTATATGAGACCTCATTTATTAAAAATTAAACTTCCATTAGAAGTAGCCTAACACATAAAAAATTTGACATGAATATCTTATGCTAATAATTGCTGGTGAACACTTATTTATGATTGGAGAACAACAGTTCAAAAAAACTTGTTTATGATGGGAGAACTACGAAGATACAGCTTTTTCTCTATAAGAGAAAAGCCACCCACACCCTCGATAAAATAATCTTGATCGTCGGTACATAATAATATATGCAGAAAAATTATAATTCGGTGTGCTAAGTGTGGATGTTTTCAATTATAACTAAGGGTGAGCCAGTTAAGAGAAGGCATAAGATCGCATTGAGAATTAAATGGTAAAATTATTAGTTTCTTTAGTTAAAATCAGAAAGTTAGGAGGACCATGCATGGCCTCTCTTTTGGCCATAGAGAAGCTCCACCACCGTATATTTTACGTACGGAGTTTTAATTCAAAAAATGTGAACACGGGTCAGACCGTGATGAAACAGCCTCCGTGAAACGTGAAACCGAAGTCGTTGACCTGGTGCATTGGTGCTGGGCTGGAAGCTGGAAGCTGGAGGCAGACCAAAAGTCAACGAGTCCATGGAGACAGAAGAAGAAGAGTGCGGTGCGGTGCATGGACGAGAAGCGCAGCCACGCGCACAAGCCGCCGAATTCGTTCGTGAATCGCGAGGTTATCCATTTCCTGGCGGCAGGTGGTAGGTAGTAGAGAGCAGAGCAGTGGAGGCGAATGCGAGTGAGGAATGAACGAAACGACGTTCCCATGGGCAGCAGCCAGCTCTCGTGATCGTCAGTCATGAGTGACGCGCAGGGAAGGAAATTTTCCCAGGGACGAGCGTAACCGTTCTGTACTATGGAGCTTGGACTGTTGGATAGTACTAGAACGAAAGGATGCTGACATTGGCGATGGCGAGGACCAGGAATCTCTCTCTCTCTCTCACGGTGATATCAGCTTTGACTCTTCCACTCTGCTTCTATTCATCGGGGAGTACCCACGCTTGTGACGAGACCAATCATAGTCATAGAGGTACTACGAATTGGGCTTGTCCAATGGAGAGGTGTAGAATATATCGTGGCCATTCAAGTTCGAGTCCTCATATCCTCAAATTTTGGTGCCTATTTTCTGATTATTTTCTTTTTTTTTAATAAAAATCACCTAGTCTTTCTAGATTGGGTCTCTTTTTTTAGTCATAAGTCATACAGGTACTGGTCAATTAGTTGTTATATTGGGACCATTTAATCTGGCTAATTAAGGATATGTTTGGGAGAGCTCCGCTCCAAAAAAAAAAATAGCTCCACTCAACTCCACCATTTTATAACTTCACTCCATCAACTCCAGAAAAATAGAGAGCCGATGAACATGTTTGACAAATAGTATGACTCTAGCTCCAAAAATATAGCAATTGATATGAATTATCCTCTATGCCCTTGGTAGGCATGACGATTTTTTCGCAGCTGCTACAGTAACCCTCCGAGCCATGAATTTAGGTAGTACTAAGTACTGTAACTACTACTGGCCTGTTTTATATGTTTCAAAATCAATTTTGGAATTGTTCTTTTCTTTATCCAAAGAAACGGTGTTTACATGCGCCTGCTGAGTTCTGCTCACATGCCTCCTCATAACTCATGCTAGTTTTGTCTTGCAACATCCATGCACAAGCTACTGGCTCCTCCATCACCAAGGCATTCTCTTGCTTGGATGTCCAAGGCATTAGCACACTGTTTTGGTTACGACGTCGTGTAGTAGTTTTTCCTTCAGCACCGTCTGCACGCACTGAATGAGATGACACCTTGCTGATCACTCGTTGATTGACTGACTCATTAGTACGTAGCCACTAGCCAATAAAGCAAACACGTCGAAGAACATTAGTGATAAAATGTTTATTTAATATTTAATTATTCTAGAATATATTTTAAATTGAGAAATATTTGTAAGCTATTTTTATAAATTATATACCTTAATCCTAAGTTTCAGCATGAGGGTCGAAAACAGGGTAAGTTTTGCAACTGCACCGTGAAAACACACATGGAACAAAGGGAACCCACTGAAGTAAAACAAGGCAACTTCTATATCAGGGTATGGGGTCATAAATACAACACATACATAATGCCCTTTGACCTTATGTACCTCTTTGTGTACAAAAGAATATCCTCCTCAAACCAATAAACTTCCTCTATGTCATCTAATATCTGTAATTTATATGAAGAATATTAACGCTGCTACTTTTGGTGCAACATCTCCAATTTAACGAGACACTGAGAGCCATGTAAACCTAATCCTAGAAATCTTCTGGAACGACATAAGTCCAAACTTCTGTATGTTCCAACTAGCAGCAAACTATCAGATGTGCTCCCAGAGCCATGAAGACTGGTGCCAACTCCCGATCAAGGCTGTAAACTTCTTCATAGAAACATCCCCGGTCTCCCGAGTTCGAAATTCATGGGCAGAATCAAGAGCAAATTATTAATCTCGAGCCGCCTTGTTTTTCCAAGCAGCAATTGGCTTTGGAATACTGTCAAAACGAGGGATAGAAAGAGGAAGAGCAAAAGAATCTGGTTTTATGCCCCATTTGCTGGCTGACCATATGGAGGAACTGGTGTTGATCACTGGTTCTTGGAACTCTGGAGTACTTGAAGATTTTCTAACAGTTTGCAAACCATTTCCAAACGAAGGCTCTGCCATTGCGAAAAGATTCTGCTGACTATTGTTCATGTCTGGTCGATTGCTTGACTTCGGCCTCAATGCCAGGCCATTCCCAGCACTTGCCAGGAAGTCACCACCATTTTCCTCCCTAGGTAATAACTCACCATCAGATTTCTGGCCCCACCTTATCAACCTTTCACTTTCGCCATTCTCATCAGTCTCACCATTTGCAAGAGAATATATTGTCAAACTTCTAGTTTTCCTATTCTGAAGAGGGAATGGATCAGAATTTGGTGGCTCCAACCACGGCTCAACATCTAAACAGATAGATTTGCCTTTCCTATATACTGCCACTTCTGTGCCTTCTCCGTGATCTCTCTTTGGGGGCGGTGCAAGGCCATAGTATCCCTGCAAAAGACTCATGGCTGGCGAAACTCCGTGATTTGGTGTTTTTAGTACCGAATCCAAGATATCTTCATGGATGCGACGTGGAGTACACTCCCTGAAATATTATATTTGTTATAGAATATGTTATAAGTTAAGACATAAAATAGACCAAGCGAAAATGAATGCTAATCTGGAGAGGATTCCATAATGTAATTATTGTGAAAAGTGACATAGCTCAACAAGACAGAAAGGAGCAGCAGTTGTATGTTGCAATGACTAGAGAAGAAGACTGAAGTCTTATGGTGCATAATAAACAAGGCACAACTATGGTATGGTTTACCCTATCCTAACACTCTTGTAAGTATTCCCTAAAAAAACACTCTTGTAAGTGCTACAACACTACATTTTTTTAAGAATATATATAGCTTATATATGCTTGATGGAGGGGGAAAAAGAGAAGTACAGCTACAGCCATGTGTGCATGAGACAGCTTGGTTTGATGCATCTGTTTAGTCCTCTTTCAACACTCTTCATATATTGACTTAATCTTCAGAAATGCTATTACAAAGTTGCCACAAAAGGATGAGCTAATAACCACAAACATTCGCATAAGCTAATCTCAAGTCATAAAGCTAATTGACTAACTGCATATTGTAGATAGATAAAGTGGCCAAAGAAAAATCATTACCCCGTACTCTTTCCATAGATTAGTTACAAAAGATACATTGCTCAATCAAAATAAAATTGAATGGTAAAAAGACCAAAATAGCTGAATATACTTCTAAACACTAAAGATGGAAAAGGGAATAAGCCTTGCACTGAACATAGCAAAGGCTCAGCAAGGTCAGAATTCCTGCTGCATGTCTAGATTCTAGCAGAAACAAGGTCAGATTTGAAATAATCAAATAATAAGAATCATTTGCAAGCTACTACATGATTAAGTAGCTCCCCTTTCAGTTTCTAGTTCAAATTATCTTGAAAACTTTGGTTACACATGACGCTAGTTTACTCAACTACCTCAGACCTGGTGCCCTAATCTGACCTTGCTGCATCTCGATAGGCAAACCTGAATGTTGTGTAGCGTAAATACTAACTGCATAACCACCAGCACCAGACAGATCTGAACACTAGGCAATCGAAACTGAGATGTAGGAATCACTAGGTGCGTCCGCTGAAGTGTAGCTGCTGATGCATATTTTTGCTCCTATTTACCTGTGATCGTCCACATACGAACAATTCTGCTGGCAGGATGACGGCGGATGCCTCCCGGAGAGTGGAATTCGCAGTGTCTTGTGCGCAAACATCTGGAGGTCAGTTGAGAGGCCATTCAGCCTCTTAATATCTGCTACCTACACGAACCAAACAAGCAACTTATTCCAAAATAGTTGTACCATAGTGGAAACAAAAGCCATTCAACCCGAAACTACTATACAAGGTAAAGAATGCCTCTATTTTATATCCACCCCGATATTCCAATGCCAATATTATAACCAGAGACCCTAAAAAAAAAACAGAGCACTCCCGTCGTTCTACCTCGACGCCATACTTGATCGCGACGCCCGCGAGGGTGTCGAGCTTGCCCACTCGGTGCAGTATGTACTGCCCGCACGATGACATCGCCGCCGCCGGGGACGACGGGGACGAGGACTGAGAGGGCGACTGTTCGACGGCTACGGTGGCCGCGGCACCTGCCTCCTCGATCTCGTCCGTCCCACGGACCCCATCGTCCAAGAACCCATTGTCCCGTAAGAAGGGCTGGTCCTTGGGGAATTGGGGGCGGCTCATGACACCCGGAGGCGCGGAGGGGTGAGATCTGGGCGCGGACGGCGCTGATTCGTGGCGGAGCTTTGCAGATTCGCGGTCAGCAGGGGATGCAGGAGATGAGATGGTTTCATGACGAATCGGCGAGGAGGGAGGAGGAGGAGCGGAAGGGTGGGAGGGGAGGGGGTGGAGCTCGCGCGAGGTTTTTGGTCTGTTGATGAGGAAAACACCACTCAATTTTTCCTCTATTCGAAGATTCAACGTCTTTAATGGCATCATAAAACAATCGGAAGGAACTTAAATCTTCGACGAGTATCTGAAATGAAATCTTCACTTCTCCTCTTTGATGTTTGTAAATGCCGTTTTATCTATATCTTTAACTCAAACACACAAATACAAAATCAGTACGCAGCACCGCAGAGAAAATGTTCAAATTGTGATAGATTAATATTATGTTTGAAGAAGAATAAGTATATATTCTCGCGATTTTGTTAGGATCTTTGATTCTGGTGACTGAGACTGTTTTTCAGTCACATTTTTGCAATCACATGATTAGAATCCAATGATCACAATTATCAGGCTATTTTGCAGCATTTCTCCTCTAATCGGATCCACTTGAGAATAAACCTGTTAGTGGGATTGAAGGCTCCAAAATTTGGTAATGGTGCTATATAGCATATTGAATGTAATAACAGCCAGACTTGGGCATTGGCGCAAACCAAGCTTGACTATTATGCCTTGACGACATGTGTCAGTATTAGCAAACTAGAATAGATGAATTGTTTTGCAAAAAAATCTTTGGATCCATAGCAAACAATAAGATGGATTGTTTTGCAAACGGTTTTTTGGACCCAAATGCAGAGGTTATCCGGCTAGGTATCATCAATCTCTGGCTGGTATCATCAATCTCTTCGGCTTATGCTTATAACATGATTAATGTATTCATCTCCATTTGTGTTTGCTCACCACCATCGAGCTTTGGGAAGGTGACATTGAGCATGAAAATCTATCTGAGAACTCGTCAAGAATTTTAATGTACTTTTTATTTTCTTCCTGACTCTCCCTACCTAGTGAGGGATGCAATCTTCTTGATTAATACAATTCCAACCCGTTTCACAGAAAAAAGGACATAATCCAACGAACTGCAATACATTATTAAACCTATGCTGAGCTTTATATACATGTCAGTGTACATATCTGCTGCTGGTATAAAATGTATGTACAAATACGAAGGCCACTACTGATTGCAGCTCGATTATTGGATCACCATACAAAATTGTTGCTCATATTTCACATATACCTGCTCCTATACGAGTATCAAGATGCGCTCAAACCCATACCTTTCAAGTGCTTTACCTCTGTTCACAGAAACACGGTATTCTGATCTTTTTCATGCGGCAAACTCAGGGGAAATGCTTTGATCTCAAGTCCCAAGAATGAAGATTCATGGCTCACGCAAGCTACTCTCTTGGTGTGAGCCCTTCCTTAATGGTTCAACGTGAATGGAGAAGCCACTAAAGCTATCACAACATACAGACACTGTTCAACTGAAGCCCAAATTCTGAATACGGGTCTCCACACCAGTTGCCTCCAAGGGCAACTATGTACATGCCCATATGTCAACGAGATTGGAATGATCTGCTCAGAAGTGCAACAGATATTATGTCAAGTTGTCTCCATTATGAAGATGCTCAGAAGTGCAACAAATATTATGTCAAGTTGGAACTATGTACATAGCACACAAGCTGCAAATGGCCTAACCTAACCTAAATTGAGTCAGTACGATCATGCAGCCATGTTAGTTAGCAGCAATGGACATGCAACACAACAAAATAATGATGATGATGGTGATAATAATAATAGTGATAATAAAAATAATTATTCTTTTTTGAAAAAAGATAGTATCACAAGAGTAAGCTATACGATGTCTGTAGAGTTTTCCCATGGTAAAACCAGCCAGTTCAGAAAGAGGGAGAAGAGTATTGTATTGGATGCCCAAGTAGCTGTAAAGGCATTCAAAACAATACTCTTCTACCTCTTTCTAAACGAGCATAATTGGCTAGCAAAGTGCCTTCAAACTTCAAAGTTGTGACTCATGACACAAGAACCTATGGGTGCAATTGCAAACATCATGCTTACCCCAATGGCCTTTATAAAATATTCCTAAAGGCATCAATAAACCGGAACGTTACTAACTATTTAATTAAGATATAACACTTTCAGACCAGACAGGTTGTCCTTATTAAATTCAATCGAAGGCATGTATATACCAAGCAGACCAATATCACCTATGTTCCATAGCCATCTAAAAATGGTTAGCGAAACTTAGATTCAGATCGGAGCCTTTGCTTGACATTCAGTGCAATGCCTTTCTTGGGCCGGATTTTTTTTTTTAAATTGTCCATGTTCTCACTAGAAGTATACTACAAGAATCAAACACAACTCTGAATTCCAAAGTAGCCAGACCATAGCATTCCGGAATAAGTACAGTGGTAAATATAAGCCCAACATGGATAAGTGACGGCCTGCAACTGCAACAGCTGACAAGCACCACCTCAGCATGAATAGTTAAATAAATTTAACTTCTGGCCAGAACAAGAAGACAGTCAAGACACAATATCAAAATACTTGGTATAACACTCCTTTAGTACAATAGTGGCTAAAAAAAAAACTCGACCCACTGAGGGTAAGACCACCCCCGAGGTATTGCATTAAGAAGAAGACCTTCTCACGCAGGCCGAGAAAACCCCCGAACCTCTCTCCGTCCCTTACACAAGGGCCACGTGATCCCTGTGAGAACCGGGCCGGCGCTTAGCACCGTTACCCGCGACCGGACCGGGCCTTAACTCGTGCTTTGAGATTGCGGAGAGGCGAGGGGATTTTTTTAACCCAGGCCATAATTCGTCCCCTCTGGGAATCGAACCTGGGACCTAAGAGGTGCTACTCGGAAGCCCCAACCACTATGTTGCAGGCCCTTTCGCTTAACATAATAGTGGCTAAACATAATATGAATGAAGTATACCTTTGACTTCTCTTAGAGAATGAACTAGTCAGGAAGCCTCAACCGCCTAAAGAATTCAAAAAGATGAAAATTTGATGTCCAGTAAAAGAAAGCTATCACAGGACCGTCTCTGATGAACTGCAAGTTGCACAACTTAAGCATGTCAGTAAGAAATAACGAGTGTAGGACCAACAGTGTGATTCCCCCCCCCCCCCCCCCCCCCCGCCCCTTCAACTCACCTTTCCATCTAGTATCAAAAGCTCCCCATCAACCCACCGAGGATTTTGGAAATCAGGATCCGCGATTTTCCTTTGCCCTTTGTATCTAGCAACCTGTATAATGTGGAGTTGTAAGGTTTAACACTTATAGATCAAAAGACAACTTTGATATTTGCATTATGGAAATACCACTCCAAGTTCTCTAGGGATGATTCCCTTATGAGGAAGCTGGTAGCGTTCACCAACTTTTGCGCGGAACACAACCTGGCATAGGAATCATATCAGTTCCACTATTATACCAATTATAAACAACACATAGCAAGTAACACTATTCAGACACACACTAAGGTAACATTTTTGCAAAACTACAAGGAAATCAAAGGGAGGATCATCTGAAAATCGCACGATATGATAACCCAGCTTCATACCAGAGAATTAGCAAATAAAATGGTGTATCAATTATTAGATGGGAAAGCATAAGCCATATTACTTATTTTCATTGCAACCATTAAATATTTTTACAGGGTACTATGAATTACATGAGGGAAAACCATCATACCTGACCGGATGCCGTAAGGTTGTCCCCTGTTAATTTTATAGCTTCAACGTACTCATAAAATAGGAGGTCCCCATCCTCCTCAGACGAGTTATCCTCCTGCCATTGACCAAATTTCCGTTGCAAACTAAGAACTTCCGAGTCAAATCCTGATGCGGTAACATATAAGCCTGCCCAAAGGATGCCTTTCAGCCACAACCAGCAAAAGGGAGAAGATAGAGAGAATGGGATCATGAAAAACTCAAGTGGTACGTATTTGAACATACCAGTAAGAGGATCTGAAGATGGTGCCATCTGAATACGGTTGAAGTGGGTAACTCCATGCAGTTTTTGCTGAAACTTGTTATTATGTTGCTTGATGCCAAGTTGGAGTATCTGCACAAGAAAAGTTGAAATGATATCAGGAATCATTCTAAAGGTCTGTTTTTCTTAAATAAGTCGACAATACCACGGATAAATAAATGTTCTTTCACTCCTTGCATATATAACATTATTGTTGATGAATTAATTGATATATTTGTGTTTGTGTGCATGTGAGAAGAAGCATTAGAGAGGCATTAATGGTCACTGGGACCGGACTAACACTGTCATCATGACCAAAGGTATTTATGCAGATCTACCTAGAGAAGCAGGTATTCAAGAGTCATGACGTAACTAGCGAAGCAGATGTTGTGAGGGCTACACAGAGATAATTGATAGATCCATGAAGAACAGATCTATGCAGGATAAGGCACTGAAGTTTACAAAATGATATAGTTCATAAAATTTACTGGGTGGTTCTCTTACAAAAAAAAATATCACTGGAATTCAGTCCTAAAACAGTTTTATTTGATGTTTTACCAGTTCACACAAATACTCGATGTCACCTTAAAAAACCTAAACCAGAAGGGACCATCAAAGTTCATTGTCATAGTCAAATCAAACAATAATCAATATTTGTTTCTATGATCCAATCAAGTGCAATGAAGGGTATCAAATGCTTATGCAAAACACTGCAGCAATAATTTATTTACCGATAGTTTCTTGCTGCCGCCACTCAATTTTACACGATCAAGCTGGACAAAACCATCATCACCCAGTTGACTGGTACCTAAACCAACTGTTTTCTTCAATGTCTGTTGGACCTTTTCAACATCTTTCTTTTTACTGTGTTGTTCAGTATAGAAGGAAAATGAGAAGCGGTCACTTTTTTCTAATCTAGCTGGCAGTCGCTCAAAAGCTTCAACTGATGAATGAGAATCAAAATCGTTGCTATTCATACTGACAAAATCAATTGAGATCAGGGCTTCAATGTCACTTTCATCACCAGATTCATCGTCATTCTCTTCTGCCGAAATTGCTTCTGCTTCCTCATTGTTCTCTTCATCACCAATATCTTGTGAAGATTCATTTTCAACCTCAGGATCATCATTGTCATCATCGTCCTCTGATATCTGATCAAAAATATTGATTATGTAATCTTGGTTGATATTTTCCATGGGAACCACTTTCAAGATTTTAATCCTGGGAAGTGCAGTTGAATCGCTTGACAAGTTCCTCAAACCAGCTGGGCCTGCAGCAACATCGCTGTCGTCTCTAGCTTGATCATCCATTTTTACACCTCCATCAAATTGTTCGTGCTTAGATCCTACTGAACTGCTAGATATGTTTATATTGTCAACGCCCAGCTTCTCTCTTAACATGTTTGGCAGTTCGTCAGAATCACGATCATCTGGTTTAAGATGCACTGCCTGAAAAGAAATTGTCAGAAGTATGGATCTAAAAGACGTTAGTAATCATCTGGTTTAAGATGCACTGCCTCAAAAGAAATTGTCAGAAGGATGGATCTAAAAGACGTTAATAGTATAGTGGTTATAATATCAGCTATATAGCAACATAACAACTATGCTCGTTTACTTCAGGAGCGCATATGACAAATTCATATTCTGCTGGTGTTACCTAGAACAAGAGGAAACATATGGAAGTAGATGATTTTCATCTCTTTCCAACAGGGGTCACCCGAAATTCCATTACAAGGTGATTTGCAGTTGCATATTCTTTTGTTAAGTGTAAACATTGTACCTGCACATGGTATCTTCCATTTGCCTCTGCAAAGTATATCTCAAATATAGGGAAACCAGGACCATTCGAAGCCAGCTGTCTGAAGACGTACAAGAGAATTAGGCACAGAAACAAATGTGCCATTCAATAAAAGTACAATCAATCAGTAGAAAGAAATCAGAGAGGCATCAAAATCTATATAAGCATATGGACAAAAATCATATATTAAAGAACGTCCATAATTTTAGTATTGATTATATTAGTTTATGGGACATTTAATTTCTACTGTTCAAGCAGCCTTACTAGACTACCTTTATGAATGCTAAAAGGAAATACTTTCCTCTTGTACTTCTCAATGAAACATGTCGAAGATAATAATAGATGATAAAAAATAATACCTTGTATCATAACTTCTTGCCACATATCGACCATGTTCAGCACTAATACGGATTATAAGACCATAAGGATCTGATAAATTTCCAGAAACTCCAGACCACCATCCCAGCTGCATTTGCTCTAATGGATCAGATAATGACATTATTTTGCACCGATGGAAGGTAATAAAACACAAAAATATAGGAAAGTAATAAAATTCAAAAATATATAATTATGAATTACAAAGCATAATCAACAATTGCTTATATGCAACAAAAAATCAAAGATTTATTAACATGGATGGAAAGAGGTACATAAACTTGGATGGTAAGGTGTACATGATATAGTTCAATGTTGTAATCATCCCAGCCAAAAAGGGGAAAAATTGTAGTTGAAGCCATATAGTTTATTTATTATTAACATAGAAGAACAGTGCAGTACTAACCAGTCCTACACCAGCATGATCTCTGATATATGTCGCATCTCTGTAGCGCTCCTCTTTTATGGCCCTCTGTATAACCAAACAGCAGTCAATCATCTTAGATATAATCATTTCAACACCTCAAATAATGATCATGGCAAATAAGCTCCTCAACATGAAAAACATAGATACTGATTCCTC
The DNA here is from genome assembly GCA_030378355.1 of Eleusine indica. Taxonomy (NCBI): domain Eukaryota; kingdom Viridiplantae; phylum Streptophyta; class Magnoliopsida; order Poales; family Poaceae; genus Eleusine; species Eleusine indica. The sequence continues at coordinate 48,087,049 of CM059500.1, forward strand.
TCAGGAATAACTAAAATGGAAAGCGATACCACTGCTCCCTTCTGACAATGATGGTTTTACACATAATAGTTAGCATAAATTCATACGCCGGGTGCTTTTTTATTACCCAATTTGCCATGATCGTGTGTTTGAAATGAGTTGGGTTTTTGCATCGGACTACCCGGATCCCACGAGTGAATAGAAAGTTCGATCTACATGGGACCTCACCTGAATCGCCCCATCTATCCTCCTGAGGAGAAGCTGGTTTGGTTTCAAATTCCAATTCAAACAGGTGGAGTACGCCATGCTAATGTGCCTTGGATGAGCCACATCTTCGGATCAGGCGCTGCACTGTCTAGGAGAGGTTGAGTGAAATAGACATTTTAAAGTTGTTCGTTTGTAAATTTCCTGAAAAGCTAGTTATAGGTTCCTCTCTCCATCGGAGCAATAGAGCAGTTATGCCTATTAGTAAACTTGTTGGATGGATCAGCTGGTCCTGGCATTCTTTTGACACTGGACACTCAAGGAGGTGCTTGCCTACTAAGAACTAGTCCCACTTTCTATTACTCAGGCTCAAGATAAAACCCCTGTTTAGCCATGGTCAAATTTTGGTAGACTAACTTGGACACGGGATTAGGAGGGCTGTCAAAAAGGGAAGTGGGATGGGCAATTGATCAGGATGACACTCTTCAAAATGAAAGAAAAAGGAGTAATCAGCTTGGACAAAAAAAAAAGGAATCCTCTTCTATCTCGTCATTTATTGACACTATTTTAGTAATATTCAATTCTCTCAATTCCTCGGCAATCATACCAAAAACTCTAGTTCCTTTTGGGTTTCCTTTTGAAAAGAACTTAGGTGTATTGTATAGATGGGTCAATTCAATACAACAACAACAACTAGGCTTTTAATCCCAAGCAAGTTGGGGTAGGCTAGAGATAGAACCCCGAAGAACCAAAGCACAAGAACAAACAAGCAAATAGATGAAAGATGGCAACGAAGAAGAGAGGTGGGAAAATAGTAATATAAAACAAAACAAAAAATAGAGAAAAGAGGAGAAATAAAACTGAGAGGGTCAATTCAACTTTGCAATAAAATTTAAGGATCAGAAGTGTCATTTAACAGTAGCGTCTAGGAAAAACAGAAATTTCTTACATTTAAGTCAGAGATTGCTCTGCCAACAGTGTCATTTTTGGCTGTGGCTGCAATGGCCAACTTCAATTTATGCGCGCTCCTAAAATCTTCTCTCTGCAGAGCAGCTCGGAGTTGCAGCTGAAATACAATCATCAAGATATTTGTAAATTGACAATAAATAGCTGTTCTTATATAATTTGTGAGTCTACAATGCAAATCAGGCAGGCCTATCAGGATAACGATATTTCCGACTGTGAGATTCTGCGTTACCAGTATCTAAATGCATATTGTCATCACCATGTAAGGATTCCACAAATCATTGTCCGTGGTGACAGAAAACATAAGAAACGAATGCATTGTGGTGATGATGTTTTAATCTATCATCTTTTCAACTGTTTACAAGTTTCAACAGGGTAACACATCCAATACCTTCAGAAGTAACTCAATACTACTTGGTAGAAAAATTAGCTTCAAAACAGCCTGTTCAAATTTGTGTGGGTTTGATAAGAGTTTATAGGGTAAGCTTTCTAGCTAATTAACATGAATCCAGTGTATCAGTGCGCAAGTCTGGCAATATTTTCAGCTTTGTGCAATAAAGTCACGACTCAAAATTAACAAGCTAAATAAACATGGCATGTGTCCTATTTATCCAAACGAAGCACCTACATATTTTTTGCACTTGGTACTGTTAGTCCCTTTCGTAAAACCTAAATAAGCATTTATTAAAGCCGTCTCAAAAGCCAATGCATTTGCAAGGAAGTCCAATTCACAGTCACGTGTAATAAGTAATTTGATGAGATAACCTGTAGCTCATCAACGAGGCGCTCGCTCTCCTCAATCAGAGCGAAGTGCCGCTTCCATCTCTCCCAGCTCCATTTTCCATCTATTTCATCCACCCCTCTCTCCTCCTCTTCCTCGTACTCTTCATCCCCACTCATCACCTCCTCTTCGTGATAACTCTTGAACCCCTTCCCGATACCCGCCTCCTTCGCTGCGGGCGCCGAGGGCCAGTAATTGCTGACGTACTCGCTCCACCGCCGCACGGCGCCCTGGAAGGCATCGTGGAGCATCGCGTCCCAGCCCCGGCGACGCGGCTCGCCGCCGGAATCCGCGTCGGAGCTGCGCGCCGCGCACCGGACGGTCGGCGCGCGACGCGACGGGGCCGCACCAGCGAGGCGGCGGACGGCACGTAGGCGCGCGGCGTGGAACCGGCCGCTAGGGTTCGGATCCAGCTGCCGCGCCGAGGAGGAGGGGTAGGAGGCTGCCGTCGCCGCCGCCGCGGGGAGCGGCGCACGAGGCGCGGTGGAGACGGACGCCATGGGGAGGGATGGCCCTCCTCTGTTGCGATAGACGGCGACGCGATGAGTGGCACACCGACGGCGGTGGACGGAAGGGAAGGAGAAAGCTCGTGTCCGCGCGCGCGCGGTTGCGGTTAGGAGTCGTGTGCTCGTCCTCTCTCGTGTGGATTAGAACGAGGGGGGGCAACTGCGATAAGACTCGCGGGGAGCAGATGACCTCCTTCGGAGACACGCAGACAGGTGGGCCTCAAGATGCGGAACACTTGGTTCTGGGCCCAGGTGCTCGTGGCGGCGTGGCGGCCGAGTTTTAGCGGCGTGTGTTATACGGGCCATCACTTTTTTCCTTTTTTCCTCTTCTGTTTTGTTCGTTGCTTTCGTCCACGGAAACGCAGGGCCCACAGGAAATGCTCCGCACCAAACGGTGCATGTACTAGGACAATGATGTGTGGGGACCTTATCACGCTATCCAGTTGGTGGGACAGGCAAGTCAGTGAGACATGATACGAGAGAAGCTTTGGGTTCTTCTGCTTCGGAGGGGACCCACCGCGGCAGATTAGTGTCCCCTGAGTATGACACGTTGGACTCGCTGGGTCTTTGCAGTTCTACCCACATGAACAGGTAAAACAGATTGCTAACTGTGCAGATTTTCTGATTATAAAAGGTCGTATTATGAAAAGAAAAGGCAACGTAATTAAATGCAACAATGAGCAAGGGTCTATTTGAGAGGGATTCTAAAACAGCTTCTTAACTAGATTGCTCTTTCTATCAAGAAGTTAGCCAAATGGATATAAGAAAAACAGATTATACTCTTTTTTATAAGCACTTTCAAATTTATATTAGAATTTAAAAGTATCAAAAATATAGTTTCTTATGACTTCTCTATACATTTTTTATGGAATATGAACAAGAGAATCTATTTTGTCAAATAATTTTTTTAGAGAATCTATTTTTTTAAGAATACATTTTTTAGAAAAATCTGTTTTTTAAAGAATTTATTTTTTCGAGAATCCGTTTTGTAGGAAAGTCTTATCAAAGGGGTCCTAAATAGATCGTGTATGACTCTTGGATTGCTTTATACTAGTTGATGCTATGTGATACTTGCTCAAATCAATGTCAACCATGATTTTCTTCATGACAAGATGCTTTTGTTTCTTATAGAGCTTCTTTTGATCCATGAGGAGCATGATACTTTTTGGATTTAACGATTCTATCTTGTTGATCTTTAAATAGATTTTGATTTATGAGCTTCACAAATTGAGCCCATACAAGCTTTTCTTGGTTCATATCAATAGTACAAATAGTGAGGAGAGCGGTGAAAACTTAATTTGGATTACAGCCAACGGCTGCCAAGCCAAAATTTGGTCGTTGACCGTGTATAAACCATGCGCTTGGATTGCAGCCGTAATTTAACGAGCCAATGGATTTGTACATTGTGCTAGTTTATTTTTCACACCAATATTGACCAAAACGACGGCGGCCGAATCAAATGCCAAATGTTGGCTCACCAACGATTTGGTAGGGCACTCACGGACGAAAAACAAACAGCCCCTAGCAACCTAGCACTCTCCTCGCCAACTGGAGTTCAACATCGTTGATTCATTCAACTGTACTCTGTCGCTAGGTTAGAAACGGTTACTGTTCACAGTCATGTATTTCAACTACAGTTAGAAGTGACCTTATAGTTCCTTGAAACGCTATTGTAGTAGAACGGGCATGAAAATAGCATGGGAAGGATACCATTTGGGATTAAACACATGTAAATATCACTTGAAAGTGTTTTTTTCTTTGAGAAATAAACAAATAATTCTATTTTGTCAAACAAACATAAAAATACCTATCTTTTAAATCCAAAGATCTACAACCGCCATATAATAATTGTTGAAGAAAGGACGGATACATGACATATAGTAGCATATAATCAAAACTTTGGAAATGATTAAAGGAGTACAAATATAGATGGCTTACGCCTTACCTACCTTCCTCTCAACATATTAAATATATAGAATACTAGTAAATTATTCGTGTGTTGCTACATATAACAAACAAACAAACCATAATATACTACACAGCAAAATATAATTTATATATTTGTTTTTATTAGAGATCAAGTATTTATGAATACAACATAATAATATGAGTTATTATATATGCATAAATGAAATATATCAAATCTTATCTCCTAATCTACCGATACAAATTGAAGAATGATCACTACATACTCATATTCTCTCTTTTTAAGACTTTAGTTGTTACATTTCACCTTCTGCATAAGTGATATTGTTCCATCCACAAATCATGCATTTTGTTTAAATCTTTTTAAAATGAACAAATCATGTAATTATAAAATAAAAATGGCGCGAGTGGAGGCATTGGCTACCAAAATGAACAAAATATAAATATCAATAGGGGAGAAAATGAAGAAAACAATTAAGACAAGTCGAAATGGGTTGCTCCTCCTTGGCCTTTTACTTAGTCTATTCCACCGAGATTTTTGCTATTATAACATTGTAGAAAGTGGGCTCTCCCTTTATAGCATGACAACATGGAGATTTCCACTTATATCATTGAACTGTTATTCTCTTTCTTCTTTTATCATTGGTTAAACTATAATGACAATTTAACTAGGATAACAGTAAAAGGACATGTTAAAGGATGAACTCGTTCTCTGTTCTTCGAGCACCGATGAGCGTTCGAGCAAAGCCTCTGCTCTGTTGTTGCGCACCGTCGAGCAGAGCGCTCCTTTGACGCCTCCTCCCAGGGCTTCACACTCGCACTCCTCTCCCTCGTCGCCTCCCCGCACCACGCCTCCTCCAACTCCTCCTCGCTGATGACGCCCGATGCCGACGACGCTACCGACCTCCTCCCCGCCTCTGATTGCGCCCCGCCCCTCGTCCAGCTCCTCCTCACTGCCTCACCCCTCATCTAGGCGTAGCTCTCTGAGACCCTCTCCGTCACCGCCGCATCCGACTTCCCCTTCAAATGGGAGTCGCTTCTCCCCTCCATCGTCTCCTCTCTCGGCACCGCCCTCACCGCGGGGGACAAGGAGATTGAGGATTTCATTTTAGTACCTGGACAAGGAGGAGGATGAGCGAGTCCTCTAGACATGGGTCGGAGGCAGGGTAGGTGGGGTGGGGGAGGAGCTCGTCCTTGAGCATCATGAGCAGGTACTCGAGGTAGTCCACCTCCTCCAGGGTGCAGCTCGCCTCGACCTCCACGAACCACACGCCGGCGCCGGTCACCACCAGCTCGTCGACGCCATCTGCCGCCAGCCACCCCGCGATGGGGTAGTAGCTCACCAGCGCGGTGGCTAGCGCGCGCTCGATGGCCAAGGTGGGCGCCTCCTCCTCCTCCTCCTCTATGGCGCCGGCGGCGCATCCCTTGAAGACATGGAGGCACTCGATGAGCGTGCATTACGTCAGGTACCGGTCAAGCCAGGCCAACGGAAGCGCACTGTTGGTCGTATCTACGCACCCACTTATATGCCGCAAGAGGACGGTGTACGATTGTAGCACTTTTTCCCTTGAATTGAGTATTCCAAGGTTTATCGAATCCACTGGGACCTTAGTGATTTATTAAACAAAGTTAACAGTAAAAGATCTAGTCAAGGCTACTGTCAAGGTCAGGTTGCATAAGGGGGAGACTGGCCAGCGCAAAGGTGCGCCAGACAGTAAATCTGTCGTTGCGCCGATCGGCGCAGGAGTCGAGCCGATCGGCACACTAGTGAAACTAAGTCAAAGTGTGCGAGATCTAGTGAATCTGGAGTTGCACCGACCGGTGCAAGAATTGAGCCGATCGGCACACTGGTGGATTTGTGGTGGCGCCGATCAGCGCAGGGGTTGAGCCGATCGGCACACCAGTGAGTCTAAGCCAAAGTATTTTAGATCTTGTAAATCTATGCTGGTAAGTAAGTAGCCAGATATATACTAGTAAGATCGTAACCAAATAGTCTAATTGAATAACATTATAATGGGTAATTACATGGATCAATGAAAATCTATAATGAGTAAGACCACCCTGCTTTCCGAGCGGCTCCCGATTTATCGCTGTTGGGAGGAAACCCTTAATCGCGCGAGTATCTTACCCTACTCAACTATCCAATAGTGTTGCACAGGCTTAGTGCTGTCACCGCTAAACCACACTACTGACATCATTAAGCAACCATAATCAATACAATGTCCGAATACTATCCTAATCACCACGATTAAGATAATATCTACTTACTTAGCCTAGAACTAAGCAATTGAAATAAGCACATGCATGATTATAGAATCAAGATAGACAAATCACCAAAACCATCATCAACATATTCAATCATCCTTGAGATACATAGAGTAAGATTCATCCCCGCCGAGATGGCCTACCTTGACGGATCAACTCTTAACTCCAACGGTTTTTGAAACTCAACTAGAGATCTATTCTAACGGGGCAAGCTCCGGTGGCTCTAATTCACGGATCTGGTGTCCCTCTGTCGCCTCCCTCTTCTGCGACGAGGGTTTACAAGTATGTAAAGGGATTCTACTCGTAAAGGACTCGGTTTCTAGCAAATAAGGCGGTTGCGCCAATCGGCGTAGGATTGCGCCGATCAGCGCAAGCCGTGTCTCTTCTGATTTCTTCCCTGAGTCGGTTCCTCTGTCTTGCACAGCTGCCATTTGGGCCTTTTCCTTCGAGATAAAGTCTTGTACTGCACGTTAAGATCTTGGAGTTTCATAAATTTTCTTGAAGTTCCATAATTCTTCTTAGACAAATATCTTCAAGTGTCTTGCGCAGATAAACTTTCATAAACATGTGGAATGGACCTCGGTCACTTCTGTGGGTCAAAACACCCTTACGCCGATCGGCGCACTGGGCTTCTTCAGTGCTTTTTCGTCGGTTCTGGACTACTATCCTCTCCATCATCGCATTAATCACCAATTTTACCTGTTTCTGCAATAAAGCTCCAAAACAACGCATATATAAATATATAGGCAATATCACAGATAAATGACCTAAATTAGTATCAATTATGCTCTAATTGAGATAATATTCACATATAAAAGGGACACTTGGGAAGTGCCAACACGCACCGACCTCGCCTATGCGCGCGACCTCATCCTTGCCTGCGCCGACCTCCTCCGCACGGACGCACGCCTCCGCGCCTTCTCCCGCTCCATCCACCTCCCCTTCCGATTCATGCCGCTCCTCCTCTCCTCCACCTCGTCGCATCACCACCACCACGACGAGCTCGCCGCCTTCTTCAAGTGGATCAAGGCCATGCCTCCCGCTATGGTGACCGTCACCGAGCGGGCGTCGACATGCGGGGGGCTGGACCAGGTCGATGAGCTGCCACGGTGGGTGGCCATGGCCATGGACCACTACGCCGTAGTGTTTGAGGCGCTGGAGGTTACAGTGTCGCCAGGAAGCTAGGACCGGCTGCTGGTGGAGCAGGAGGTGCTGGACCGGGAGATTGAGACCGTGCTGGGATGCGACGGGTCGACGGCGAAGCCTAATGTAGTGGCGGGGTGTGAATCCAGATGCGGCGGCGATGAGGAGGAGAGGGAAAGAGAAGAAAAAAAAGAAAAGGAAAAAAAGAGGGAGAGAAAAAAGAAAAAAAATAACATGTCATGTGACACGTGAGATCAAATATGCCATATCGGATAAAACCACTATTTCAAACCGCTAAGGGAGTAAAATTATACTGATTTTGATAGTTTGAGGCGTTAGATATCTGTTTCTATAGTTAGAGGAGTCAAACTAAGACATTCCGATAAGTTGAGGGAGCTAAATAGAACCTTTATGCTTCGTCTTCCTCAGGCTAGCGTGTCCTGCCGTTATAGATAAAAAATGAAAGTTTCGAACCAGCATATCTAAAGTGCCCCCAGATCACAAACAAACAAAACGGAACTCCTGCAGTTTCCTCCATAATTTTCCTCTATCAAATATTGAAACCGACATCTCTAATTGATATTCCTTTGGAAACGGATGGGCTTAATAGACTGCTGGGCATAATAGACTGCTGAAACACATGGCCGTCTCATGCAGATGAACTCGAAACGCACGAGACTCAGTTATAGCTATCTGTGGTGTATTGATGGGGCTCTTGGGAAGTTGACGTCTAGGATGGAATCGGCTTGTGCGTCAGATATGTGGAATAGAAAAAAAAAAACTAAGAACGGCATCGACGAGGACCTCATGCAATGCGGACACGAAAAATTAATGTAGATGACCGCACATATCTTATTAAGAAGTAGAGATTATCAATGAAAATTTTTGGTACATGGACTCGGACGTTAACCTATCCGGATTGGACAACCTTTTATATAAAAAAAAATCAATTTTTACATCTTTATATTTAAGAGATAAAACATGATCATACATATACTAATATTTTTTATACATATAAAATTACAATATCTATATTTTCAAATAAGAAGCACATTTAACACCGTATATATATTTACAAACAGTATAAAACTGTCCTTTCTCCTTTCATTTAATACCATAAAATAATAATAGTGATAAGTAAAGAATAAAAGATAAGAGCAATACTTAATAAAAAATTTCAAAATTTTGAGTGGTTGATAAAACATTTATCTTCTATCTATTCTTTATATAAACCAAATAAGGGTGGTCTTATTCTTACGCTAACAATTTTAGCCATTACATATTTATAAATTAATAATATTTTATACTCCCTCTGTCTTATATTACTATCATCTTACACTCATTCAGTTTTTTTAATTTACTTGTCATCCTCATATTTTAATGCACTTTTTTTCTCTTTTCCAATACATCTCTATTTCTATTTATCTCCTTCTTGTTTTCTATGCATCTATCTTTTTCACTTTCTTTTAATTTCCGTGCACAAGTCCAAAACAACAAGTAATATGGAACAAAGAGCAACGACAAGACAACGACTGCCAGATGTACTATGAAATCTATAACACTAGATCTATGCACTTAGGTTATGGTGATGTAGTTAGAGTACCAATATTTACCCCGAACAATATTCTAGATATTTCCTCTAAAATAAATTACAATATTTATGTCTGTGTTGATGATTTATTTGTGATCTTCTATCTGAAAATTGGATTTCGAGTTTTGGACACAGTAAACAAAGTCCCAGACCCCGAACAGTCTTCACGCAAAGTCGTGAGCTCTGGTGGCGCTTCACTAAAACCTTTTCCCGGCCGCGACGGCCGGCCGGCACAGCGGCCACCATGCGCACCCTCCTCGCTGCGGCATGGCCGTTCGCCCTCCATGCCCTTCTCCTTTCCTGTGCGTCACTAGGCCCCGCGGCGGCGAGCTCCGGTGCCACCGCCGGCAGCGCGGAATGGCAGGTCCTGAACAGGACCAACTTCTCCTCCCAGATCCGGCTCCATCCCCACGTCCTCCTCGTCGTCACAATGCCCTGTGAGACCTCCTGCTTGTGCCCGCCTCTGATCCACGACGAACTGCGTAGTCACGTGTTGTTCAACTGAACAAACTTCCCATCTACGGTGATTTGTAACTCATAAAAAGGATGAGTAGCAGGTCACTGAAATCTGCTGGATACGACATGAAACACACATATAGCAGTTTAGTTCTTTGAATGGAACTTCTTAATTGCCTTTGTAGCTTTGTTTTGAAATGTCCACCAATGCTGCTCCAGCATAAACAAAAGTTGTGTCATAACAATCTAACTGGCCTTCTTGCTGATCTTAATCCTTAGGGTATGGTGAGTCAAGATCACTGATGGCTGAAATAGAGCAATTAATTGTCTCTGACAATCAGGAGCTTGGTCGCCTCAAGTTGATGGTCGTATACAGGAATTCTGAGAAGTTGTTGACAGATGCTATTGGTGCCACTGAAGGAATTAAGTTCGTATATTACCAACATTCTATGCCATTTAAATACCAAGGGAAGCTGCGTGCACGAGATATACTGTTGTCTGTTCGCCACATCATGTCACTTAAGCATGAGTTGGCCCCTTTTGAGGTTTTACATACAAAAGAAGATGTGGAGGCTTTCATGGAAGCAACTGATAAATCTGTACTCCTTTATGAATCTTGTGGATGGTTCAATAGACTGGCACATCGTGGGAGAAACCAAAGCGATGAGGATACTTCATCAAAAAACCACACAGAGAATGGTTTGCTGTTTCTTAACTTGCCTCTTTGATTTATTCAGCTTTTGAGGCATTATGTTATATATCTTGTGAGATATTAAGACATTGCTGTAGCATTAACATTGAGTCATTGATCTTGATGGCATGACTACGAGCCTAGGACATTATGATTCAATTTGTATAAACACACACTGGGTGCAATGAAGTTATTCAAGGTTCTAATGTGGGACAAAGTAAAAAAAATTCTTCGATTGGCATTCTGAGATAATATGTTTTCTAGACTTTCTTGTTTTACTAGTTCAATTAGTTATGTTTAGTTATTTTTCATGCATAATTCACTCCATGATCTGTCTTTTGTATTATATTTGAATGGATGATAATGAATTTTCATCTTCTGACATTTGGATTCAATATTCATTGATGTGATACAGTTGACATTTCTGGGAAGATCCTGGCCAGAGACTCAGATGGGCCATTAGAGCTTGTAAGTGTTGCCAAGAAGGTTGCATTTATCTCTGATTAATTACGTGCTGCTATATTTCTTTGTGAAGAACTACCTGAACTATGAAGACTCAACAAATTTCATGAGTAAGATACCTCAGAATGTAATTCTTTGAGATGACAAACAGGTTATAGAGGATGAAGGGCTAACCTTTGGAGGTGGGGGTCAGCTTACTGGATCTCCTTGGAAAGGTGGATTTTCCTTAGCAAATGACAGTGTCTTTGACAAAATTGAAAACACAAGCAATGGAAATAAGGAGTTATGTACAATGCAAAAATTCCACCAGTTTGAAAGCTTCTATGCAAGCATTACTGTTATAGCAAGAGAATATTTTCTTTCTCCAGATATTGTTAGATTTGGTCTTATAACTGAAAGATCATTATTGCCATCGCTGGATGTTGTCAATGAAGTCAGCTCAGAGACATGGTTCCTCACCATTCATTATCTGGGATGCACAACTTGTTCAGTTATTGTGAAAGAAGGGGATGACATAAGAAGCCTAGTGCAAAGCCGTCATGTTCTCAACATTAAGGAGGTAGGTGAATATTGGTTTAATGCACTTCACAAAAAGAATAAATGTATTGAGTTCCACTCAAATATGAAGTTACCACTTACCATTTATTTCCATTTTTTTTTAAAAAATATATTTCCATGCATTTTAATGTGCTGCCAGTTGATTTTAGTAGAATAGATGTTAGACAACAAAATGCAGTGTGAACCATATATTGCATTTACTTGCAAAAAACTGTTTTTGATTATTTATATTTAGCTTGCTACTTCTGAGTTTGTTGAACTTTCTTTAAATTGTTTGCAATATATATGGTTCTTTTCTTGAAGAAGTAGCCTATAGATGAGAACTGTGCAATTTTTACTTAATCATGCATTGCGGAAAATCTTTTTTGTTACTTTTGATGACTCGATACCCTATTTCATTTTTATGCAATAAATATTTTATTTCTTGAATGGCTTCGGAATATGTTCGTCTATTTTTTTTTCAATATGTTACTTTTAGTTATAACATGTATCATTCCATGACTTTTGGATTTACTTGCTATGTGTAGGTTGATGTTGATGAAAGTGGTGGACAGGTGATCTTTCCTGCGAGTAGGCCATCAGCAATTCTATTTATTGATAGATTATCTCACTCTTCAAAAATCAGAGATGAAAGCAAACAATCTCTTAAGTTACTAAGACAATATGTGCAGAATAATTATCCTTCGCATGTCAGTAATGGAGCTCTAAGTGGTAGTATCTCCGGAATGCGCTCGAAAGTGGCCTCTTCTTTGATGAAAACTAGTATCTCAGATACCAATTCTGAAACAGCAAAACTGAATGCTTGGGCCTCCAAGCTTATGACACTTGGGGACAAAATGTCAGTAATGGTGGTCAATGATGGAGAAAGTATTTCATACAGAAGTTCTAGCGAAGGTGGTACTGGTAATCAGTTGTATGATATTCTAACAAATTTGCTGCAGAAAACAAGACCAGGGTACAGGTCTAAGAAGAAAACTAGGATCAGTTTGGTTTCAAAGGATGCCAACCTAAATCTGTTGTCAGATGATTCTAACATTGAGGTGATTGAGTCTCTATCAGTTCAACAGAGTCAACACGAAAGAACTGATGATTCAGTTGCCACTTCAGATAATTTTAATGATGATATTGCTGAAGTTCTGGAGGCAACAGGGACTGAAAACAAAGATGACGGACAAGCATCAAGTATACTTGAGAAATCTCCTGCAACTGACCCTGACAAACATGCTAATGATCTTGAATCTAATGCCACAGAAATGGATGAGCGAAGCAAAAGTGAAGCCTCGGATATGAGTTCTGACATTCAAAAAGAGGTCTCCTATGATGTGTATGGCAGTAGTGAAGCTGGAGGTATATTGTATAAACATAAAGAGGGAAAAACAATAGAAAATTTGGACGTTTTGGGACCTGATGAGAGAAAAATGTATACTAACCAAGAAGAATCAGGGTCACCAAATCAGCAAGAGGATGGAGTATCAGTTCTGGGTAAAGAGTGCAGAAGAATTGAAGATGTCATTTATGAGGATAACACATTCAATCTAGATGAAGGATCAGAAGAAGGTGATAGCAAATGCCCCCCTCATTCAAGTAGCTCTTCGAGCAATCTTGTTAGAAATGACAAAGTCTATACTGAGGAGGTAACTTCAACTATACCCAATGACCGTTTTGCTGGTTCTTTCTACTTCTCTGATGGTGGTTATAGGCTCTTGAAAACCTTAACTGGTGGATCAAGAATTCCATCCCTGGTAATAATTGATCCAGTTCAACAAAATCACTATGTCTTTCCCGAGGAAAGCAAGTTTAGTTATGCTTCTTTACAAAATTATTTTGATAGTTTTGTGAACCAAAGCCTTCCTTTGTATCACCACACTGCCTCATCAGTTATAATATCAAAGGAGCTTCCAAGGCCACCTTTCGTTAATCGTGACTTCCGCGAGGCAAATTCAATCCCTCAGTTAACAACGAATAGCTTCTGTCCGCTTGTCTTTGGATACAGAGGTTGCAATTCAAAAAAGGAGGTGTTATTATCAAACAGTGAAAATATTACATCTGGTTGGAATAAGGATGTATTGGTGCTTTTCAGCACCTCTTGGTGTGGGTTTTGCCAGCGAGCAGAGCTCATTGTCCGTGAGTTACACCGATCTTTTAGGAGCTTTACAAGTTATTCAGATTCTTCATTTGCAAATGCTCACAATTTGCACGCCAAAGGTAAACCTGAATTACTTGGACTGTCAGCTTAGAGCTTACATTGTCTTTTAATCTCTCAAAATGTGTGAATTATTCATGCCAGTTTCTTGTTGTTAGCTGGGCTTTCATGTAAATCAAATGGAATGTATCTGCATCTGTTTCAAGTCACATTGTTTTGCTTAGCTCCCATCCGTGATGGTAAACAATTGAAATGTAGCCTTATTCAAGACTTCCGGATACTGTTATTGATGGTTCATAGATCAAATTGAAGTTTTGTGTTTTCAGTGATAGAGATAATTCAACCCTGTGGCTATGTGTTTTCCACTTTCTAATGTGCAAAGTGTGAGTGTGACAATGTAAAGAGATAACTAGGAAATCACATAGCCACAAGATACTGTAACCCTACACATATCACATACAAGATACTCCGTTTACCGCAGTCTGTTTGCTCAAAGTTGTAAACATTGGTTAATTGTGTTTCCAAGCTCCTTGCATGTGAAATACCAGTTGTTCATGATTTGCTAAAAACAAACCTTTTGGTTGCAGATAGAAATGAAGAATACACCATGAAGGGCTTTCCAGAAATTTACATGATAGACTGCACATCAAATGAATGCCGTCATTTACTAAAATCTGCAGGCATGGTAATATTTACTTTTAATATTCCTACCTATTCCTACTAAATTTTGTCCTCTGCTGTGATGAATCTGTAACATTAATCAAGTATAGGAACTTTCAGTAGTTCTCTTGCATGAAATAGGTCAGATTAGAGCTAGTAGTTTAGCATCAGGGGAGAATTAACATATAACAGACTCGTTGTTAGCTGGAGTACCAGTGTCACTGTGGATGGAATGGGGATATGCCCAGAGGATATAAAGGGGTCTCTTATATTCAGTGCTCTTCATTTTACCAAACATTATGTCACTATCTGTTTGGTTCTATTGTGATGTTGTAGCATATTTGTTGGCCTCTAAAACACGCAAGGCTTTACCTCGATCGTAGGACAATAGAAGTATGAAAAGGTATAAAGATTCTCCTTTACTATTTAGCATGAGATTCAGAGACCGACAACAGGAAAGAATCCCCTTGTCTACTACGAGAATCAAAAGTCCGTTACAGTGAGCCTGTGGAGGGGATTTTATAGCCTGACCTCTGGGTTAATTTAATACAGACCAAAATGTCCTGGATTACCTACTACGTTCTACGAACATTCTGTGCAAAACAGTCACTGGGGGCATTTCAGTCCATTTTATATCAGTTTTGCCCTCGGGTGCTGACTCACTGGAGATTGACTTGGTCATGTCCCAGGGATGCTAAAATTGTAGCCTTACCATCTGGTATTCCAGCCTGCAATTTTCTGATGGAAACTCAGAGTTTTGAGATGTGTTGTGATGTTACCTAATACTCATAAAAAAATGATTGTTCTCAAACCTCCATGGTTGCCTGAATGTTGGGGTCCTGATGTGTATATTAATATTACTTCTTTTTTGTCTGCACACAGGAAGAGCTTTATCCTACATTACTGCTTTTTCCGGCAGAGAACAAAAGTCCAATTGCATATGAAGGAGGAATGTCAATGGCTAATTTAATTGAATTTTTGGAGTCTCATATAAGTAATTCTCGCCATCTGTTGGAATATAAAGGTTGGTGCAAAAGCTTCTTGTAACTACACTGGTTGTTATTCAAAAAAATTGTATGTATGGCAGGGGCCTCCCTTACTGTTTCTGGGTCAGAAAAAAAATTATATGTGCTTAATACTGTAATGGATATTAAGCTGAAGCAGTTACACTTCACAAAGTTTTTTTTTAGAACATTCACTTCACAAAGTTAAGGTTTTCTTTTTTAGATTAAAGTTAAGGTTTCTTATAAAAGTAAGTTAATACTTCTTCTCACGCATGAACAAGTCTGTACCATGTGCACATTTTGTGCACCTGTCCGGTATGCTAGTGCAGTTTACCACTCTTTTATCTCAAGCTACTTGATGGCTGACTATCTTGTTCTAACTCCTTCATGTGAGAAAACACCACACTATCCATCATAATCATCTATTTGAACTATTTGAAGAGGGATGTGGTGCCTCCCTGTGACCTTGTTATAGTGCCTCATCATTTGTTTTGTTTTGAAATCTTTGACATTGTTTTCCTGGGACTTGTTATGTCAAGAAAACATGTGATGCCATATAACTTGACATTGTACTTCCTCCACTCAGGAATTCAAATTGATCTGGATGCTTGCTGGCAATGCATCTCCTATCGTCATATATAAATGAGTCAGAGACGAGTAGATAATGAAATAAAGTTTATGAACTTGTTGCTCAGTTAAGTATGGTAAATACATAATCTAAAGCATTTTTTTTCTTGGCACTTAGGATTTCTATGGAAGAAAAGAATGCCCACTCATCATGACACACCACAGTCAATTCAGTTTCACATTGATGACAAAAGCAGCAGCGGTGTTGGTTATGATTTACCAATTCACTCAGATGTTGTCAGGGGTTCCATCCTCACTGCCACAGAGAAGCTTGGAACTGCAGTTCCATTTGATAATGCCAGAGTGCTCATTGTATCGGCTGATTCGCAAGAGGGCTTCATTGGCTTAATCATGAACAAACAATTAAGCTGGGATGTCTTCAAGAATCTGGACAGCTCAATGGAACCTATCAAGCAAGCCCCACTTTTCTACGGGGGTCCTGTCGTGGTGCAAGGTTATCACCTTGTCAGTTTGTCCAAGGTTGCCTTAGAGGGGTACATTCAAGTCGTCCCAAGTGTCTTTTATGGGAACATAACTGCCACGAGTCGTGTAATCACACAAATGACGTCAGGCGAGCAATCTGCTGACGAGCTGTGGTTCTTCCTAGGCTACTCAGGGTGGGGATACAGCCAACTTTTCGATGAACTATCTGACGGAGCATGGCATGTCAGTGAGAAGCCGATCGAGCATTTAGACTGGCCAGCGACTTAAAAGAATCTATTGACTGTTGTTCTCCAGAAAGACATAACACTTCTTTTTTGCGGAGGAAGGAAGTCATAGCATTGTACATGTTCACACTCTAACATTACATTGTACCATGCATTTTGCATTTGGGACATAGCATCGTGGTTCCTTAGTATTTTTACAGTGCATACTGAGGTCACATTTTTTGACATTTCGTAAGGTAGTATTGTGTCCTTCTGTACGCCGTCCATTCTTTTTTTTTTTACTCTCCCTGCAAGGTTGGTTCTCTCTTTTCTTGATGGATTTTTACCCTTTTCCTGGTACGATTGCTAACACTGTATCTTATATGTACTCAAGCTTATTTCCTTAGCTATTTTGTTCTTCCGTGCATAACGTCTTAATATATTTATTATCCCCTGGTTGCTGACACATATATTTATAGGGAGTGTCTAATTTTCAGTCGATTGAAAATGAGGGTTCCTTTCAATCAACGTTTTTAGCCTTTGGATCTAGATCTAATGAATATAAAAAGATAAAAAATTTTCATAGTCTATACATAACACTAATTAATACAAATAATCCTATAAATAGATAAATAACAAAAGAAATAAAAAAACAAAAGAATATACACATAACTATCGATTGAAAGTAATGTTACTTTTCAATCGACTGAAAAGTAACATTACCAATATTTATATGACTGAAGAATCCATGCACCAGTAGTCAACTTTATTTTTGTTGGAGCTGTTATTGGAAATATGTGACTGAAGATTGCAAATATTCCTGTAACGCTCCCTCAATTTTGGGACACGAATCGTACGAGAAATAAAATGGTCGGAGTAGCTGGATTTTGCCGCGTAGCACAACACAACCACAAAGTGATGCTAAGTGGATGCCATTTCTTATTTCTGTCGAGCTTAGATGGTGACATTTAATATTACCTCTGGATCATCAAGGTTCATCAAAGAACTGAAAGCTTCTCACTATGTCAACTGGACTTATAAAAGATGGATGCAAGTATATCCTAGCTATTAAACATTGCAACTTGTATTGAAATTTACTCCATATTTCATTTGTTGACGCCAAGACAACCAGGTAGTTAAAATTTGGCTTAGCGGTCTGGATGTCAACAATTTAAATATGGATGTAATATGTTTGTTTGCGTTTTATTGTTGTTTAATGCATTTGCCGATATTTTTATAGTTAAAACTCGAATTTTCTGGCATCAGATATATGACACTAGGATAATTGAGGGGTCTTTCGGAACTTTCAATGTCGACAACGTCCAAGTGTTTGCTGGCTATGTTTTGCATTTATTTGCAGAAGGTTCGAAGGCTTAATTTGTTGGTGACAGTGTGATATACAAGGTGACTTTTATTATTAACAAAATCTTAGGGCTAATTGCCTATATGCCAATGCAAAATTTTGCATTCCCTTAATTGTCAATGGTTTCTCAATGACATGTGGAAGTCACCTGAGTCAATGACATGTGAGTCTCAGTGGCAAACACGGGATTGAGCCAAATTGAGTTACTTGATCCGTTGTAAATCATATGTCAGTATTGGTGTCACCATTGATAGCTGGATATTCAAAATCTGGATGGAATTGAGGAGACGGATATGTTGCCCATCGATTGTGTTGTGACTTGATGAAGTTGCATATCTGTACGCGATTGTCGTACGCAGTGCGGGTGTCTTGGCTGCCTCGAACAACAACGACGCGTGCGCAGGGTCGCGCATGGATGGAGGAGGCGACGGACGTAGTGTCACGCACCGATGGAGGCGGCAACGATGAGCAGCGTGGATGGATGAAGCGATAGCGTACGAATCACCGGGCGATTAACAAAGACGAGAGACACGAAGACTTACGGAAGAAAGCTTTTTTTTTTCTTCCCTGCATCAACCACGGACTAAAAAGATAAGTGCTTCAAATCATCGGGTAACAACATTTGCTTACCCTTTTGACTTTTGTTTTTCCGGTCTGCATCAACCCGGTGAACACCAGGGACCATGTTTCACTTAACGGTTGAAACTGTTTGAAGTCGTCGTCTCGCCCTGGGATTTGTCCGCAGTTGGCACCATCTCCACCACGCACGTGATGCATATGGCCATGGGCAACGAGTTCCTCTCAGCACCCCTCCCGATGACCCATCCAGGGCACGGCCGCGCACGGCATGGCCCATGGCGACGCCAACGGTGGCCCATCACCGTGCTTGTGGAGGACGCTTGACGACCTGAACTCGGTTGCGGCTGCAGCGAATCAGCTGTGGCTGCGCACGGCATCGACGGCCGCGGCACCTGCGAGAACACGGCTTTGGACCATCTCGGCCATGACGGCGCTTGGCTGCCGATGGGCTGCAACGGCGGCGTTTCACCTTTCACGGACGGCTTCACACGTGCGCGCTAGTGTGGAAAACAATAACTTGCAAATAATAAATATCGTATATCAGAAAATGCAGCAATATTACAAGCTGAAATAAGAGCTCATGGTCCGGAAAACATTGCATATCACGTTTGCAAAAAAGTGATAGCACTAGCACCTAATAATGTTTATCCACCCAATTCAAGCTGCTGGAAGCTGTGATCATTTGGCAGCCATCATTCTGATTGGAAGATGATTTGTGGACGTAAACGTCTCAGGGGCAGCTGGACCTGCTGCAGCCCATAGGCAACTTTGTGATAGCGACACGCTTTCACGAGTCTGGAAATTAAATTGCGGGACAAGCTCTGATGTGTGAGGATCACGTAAGAGAACCGGGAATTATGTTTATATTTCCAACATGACAACTCATGGCTAATTAATGTTTTCGATCCTCACCTTGATTGAAGATGTACTAAAAATCTGGAAAGTTTTAAACACCAATTGTACCTGAAGTTTAAAATGCAGTGTGCATGTAAAATATGAGCATGAATAAATAATTTGGTCTTTCTAATCTCAACAAAACATTATCTATTTTCTGTAGAAACATTGTTCTTTAGCTATGCATATGCATCATGCATGAGAGGCTGGAAAAGAAACGAAAAAAACTTTTCTGATATGAACGAGGTCTTCAAAAGTGTAAATATATATAAAAAAACATGAATAGGAGTTCTATGCCTAATTGAAGATTAATAGATGAAAATGGTGATTGATAATAGATGATATTTAACTTTTAGTGATCGTTTACATATGATTGTAAGCATAGAGTACTATTTAGATAAAGACTCACACCCTACTTCTGCTTTATAAGAAAGCCATAGTCTGTTGGGGTTGCCAGCTTACATTTTAAGCATACAAACAAGCCAAAACCTTTGATAAAGCCTCTCCAACCTCACCCGCTCCACCAACATTTTTAGTTCACCGTTTACAAAAACTTAAAGAAAATTAGCTAGTTCACCGCTCCATCAGGCATAAAGTACTATAAAGAAAATATAAACATTTGTGTAGACGGACAAAAACAAACTTCCTGTAATTTGTATGAAAAAGAATAAAAGATCATTTATGACATAATAAGGGCTTGTAATCGTTTGTATCTATCAAACCACAATAAAAAGCACGTTTATCTTACTGTCAATCCATCATTGAACAGTGAGAAATCGAAATGGATTTAGATTCAAACACAATTCTGTGGTAAATGATATTTAAAGCATAAAAATAGAGAATTGGAATAATGATAATAGAGCATGCTTAGAATGTGACTGGTGCGGATGCACTCATATAAAAACGTTAGTGATTTTCAATTCTTGCAATTATCTACGTATTTTTTAAGAAAATATTATATTAGATTATCTTTGATTTGGCAAAAAAAAGCTAATAAAGATATTGTTAGGTTAGAGGAGCTAAAAAAACAGTGAGATATTTTTTATGTTACTGTATTGCTGCTGAATGAACTGGTAAGAAGAAAACTAGTGATGACACTGTTAGACGTTAGTAACAGCCAGGCCAGTCTATGCGTTTCATAACTACCCGAGTTAATGAAAGGAAAAGCTGTAACCGAAGAAGCCAGGTGTGGTGACGCAGAACCACCTTCCCAACCCCAAACGGACACACGCAGCCATCGAGCCGGAAGCAAGGGACATTCCAATTATTCGCATCCCAGCGAAAAGCCGCGGGGAAAAAAGAACCGCGGAAAAAGAAACCCATCGTCCGTCGAGGCGGGCGGGCGAACGAACGAGGCCACCGCCGCCGCCTGTCCGGTCTGCCCTTCACTCTCTCTTTCTCTTTCTCTTTCTCTCTACCAAACGCCACGGCCGAGAGAGGAGACAGACAAGGAAGCGAGCCGCAAAAAGCAGCAGCAGGCCTTGTGTGCTCACGTAAAAACAATTAAAAAAAAATTCTCGCGTGCGACGAAACCTCGAGACGCCGAGGCGAGGGGAGGAGGCAGAGGAGAGAGAGGGAGAGAGAGAGAGAGAGAGGGAGAGAGCGCCCCTGTCCGAATCTCGCGATCCCCAATCCGAAGGCCTCCGATTCGCCGATCCGGTCGCGGCCGGGGTAGAGATCCCGCCGATCGGGGAGCTCGGGGGCTCGGATTCCAGCTGCGATCGATTCGGGGAAGGAGACCCCCCTCCCTTTCCTGAGCTCGGCAGCGGCGGCGGGCGCGGCGCCCAGAGAGGAGGCGGTGGTGGGTAGCTCGGGTGGGCCCACCGGGCCGGGTTGGATGCTCTCGGTCAGGAGGCGGCAGGAGGATGCGCGCGGCGGCGGCGTAGGCCAGCTCCGGGCCATGGAGGACGACGCCGAGCTCGAGGAGGGCGAGGCCTGCGACGAGGACACCGCCTTCGTTGACCCCGACGTCGCGCTCTCTTACATTGTGAGTCGCCTAGCCTCCTCGAGCAATGTCTCTGCTTCCACAAAACGCTTTGCCTTGGTGCCCCGTATCTGGTAGCCCTGCTTCCGAATTAGTGCTCCGACTTGCTTGATCGGTCCGAATGGTGTAGAGAGCAGCGAGCAAGCACGCCGTTCTGGTTTCTCATCATGCTTCGTTCCAGTGATGCTGCTGCTTTAGCTCCGGAAGAAATTGGGTAGCTGGATCATTTAAAGTTTACTCTATCTGTTGCTCTGGTTGATGGGAGGGAGAGATTGCATTTTGTGGGCCATTTTGGGGTTAATATTACCCAGTTTGATGCTTAGCTGATGGTGGTGATGCTAGGTTAGTCAATTTACAACTTTGATGGCACTGGTTGCTATGGAAGTACAAATGATTCTCTTAATTGGGTGCGTTCTTCATTTTGTATCCCCAGTAACAGTGGTATAAGCTCAATTTCTACAATGCTTGTGTAGCAACAAGAGCGCTATTTTGGTTGGAAGATGACATACCATATTCCATACTGATACTTCAATTTTCTAGTAACTCTGGTTTTTGTGCTATGGTATGCATATGTTTCAGGACGAAAAACTTCAGGATGTACTGGGCCATTTCCAGAAGGACTTTGAAGGAGGTGTGTCTGCAGAGAATCTAGGTGAGGAGGCGTTGCGTAGTCAGCTTGGGTTGGGTTTATTCGAGATAAGCATTACACAGGATGCAAATCTTTGACAGGGTCGAAATTTGGTGGATATGGCTCATTTTTGCCTACGTACCAGCGTTCTCCTCCTCCTCCTCCTCAACCCAGAAGTCCACCTAGGGCAGCAAATGTCACCTCAAGATCTCCTTTTCACCAGTCTGTTGAGGTGCTTCAGCTAATTTTGGCTGTGAACATGTACTGTTGTAGAACAGTGTTATTGTTAACGTGCACTCGTGTGGCATTGATGGTTTGATCATTTCCCATGTAGGGCACATCTCACAACCCTTCGACTGTGGTATGTCCATCTCCCTCCCAGAACAATGGTTCTGTGGTCCTTCTTTCTGGAGATGCAAATAAAAAGGAAATACGTTCAAGTTCAAGCACAAAGGCTGAACGAGGCTCCAGTTCTCATGATTCTCTGTACGGGTCATCTAAGGGTAGTGACCAGAGCAGATTTAAAGTCCGGATAAAAGTTGGTTCGGATAATGGTTTGGCAAGAAATAATGCCGCTATTTACAGTGGTCTGGGCCTTGACATTTCTTCACCTTCATCTGCTGAGGATAGTCCTGATGGTCATGGGAGCCTCTCCCCAGAAGTTAGCAATGAGCCACAGGAGTCTCCACGGACCATTCTTCAGGTAACTACTGCATGATACTGTTTAGCTTATTTGTACGTTATTATGTCCTTACACATAATTTGAAGGGTGAATAACAAGACTCTTTTCACTCTATGATCAAACAGGTCATGACATGCTTTTCAGTTCCTGGAGGGTTCCTGTTGTCCCCTCTGCCGGGTAATATCCTACAATTGACAAAAAAGGTTGTGCCATCAAAGAAGTCAGAATCTAACGTGGACATAGAAAATGTACAAGAAACATATGAAGGCCATGTGGCTAAAAAAATGAAAGCTGATGGTAAGAAAAAGAAACTGATAGATACAAAGAGTTCAAAGAACAGAAATGATATTAGTGCGGTTATGAAAAAGGAGATTGATATAGAAACAACTGCTGGTCAAAAGATTGTTTTTGAAGCCCTCAACATACCGTTGCTGTCTGATTCCAGAACCATGGAGGCGAAAGGTGAGAGTCAGTTTGAAGAAGATCTAGCTGGAAACACCTTGAGCAGAAATAAAGATGCTAGATTGAAAGAACGGGCCATCAAGAATGACTCTATGCCAGTGAAATCGGATTCTGTCAAAGCAGAGGTAACAGAATGCATAGAAACCGGTGATTTTGGTAGCTTAGAAATGGATGCACCAAAGGGGGAGCAGAAACCCAAGATAGAAAAAACAGAGAGAACTTTGGAAGAAAGGAATACATCTAATGATAGATCCCTTGTATCGGATAGGAAACAAGAAAGGAAAATAAAATCTGATAGTAAGTTTCACGCCTCAGGTATCAACTATGAAGGCGACAATGCTATAAATGAAAGAACTGCCGTTTCCCGTAGCATAGGGAAAGTTCCTGGTAAAGAAACTTTGCTTTATGATACAAATGGGGAAAATAAGTCCAAGAGTGAGGTCAAAAGAGTGCAAAGGGAGCAAAAGACCAGTGCTTCGACGTCTTCTGATTTTCTGGAGGATGACAAGAACATTCATTCTTCTTCTGCAGTTCAAGAGAGGAAAGGTGACATGCAATCCAAATCTAGCCATACTGGAAAGAAGCCCAAAGTTAAGTCACATAGAGATGTTAGGGATAACTTACCTGAAGGATCTTATGGAGGCAAGGAGCAGGCCATATTGGAGGCTGGAAGTGGATTTGGAGATCCACGACCTAAGGAAAAATCTTGGAAGAATGAGAGTGATAGGGATTTTGATATGCCTGTGACATCGAGGAGGGAGATTTCTTCTAATGTAAAGCATGACCGACACACAGCTTTGGAGGAGCATAAGATGCATATACCTCCACCGTCCAGTGTATCTGCTGCAAATGCAGCTCCTGCTCTTCCAGCCCCTGTCATTATAGAAGAACAGTGGGTGTGCTGTGACATATGCCAGAAATGGCGTCTCCTACCATATGAGATGAATCCTTCTAATCTTCCTAAGAAGTGGAAATGTAGCATGCAACAGTGGCTGTAAGTTTAATTCGTTTATATAGCGTGAAAATTGCATCTTCTGTTTATACCTAGCTTTTTGGTTTTGCTCATTTACCTAGATTACAATGACTATTTGGTTAGATTGGTAATCAGTGTCATCTTACCTGTTTGGTTTGATTCCTTTCAATAAATTACAAAAAAATGTACTAAACATGAATATATTTTATGGAGAAGCTGCATTCTCATAAACATGGATTGAAACTTACTGCATGAACTTTTATGCTAAATTACAACTTTCCTTCAACATAATTGTCACAACTACACACTTTGGATGTTTTTTTGGATATAAGCATAAGATCCCAAAACACAACTTTGTCATCTAAATGTGTTCACTATACCAGAAAAATTATAATATTATGAAAGTCTTGTTTGAGACAAGTCTATGTGTGCTGTTTTTATATGTTCAAATTTCAATATGCTTCGTGATACACCTGAGTTTGATACATGTGCCCCAAAACAACAGTCACTATTCTTTTGGTGTTTGGAAAGAGTATCTTACATATACATACCAAGGAGGTGTAGAATCTGACTAAAAGTTAATGCAAATAGAGTAGGGGCCTCCGCTACTGAAAACTCTTTTCAATCCGTAGCTGGGTTAGATAATGAAAAAAAAGTCCAATAATTACTTCATTTTCTGAATGGGTAATCACTTAACATATGCAGATAATCTGGACAGCTATTTGGGCATGGAGGGAGCATATTACACTTAACATGGTCTATGCTGTAGTTTACTTAAAGCTATGAATTGTAGTTTATATTATTTTGTGCAGTATCTGGTAGTTGTAGCTAAGATGTTATGTTGCGATGTAAGAACAACACAATATTTCATTCCTTGCTGAAGTTCTATGTCTTGAGTGTTTTGCAGGCCTGGGAAGAATAGGTGTGACGTTAGTGAAGAAGAGACAACGAATGCACTTAATGCACTATATGTTATTCCAGCCCCTGCAAATGGTATTCCTTCAGCTGGTCATCCTCATGTTGCTTCTGCTGGACCAGTAACATCCTCCATTGCCAGTGTAAATGGACATCTTGAGCAGAGTAGAAAAAGGAAAAGTGCTCTGACTGATGCAAGTACATTGATTGAGGGTTCTCACCAAACACAGGCCTCAGTTCATCCAGTGAGCAATCAGCATGCTCCTATTAAAAGTAAAGGTTCTGCTGATAGTAATCAGTATTCTACTGAGAGAGATCCTATAAGCAAATTGGATCCGTCTTTTGAAAAGAAGCGGTCCAAGAGCAAGCATCATGACAGCTACTCTGATGGAGGTTCTGTTCATTTTGTCTTGCGCTAATAGATCATCTTCATGTCCATTCACTATATGTTGTGTCTACGTTTCTTTGCCGACTTATTTCCTTAATCTATTGCAGGAGATCTTGTGGAAAGATCCAAGAAGCACACAAAAGTGAAAAACAAGAGAGAGATGGACCGTGATGAATACAAAGCTTCTAAGAAAATGAGAAAGGAAGAGCGGCATCGTTCTAGCAGAGACAGGGACCCCGGATGTGATTTAGCCAGTGGAGATGTCCCTGACGAGGCCAAAACTTTTCCTGGAAAGACAATGACCCTAAAGGGTTCCGTTGAAAGGAGTGACGTCTCTTTGTTGAAGCAAAAAAATGTTTCACGACACAATCCTGTGGAGAAATCCAAGAAAGCCAAGGACGATGATGTAGTTATTCCTGACAATGAGAACAATGAATCTTTCCCTCAATCGGATGCTCAAAGATCAGATCTATCCAGTAAAAAAAGGATAGTGAAGGAATGGGAGGATAGTCAGAACAATTCAGTACCTCATATAAGCAAAGGAACCACAGTAAACCACAGCTCTGCTACGAAGGAAACATATAGAGATCAGAGCCTCAAGGAAGCAAAGTTGAAGTCATTGAAGTCTGAAGATGTGGCTTCTATGGTGGATTCCAAATCAGGAAAAAATAATGCTGATCAGATTTTGTCTTATGATGGAGGCCATATAAACAACGAAATGGTGGAGGATAACACACCATTTACTGGCAAAAGAGGTATGCACGAACTAGAAAACCAACTTTGTGATCAGGCTTTGGATGTGGCTGAACCTGCTTCTAGTGATGGGGCCTGCTTTCCGCCAACAGCTGTAACTTCAAGTTCTTCAAAGGCTTCAGGCTCACATAAAAAGAAGCAAAACACTCCAGTTGCAAAGACTTCACCTGCTGTCTCTCATTCTTCATCGCCACAGAGAAAATCTAACATTGAAAAGGCTCCTCACAGTAGAATTTCAGGAAAGGATGGATCTATGAATGCTAATTCAAGCACCATTCTGAACACAATAAAGCAACTAAATACTGAAATTAGTGTAGCAGACAATGTTCATCATGCTAGTGAACCAGTTTTGATGGGTTCTTCACGACGAAAATCTGATCGAGACAATGGAAAAATTCAGTTGAACCAAGGTAATGCTTCGGATGGCATTCATTTGGAAAGGGGTTCAGATGATGACCTGCAGCATGAATCTGCAAGAGTGAAGGGTTCCCGTATGTCCAGAGGTTATAACCATTCATATTCTGGTGACAAAAGTAACTATCATACTGATGCCTCTCCAGTGCAGCCTGGAAAGCATATTATTGAACCAAAAACATCAGTTTTGGATGCTAAAGGTGATTCAACTACGCTTGACAATAAGAAAAGCGCACCTTCCCTTCAAGACAGGAATGGATCAACTCATTATCCTTCAGATAATACCCAGCAAGGTTTGCCTGGTGGAAAAGATAAATCACATCTAAAGAGTAACAAGCAAGACTTGCAGAAGCCAAAAGCTCAGATGGCCTGCTCCCCTCCAAGAGAAACCAAACATGAGTCACATTCCACTCCATTGAAATCTAATGCATCAAAGTTGACACCACAGCTAAGGCAGTACAGTGTCGAAAATGGGGGGCAACATGGCACTGCTAGACAGGCAACTCCAAATGCTGCTGATACTTCTAGTCCAGCTAGGAAGGATGGTACTTCAGCTGCATATGCGCTCAAAGAAGCCCGAGATTTAAAGCACAAGGCTAACCGTTTAAAGGTTGTTCTCCTTAGCCTCTCTTAGGATGTAACACCATGCCTCTATGACTAGTCCTCTGATATGTTATATATTTATCTTTTGGTAAGGTTCTCACTAGCTTTCTCTGCAGGAGGAAGGAAAGGAACTTGAAAGCACAAGACTCTATTTTGAGGCTGCCTTAAAATTTTTGCACGTCGCATCACTTTTGGAACCTCCTAATTTTGATGGTTTAAAACAAGGCGATGCAGCCCAGAGCATGTATTCTGATACTGCAAAACTTTGCAAGTAAGCTGCAATGATATATAATATACTTCTTTTTATACTATTCTATTACATGAACCAGGCATTTTAACTTCTATGAAAGAAAGGAGGCAGGATCATTAGATTAAATCTCATGTAAATGTAAATATTTGGTAATTAGCAGTATGACTGGTTTATGACATTGATTCTGTGACAATGTTAGCATGATAGTGTTGCTATGCATACGAGTAATATGTAAATGAAGAAAATGATTTGATCTTTCCTCATGTTGGTCAATTGGACCTAGGTCAAATTACTACAATCGTCATTGGCCCGACACCCCAAACAAATGTTAATTGATAATTTTTCAAAGATCTTTTCTCATGTTGGTCAATTGGACCTAGGTCAAATTACTACAATCGTCATTGGCCCGACACCCCAAACAAATGTTAATTGATAATTTTTCAAATTATTATGACCTCTATTTGAATTTTGTGAAACAATGCTCAATTTGACCGCAATAATAATTGTTCATTTGATTTTCCAGCTTTGTTGGTCATGCATATGAAAAGTGCAAGAAGATGGCTGCTGCTGCTTTAGCATACAAATGTGTTGAAGTAGCTTATCTCAAGGCTGCATACTACAAATACCCAACTGCAAGCAAGGATAGACAAGTGTTGCAGGCTGTTGTACAAACAGCGCCAGGTACTTTGATACCTAAATGATGAACTTCTAGTTTCCATTGTATAGTTTCCTATAGTTAATGTTATTTATAAACTGCAAGGATTTCCTTGAAAGGTACTTGAAATTCATTAAGTCATACCCGAAAAGAATTCAGAATATCATTAGCTCTTTAGTGTGATCAAAATTGTGAAAGCATGGATAAAGGATTCAACTGCTATGGCTGTGTAGGACAGGATTTTTTTCCATGATTAATTAGCCATCCTGCATCTAAACTAAAATGCGGATGACTAGATGAGTACTGCTCCAGCATATACTATGTATGGATGCATTAGCCTGAGCAGGCATGGCATCCTTGAAAAACAGAACTTCAAAACATATGTCTACTTTGTTCTGTCGGATTCTTCTATAGAAGCAGTTAATTTTGTAGTATTGTATACTTATTCAGTGAGATGATCAAAATTCAGTTCAAATTATGCTAGTTTTTACTTTTTCAGTGCAGTGATAAACATAGCTGAAGTTAGCTTGGCATCTATAGTATGGTATCATATTCAATTTTATGCATGCTGCTGGTGCTTCATATAGCTGAATCTCTTCTAAGCGCTGTCATATCATTGCTATATCTTCTGTATTATTTTCAAGGGCTTTTTTTTTGCTTTAACTGTACTCTCAACCTTGACTTTTGTAGGTGAATCACCATCATCTTCCGCCTCAGACATTGATAACTTAAATAACAGTGGGTTATCCAAAGGCCCTTCTAGCAAGGATGCCAATTCACCACAAGTGGCTGGGAATAATTTATTACTAGGCGTTCGTAATCAACCGCACTTGATGCGGCTACTAGCCTATGTAAGTTCAAAAAGAGTTTTCATTCAAAGTGTGCTTTATTTAATACGAGTCATCATGTTGTGGTACTTTCAATCATTAAGCTTAATCAGTTCTACTTTGTATTTAATTACTTGGGTTTTTGTAGACAAATGATGTCAATTCTGCCTTCGATGCAACTCGTAAGTCACAGATGGCAATTGCTTCTGCTGCTGGCACTCATGAAAATGGAATGGATGGTCTTTCTTCAGTGAGAAGTGTTCTAGATTTTAACTTTCGAAGTGTGAATGATCTACTGAGACTTGTACGGATTTCTATGGAGTCTATCAGCTGCTGACATGTTAAGAATCCGAGAATGCCATCCCTTGAACAGGTCCCACGGAAATGCAATCCAATTTCTAACTCACTTTATCCTTGAAGTACCATGAAGCCAAATAGTGCAGCAATGAAAAATGCATGTCATCTCTTTCAGGCTCTCTGGTTAATTTGTACAGAAACTAGTCTTGAATCCAATTAGCTCAGAAACTGTTTTTAGGAAGGAAGGAGCTTAAGATGAACATTGCACTGCTCAGCATTTGTAGTAGAAGGATAGCTCCTCACTGCCTTATACTTTGTTCTCTGGAAAAGGGCTCATTTGTGAGCTTTCTCTTTCTAAATGCTGTAAATTTTGTGGTTCTCTGTCGAGGCTGGCTTATAGTTGAAGAATCAGTATCATACTTACCTTTGAGCAGTACAAGATGATGCGTCGCCAAAATTTTTTGATGGTAACTCTCAGCTATGCTCAAATGAAGTTTAGTGCCTTTTCTTAAGTACTACTCCTTGATGTTTGTCTTGTTTTTTTAGCAGTTAGATGACACAAAGCCAACTAATTGTGCTAACCAAGAAATCAGCTAGCGGTTTCCGTTTTGGTCTTGCAATAATGCCATGACTTCTGGATAAATTTATGCAGGTACCTTTTACTTATTTAGTTCCTTACTTATATTGTATGTATTAAATGTTTGATTTTGTCTCAGGGTAGCTCCAAATGAAAATTGAATTTTATAGGTTTGAATATATCTTTTGCTTTTTGACAATTTTGAAACATGATGAGTATTCACTGATACTAAACTCATGATGACACATTGACATAGTGTTGCGCAACCTAGAATTAAACCATTTGTGCGTGCTCCCCGTTTCTGAGACCAGGATAGAACAATTGTTTGTTTCTTGATTCTGAAATGTTTGCTACAAGTTAAAAGTTATAACCTGTTTCCTTCGAATCATACTTTGGTGCATGCACAATCGTTTCCCTAATTCTCATGAGTGGTACTTGTAACGATGTCTGTTTTCTTTTCCTGTTCTGTTAACTTTATTCTTGATTTTTTTTAAAATATTGTGTACTTACTATTCTTCTTTTTAATGAAATGATGTGCAGTTCTTCTGCACGTTCGAGATTTTTTTTAAAAAAAATATTTTTTTGAGGGTGTTTGGTTGCCTTATATCATAGTTGTAATGCACATATTTTTCCTTATACCATGTAATCCTTGTACCCAGATGATCTCAGACCGGCTTCTATTTGTTTCTTGGAAAAAAGATCTGTGGTCCTGTGGCCATTGAACACTAGCAAGTACTCCCTCCGTTCACATTTACATGTCATTCTAAGTTTTCAACTTTTCTTTAATTACATGTCATTCTCGCTTTCCAATGCACATTTCTCTCTTCCTAATACAATATTCTATCTTTTCACAACATCTCTATCTCTATCTCTCTCCTTCTCGTTTTCAGTGCACCCATCTTTTTACTTCTCCTTATTTCTCGTGTCCAACTCCAAAACGACATCTAAATGTGAACGGAGGGAGTAATATTCTCCCTTGCCCAGAATAGGCATGTCATTTTGTTTCTCCGACTAAATGCCCCTATTAATTGCTTAGCGGATGTGTTTTGAAAGCCATTATCTTCCTTTTTCGTGTTTGAAATGGATATAAACAAACATCTGCTGTAGAACTCAATAATTCGTGTGGTATTTGCCATTTTTACTTGTGAACGAACATATAGACAATGCCATCAAAGTTCTAGAGTTTCTACTGATGCATTGATGGCTGTCTTTGTTTCTCAGGGTTCAAATAGGAAATCACTTGGACCAGCAGCCTTGTATGGATGTTGTACAAAGAGTCTAATGTACAATAGGCTAACCCTTTCCTTGTCCATCAGTATCACAGTCACCAGCACATGTACATGTACATATAAACTAAAGGTGGAATTATTTGTTACTACGTGCTGGTGTTTGTATGACAGACTCTGATTCTGCCAAGCTTTTCTCCTCTTCAAATTTTGTCACATTTAGCAGTTTAAGATAGTGCAGAGTACCAAGAATGTGTTGCAGAATGCAACTTGTAGCACAGCTTGAGTTTCAGTAAAGATGTTGATTGAGCGCCTTACTACCGTGCGTACGCTGAGACAGCCCAAAACACCTCCGTTGCATTGACAGAATCCATGTTCCAATACAAAGTACTGTAACAATTTATGCGGCACTCGTGTATCCAGCGGTGACAAATATGGTATTGCCAATAATCTTTTGAATTCTCGTTTGTAGCGACAAATATGTTGGCTTCTCCTCACAAACATATTCGGTAGATCTCGCTAATGGACAAAGTATCTGTCCTGACCTAAACTGCATTTTCCATCTCTACTTGCGAACAGTTCTTCAAAAATTTCATCTCCCAGCCAAGCCCCTCGGCCACTCTGTATATCTCCTCCGTCATCGGGTGCGTCGTGTCGTCCGACGAGAACCTGTGCAGGTGCAGCGACTCGCCGACGCCGCCGGCGTCCACCCAGCTGAACCCGACTTCTTTCTTCACGCCCCTCACTCGCATGTGCCGCCTCACCCTCGCCACGCCGGCCCAGTCGCCCTTCTCGGCGTATATGTTGGACAGCAGTACGTACGCGCCGGACTCCGCGGGCTCTGTCTCCATCAAAACGCCGGCGACCCTCTCGCCGACGTCCGTGTTGCCGTGGATCCTGCAGGTGCCCAGCAGGCTCTGCAGAGCAGAGACACTCGGCCCTGCCGGCATCTGAAGCATGAGCTGCTCCGCCTCTTCCAGCCTCCCGGCACGGCCTAACATGTCGACCACGCACGCGTAGTGTTCCGGCCACAGCTCGGCGCCGTGCTCGGCTGCCATGGAGTCAAAGATCTCCCTGCCCAAACTGACGAACCCACTGTACCGGCAGGCCGTGAGGACGGAGAGCAGGACCACGCCGTCGGGCGCGACGCCGGAGTGGGCCATGTCGTTGAAGAGGCTCACGACGGCGTTGTAGTTCCCGTGCTTGGTGTTCGCCGAGATGATCGCCGTCCAGGCGATGAGGCTCCGATGGACCGTCTCGCCGAAGGCCTTCCAGGACTCCTCCAAGCTGCCGCGCTTCGCGTACATGTCGATGAGAGTGCCGGACACGTACTCGCTGGCGCCGAGCCCCAGCTTCAGGGTCTGGCAGTGGTACATCTGGCCGTACGCCATGGACACCGTCTCCATGGCGGTCACCGCGCTGAGGACGCTCGCGAAGGTGGTCTCGTTGGGTCTCGTGCGCTTCACCATCAACGAGAACACCTCTAGAGCGTCCTCGCACTTCTCGTTCTGCGCATACCCGGAGATCATCGCGTTCCAGGCGATGATCTCCCGGTGAGGCATGAGGTCAAAGACCGTCCTCGCGTCGTCCATGCGCTGCAGCTTGGCGTACATGGTGATCAGGCTGTTCGCCGCCACCGTCTTTTCGGAAACGCCGGTCTTGAGGCAGACCGAGTGGATCATCTGCCCTTCTCTTGTCGGAGTGTTTTCCGGCAGCGCCGAGAGCATGGCGACGAACGTGACCTCGTTGGGCGACACGCCGTCTCGCCTCATGCCATTGAACAGGGAAACGGAGTCCTCGCCGTCCATCGAGATCACCGTGGTCCACGAGATGACGTCGCGCTCGTCCATGAGCTCGAACAGCTTCCGGGCGCAGCTGGGCGTGCCGCACTTGTAGTACATCGCGACGAGCACGTTGCCGATGGAGACGTGCCCCTCGATGCCCAGCTTCACCGCGAAGCCGTGTATTTGCCGGCCGAGCATTCCGTCTCCTCCGCAAGCCGGAATCACGCTGCAGACCGATATCCGGTCAGGCCGCACGCCGCCGGTCTTGAGCATCCGCAGGAACGCACGGATCACCTCAGCGGGGGAGTCACCGTCCTGCGAGAGCCCGCATACCAGCGCGTTCCAGGAGACGAGGTCCCGGGTCGGCATCTCGTCGAACACCTTACGGGCCGCGTCGAGCGACCCGCCCCGAGAGTACGCCGTGACGAGCGCGTTGCCCACGAACACGTCGGCGGCGATCCCGGCGCGCGATGCCAGCGCGTGGAGCTGCCGCACGAGGCCGGCATACCCCCGTCCCGCGGCGATCGAGAGCGCGACGGTGAAGGTGACTGCGTCGGGCCGCACGTCGCCGGCGCGCAGCATCCGCGCGGCGAACGCGAGCGCCTCGCCAGGGTCGGGGATCGCCGAGAGGATGGTGTTGTAGGAGCTGGCATCCCGCGCCCGCGCGGTGGCGAACACCCTGGCGGCGGAGGGGAAGGAGCCGCCGGCCTTGGCGTAGCGCGCGGCGAGGGAGTTGGTGACGGCCGCGAAGGCGTCGAGGCCCGAGGCGACTGCGAGGCCGTGGAGCGCCGGGAGGGTGTCCCCGCAGGCGCGCGCGACCGCCGCGGAGAACGCGGTGGGGGAGACGGGGAGGCCGGCGAGGAGCCGCGCGCGGAGGGCGGCGAGTGGGTGGGGAGTTTCGGCGAATGGGTGGTGGGCGGCGAGGGTGGAGAGCGCGTTTGAGCTACCCGTCGCGCGCGCGGGGCAGGGCAGCCGCCGCAGTCGCATCTGAAGACTCAAATGGGATCCCACTCAAATGGTCAAAATAACAAAAATCTCACTCAAATGAGGCGCAGTCCTAGCTAAATAATTCGACGCCCCCCTTCCTCCCTCCTCCCGCCCGCCGCTCTCCTGCAAATCTCTCTTCGCTTCGTCCATGGCGTGTGGGATGCTGCACCCTGCAGGGGCCGCCGCCGCTGCCTTGTGGCCGCGCCTCCCTGTTCCTCTTCCTCGTCGGAACTCCACCACCAAGGTAACAACTACTCCAAGGCCTGTTCGTTCAACGAGCAATTCGTCAAATATCAATACGTTGCGGGTGTTGAGCGATTGGGGGGATTTCGATTCAGTTCTTCGGTTATGATGAGTGGATGGCGTGGGCATGGAATCGAGCTGTTGTGCTGTTCTTTCTGGAAACTGTGATAAGCGGGGAACAAATGATTTGGCTGTAATACCGTGTAGTTCAGGGTATACAGTGCAAGCAGTATTTAGCTCTTTTTTTTTGCAGTTAATTCCTGGATACCCATTGGTCAAAATGAAGATTCATTTGACAACATTTTCGTCTTATGCCATGCCCAAATTGGTAGGTAGATGAGCTGAAACTTCGGAACACTTGAGACAGTTACAACACTTAACCATTACATTAGATTGTTTTAAAGGAAACTTACAATTATAATTCTTCGTAGCCATAGAGTGATGACTGATGGATAATTCTCTGTATGAAAGCTGTCCTGATCTTGAAGGATCCTTTTGAGGTCTCTGTTCCTTGAAGTTCTGCATAAGAAGCTCATGGCACCTTATCAGCCAAAACACTAAATCATGCCGTTATTAACTTTAAAAGCTGCAGTTATGTTCTTCTGTAATTGTCTGAATACAAAAACACTCCCCATTTGCCAATTGCAATTAGGAAAGTGCTACAAATGATGTCCTTTATTCCTGATTCTGAAGACCCCTTTCAACACCTGTGTCCCTTAGAGGTTCTGCATAAGAAGCTCATATAACACCTTATCAGTTTATTTCTTCCGTGTATATCTGAACTCTCAATTTCTGATGGTTTATGCTCACAGGAACATCCACATCCAGTTCCATGTAGGGATCAGTTCCGGTGGAAGCTGCCTTTGAGTGGTAATTCAATTTATTATTCATCAGTTATCATAGTTTACAGAACATCAGTGGTATGAGTAAGACTGATGCTCCGAATCCACCTTCAAATTTACATGATTGGTCTGGCGAGGTCGTTAAAACCAACTCTCTTGCATTGCAGGTGCATGGAGGCACAGGTCCAGGGACCTCATTTGCTGCACAAGTTCAGGTTCATCTGCAGAAGTAGCCGCATTGAGGAGACCTGCAGATGTCTCCGGTGGTGGTCGCAGCGATCAATCAGTGAGGCGTTGCGTGGATTCTGCTCCAGGCGCGCTTGTTGTTATCTCTGGATACTGGACTGGTCCTGACGTGGATGATGGCTGCGGTAGTATTGAGGCCGTACTCCAACGAATTGTCTGACATGTTTCAACCAAAAAGGGAAATTATTGTAGACCTTGATCAGATGCCCGTGACACAAATATTAGAACAACGAAATCATTGTGAAAAAAAAAAACCATGATCGATCAGTTATCTGGTTTCATCAGGAATACAGTTGTTCTTGGCAGAAACAGGGGAGGATGGTTGGTTGGCTAGCATCTAGCACTGCTCGGGCGCAAAGAAGATGACATTGTTGGCGAGGTCGAAGATGAACTGCGTGGCGAGCTGCTGCATCCCGCCGAGCACCGTGTTCTGCTCGTCCGGCTGGATGGCGAGGCACAAATGCTGGGCGCCCTGATGGTTCACCTCCACGAACATGAGCTGAGGCTTGATCTCTAAATTAACCCCTTCGAACAATTGGAGCGCCATGCTGGGGAGGTGGGCTCGGATGTCTGGCGTGGCCAGGACGCAGAGACCTTGGTACGGGACCGTGACCCGGTGCGCGCCATGGCTTTGCAGGTGATCCGCCACCTCGTTCTCGAGGATCTGATACGCCTCGTGTATCATCTTGGACACGGACGCCCCGACGTCGATCACGCATCCGCCGCGGGCGCCGAGGCTGCCCCGGAACATGCCCGGCGTGATGTCTATGAGCTTTCTCCCGTCCAGGATGACGCCGGTGACGCGGATGCGGTACTCCCGCTGCAGCGTGCCATGGTACATGATCGCCGTGCGCCGTGCGCCGGACGGGTGCGTGACGTCGCCGCCGAACCGGAGGAAGCCACGGCTGTTTCCGCCGGCGGCGAGGCAGTACGAGAACTGCCCGACGCCGTGGTTGGTGAGCTGCTTCATCAGCGAAGTTGGGTGCCTGCTCATGCTCAGCGCGCCGGCCAGCGTCCCGTGGTTGAGGAACCCCTGCGTCTTATGGGCGCAGCCGAACACGATTCCACGGATGGTCTCGGCGTTGCTGCCGCCCGAGCTGGAACTGCTGCTGGCGAAGGAGAAGTCGTCGGTGCCGAGGTAGCCCCGTGCGAAGGTGCCATGGAACAGAAGCTGGAAGGAGCACTTGTTGCGGCCTTCAGGAGTGTATGGATCCTTGCAGATGGGGCTTCGCGGACCCACGTTGCTGTAGCTATGGGACATGCTGGTGTCGAAGATAGGAGACGCCTGCTGGAGCTGTGGGTCGCTGGGTCGGCACTGCATCCACGTCACGTCGCCGGTGAGGTCTAGCTCCAGCATGTACAAGTTCCGGCCTTGCCCCGTGCCGACGCCGACCTGGACGGCGTGCGACCAGCCGTATTGGGCCATCGGCGGCCGTATCGTCGTGAGGTTCGCGCCGCCCAGTTGCTCTTGCTGCACGAAGAACCCGTCGGCGCTGTAGGTCAGCCCGTGATGGCTGGAGACCACCGGCAGGCTGAAACCGCCGGTACCGGCGGCGCTGCGGTTGATCAGGATTACCAACCAGAGGAGGGAGGTGAGCATACTTGTTGCATATGAGGCGGCGGCCATGCTTGTGGTTGATGTCTCTCTCTCTCTCTCTCTCTCTCTCTCTCTCTCGTTCATTCAGGCTTAACTGGGCTGTAGTCATAGTGTGCATCGCCACGTCTTAAATAGGGTTCTCAAAGGATTTCTTCTCCCTGCCATGCCACCACAAGTCTACAGCATTTGTTGCTGCATCGAAATCTGTGTATGCATGGATTTGGAAAACCAATTTTTGGATGCCATCAACGGCTTAAATGTGGAGTATCCTTGTTTGGACAATGCAAATCCACATGATGCAGAAATTAATGAATAATGCATCGTGGCTGCTGCTGGAATCTAAAGAAAAAAATAAATTTGCAAAGCACCATTAAACATATGATCAAACATTATTCAGTCTAACATAATGACAAAATAGGCAAAAGAGGGATTACATCAATTACGATTTGACTAAAGAACCCATTATATTATCTTGCAATCCTATACTATAAGCCTATTCTGAGCGGCTCATTAGCCGTTATACAAGGACTACCATACTAATCAGGATTTGGACCCTCTCGTCTCCCTTGAAGCAACATGCTCCTTCGGACCTTTGCCGAGTGCCTGGACCATTGGCTTGTACCTTGTCACCGCCATTAGGACCTGGGGTATTTCTATTATTCGTTTCCTCGATCCTTATCGTTGTTGCGAGCTAATTAGAAAGCAAAATGTTAGTCCGAATGAGAGATACCATTTTGAGTTTTTAAGACGAACAAATTGTCCAGATATTAAGAAATGTTTGTCCAAGGATAAACAAATTACCTTGGGCGTGGGCTAGTGCTTTCCTGCGAAGATTAGTAATCAGGATAACAAACTTAGATACCTGAAATGTGGCATCAGACAATGAAGGCCGCAAACGCTGCAAGGCATTCATAAACAGATCA